>CAWUFW010002192.1:0-1327500 GCA_963921515.1 Calotriton arnoldi | reverse complement strand
GAGTAGTAGAGAGGCATTTCTGGACCTATGCGTATTGTCAAAAACCTGAACCTTTCCTAGTAAACGATGGCACTGGAAGGGTTATCACACTATTTGGTGTTATGGAGTGTCAGATGCTAGTTGCACTCCCAGAGTAGCATTGATATAATCGCCTCGCCTTCTTGAAGGTTGAGATTTCAGGAAATAGGTTGGTTGTGCTTCAAAGATGTCGCTTTCCCCTTGAGAGGGCCACTTATTGAGAAAAGATACCTTGGGGTCCCAGAGAGTACCTGGGGCCCCAAAGTATCTTTCTGGGCCCTGAGTGTCTGATGGGTAGTGCATTTCATTTTATGTATCTGTCTTGCCTCAGTGGGAGTAATTTAAATGTGATAGGATTGGGGGAGGTTAATTAAACTTTCTTTAGTGAGTGGCCAGTCTAACCGCTGTGCATAGGGTTTCTTTTAGAAGGGCTAAGTGTAGTCCTAGAGGCTTCTAGAAAATGTGAGGATTGTTTTAGCCTTGGCAGTGATATTGAGCATTTCTGTGTGTGGTATTTCTGAGAATGACCACGTAGGTTTAAAGTTCTGGACTGTCATCATTCGTGGACTATTGAAGGACTTCAGTCTTATTCATCTTTTTCTCAAAATTATAGTGTACTATTACAATATGCAGTGCCCTTGCACAATACTGCCTGTTGCTTTATTATCTCGCCAATCAATCAGAATTAACATTTGCAGCATTTCTGCATAGCGGTGTTCTAACATAAATAACATTATACCTCCATTTTTACTAATTAGTGGGCAATATTGTAGTGTAGTATCAAACATCAGCAATGTTATACCCCATCTGTAGCACTTCAAAATTGTGCAATACCATATCAAGCAGAATTCCTCTAAACTTGTTACTGAATAATGGTATAATATTCAAAAAAGCAATTCTTCTGCATCGTAAGAGTATCATTAAATAGCGTACAGAATGCAAAGCAACATCGTTCCATCTTTGCAGTATTGCTGAATTATAGTGTACCATCATATCAATCAGTACTACTCTAGCCTCATAGTATTTTTGTATAGAAGTGCATCATGACATCAGGAATGCACCTCCACCCTCAGTGTTCCTGCAAATTAGCTTGGCATCAAAGGAGCACTGTCCTTCCACCGTCACAATATTGCTGCATAAATACATACCATTGCTCAGAGCAGTATCTCGCCACAGCACAGTGATGCTGCAACATAGTGTACCATTAGATAAAGTAGTATTCTTCCATATTCGAAGTATTGCTGCTTAATGTTGTACCATCACAAGAAGCAATTTACGTACATCCCGACCTTACAGAATAACAGCATTCTACCCTCAGCCAGCAATATTACAAATTATTAGTGTACAATCACACCCTATGAAATCCCTGCACTTGGGTACTACTCCATAGTATGCCACCTTCACAGAGCAGTATCCCTGCCAACTTGCAGTATTATTCCACACTAGTTTACCACTAGTTTACCAAGTAACATCCCTCACTCACTGCAGTTTTACTTCATAATATTACATCACCCCCACAATCCATTATCCCTCTACCCCTGCAGAATGGCTGTCTAATATAATGGCATCATAGTGAACTATCAGAAGCAATGCCTTGCAACCTCACAGTATTAATACATTGTTGGCAAATCTGCCATTGTGACTCTTTTGATTAAGTTTTATTTACCATTGGAAGGCCTTTTAAGTCTGACCTTAGAGACAGCTTCAGCACTCTTTCAAAGTGTGCTTTTAAAATTTTAATTTTGTATATTATCTTTTTAAAACGGCTATTAACTTTACTTGCTCTTCAAGTGCCAATCTAGTTGATAATATAATTCTGGTCTCCTTTTTAGGTCTGGCCTAAAGAAAGCTTTAGCTGTTTTGCAAGCCTCCTGCTTTTTCAAAAATACCATACAAAAGTACATAAATATATAGAGGCCCTCAATCAACACTTTTTCACCATTGGTTTGTTCAAATATAACTCCACTTCAGCTTTCAAGCAATTCTGTCCACCCCTGATGACATCTGGAGGCTGTATAGTGTAACTGAAGCATTCCTGGGCCCTAGTTTGGTTGCCAGTAACAACCTCATGGTACCCCGTGTAAAAGGAGGACTGGCCTTTAATATCTTTGGGTTATTTGGAGACTCATGTCTCCTTGTCAGCTGATGACAAAAGCAAGTAAATTCCTGCTTCAGTGCAAAACAAAAAATTATTTAAGTGCATAAATGAAATGGAGAATTAAATGTGTATTGACAAATTCTGCTTTTTACATGTATAGTTTTTCATGCATTCCACAAAAAGCAAATGGTCAAATCTAAGCAGATAGAAAGATGTGAGAATATAATGCTACTCTGGAATGATCCATAACGTGTTTAACAATGTCTCATGCCAGTAGTGAAAGAATGGTGACCGGAAGCTCCTTAAAAATATATGGAGCATATTATGTCTACACTGTATTTTCCAAAGTAATGCAGTCAGCATTGCACACCAAACCCAATACTGGAGCAAACACCATTACATGTGAAACCTAAAAACACACATTCATTCTCATTCTTTTTTTAAATGTACCATGCATTCAATATTTCCATATAAAAGACCAAGTCGAGGCCAGACCTGTTGATTTTTCAAATGCTTGCTGTTATAAAGTATTTGTGACAGTCTTACATTCTACAAGCCTGCAATTTAAGTGCTTAATTACATGATAATTTCTTATTGTCACGATCATAAAATGCTGGTAAAATGCATGGCAAAAATGAAAGTTTTTTTTTAACACTAGTAAAACAGCCACATCAATTTTTGAAATGTGATATTTTTTATTGTAAGCATATAGGTCAGTTTTCTTCTTTTTTTAATTTCGTGGCATATGCTTGCAATAAATAAATGTAATAACAAAAAAGAAACAACCGTTGCACCAGCACACCAATGCCAGACCTATTGGTTTTGATACTGCTTGTCTTGACAATAACATTGACACTGTTTGATGGATTTGCATAAAGTGTGGCACACAATTATGCATTCAACTAAGTTTTGGTACATCAGGTTAAGACCAGATCTATCCAGCGGCAAAAACAGGTTGAGAATGAAAAGGGCCGAAACAAAGGTATAGGGAACAAAATGCTTGCTCTCTCCTACAGTTGAAACTACTGAATGGAATTACAACAAACCTTACATGAAACTAGAAATATTTCTCAAAATGCAAACTGTGTGGTTCAGTTGTAAATACAGTTGGTAATTTTTGAGATATTTTGTTACAAAACGGAGTCGGGTAGATGTCAAAGGTTTAACTTACAGATTCCTTGAGGGTTTATTATCTGGTTTGGAAACTGCAAAGGATCTTAGGATAATATATTTGAAAAATAAAGAACCTGATTGGATGATGAAACATTCTTTCCCTTTGTTCATTGTGGGATCTGCTGGTACTTGCATTCTGATTGGCTCATCTAAACTGAAAATGTGTGTTGCTGCTGTACTTATTGTGATGCAATGAGTTTGAGAGTATCTGTAAAACAAAATGCAGGAAAAGGTAAATGGGCCTAGGGCTCTTCCTCTGACCCTTGAGAGGATGTGATGGGTGTCCTTGAGGGCAGTTATTGTCCATCAATAAACATTTTCACCAGATGATTCACAGCTCTAATAGCTGACCTACAGTCCTTTAAATCCTCTGTTTTTAGTATGTTTTAGGTCTTGAATCTAGCTGAAACTGTTAATCCAGGGTGCCATTGTGGATTCTCAGACTTAAAAAAAAAAAAAAAATGTAAGGCAAAAAAAGAAAACCCACAGTGACCTGTGCTTTGTGGATACAAGGCCCTGCCCTAATACTCCACTATGGAGACTTATGCTGTGCGCATTGGAGTTAAGTCCACATGGGGACTGGAGATGGGGGCTGGCCAAAAGCCACGTACAGTACCCAAAGTGGCAGACATGGGTGTTGGCGCAAGGCCAATTCTAAGCGCTTCCCTGTGCATTAATCTGACTTTCCTGAGATTAGGTGAATGCTATGCAGTACAACCAGAAAAGGGAGATGTGATTGTGCATGAATATTGCTTCTGGTGAATTTGATAGTGGGATTGATGAGTTTAATAAAAGTAGTAAATTCTTCCTGTGTCTTGCTTGTATACCATCCTGTAAATAAGCAATTTTTCTCACTTGTGTGCCATCCTCTAAATAAACCTTTAATTTACCTCCACCACACAAAGGTTAAATAGTGGAAATATAAAGTATGAGTTTTCTCTGCGTAGCTTGTGAAGCTGCTCAAATAGAATGGAGCCACCCAAGTCGCATCGGTTCATGGATATATAGTGTTTATCATTTACAGATCTTGCCCATAAGGGTACAAGTTAAGAACTGTGGTCGATGGCCTTTCAATGGATCTTTTCAAAAGAGCTTCAGCTAAGACCACAAGACCATCTTCATATGGTAAACTGGTGTATTGTAACATCAGTTGCAGTCAGGAAAGAGTAATCTACAAACCAATAGCTTTGGTTTACTGTGTCAATAACGGCACCTAGTCCCCATTTCACACTTTGGCCATGTAGACACATTTGGTCCTTTTAAGTACAGTTTGGTGCTTCTCTCATGTTGGCACCATAGGTAGCTCCACAGTGTCATCGCTCTGTAGATGTATCCGTGGTTAGTAGATACAAGCACTCAGAAAATGATAATACGCAACAAAATAACAGTTGAACGTTAAGTACTTTTGTTGCAAAACACTTGCAGTATCTGTGTTATTGATTTTTGAAGGTAATCTTCACATATTTACCTTCTCATTACACTGTCTTGCAAGTTAGAAATCATGATTTGAGATGTACTGTTTAACAAATGTTTCTAGTTGTTCTAATGACCATGTTGTCTTGTCCTTTATCCACAGCTCCAGACTTGCAGGCGCCTTTGATCGCAAGCTTCGTGGCATTTGCCTTTGTCATTCTTATCGCTGTAGCAACATACAAATTGTTCAAGATCGACATTGTACTTTGTTACCGACATTCCGTTCATCCTATCATAAATAAAAAAGGTATGTTTGAAGGATCATTCAGTAAACGTTCTAATTGGGTTTAGTTAATTTGCAGCCTACTACTGTTGTCCCAAAAGTTAGTTTTTTGATTCTTGTTTTCAGTGTCTTCAACTTTTGTTTTTTAAATAATTTTTAAAATTTAGCACCATGAAGGATAAAATGTGATTTGCTTAGAGTGTGCTACAGCCTCCATGTACAGTTGAGTGTGTTAAGGAATCATGCATGTTTTTTGTGTTTTTTTTTTTAACATCTGTGTCGAGCGTATTCAAATGCTAGTAAAGTACCCCTGCAATTGGACCCAACACTGATTAAACAAAGTGCCTGGGGATTAAACTGCGACCGAGGGGTTCAATAACAAATGGAGGGCATGAAGTTTGAGGAAAGTCTGGTAGATACATAAAAAATCATATAGATGCTACCATTTGCATAACGTAAGATTTTTTAATTTTTTGTAATGTATTATGTTTCAGACTGGAATGTATTTTTTGATAACTAAAAGTTTAATAATCTGGTCAATTTCGTCACCCATGATTTTCAGTCCATACATAGAGCCCCAGGGAGGTGCAATTGCTGCTGGTCTGTGCCTCAATATGGTGATCATATTCCATTTTTTCTGATGGTCATGTTGATGGCCTCATGGCAATTAACCCCGTTTCTGTAGCTAAACCTTACCAAAAGCAAATGTGTTATTTATGCCATCAAGTAAATGTAAGCAAAATTGTGCAGACTTGGTTATCAACTATTGATGTGGACGTATTCTCTACTGCAGATGGGCTGTGGGTAAAATAATAGGATTGCAATTCAGGGTATGAACTTGATCTTGAAAAACATACCTGGCTAAAAAATCTTTTCACCAAACAAGGGGCAGGATGTAAGAACATGCTCGCCGCAGAAAGTGGTCGCAAAATGGGCATCTACTTTTTGCGACCAATATTTGATTTTGCAAAATGGCCTATGTACTATATATTGGTTTGCGAAATCATCAGTCGCATGGGGTTGCAGAACAACCTGTCTAATGAATATTCATTACACAGGTTTGCGACCCTCCTGTTGATTGTTTATAATCACAGGAATGGTGGCCTGAAAGGGAATGCAGAGCAACATCCCTGAGTTTGCATTCATAAACGGAAACCTTTAAAAAAAAAAAAAAAAAAATGTTTTGAAGCAGCTTGTGTCCCTTAAAAGCCAGTGCTCCTTTGAAAACATACGTTTTGGAGCAGGCAGTGGACCAGTGCCGGCTCCTCCCCCCAACCCGAGGCTACCAACACGATTCCCAAGGGGGATCCCTATCCCTTTGCAAAACAGGTATTGCCTCCTCTGAGGGGTCCACAATTGTTCAGTAGTTTGCAACCGAAATTGTGTTTGCAAACAATTGATGAATTGAAAAAACAAATTGCAATTTAGAAAGAATGCACCCGTTTACACTCCTTCCAAATTGTGATTCTGTATGGGTTGCAAAACACATTTAACAAATCAGAAAAAGAATTCCGACATGTAAAATGGATTTGTACATAAGAAACAGCCATTTTGCTGTCTCAAACTCTGTAATTTTGTGAATCGCAGTGCCTGCCATTACAGAATAGCTTTGTCCATGTGGTCTGTCGCTGTCATTTTAAAGACACAAATGAGTGGGCTGATTATATTAAGTCAGGAGCTGGTTCACTCTGAGCCTACTAAACTAAATGAAAAATGACAGACAAGAGTTTTCAGAATCTACTTCTGGAATATGAAATGCTTTGAATCTTGCTCCGCATGACAATCTGTCTGTGCAATTCTACAGACAGCAATATATGAAAAAAACTATATCACAAGCAGCAGCTGAAGGTGTAAATATTATGTGAACTGTTCCTTTTAAATGGTTTAGGCTGAAATTGTAATGCTTTGTGCAGATGTGTTATTCTTTATTATTGCATACTAAACCACACTGTCCATGGTTTTTTAGGTCTGGCGTGACTGTAGCTGTTACCTTAATTATCAGAAAATTAACTTTAAGAAGTAGAGCTCGGAGAACAGCTTACGTTCCATCCACTTGTTAATCTTCCACTATACCAGTTTTTTAGTGGGCAGATGTGGTCTGATTCCATAAAAAGAGTCCTTGTTTTGACTTTTAGGAAAGCTTGTGTTCATTTGTGGGTCTGAGTTGGTGTGTGTGAGAAGCCAATGATCAAGGCTAAAGGTTATGACCAAAGCCGTAGGACTGACTTATTTATTATGAAAAGCTGTTAAAGGCATCAGACATTTAAGGGTAGATTGTTATTGTACTATGTTAAAGCCTGTAGACAGGTATTTGTTTACATGTAACCTCATAGATGACCATAGTAGGCATGGGTTTGGTATTGGTCACCAACGCTGACTAACCCTAAAGGTGTTAAAAGATTTTCACTATGATAACCCTTATTATGCCCTCTTAAAAGGAAATGTATATTGTTTTGCCTACTGTAATTTAGTACATATTTGTAATGTTATGCCCGATTGGTATCTTGTATGGAAGGTTGAACTTGCAACAGTATGCTTGATTTGGGCATGGTGACAAGCTAAAGATACAGGTTGTAGACATTATTGGGAAAGTGCCTTAGGTCTGATCCATTTATAATGAAATGTTGTGATAAATTCAATAGGCCTGACTCATTTATTGAGAGCCAATAAGGGTGGATTGTTCTTGCACTGTGTTAAAGCCTGTAGACAGGTTCTCTGTTACATAGAATCACACAAATTGCTTGAAGTAGGTAAGAGCTTTAGAGTTGGTTATCTCTTCTGATAACCCCTAAAGGAGTTGACCCTGCATGGATCAGTGGGTCAGTCCTCCTCAGCCATTGACTCTATTGCCCGGTTATTGATCGCATTTTGCCTGATTACATGCACAGCTGCCTGAACATGTGTATGCTTCAGTGGGAGGAGCTGGGGGGTACTTTGGCTTTCCATTTTCCCCTTTTATAGTCTCCTCTCATTAAGCTCCTTCTTTTTTTATTTAGTTTGTTTTGGATTTTTCCCATAGTGTATCATTGTATTAACCTTCCCAGATGACCGCCACATTTAAATACAACACATTAGCCATCTTTGACTTGTACAGCAGTGGTAAACTTTGCACAGTCCCACTCCAAGATTGGCATCTAATGTGATGGTTTCTGAGATGACATGTTAGACTAGCATTCTGCTTAGTGCATCATTCTCTTACTTTTTCAAGGTGACTGAAATGTGACTGCCATGCTGGAAATGTAGTACAGTGATACTCTATGCACTGTACCATTTCAATTTTGTAATCCATTGCTATATTTAATTTTTTACTTATTTATTGGAAGTCTATACCGTCTGTGTTTAGGCAGCAACATTTTTCCTTTGTTTCTACTTTTATTCATTTCATTTAGTTTGCATTTAATTATTGAATTTGTGTTTGTGCCTTATTGCGCATCAGTGAGTGGGTGAATGTACGATGAGTTATTGAGTGCCTAAACTCACTAGAGACTAAAGACACTTTGTTATAAATTAGGTCTGCTACCATAGCCAATGCAATATTAATGATATTGTACAGCCTCCCATTGTTCTAAGTTATGTTTGTGCTTTATTTAAAAAAATAAATTTAAAAAAATGGGGTTTGAAAGAGAGGAGAGCAACAAGTGTTATAAAAATATGAAGTGCATTAACGTTAAACGAAGGTCATAAACTTGCTAAAAACGTCTCTTTTCCAGCAGTATATGAGACTGTGAACCATGACTTGTAACTAAAACATAACTTAAAGATAGTCTATGTATCCTTTTGTTTCTTTAAATAACATTACTCATTCTTTTTCAGCTTCAGATGGGAAGATTTACGATGCCTATGTTATGTTTCCTAAGGGCAGTGAATATCACCAAGTTTACACCGTAGACCTATTTGTACAGAAAGCGCTGCCTGAGGTTCTGGAGAAACAGTGCGGATATAAATTATTTATTTTTGGGCGGGATGACTTGCCGGGAGAAGGTACACCTTACTCTTCATAGTAACAACAATGATTTGCATGTTCTGTTGTCACTAATCATTCCCTGCCCTTGTAAAACTTTACCTTGTCTTTGCTTTTTTTGTGTGCTCCAAATGGTTCTTTTAACTTTGGTTGCATTCATATGTGGGTGATGTCAATGTATTGCAGTGACTAAACCACAAAAAGTACTCCTCTAGTACATAAATCGTATTTACAACTATTATATAGATGGATCCTGATCCAACAGTGATGGGAAGTCCCTATGTGAAGCTAAGGTTTATAAGCCACTAGGAAGTGGGGAAGGAAACGAGTCCTTTTGTTTTATATACCCTCACACACCCTAGTGGTGTCATGCTTCATCATCAGGTCACCCTGACGCCTAAAAGTCAGGGTGGGGTCAACCGTATTTCAGGGAGCTTAGAGAAGTTTTTGGCCAGGGGGAATAAAGATTAAAAGTCCGCAGACAGATCCCAGTTTCCCTTTATTCTTGGATCTGTCAGGGATATTAAAACAGAAATGGATGGGTCGGTTAGGTTATTATGGTCCTAAGACCCTAGTGCCAACATGTTTCAGTCCGCGACAAATTGCCGCCACTACACGATCTTTGACCACATAGTTGAAAGTGGTAAAGTTAAACAATAATATCTTACACACACCGAATAGGTATGTTGGACGTTGTGTTTTGTCACCTACTTGTTATAAAGACACAGGGGCAGCAAGCAGCACATCTCACAATGGGAAGTAACAGTTCTTACAAAGAATGATACTGTTTGGTTTCGTTTTTATTTTTCCACAGATGGAGTAACCAGAAACAATAATACTCTGCTAATAGGAAAAGGAGCAGCTACCTGCCCTTATTGTAAATAGTATAGGGAAATTCCCTCACTATTGTCTATTCCAGGGGGTACTGCGTCATCGCCCTGAAGAAAGTCCAGCACCCTTTAGGGGCTTAAGCGGACTGAAACATGTTGGCACTAGGGTCTTAGGACCATAATAACCTAACCGACCCATTCATTTCTGTTTTAATATCCCTGACAGATCCAAGAATAAAGGGAAACTGGGATCTGTCTGCGGACTTTTAATCTTTATTCCCCCTGGCCAAAAACTTCTCTAAGAGCTCCCTGAAATACGGTTGACCCCACCCTGACTTTTAGGCGTCCGGGTGACCCGATGATGAAGCATGACACCACTAGGGTGTGTGAGGGTATATAAAACAAAAGGACTTGTTTCCTTCCCTACTTCCTAGTGGCTTATAAACCTTAGCTTCACATAGGGACTTCCCATCACTGTTGGATCAGGATCCATCTATATAATAGTCGTGAATACGATTTATGTACTAGAGGAGTACTTTTTGTGGTTTAGTGTTAACACACGGGAGGGTGTACTCCCTCTTGAGAGTTCCTCTCGGCCCTTTTGGTATCGAGAAAGTTCTCTTTCTCGTTTTACCTTTGTGTATCACAATGTATTGCAGTGTACAGTGCCCTTTGCCTATTGCGAGGGCACAGTGTTGAACAAATCCTTGATATAGTAAACGTACATTTATTTAGTGGTCAGACTTGTCATTGCAAACTGGCTTATAAGGGATTATTTGGTCAGCTACTTAGTCCCCATACGCCAAATCATGTTAACACCCTCAGAGGGAGAACTTTTTGGGTATTGACAAAGCCTGTTTAAGTTCCCCTCCACCACCCTCTCCCAGTCTGTTTGCAGAAAGGGAAAGAATGTCCCCTGTTTATCATGTGAGCATAGGGAATGGGGTTTCTCAAGAGACAGACATTTGACTTGTGGAGAAGGTGCAGGAAAATCTGAGTTGTATAATCCTTTCTAACTTTATGAATTAAAAAATAACAGACTTGTGGACCAGCATAGACTAATTTCTGTGCTTCTAAACGTGTGCTTGCTTTTGTAAACCGAGCCAAACTTTGTAGGTGGAATATAGACACCAAGGATCTGGCCATGGACTCGCATCCATAATATATTGTTGTATGCATGTAAATGGTCGTAGTGAATACTCCAGGTAGACACGTTTTTAACATGACTCGTTTCCTATTCCTAATGTTTGAACACAGTAGATATTCTACTGAGAGGAAACTAAAGTGCTTAATTTATTTTATTTTTTGTCGTTGGAATGATGTGCTTTACCAAGAAGATTTATTTAAATTTCATTGTGATGTCACGAATTATCTCACAATTCATTCCGGAAATGACAGTTGATTTGTAGTTTTTATTTCGCCTGTTTTACAACCTTTCTTTTTTTTTTTTTTGGGGCCTTACCTTTTACAGCTGTGGCCGATGTCATCGATGAAGCAGTAAAAAAGAGCAGAAGGCTGATACTGATTCTAACCAGAGAGACGTCACACAAAGACTTCCTGTATAATGAATTTGAACAGTGCATCGCTCTCCACGACTCACTACTGAGCAACAAGACTCAAATCATTTTAATAGAATTGGAGAAAATAGACTACTCCAATGTGCCAGAATCTGTGAAATACATCAAAGGAAATCGGGGGACAATCGCATGGAAAGGAGATTTCACAGGCAAGACCCTTTCCCCAAACACAAGGTTTTGGAAAAGGGTCAGATACCGGATGCCACCAGCATCTCGCTCTTCTTCAGTAGAATCACCTTTTATTCCTGCTGTCTAAGGAGGCCGACAAAATGTAACAGTTGTTTCTAGGCCACCAAGATGGAGCATTGTGTGCCTCCATATTTTTACATTTTAATTTCACGGCAGATCTTAAAGTGTTTGTGATGGTGGATGTGGGCAAATTTTGACACAGGAATGGATCAGATTACGTTCGACATGCAACTGTTTGTACTCTTTTGTAATTGGAGCAAATGTGTTTTTTTACCCTGTGGGTTACACTTTATAACATGATGCACAAAACCGCCCTCACGAAGTAGTGTCAGCATATTTTTGAACCAGAAAAGTATGCTATATTATAGTGAATTTATGGAGCCCACCGTCTCCCTTGGGTGTCCTGGCACTACATTAGAATTACATGTTTGTATGCATGTCTACTGTTTGATTGTGGAAATTCTATAACATTTGCACTTCGACGTGCAAATACCAGTTTTAATTCAGAAGTTACATTTAGTTTAGACTCATAGCATCAGCCCAAACACAGTTGCAGTTGGCACAGGCACGTTTTGCTAACCATGTAAAGCTGTGCAAACAGGGGCCAAAAGATGCCTTTGCTTCAAGTACTGCGATATATATTTGCATGTTGTCCAGTCCAGGTGTGTCATTTCTGAAATCTCAGATTGAGTCGCTGGATCCCCACAGAAGATGAAAAAATAAGCATCCATCAAAAGGCTATTCCATTAGACATCCAAAATGCCTAATACATCTGTTTGTGTCCTTCCGCTATTACTCTGAAGAGTCCACTTGCTTTTAGGGCCAAGATTCACAGATTTGAAATGAATGTAATGGCGATTGAAGATGGTGCAAACATTTAAATCAATCAGGGTTGGTAAAGTGCAACTACTCACCGTGAGTGTCTCAATGTGCTGGGGGTGAGGGAGGGTGGCTCCATTGAGTGCTGTGGTCATCCGAAGAGCCGGGTCTTGAGATCCTTCCTGAACTGGGGCAATGTGGTAGATTGCCGCAAGTGGAGGGGGATTAAACACTGAGGTATGGACATCCATCAATGTACTGTTTGCAAGTGAGAATAATACAGCAGTGATGTTTTATCATGAACACCTAGTTTACCCGTCTGTGATATCTAGCTAAAACAGCCACGTCCGGGAATTCCATGTAAATAGTTGTGTATACTAAAGCATATTTTGCACATTTTATTTTCAACAAATGTCCACTACAGAAGATTAAAAAAACTGAATTTACATTTTTGGACAATAACTCGTCCGTCTTCATTTTCTTCACGACTTTCCATCAACTTCACCCCTAATTTGTGCTTTCAGACCAAACTGCTAACGAATTGCATTACTGCTTATTGAGCCTGTCGACTTTCTTGGTTTGTACCTCACTCAAGCACAACTTTATTTGATTACTTTTAAACTCAAGATACATTTTTTGTGTCACTTACTAATGAATTCACTTTTTACCATATTACGCCTGTTTGCCCTTTCCATTTGTCAATGCCCCAGTTTCACAGCACTACTACTGTGAATGTGTGATTATATATGATTATTTTTTTCACCATCTACGTTGTCAATAGCGATAAAACGGTTATTGTTAGTTTTTAATGTGCTTTCTTGGATTGCTAAGAAGCAATGAGTGAAGGCCTAGTAAGTGTATTGCTTTCTTTCAAAGAAAACATTTCCATTACTCTACATGCATTTTGTGGTGACCAGCTTTCTATGAAAGCATTTTTTTTTTTTTTTAAACAATGACAAAGCCATTAGTTCTGACTTTAATTTGCCGACCTGATTAAACATTAAAACATAATTTCGGCAGTGAAAACATTGAAAAGATAATTGCTGTGTGTCAACAGTGTATCCCCAGATAAAGAATTTAGTCTGTGATGATTGAGTGTACTTGAGAGATGTAATATTGTCCCTCATGCATGGCAGCGCAAGCGATTTAGGAGGCGGAATTAGACACCAAACATTCACAGGCATAAGGTGAGAGGAATACTTCTGTGGGCGGAGTCAAAGAGCACTGCCAGCATATAAAAAAGAATTAGTGACACTACGTCTTGCAGGCAAGTGTTCTGCCAAACCTAAAAAACAGACAGCAGTCATCTATGTACATTGAAAGTAATCTTGCTAGGGTGTAGGAAGTCCAGGGATGGTGGTGGTTCTTGATGGGCAGTGCGCATAACTCCCCCACGAGGTACTGGAGCTCACTTGCAACAGGCTGCGGCAGGATGGAAAGGGCCACTAGTAGCCGTTAGCTGCCGACTCCCTGTGTTAGTGCTGCGCTGTATCGCAGCATTGTTATTTTGGAATCTCCTTCATGCAGTGGCAGCCTCAGCTGTTCATTATTGGCTCAGTGTAGCTTTCTTTCCAGTTTTTGGGTGTGGATGACCGAATGTGGTCCAATGCGTTTGCTATGATGGAGATGGAGTTTTTAGCATCCGCATCTATCAGCAGCCTTACCGTGAACAGGTGAATTGGGGGCAGGGTAAAAGGCTTGAAAATACATTGAGAGCTCTGCTCCCTGGATTACAAAAGCCCTGCTGTGCTCATACACCCACGGGGGGAAAAGTTGTTCCAGTGGAGGTGGCTGAGACCCTAACTTTGTCCTCTCCTTGACTATTTTTTTGGGGAGTTGAGAAGCTGCTCAAGTAAGTGGCAAAGTAAATGGGGAGGGAAAGGAACCCTCATGCCACTGCAGGTTCAGGCCAGTGAGCTTGAGAATTGTGCGAGTTGCAGCAGCAAGTGAAGGAAAAAAATAATAATAATAAAGTAACATGTAATTTGACAATTATTTCATCTGCTAAATTTGCTACTTTTGGTTACTCGGACGTTACTCCCTCTGCAGCCTCATGATCGTTAGACCAAGAAATAGAACTATGAAGCGAGCTGGACTATATTTTTGATCTAAGTCAGTTAGTGTTACTAAATAGGAGCTCTGTAATCCCCACAAATGTATGTGTTACTAAGCCCAAGAGAGAGATGGTTAGGGGTAAAATAGCGCAAGAAAACATTATGATGAAAGGGTAACAGAGCTTCTAAACTCAATTTTGGCTCAAAGGTGTTAGATACTGTCCTCAGGCAGTTAGGAGGAGTGATGGAAGACAACACTAGTACTCACCAGGCTATTATACCGGATTCAGATGTACCTACACCTGGTGTCCTTGGTAGTATAACTGCTAGTACAACTAAGGCCAGTCATTTGAGACGTAGTGAGGTTGCAGACGTGACTACATTAGCATGGCCCTCAGATCTTATTAATTCAGTTAATACATGTGATACAGATAATCCCCATCAATAAAAGCCTTAATTGACAAGTGTGAGAGTCAGAGGCCGAAAGAAAAACTGCACCATCTGCTCAATACCTAATGTTTAACTCTAAAACATCAATGGACATCATTGTAACAGCTAAGCCACTAGGGCCATCTGCCAGTAAATGCATCATGAATAATATTGACTCCTGCGGGTTAGTGGCCAACAGACGGGCTTGTAGCCTTCCAGCCATTTCAGTAATCTCAGATAATAAGGGATTTATCTGAGAGAGGATGAACTTTGTCCAACATCTAGAACAAGGCTACAGGAATTATCTGATTGTCACAAGTTGGTTCCGGTAGAGTTGGCCCAGTCCATTACCAGTTGGTGACTGAAGTTAAGCAATCAAAGGAATCCCATTAAGTCATTTCCTCTAAAATTGAAGCTAATTTGGAAGTTATAGATAGGAAAATCCAGTTATATAGAAAATGGGAAGAGTGGGAGGCACGCATATCAACTATAGAAGAATCTTTGAGTGGAGAGCAGATCTCAATATCTCAGCTACAAAAGGATCTGAAGTTTAAGGTTAAAATCAAAGACTTGGAAAATAGTTCATGAAGAGCAAACCTGAGATTTTTGGTATACCAGAGACTTTTGGAAAGCAAGGGGAGATGGCAGAGGTCTTAGCTAAATTGATTTATAAGCATGTTCTCAAAGAACCAGAGTCGGAACTCTTGATAGTAAGGGCACATAGACTTCCCTTTGGTAAACCAAAAGAAAGTTCTAGGCCGCAAAGCATTGTCATTGTCAAGATTTTAGGATATAGAAAAAATACTTAAGGCAATACAAGTAAAATCTGTAAGGACGGAAGACTTCTCTTTTAAGATTTACCTCAGTGTCTCCTTTGAAACTTCTAGGCAGTGGTGGGAGCTTAAGCAGATTCTGGGCAAGTTTCATGCGCTGGGGTAAATACACAGATGGTGAATCCTGCGAGACTAAAAGTTTTGAGGGCAAGAAGATTTTATATTTTTTTATTGCTCTCTGAAGAGGAGTCAATCTTGACTACTATTCAGGATTCATGGAAGGAGCAAGTATATAGTCAGACTTTATTTATTTTTGGAAAGCGAGCACCAGGATTAAATACAGCATGGAAATGCTATTGCAGCTCTTTGTTGCACGCAGCTTTCAGGGGCTAGGTGCACTGAAGAGAAGGCACAGTTTTGGGATGGGTGTGTTGGGGTAGATGGGTTGAGTTCACTAGGGAGTTATAGTGTGGGGTAGGGAAAAATGAAAGAGGTAAAGGGTCAGTTGTGTTGGTTCATTATGTCTTGGCTATATCTTTTTTCCTTTATTTTTTTCTCTTTTTAGGTTAACTGGGCTCATTAAAATTATGTTGTGCAATATAAATGATGTTAACACAAAGAGGAAATGTCACACTATTCTAAACTGGATGAATACCCTTAGACCGAATGTTTTGTTTTGGCAAGAGACCCATCTGAAAAGCAATGACCCTAAGATATTTATCCCTAAATGGGTAGCCAGTGCTCTGTTTGCATCCACTAGTGCTGCACATAGGGTGGTGGCAATTTTGTTTAACAATACGGTAAACAAGGAATCGATAAATACCCATGAAAATCTATTGGGCTGATGGATATGGGCTTCGGTGTCCATAAACGCAAAGCGTTTGAATTTTAGAAGTTACTATGGGCCAATTGAAGATAAACCCTGGGCATTGCAGGGAATTTATAAAATGGCAATGATTTGTGAGGCCCCCATAATTTGAGGGAGGATAATTTTATACAGGCTCCATATTTCGATGCCTCCAGGAGTGCTAAGAAGCAGACTAAGTGTAGAACAGCAGCTATTATTGCACCTCCTTTCGGGTTGATTGACCGTTTGAGAGAGGAGTTTTCAAATGTTACGAAGTACACCTGCTTTTCAGAGAGAATTAACTCTGCTTCCAGGATAGACTTTTCTTTATTAATCTCAGGGACTAGTTAGAAAACGTTATTAAGTTGTGGCAAATAGTTTTTCTGATCATGCACATATCTCTCTCAAGAATTAAGAGATTATTGCAGCTCAGAAGAGCTCTTGAAATACAGACACATTGAGCAGAAGTATTGTGAAGAGAATGAACTAATTGGGAAGCTGCTGTTGTGGGCTACAAAATCCAGGGCAAATAAGAATTTAGTTTGAGAAGTTGTTGACCCCAAAACTAATTTAGGGTCTTGTGATCAAAGCTTAGTCCAAGAGATTTTTTTGGAACATTCTAAGATGTATCAAAGCCCGGTTAATGTTCAAGTTGACTTAATTGTGCAGTACTTAAAGGGGATACAGATTCCTAAGCTCAGGGAAGGGCAGAGAGCAAAAGGGGGTAAACCTATTACTTCAGAAGAGGTTACATCTGCTGTAGATAGCCTACCAGCGAATGCCATTACTACAAGGAGCAGTGAAATTCTTACAGATGCTTTTAGAACATGTTATTCTGACCTGGAGCAGGTATTAGTGATGTTTTCTAATCATATACTTCAGCGAGAAATGGCTCCTGTATAATTTTTTTGAAGCCCAAGTTGTTAGTATTCTAAAAGCTGGTAAGTCACCAAGGGGCTGTAGTTCATATCATGCAATAAGTTTGTTTAATTCATTCATAAACTTTTTACTAAAGTTCTGGCAAGCTGCATTGCAGATGTTGCATCCACTTTAGTACACTTTGATTGAAATGTTTTTTTTTTTTACCAAATAGGTCTATCTCAGCTAATGCATATTATATTATCCAAGTAATTGATTATTTTTCCCAAAAAGAGTTAACTGCAGCAATAACTATGATTGATGCTGAAAAAGCTTTTGACCTTGTTAATTGGGAGGCACTGTTCAAAATTCTTGAAGCTTATTTATTTCCAGTTGAACTGGGTTTTAAAGAATCTCTATAAAGAATAATCAGCAACAATTATAATTAATTCTATAGAAGTAGGTAGAGTTAAAGTGTGCCAAGGGACCTGTGAACGATGCCCCATGTCTTAACTCGCCTTATTTATAGAGACCTTGTCCCTAGCAATACATAGAGATATAGATATTTGCCCCCCCCCCGCACCTGGTATGGCTAAACGTAAGCTTTATGCGGATGATCTAATACAGAGATCTCCAACCTTTTCTGTAATAAGAGCTACTTATGTTCACTGCAAATCATCTCGTGCTACTAATATTATTAGTGTCGTAATAGTTAGGATGTCGGACAAGAGTGCATTAGTGGTCAGCAGTAATCATGTCAGTGCATGAGGCAGAGTTGCTAGCAGTAACGTAAAAAGACTTTGCCAATTTGGAATACCTTGATGCGGGTAATACATAACAGCAATTGATGCAGTGTCCCTGCCACCAAGGTAATAACGTTTGTAATAAGTCTCCCCAACGCCACATGACTTAACACTCAAATAGCTGCCTTAAATATATTTTGGAAATGCACAATTTTCCCCCAAAAATCAACATATGAGTTCTGAAAATACACATTTTCATCTCAAATACACACTTTCCAAGCTTGGTATGCATATATTAATTCAGCCAAGCAAAAACGTCTCCTTCATTAGACTAGACTGCACACAAGATAGCTACTTTCAGGTATATGGAGAGCTATCAGTAGCTCATGAGCCACCCGTCGCAGGAGCCTCAA
This sequence comes from Calotriton arnoldi, assembly GCA_963921515.1. Classification (NCBI taxonomy): domain Eukaryota; kingdom Metazoa; phylum Chordata; class Amphibia; order Caudata; family Salamandridae; genus Calotriton; species Calotriton arnoldi. Next base: position 1,309,022 of record CAWUFW010002192.1, on the reverse strand, counting down.
TCAATCAATCAATCACGGCATTTATAGAGCGCGCTACTCACCCGGGAGGGTCTCAAGGCGCTGGGGGAGGGGGTAAGTTACTGCTCGAACAGCCAGGTCTTGAGCTGCTTCCTGAAGGAGAGATGGTCCTGGGTTCGCCGAAGGTGAGTGGGGAGGGAGTTCCAGGTCTTGGCTGCCAGGTAGGAGAAGGATCTTCCTCCGGCGGTGGTTCTGCGGATGCGTGGTACGGTGGCGAGGGCGTGGCTGGTTGATCGTAGCTGGCGTGTGGGCGTGTAGAAGGTCATGCGGTCGTTGAGGTACTTTGGGCCCAGGTCGTGGAGGGCCTTGTGTGCGTGGGTGAGGAGTCTGAACGTTATTCTCTTGCTGACGGGGAGCCAGTGCAGGTCTTTCAGGTGTCCGGTGATGTGGCTGTGTCGGGGGATGTCCAGGATGAGTCGTGCGGAGGCGTTCTGGATGCGCTGGAGTCTTTTTGAAGTTTGGCTGTGGTTCCGGCGTAGAGGGTGTTCCCATAGTCCAGTCGGCTGGTGACGAGTGCCTGGGTGGACGGTCTTCCTGGTTTCAGTGGGGATCCATCTGAAGATCTTGCGGAGCATGCGCAGGAGTGTTGAAGCATGAAGATGAGACGGCGTTGACTTGTCTGGTCATCGACAGGGAGGAGTCCAGGATGAAGCCCAGGTTGCGTGCGTGGTCCGTTGGCTTGGGCGCGGTGCCCAGGGCCGGGGGCCACCAGGAGTCGTCCCAGGCGGAGGGTGATGAGCCTGAGCTCATATTATACTTAAAAGCTGAAGAGGTCAATCTGCAAAAATTAATGGAGAAAATTGATGCTTTTACGCAGGTCAGAGGATATAAAATCAATCAGGAAATCTGAGGTTTTGCTTTTTACTGCCTCCCCTAATAACCTCCCTGTAGGCCTTAGAGAGAGAGAGAGATATAAACCTAGGTCAGCAATCAGATATTTAGGAGTTGGTCTCTGATTATTCTGATCTCTTTAATTGAACTATGAGGCTACTTTCCAGAAAGCGAAGAGCCTTTTGAGCTGTTGGAAGCTCTTGCCTCTCTTTATTGTGGGAAGAGTAACGGAAGTAAAATTGTCCATTCTACCTCTTTTTATCTTCTAACTCCGTAATGTTATGATTAGAATCCCTAAAGTTTTTCTTACCCAAGTGGACACCTTAGGTTGTGATCTTGTTTGGAATAATCGATGTCCTGATTGAAGCTTAGTTGCCTTCAGCTAAATAAAGAATATGTTGAGATGGCTTTGCCACAAATTAGGGTATACTATCAGGCATTTTTGATTAATAGAATATCCAAATTAGAGACCCCTTTGATTGCACCCATTTTTGTCACCTTTTTTTTCAGAAGATGGTTTTAGATTTGAGATTACATTTTCCTTCTTTTATTAAGATGTTTAGGCCACCCAAAATGACCCATTATAAAGTATGGCATGATTTTGCATTTCGAGGTAAGGATTTTTTCAAGGAGCATGGCATACGTGAATGTCATGATTATTTGACTCTAGAGGATTGTAAAGGTCATCAGGGTGGACCGAGAGCAAGCGGAAAGCTGACTTGATCTCCCTCTTGGCATTAGCACCCCTCTACCTACTCCCTCTAGTATGGACAGCGCCACGTCCACTGAGGAATAAGTGACTGAAGCCTGATCCTCTGGGATAAAATCGTTAACAGAAGTGCCTTCTGACTATGACAAGTGTTGAATAAGTCTGCACTGACCTTTCTTCTTTTTCGGAACCACTCCAGTGGGTGACACAATTTAGTTTTTCATGGGCCAGTTATCAAAGGGACCTGCCATCCTCCCCGCCTGTATCTTTTTCCTCAGTTTGTCTTTCACCACGTGTTTAAAGGCGCTAGCTAATTTAAAATTACTCACCCACCTGCGCACCCTCGGACCCTGGTACCCCAGTCTGAAACCCCATGTGAATCCCGTGCCCAACAACCTGGCATCGTCTTTCTGTTCATACAGAACCAACCACAAATTCAGGCGGCCTAGCTAAATGGGCGTACAAGCTTTTGCCCCCAGATCCTTGTGGTTCCTGGGAGCTTGACTAAACCACTGACTACCACTGGGTTCCTGTTGCTGCTGCCACTGCCCTGATGAATTACCAGACTGTCCTCCGCCCGGTAGCAATTGACAAGGGGATGTTTGACAGCGCATTTCGAGCATTCAATATTAATTTCCTGCTTCCCTCACCCATCCCTGATGGGGCTCCTTTGAAAGGGGCGATGCACAATAGGTAAGTCACTGGCCATAAAGATTGTCTTGCCAATCTTTGATGGGCCCATAATATGGTGCCATAAACCAGAGTCTACTTCACCCCACTCCGCCTCTGGGACTAGTGCCGTACGCGCCCTAAACTTCAGGATATTTTTTGCAGTAGACGCTGGCATAAATTAAAAAAGATGCTGTCCAATTCTCTATTGTCAAAGGGACCTTGGGGTGCTTTGCTAACTCGTACTCTTCCTCCTTGGAGCCCTCCTTAGCCCTCAGTTCCCTATGGAGCAATTTTAGCATTTCCATGTATTCGTCATTCCAAATGTTTTCCTTTGGTTGCTAGCATGAGGTGGGCCCCTAACGGCTTAGAAACCCCCATGTAGGGCAGTTTTTTAATCTTCAACTCCTTGCTCTCCTTCCCGTCTGCCTTCTCCCCGGTTTTCTCTCCCCACTCTTCTCCACTATCTTGACCTGTGAATTCTGTGCCCCCCCCCCCCCCATCCCTTCTGGACCTGCTCCCTCCTTGACACTCTGCTTTTTGTTCCCAAGCCCACTCTGTGGGTTGTCGGTCCCAACAGGGCTCTGCTCCTCCTCCATACCTACCCCCATGTCCGCCACATAAAACCTTTTGCGTAGCCTTATTGGACCTCCGTCCAGCGATTCCATCGCATCCACACTAACTGATACCATTGCATAAGCTATATGCTTGCCTCTGCGATCTTATCTGTTGCCAGGGTCAGTGCATGTTCTAGAGCCTGCCGCTTCGCCACCTGTCCCCTTTGGTCAGGCACCCACAGCCTCCATTTTGCAGCTGACCAGTGCTTACACTCTGAAAGACAGAATTAACAGAATGATGAATATCCTCCTTACCCCCACCCCGCTTTGCCACAATCATGTTTTTGTCCCTCCATACATCATCCTTCACCAATTTCCCTTCTTCCAAGCTCTCCTCATCATAGTCCAGCACCATATCCTCCATATTCGTGCCAACAACAAGCCTCTGTGGTAGTGTTTGCCGCCTGCCACCATGGCATAACCATTTGTCTGAACCCCAAGCTTTTCTCCGACCTGTGCTGGGGGCCATACCCTGCCCTCCCAACTGCTCCTCCGCTGCAGGACGCTGTGTCCAATGTCGTAGTTCACCAGGGGTAGTGCCGTACCCACCAACCAGTTGCACCGCCAACGTCATTCTGGACCTTTTTGGGGCAATGATCTTATGGTCCCTTGCCGCTGGCCTTGCTGGTCCAAGCCTTTTCTTCCCCTCGGAGTGTCTGAGCCGCACAAAGCTCCCCTGTGTCCTCCATGCTGCTGTACCGCTCGCCCTGCTAAAAAGCGGATAGGCTCTGTGTGCTGATCAATACCTCCTGCCCACTCCTACTCGCCCCTACTGCCACCAACCAACCGTGCCCCTCCGATGCCCTGCTCTCCTCTCAATGTGCCACCAACTCATCAGAACTTCAGTCCACCCTGGCATGCACCTTCCTAGATCTCTTGCTGTACCCCATAGGCAATGCACTTCTCCAAATCTGCTCCCTCCTGAAAGCCTTATCCTGACTTTGCTCATCATCACTACATTCCAAGCCTGCTGCACCAATAGTCGCAGGCTGCTCATGTGGTACTCTCTGCATGGAGGTTCTCAATAACCCCCTTTTTGCCCCACCCTATGCGTTGGCCCCACTGCTCCCTAAAACCACCTGCACCAGGACCTCTCATGCACCTACTGGGACACGCTGCAAAAGGCCTCCCCTGTCCAATCACATGGAGGCCCATGACCTTCCCTCTCCTATACCTAGGCTTTCCTGTTTTCAGTTTCTATTTTTAGTAAATTCTGGTGGGGTTTTTTCAGTGTTTTCAAGTGATTTCAATACCTTAAAAAAACTGGTTACAGATTTTTGCGCCATTAAAAACAACAGAAACCGTGTTTTCCCGGTGTTTATGGAACGTCTTGCTTTTATTATTGCTTGCTTTCTGCACTGATAGTGCATGGTATATAGACAGTGTACGTACTGTGTATATGAGATCCAAATACATTTTTGCAATTCAAACTTATTGTAGTACACCATACAATACTTCTTCAGTGAGTCTTTGGTCATGTGCGCTCGTTCTTTCCTTCCCATGTAAACATTTTCCTGTCAAAAGGCCCTCTCAAAATTGGCACTTGAGACGGCCAATGCAAAAACAGCCAGTACACAATTTGCTAACTCTGGCCACTGGCATAGCTTTTCATGCCAATACTGGTGTACTTGAAGATTGCGATTCTCTGGGCAGGTTCTGCAACATTTGTGTTGAACTGGGCACTTATGCCCTCGAGTTATTGAAGCGGTCAAAAATGAAGCGGCACTTTTGAAACTACGGAGAAAATTCCCCTTTACTGAAGGGAGCTAGAACTTGTACAGAGTACCACAGTGAGGTTTCATTGACTTCAAATGCCATGGTTGGTGAAGGGACATTTCTATGCATCATTGCAAGCCATTTCTCATACATTGTGAAATAAAAGTTCCTAAATTGCTCTTCAACATTGCTTTGCTTACCAAGTAGCAAGCACTCTAACATGGAACATGTTGAAGTGCCAAAGTCACTAAAGGTGTCGCCCAGCTTACTCTCAAGGAGATGTTTCACATCTACACCAATTATGCTGAACACTTGGCAGGCAAGGGTGTTTTCAGACTCTAGTTTTTTTTTTTATTATGTCCACTACAGCAGTTATGTTTTCCTGTAAAAATCTAAGAATATATTAGAGTGTACTTCTTTTCACATCACTATTATTATGTGACCAAAGGTCCTCACATTTCTTGCCTTTGGCATCATCACTCAGCAAAAATTCTGTAAATGGTTGCCACATTGATAATATAGCATTCACAGTCCCTTGGTCTGAGAAACATCAGCTAAGTGACACAATTGAGTTGACTCTTTCTGTGATGCCACACAAAGCAGAAAATGAGAAATATTTGCATTTTAGTTCTTGTGCATAACAAAACAGTGCACCAGAATGGACTAAAAAGTCAATAGCATTCTTCATTAAGATTGTAAAGATGCTTTTAGCATACCAACTAACAAGTGGCAAGGATCTCTTACAGGAAAGCACTTCAGCTCAGGTATCAATTTTGACAGGTCATCACACAACTTTTTCATATACGTAGCTGAATCACTGCAAATACAACCAATATCACTCCAATCTTTGTTGAACTTGGAAAGAACCTTTTTGCAGCAGCATTCCAAGTGACACCGTGTTCCATGTTTTCCAAAAGTCTGGTGTCATGTTTTCACCACTATACCAGATGCTTAGTGATAGCACTCTTTTCACATATACTTGTCACTATACCTTGCATTGAATGTTTAAAGCCTGAGGTGTTGGCAATTCACCTACTATCAATACTGACTCACTAAACTGGGGGCTGATGTATCAAGGGATTTTACCCATTCTCTGTGGGTAAATGTGATGGCACATATTGGGAAAGATTCTTATGAAACCAGCCATTTTACCTATCAGTGAAAGAATCAAACGCAGCCAAAATATCAAATATGATTTTGATATTTCCTGATTCTCTACAGCTTATAAAATAATTAAACAAGACCTAAAACATGCTTCTAAACCCTGTATCTTTAGACCAAAGACCACAAAACGAAAAAAAGTAAAAGGAAGAAGAAACAATATTTTAGTGACATCCCTAAACAACAAACCTCAAGCAGAATAATGTTAGGCAAGTCTTTCTTGCTGCTAGCTTGTATAACAAAGTTACATTATATTGGCCCCTTCAGGAAGAAAAAATGACTTTCACTCTCCTTTTCCTTTCTTTGAATGACTTTTAGTTTGTGGTTGTGCAGGTGTTTTTTTCAGTGTTTATATGTTTACACTGGTGAGGGCTTTTTCCCTTTCGATGGGGTTTTATCAGTTATAGGGTTAAACCTAAAACCGGACAGCCTACCTATACCCCTCAACCTTGCTGTGCCCTGCACTCCCTCTGATGATACCCCCTGTGATGTCTGCCTTATCAATGGCTGCCTCCACCGCTACTCTGAAAAAGTCCCTCTCCTCTCTCCTCTTCCCAACTCGTACCTGCCTCTGAGTAGTGCCCTTCACCAGCTGCAGCAGTTCTCTCCGGTAAGACATGCTCCCCAGAGACATTTGGAGCCTTCAAGAATCGTCCCCCATTCTCCCAGATGCAGTGCAGGCATTGACTGTGGCCTCTCCCACCACCTTCGACCCACCGGCCTCATTCGGCCCCTCAGCCACTAATGAAGAGGAAGCAACTTTCCTCTCCTCTTCACCACCTGCTGGCATGCCACCCACCAGGCATTGGAGCGGATCTGCTCCCTGGAGCCCTCTCGAGCGCTTACACGCACTGTAAATTCTGTGGGGATGGGCCACCCTTGCTCCGGCTCTGCCCCCCGACACGCCCCCTGTGTTCTCTGGACCACTCTCTGAAGACGGGATTGGCCCGTTCCCTTACCTCCTAGTCCTGCACTGTGGAAGTCCAATGTAGCCAAGAGCAGGCCACTGCTGCTGCAGCGACCCCTGCCGAGGCCCTACGCCTCGATCGGCTACCACCAACCACGTTCCTCGATAACAAATCACGCTGCCCTGCTTCCTCTGCAACTTTCCTCTCCTCAGACATTTTGCGAGCTCAGAAATAAAGTAACCACCAACTAACACCAGTACGCTACCTATAAACCACCAAAAAGCGCTCTACAAGCTGCTACCAGCCACTGTCACCACTAGAAAATGATGGCTGGTAGCAGAAAATGGCCACATATTCACCCCTGGGCTACATTATAGCACAAATGAAGCCCAAAACCCGTAGCAGTCGCTGGACTGCTCCATTTCCCACACTAACCCGGGGGTCAGACCTCCCCGTGGTCGGCGTCCCCCCAAGACCCTATTGTGATCGCTCTCTCGTGTCTTTTCTCTGTGATGTTTCTTAATCCTCAGTATATTATCTCTCATCTTGTGTTTCTAGCCTGTTTCACTGCATGCAAATAGTCTTTCTCTGCATGCGCAGAATTTCTCACTTCTACCTCTTGTGCCTTTTCTCCACCCCTGTGACGTCCCTGTGCTCCACTGTTTCATGCTCCTGATTTGTCTCTTAACTCTATAGCAATAACATGACTAACCATTGTGCCACCCACCTCTCTGACTCCCCTGCTTTGATCCGTCTGTCGGAACAGTGTCTTGAATATTTCCTCTTGATGTTCCTCCTTGTGCAGCCAGAGTCAAAAGTGGTAATTAGGCCTGTGCCCGACCCTCCACTTTCACTCCTATAGATCTTAATGAAGTGCTGTTTAGAAGAAAAATAAGAGAAAGAATCAAGCTATTTGTATATTTCTTGCATCTTCTCTCCTTATCTCTGCTCTCTCCGCAGCTAGGTAGATGGCAGGGATAGGATGTCGCCTTAACCCTGCCGCTGCACACACAATTTACTCTCTCACATTCTACAAAGCTGATGATCAGGTGCAGCAAGGGAGAGGGCAGTGAGCCCCCCTCATTATGCCACATGGCCTCATATTACACTACGCTGTGCAGAGAGCTGTGTAGCCACCTCCTAGTCGCCTTCTTTTCCCCATTCCTCAAACCCATAGCCAGTGCGCAAAAAACCTGACAACCAAAAGGATCAGCATTCAATTAAATCCTGCAGCATGTGGAGTAGTAAAAACATGCATGTTAGAAATTGGGTTATTGTCAGGATGAACCACAAAGATCTCTAAATTATCCTGTGCTTAACCCTTCTGTTAGCTTGGCACAAAAGCAGTCAGTCTTAACTTGGAGTCACTGTGTTAAGTATTTATGCAGCACACTAACCATAATAAAGTGAAAGCAGAACACAAGAGAGATCCCACACCAGTTTAGAAAAATAGAGTAAAGTTTAGTAAATAAAATGAGACCAAACATGACGTTTCTATCCTGTTTCTGAACAAAAGGTATCACTTATTAAATGTTATAAGGTAACCCACTGTTAACCTAGGGGATAGGTAGGCCTTGCAGTGGTGAAAAACATATTTGAGTTTTTCACTACCAGGACATGTCTCAGAACTGTCTTCGAGTATACAATGAGCATTTGCACTTTGATCCCCATAATGCCCTTTGCTTTTTTGGTTGAACCTGCACCTAACCCCCATACTGTCTAAAGCAACTTCTAGGGGAAGCAGGGGTGTGCCTCTTCTGGGAAGGCCAAGCTTTTCTAGGCATGCTTGCTCTAGGTATAAAGAAGTCCTATTCGAACCAACTTCCTCTGGTCAACTTAAAAACCGCTTAGCACATTTATATTCCAATCCGAGACAATTGCACTTTAGGACCCACATAGTCTTACACATCTTGTGGGGGAAGTACAAGTGGTGGAAGGCACTAGCACTTTGACACCACTTTCTCCCTGTACAAATGGACGGTTGTATATTATGGCTGTTCAGCAGCCAACTTAGGGGCCGATTCCGATTCGGGCCGGAAATCTCTCCGACCGAGCCGGACTCTGTCAGCCCGACCGAACGAGTACAATGCGCACGTATGCCATCGGACTCGAGTCGGTCGGACTCCCATTGAAGTCAATGGGAGCCGGTCGTACAACGCGTACGCGGGCTCCCATTGACTCAATGGGTGTGAGGCGGTCAAGGGCGCCCCCTACAGCGGGTACGCGTCGAAGCGACTCGCGCCGTACACGCACAGGTAGGGGGGACCCATGGGTCCCCCCTGTGTGCGACTCGCGCGGCTACGCATACAGGGGGGTCCGACACGGACCCCCAAAGTACGTCTCCGACTGCTCTTTGGAGCCGGAGTGCGCGGCTCGGTCGGACTGCTCGCGGCGCGCATCGTACTCACCCGGCCGGGGAACGTCTCCATTGCGCGGTGCGAGTCGAGTCCGAGCGAGTCGGTCGGTGCGGTTCGACCCGGGAACGAGTCGGTCGGAGCGGTCGGGACGCCAGGACGAGTCGGTCGGCGAATTCGCATCGTACTCGCTCGCCCGGACGCGCATACAAATCGGTCGGGAAATAGGGCTCCGAATCGGATCCGGTTAAGCCGAATCCGATTCGGAGCCCTACCGGCCGAGATCGGAATCGGCCCCTTAGACTTTATCGTGAGCACGTACGCTGTAATCGCCACTCTCCCAGAGGCATTTTAAATTCTATACATTTGCAGCTAAGCCCCAGTGCATATATTTTCATGGGGCCAACAATCTTGAGTAGTAGGGTAAGTAGAGAGGTCACTCTCCCCACTTTGCTTAATTAATTCATGGGCAAAAGGGTTATAAGCATAGCAAGTGTCATTTTAAATGGTCTTACAGATGATAAACTTTGCTATGCACTCTTATGTAGACTGCTCGTATGTGAATGTTTTATGTGTTTTATTGAGCATTACATTGAAATGTTTTTTTATTAATCAAGCAGTAAAGAATTTAATAATAAAAAGTAAAAAATGACTACCAAGACATGTAAAACTTAAAAGTATATATCCAGCGTTTTTAAAACATTGTGCCCTAGCTTAAGGGCTGTTTGGGGCCTACCTTAGGGGTGACATATGTATTGAGAAGGAAAGCTTAGGCTTGGCAAAAGGGTCATTTTGCCAAGTTGAATTGGCAGTTTAAAACTGCACATAGGCTGTAATGGCAGGCATGAAACATGTTTTAAGGGGCTACTTAGGTGGATGGCACAATGAGTGCTGCAGGCACACTAGTAGCATTGAATTTTCAGGTCCTGGGTACATATAGTACCACTTTACTAGGGACTTACAAGTAAATTATATCTGCCAATTCTGTGTAATCCAATTTTACCATGTTTAGGAGAGGAAGCACAAGCCCAAGCACCTTAGCACTGGTTAGCAGTGGTAAAGTGCACAGGATCATAAAACCAGCAAAATCAAATTTCAGCAAAGAAGAGAGAAGGCAAAACATTTGGGGGAATGCTACCCTAAGGCGGACAGATCTAATATGTCCCCCCCCCGAGCTGGAAGTGGGGAGAACTACCCGCCCTCATGGAAGTTCTCAACACCAAGACCGAGGAATCTGGATAGACCATCAGAAGTGGAGTGGTCTGACCCAGGACAGTGTTCCGATGCAGGTCAGTGTTCCAACTTACAGGAGATGGACCACCTCAACCATCTGAGGTGCCTGTGGTCTCTCTGAACTCGGAAGTGAGTCACAAACAGGTTAGTCTCAACTTCTTCAGTGCCCAGACCACAGCAAAAGCTTCTAATTCAACAGTAGTCCACCTCTATTACCTTGGAAGTAAACTTCTACTGGAGGATACAGGTTGGTCTAGGCCCTCATCATTTACCTGTGATAGTACTGCTATACTCATGGCCTCAAGGCTTTCTGGCAGGCCTCTGTCCAGATCTCCTTCTTGAGCTGCTTCTTTGAAATCATTTTAATCGGTGACAACAATAATGATAATAATGGCACTTGTAGAACGCAACAGCTACCTCAAACAGAGATGTCCCAGCACTTAACAGTATGTGCAGCTGAGGAGCCACTCCACAGCGGAGTTAGCCTTGGCTAAAGAGCTAAGTCCTCAGGATTTTCCTGAACTCACGTTCTGACTCAATCGGGCGCATATGGGAGGGCAGAGAGTTCCATAGCCTGGCCGTCCTAACAGTGAAGGAGCTGCCTCCTATTCGAGACTTAGCATATCGAGGTACGCACAGCAGGTGCTGGGAATTGGATCTCAATGTGCGCCTCTGTTGATATAAGCAAAGCCTGCACCTGAGATAACCCGGGCCGCTGTCGTGTAAGGCGAGGAAGGCCATGGTCAGGGACTTCAACTCTATCCTTTTTACTACAGGGAGCCAGTGGAGTTGTCAGATGGGGGGGGGGGGATAGTGCCATACCCCTTGACAAACATCCTATAATATCCAGTGAGGCCCAGGAAGGCCCTCACTGCTGTCTGGATTTTGGGGGGTTCCCAGGACAGCATAGTCTGTAACTTGGCTTGGAGGTGTGGCAACTTGTCCGAGATACACTACAGAACCCTGTCCTATCTGGCACATGCTGGTCTTGATAGTCAGGCCTGCCTGTTGCAGAGCCTGAGGCATCTCCTGGAGGTGAAACAGGTGAACCTCCCAGCAGGAGCTAAAGACGAATATAAATTCCAAGTTGGCCGCACTAAAGGCCTTGATCCCATCCAGGATCCTGTTGACCAGCCTCTGGAAGATGGCAGGAGCATTCTTCAACCCAAAGGGCTTTACTTTAAACTAGAAGTGACATTTTGGGGTACAGAATGCTGCCTTCTCTTTAGCCCCCTCAGTCAGGGCAATTTGCCATTACCTTGATGTCCGGTCAAAAATGCTGGGGAACTTGGCAGCTCCCTGTCTGTCAATGAGCTCTTCAGCTCGGGGAACTGGGTGAGCATCAGTTTTTGTGACTGAGTTGAGCCCCCTATCATCCACACAGGACCTGAGTTCTGCGGTGTTGCCGGGTGGGGCGGCTTTGGGTTCCAGCACTACTGGGCTGGGCCAAGTGACTATTGGAGTGCTCGGTCACCTCCAATTCAAGCATCTTGGAGACCACCTCCTTAATTCTAGCCCTCACCTTGTCAGCCTGTAAATTCTATTTTTCAGAGTCGTACTGTGTCCAGTATCATTATAATGTGGACATAGATGTGTAAGCCCAGAGGTGATGGAGAAGAGCAAGGCCAACTGCCCCAGCAACAGGTGACAGTCCCTCTGCTACTCTGGGGTCAGGGTAGGGGTGAGGTTGATACCCTCCACTGACCTATTCTGTTCCTTGGACGATAGGCGGTCACGGAGAGGTTCACTCTCCTCTTCCACCCATCATCTATCACCAGGAGCATAGTGATTTCAGACCTCTCATACTGTGGTTTGAGACGATTCACATGGAGTTCCCTTGGGGATTTCTGGAGGTCTTGAGGTCCAACAAGTAGGTGACCCATCACCCTTTCTCCCCTTCACCTCATAAGACCCTGGACAGCGGTCTTATAGGTCCCCAGGCTCCACTGACTCCATCACCCACACTTTGTGGCCATGCTTGAACACGACAAGAGTGGCCTTGTCATGCCAGAGCTTCATTACCTCCTGGCTGGCTTCCAGATTTGTAGATGCCGCTTTCCAGAAGTGCTTCTTCTGGTTTCTCATAGTCAGCATGTAGCTGATTACATCTTTGGGGGGTGGGGGGCTCTTTAGAAGCTTGCTCCAACCCTTCCTTAACCAATTTGAGAGGTCCCCTAACATGGTGTTGAAAGAGGAGTTTAAATGGGCTAAACCCAACTACCTTCTGTGGCACCTCCCTGTAGGAAAAATGCAAGCATAGCAAGAGGACGTCCCACTTCTGCTTCATGGGCTCAGGTGCACACATAATCATGGCTTTAAGGGTCTTGTTGAATCTCTCAACAAGCCCATTTGTCTGAGGGTAATGGGGTGTGGAGATCTTGTAATTTACTCCACACTCATCCAACATGGATTTCATGTAAGTTGACATGATGTTGGTACCCCTGTCAGACACCACCTCTTTGAGGAACCCCACATAGGTAAAAATCCCCATCAGGCCCTAGTCCCTGCAGGTGCAGTCACAGATCTCAGAGTTATGGCCGCTGGGTATCTAGTGGTATGGTCCACCGCAACCAGGATAAACCTGTTGCCGAAGGCAGTTTTGGGGTCAAAGGGCCCAACAATGTTGTTGCCCACCCTTTCAAAGTTGGTGCCAGCGACAGGTAAGGGATCCAGGGAAACTTTTAGCTTTTTCCCTGACTTCCTCCTGGCCTGGCATGTGGGACAAGATCCACAGAATGCATCTGAGGCGGTCTTCATCCAGAGCCAATAAAAGTGGATTACATACCCGGCAAAGGTCTTGTCCTGCCCCGAGAATATCATGAGCCAGACCCAATAGGAAGGCTCTGTAATACTGGAAGATCACCAACACACAAGTTGCCCCAGGCTCAGGAACCTTGGGCTCATTATATAGGAGGTCATTCTCCCAATAGATCAGGTGATTTCGAAAGGTGTCACCCGTTGCATGGGCTTAATCTAGCCGCCTCAAGCCGTCTTGAGTTGGGCACTCTTTCTGAGCTCCACAAAACTCCTCCCTGGTGGGTCCACCCTCAACTTGCCATTTAGTCAGCTTAAACAGGTCTGCCATGGCTTCAATGTCCTCCGCTGTAGGCTCCAGGGTGGAGCCCTCGTACTCCTCTCAGACCATGGGAGATTCAGCAGCTGGTTACCCATGCTCCTTGCCCTTCTTAGCCAGTATCTGGGCCATCTTTCCAGTCTCCAGGTTTCCCTGACTTCTACCAACTCGGGCTTCCCTGGGCCTTGTGGTCCGGTACACCGGCTCAGGCAACCCTAACATCTCCAGGTGGGACCTGAGCCCCACTTCCTTCCAGACAGTGTGCTCCAAGTCATTCCCTAGCAGACAATCCGCAGGCATTGCAGAATTCACAGGTACTTTAAGAAATCCTGATCCACCCACTCAAAGGGAGCCACACCACTGGGTTTCCTTCCCCTATGAACTAGTTTGGAGGCCTTGAGAGAACTCCTTGTTTTCATTTAAATCCCCTCCCCCCTTCTTCTGGTGGGGATCATGGCCACCCTTTTGAGAATTCCTCCAGATGCCTTTTTAGACACTCTGGTGCTGACTCACAGATCTATCTCCTTTGCAAGCTACCTAGGATCAGGGAGCTTGCCGTCAATCAGGTTTAAGCACAACTCTGTAAAGCAAGTAGTGAGCATGTGCTCTCTCAAAGTTAAATTTTACAGCTCATTGAAATCACTCACTTTACTGCCCCTCACCCAATCATTCAGTGCCTAGCTGAAGTAATCCGAGAAATCCATTCAAGACTGGTTTGGCAGCTTCTGGCTGTACCTGAACCTGATACAATTATTCTCAGGGGTCAGCCCAAAGCTGGTGAGAAGAATGGCCTTCTTGGAAGCATACTTCATTTCATCCCCCACTTCTAGTGTAAGAAGGGTGTCCCTCCGAACTGTGGGCATCTGTTTCAGAAGCTAGCCCCCAATCTACCTCTAGGACTCTGTGCATCCTCGGAGCAATATCAAGCAGTAAACCATTTGTCTGTCATTCCCCACTACATAGCTAGGCACCACTGCGTGGGGTATGTGGGCTCTCACCTCTACATTGGACACTGCAGGAATGGCAATGAGAGAGGATATCGAGGAAAAAAATTCGAACTACCATAATCTCGAGTGAAAAATATAGTGGAATGGAAATATCGAGTGCAAGAATATCGTTGTCTAGAACATCGATTTGAAGGTAAGTAATATCTATTTTAAAAATATAGAAGTCATTAATATAGTTTGTAAAAATATAGGGGCCCATTACAATGTCGGGCGGAAGCACTACCGCCGTGCTGGCGGATGCAAAAACCACCAGTTACCGCCTGCACGCAGCAGTCCACACGCCCGCCCGATTACGATGCGAAAAGTCAGCCAAACACCGCCGGCAAGCCAGCGACACCGTCCGCCATCAAAGTGCGCCCGTACACGTAGCGGCGCAGCCTAATTGACACACACCGTCCGACGAAACACGTACCGCCCGGCGTACAAATTACGATGCCGCACACAAACTGAACCCACGGCTAAGAGACACCGTACGTCAAACCGAAGCGGTAACACGAACGCCGAGCACGGACACCGAAGAAGCGGCACCCCCGAGCATGAATCCAGCACTGCAGGCCCTCCCTATGCTCTATCTGATGCACCACCAAGGACGCAACGTGCCGCGAAGACGCAGGTAGGCACACATACAACAAGTGCACGCAAACAGCGCACACAGTGCAAGGGCGGAAAAAGCGGACAACCCCCACCCCCGCGTGTACACGACACATCTACCATAGCATCCACATATGACACACAGGCCAAATTGTAACATCTCGTAACACATGTGTACACACCACCTGGGACTAGGAACCAACCACCCCGTCACGGCCACAAAGCGGCGATGACGCTGCCACACATGCGCACAACGCAGAGGCCAACCGCAGCGCCATGCATGCGTCGCACACAGACACAGGGACACAACCAAGCAGCACACACACCAGCCCCACCCCGAACGCACATGACACGTGACAGGCCTGCCACAGACATGTCCCCAACGCCCAATTCACGGACAACACCCAACGTCACACAACCGACGCACACATGTCAGTGAAGTCACGAAACAGCAGGACACACCCCAGTGCAACAAACATGGCGAAGCACACAGCGGCGGCAACACCAACTAGGAGAAGCAGGGCCCCTTCGGGAAGAGGAACGCCAGTACCACACTGAAACACCCATACCACCCTGCACATATGAACAAGACATACAAAACGGAACACCAAAGAGCCTGGGGACCGACAACAGGTGGCCCAAGAATAACACTCACACACAAGGCCCAACGCAGAGCGGAAAGGCAGCCTGCCGCCCCCACAAGGGAGAGCAGACAGCACTGAATGACCTTCCATTCCAACTCCGAAACCACAGCCCTACGAAAGAAGCCGGTGAATACAGCCATTGTCCAATAAAAGACCAACACAGGCATGCAGAGAAGACCGACCACAGGGCAGATAGCGCATATCACAGAAGAACACAACGGACGGGGAAAGAATAAAGAAAACACTCCCCCATGTCGGCCCCATGCAAGTTAATTGGAAGGAGTCACACATCACTGACCTTGAACTGTCTGAGAAGCATGTGGGATGAGGGCCCGTGTCCTCCGCACAAGCCAACAGAACACAAGTCCTGTCTCCCTACGACTACACAGAGCTCACAGCAACCTCGGAGCGTGCACATTGCAGACTGCACACACAGCCGGAGCACGCCACCACAACGCACCGCTGCAAAATGGCAACTGCAACACACCTACCCAACTACGCCGGACAGGTCAAGCTGTACAAAACCAACCTGATACATATATTGGGATGCGAACTCCTGTCCCTGCTGAACGTAAGTTACCGACTGACTTACCGCATCACATTGTTCAGCTGCGTCATACCCGTCTTCTACTGTCGGAGGTGTCCCTACCAGCATCCCGTGGAGATGTGTCTCTCCAACCCGGCATGTCTAAAGGCGGACCTGCTAGCACTACTCCTCCCTCTGGACGCACACGACCGGGCCTGCTCTGCCTATGGGGGCATGGCGTATGTGGCCAACATCGCACCCGCACTGAAATGGGACCACTGTGCCTCCACACGACGGATCATCGAGCACAGCTACATCGAATGTCACCCAGCATGCCCCATCATGGTCCTCCAAGGGACAACTTACGAACAACACCTTGACAGCCACCATCCGCTACATTGGCTGGCAAACATAAACACCACCAATGACATGGAAGCCCTGCTGGGCGGCATCGCATACCTGACAACCTGTAAATTCGTCGGACCCCAACGCAGGTTCCCCGATTGACCTATGATGTCCAACCCCGCACCCATGCTTAGCTTCCGCACGGACTGGCCAGTCACCACCACAACAGCCATACCAAACGACCGGCAACAATTACCACACCATCAACGACATCGCCATGACATCGGATATGACCGGGACATGCACACTGTACCCCATCACATCCAGGAACACCGCATGCATCGTGGGAGGCAGTGGCATGGGGTCTGTGTATCGCACCCACATGGACGGAACTGCACGAACAACCAGGACACGACATGGATCCAGCGCCCATGGACACACACACCGCTCAGTGGACATGAATAGGTCGCCTGGAGTCTGTGGGTGCTGCACCCCTCCCACCCCCGCCCCGGGAATCCCATACCAGGACCTTTGCACGGACGACAAGTGCAAACAACAACAACACGACCCCAGTGACTGTGACATGTCCAGTAACCACCACATTGCAACAACAAGTGGCACGCCGCTGCATGCACGCAAGCACATGCCATGATGTCATCTCACATGCACGCGTGCATGAGGAACAACCGCAGCAAACCTGTCACATGGAACTGAGATGGACTGTGCCCATGATGCCAATCGGTCTGGTAGGCTACTTGTATACCGTCTGTGTCAAAGTCCGCAGCTCCGCAGCTATACGTAAATGTACATTAGCACAGCCTTGGCCAAGCAGATGTAACTCTGAAGCCCACATCCCACATGCAACAGCCAATCACATGTAACCCCACACCCTATCCCATTTGTAATCATGCTCAGTATATCCTCAACATGTATTCCGCTGCCAGTAGTGTCCACTATACTGCATCACAGAGGACAGAAGACTCAATATAATGTTTGAAACCAAAACTGTCTCCGCTGACTCATTTCACAAGTACGAATGAGAGAGGATGAGAGTATGTGAAGTACACGGCAGTCGTGACATGACCATGTAGTCCACTGGTATTGGATGTCAACGCAAATGAGTAGCACAACTGTGGAAGACGCACATGTGTCGTGTGAAGTCGTATGGACGCAGTGCTCAGGTGGGTGGGTGCGACGGGTAGATGCGCACATGCCAAGTTGGAGCACGCCGTGTTGGGAGGGGTCATGAACAGTACACCACCGCTTCCCTGGGCATTGTGAGAGGACACCTGTCGGGGGGGAAGTGAACACGTGTGTGCACAGCAGCCGGGCACACGAACAATGCGGAACCAGGCGCACACGTCAGCCCACCCTCCGTGGACTAGCTGGATCCTGTTGTGCGCCCGCCATGCCCCTTGACAAGGCACACACAGCCCCAGTCGGCCAGGTGTAACCCCAACATAGTCAATCCGCACAGGCGATACAGGGCACGGGATGGCAGTGGAGCATGGTGTGTGAGAGGTCTCCTCGCGCTCCTCCTGGTCATATCACGCAGGCAATAGAACCTCAACGTGTAGCATGGCACAAGTCAAATGGAAGTGTAGGGGGGACGCACCTCAGCACGAGCAGCACTGACGTCACGGGAGGTGGCTTGCACCATCCCATCCATTGCCCATTATACCAACCACGCCACATGCCATTGCGACTAAGTGCAAGCGCGTGCGCCACCACCCCCGAGCCCTCCCCAGAGAGGCCAAAGAGTGAATGTGTGGGCCATCAGTCACAGATGGACGCGGCCTGGCCGCAAGGGCAGCCACAGCCACTGGGTGTTGCAGGTGGCGGATCCGGAAGGCGAAGACTATGATGCATAGTCCATGCAGGCCGGGTCTCCATTTGGGGCACCACGCAGGTGGACGGCGTCCCGCCACACATCATACCCTGAGACAGCCCACTCGTGCAACTGGACCCACACATACACTCCTTGCCCTCTCTGGTGCGAGCTTGGGGCTGCCTGTGCAAGCGCTAGCCTCGCAGGTGCACATGCATATTGGGGGAGCGAGGGGAGGACATGAGGGCTGGGGCGAAGATGACTATCACTGTCAGTGAGTACAAGGGATGACCCAGATGTGGAAAGGAAGAGACGTGTCCCGTGTGTACTGCAACTAGTCGCCAATCCAACTACCCCCCCATGTCCAGAATGTAAGCCCGCACCTAGGCCCGCCCATCCGCCACATCGAATATACCACCAGCACAACAACCTTCCCATTCGAAACACTGACTGGGGGTGGCGACCAGTGAACAAACATGTGTAGCCTACCCACGCGTACATGTGGGCCCTCCATGATCCATGTCACCTGCGGCAAAGTCATGACATGCGCAATGAGGGAAGTGAGGAGAGCTGTCCGCCCCACGCACAGAAGGTGCATCAGCTCCACAGACCCAGCAGCGAGTCCAGCAGGGGTCACATGTGCAGGGGCAGCTGTGCCTGGTGTGAAGGCACATGCATATAGACAGCACATCGACCAATGTGTAGTCTGCCCACATCTACAGTCCATCATCATGCGGACATAGGAATTGAACACAGGGCAACACATCTTAGTGGGTGCACCAACCGTGACCAACAATGCGCAATCATCGACGTACCCGCCCTGTGTATGGCCCCCCACCCAACGGAGGCACATCCAGTGCCACCATCCCACACACACACAAGCCTTCCACAAAACATGCTGTGTCCAATGGTCAGTACAGAGTCAGCGCCCATCTGGTGGATCCTGAACAGGAGACACATGCACACACATGCCAGCTCCCACTATGTACGTCTGCCACCTGGCACGTGCAATGTAACCTCTCACCTGTGACGTGTGTCTGCAAGCACACAGCCGTTTTGGCATGGGGCTGTCAATGTGGACACCTGTCAATGTTTCGGGAGGTGTGATCCGTACAGTGCTGTACATAGGGTGCAGTGCTGACACCTACTACTGTCTCATATCCCCTCGTGCCACAGGTCCCACTTGTTTTGGCCGCTCAGCCTGTGCCCACATCGTCGTCGTCGTGTGCCATACTCATCCAGCCTCGGAAGCAGTGCCATGCTCAGCAGACATTCATGTTGCCGTGGCGTTGCCGCTTGACGAATATGCAGTCAGTCCCCATCAGCACGCCCCGCAAGTCATTGGGGCCTAGATCCCCATGTGCATGCTCATGGCAGTGGTTTGTATCACTAGCCATTGCCATTGGTGGGAGACCTGTGTAAGTGTATTGTGGCCGTGCCGTCCCTGCTTGACAGACGGGCTGTGACTCATGTGCTTGCTCAGTCATGTCAGTGATGTGTATGCGAAATTGCTATGTGTTGTGTTGCTTTGACATGTGTCCACTGCCATCTTCCCTAGGCGGAGACCGAACATTGACCGCCCATACCAATTGCTGGCGGACATGGAGGATACTGAGGTCATAAGGAAGTTTCGGCTGGACAGGCCAACCCTGCATCGACTGTGTGCCATGTTGGAACCCCATCTCCGTCCCCGCAGGGTGTATCCGACAGCATTCACCCCCACGGCTAAGGTGATGGCCGCCATGCATTTCTTCGCCACTGGGTCATTCCAGCACACAGTGGGCAGTGGAGGAGGGATGTCCCAGCCCATGTTCAGCAAGGTGCTGAGGGATGTACTGGCAGCCATGATGCTGTACCGCAACAGGTACATCAGATTCCCCAGGGCTCGTGAATTGGCGGCAGTGAAGGGTGCATTCTATGCCCTTGGCAGGATCCCACACGTCGTTGGTGCCATTGATTGCACACATGTTGGCCTTGTTCCACCACAGGCCACTGAGCACCTGTACCGCAACAGGAAGCACACGCACTCCCTGAATGTGCAAGTGGTGTGCCTTGCGGACATGGTGATAACCCACGTGTGTGCAAAGGTCCCAGGATCGGCCCATGACGCACACGTAATGCGCAACAGCATCTTGCCACGACTGATGTCCAATCTGCAACAGGATCGTGGCTGTATTGTCGGTGAGTATGTGGAGTGGTGTAGCGTGCTGGTTGTGCGATGCTGTCCCCTGTCCAGTTGGAATAGCAACGGTTCTCTGTGTCCCTCACACCCAGGTGACTCTGCGTACGCGAATGGGGCATGGCTGCTCAGTCCATTGAGGAATCCTCGCACCCCAGCAGATGATCGCTACAATGAGGCACATGGGAGGACCAGACGAGTGGTCGAGCGTACCTTTGGCCTCCTCAAGTCCAGGTTCAGGTACCTGGACCGCACCGGGGGTGCGCTGGCGTACTCCCCACAGAAGGTGTGCCAGATAGTGGTGGCGTGCTGCATGCTGTACAATCTGGCCATTCGGAAGCAGATCCCCCTCATTGTGGATGACGGAGATCAACCAGGGCCCCAGCCCGCAGACCAGGACAGCTCGAGTGAGGAGGACAGCGGAGAGGAGGAAGCTGGGAATGTGCGCCAGCAGCTCATCGCCCGCTACTTCACTTGACGGTGAGTGTCCATGTACGACGGCTGATGTGTCTGTATTTGTGCAGGTGTGTGTGTGCTGTGTCAGGGTGGCCTTTTGTTCACTGCGTGCTGTGTCAACGCTCCATGCCCAGGTTAGTATGCCACTGATGGTGGCTGTGGCATTGTGCCCTATTGCTCTGTGCGATGTGTGTACATTGCTTGTAGTTGTTGACATGTACTGTGTGATGGGTGTGTGACACACTCATTGAATGTGCTCCTGTTCTGTCTCCCACCCCTAGGTCCCTACAGGCTCCTCCGGTTCCATTGCCATGCCACGCATCAGGTGCCGTTCCGCTCACGGTGGCCGTTGTATTCCGTACAATTAAAACACAGGGCACAGACCGCAGTTTGTGGAAGAGGTGCATTTATTTCAAACTGTGACGTGATTGTGTGTAAGGTGATGACAGAAGTGGTGCGTGCAGTGACAATGAGCTGTCGGTCATGGCTGCGTGATGCTCAGGGTGTACCCACTGGTTCTATGTCCATAGTCCAACACACACATGCCATCCAGATGGCTGTGTGGAGTGGGATCGTAGTCCAAGTCAATGCAGTGGGTGGTCAAGGAAGGCTGGCTGGCTGCCTCACTTGCGTCTGGAGCGTGCGAAGTCCTCCCGGGAGATCTGTTTCCGCTTCGGACGGCCCCTTCCACGTTTGCGAGGGGGTGCCTGCTTGCGACCTGCTGGTGGTTGAGGTGTGCTCACTGGCTGTGGACGCAGGGGAACTGGACACTGCTGCTCGAGCCTGCGCCCCGGCAGGTGGTGGCGGAGGGGAGCTGCTGTCCCTGGCTGTGACCTCACCGCCACCACCAGCTGGCCCATGAGGTCCACGAGTTTGCCCATACGGGCGTCCATGGACCTCAGCACCCCCAGCACCTCACGCGTGTCTGTAGCTGACCTGGCCCATTGTCCTTGGGCCTCTTCATAGGCCCCAAGGACTCTGGCCATTTGAGGCAGGGCATGGCTCCCAGGGGAGGCTGGCGTTTCCCTGACCCTGCTCCTCCTACCAGTCCTGCTGCCACCGGCCTGCCCACTAGCCACATTGCTCACCACGGTCCTCGCCCTGGCTCCCAGGGTGGATCCAGTCGTCCGGGCCACCACCTGCGCTGGGGCTGGGGCCAGCGAAGACGTGGTGGCGGTTGCGGCAGTGGCCGCAATGACCGTGGGTGTGGCCGCAATGCCCGTGGGTGTGGGCGCAATGCCCGTGGGTGTGGCCGCAATGACCGTGGGTGTGGCCGCAACGACAGTGGCAGCAGGGGGCTGGGAATGTTCAGCAGCCATGGATGATGGGTTGGTGGGTAGGAGGGGTCCTGTGGAGCGGCTGGGCCCTGCCACACTAGATGGGCCTGCTTGGTGGTCCGTGTCCGAAGAGGAGGACAGATCCTCCACAACCGTGTGTCCTCGTTGGGGGCTTGTAGGCTGGCTGTGCTGGCTGCTGTCTCCATCCCCAGCATCCAGCAGTTCGTCACCTGTGGAGAGAATGAGATTTGTTATTGTGTTGCACCTGGCGAAGTCTGTATTGGTTGTCTGACATTCTCCGTTCGTGCACTCTCGTGCACGTGTGTCCCGGAGGCGGGTGTGTGGCTGTACAATCTGTTGTGTGTGCTTGGCAATGGGACTGTGTGCTGTGCACATGTGGCATGGGACGGATTGGCTATGCCGATGGGTGTGTTGCTGTGCGCCTACTTATTGTGACTCTGGTGTATGCGGGCTCCAGGCCCATCCTGGGTCTGGTTTGTACTTTGCTTTTGGGGTGCATATGGAACGCTTAGGAACGCATTTGGCAACATGGGGGTCATGCCCCAGGAACGCATTTGGGATGGAATATGCTTTTGGTGTTCAAATGGGACTCTTAGGAACGCATATGGCAACATGGGGGCATGCCCGGAAATGCATTTGGGATGGAATATGCTTTTGGGGTACATGCTGTGAGCCATGGGTGCCGAACGTGACATGTGTTGTGGCAGCATGACAGTGCATGGTCTGAGGTGTGTGCATGCCTGACATGCCCTGCATATTTGCTGTCTGTTGTGATTACTGGACATGGCATTGGACGCGTCGTTATGAGTGAGTGATGGTTGTGTGCCACCCGACGTATTGCAGTTGTCCCATCTCCTTGGTGTGCGTGCTGCCCTGTGCCATGTGCATCACTGCAGTGCTCGGGGGGGGGTGTGGCCCATGTTGTGTGTTGCTCACAGTGTGGCGTGCGCTTCATTGACTTCTGGCACATGGTTGGTCATGGGCATGTCTCTTAGCGTGACTGCTGTATGTGTGGCAGCTGTTCGGATGACATGCCTTTCATGAGACTGGGGCTGACGGATGGGATGGATGGTATGTTGTATGTGCATGGTGTGTCTGTGTGTTTGATGGGTTCAGTGGTGTTCGTGTGCATTTATGTTGTTCCGCTCTGTTGCGTCTAGTGTTTGTCTTACATAGGCGTAGTTGTGGGGTGTGTGGTTGACAGGCAGTAGGGGCTACATGGACAGGACTTCAATGGTGTTTTGGTTGTGTGTGATGGGTTGCACAGTGGCTGCCATGTGGTACTATATTCAGTGTGGCTTGTGCATGCAGACGTGGCTCCTTGGGTGTTGCTGTGTCTGTGATGGGTCATGTGGGGTGTGAGTCTGTGGTTCATGTCCGTGTGCACATTGTTCACTTGTTCGTGACAGTGGGCGGTGCTGCGTGTTCGTCTGCTACGTGACATGTCCCATGTGTTGGTCGTGTTACGGTCCTCATGCCTCCAGTAATCCAGCCCTGTCCAGTTTCCCACCTGCAGGTTGTTCGTGCGTGCACTGTACTGGATGCCACATGGTTCTAAGCGGGGGTGCTCCATGTTGCAGGTCTGTGGGGGTGGGGGCGGTGTTGTGGGTCGTGGTGATGGCTGGACACCCACTGACACCGATTGTTGTGGACCGTGATGTCTACCTTTCGGCTGTCGGTGTGCACTGCGGTGGCTGACACGTGGGTGTGGGGGGATGCTCCTCCTTGCTGTGCTGTGGGACTAGGGGCCTGGTGTGTGTTGTACTTGAGCTGTCCACCCTCCCACCCACTGCACTTTGTGTTCCTGCCACTTACCTGTTACTTGTCGGTTAGTGCAGCTATGGCGGACACATGGGTGTGGTGGGTGCTCGTTGTGGCGCTTCTGGCATACTTGGGGACCTGTTGGTGGTTATGTGGCTGGCTGAGTGTACACATGCCCCCACGTATCTTACAGTTGTTAGGTTTGGGCTGTGTGTGGTGGTGTCTGTTGCATGTGTGTGTGATGTGTTGTGTATTGTGTGCTGGACATGGGGGTGTTTGTCCCTGGGAGCTGTGGCATGGTGGTAGTGCATGTGAGTACATAGCGGTGTGCTGGTATACATTAGTTTGTACTTACCAGCCTCCACTCCCCCTGCTAATCCGGCGAGGATCTCCAGATGTATAATGACTCGCACCTTCTCCTCCCACGCTTTGAAGGTCTTGAAGAGCGCGGGATTCCCTCCGCCAGTGACGGCAGCCAGCTCTCTGTTCTTGCTCTCCTTCTTCTTGACCAGGCTCTTGACGTCATTCCACCGTTTGTTGATTTCAACTCTGTTCCTGGGCAGGGTCCCGACTGCATTGACCTGGTCTACGATCCGGTTCCACATTCTGTTTCTGGTGGCTAGTGGTGTGTGCTGGACCAGGTTTCCATAGATTTGTGGGTGCACCTTGATGATCTCGTCGACCATGACCGTCAGCTCAATGGGCGTGAACTTGGGCATTCTTTGTGGTGCCATGGTGTTTGTGGTGCTGGTGCGGTGTGTGTTGTGTAATGTGCAGGGGGTTTGTGGTGCCGGTGTTTGGTGGTGGTGGTGGTGGTTGTGATGTGTGCGTTTCTGTGGTGTGCTGCTGTCCTTGCTGTGTCACTGTGTCCTCTCCTCTCCTCTCTAGTTTGCAATGTTGCAAGGGGTTGTGGTCTGTGGGAGTGCTGCTTTTGTACTTACCTATGTGGGTGTGTCCTCATGGTCTGTTGTTTTCAGGTGTGTTGTGTCTGGTGTTCTGGCCTTTGTATTTTTTGTTTGTCCAGGGGGTGTTTTCGGGATGTGTACTGTGCTTGTGTATTTGTGCGTGCCTTGCTGTGTGGACTTGTTGGCCATGTTGTGTGCGATTGTTTTTGTCAGCGGATTGTTTCTGTGCAGGGACGTGGGCGCCATGGCTTCTGCCGTGTCAATTCTCATCGGCGTTGTTGGCGCTGGCGGGCGGTATGTTTGTAGGTTTGCCGCGCTCATGGCGGTGCGATCGTAATCTCACGTGCGGTGTGTCGGCCGTGAGGGCGGGCGGTTTTGTGTTGTCGTGCGTGTTTCCGTCCGTGGCGGGCGGTTTGACTCCGACTCGGACGAGGGCGGGCGGTATCTTGTGTGGTTTTTCCGCCGATGGCGGTTTTCGGTTTGTGTAATCGTAATGGCGTGGTCGGTGTTCAGACGGTGTGTGCGGGCGGATTTTTGCCGCTTTCATGCCTGGCGGATTTTTTACGCCGGGTATCGTAATGGGCCTTATAGTTCTTTAAAATATCGTTTTTTAATTGTTAGTATATATTTTAAATGTATGACATAATTTTTTGTGTAATTGTTTGTTTCTTACTATATTAGTTAAATTTTTAGAAGTTATGAATTTTAATTTAATTACATTTTGTGTTTTTTAGTTCTGTAGCAGGTTGTGGGTTTATAGGGGTATAATTAATGATTATTTTTTAATTAATATTTAATTGATATTTAATTTTGTTAATAAATTTTTTTTATGTAAATGTTTTTTACAGGTTGTGGCATTTATAGGGGTAAAGGGTGGGAAGTAATTTATTTTTAATTTATTAATATTTTGTTGTTCGTTAATAATTACTTAATTGATAATTATGGAATTAATTTTTTTAGGTGTGGGTTGTGTGGTTATAGGGGTAAAGGGTGGGAAGTAATTTATTTTTAATTTATTATCAATTAGTAGTTAATTGATAATTGATTGTTAATTCTGTAATTTTTTAGGTGTTTTGTGGCATTTATAGAGGGTAAAGGGTAGGAAGTCATTTATTTTTAATTGTTGATTAATATTGATTCATTGATAATTAATAATTTTGTTACTTGTTTAGTTAAATGGTATTAGGTTTGGGTTGTGGGTTTTATAGGGGTAAAGTGTGGGGAGTAAACTATTTTATTTGTTAATTACTTGTGAAATACTAATCACTATTTAATTGTAAATTAATTGTGGTTTTTTTCGTTTTATTTTAGGTTGGGTTGTGGAGTTTATACGGGTAAAGGGTGTGAAGTTAATTAATTTTAATGAATTTAGATTTTCCTAAATAATATTTGTTTAATTTATAAATAATTATGTTAATTGTGCAAGTAATTTTTTTAAAATTTAGATGTGGGTTTTGTAGGAGTATGGGGCGGTAAGCAAATTAATTTTACATTTTTAATTTTAAATATTTCTATTTTGTATTCAAAATATTGTTTAATTTATTTACTGTTTTTAATTTTTTTAAATTTTGTTTACAATATTTTACTTGTTTTTAATGTTGCACTGACTTGAGTGGGAGTAGTAAATTGTACCCCTTCACAATCCAACACTTTCCCTGCTGTTGCACTGACTTGAGTGAGAATAGCAGTTTTTACACCTCCGCAATCCAACACTTTCCCTACTGTTGCACTGACTGGAGTGGGAATATTAATTTCTTTTCTTAATTATAATATTTATCTTTGTGTTAATTGTACTGGGAATAGTCTATTGCAGTATTTTCCAATGTTATATTTTAATTAATTTTATATTTATTGTAGTTAGAGTAGTACATTTTATTTTTGTATAATGTAAAGATTTTTTTATTGTGTTGTGGTAGGTGAGAGTACTTATTTTATATTTATTTAGTATACATTTTTAATGTAGGAAATTGATATGTATTTATTTTAATATTTAATAATTTATTTTGTCGTAACTTAGAAAATTGTGTTTGATTTATTATATTTAAAAATGTCAATATTTTTTGTTAATTATTTATAATTGCATTTTCAAAAATGTGTTTACTTTTTATTTTAAATAGTTTTTCTGTTTTAATCGTTTGTTTTTGGTATATATAAATGTGTATACATATATTTTTGACAATATTATATTAAATTTTTTAAATGAAATTATTTAAAATAGTTTATTCATGTGTATGTTCACGTGTGTGTGTATATATGTGTTTACATTTTTGAAAGTAAGTTTATTTGTTAAAATATACAATTAAATATATTTTATTTTTATAAATGAATGTTAGTATTTAATGTTTATTTTAATATTTTAAATTATATATATTTAAAAATCGATTTTTAATACAACTATATTATTGTAAACGATATTTTTTCTCTAATATTTTTGTACTTGCCTTTTTAAGTATAGGCAGTGTTATATTTTTGTATTCTATATTTTTTCCTCAATATTTTTTTCTTCTCTATTTTTTCCTTGATATTCTGTCAGTGAACTGCAGGAATGATGACACCATTGTTGCTGGACTCTGATGTTTGCCTTGCTTTAAGGTCCAGCTCCTTCAGGCTCACCTTTTGAGCCAACATCATCTTTCTTTCTTCCAGGGCCACCTTCTTGTCCTCTAGGGTCCAGGCAGCCTCCTCTGTCACACTCCATGCAGCTGGCTCGCTCTCCACTAATTTAAGGTTGTCCATATGCAGCCTGAATTCCTCAACCTTCCTGTCCGCTAACTCCTCAGGACAGGTTTTTGGAGGACACACTGCTTCCTGCTTTGGCAGGGGGCTCCATTCCTGCAACCAAGTTGTCCTCCTCCTCGGGCTGCTGCGGCTCATGGTCTGTTGCCAGGCCCTCCTCCTCTAAGACCACTTCCTCCTCCTCGGGTTTGTCATCCTCTTGGGTGGACTTCATCCGTTTGACCTGCTCAAAGGCTCTGAGGGCTGTTTGGAGGTCTTCTTTTGTTGCTTTCCTTCCTTCCCACATGCAGCCTCCTCTCTTTCCAGAGCCTCTGCAGCTCCCCCTTGCTGAGGATAACCACACTAATCAGTTCCATCTCCATTGTAGCTAAAAGAAGGTGAGGTTACTTACATTTTGAAAAAGAGACAAATATCCAAATCAAAAGCTAAGGAAAATTTAAAAAGATGTCGAATCTGATTATTGTTTTTGGGATTTGTAGTGTCACACAAATCACTGCATGGTATTGCAAAAACACTAGTACTGGATCTCACAGCTTGGAACCAATGTTATAAATTGGGTTATTGGTTGACAAGAGTGTAAACCCTTCTCAAGGAACAACCACAATCCTTGTCACAGTCAACCACAAAAGTCACAAAATTAACCTGTGCTTAATCCTGTGGTAGCTAGGCAAAAAAGCAGTCACGCTTAACTTAGAGGCACTGTGGTAAGTATTTATGCAGCACACAAAAATTAATAAAGTGAAAACACACCCCAAGAGATAACCCATACCAACTTAGCAAAATGTAATCAATAAAATGAAATCAAACATGACATTTCTACCTGTTCCCTAACAAAAATGATCTCTTATTAAATGTAATAAGGTAACCCATTGTTATCCTATGGGAGAGGTAGGCCTTGCAGTAGTGAAACACTAATTTAAGAGTATTTCCCTAGCAGGACATGTAAAACTTAAAAGTATATGCCCAACGTTTGAAATACGCTACACCCGTCCTCTTAGTATTATTGAATTTACAGGCCCTGGGCACATATAGTACTACTTTACCAGAGACTTACAAGTAAATTAAATGTGCCAATTGGGTGTAACCCAATTTAGGTCTGTCTAGCGATGGTAAAGTGCACAGAGTCTTACAGCCAACAAAATTATTTTCATCAAACAGTAGGGGAGGAGGCAAAAGTTTGGGGGAAGACCACCCTAAGGCCGATAGGACTAAGAATACATATGTCTGCTGCAAACAAAATTGGGGACCCAGCCAGTGACCCTTTAACCTGGCTCCACAGTCTCTTCGAGCAAATTGGCCCATATATGTCTGAAGCTGCAGCTGATTTCCAATATTCCATCTGCCATTGAAAGCTCTTGTTCTCCAAAGTTCTGGCTTTGCTTAGATTTTTTTTAATGTTTCCTCCTGAACCCAATCCAATACAGTTTATGCTTAAGGGCCATATCAAATTGAGACATAGGGAGGCGATTACGATATGACCCGTAAAGGCTCCGACCTGTGGTCGGAGCCTTTAGGGCCGCATCGTAATCGGCTCTTCATTTTCCTTTCCGACTGCCTCATTATGTTGGAGGCGGTCGAAAAGGAAATCGGCCAGTCATTCCAGCTGGCTTTCGACGGGCTTGGAGAGCCCGTTTGCCAGTCGGAAGCCGGCAGGTAATCTCAAGGGCAGGTCTTTCCGCCCTTGAGATTACGATCACGGTTTCCAACATGGTTTCCATGCCGATCTGTCTGACATGGAAACCATGTCGGAAAGCATGTTTGGGGACCACAGCAGGGCCCCCTTTGGTGCACGGCCTCCGGTTGATCCCTGCACCTTGTGACGGGCACCTTGAGCTGGTTTATGGTTTTAATGCATGCTCCCATAGTGAAATATAGGAATCCGACCAAACAGTGTTCGGTCGCATCCTAATGAGGCGGTCATGACTGCCGACTGGGTGTTGGTTGTTCCCAGGACCGTGACTGTATCGGGTGGAAGTAATTCCTCCCGACATCATAATAAGCACATAGGGGCCGATTTCGATCTCGGTCGGAGGCGCACCCAATACCATTCGGTCGGGAAAAAAGCCATGCGAATGCCTGTTTCCCGACCGATCCGTACAGCACACCGAACGAGTAAGTACGATGCGCACAACAGCACAGAATCCGGCCGAGTCGTACTCACCCAATCCAGGTCCTGTTCTCCGACCGAGGCGAATCCGGAAACGCTGAATCGAGTCGCACGGAAGGGAAAATGCAGCTCCGTCCGGCCGAACAAGTACGATGCGCTTTCCGTATGCGCCGAACCCGTCGCTACGCATCCGGGAGAGGCGCACAAAAGCTCCGATTCGCGCCACAACACGATCCACGGCTACGAGGCGAACACGCCAGCAACGAGGACGTCGCGAAGCGACGAGGACGACGCGAAGCAACGAGAAGGACGAACGACACGAACCAACCATGAATCCCTTCGTCCCGATCATACCAATATTCTACATTTACTACCGGAACAGGCACGGACGCGTACGGCACAGAAGGTAAGTCAGACACTAACCACAAAACACATACAACACGTACACGACACATCACACACACACAGAGGGATGCAGAATTTACTTACACCAGCATCCGCAGCACCATAGGGGTGGGATGCCCATCACCAATGCCACATATGCACACAGGGGCCTGAATGCGCACCCCCACCCCTACCCAGGGGGGGGCCGGATGCCAACAACCACTACCACCCTTAGCCAGGGGGGTGCCAGATGCCCACCACCACTACCACCCTTACCCAGGGGGGCTGGATGCCTACCACTACTACCACCCTTAGCCAGGGGGGTGCCAGATGCCTACCACTACTACCACCCTAAGCCAGGGGGGCTGGATGCCTACCACTACTACCACCCTAAGCCAGGGGGGCTGGATGCCAACCACCACTACCACCCTTAGCCAGGGGGGTGCCAGATGCCTACCACCACTACCACCCTTAGCCATGGGGGTGCCAGATGCCTACCACTACTACCACCCTTACCCAGGGGGGGCTGGATGCCTACCACTACTACCACCCTCACCCAGGGGGGGCTGGATGCCTACCACTACTACCAACCTTAGCCAGGGGGGTGCCAGCTGCCTACCACCACTACCACCCTTACCCAGGGGGGGCTGGATGCCTACCACTACTACCACCCTCACCCAGGGGGGGCTGGATGCCTACCACAACTACCACCCTCACCCAGGGGGGCTGGATGCCTACCACTACTACCACCCTTACCCAGGGGGCTGGATGCCTACCACTACTACCACCCTTACCCAGGGGGCTGGATGCCCACCACCACTACCACCCTTACCCAGGGGGCTGGATGCCCACCACCACTACCACCCTTACCCAGGGGGGCTGGATGCCTACCACCACTACCACCCTTACCCAGGGGGGCTGGATGCCTACCACTACTACCACCCTTAGCCAGGGGGGTGCCAGATGCCTACCACTACTACCACCCTAAGCCAGGGGGGCTGGTTGCCTACCACTACTACCACCCTAAGCCAGGGGGGCTGGATGCCAACCACCACTACCACCCTTAGCCAGGGGGGTGCCAGATGCCCACCACCACTACCACCCTTACCCAGGGGGGCTGGATGCCTACCACTACTACCACCCTCACCCAGGGGGGGCTGGATGCCTACCACCACTACCACCCTTAGCCAGGGGGGTGCCAGATGCCCACCACCACTACCACCCTTAGCCATGGGGGTGCCAGATGCCTACCACTACTACCACCCTCCCCAGGGGGGGCTGGATGCCTACCACTACTACCACCCTAAGCCAGGGGGGTGCCAGATGCCCACCACCACTACCACCCTTAGCCAGGGGGGGCTGGATGCCTACCACTACTACCACCCTTACCCAGGGGGGGCTGGATGCCTACCACTACTACCACCCTTAGCCAGGGGGGGCTGGATGCCTACCACTACTACCACCCTTACCCAGGGGGGCTGGATGCCTGTCACTACTACCACCTCTACCCATGGGGGGCAGGATGCCTACCACCAACACCACCCCCACTCATAGGATGGACAATGCATGACACAACCAGCACACTACAACCTAGGGAATGCAAGAAAAAGACATCCCCCCCAACACCATGACAAGCGTGTGTAGACTGTCAAATGCCTACAACACTGAACATGACTTTGAACATACAATGTGACCCCCTAGCACATGTGCCACACGTGTGTGGCCCCCACAATGCAAGCAGGCCATGACCATTGTGGCAATGGGGTCCAAACCCCCATCATCACAGTGACCAAAATGTAAGTGTGGGGTCCATAGCTGAAGCACATTTTGAACATTGTGGCAATGGGGTCCAAACCCCCATCATCACAGTGACCAAAATGTAAGTGTGGGGTCCATAGCTGAAGCACATTTTGAACATTGTGGCAATGGGGTCTAACGCCCCATCACCACAGTGACCAAAAGGTAAGTGTGGGGTCCATAGCTGAAGCACATTTTGAACATTGTGGCAATGGGGTCTAACGCCTCATCACCACAGTGACCAAAAGGTAAGTGTGGGGTCCATAGCTGAAGCACATTTTGAACATTGTGGCAATGGGGTCCAAACCCCCATCATCACAGTGACCAAAATGTAAGTGTGGGGTCCATAGCTGAAGCACATTTTGAACATTGTGGCAATGGGGTCCAAACCCCCATCATCACAGTGACCAAAATGTAAGTGTGGGGTCCATAGCTGAAGCACATTTTGAACATTGTGGCAATGGGGTCTAACGCCCCATCACCACAGTGACCAAAAGGTAAGTGTGGGGTCCATAGCTGAAGCACATTTTGAACATTGTGGCAATGGGGTCTAACGCCCCATCACCACAGTGACCAAAAGGTAAGTGTGGGGTCCATAGCTGAAGTACATTTTGAACATTGTGGCAATGGGGTCCAAACCCCCATCATCACAGTGACCAAAATGTAAGTGTGGGGTCCATAGCTGAAGCACATTTTGAACAGTGTGGCAATGGGGTCCAAACCCCCATCATCACAGTGACCAAAATGTAAGTGTGGGGTCCATAGCTGAAGCACATTTTGAACATTGTGGCAATGGGGTCTAACGCCCCATCACCACAGTGACCAAAAGGTAAGTGTGGGGTCCATAGCTGAAGCACATTTTGAACATTGTGGCAATGGGGTCTAACGCCCCATCACCACAGTGACCAAAAGGTAAGTGTGGGCTCCATAGCTGAAGCACATTTTGAACATTGTGGCAATGGGGTCCAAACCCCCATCATCACAGTGACCAAAAGGTAAGT
The DNA here is from genome assembly GCA_963921515.1 of Calotriton arnoldi. Taxonomy (NCBI): domain Eukaryota; kingdom Metazoa; phylum Chordata; class Amphibia; order Caudata; family Salamandridae; genus Calotriton; species Calotriton arnoldi. The sequence continues at coordinate 1,276,168 of CAWUFW010002192.1, read as the reverse complement.
GTTGACAAAGAAAGAGCTGCAACTGCCAAACTGCATGGATGATTCCTGGTCACAGAACATAAAACACATCAGTGGCAAAGTAGTGCATGTGTCCCATTGCAACATAAATTGGGGGAGCCAAATACTGCAGTGCAAATAAGACATACCTTTGGCCATGTGCAGACAAACAACACCCATGGGGGATGACACTGTCAACATTAATCAATGACACAATGACAGAAGTGACCATCAGAATGCAGACCCACATATTTGCACCAATGGGCACACAAATGCAGATACCCTGTGGAGACTGTAGATGTGAGGTGAACAGATACCATACCATGGCAGCAATGGGATACACAAACCATGATCATTGTGCTGACCGATGACCTAGGAGTCCCAGGGACAGCAGGGGAAACCCACCAAACGACATACAGCCAATGGCACACCCAAGATATGCCAATGCAGTGGTGCAGATGCACAAACAGGCAGACCCACACTGAACATCATACACAACAGGTGAGGGGGGGGTGCCAGTGTCCCCAGGCAACCACACAACACATGAGGAGACCTGAATACCAATCATACAGATGTGCATAGAGTGCCACACAAAGGTAACTCATGGATCCAAATCCCCTATGTGGGCAAGCAGGCATTGTCAGATGAGAGGGAGCACAAATCACACATGTCACACAGGCATGTAGGAACAGCAACTGACACAGCAAGACACACACACCACAGCACTACCCCCAGGGCCCCCACAATGTGGTGACCCTGGGCTGCATTACAATCCCACTGTGATGACAAAGCTAAATGTCGTTCACACTGTGAACCGCAGTCATGTGTCCTGAGCAACAAACTACCATCACACCTACACAAGCACAAATCAATCAGCATGGCCAGTAAGCCAAGGCCAACATGGAGGCAGGGGCCTAGCCGGGCAACAACTCATCTGCACACACTCAACACCACACCCCTCGACCTCCAACAATGTGCAGCAGTGAAGCACACATGCACTGGTGACATTGCACATGCACCCATGACTATTCCAGGGTGGTGGGTGGGAACCAAGGTGCAGAAACACATCACACATGGCCACTCAACAAGACTCCTGAATGTCTGACACACTGCACACTACGCTGTACATGGACATGACTGCAATACCACACCAACCAATGGGATCCCAGCCACAGTCACACACCAATGAAGAAGCTAAGGTCACCCACAAAGAACACACATAGACAACAACCAACATTGCAGCCCGGACCCTGAGGAGTGCCAGCAGTCACACACACAACGTGTCACAATCACTGAAAGATAACACAAACTGGAAATCACATGACCGGGGCAAACAACAAGTGCCAAGGGGAAACCTGACTGTGACCCATCTGCGTCTGCACACAAACTCAGCCCTGACAGCAAACACACCTATGGGTGACACCCTGATGACCAGTAATGTGCCATGCACCCACATCACAGAGAACCCAGGGAGAAGACTTTGGGGGAACATAGGTCAACTCAGCAAGCATCACAAACAGGTACAACACTAGGGATCACAGCATGCACAGCTAAATGGAAGTGAACACACAGACATGCACATACAACACACACCTTGGGCGCAGGCAATGTCACAGGAGTACACACTGCCATGAGGGGACTCCACTCCTGTGTGAGGAAAGCTGTGCCATATGTTGCCTCAGTAGGGCCCCATCATGTCAGCTGAGCACTTGGTCACACAATCAACAATTAGCACCAAATGAGGGCTCCCGTCACATCAGCCTGGTCATGGAAGTGCCAACGAAATCATCAGCACAGATCCAACACACTTGTATAGCAATGTTGCACTGACAACACAGATGAGTCCTTCCCCATTGATGCCCAAACCTGCATGTCCAGTGGAGATGGCCACACGGTCAGGGAAGTAGACGAATTGAACAATGGCAGGCACAACAGATGTGCAGGGGTGGAAGCCACAGATGTGAAATAGCTAATCTAAGTAGGAAATCCCATTGCCAAATACTGAACACATGACACCCTCAGATGCTGCTATGGATGACATGGATACACCACAGGATAGGACACATTCCCCCTGGACCACATGGGTTCCTGCACAGTAACACTTCATTATCATGAGACCAAATATCACCATCACTGCAGCAAGGGCATGGTTAGCATCATCAACAACATGTACATCAGAAGCATAAGCACTAGAGAACAGAAAGTTGCTTTATTCAGCATATGTGTGTAATGAAAACAAAGTCCAGAAAAAACACAAAGGCCAATGGCCAGTCCATTGTCAAAGTCCAAACAGGGTGACAGTGGCAGATGTCACCCTACGCATGCCTGCACAAAACCAGGGACAATCCACTAGGAGGGGCAACCGGGGGGGCAGGCCAGGCACCGCAGGGACAGGATCAGGGCTCACCAGGAGGAAGGAGGGAAGGGGTGGTGGGTGCTGGAGAGCCACTGACAACTGCAGTGGAGGTGTCTGACATGGTGTGTGCCTGCACAACTGGGGGGCATGACTCAGATGTTGTGGGTGCCGGCACGACTGCAGTGGACCCTGCAGATGGAGTGGACAGGTCCGCCACTGCAGTGCCCAAGTCAGACAGGGTGGTAGTGGACTCCACTGCAGTGCCTACCACCAGGGGAGGAGAATGGGGAACAGGCAAGGTGGGCTGGACAGAGGGGGAGGACACCCTCACCACATCAGTGGCACAGACCAGCGCAGCGGGGGGTGTGGTGCCGGGAGAGCAAGTGGCAGGGGGAGAAGGCCGGATCCTCTTGGGGATGGTATATCTGTGGGTGGGGGAACCTGGGGCAGGGTGTGGTGGGGGCACCTGTGGAGTGGGGGCCTGAGGGATGGAGGAAGGAGACCTGGTGCCTGAGCTGCAGGGCGGCGGCGGGGTCTTGCTCTTACGACTCCGGGGGGACTTGCGGGTGGGGGCCTCAGTCTGTCTGCACCTGGGGGAGGGTGTCTGGGGGCGAGGGGCACTCTGCTCTGTGTGGGTGGGCTTCCTCTTCCCCCTGAATGCTGTATCAGCTGGATCGGAGGGGAAGAGGCCGAGGTCACTGAGGAAGAGCCGCTGGGTCTTTGGGGTTGCAGGTGAGGCAAGGGAGGGTGCTTTGGAGGGAGAGGCAACTGAGGACTGCGCAGTGCTCGTGGATGCGTGTGTGTGTTCCAGGGCCCCATCCCCTGTGAGTCTGGTTTCATTCCCCTGACTGTGCGTGCGTGTGCGTTTTGTTTGTGGCGTGTGTGTCTGTGTGCAGGATGTGTGTGTGCTGGTGTGTGCCTGTGCCGGTGTGTGTGTGCTTGGGACGGGTAAGGTGCTGGGGAGTGTGGATGGAGCAGAGGCAGGAGGGGTGAGGGACTGTCTGAGGAGGGACACTGCTGCCGTCAGGGAGGAGTCCATGGACCTATTGCCCCTCTGTAGGTCAGACATGCCCGATGAGATGCCCCCCATGAACGACACCAGCTGAGTCAACAGAGCGGTGTGCGCATGGAGGACACTCAGCATGGCTGTCTGCCCTACATGGAGCTGGCGAAGGAGGTACACAGACTCCTCACTCAGGGCAGCAGGGGACACAGGGGCAGGGGGTGCGGTGCCTGGCCAAAGGAGACACGCTCCCGAACATGGGAGCCTCCACGGACCTGGGGAATGGGAGCCGATGGGAGGGCAGTGGTGGTGCTGGTGGTGGCGGGGACAGCAACACTAGCTGGGGTGTGGTGGCTGCTGACACCCGCCTCCATAAGGGAGTCATCCTCCGAGTTGCTCTGGTCCTCAGCTGAGGTGGATGGTGCTGAGGACTCCTCGGTGTGGCTCCCTCGCCCTCCGTGCCACTGGGTCCCTCCGACCACTCCTCGGCTGCTGACCCAGTCTGGCTCTCCGGCTCCTCCTGGTCCGTGGAGCTGTCCCCTTCCGTGGCCGTGGATGTATCTGCAAACAATGGGGAAACAGACAGACATCAGTCACCTGCACCAAACGCACACACCACTGTGAGCACAGCACATTACAGAGCAAGCCCTGGCATCATTAGTTGTACACTGCTAAAAGTGCCCTAACTGAACAGGAGAAGCCAATTGTCAGTCTGATGCCAACCATGGCACTCACATCCCACATGGCCTTGCACCCATCTGTCTGGTGTCTGTTGGATAGCAACACCCCAGTGTGGACACATGCACCAACTACACAGTAGTTGGACAGTGCAGAGGACACGGTGTAGCATGTGGACATGCACACATCACAACTCTTGCCACTGAGTCAGTACAGGTTTCCGGATGAAAGGGACGCCCAGAGTCAAATAGGAAATGCATGTGATGCATACCAGCGACAGACACCATGATGCACACATGTCCTGATAGCCATCGCCACAATGGTGTGCATGTAGCACATGTCACTCCCCTGCAGGATCACCAATAAGTAGACACATGCCATGGCGGAGGCATGACTGCTAAGTCATACATCACTGTCTCAGTGATGTATGACTTGGCAGCCAGACAACAACACTCTGCACTGTGTCACAATAGTAGGTCATGGGGAATGCAAGTCCTGGAGCTGCACATGTGCACATGTACATCCCCCACACAAGACATCATCTTAACCCTCATCTGTCCAGGTCATACCGATTGGACATATGGGAGACCTGTGACACTACCCTCTGAACCTGAGCCCCTCACAATCTGCTGTGAATGGGGAACAGCTGCCTGAACTTCACATTCGCATACCCCAGTCTGCACGGGCAGCTGATCAAACACCTATGTGACACACAAGTATCGTCTCCTATGGTCACATCTCCAGGGGCATGCTGAGCCCCTACCAAGAAACACCCCAGCAGTCCTGGCAACTAATCCACAGCACACTGACACAGAGGCAGACACCTGAGGGGTCAAATCACTGCGCACAATGTGTCAGCTGATACACGGGAGTGGGAGTACAGAGTGCATTGCATGGCCTGGAGTAGGCATGACTGTCCTGCCCACATGAATGAGGGATGAGCCCTGGACAGTGGATAGCTGGCTATGTATGTGTGACGCACGTAATCTGCACACTCCTGGGGCCCAAACATTGTTCCCACCCGCTGCATGGGTGTGTGCCACATACCCCAGGCACATGTGGTGGCTCAGCTCAGCAAGTGGACCGCATATCAAAGCAACACGCAGATTACATGTCCGAACACAGGCGTTGTGTGAACAATGGACCCACCCATGATGCCCACAATAGAGTTAGGGAAACAGATGCTGTCCCCCACCTTTAGTGAAGCAAACTGCAAGGACACAGTCCCAAGTGACACAATTCCCTGAATGTAAGGGCCACACCTGGGTATCAGATGAGGAGTGGGCAGTGCACAATAGAGGGACATGGCTCCTGGACAACATGACTGCTGTACTGTGGCAGTTGAACCAGGCCAGAGGAGGGCACATAGCATGTAATACAGAGTTCACAGTGCAGTCTTTGACTCACCCCCCTCCTTGCTGCTGTCTGGCCTTCAGCTGCCCATCCAGGTCTGGAAACACCACCGCCAGGATCTGGAGCATGTGGGGGGGTCAGGGTCCGTGTTCCGCCCCTCCTGCGAGGAGGCGACAGCTTCAGCTGGACCCGTGCAATCCTCCGGGTCCAGCCCCGAAGGTCCTGCCACCTCTTCTGGCAGTTGCGGATCCGGCGCTTGTAGACCCCCACGGACCGGACAGCCCGGACGATGTCCTTCCAGATCTCCTGCTTCCGATGGGCATTAACCTGTCAGGATGACAAAGTGAAAAGGCCATTACTACACATGCAACATATCCGTGCATGACACAGTTGTATATACATGTCTCAATCACAGGGGCACATGATGTACACAGGCAGTGCAAAGCTGCCCATGGACAGTTTGCCAGAAGTCACTACATGGTATCATTGCATGGGAAGTAAAACCTTGTTCAAATGCACTGTCACTGCACCATACCTGTCCAGTGCATGTCACTACACACTATGGGGGGTGACAACTACTCAGTGAGCCTGCTAGCCAGTGGCGTGCAGACTTTCAGCCTTGCTAGTCAGACAAAATGCACATTCAGAAAGGCAGTGCACAGAACACTCACCTGCTCCCCTGGTGTCCCATACAGCTTGCTGTACTGTGGAAGTAGGCTGTCCAGCAGGGCCTGGTTCTCCTCAAGGCTGAAGGCTGGGGCTCTCTCCACAGTACGTGCCATTGCAGAGTCCAGAGGGGCAGAGACAGCAGCAGTGCAGTGGCAGATGTCGTCCTGGAGCATGTAGTGCAGGCAAGTGAGCTCTCAGGGGAACAGCCAGCAATATATATGTGCTGGAGAGGCAGATACTGTCCCTTGTGTCCAAAGTGATAGGTCCAAGTCGTTTGCATCTTCTGAATCTGGCCAATCCATGGAATAGCAGCACCAATTCACGCCCACAGCATCCTTCAAATCTTCAACTTCATGACATACATGATTTTGCAACATTGTTGTGGGTGACCAACTGAATTTCCAGCAACCGACTCGTTCGAATTTCGAAAACGCGTCCGTTGCCAGGCTAGGCCATTGTCAATGGGTGCGCACCGATCGGTCCATTGCTGATCAACGCGTACAGGGGTACAACGCGTACCCGCACACATTGAATGCAATGGGCCGGCAGGGGGCACCGATCGGTCCATTGCGGTACAACGCGTACAGGGGTACAACGCGTACCCGCACACATTGAATGCAATGGGCCGGCCGGGGGCACCGATCGGTCCATTGCGGTACAACGCGTACAGGGGTACAACGCGTACCTGCACACATTGAATGCAATGGGCCGGCCGGGGGCACCGATCGGTCCATTGCTGATCAACGCATACAGGGGTACAACGCGTACCCGCACACATTGAATGCAATGGGCCGGCCGGGGGCACCGATCGGTCCATTGATGTTCAACGCATCCCTGTACAAGTGACTGGCATATGTCACCATGCCTGTCTCAGATGGACATATGCCAGCCACAGATAGCTCCCAGGGAGTGAGGGGCACACCTACAACACGACAGCCTGTCCAAACTGTATAATAAGGCATGTAAGGCGGCATTTCCTATTGTGTGTATGTTGGTGTACATGTTGTCCTGTGGGTGTCACCTGGGGGCAGCCACCCCCATGCTGTGCACGTGTTCATGGGGACAGGATCCTGGGTGTTACGTGTACATGACCACTGTGATGTGCAACTGTTCATATCTGTGCATGTGCCATGGTCACATTTCACGGTGGTGTATGTGTATGTCATGTCACATACCCCGTGAGTCCCATGTGGGACGGTATGTTTGAGCCAGGGTGTCCCAGTGGCACAATAGTGATGGTCCTCCACAGTCTGTGTGCATGTAGTGTTTACAATGTCTCTGATTTCATGTGCACAATGGGAGACAGTCTCCACATCCACGTTGTGTGTGCATGGACTTTGATGTTGTGCGTGTGTGTGTCACAGACGTCCATGTCTGTCCTGCAGTGGCAAGTGGGACCACTACCTGTGGGGGTCATAGTTGTTTTGCTGTGGTGTATACATGATACTCCATGTAATGCCAGTGTCCATGTGGCAATACAGGGTCCCTGGGAATGTACCTGTCGTTGAGCTGTGATGCCTGGGGCACATCTGTCCTCACATGTCACTGTGGGGGGTGATTGTGACACGGCAGCAGGAGATGGGAACTGTGACACGGCCTCATGATATCCAATGGGCCAACCTGGGACTTATTGATGCCACTTGTTGAACCGTGATGACAGATGTTGGCCATGTATGTACCATACATGTCCTTACGGAACTGCACACTTCATGTAGTTGTGCCTCATAATGATGTATGTTGGGATATTGAGTGTGTTCAATGCCGCATATGTGGGGTGACTGACAATCTTGCTTTCTTCTCCTCTGCACTGCAGGGCTCCTGCTGTCCATCGACCATTCCCAGACCTGGCAACGATGGTGGAACGGGACAGCATCCGACGGTACCGCTTCACCAGGCAGCTGATTGAGGATTTGGCAGTGCAGTTGGCCCCACATTTGCAGCCTGGCCGGCCGTATCCTACAGCGCTGACCCCCAAGGTGAAGGTGATGGCAGCCCTACACGTCTTTGCCACCGGTACCTTCCAACATACTGTGGCGACTGCTGGTGGGATGTCACAGACCATGTTGAGCCGTGTGCTCCGCGATGTTTTGGCGGCAATGTTGCTATTCCTGAACCGGTACATCTATTTCCCTAGACTGCAACGACTCACTGACGTGAAGAGTGACTTCTATGCCCTGGGGAGGATGCCGCATGTCATTGGCTCCATTGATGGGACACATGTGGCTTTGGTACCACCACAGGCCCAGGAGCAGGCCTACAGGAACCGCAAGCACTACCACTCGGTCAATGCACTGGTGGTGTGTCTTGCAGATATGACCATCACACACGTGTGTGCCCGTTTCCCTGGTTCAGCACACGATGCCTTTGTGATGAGGAGTAGTCGCATCCCCAGGATGATGGCACAGATGCAGAACCAGCGTGCCTGGCTTGTCGGTGTGTACTGACTTTGTGCCATTGTGTGTGATCTGATCTGTAGTATTCCGCCCACTTTTCCAAGTCAGCTAATGTGCACTTGTCTGTCCGTAGGTGACTCGGGATACCCCAACATGCCGTGGTTGCTGACACCCCTCAGGAACCCTGTGACACCAGCCCAGATGCGCTACAATGAGGCACATGGTCGGACCAGGAGAGTGATTGAGCGGACATTTGGTCTCCTGAAGAGCCGCTTCCGCTGCCTGGACAAGACCGGAGGGTCCCTCCCATATGCCCCTGCGAAAGTGTGCAAGATTATCATTGTCTGCTGCATGCTCCACAACCTGGCAGTGCGGAAGGAGTTGCCTCTCATCCAGGATGACAATGACCAACATTCGCCACCTGTGGAGGATCCTGGCCTGGACCACGATGCCAGTGATGATGATGGTGATGAGGGTGATGTCCGCACACAGCTAATCACCAACTTCTTTAGCTGAATGTGAGTATCCTGAGGTGTCATGTCAATGATGTGAGTTGGCATGATATGTGTAGGTGGTGCTCTGGTGCTGTTGGAGTGTGTCCATGGGCTACTTGACTGGATGTGTGTAGCGATGTGTGCTTACAGGTGGTCTGTACTCCCCAACAGTGTTGACATGCTAACTTGGTTCTGGGTGGGTATCTTGTAACATGTATTGTGCATGAGTTTTGCTGTTCTGTCCTGTTCTCCATTGCTTTTGACTGTGTGTCATTTCTGTCCTTCACAGGGTACTTTCAGATTCGTTTGGTCAACTGTGTCCACCGACGACGTGATTGTACTTCCAGGGTGGTAGCTGTTGTGTCCCTACAGGTGATGTGCGCCACACCCATGGACTTCCTTCCTTCTACAGTTGTTGACTGTGTGCCCGCTGCCAGGTGGGATTACCTTGCATCTGTAGTGGTTACGACATGTTGCAACTGTGTAATAAACCTGTGCTTCACTTTGTGATGTGCGTTGTCTGTGGTCACACATTTGACTGCCATTTGCTCACTGCACCTGTGGGCTACTTGACTACAACTGGGAATAGGTGTGGTGTCTGTGCATTGCACCGTCTTCCCTGGCAACATCAGTGTAGGCAATGAGTCAGATGGCCTAGGTGTGTATGTGTTGTGTAGCCCTGGTGGTGTGTCTCCCTAATATGTGTCACGTTGCCTTTACTCACATGCCTGTGTTGTACTTGCTGTTGCAGTTCGCATACACAGTGTAATTTTGCAGTTCATCATCCCCATAACAGCACCCACGTTGGAATCACAACAGAGGCAAGTATGGTGTATTAGTGTGTTTATTGTGATACATTTGTGTGAATAGTGCATAGGATGGGTAGTGCTGTACATATATCTTGCAATCAGAAGTTCCTAGGTGAATTGAAAGTCCTGGTAGACAAAATCCCCGGTATCGGGGCCACAGTTGTCTGAGACATTGGTCCAACTTGTACTCCCCATGCAATGTGTGGGAGTTGTGTTGCCGTCAACAGGGTGAACAGTCTGTGCACAAAGGTGAACATCCAGAACAGGTTCAGGCTTCCTGGGAGTTGCGCTTGGCCATCGGCCTCTCACTTGCCCCTCCTCGGACGACCCCTCTTCTTTGGGGGGGCCCCTCAAGTACAGGCTGCTGCGGTGCAGGGGACTCTCCGCCAGAGTCATCCTCCCTCCCTGTGGCAGTTGCAGTTTGTTCAGCACCAGATGTTGTTGGCACACAGGGAGGTGTGGACTGGTTGCTGTTCATCTGGCGGAGGCATTGTAAAATGTCCCTGTGCACCGCCGTCATCTCATGCAGTGCGTCCCACTTGGACTCCACGCGGGACATGTGTGAGTCCACGCGGGACATGTGTGCGTCCAAGCGGGCATGATGGGCAGCCTGCTGCTGTTTCATGTCTCTGAGGAGCCCCACTACGTGGCTGAGATCTCCGGTGCTGGACTGGTACGCATCAGCTATGCGTACCAGTTGTGGGTCATCATGCACACCAGCAACCTCTGCAAGCAGCGACCTCTGTCTCCCACCCCTCCCACCACCCCTGCCGACATGTGCAGTGCGTGCAGTGGCACGCACAGATGACCCTGGTCCACCTTGGGAGTTGGTGGTGGTGGTGGTGTCCATGGCCCCACGTTGGTCCAGGGTCCCTGTGCTGGTGTTGCTCCTTGTTCTGTCCATGTCGGCGGGGATGGTATTTGTGGTGACAGTCATTGGAGGGGTGGGTGCAGGGGGTGCAGCTGGTGGTCCTGCTGGTGCTGCAGCTGGTGGTCCTGCTGGTGCTGCAGCTGGTGGTCCTGCTGGTGCTGCATGTAGACTTGCACCGGATGTGCCAGGTTGGTCTTCTTCGTCCGAGGAGGGCAGAGGCTGTACGACACCAGTGAGCTCCGCATCCTCTTGAGCCTGGGACTGGGACTCCTCAGCGTCTGCTGCTGTGTCCCCATCATCACCTGTTTTTGGGAGACACACACAATGTATGTTATGTTTCTGCAGGCATCAATGGTTGACACACCTGACAGTTGTGACTGTGCCTCTGGGTGCGGGCCTGTACATTGCATTGTCCTAAGTCGTCACAGTCAGGGGTTGATATTGGTGTGGCACATTGTCCTGCATTATTTGGGCATTACTATGTATTTGTTGGGGTGTGAACATGGTCTGCATTGGTTGTATTTGGTTGACAGCCGGCCCTCCTTCCTTCCCACCCAGCCAGTCAGTTATCCCACCATGGACTGTACTTGCATTGCAGGGAGTGGAAGTTGTCTCTCAGGATGTCAGTCAGTGGTGTCCTGCTGTTTGTTGGTGCACAGTTGCCAGCAGGGCCTTGTGCTCCCCACAGCAGTAGCCAGTGTCAGCCATCTTGTGAGTCCTTCTCCACTCCCTGTGATGTGAGCATGGTTCAGGGTGGTGTTGATGGGACAGTTGTGGGGGTGAGCTATGTCTGTGACTGTGACTCCCATCATGCTATTGCCTCCACCCCACTTCCCGGCATTCCCATACTTACTTGCTTTTGTGGGGAGTTCAGTGTGTGTGGGTGTGAGGGCAATGGCAAGATGGCTGACAGTGGTGTCCTGCTGTTGGTTGGTGTGCAGTTCCCAGCATGCCCTTGTGCTCCCCACAGCAGTAGCCAGTGTCAGCCATCTTGTGTGTCCTTCTCCACTCCCTGTGATGTGAGCATGGTTCAGGGTGGTGTTGATGGGCCAGTTGTGAGGCTGAGCAATATCTGTGACTACTACTCCCATCATGCTATTGCCTCCACCCCCTTCCCAGCATGCCCATGCTTCCTTCCTTTTGACTCTGCTTCCCTGTGGGGTGGGCTGCCTGTGCTGACAGGATGGCTGGGAGTGTTGTCCTGGCAGTTGTTTGGCTAAAAGTCCCAAGAGTGTCCCTGTGCTTCACACAACATAACCCAGGGTGGTGGTTCTTTGTGGGATCTTGAGTTAGGATGTGAGGCATTGCATTCTCCCAGGTGGGTTCTGTGGAGTTTGTGTTGAGGGGGGTGTGAGGGGAGGTGCTTGTGACTATGGTCAGTGCTGCAAGTCCTCCTTCCCACCCAGCCAGCCAGATATCCCACCATGGAACGTGCTTCCATTGCAGGGAGTGGAAGTTGTCTCTCAGGATGTCAGTCAGTGGTGTCCTGCTGTTTGTTGCTGCACAGTTGCCAGCAGGGCCTTGTGCTCCCCACAGCAGTAGCCAGTGTCAGCCATCTTGTGAGTCCTTCTCCACTCCCTGTGATGTGAGCATGGTTCAGGGTGGTGTTGATGGGACAGTTGTGGGGGTGAGCTATGTCTGTGACTGTGACTCCCATCATGCTATTGCCTCCACCCCACTTCCCAGCATTCCCATACTTACTTGCTTTTGTGGGGAGTTCAGTGTGTGTGGGTGTGAGAGCAATGGCAAGATGGCTGACAGTGGTGTCCTGCTGTTGGTTGGTGTGCAGTTCCCAGCATGCCCTTGTGCTCCCCACGACACAGCAACAGTGTCAGACATCTTTGATGGGCCTTTCCACTCTCTGTGGGATGTGCATGCGTGAGTGTGAGCTTGCTGGGCCATGTGGTGGGGGATGTAGAGCTGTGACTACGACTCCCATCATGCTATTGCCTCCACCCCCTTCCCAGCATGCCCATCCTTCCTTCCTTTGACTCTGCTTCCCTGTGTGGTGGGCTGCCTGTGCTGACAGGATGGCTGGGAGTGTTGTCCTGGCAGTTGTTTGGCTGAAAGTCCCAAGAGTGTCCCTGTGCTTCACACGACATAACCCAGGGTGGAGGTTCTTTGTGGGATCTTGAGTTAGGATGTGTGGCATTGCATTCTCCCAGGTGGGTTATGTGGAGTATGTGTTGAGGGTGTGTGTGAGGGGAGGTGCTTGTGACTATGGTCAGTGGTGCGAGTCCTCCTTCCCACCCAGCCAGCCAGATATCCCACCATGGAACGTGCTTCCATTGCAGGGAGTGGAAGTTGTCTCTCAGGATGTCAGTCAGTGGTGTCCTGCTGTTGGTTGTTGCACAGTTGCCAGCAGGGCCTTGTGCTCCCCACAGCAGTAGCCAGTGTCAGCCATCTTGTGAGTCCTTTTCCACTCCCTGTGATGTGCGCATGGTTCATGGTGGTGTTGATGGGACAGTTGTGGGGGGCAATATGTGTGACTACGACTCCCATGATGCTATTGGCTACACTGACTTGCCCAGCATACACAGAATTCCTTTCTTTCAGTGGTCTTCACTGTGTGTTGGTGTTGTAGTGGTGGCTACATGTCTGGATGTGTTTGTTAGTTCTATTTGTGCCACTGCCTAGCTGTAGTTGTAGTTGTGTTTGTACATGTGATGACACGGTTAAATGTAACTTTGAGATGGCATGTGTTGTGTTTATCTGACTGACATACACATTTTGGGATGATTCTGTTCTGGTTGCTGTGTAATTGCTATGAGTGCATGGTTTGACGCTCCCCTTGACAGTGATGTGTGTGTGTATTGTGGCAGAATATTGTGTACATTTGTTGTGTACTCACCAGGCTCTGGGATGTTCTCTAGTCCATATACGCTCACTGGCGGAAGGATGGCCCGCACCTTCTCCTCCCAGGGCCTGAGGTATACTGGCTTGGCAGGAGGGCCACTGCCGGTGTATTGGCTCAGGAGGTAGTCTTTCTTGAGCAGGTCCCGTACCCTCCTGCGCACGTCATACCACCTGTTCTGGATGTCGGTCTTTGTGCGCAGACATGGTGATTGTGCGTTCACCCTGTTGATGATCCTCTCCCACATCTTGGTTTTCTGGGAGATGGGGGTCTGTTGGACCAGTGTGCCAAACAGCTGTGGCTCTACCCTGAGGATCTCGTCTACCATGACTTCCAATTCACAATCTAGGAACTTGTGATTCTTCTTGGGGGGCATGGTGATGGGTGGTGATGGTGAGTGATGTGTGTGTTGGTGTGCAGGTGAGGGTGTGTGAGTGTGTGTTTTGCTGGGTGTATGTGAGGTAGGTATTTGTTGGTGTGCTGATGGTGTGTGGCTTGTGTGAGGGATGAGCTGTGGGTGTGTGGTTGCTGTCTGTTGGGTGCTGGCAGTAGAATGGCATTTGCAAAGGATCATGGTTGGGATTTGTGTCCTTTATATGGGTGGAGTTGTGGGTGTGTCTTTGTTCTCTGTCCCCACCCCCACAGTATTTATTGGCTTTGTAATTGCTTGTTTGGCCTTTTTTTGTGTAATTTTTCCATTGTACTGTCTGTGCATGTTGGAAACGTTCTTGTGACCGAGTCGGACCCTGCATTTGTCTCGTACGGTGTTCTCCGTTTCGTTCACGCTGTGTTTGTGCAGTTTTCTATGCTGCGTACGCGTCGGTCGCGGTGTTTTGTGTTACTTCGGCTCGGTTTTGTATGCGTGTCGGTCGTACGGCTTGTCCTCCATACGACTCGGTCGTGGTTTTCGCGCCTTGCATCGTACTTAGCGGTTTGGAGTTCGCGTGTACGTTTCGGTTGGATTTGTTCCGGGTGCGTGTCGGTCGGTTCGATTCGCGTGTTTTTCCGGCCGGATTGCTGTTTTCCGTGCGGCTCGGTCGTTCGGCTTGGGTTCGGTACGTGTCGGTCGGATTTTGCACGCCTTGCATCGTACTTGGCGTGTCGGGCGCCACAGGTACGTGTCGGTCGGAATAAATTCCGGCTCCGAGTCGGTCGGTGCTTTTTCCGGCCCGAATCGGAATCGACCCCTTAGTGTTTTTTAACTATTACCCCAATAGTTATATTCGTCTGCAGCAGTGTAGTATGTCATTTGTGCATCTGGCCTATCCTTGCCAATAAGGCTGTCAAGGCCACATAATAGAGTAGCAGGCCATTTAGTGGTTTTGTCACCTGAGTACCTGACATATTTGCTCGCTGGCGGTGACACCACTGCATCCTATTTTTCTCCTGCTTCAGACTCTGAATTTAGGGCATGTATAGTTTTTACAAGTGGCCTGATTCCCTATGATGTGTATTTTGGTGGACTGGTTCTATGGCTCCTTTGTCTGATTTTTCTTTGCCTAACTGTTAGAAATGGGGTCTCTGGTTGACGGAGGTATGCCCCTTTCCAAGTAGGGACCACCACTCTAGTCAAGGTAAGTCAGATATCCACCCTAAATTAACCTGTGCTCACTCTCTGGTAGCTTGGCACAGAGCAATCGGGCTAAACTTAAGAGTCAATGTATAAAGTATTTGTGTAACACTTATTACAGAATAGCAGTGAAAAATGCCACACTAGGTTAGAAAAAATAGAGCTTAATTTAATGCAAAAACAAGACCGAAATGACAAAAATACAATAAATAGAACCAGAGTTATGGATTTTTAAAGAATATCTTGAAATATAGTGCTTGGAGTCATAAAGCGCCAACTGGGACCATCTGGTCGCTCTGGACCAGGTCAAATCTGAAAAGTCAAGCCAACTGCAGGTCGGTTACAGAAGCCACAAAGACCCTGCTGAAATCAGTACTTTTCCAGAGGCTGCGTCAATGGCGAGAACAAGATGTGTCTGTTCTGAATCACGCAGTCGGGTAGATGTGTCGTCGGGGTCCTGCATTGCCGTCGCACCCGTTTGATAAAGGCAATGTGTCGTTGTACCTCGCAGTCTGGACCTGTGTCATTGTTGAGCTACGCAGGGATGTTCTCGATGCAGCACTGCGTTGATGCCAAAGGCGAATGCGAAGGTTCCATCTGGCGCGAAGCAGACAATGCGTGAATCTTTGAGGAAAACAGCTGCAGAACCACCTTTCAAGGCCCAGGACTGGCACCTCTTGGCAGGGCAGGACTCACAGTTGGCAGAGTCCAGCAGCTGAACCAGAGTTGAATGAAGTCTTTGATGTACATGAGACTTCAGAACAGGAGGCAAGCCAGCAAGCCTTTGGAGTCCCTTGGTTCTGGGAATGTAAAGATTCAGGTCCAGTCCTTCTCACCACCAAGCAAGGGGCAGAAGGGCAGGCATGGCAGAGCATGAGTCCAGCAAAACCAGCAGGTGTCAATCCTTTCAGCAGCACAGAGTGTCCTCGGGTCCAGAGTGTGCTGAGTTAGTGGTGTCAGGTGTCTAGTACTTCTACCCAGTTGTGCCTTTGAAGTGGTAGACTTCAAATAGGCCTTTGGAATGCACAAGGGGGGTATGCAGGTCTTTGTGTAGGGGTTTCAACTCCTCCCTTCCCTCTAGCTCGGGAAGGCCCATCAGCCTGGTGATGGGCCATCAGGATGTCAATGACACACCTCCGCTCCCTTTGTTTGTGATTGTCTAGAGGGAATGCACAAAGCCCAGCTTTCACCCACCCAAGACATGTATTCAGAGACAGGCAGAGGCACAGAATGGTTAAAGTAAGAAAGTGCCAACTCTCTAACAGTGGCATTTTCAGACTTGCAATTTAAAATCCGACTTTATCATTAATTGTGATTTTAAATTGTGAGTCCAGAGGCACCAAACTCAAAATTTCCATCTTGTCCCAATTGGAAATGACACTTATAGATGGTATAAAGTAATCCCAAAGCTAACCTATGGGCAAGATAGGTCTTGCAGTGGTGAAAAACGAATTTAAGAGTTTTTCACTACCTGGACATGTAAAACTTAAAAGTGCATGTCCAACTGCACCATGCCCTTAGGGCTGCCTAGGGCCTTCCTTAGGGGTGACTTATATGTATTAAAAAGGAAGGTTTGGG
Organism: Calotriton arnoldi; assembly: GCA_963921515.1. Taxonomy (NCBI): domain Eukaryota; kingdom Metazoa; phylum Chordata; class Amphibia; order Caudata; family Salamandridae; genus Calotriton; species Calotriton arnoldi. The sequence goes on along the minus strand of CAWUFW010002192.1, from coordinate 1,259,543 downwards.
CCTGGCAAGTAGGTTAACTTGCCAGGTCGACATGGCAGTTTAAAACTGCACACACAGGCTCTGCAATGGCAGGCCCGAGACATGCTTAAAAAGCTACTAAAGTGGGTGGCACAATCAGTGCTGCAGGCCTACTAGTAGCATTTACTTTACAGGCCCTGGGCACATGTAGTGCGCTTTACTAGGGACTTATAGCTAAATTAAATATGCCAATTGTGGATATGACAATGTTACCATGTTCTAGGGACATAGCACCTGCACTTTAGCACTGCTCAGCAGTGTTAAAGTACAGAGAACCCTAAAGCCATCAAAAATGAAGTCAGAAAAACAGGAGGTCAGAGGGCATAAAAGTCAGGGGAAGCCATGCTAAGGGTGTTGGGTCTAACACTAACTAATCCATGCATCTTTTTGTGTGCTCCAAGAGATTTGATCCCCTGCACTAATATGCTTGTTCAGAAGTTCTACCCTTAAATTTGGAGATGGGTTTATTTTTTGGGGTAAAATTATTTTCTCTGACAATTTGTTTGTTGAGCTTCCCATTTGTATATCAATTGTCTCACGATTCTTTTGGATTTCAAATTCTGGATTGACCTATCAGAACTCTGCTCTCCCAAACTAATCTTGTGTAGGCTTGCAGCACTGCCTTTCTCATTTGGTCAAAGCAGCAGCTGGCAATACAATGCATCTTTAGATCAGTCAGTCAGGATATTTTAGCCATTAGTCAATTGAAGTTACCATTTGGTGTTCCCTTCTAAAGAGGTTTCCATTCGGGCTTGAAACTTACCACAGGGGAAGACACAGACCCATATTTGGCAGACCAATCTGCTTCTGCGCATCTTTATATAGAGCCCCATAGGAAATTACCTTGTTGGTATCACAAAGTGTGCTAAATCATGTATACCATAGCATCAGAAAAAAGATGTGTGCGTATCGTATACAGAAATCTCATCTGACATAAAAGGTTTGCATTAAATACAATTTACAAATTACTGTCCCGTTAGATGATGTTAAGGAAATTTATATCTGACTATTTTCTGGTTCCACTCCTTAGAACGACAGGCAAGACTTATGCCAAAATAATCTGCAGCAAATCATCCCTGCTGGAACAATCCAAGGACCGCACGCAAACCAACATTTATACCATGGGCTGAGACAAATAAACTGCCAAACCCAGTCACTATCTGCAAATCATAACTTACAAACCATTGCTCTAGATATGTAAAAGAGCCTTCTATAAGGCACAAAAAATATGGCGACTAATTACTTTGAGGCCTTTCAGTTTATCCTTGAGTACAAAGCTCCAAAGGATGCCACAGGCACTCACCCCCATCACTTCTTTAGCTATCTGCGAAGAGTTGACAATGTATATTTAAGCTGAAGTTGATAACCTCCAATCCGGCATAATAACTACTTCCTTGACACTACGTGACCTACAAATTATTCTAGGAAACTGGTAAATTTGTCTTTCATAAATCCTTTCTCAACTTTAATTGATTGTGAACAACGTGTTAGTGGAGAATCACACTCGTGTGTCTGTCACTATCTCTGCTAGCCAAGTTTGGTGAAGATCCTTAGCTCCCTAGTCAATAGCCTTGTACCTTCGGCATTGAAGCAAGAAGTGTTATGCCCACCTCTGAATAATCCATAAAATAAAATTAGTGACAGCTGTGGAATGGATCTGCTGATGTGTAGATCACATGGTCCTCTTGGACATTCCTTCCTTTGATGTACCAGGTGAAATGCCTTATGACTCATCCCTCCTTTTGGTTTTAATCTTGCTATACACTCCTTTGTAGACATCTAGAACTTCCATTGCATTTATTGATCAGAGAACTTGTAAAGTGAACAGTTACCTGGAAGTCTGGCGCTAGAGTACTACGCAGATAGTAAGCAACAAATATTGATACAATATGTGAGTTTTAAGGAGTTTCCGGAAGGGATGCAGAGAAGCTGCAGGTGTTCTTTCAGTGAAAGATAACGCATTCCAGTCTTTGACAGTGGCATGCAAAAAGGCCCTGTCCCCATTCTAACCTGGCCAATTTTCAGTATAGAAACTAGATGGTCGGGCTCAGAATGGAGAGATCTAGCAGGCTGGTAATGAGTGATCAACTTTTGGAGCTAAAATGGAGCAGTACAGTGAATGGCTTAATAGCAGAGTCAAAGGGGTTTAAAGAGGCCAGATTTCCACACAGAGAGCCAGATGAGGGAATGGTGATGTCTGTAGATCCTTGAACATCCCCTCCACTCTAAAATCAGAAAAGCTGCTGGCCCATAGCCATTAATACCTTTTTTTAGGGGGGTAGGTATGGTCTTAGTAGGCACAACATTAAAGGTTTGCTCGTGGGATGGGGAAAAACGTTCTCCAGCCCATACATTTTTTGAAAAGATGGTGCAATTCAGTGAGATTGTAGACAACTGCACATTTACTATGTTCTGCTATAGTAAATATTACTGTGCACGGTTAATCATAATGGGCTAGGTACATTTGTCAAATGTGAATTTTTTTTTACATGGGGTTCCTCTTTGAAACATACAGGGATGTCGTAAATTATTCATTTTAAGGCCCACTGGAGCATGTAACTAGATGGGATCGAAAAACAACTTTATTGGAGTGAGGTTGCTTTCGAGAAAAGTGCGTTCAGTAAAATGTGGAAAATAGTGCATTTTAAAGCACATTAGGCGAGTGACATTCATCATTGCCTTTTGACTCTATAAAAATACCACAGATGTTCCTTGGTAAAAACTGAATATAATTAAACTACTGGGTGCTTGTGTGGCTCTCCCATCTTAGAAAAATGAATGGCACAACATACACACATAAATTGACTGGTTAAAAGCGTTTGTATAGTTCTCTCTTCCCATGGACCTCTTGGCGCTTACATCATATTGGACCAGGAATATTGGTCAGAACTGCATAGACTTTCATGAGACCATTGTAGGAGGTTTGGGGGTTCTCAACCAAAGACGTTTTGGGGATATACAGGCATGCCCCATTCATCTTCAGCCTGTGAGGGCATCAAAACCGATACCTGGCTCCTGCAGGATGCACCCTGAGGTGATGCCTCGGAGCAGGACAGGCAGATCTGCTAGGTGTATGTATCTGGATTGAGTGCAGCCAAGTCTCGGTCACCATCTGTGGCCTAACCTGGGAGCAGCGACTCCACCTCCATTACCAGTTACTGGAGCTTACCAAACATCAAGACCTTCCTTAATTCACAGCATTAGACCTCTAGCTGAAGCCCCACTCATTGGTGGGCACTCTGTTTCTCTTACTCTCTGTACAGGGCCTCCCATTTCCCTACATGGGAGCTGCACAGTGCCATATAAAAATACCTGCACTGGTTAGTAGGGCTGCTACTTTTCAAATGACAGCCATGACTTCCAAACAGGGCTACCATAGATTTAAAGGTAGAATATCATCCCTACACAGCAGGGCTTCCATACTTGTGTTGGACAGAACCAGCGCTTTTCTAAAAGAATGCCATACATGTATTCTCTGTGTACACATTACTAAGAAGGGCTGCTATACCTTCAATAGAAAAACACCAAAACATCTCAGGAGACGGTACAAATACTTCTCATAGACAGTACAAATACTTTTCACCATTGACAGTAGCAATACTTTTAAAGAGGGTTATTACAATCTAATGGAAGAGTATAAATGCTCCTAAATAGTATTTTTGTACTTTTCATTGGTAGTACCCCCGCCTAGAAGGAGTGCTATAATTCTCATAGCCCCAGTACTCAAGTCCCCAGTAGGGCACCGACAAAACTAATACAATAGTATCAGCACTTCTTAGAAGGGCTTTAATACTTGAATTAGACAATACTAGCAATTCTCAGAAGAGATTTACTATATTCCATCGACATTACCAACTATTCTCAGCAGAGCTGCACTACTTTTTATGAGCTGCACCCAAACTTCTCAGCAGGGCTACACTACTTTTCATGAACAGTAATAACCCTTCTTTGCAGGGCTGCACATAACTGGGTCCTCAGTTGTTCATGTACTTGATTTGTGTATGTTGTTTTAAATACCACAGTAATATAGAGGTTATATGCAGAGTTGTTTTGTTAGTATGAAAGTTTTGGGCTTGTCTCTTGGCAAGGCAAGCACAATCTTTCATGTTTTTGAAGTTGACAGAATGGGTTCCAATCAAACATTGGTCCGAATGATTACACATAACATGTCCAGTGCAACACTGTTTACCACTCTTGTTTTACTTCGGATTGAAAACGAGAGAAAAACTCCTTGGTATTCAATCAGCCATCACATATCCCTCACCGGCCATGAAAAGGGAATATGTATGGAAAAGTACAGCAGCGGATTACTGTGCAATGCTGTGTTGTCCATTTGGTATAAAGTCCCACAGTCCCAAGAAATATCTTCCTGTTAAGGCTCAGTGAGGGGGTGGACAGAGTCAACAATTGGACCAAGAGTCAGTCGTGACTTGCAAGACAATAATATTTTTGTTTTGATTCTGGGACCTATAATTTCACTATACGAAAGTATGACCCTATATACCTTTCATGTAGAGTACTGACTAGGGCTAAAAAAACTGGACTTGCTGAAGGTGGTAATGATGGCAATAAGTAGATATGGGTGAGGGAAAGTGAAATAGTGAGGCTACATTATTTCTTGTAGATGTCCTCAGTAGAAAAACACAGACACTCTCTCTCTCCCTCCCTCTCTCCCCCCACTCCCTCCCCCGTTCCCCCCCACTCCTTGTGGGAACTGTATGTGGGTGCCTGCCTTGTGGGGCCTAACCTTTACTAATGTTTAAAATATACTAATAACAGAAAAATGTTAAGTAAAAATTCATGATATAGGATCCTGCTGCAAATATATTGTTATTTAACCGCTTGCACAGAACCATCCTTTTGGGGGACTTCAAAACGTGCTACCATCCTTGTGAGGACCTAGTCCATAACACTATTTGTGATAAATACAGTCAAAGGCACATGGCTAAATATTTATTTTATCAACAATATACACAAACAACATTATAATCTATTCATATATGAATTGCTGCATATATACTAAGGGTATACACAAAAGACAGATTATGTTAATGTGTTAAAAAATGTCATATCATGATTACAGTAAGACACTTAAAACTTTATTTAACTTATTTATAAGTGCTTAACATCTTAGGAGATAAGGGAACTAACACATAAAGAAATTAACATATGGAACCAAGGAATATGGTCAAGTGGAACCCAGAGCTTGATTAGCTGCATACATGTTTGTCAAAATAGATGTTGGACCACATCTCCCTAGGAATGCATATAACGTTAATGTCTGCATAGGAGTAGTATTGCATGATGCCCACAGAGGTGTTATGGCATCACTGCATTGAAATGGTGTGTGATAATGCCAACAGAGGTGGTGGGTGATCACAGTAGTACCAGGGGTCTGTATATAGATAGTCTCTTCAGCCGTGTTGAAAAAGTTAGAATGTGAAGATAATTTTATTCAGGTCACCTTAGAAATAGCATATGATTATAGGAGTCCTTACAGAGATAGTGTGTGAATGTAATCATGTCCAAGTCCCCACAGAGATAATGTGAGATTATTAGGATGTTTAAGTCTCCAGAGTTGGAGCATTAAAATTGTGTTCTAGTCCCCACTGAAATAGTGTGTAAAGACAAAGCTTAAATCCCCCTACAGAGAATGTGAAGCTAATGATGTTCTAGTCCAAACAGAGCTTGTGTGCAATTACAGGAATGCTCAAGTCCCCACAGAGATGGTATGTCATTATAGTGACGTTCAAGTCCCCACAAAGATAGTGTGTTATTATAGAGTTGTTCAAGTCCCCACAAAGATAGTGTGTTATTATAGTGATGCTCAAGTCCTCACAGAGATAGTATGTAAAGATGATTGTGTTTAAGTCCCCACTGAAATACTGTGTAAATTCAAAGCTTGAATCCCATTATAAAGAGTATGAAGCTAATGATGTTCAAGTCCACACACCGTGTGGGAGGATGATAGTATTCACATATCCACTGAAATTTTGTGCAAAGACAAATCTTAAATTCCCATACAGAAAGTGTGAAGCTAATGATGTTCAAGTCCAAACAGAGGTTATGTGTAATTACAGGAATGCTCAAGTGCCCCCAGAGATGGTATGTTATTGTAGTGATGTGCAATGTTCATGTTCCCACTGAGATAGTGTTAGTATAGTGATGTTCAAGTCCCCACAAAGAAAGTGTTATTATAATGATGTTCAAGTCCTTAAAGAAATAGTGTGTTATCATTGCGATGTTCAAGTCCCCACAGACATAGTGTGGGAAGATGATTGTATTCAAGTCATCACTGAAATAGCGTGAAAAGACAAAGCTTAAATCCCCAGTAAGTGTTAAACTAATGATGATCAGGTCCAAACAGAGGTTGTGTGTAATTAAGGGAAGGCCCAAGCACCCACAGAGATGGTATATTATTATAGTGATGTGCAAGTCCCCACAAAGATAATGGTTTATTATAATTATGTTCAAGTCTCCACAGAGATAGTGTGTGATGATGATTGTGTTCAAGTCGGAACGGAAATAGTGTGTAAAACAATGCTTAAAATCCCACACATAGATTGTGAAGATAATGATGCTCAAGTCCAAACAGATTAGTGTGTATTTATAGGTATTCTCATGTTCCCTCAGAGACAATGTGTGAAGGAAATCATGATCATGTACCCTCACAGATAGTGTGCTGGTTTAGTGAAGTCAAAGTCTCCATAAAGATTACATGTGATTACAGCGATGTTCATGTTGTGGGATGTTGCCAACATGGCGGATACCTGAAGCAAGTCTCCCGGCATAAAGCTCTTTTAATCAGGCTATTATCCGTCCATACAATGGAAATTTCACCCCCATTTCTGTGGCCCAGTGCTGGGGGGGCTGGGGGACACACCACCTATTTCCGGGTACTGCTTTGAGCCAAAGTCTGGACCCGCCTGCTGGACCTCATGGGCCGGTGGCAGAGCGGGGACCCACAAAGCCAAGGTACTGTTTGGCTCTTTCTTCATTAACATTCAAACATTCATGAGCATTTGATTGATTTTACAGCTGGTGCTATTTCTGATTGGACAGGCACGTTTATCCATCCATCTCCAAATGGGTAAAAGGAAACTCACTGGGGGTAATTCTGCCTCCTTTACCCCAGCAAAATGCACCTCTATTGACCGAATGTTGGAGGGAGCCATTGGGGTTATCAGTACAGAGTTAGCTCTGACTGAGAGACGGCTCTCATTAAACATGTGCACAGCTCCAATCTTTCTCTCCAATGAGTCTACCATGTATATTGCTTCAAGGCCTTTGTTAGATACAACCTGCAATCTTAACACTTCCATTTCTGCCCTCACTGAGGCCTTTAACCCTCCAACTAAGGTACATGATACTGGTAGTACCAAACCCTGCAAATATCAGGAAGGTTAAGAGGGGACTGTGCACAAAGCATAACACAAACTCAATTCATTTAAATTCAATATAACTTCATTCGGTCTAAAAACAATAGGCCATAAAGGTACATAGAAATATTGCACGTAGCTGTGATCACACATAAAAGTTTAAAATAGTCATAAGTAAAAAAAAAAGAAAACAGTTTAAAAAAGTGAATAAAGGACTTTTAAGATTTCAAGAAAGACACACCAAATAATACATCAGATATCCATGCTTTAGGTGAGCAAAAAGAAATACAGATCAAAGTCTGATTTCAATGCGCGATTACAGAGTTAAGGGCAGTAGCTGCGTTTGAGAGGACATGAAGAGGAGATAGAGAGAGAACAAAAACCTCAAATAGGGTCAGCCCTGCACTCCTACTAACCCCCATTAGTCAACCCCACATACCTGCCATGTTCTGTGCACTAAGCCACAACTGTGCATAGAGTTCTGACGGACTAGCCCAACATAGTGTTTCTAGCCCTGAGTGCTGATTTCAAAAACGCATAGACAGTAAAAACAATTTCAGATGAACACAGAGATTGTAGGTGGAGGAGGGCTGGTCTCCAGCGTCAAAGGCCTAATCTCCTTAAAAGGGGTCTCAAAAAGTGCATTTGTGCTAACCTGTGCAAATTGCAAAAGAACATAAAGTGCAATAGTGATTGTGCAGACAAGTTATCACAGGGGCAGCAGGAAACTATATTCCCCTCTGGGTCCTAAAAGTATTTAAAAAAGAGAGACCAATAAATTGTCCCAGCTCTGAAGCGGAAAAGAAGGGACTGCTCCCATCTTGACCGGTCCAGTGACAAATACAGAGGGGAATCGTCTGTGTATAGAAGACTATAATACTGTGACACCGAAGGTTTGGATAACTCGAGTCTCAGCCTAATGGTTGTACGGTGGGCCTTGAATAGTGTTTTCACCTCTGTCTTGGCGTTTTTGGGGATTCGACTAGGTTCGGTAAGCCACCAGGATATACTGAGGGAACCAAGAGTATCTTGTATATAACTTAGCCAGGGTATCGAGCATGCCTTATCCAGCGTCAGGCAGTCGGATAAAATGTCCTTACAGAATTTAGCTGGGTTCAACCAAATACTAACCCATAATAGGAGCGGCCCCAGCTGGATCGTGACCTCAATAAAGCCCTGGCTTAGCTCAAGATGGGTATGAGGCTGGGAGTGGACGGCGGTGTACTTAACAACCTACGCAAAAAGCGATTTTCCTCTGCCTGGAGAGAGCCACATTTAGTGAAACTCCATACTCCAGCTCCGTAGGTAGCTGCACTGATACATTGTGAATTATATACTTTCAGAGGTGGAGACACAGTTCCCCTGATTTGCGGTCTAATAAGGTTGCAGACTGTGCCCACAGTTTTACTTAATTTGACACAGACCTGAGCACAATGGGGATTCCATGACCCTGTAGAGCTGAAATGTAATCCTCAGTAGCAAAAATTCTCAACAGTCCTCAAAACATGTCCATTGATACTAATTTTGTTTGTCCTTAGTTTGCCCGGGCCACAGGACATGATGTGCGACTTGGAATAATTAGTGTTAAGATTCAGATTGTGCATGAAGTATGCAAAACAGTCCACCTGATGTCTCAGGGCTTTTGGGGTGAGGGCTAACAATACTGCATTGTCTACATATAGTAAAGCGGGAATTGGGGAGCCTGCGATTCTGGGTATGTCAGTGTGGGAAGAACATAAGTGGGCTATTAATTCATTAATGTATAAAATAAATATTAAAGGTGCCAGTATGCAACCCTGCCTCACTCAACTCTTTAGAGGGAATTCAGAAGAGAGCTCCCCAAGTGAATTTAGACGAATTTGAGCTGAGAGGTCCGAGTACAGGCAGTATAAAAAATTCCCCTGCGGGGAGTCCACGCCTTGATCCAGCAACATTAACCGAAGTTTGGTTCTGTTCACGGAATCAAAGGCGGTGGATAGATCCATGAAAGCTAAATATATGGGGGAGCGCTTAGACTTGGTATATTTAGAGATGGTGAGAGCCAGATTCAGGCATTGTTCGTTGGTTTCTAGTTTAGGTCGAAATCCAAATTGGAAAGGGGAAAGTATGTCCTTGTCAGCTGCCCATTCAACCAGGCGGTCATAAATGACTCTGCCGATGATTTTGATCGTGCTGTTGATGAATGAAATAGGTCGATAGCACTTGGGCGACATACGATCACCCTTTTAAATATGGGGACTATTGTTGCAGTAGACCACGAGGGCAGAATGGAAGTAGATAGGGAAATGTTAAAAGTATTCTTGATGAGGGGACCCCAAATTTCCGGCATGAATTTCAACAGATCCATCGGTACCCATCTGGACCTGGAGCTTTCCTGCCTTTACTGTGCTGAATGCCCGACTTGACTTCCTCCAAAGTTAAGAAAAGTGGGGGAAAGTTCTGTAATCTATTATGGAGAGAAGCAGACCTAATTGACACGTCCTCAGTATGAAAAATGGAGGTGAAGTGGGTAACCCTGTCCGTGCCATAGATATTGTTTTGGAGGGGGGGAATGATAGAGGAATTACTGGACCAGATTAATATTACTAGGTCCCAGAAGGATTTACTATACTTTCTCCGGGATGCGTGCTCCAAGAGTTCCCAATCTTAGTTGCATACTTCCCTCCTCCTATTTGCTAAAGCAGTTTTATACTCAGTGCATGCCAGGGAGATTTCGGTCTTATTCCTGGGGCAAGCATTTAGGGCTTTCCTCAGCTTCCTGTTTGACAGGGAACAAACTTCATCGAACCATCTTGGATCCATGCTTGAAATATGAATTGGCTTAAGCATGGAGTCCCTGATTGTGTGAATTAAACAATTTTAGTGAAGGGCCGTAGATTCTTGTGCATTCTCCCCTAGGCAGCAGAGACATTTATTTAAGTGTAACTTGAGTAAGGTGGCAAGTGACTCTTTTGGGTTTTTCATACGTCAAACTAGTCGTAGGCCGTCCGAGGAGTGGTGCGTAATGGAGGCTAAATTCCTGTTGCATTCAAGGCCCTTAAGCGGTAAGAACATAAAGGAGCTTAAGGCATTGTGATCACCACAGTCTGTGGGCAGGATCTCCCTTTTGGAGAACCACGATAAGAAATCAGGGTTGACAAACATATAATCTATAAGGGTAAGCACCCCCGTCTCTAAATGACACCAGTGTGTTGCTTGCTCCCCCAAGGATTTCAAGTAAGTCAACCAGGCCATGGGCAGTAAGATATTTGAAAAGCTCTGCGCCCCTTGCGTCTTGCAAAATATAGTGCCTATTTGTGTCAGTCTAGCGACCTAAGACCCCCTTTAGTCTTAGTACTGAAGTCGCCGCAAAGGAAAAAGTGAACTTGAGAAGCACGATTATCAGCCTTAGATTCAGTAGGGATATAAAATTAAATAGGCTATTCTAGTGTGAACAGCTAGCGTTAAAAAAAATCATTATTATAGAAATTTATCAAGTAAAAAGCCATGTTTGTCTTTGGTACTCATATTATTAAGGCTAAAAAGGCAGAGGAACTAGATATTAACTGTGATACCTCTACCTGAAGGCTTAGACTAACCCAGGTAGCTAATCCACCGGCAACACAGCTGTGGGTGGAGGTAATAGCAGGACTCGAATACCAGGCATAACCCTCAAAATGTAGTGGAGCAGTGAGCCAGGTCTCCTGCAGGAGGATTAAATCAAACTTGGAAACGAATGCCCTCCAATTTTCGTTATTGATCTTCCCTTTGAGACCTGCCACGTTCCAACTGAGTACAGAAAGAGTTCTGTAGTGCGTGTGCAAAGTATTAGTACGGGTTGCGACTACAATTGACTCTGGCATTGGGGTAACAGTGATTATCTCAGTAGGGTTGTCATTCAGAGGTGTAATACCAGAGGGAGCAGATGTTAAAACTACTTTTGGGCCTATGAGTCAGTCGAAGTCGGAGAGTGCCTCAAATCTATTAGATGTGGGTAAAGGGCACGAGACAGGGAAATCGCACTGTGAGCCCTGGGGTGCCGGCAGGACGTTAGAAGGTGATTGACTAACAGTAGCTATTGGAGCTAAATTATCTCGGTATTGGTTAACATACCTGTGATAGTTAGATGAAGATATACCATAAGCACTATGGATGGAAACTGAATTGGGTGGATACTGCCTGTGATCAAAAGGGGGTCTATAAAAAAAAAGCCTAACGGAACCAAAGAGATGGAAGTGGAAGCCTGATTACTTGAACTAGCGTTAAATAACAAATGATATGCCAGGTCTGGGTGACTAAAATTAATCACGATACAATCCCCATGTGAGTTTGGCTGATTTGGCCCAATCCATGCGCATCTCCTTACGTGCAGAATGTCCTTAGCATGCCAAAATGGCAAGCCTTTGTGTCGTGCCAGCCAGTCTAAAGTTTTGTTGAAAAGCTGCTCGTAAGATTTGCGTTGGTCCGGACACAATGAGGGAACCACTCTCAAGACGGCCACGTATGGGCATGCAGCAGGGGGGAGATTGATGACTGATAGTTGTGACTGCGTCTGGAAGTGAGTTGGTGCTACTCTGCCCTCTGGGTCCTTTGTATTGTTAGTGAAACGAGAAGAGGAGGGAGGTACTTGGTCTGCTATCTGATCGGTGACACATTTTTTAGTGTGAGGGAGGGCAGCTTGTACTGGCAAATTGCTAGCAGACGGCAGGGCCTGTGTTGCTGGAATAGATTCTTCAGATACAGTGCTTGGCGGTAGTGCTAATGGAAGTTTCTTTGGCTGAGCCTAAGAGATTAATGCCAAGCACGGCTAAGTTGGACTCAATAGTATCTAAGCGTAAAACCAAAGGAGAGAGTTTAGTGTTGATTGATGAGCACAGGTTTTCTAAGATAGTCTTTAGCTGGGTAGCCAATTGGACGTTGAAGGAATCAATGAGATGTAACTCTTCCACCTGTGAGAGATGGGCTGAGGTTGGAACTGAACTCTCTGGGGCATTTGTGCTGGATACCGAAACAAGCAGTAGGTCCGCCATGGGCACATGTGCAGACGCTTGCGGGGTCTCGTGGGGGATAGAGGGGGCTAGCGATCTGTTTACGCGATTTGCCGTGTTTAACTCTCTTTGTTAGTGTTGTAGACAGGGCATTATTGTTTGGAACTTTGGAAAGATAAGAGGGAGTAGCAGATGGAGGGGTCAGTGCTCTGTTCATTGTGGGACCTTGTACGGAAGAAGGCTCGGCACTGTTTTGGGGTGTAGCTGTAAGCATATCCGAAGAAAGGCAAGGAGACAGGCCAGGAAGACCCTAAACTAAGACCATCTGCTTTGATGGAAAGCCTCCGTTCGGTTCTGGCAATTTCATTACTAATGGCACTAATGGCTCGTTGGAGCATCTGGTCGATTGAACTAGGCTTTGGTGTAGAGTTTGGGGTAGGCTTTGCTGCAGGAGATAAGGTGGTACCACAGTCATCCCCTTTTCTTTTGCCCATGATCCCAACAATTATTTAAGGAGTTACGTTGAAAACTACGGAAACAGTGACCAGCCTGTACAGGCCGAGGGTAGAAAGAAGACCACTCTAAACAATTGAGAAAAAGGTGAAAAACAGTATCTCACGAGCATTAAGGACTCAATTTTCCAGGCGGAAGCGTTGGAGCTTCACAGTTTCAGAGTCAAGTTGAAGATGCTTGGACACTGAGACAGAGGCCTCAGAGAGGAGACCCAGCCCAGCCTCAGTCGGTGCTGCGGGAGACTGCTGTAGGTTTTGTTGGGGAGAGGTCCCTCCCTCTCCTAGGTGCAGGAGCAATGGAGGTTGGGGGACCGAGTCCCACCCCAGCTAGCAGGCAAACAGAGGAGTGTTTCGGGCTGACAGAGCCTGGTTAGTGCATCCCGTGCTGCGGGAGACTGCTGCAGGTTTTGTTGGGGAGAGGTCCCTCCCTTTCCCAAGTGCAGGAGTAATGGAGGCTGGGGGACCGAGTCCCACCCCAGCTAGCAGGCAAACGGAGGAGTGTTGCGGGCTGACAGAGCCCGTTTAGCATGTCTCAGTTCTCAAAGATGACAGGGGATGTGACGTCAGACGGGGCGGTCCCTCCGTGACTCAGATGCTTTTAAAGAAAACAGATCGCATTCTAGAGTGGAGGTCTGAAAGCAAAGTGAGTGTATCGGGGAAGGGCACATCATTCTGTCTTGGTTGCTTATTGTTTTCACGCTTCAAAGTGAACTTTAGGCTTAGCCATAACATGACTGAGCCCCAACCAAAAAGACAGATGAAAATTCCTGTGGTGACAGAGAAAGTATTAAATGATATTTTATGAATGACAAGGGAGAAGAAGTTGCAAAATAGCAACATTCTCATATAGAGAGATTCCCACCTTCATATAAGTGAGTCACTATGGAGTGACAGGGGAGAAACCATTATTGCTCAGCCATATCAAGACATCCATTATAATACCCTCCACATTATAAATCTAAAGAGTCCATCTCGGTGTACCAGGGAGCAACCCATAGGGCCGGTCTTTTTTTCAAGGAAGCCGCCATACCTACCCTGAGACTTTTATCCAGGATCTTCAAGGAACATCCCATAGAAATGGCTTTTATATAGCTAGCGACAATATATGTTGTGGTGGATGATCATGGAGAGACAGAGGAGCAATCAATAAACATTCAGTCTTATTATACCCTACGATAAGTCGGCAGTGGAATGAAAAATAGGGTAAAAATTATATAACCACCCATATGATGTTTCTGACGATTCTACCCAGGTGTGGCAGGGAGCAACCCATAGTAATGGGTATTACATAATAAGACATGGTACATACTCTGAGTAGTAAATTTAGGAGCTGCAGGGAGAAATCCATAGAAATGGGCATTATGCAAACTGGTCATACCAAATACTCTATTTTAGGCCACTTTATGTATTATTGTTTACCTTATGTATTACTTATGTATTACTTGTTTAAAGAAAATTCAATAAAATCTTTGAAATGAAGGCTTGCCAGGAGTGGCAAAAGACCAACAGATGGGACTTGTCATTTTAACCAGCCTTGCTATATAGTATGAGGGGTCTGCCCAGGAGTGACAAAAAGCAACCACTAGGAATGGCAGTATGCAACCAGTCATAGTGCATGTTTATAAGGGCTCCAACCAAGTGGCAGAGGAAAAACTCATGGGAATGGACAGCATACAACAAGACTTAACTTATCTTACAAAGAATCATCTGAGGACCAGCAACGAAATAACACATAGGAGGGGTATTGCACAACCATCTATGCTATGTGGGCTGTCGATTCCCACACCACGGAGAGGGCAACGCAAATGAATGGGCATTATAGAACCAGCTATGCTATATGTGATGCAGTCTCTCACTCAGGGTGACAGATGAGCAACTGAAGGAATAAACAGACACCAAACGTACATGGGTCTGAAACTCTGAGACTCAAAAGAATCATCACTAGGTATCATTGCTGGACCTGTGCCTTCTTCTCTGCACCCAGCGAGCCTGCAGAGAGTGGGAGCCCCAGCCCAGATATCACTTTAAGTATGATTGCTGAATCTGCATTTGCTGCTTCCTAGCCATAGATCCCGCAGCGGGTGGCTGACCCTGCTCGCTGTTTCCTGCAGACAGTGGACACTAGTTGGCCACGATTCACACTAGTACACTGCGCTCACAATCAAGCGAAAGGCATTTCTCTGGGGACATTGCTGACTCCTCAACTAAAAGCACATATCAAAGTGCCTAAGTCATTATCCCGAAATATGGTTTGTGGGGGCTGTCCAGTTTCCTACACCACACCAACGGGAAGCGGCCTTCTGCCTAACAAAGTCAAGCATGATGCCCGAACCAGGGATTGGGCGAGGGAGTTTGACAACAAGCCAGGCAGGCATAAGATCCTAGTGGGATTTCAATATCCTCGCATTCCATCACCATGGGGACTTACATATGATACAGGCAATCCTTGGAGGGTTTTCAGTATGATCACATGCCATCACTGTGGGGACCTCCGTGTGATCACAGACTATCACTGTGGGAACTTTATTAATAACAGAGTGCATCCATGTGAAGCTTCAGTATTACCACACACCAACATCGTTGGAACTTCATTATGATCACAAACCATCCCTATATGTACTAATGATGACCATGTACCATCCTTATGGGGTTTTCATGTGGGGTTTCAGTATGCTCACATACCATCACTGTGGGGACTTCAGTATGATCACAAACCATCAATGTATGGACTTGAGGATGATCATACACAAACCTTATGGGGTTTTAGAATGAACACCCACCATCGCTGTGGGGCTTCATTTGGCTCACATACCATTTCTGTGGGGACTTCTGTATAATCACACAGTCTTTTTTTGTGGGGCTTTTGATATGATCATACACCATCTCTGTGGAGGTTTCAGTATGATCACAGACCACCACTGCCGGGACTTCACTATCAACACAGTACTTCCTTGTGAAGATTCAGTATGACCACACACCATCACTGTGGGGACTCCAATATATTTATATATTCACAATCCATCAAGGAGGGACATCAATATGACCACACACCATCTTTTTGGGGCTTCAGTAGGATCTCACCAGAACACTCTGAGGATGATCATACACCATTCTTATAGCACTTATAAATCTAGTCCCTGGTACAATGCCAAGCTTACTTCTATGCGCAAAGAGTGTAAAAGGCTGGAGAGAGCATGGAGAAGGAACTATGACCCCAACCTGAAGAGGCCCTATCAAACAGCGATCAAGCAATATCATAGGTCTATTCAGTTGGAACGGGCTACCAATTATGTGGAGGAGATTAAGAGCAGTGCGAATCCATCTAAAAGTATCTTCTCAATACTGAAAGAGCTGAAATCATCGACTGCTCTGACTGCTACTTTGATATCATCAGACGAGCAATGCGACGCTCTAGCCTCCTTCTTTGTTGAGAAGGTAGAGAAGATCTATAAATCCTTCCCTCAGGTCGCGACATGTTCCGACCCCGTGTCTCGTCCTCCTACTTCATGCACCCTGACCACTCTCCCTACCATCTCCCAAGAGAAGCTGTCCGTGCTATGTAGCAAAGTCAAGACTGGTTCTCCAACTGATCCTCTTAAGCCGGCTTATTCGATGAAAATTTTATCTACGCTCATCCCTCCGTTGAGTACTGTGATTAATCTATCTCTCTCTACGGCTGCTGTTCCGAGCACCTGGAAACATGCTAGGGTGGTCCCCCAGTTAAAAAAAAACCTAACCTGGATGCCGCTAAACCCGAGAATTTCCGTCCCATCTCCCTCCTGCCCTGGGTCTCTAAGATCTCCGAGGCCTACGTCAATACCATCTTGACGGGGTATCTGGAGGAAAATAACATATTAGACCCCTCTCAGAATGGTTTTCGTCCTGGGCACAGCACGGAATCTGCTCTTCTTGCTGTTACCGAACATCTGGGATGGGCTCTGGATGAGGGTCGTACCTCGGCACTGATTCTGCTCGATCTCAGTGCCGCGTTCGACACGGTCTCCCACCAGATTCTGCTGAGGCGTCTGGAGGAGGTGGGTATAGTGGGCTCTGCTCTGGATTGGTTTGCCTCCTTTCTTTCTAAGAGGTCCTTCCAGGTAGCCGCCCCTCCCTTTGTCTCCAGAGTTTATGCCACCAAGCAGGGGGTGCCGCAGGGCTCAACTTTGAGCCCTACCCTCTTTAACCTGTGTGTTCAACCACTGGCGACGGCTAAGAACAGAGGGCTCACAGTAGTATCGTATGCAGACGATACTCAGTTGGTAGTCACACTCTCCGACAACATCACTCGGGACGCTTGTAAGTTCCGGAGTGATCTTGAGGCCGTCGCTGAGTGGATGACTGCCAACTGTCTCCAGGCCAACGCCAGCAAGTCTGAGATACTGCTGGTGGGGAGAGACTCGGAGCTGTGGAGTGAGCTCTGGTGGCCTGCCACGCTGGGGTTGGCACCTGCCCCTAAACTGGTGGTGGTAAACCTGGGGGTTTGGATTGACACCGCCCTTAGCTTTCGTACCCAAACCAAGAAGGTGGCAGGGACTTATTTTGGGCTATTGCGGGGGCTCAATCCACTGTTGGGTTTCTTCGATCAGACCATCCGGCAGGTTATCGTCCAGGCTTTGATCATGTCAAAACTAGACTATGCCAGTTCCCTTTATTTGGGGGCCAACCAGCCCGAAATTGTCAGACTACAAAGGGTTCAGAATGCGGCGGCTCGAGCTCTCCTGGGCCTGCTTAGGAGGTGTACTACTTCTAATGCCATTCGTCGTCTCCGTTGGCTGCCTGTGGCCAAGCGCATAGAGTTCAAGGCCCTCTGCATTACCTTCAAAATCCTGAATTTTTCATCTCCATGTATCCTGGCCAATCTGCATACTTTCTACATCCCCTCCCGCCAACTTCGTTCTATGGGACAGAACCATGTGGCTGTCCCTAGGGTGAGGAGGGTTTGTGCCGGAGGGCGCTCTTTCCGTGTGCTATCCTCGAAACTCTGGAACGCGAACCCCACTTCCATCCGCAGTATAAAGACCTATCTGCCTTTCCGTAAAGCTGTCAAAACATTCCTCTTCCCTCCGTTGTAAGTTGCCTTCTGGCCACTAGCAGTGCAGTTTTCTGCCTTCAGCGCCGGGACGCTCCTTTGCTGGGGCAGCCGTGCGCTTTATAAGCCGTTATAACATAACATAACATAACACTTCAATATGATCACTGTATGGGCTTTACGGTGATCATGCGCCATGATTCATTATGCTCACGCACCATTGCTGTAGGGACTTTAGAATTATAATACACCACCCTTAAGAACCTTCAGTAGCACCACAAACCACCCCAGCAAGGTCTTTCTTATCATCACCCACCATACATATGGGGACTTTTGTAATTAACTCAAATAGCGCATTCTTCTTTCAAGTTGATATAATTTAAGCCATCCAGGAACACACATATTGATATCCAGTTCTTCTTAAGTTTCCTATTTTTGAGCCACGACAATTGTCATCTGAAAGAGTGAATGAATTCCCACCTGAAGCATGACCCATGCTAGTCAACACACAATAAAGTCTTGTTCTGGCATTAAGAGTCAACTTCATCAGTGCTATGCGCAGTGACATTGGAGGCCCCTAGCAAGGCCCCCTTCCCCCTGGCCCTCCTCTATGAGGCATGGGGGGCACCTATGGTGCCCCCAAAACATCCCTGCACCATGTGGCAGGTACTGCATGTTTGCAAACATCCATTTTGCAATTGTAGCTTGTGCTGCGGGCCTTTTCGACCCGTCGCACAAGCTGCAATTGTCAAATTTGGGCCGTCGTATCCAAATACAGCGGGTGGAACCACTGACCTATGGTTGGACAGTTCCATTCCGCTATGATGTTGGTCAGACGCTTGTAAAAATAAAGAGTAAAAAATATGTATTCTCATAAGCAATGTTCCCTCTTATTTTTTTTTTCTGTGTGAGGCAATAAAGGCTCTCTGTTCACTGCAGCCAAGGCTGCGTTCGTCGAAGGGATGCAACAACTCACTATGCAAGAGATCACAGTTCATTCAGACTCCCTATTAGTTGCATGTAATAATCACATTTTAGTCAGACATTCTAATGCATTTGTTTTATACACAAAAAATGATCATACCAGCAGCTTATGACTTTTACTCCACTAGCACTTACAGTCAACAGGTACAGAAATTACAGGACTCAAATGTTTGTCATTAAGTAAATTTGCTTTGAATTGTGTGGGAGAGTATTCAACAGAGATCTCAAGTTTTCCCATGCAAGGTGTGGGTAGCTGATGCAGTCATGTTTGTTTCTTACTATTGGATAAGTTGTAATTTGTTCTCCATAAGATAAAAACAAGACTACTGTAAGAACATGAAGTGAAAAAAACAGGATTGCATGAGCTAGCTATTCCTGACATTGGACAACAGGAGATGAGCTCCCCTGACATTGTACAGCAGCAGATGAGCCAGCTATGCCTGACACTGGATAGCTGTAGATGATCTAGCCATGGCCGACAGTAGACAGCAGGAGATAAGTAGTCCAATGATGCACCATGACACACAGGGTGGTGTGTAAGACCTCATCTCACAATCTTGTGCTATATCCCAGTCCTGTCCTGTAGTGATACATATAGGACATCAGGGTCCCCAATATTTGGAGAATTTCCTTGGGTGAGTACCCTAGGCCAGCATTTTCCAAACCTAGTGCTGCAAGCACATTTTTGGTGAGTCAGGGAAGTCCTTTGACAAATTGCTGCTTATGCTTTTAACATTGAGATCAGTGTTTACTTACCTTTCTCTGACTGCAAAGTGCGAGGAGGATTTAAAGTAAATTATGTGACAATCTTGCTGAGTGCAAGGAGTGTGAAAGGAATGGCTGTAGGATGTCATTTTTTTGCAACACACAACAAAATGTCAATACTTGTAAATGAACTGTATGTATTGCATTCAGCTGTTAGGAAAGCAAAAATGAAGCACATTTTTTTTGTAATCCTGAAGTATACTGGAAACAGAGATTTTAATAGTATCAAACAAAATCAAGAAACTTTACTTGGTAATGCACAAAGTGCACATATTCAAAGAAACCTGATTTCCACACATTATGGGCCCAATTCACAAAGGTAAACTGAGATGAAAGTCTAACTTTACGAATTTCGGTATTCACAAAGGGCATTTACGAGTAGTAAAGTTAGACTGTATAGTTTAAAATGTTTATTTCAACTAACGTGCTCTAAGATACAGTACACGTGCCAGTACTATCAGCATAATGCATAAGGATAATATAATCAGCATAGTTACAACTCGATAGAATACAAACGGGGAAAGCATTTCATAAAGCAGTGGATATAGGGCTAAATGACCTTACCACCCTCCCCGTGCTAGTAGCTAGTTTATTATAAAAATAGAAGACCTCTGGACTTTGACTAGCGAACCCCCATACCTCAATATCTAGATGCAAGGTTTACATCATCAGACACAAACAGCTCTTCTCTCTGGAAAGGTTTTTCTCCAAGTGCTCTAAACGTGAAAATCACAATATTAAAAGCACCCGAATTTCTCCATGGCAGCTGTACATAGTGTTGTGTCTAAGTGAGAGGGACTGGCCACATCAGCAGGAACAAGGGACGTTGTTTTTCGACCTTGTACATGTTGTGCAGACATAGCCCAAAGGGAACAGGAGAAAAGGTGAAAGACAGAAATGCAGACAGTTCTAAAATAGCCGGGCAGAAGCAGAGGCTGAAAAAACAATGGCACAAAGTAACGTGCGCAAAAAGGCATCATGGCAGCCAGGCCTAAGCCAACATAGCAAGGCAGACCAGGAGGCCACAAGACACCCTCCCCTGGGCAGTCCATCAGCCAAGACACCAGACGAAGACAGAGTTCAAAACGACCGAGCAGAACAGACACTTCTGTTGCGGAGCAGTCCCCATGAAGGATATCGAATGGGAGAGGAAGGAAAAAAAAAAAATCCAGCTCGGCAGGCATGCAGAGAGCGAAGGCCCGGTCAGTCCAGCAGAGTGTAAGTGCAGAAAAACGCCACACCCTCCAAGAGGACTTGATTGGAATCGTCGGAGAACAGCGACGCCATCCAGTTCAATAATTCAAAGCTGCAGGCGTGTTCCTCGCAGTAGGGAGCAGCGAATAGCAATGCTGGACAACTTGCGTGGTACTCAATATAACTGCGTTGTAGGAGATTCTGAGCAGCCGCCCAGATATCCCATTGTGCCAAAATCCCCATTGCAGCCGCATGCGCCATGTAGCCTGCAGCGGAACACTCTCGTTCATGGGCCTCTAAGAGACCCACCAACTGAACAAAATCCGGAACAGACAAAGACGTATTGGACAGGCAATAATCCATGTCCACGAGAATGGACATCTGATGCAAGACATCACAGGTTGCACGCAAGTGAAATACGCAAAGCGAAAAGAAAGTGTATAGGACACACTCAGTGTCACCAACGGCAGGACGCCGAAGCCAGCGAGGATGCGTTCACGGAGCAGCTGGAGCCGACCTGGGTCGAGAAGGGCCCATGGTGGTGCAGCCATTGCGTAGTAAACAGACCAACAGCAGGACACCAGCCGCTAAGCCGAGGATCAGTGGAAAGCCACCAAAGACGCTGGAAAAGATGGAATGAATAAAAGCCGGTATTACACCAAAAATAGTTTGAAAAGAGGTCACAAGGCCAGAGCCCACAACTTTAAAAAAGTGCACCAGACCTTCAGTGCGGGACGCATTAAAAACACGGTGAATCAGTTCACTGAAATGTTGTGGGAGGTTAGTGTTCAAAAGGGCCTGTATTTCACTGTGGGTACTTGCCACCTGGAGAACGAATGTCTCCCGGACAGATGTGAGCATAACCTCCTAGTTCAATAATAGTGCCTTTATTCTGCTCAATTTATTGAAATCCGCCTTCAGAGTAGGAATGGAAGGCCAAACAGAACTATCTATGATGTCGTGCGGGGGAGGAAAAAGCACATTTTTGCAGCAGACAACCCTGTGGGAAACGGTAACAATATAGGGTATGCCGGCCAGCAGGCCACAGCAGTTTTGGTTATTCAAAAGCAAATAGCTACCATTAGCAAGCACAGTGAAAGTAGGAGAAATAGTAGGAGCTGGAATACCCTTTAACACACAAGCAAGATTCGGAGCCGAAACGTTACAAGCTCCGTGCAATTTAATGTGTTTGCAAATAAGGGAATGACCCACAGTTGAATCGCATGAATCCCCCGTGAGAAAAACTTCCGTCCCGTCTCTAAGGCATTTAAATATGAAAGGCAGCGACCACAGTTCATGCAGGAAGGCACTGCCCAAGGGCTGGAAACGGCCCACAGGATAATGTTTCATGCACGAACTAAATTCAAACAAAGAAAAAGGCAAGGCGATAACCCCATGAACTAGCCACACTGCAGAATCCAATTCCGCCACAGAGAATGGTAAGGGCTCTATTTTCTCGATATGTAACAGAGTGTATGCTGCATCCTTCATGGACATGAACTGCTGTTTGTCAGTTAAATTTAAAGGCATGAATAAGGCAGAGGTGTTCAAAAAATGCCAAGGAACTTTACCCAACTTAAGTGTTTGCAAAGTCCACGCAAACTGCATAACTGAACGCAATTGATTTTGACCATGATATAACACAGAAACATCATCCTGTACAATATCAACAACAGAGGAAACAATATTCTCTAATGTGTAAATGCGGGAAGACAGGGTATTAATACTATTGTCAACAACAGCAAGCACCTTTTCCAAATTTGCTTGATCTATTTCCCGTAGACGGGAAGCAGCTTCAATTTGCGAAAGCTTCCAGAGTTCATTATAAGTCTCATAAATGAATCTCTTAGGTCGTGGACCACGAGGACCCAAAACAAAGTCGGACAGATCAATGTTGCCTGATAGGAGGGATAAATGTTGTTTAACAGAATCTAGGGAAGAGTGCTGCAACCACTGTTTACATAATTTACCAACAGAATATGTTGTCACAGTACGAGAGTCAGAAAACCGTGGGTCAGGCCTATCCTGTTTGTAACCAGGAACTGAGTCATGAAAACACAGTTGGCAGGCATTAGATGCTATCGGCCAAGCCAACCAGGGTGACTGAACCAGCGTAGAGACATTAAACGAATTGTTCTGAAACAGAGCTTGCAAAATTGTAAGGGACACATTGAAATGCAAGCTCCCGTTGGGAGTGGAAGACAAAGCAGGAATGGAAGGGGCATTTAATTGTTTGGAAGTAGCCAAACCCCAACACGTTGTCTGATAGAGGGTATTATTGAGAAATAAAATCTGTGCAGGGATAAGGCAAGGCTTCGGTGCCCTGCACCTGCCATGGTCTGGAGCCCCAAATAGATTTCAAGTCAACAGTGTCCTTCCAGTACTCGTAACCACCCACAGCTAAGGCGCTCAAAAAGGAACCCAAATATAATAATTTGGTGTGGGTCAACATGATTTTCTGAGTGGATGCAGTGTTCAATTTAAAATAATAGGACCCAGGGTTCAATCTATCAAAATCTGTGAAGTAAGTAAATTTGCTTCTAAGAGTTTGAGAGCTACCTGGCAAAGGGGTTGGACAATGCTTCCATTGAGTGTAGTTAAAAGGACCACGCAGCGCACCTGGTTTATGGACAAAGTGGTTGCCCCAATGCTGGTAACAATACAAATCAGCATAACTTGCCGAATTCATGTACAAATCTTCAGCATTAAAAGCGGCATAATATTTTAAATCAGTAAATAATGCTTCAACTGCATGCACATCCCAATCGTCAGAATGAATATTACTTCTTACGACATCACCCATTGAAACACGAAGGACATTTGGTACATTAATAATTTTGGTTGGTCCATGAATTTGGAAGTTCACCGCATCCCAAACGATGCCATCAGCGACTGGAAAAGCTGAAATGTTCACAAATGTGTGGTCTTGCTTCATGATGTGAGATGAAGAATGGGGAGCCAAAGTTCCAGCGACACAGTTCACTGCAGCGCGTTCTGGTAAATAGTGACCATTGATGAGTAGAAAAAACACTGTGACAAAGCCAATGGACATGAACAAAAAAATCAGGAATAGCACCAACCAGATGTATGTCCAGGGGGGAATTAAAAAATTGTCTCTGAACCAGGATACAAGAATGCTGAATTTGGACGGAACAAGTGACGAGGTGGAATCTGAGTCAAAGGAATAAC
This sequence comes from Calotriton arnoldi, assembly GCA_963921515.1. Taxonomy (NCBI): domain Eukaryota; kingdom Metazoa; phylum Chordata; class Amphibia; order Caudata; family Salamandridae; genus Calotriton; species Calotriton arnoldi. The sequence continues at coordinate 1,235,506 of CAWUFW010002192.1, read as the reverse complement.
TTGTTGGGCTCAGTGGCGTTGTTGGTAGGTGTGCCACCGACTCGTTAGCGGGATAGGTATACTCAGACTCGTCGTTGCAGGGGGAGTCCGGGTAGTCGAGTAAGCGATCAGGCAAATCTACCATCTCGATTGCAACATCAGTGACCGTCCGGGCAGGAGAGCCACGAACATTCGTCCGGGAAATGACAGGATAAGAGACCGCTGGTGTAACACTATTCAGGATCGGCCAGATGTTGTAGCTTGACATTTTCCACTGAGATGTATCTGTTCTCTTTGCGACCAGGAAGCGGTGGTAAGATGACTGTACGAGTTCCCTTCAAGCCCAGGACTGGAACTGGTGCACGATATGAGGGGCCGAATTCTTTTTTGTTCTCCACCTTTTCTCGAACCAGATCTCCAATCTTCGGAAGCCAGCCGGCAACCGGAATCTGCAATGCAGTGTCTGTGGCTAGTTCATGGGGTTATCGCCTTGCATTTTTCTTTGTTTGAATTTAGTTCGTGCATGAAACATTATCCTGTGGGCCGTTTCCAGCCCTTGGGCAGTGCCTTCCTGCATGAACTGTGGTCGCTGCCTTTCATGTTTAAATGCCTTAGGGACGGAAGTTTTTCTCATGGGTGAGTCATGCGATTCAACTGTGGGTCATTCCCTTATTTGCAAACACATTAAATTGCACGGAGCTTGTAACGTTTCGGCTCCGAATCTTGATTGTGTGTTAAAGGGTATTCCAGCTCCTGCTATTTCTCCTACTTTCACTGTGCTTGCTAATGGTAGCTATTTGCTTTTGAATAACCAAAACTGCTGTGGCCTGCTGGCCGGCATACCCTATATTGTTACCGTTTCCCACAGGGTTGTCTGCTGCAAAAATGTGCTTTTTCCTCCCCCGCACGACATCATAGATAGTTCTGTTTGGCCTTCCATTCCTACATGGCGCTCCACGTTGGGCGCCATGTTGTAGGGATTCTGCACATACACAGAGCTATGCACAGGATATTAGGACCTCGGAATATGGTGGTGAGCCAACCATAAACCTTAGCACCTAAAACCCCAACCCGATTAGCTGTAGCGTCTCATTAGCAACAATACTACCAATGATTAGACAACCCAGAACATGGTATCTCTCTCTCTCAGGACTCGCAGGAGCAAGAACACCCTTTCATAACTCACTCATACCTGTCCACAACGCGCGTAAGAGACACTGTATAGTTTAAAATGTTTATTTCAACTAACGTGCTCTAAGATACCGTACACGTGCCAGTACTATCAGCATAATGCATAAGGATAATATAATCAGCATAGTTACAACTCCATAGAATACAAACGGGGAAAGCATTTCATAAAGCAGTGGATATAGGGCTAAATGACCTTACCACCCTCCCCGTGCTAGTAGCTAGTTTATTATAAAAATAGAAGACCTCTGGGCTTTGACTAGCGAACCCCCATACATCAATATCTAGATGCAAGGTTTACATCATCAGACACAAACAGCTCTTCTCTCTGGAAAGGTTTTTCTCCAAGTGCTCTAAACGTGAAAATCACAATATTAAAAGCACCCGAATTTCTCCATGGCAGCTGTACATAGTGTTGTGTCTAAGTGCGAGGGACTGGCCACATCAGCAGGAACAAGGGACTTTGTTTTTCGACCTTGTACATGTTGTGCAGACATAGCCCAAAGGGAACAGGAGAAAAGGTGAAAGACAGAAATGCAGACAGTTCTAAAATAGCCGGGCAGAAGCAGAGGCTGAAAAAACAATGGCACAAAGTAACGTGCGCAAAAAGGCATCATGGCAGCCAGGCCTAAGCCAACATAGCAAGGCAGACCAGGAGGCCACAAACCACAAGACAGTATATTCACAGCACAACAGTCAAGATAATGCAGCATGCAGTTCTACCCGCACAATTTCGTGCGCTGCATCGCATTTGGCGATGCAGCGCGTGCAACGAAATTTGTTTTATTTATTTATATGTCTACTTACCTTTAAACGGCCGTATTCCGTACTTTACTACCCCCCACCCTGCCCCTCCCCCGCCCCACGTCACTGCCCGGCAGCACTCCCACCACGGGCCGCTACTGTTCACGACTAAGACCCATTAAATGGTGCTGGTGGCGGTGCAGGTTATCTGGGGAGTATACCGGGCCGGTGGTGGTATTATTGATGCCTCATTCCCCGCCACTTCGGCCTCCCCTATTGATATCATGAAAACATAGCGGCACAGGGCAGGCTGCTTTTCCTGTGCAGGGTCCAGTTACTGGCCCAGGGCAAAAATGTGCTGCAGGGAGAGGGTGAGTCTTCCTTTCAGGCACATTCAGAGATGTTTTAAAGCATGGGCAAAGTGGGCTCCAGCCCAAGGCCCCTGCCTTACAGGGAGGGAGCCCCCTGATGGAGCCAGCTCTGTTCTGCAGAGTCACAGAGTCTTGCCCTGATGACCTTGAACCATAAACAGATAGTTTTGAATACCATTTTCCTGCAATTTATTCTTAATGTGGGTGATGTGTGAGAGTCTCTTACACGTATTTTGCAGAGAAATGTTGTCTTTATGTTTGACCAGTCAATTTAAAATATTTGCGCCTTCAAAAAAGGCATTGTTTGTTTACACTGTTTGATTTTTATGCTTCTAAACTTGTTGTTGTTTCACCAGTGAGTTAAAAAATTTTGCACCTTCAAAAAGGGAATTGTTTGATTACACTGGTTTGATTTTTATGCTGCTCAACTTGTTGCTGTTTCATTAGTTACTTTGAAATACTTGTGCCTTCAAAAAGGGAATTGTTTACTTAAACTGGTTTGATTTTTATGCTGCTGATCATCTTGTTATTGTTTGACCAGTTACTTTGAAATATTTGTCCCTTCAAAAAGGGAATTGTTTGCGTAAGGGTTTGATTTTTATGCTGCTGAACTTGTTATTGTGTTGCTTGTCACTTTGAAATATATCCACCTTCATGCACAAATCAAAGGGGCATAGGTTGACTAAACTGGATTTATGTTTGTATGCTGCTGCCTGCTGAATTGTTATTGTTTTAACAGTCACTTTGAAATATTTGCACCTTCATGCACAAACCACAGGGGCAATTGTTTGACTAACCTTGCTTTATTTTTTCATACTACTGGACTTGTTTTTATCATGCACTTTGAAAGTATTTGCACCTTGATGCAAGAAGAAAAGGGTATTGTTATGCAAAACACACTTGATATTTGTATATTGCTGGACTGGTGATTGTTTTATTATGCACTTCGAAAGTATTTGCACTTTTTCCGTTGCTTAACCAACTACAATTAGTATAGATTCTGTCTTTAGGTACTTGCTAATATGTTTTGTTTTTATTCTACATGATGTGTTATTTATGGTGTTGTTTGCACTTGTCTATAATATGTGTGCCTTAAATCTTGTAATTAGCATTATTTACACTATAGACATGATAAATACAAACAGACAAACATCTGCATTAATGTTCTGAAGCATTCAAGCAATATTCATCCTCAGCCTCGTTTGCCTGCCTGTTTTTGTGCTGCTTACTAAGAAAGCCATGATGGTTATAATTGCTTCCTCAGTTCATTTTAAATACTATAGAGTGGTTATTATCATATACAACCCCTGACAGACGCAAGTGTGTTGCATGCAGATAATTCACACCAGTTTATTTCTCTTGGAGCTGGCAGGATGCTGAGGTACATCTTATGTACTCCTTGTGTATATTGTCAGTCGAGTCTGTGAAATTGCAGGTTTGGTTTTGTCTTTCAAATTTTCAAGTTATTTTCCATCAATGTCAATTCTAATTCAGACCCTACGTAGTTGTTCTTTCTTCTTCAGCGATAGGCAGTACCTGAGACAATAGGACCGCTCCTTGGTATTGTTTTGATTGCTGTCTCAGGTAAATAATCTGCTCTTGACAATACTGTTACAAGTGGCGTAGCTTATATATTAAGAGTGTTTCTCACTTTCTTATTAGAGACAATATAGAGGCATTTCATTAAATGTTGGAGGTTTCAATTCAAAATATACCAGATTTTTGGCCGGTGTGACAAAGTGATAGGTGGGGAGCCAGGGGGGCTCCATGTACTTCACAGGGGGTCCCCTCAAGTTTCGTTATGCCACTGTAATGGTCCACTGTCTAAAGCACACTGTATTTATAACACAATATCCAGGACACTTTTAAAAAAACAACACTACTCTTGCAAATGAATGGAGTTATAATAATCTGATATATAAAGCATTTAACTTCTTACCAGCAGTGTGTCATTAAAAATAAACTTACACAGTCTATCAGGGTATAACAATTACCCATTGCTACAATGTGAAGTAAATTGGAGACAAAGCATATTGGGAATACGCAGGACAAAACCGGAAGGATTCCAGAGTGTGAGATAAATTCACAGTTGAATCACACACACTTTTATAACTTAAGTAAAACATTTGAAATGTCACTCGTTGGTTTGCCGAAACATTAGGCAATATATTTAAAATTTGAGGCAATTGTTCAGCCTCAAGCCTCTGTGCCACTGCATCTGCTGCACAACCAATAACTATGGTGCAGGGAGGATTATAGAGTGTTAACACCAGCCTTTTTACAAATGAAGCCATGCAAATGCACTTACACTTTGTCCACTTCAATATCCATTAGGACAGGTATCTTCATTGTTTCTCATTTGCATGTCCTCACACTTCAAAGAGAAAACCTAAAGGGAGATGTTCACTCCTAGACATTATTTTAAAAAGAACATTGGATAGGAGCGCAGTACTAGGGTCAGTCCTGGGGATGCAACATTGTTTGCTGCTCTTATCTTCTGCAGAGCAGCTTCTGTGCTGGGTGGTTGGGCTCAGCTTCTAATTACACAACACACCAAAGCAACTCTCCCACAGAGATAAATTAAGGAGCAGGTGGTGTTTGCATAATCCGCCTGCTCCTGCTCTGAAATGCGTTCCCCCACACTACTCGGTGAACTTTCACAAAGCAGTTAGTGCTGGTGTGCATCAGGAGAGATTTTCATGCGCTCATTTTAAATGAGCACTTTGGGAAGTCTCTCTCTCTGCATGTTTGGCATGCATGCTTTAAAAAAAATAACCTGGGCTCTTTTAAAAGGAATGTTGCACATTCACACCTTAGAGGGAATATAGCTCATAAGTGAATAAAACATTGATGTACTATGGTTTAAAACAATTCTCATTATTCCTTGCAGACAGCCAAATACTCCTAGACTATAGAGCAAAATATCTGTGTGCCATATCCGGAAGCTCCTAAAATAGAAGTTTGATTCCTACATTTCTTATTTGAATATTAAAATAATATAAATGTTTTTATTCAAAATTGATTTTACAGTTTATTCATCTATATGCAGCTTGGCTTAATTCATGTACTTATCTTTGTACATACTATTGTACATGTCCATTTGCACTTACTTTCAATTGCTTTCCACTAGCTGCATCCCCATTACAAGATGGCCATCACCCTACCATTGCTGGAGTTCCTTTTTTCTACATGGCCAGCTAAATAAAGACCTCCCTTATGCTGTTCTTCTGGCGTCTGGTCAAATACTACTTCATTTCTACTATTTAACTTGTGACTGTCTAAACAGCAGTGATTATGTACTATTTTGCTGGCCACTGGGTAAATAGAGAGCTTATGTACTAATTGGCCAGTGGCCAGGTAAATAGTCACTTCCTTTCTGTTATTGTCTAATCATTTAGATCATGAAGAACCAATCCAATTGCGTTTAATTTTTATTATCATCAGCTCACATTATTTTTCACTACATTTTTTAAGTCTTCCATTCTCCACTCAACAAAGCTTATAGCATCTCTTTATGTATTGTTTTGAGGGGTGGAAGCCACACTCAGACAACAACCACAATACTTGTCAGGGTGAACCACAGACTCATAAAATTACCTGGGCTTAACTCTTTGTAGCTTGGCACTAAGCAGTCAGGTTTAACTTAAAGGTACAGTGTAAAGTATTTATGCAACACATAAAACAGTAATAAAGTTGAAACACAACAGAATAGAAATACCAAACCAATTTAGGAAAATAGAGTAAAGATTGTAATACATAAAATGAGACCAAAACAACAAAAATCCAATCAGTAGGACCAGAGATATGCAATTTTAAGGTTTTAGGTAAGTATGCTGCCTAAAAGCACAAAGCGACACTTTCAGTTAACTGGTCATATGCTAGACTGGGGGAAAGTCACAAGTTCAGGAGTGCTGGCCAGATACGGGGACCAAGTTAGTCCAGTTAAAACAAGCATTGGCATAGCCAATAGGTCTCGCCTTTGGGACCTTATAAGTATTTAATTATGCAGCACAATATCCTTGGTGCAACATCAACTGTTGCATGGCTAAACACTTATAATGTCCCAAAGGCGAGACCTATTGGCTATGCCAAAGCTTGTTGTTCCTTGGTGGCATTGGCAAGCATCAGGGAGCATGCGTCACAGGACATGAAGTCATGTTTAGACCTCAGGCACCACGGGCAGACGGTGTGCTAATTAGTGACAGGCATCTGCTTTCGATATGGGCAACATGGTTCGAAGCCTGTCATTTTCAGTAGAGACATCCATCCACACTGCATAACTCGCAAGGCTTTGGGAAGAACTGAACTCTAAAAGAGAGGAGCTCCAGGTCCACATCAAACGGTGCAGATAATCAGGCACTGGCGTCAGACGTGAAGGGGAGGCGCTCAGAGGCGACACAGGGTCTTGAGTGAGTCCCATGGCGCCACCTACCAGCACGCAGGAGCTATTGCAAGACTCTGTAAGGCATCTGAGGAGAGTCGCAAGTTGAGGAATCTGTGGTTAAAAGTACTCATCACAAAAAGAGTAAACAATGACAACCATTAAACACGATTTGACGTTTATTACCCAGCTGGAAAAAGGCTGAATAGTGCCACGTCTGCACATTTAAAAGGTAAAGTTAATGCATTACTTAAGCTCTTGGCTTACATTTCCAACTAAGTGTCACGAACAAAATTAAACCAATTTGTAAAAAGGTTACTCAAAATTTACACGCACATAACCAGGAAACATTGTGACAACATAAGAAGCAGAACGGTAAAGAAAAATAGATGGAGAGAGAGAGGCTGAGGGAGCCTGGACACCGTCATATTGCACCCAAATGAAACAAAAGCTTTTTGCCAGGAACTAAGTACAGCATTACCACAAATAAGAAAAATACAATTCAGAAGGGGAAAATAAATGTAATAATGTCAAAGAGGCGGTTCAGACATTGAAACATTTTCTACATTCATCTTAACACGTAAAAGGGTGATACATAGTAATACCTACCTCTTAAAATCTGGTAAAGAAAAATTTTGACATGATCAGAGCTGAGAGGTTGAGGGGATACTATAATTTTGTGGAGGTCACTCTGCAACAATTCTGTGACAACGTACCTTGAAATTGATTGTTAAGGAAAACGAGGTATTCTGGTATAACATTACAGTAAAACCAACATGCAACTGCCATTCTCCATACAGTTTAACAGCGCAGAATGAGTTTACAACAAAACATGTTACAACAGCACCATCTAGAGGAATCGCACAGAATTGAAATTTGTGTCTACATACCCTCATTTTAATTAAAAAGCTAGTTAACTGAAGAGGCTAATACGTATTGGATATTAAACAAAAACATTTACTGGGAATGATACTCGGGAAGCTCTGATCTTTCAAGAATTCAGATTTCACACACGGCTATCACCTCTTATTGGCATCTGCAACACTCATGTACGGCTGTTCTCCGTTGCTCCATGCCTCGGCAGATGTGTGACCATGTTTAAACAAGCCCGGGAGTGGTGCGTGCGTGCGCGCGCAGTCTGCTCTTTTTGGAAGCACATACTCGTGCTTGTGGCGCGCCCCTGCTCGCTCCCGCAAGGTGGATGCCGCCACAAGCACGAGTATGTGCTTCCAAAAAGAGCAGAGTGACGGCTAAAGGTCCTCCTATGCAGCGCATGCGCGCTGCGTAGGCGAGACCTAAAAATGACCTTCAAAAAGTCCAGTGCAAACATTTCCGTTTACGGGGAAGGAGGCCATGAAGAGCTGGGAGAGCATTGCCGATGGTCCTCACTGTAGCGCCTAGAGCAGGATTGGGATTAAGGATATTCATCATTGTAGCATGAAGATCCAGACGGTTGTCATGGATGGTCATTGCTGGAGCTTCACATTGGCAGACGTCAATGGAGGCTGAGTCTCTGCCTGAACCTACCCGTTTGCATTTGCAAAAAGCCCAAACCTTCACGATTTCACCTTTTTGTCAGCCAAGGGTCTAGAATGTGAGGAGGTACATCTTGGGAATCAGACTCACTCTAGCAGAGGCCAGCAGGACTCAGTCAGGTCCACTTGCAGGTCCAACCAGGTCAGATTGCAGCAGGTCAGCTGGGCAGTAACAGAGTGGCCTCTGGAGAGTGTTGTGTCTATGTAACTCAGAACAGGAGGTCAGCTAACTGACCCTTGGAATCGCTCATGTTAGCCTGGGATAATGGCAGCCGGTCCAGTCTTCCTTCTCAGAGAGCAAGGCAGGCCCCAAAAAGCAGAGGAGTCCTCTTAGGAACAAGGCAGATCACAAGCAGCAGGGCAGTCCTCTGGTAGTAGCAGGGCAGTCCTCTGGGAACAAGGCAGCCCTTACGCAGCAAGACACCCCTCATAGTTTCGAGAGGGTCCAATATTATTACCTGGTGCCAGCTTTTGAAGTGGGAGGATTCCCTATACCCTCCCCACATCTGGTTCTGCAAAGTTCTTCCTTTCCTGTGTGAATGCTCCAAGAAGTCTGAGGTGACAAACGGCTGCTGTCAGGACCCTTGTGTGTGCTGTATGCATCCCTTTGAAGTGTAAGTGGGGCAGGACACAGCTTTGCCCCTAGCCATTCTGGCAGGATGCCCCATTCTGCCTACACCCAGTCCCCTTTGTCTCACTGTCTGGAAGGAATACACAAACCCCAACATCAAAGCGATTTACAGTCATGTGACCCAGGACACTGGCAGAAGGCACAGATGGTTAGGACAAGAAAATGCCAACTTTCTAAAAGTGGCATTTTCAGAATTGTGACTTACAATCTGACTTTACCATTAAAGAGGATTTTAAATTGCAATTGATTTGAGTGTAAACGGCATATCTCTATCTGCTCCCAATCCAAAGTTATCACTCATTAAATGTAATAATGTAACCCAGTGTTAGCCAATGGGAGAGATAAGCCTTCCAGCAGTGTAAAACGACTTCTGGAGTTTTTCACTGCTAGGACATGTAAAACTTAAACACACATGTCCTACTTTTAAGAACAATTGAACCCTGCTCCATGGAGCTTTAGAGACTAACTTAGGGATGACTTGTACGTATTAAAAGGAAGGTTTACGCCTGGCAAAAGGTTTATTTTGCCAGGTCGAAATGTCAGTTTAAAATTGCATTACAGGCTGCAATGGCAGTCCAGAGACATGTTTTAAAGGGCTACTGTCGTGGGTGACACAATGAGTGCTGCAGACCCATTAACAGCATTTAACTTACAGGCTCTGGGCAAAGGTAGTACCACTTTACTAGGAACTTAGAACTAAAATAAATGTGCCAATTATGTGTAAGGTAGTTTTACCATATTTGAAGGAGAGAGCACAAGCACTTTAACACTGGTTAGCAATGGTAAAGTGTGCAGAGTCGTAAATTGAACACAGACGAACTCAGCAAAACAGGCAGAGTGAAGGCAAAATGCTTTGGGGAGTACCATGCCAATGATGTCAAATCTAGCATGTTTGAATCTATGTATCTAAGTAGGGGAATTTTTATGGTTTGATCATATCTGCAAAGCAGCACCCAGTGTCCTAAATGGTCTGGGTAAAGGAGGAAATGCAGAAAAGATAATGAGGTTTACGAGCTGCGCTCCATCATCCTGAGCATACTTCTGAATAAACAGTTTCATGAAACAGTCAATATTATGTTTCTTCCTCAAGAATCAAAGTGATGAAGCTTTCCTGATCTGGCCCCGGAGTGCGTTCCAGATTCTTAAAGGGTAGCAAGAAATGGCTTGGCATTGTGTCGTTTTTCTTCTAGGCTTACTTCATCTCAAGCCTGATGAGGTACTTCTCCAAGACCTTGTTCTTCCTTGCCAGACATGGTGGAGTGCTCAAGTTTACCGCTTGATAGGTGATGCAGCAGAATTTAAAGATGTTGCTGACTGCAAGACGGAGCCAGTGGAGTTTTGTGTGCAAGGGTGGAATTCTGTCATGGTTCCTGAAACTCTTGATCAGTCTGGCAGCAGCCTTAAGGGCTCACTTTGGGGGGAGTGAGGGGTCAAATATGATTTTGGAATGTCAATGATCAGGGTGTTGCCTGTTTTATGGTGAGACAAAACTATGGTTTAAATGTTTGTTCTGTAGTGTGCTTCGGGAAGACAATGTTCACTTTAAGGAGCATTATGAATTGGTGCCAGGAGTGTTTTTTGTGATATACATTCTGAAAGTTTTCCTCTTAATGTTATACATTTTGTGACCACTGGAGTAATTACTGGTACATTAATTAAGACTACACCATCATTTATAAGTTGTTCTCCATGTATTGTTCTATAAGAGTAATGTGCTCATAAAATAGGCGAGAGGAAACTTTAGTACACCATAGAACACACAACGCCATATATATACTACATACTAGAGTGATATTAAGCTTTGGTTATTGTAAGAAATTTGAGTATTAGTTGAGGGGGTAAGTACCCACCACAAGAAACAATCAGAATCATTGGCAGGGTGAACCATTAAAGTCACTAAATAAACCTGAAATGAACCCCCTGGTAGCTAAGGCACAGAGCAGACAGGCTTACCTTAGAGGGAAGGTGTAATGTATTTACGCGGTACCAAAACAGTAATAAAGTCAAAACACAAGTCAAGAAAAATCCCAAAACAATTTAGAACAATAGAGAATATTTTAATAAATAAAATGACACAAGAAAGTGAAAAATCCATAAAGGGAAACTGGACACATGAATTTTTAAAATTTAAATAAAAAACAGCACCAAAAAGTGTTGAGCACCACCTGTGGTCATTTGGTTGCATTTGACCAGTAAGTAGGTACGATTTTAGGCTGACTGTAACAGAGTGTGGGTCAGAAACAGAAATCAGTTTCAAACCTGTCAAAAGTTTTACCTCCGGACTTAGCCTCTGAAATGGAAGTAAAAAATATTCAGCAGGCAACGCAGCAGGCTGTATCCTAGGAGAGCACCACAATTTCAGATAGCAGGTGGAAGAGGTCACAGTTAAGCCTTTGTATTTCGGCGGAAATGCTCCAAGTGGCAGAAATTTGGATTTCATGCCCAGAGAAGCTCGCCAACCAGATACTTTTGGCATCTTTTGCTTGGCAAAGATTTCTACATTCGGACGTAGTCATTTTGTTAGAGCTTGGAATCCTTCCAGCGGGTCAACACGCTGCAGGCTATAGTGAAAGAGGGCTCAAGAAGATCGAAATACTTTCCACAAGGTCCTGCTGAACAGAATGTGCTGCTGTGGAAAATGTAGATGAAGTGTGCAGGGAAAGATTACAAGAGTCACTTGTTAAGGTGCAAATGAGCCACAGAAAACAGGGTCTCAAAAAGTAGGATTGCACAGCTCAGAATTCCTGCAGTTTAATATGCATTAAGAGCATTTGCTGGTCACACAAAATACCCAAAGTGTTAGGTACAGAAATATGAAGAAAACATTGATGTCTCAGCTAAAGAGCGAGAAAGAGAGCCCCCCCCACACACCCCCAACCACTCCCTACACCGTCCCCCTCACACACGCACACCTCCTAAACCCAGAGCCACTGGAATTATGAGATTCTGCAGCTGAGGTGTTTTCCACATATTAATGGGTTTGCCTCATAACCACTTAATCCAGCATCTGCTGCATAATTTGAAGATTTTAACAAACAAAATGTAGTTTCTAGGTCAAACAGATCAAAAGTTACTAGAAACTTGGCTACACATGTTGCTGCGCTATGGAAGGCCGGTTACAAAGGTTTAATAGTCACCTTTCAGTTGCTTATTTCTGTGTTTGGGGCTAAACTGTGCTAAGGAGGTGAAACCTTTGCCCACACAGTGTTAATATGTGTACAAATGACAAAGTATTAAAGTAATACTACCAAAGATTTTTGCTCATTAATGCGCATAGTTTGCCATTTCTTGCCGTACTGTGTAGGAGAGTAGGATCTGCTTCACATGGGTACCCCCACTTTTTGCTGATGCTTCACTGTTTTTCGACCTTAGTCTGGCTGGGGCCCTGCTAATCAGAACCCCAGCCTAGCTGCTTCCTCTTTAAAATGGTTTCCATGTGCCTTAGGCACATCTCTGATTGGAATCTGGAGTGCCCTTATAAGTCCCTAGTATATGGTATTCTATGTACCCAGGGCATAGGTACCTCAGAGGCCTACCAGGGGCTGCAGCATGTATTGTGCCACCCCTGGAAGGCCATCCAAACTGACACCACAGGTCTGCTACTGCAGCCTGGGTAAGGTGGTGCATGCACCCCTTACTGTGATATAGGCTACCTATATCACTATATACATACACACATATAAACCTATAAGTCACTCCTATGGCAGGCCTTATCAATCCTGAAGGCAGAGTGCGTGGTTCCTATGTGAGAGGGTGCCCCTGCATGAGCTGGGCCCCTCTGCAGCGTTCGGAGACCCTTCTCTGATGCTGTTTGTAGTGCAGCCTGACCATATACTGTTAAGCGCATTATAACCTTGCGTTAAATGCTAACTTTGGGATGGCTGCACGGAAACATGTCGTGTTTGGTGTCAAACATCTTGGAATACTACCCCCGCCGCCAGTTCTGGCGGCGGGGGTAGCATTCCACCCTTCTAGAGGGAGAGACATGTACACACCGGTATACCCGGTACTGACTTTCCAGAGCCCTGGAATCACAAAATGGATGCCGCTGCCACAGACACGAGTCTGGCCTCCTGCTGCTGACCGAAACTCCGGCAGGGGAGGCCTGGACAATAGGTTTCCTGTCCCAGGGAGGTGTGACCACCTCCCCAGACAGGATAGTGTGTATTGGGGCGGGGCTTGAGCACTCTCGGGTGCTTTGAAATCCTGCACTGGGGGCACACTTGGTGTCCCTGTGCATACCCCAGTTCAAACCAGCTCAGGGGCTTCCAGCCCCTGCTCTGGCACAAAACTGGACAAAGGGAAAGGGGTGTAACCACCCCTCTGCCCTGGCCCTCCCATAGGTGGGGCCACAGAGTATGTCCAACCCCCTACCTTAGTATAAGTAAGGGAACCCAGTCCTTAGGACTTTAGATTTACCTGGACGAAACTCTGATACAGAATCCTGGACCTTCGACGCTCTACTTTAAGATTAGAGGACTGAAGAATCTCCCTTGGGGTCAAGGAGTGACTCCCCTGCTTGGCAGGCACCAAAGAAGCAATTGTCCAGTCTGCATCGCTGACGCTCCCGTCAGACGCCGAAGTCTTTGCATCACCAGAGGTGGATTTCCAGACTTCCCCGAGGATGCCCTGAGTCCCCAGCAAAGCTGAGGCCCGTAGCTGTCGTGGGTAACATGGAACCGTGACCCCTGGACACCGATCGCATTTGCAAGTGCATCCTCTTCTAGGTCTCCCACGAAGTTATGCTTTGGGCTTCGAGTAGCCCCAGCCTCCAGCACCAACTGCTCCGAAGATCACTGGCCTCCACTCCACGAGTGTCCTGTGAGCCAGCTCCACGTGCATCGTCTCGAGGCTCCTTCGCAGTCGCTAGTCCGTTGGCTAGTAGGCCCTCCCGAAGGCCAATCTTTTTCTGCTTGGGCTCCCTGGTTGCTCCAGGTGAGCCCTGACTTATCCTTGCTGGGTGAGTCCCCCAGACCTTGCTGGTTTGCAACATCGTCCTTCTTCTATTTCCACGAGACTTGCCGTTGCCAAGGCTTGTTGGGTCCAATCCGGTCACCGACACCCCTGCAATCGACAGACGTCATAGGACAGCTCGAATCCAGCTCCTGGTTGTCGTCGACGCCTCCTGGACCTCGTGGCTGAAGAGTCAAGACGACCGTCAACCTATCTGAAGCACTCGACATCGGTGGGCATCTGCTCATCGCCTTCCTGGTCACTGGCTAGTGACCCAGACTCTGTCCCCTCTGCTTTCAGGTTCTTCAGATCTTCGATCCACCTTTGGATCCACCCGAACACTTTCGACTTGGTCGCCAGCAGCACTTTGCAGCAGATCGCCATTGAAAGCGACGACGAAACCCGACCCCGAAACCCGACCCCGAAAGACACCTATGCACCCGGCTTCCCTGGGTGAGGTAACTCGAGTACTCCGGTGCTCCCGTGGGTATTGACACTAGAACAGCCTAGTTCTCAATGGGTTTGCTCCAAGTCCTCCTCTAAGTGTCCCTTTTCTTTTAAATTCTAATCGCGACTTTCCCCATAGAAGTTAACGGTGGTTCGCGGCTGTGTTCATACACTGCACGCGTCCCCCGTGGGTCCCCTGTGTCACTGCCTTGGGTGGTTCCTTGTGGTCCAAGCACTTCTACAGGCTCTAGGCCTTGTGTCTAGCTCAGTCGTGGTTCTTATACCACTTTATTGGTATATGGTTTGCTACGCCCCTGGGGCTCAAACGTGTATTTGTGCTATTACTGTAGATAACTAACTTATAATTTATGTACTTCGAGCTCTAGCCTCATAAAGAGACTAGAGGGGTGTGTTTAGTAATAAATACATATATTTTGAATATATACCTGGTGTGGTCCTCTTTCATTTGTCACTCAAGAGATTATAGACTGGTAAAACAAGCTGCTTTACATTCCTTCAAGACTTAGCCTGAAGGCTGCTCTCCATAGCTACCACTAGGATAGCTTTCAATAAAGGTTGTCTTTAACCTATCTCCAATAAGGGGTTGTTTGGACTGGTGCAAGGTGCCCACTATAATTAGTGGACAGCATATGCCAGGCCAACTTCTCACATTGGTGGCAGCGGTGGGATTCCAGCTTGCTATTGTTTTACCAGATAATCTCAATTGAATTGATCAACTGAAAACCACTAAGGGTACCTAAGGTACATATAAATCAAGCTTAGTAATACAGTAAGTTCTACTGAACTTAGAGTTGTGTGTTAAGGGACAGCACACCCTTTCTACAACTCAAGAGAGTTTAGTAGGCCACACTAGAGTAGGTAGTGCATACACCACACCTCACTAGTAATGTCTTCAAAGCCAGGATCCAGTGAGTCCTTGCCAGAAGCCAGTGGGCGTCTTCCCTCCAAGTATGATAAACTCCCATTCTTGGAATTGAGAGCATTATGCAATACTAGGAAGTTGAAGGCAGGCAAAAGTGCCAGCACCTAACACCTCAGGGAGGTGTTACTAGCTGATGATCTCAGCAGGCCCCTAGGGTCTGAAGGGGTAGGCAAAGAGGGTGGGGCAGAAGATGAGGAAGGGGCCAGGGGTGAAGAAACCCAGGCCCCCCTCTGAAACTGGCCAGGAAGGTGAAAATGACCTTGTCCTGGAAAACCCAATTCCTCCTGTGGAGGAGGAGGAGGGAGAGGATGAGAATGACCTCCCCTTTGTCCCCCAGGAAGAGTTCTGAGTGTGCCCAGAAGGTCTAGGTCTCCTTCTCAGGAGTCTAACCACTCTGACACCTCAATAGGGACCTCTGTCTCCTCTCATAGGAGGGAATCCTCTCATGAGAGGAGAAAGAGACTGATTCAATATGAGCAAACTCAGCTTGAACTCAGGCAACAGCAATTGGCTATAGACAGGGAGTCCCTAGATCTCTATAGAGAGAGACAAAAGTTGGGACTAGAGTCCCATGGTGGCAGCAGTTTCCCCAAAGATAGGGAAAGGTCTTATGACCATAGAAACCTGAGCAAGATTGTCCCTCCCTACCAGAGTGGGGATGACATCCACAAATGGATAACTGCTCTAGAGAGGGCCTGTAAAGTACAGAGGGTCCCTCAGGAGCAGTGGGCAGCAATCTTGTGGCTCTCCTTTGCAGACAAAGGTAGAGACAAGCTCCTCACTGTTAGAGAGGAGGATGCTGATAATTACAAAGTCTTGAAGAGTGCTCTAATTGATGGGTTTGGCCTAACCACTGAACAATACAGGTTAAAGTTCAGGGATACCCAAAAAGCACAGACTCAAGACTGGGTGGACTTTGTTGATTGTTCTGCCAAGGCTCTGGAAGGTTGGTTATTGGGCAGTAAGGTATGTGACTTCACAGGATTGTACAATCTGATAATGAGGGAGCAGATTCTTAATAACTGTCAAAATCAGCTGTTGCATCAGCACCTGGTAGACTCTTATCTGACCTCTCCCCAAGAATTGGGAAAGAAGGCAGACAAATGGGTCAGAACCAGGGTGAAGCAGAAGGTACAGAACCAAGGTGGTGACCCTAAGAAGCAAGATTCGAAAACCTCTGATAAGGGTGGGGAGAAGGGTAAAGATCAAAAGTCTTCACAAGGCCCCCAAAAATCTTGTTCAGGTGGGGATTCACAGTCTACCAAAGGGAAAGGCCAAAGGAAACCATGGTGCAAGGTCTGTAAGCAAAAGACCCACTGGACCAGTGATTGCACCAAGTCCAAAGACTTGACTCCAGCCCCCACCAATGCCCCTAAGGCACCTGCTCCCCCTAGTGCAGTTACAGTTGGTGGTGGGACTACACAAGCCAAGGGTTTAGTAGGGTTGACCCTGGGTAAAAGATGAGCTCTGACCTAGTCAGAGAACTCACTCAGGCTGTCCTAGTCTGTGATGGAGGCATGGATATGACCTCCTCTGTGAGTCCCAGTAATCTGGGCAAGTACAGACAACAGCCTTTAATCAATGGAAGAGAGGCTTTGGCATTTAGGGACACAGGGGCAAGTGTCACCATGGTGACACAAGACCTTGTGAATCCTGGGCAGATAATACTTGGTGAAATGTACCAAGTGACCAATGCTAGCAACGTCAGAACAGACCATACTCTGGCAGTTGTTAACTTCTCCTGGGGAGGGGTAACTGGCCTTAAGAAGGTTGTGGTAAGTGCAGACCTACCCGTTGAATGCTTGCTTGGCAATGACTTAGAAACTTCAGCTTGGGCAGAAGTGGAGCTCAGGACCCATGCAGAAATGCTGGGGATCCCTGCAGATGTGTTTGCTGTGACCAGGTCACAAGCCAAAATGTCTAGCACTGAACAGGCCTTGGATTCTGGAATAATGGACCAAGTGCCCTCCAAGAAGAGGAGTAGTAGGGTAAAGGCAGTGCCTTCCCCTTGGCTCAGAAGGAAGATCAGTCCCTTGAGGGGGATGATCTCAGTCCTGAGGAAGGAACTGTCCCAGAGGAGCTTGAACCTGAACAGGTTGAGTTCTTGGGGACAGGGGGACCTTCCAGGGCAGATCTGAGCCAGGAGCAGCAGAGCTGCCCCTCTCTTGAACCCCTCAGACATCAAGCTGCTGCTGAGGCTGCTGGGAAAGCTAGTGGTCCCCATACTGTGTATTGGGATGATGGACTCTTGTACTCAGAGTGTAGAGACCCCAAGCCTGGTGCTACCAGGAGGTTGGTTATACCTTTGAAGTTCAGGGGCTTCCTATTGACCCTAGCCCATGATATTCCCTTAGCAGGTCACCTGGGCCAGAACAAGACTTGGGACAGAATTGTCCCTCACTTTCACTGGCCCCACATGTCTGAAGACACCAATGAGTTTTGTCGCTCCTGTGTAACCTGCCAGGCCAGTGGCAAGGCAGGTGGCACTACAAAGGCCCCCCTGATACCACTACCTGTGGTGGGGGTTCCCTTTGAAAGGATGGGGATTGACATTGTTGGTACCATGGATCCCCAAACAGCATCTGGGCACAGGTTTATCCTGGTGGTGGTGGATCATGCCACCAGGTACCCAGAGCCTATTCCCCTTAGGACCACTACAGCACCTGTGGTGGCAAGGGCCCTCCTGGGAATTTTCTCAAGAGTGGGCTTCCCTAAGGAGGTTGTATCAGACAGGGGTGCAAACTTTATGTCTGGATACTTAAAAGCAATGTGGAAGGAGTGTGGAGTGACTTACAAGTTCACCACACCCTATCACCCACAATGCAATGGTTTAGTTGAGAGATTCAACAAAACCTTGAAGGGCATGATTAAAGGGCTCCCAGAAAAGCTTAGGCGAAGATGGGACATACTCTTGCCCTGCCTTTTATTTGCGTACAGGGAGGTGCCTCAAAGGGGTTGGCAACAGCCCTTTTGAACTTTTGTTTGGTCACCCTGTCAGGGGTCCACTGTGCTTGGTGAAGGAAGGATGGGAGTTATCTCTCAAGCCCCCAAAGCAAGACATAGTGGACTACGTACTTGGTCTCCGCTCCCGGATGGCTGAGTATATGAAAAAGGCAACTAAAAACCTTGAGGCTAGCCAGGAACTTCAAAAGGCCTGGCATGACCAAAGGCTGTACTGACTGTTTACCAGCCAGGACAGAAGGTGTGGGTGTTGGAGCCAGTGGCCCCAGCAGCTCTCCAAGACAAATGGAGTGGACCCCATACCATTGTTGAACAGAAGGGTGAGGTTACCTACTTAGTAGACCTAGGAACACCCAGGAGTCCCCACAGGGTTCTCCATGTCAACAGGTTAAAACCATATGTGGACAGGGCAGACATGGGCTTGCTCATGGCTACTGATGAGGGACAGGAGGAAGAGAGTGACCCACTCCCTGACCTGCTCTCACAGAACCCTGGTAATGGGTCAGTGGATGGTGTAGCCTTGGCAGGCAGCCTCACTACCCAGCAGCAGACTGATTGCAGACAGGTGCTCAATCAGTTCAGACACATATTCTCACTGACACCCAGTCAGACTACCTGGTGCACTCATGAAGTGGACACTGGGGACAGTCTGCATATTAAAAATAAGATTTATAGGCAACCTGACCATGTCAGGGACTGTATCAGGACAGAAGTCCAGAAGATGTTGGATTTGGGAGTTATTGAACCCTCAGATAGCCCTTGGGCTAGTCCAGTGGTCCTTGTGCCAAAACCTCTCACCAATGGTGGGAAAAGAGAGATGAGGTTTTGTGTGAACTACAGGGGTCTCAATGCAGTCACTAGGACTGATGCCCATCCAATACCAAGGGCAGATGAGCTAATAGACACTTTGGCCTCAGCCAAGTATCTAAGCACATTTGACCTGACAGCTGGCTACTGGCAGATCAGACTAGCTGATGATGCAAAGCCAAAGACAGCATTCTCAACCCCTAGTGGGCATTATCAATTTGTGGTGATGCCCTTTGGTCTGAAGAATGCACCTGCCACTTTTCAGAGGTTGGTGAATACAGTCCTTACAGGTCTGGAAGCATATAGTGCAGCATATCTAGATGATATTGCTGTCTTTAGCTCCACCTGGGAGGATCACCTGGTCCACCTCAGAAATGTTTTACAGGCCCTGCAGAAAGCAGGCCTGACTATCAAGGCCACCAAGTGCCAGATAGGGCAGAGTCAGGTTGCGTACCTGGGCCACCTTGTGGGTGGAGGCCAGGTTCAACCACTGCAGAGCAAGATCTAGACCATCATGGACTGGACTGCTCCAACTACCCAGACTCAGGTAAGAGCCTTCTTAGGACTGACTGGGTACTATAGGAGATTTGTCAAGGGGTATGGATCAATAGTGACACACCTGAATGACTTAACTTCCAAGAAAATGCCCAAATAGGTTCAGTGGACAGTTAGCTGTCAAAAGGCATTTGATTACCTGAAGCAGGCCATGTGCACTGCTCCCATTCTACAGAGTCCTGATTACTCCAAGAAGTTCATTGTTCAAACTGATGCATCTGAATTGGGGGTAGGGCTGTACTGTCACAATTGAATGATGAAGGTCAGGATCAGCCAGTAGCTTTCATTAGCAGAAGGCTGACCCCTAGAGAGAAACGTTGGTCAGCCATTGAGAGGGAGGCCTTTGCTGTGGTCTGGGCTCTGAAGAAGTTGAGGCCATACTTGGTTGGTACTCACTTCCTTGTTCAAACAGACCATAAGCCCCTCTTATGGCTAAAACAAATGAAGGGTGAAAACCCCAAACTGCTTAGGTGCTCCATTTCCCTACAGGGGATGGACTTCACAGTGGAACATAGACCTGGGAGTAACCATGCCAATGCAGATGGACTCTCTAGGTACTTCCACTTAGAACATGAAGACTTAACTGGGCAAGGTTAGTTTAATGTCCCTACGTTTGGGGGGTTGTGTAGGAGAGTAGGATCTGCTTCACATGGGTACCCCCACTTTTGCTGATGCTTCACTGTTTTTCGACCTTAGTCTGGCTGGGGCCCTGCTAATCAGAACCCCAGCCTAGCTGCTTCCTCTTTAAAATGGTTTCCATGTGCCTTAGGCACATCTCTGATTGGAATCTGGAGTGCCCTTATAAGTCCCTAGTATATGGTATACTATGTACCCAGGGCATAGGTACCTCAGAGGCCTACCAGGGGCTGCAGCATGTATTGTGCCACCCCTGGAAGGCCATCCAAACTGACACCACAGGTCTGCTACTGCAGCCTGGGTAAGGTGGTGCATGCACCCCTTACTGTGATATAGGCTACCTATATCACTATATACATACACACATATAAACCTATAAGTCACTCCTATGGCAGGCCTTATCAATCCTGAAGGCAGAGTGCGTGGTTCCTATGTGAGAGGGTGCCCCTGCATGAGCTGGGCCCCTCTGCAGCGTTCGGAGACCCTTCTCTGATGCTGTTTGTAGTGCAGCCTGACCATATACTCTTAAGCGCATTATAACCTCGCGTTAAATGCTAACTTTGGGATGGCTGCACGGAAACATGTCGTGTTTGGTGTCAAACATCTTGGAATACTACCCCCCCGCCAATTCTGGCGGCAGGGGTAGCATTCCACCCTTCTAGAGGGAGAGACATGTACACACCGGTATACCCGGTACTGACTTTCCAGAGCCCTGGCATCACAAAATGGATGCCGCTGCCACAGACACGAGTCTGGCCTCCTGCTGCTGACCGAAACTCCGGCAGGGGAGGCCTGGACAATAGGTTTCCTGTCCCAGGGAGGTGTGACCACCTCCCCAGACAGGATAGTGTGTATTGGGTCTGGGCGGGAGCACTCTCGGGTGCTTTGAAATCCTGCACTGGGGGAACACTTGGTGTCCCTGTGCATACCCCAGTTCAAACCGGCTCAGGGGCTTCCAGCCCCTGCTCTGGCGCGAAACTGGACAAAGGGAAAGGGGTGTAACCACCCCTCTGCCCTGGCCCTCCCATAGGTGGGGCCACAGAGTATGTCCAACCCCCTACCTTAGCATAAGTAGGGGAACCCAGTCCTTAGGACTTTAGATTTACCTGGACGAAACTCTGATACAGAATCCTGGACCTTCGATGCTCTACTTTAAGATTAGAGGACTGAAGAATCTCCCTTGGGGTCAAGGAGTGACTCCCCTGCTTGGCAGGCACCAAAGAAGCAATTGTCCGGTCTGCATCACTGAAGCTCCCATCGGACGCCGAAGTCTTTGCATCACCAGAGGTGGATTTCCAGACTTCCCTGAGGCTGCCCTGAGTCCCCAGCAAAGCTGAGGCCCGTAGCTATCGTGGGTAACGTGGAACCGTGACCCCTGGACACCAATCGCATTTGCAAGTGCATCCTCTTCTGGGTCTCCCACGAAGTCGTGCTTTGGGCTCCGAGTAGCCCCAGCCTCCAGCACCAACTGCACCGAAGATCACTGGCCTCCACTCCACGAGTGTCCTCTGAGCCAGCTCCACGTGCATCGTCTCGAGGCTCCTTTGCGGTCGCTAGTCCATTGGCTAGTAGGCCCTCCCGAAGGCCAATCTTTTTCTGCTTGGGCTCCCTGGTTGCTCCAGGTGTGCCCTGACTTATCCTCGCTGGGTGAGTCCCCCAGACCTTGCTGATCTGCAACATCGTCCTTCTTCTATTTCCACGAGACTTGCCGTTGCCAAGGCTTGTTGGGTCCAATCCGGTCGCCGACACCCCTGCAATCGACAGACGTCATGGGACAGCTCGAATCCAGCTCTTGGTTGTCGTCGACGCCTCCTGGACCTCGTGGCTGAAGAGTCAAGACGACCGTCAACCTACCTGAAGCACTCGACATCGGTGGGCATCTGCTCATCGCCTTCCTGGTCACTGGCTAGTGACCCAGACTCTGTCCCCTCTGCTTTCAGGTTCTTCAGATCTTCGATCCACCTTTGGATCCACCCAAACACTTTCGACTTGGTCGCCAGCAGCACTTTGCAGCAGATCGCCATTGAAAGCGACGACGAAACCCGACCCCGAAAGACACCTATGCACCCGGCTTCCCTGGGTGAGGTAACTCGAGTACTCCGGTGCTCCCGTGGGTATTGACACTAGAACAGCCTAGTTCTCAAAGGGTTTGCTTCAAGTCCTCCTCTAAGTGTCCCTTTTCTTTTAAATTCTAATCGCGACTTTTCCCATAGAAGTTAACGGTGGTTCGCGGCTGTGTTCATACACTGCACGCGTCCCCGTGGGTCCCCTGTGTCACTGCCTTGGGTGGTTCCTTGTGGTCCAAGCACTTCTACAGGCTCTAGGCCTTGTGTCTAGCTCAGTCGTGGTTCCTATACCACTTTATTGGTATATGGTTTGGTACGCCCCTGGGGCTCAAACGTGTATTTGTGCTATTACTGTAGATAACTAACTTATAATTTATGTACTTCGAACTCTAGCCTCATAAAGAGACTAGAGGGGTGTGTTTAGTAATAAATTCATATATTTTGATTATATACCTGGTGTGGTCCTCTTTCATTTGGTCACTCAAGAGATTATAGACTGGTAAAACAAGCTGCTTTACATTCCTTCAAGACTTAGCCTGAAGGCTGCTCTCCATTGCTACCTCTAGGATAGCTTTCAATAAAGGTTGTCTTTAACCTATCTCCAATAAGGGGTTGTTTGGACTGGTGCAAGGTGCCCACTATAATTAGTGGACAGCATATGCCAGGCCAACTTCTCACATACAATCTTTCAAGTAATTTCCTTGGCCCTGCTAAACCTAAACCTTACTGAATGACCTCGGATTTTACTGCCTTCCACTGGCCTTAGTGTCATCTGATAGCAGTTAACTGATCTACACCAAGATGTCATTGGATTCACTGCAAACTTCGCAAATGCCTTCAGTGGTTCAAACAATATGGTTACGTGGCAGAATTTATTTATTAATGAATACTGTGTTGTTGGCTAAAAGTATGGGGCAATAGAGCCAGGAACATTTAAACTGCTTGTCTTCTAGGGATTTTAATTTGTTGCTGATACTGGTCTGGTCACATGAACAAATTTGTGTCGACGGCACTGGAATTGAATGGTGGTCTAGTCGTCAATAGTGTACAAATCAGTCAGCTATAAAGTGGGCTGTGCTTGATGTTAGCAGAATGTTCCACTATTTTAATGTATTTTTCCTTGCTGACAGTGGAATTTCAATAAGTAATATATTGCTCAACAAATGAAAATACTACCAGCAGCTTTTATTGTCAAAAATGTCTTAAATACCACTGACCCATAAATGTCCCTCTGAGCTATCAATTACCAGCGACAAATTCAAGAACTCGATTGAACACTTTTTAAATTATTCGGACTTTCGTTCTTTAGGGGTAGGGGTATGGAAGACAGATTCAAGCCCAACTTTAAGCTGGTAAATCTGCCTTTTTTTTTTTACTTACCTG
Source organism: Calotriton arnoldi (assembly GCA_963921515.1). Classification (NCBI taxonomy): domain Eukaryota; kingdom Metazoa; phylum Chordata; class Amphibia; order Caudata; family Salamandridae; genus Calotriton; species Calotriton arnoldi. The sequence continues at coordinate 1,211,926 of CAWUFW010002192.1, read as the reverse complement.
GCGTACCATGTATTATGTTGTATTTTGGGTGGTGTGAGTGTAGTACATTTGCTCTAAGATAAGGCATTGGGTCTGTTGAAATAACGATACACTTTTTGTAACATCTCTGCTAAGCGTACACAGAAGTAAAATAATTGTTGCTAAGTTTAATTACCTTTTTTAAATATGCTTGTAAGAGTGTATCATTTACATTCTACATCAATTCCGCATCACCAATAATGGTTGCTTTACTGTGGTCCTAGGAGGGTGACTTGGAACTCCTTTTCTAAGGATTCTACTGCCCCTATTCTGGTAAGCCTGGGATTTACAGCAGCCTAATTCTCTGTAAAGCTGGCTCCAAACTGGTCTGTGCTAGATTTCTGTTGGTTTGGCTCATGTGGTAATTGCTTCTCTTCTGCAATTTCCCTCTAGGTCGTCTTCAGCTGAGTCACATCCTAAAGGGTCACACTAAACAAGTGACCTTTTCTGACTCTGACAGTATTTACAATGCTGTTCCTGATGTGGCATTTCTTCCTTTAGGTGTTGCTACATGCAGCTTTTTAAAATACAGTAGAAGTAGTATATATACAGAGAGTATTCAAGTCACCCCCCACCAGCTATTGACCGCAATGTGTTTTTAACAGTTTGCTATTGGCTTGAAGGGTCGTCCATTAACTGCATGACATTTTGTGAAAGGTCACACACACACACCAAGTATCCCTGACCTGGTCCCGAATTTCCTTACCTTGAATCAAGGATCAATGTGTTTTAGGACTTCCAATCAACAGGACGGAAAGCCCTCACCCACCATTAAGATGGTGTAAGAACTTGAGCTACTGGTTGAGGGGGTGGTGTCTCCACTCAGGCAACAACCACAATCCTTGTCAGGATGAACCACGGAAGTCGCTAAATTAGCCTGTGCTTAACCCTTTAGGGTAGCATGACAGAAATCAGTCAGTCTTAAATTAGAAGCAAAGTGGAAAGTATTTATACAGCACACAAACAGTAATAAGGTGACAATGCAACACAAGAAAAATCACAAACCAATTTAGAAAAATAGATTAAATCGATACCAGAACGACAACAATCCAATTAGTAGTGTTGAAGATATCCAATTTTAAAGTTTTAGGTAAAAATAATGCCTTAAAGACAAAGTGCCACTCGCTGTCATAAGGTCGCATTTGACCAGGGGGAAGTTTCAAGTTCAGGCTGACCCAGGCCGAATATAGGAACCAGGTTACTGTTGCTGAAGCTTTACCTTTTAAGAACGGTGAAAGAGTTTCATTTGCGAGGTGGAGGAGGCTGTAATGAACATGTTAAGCATCGCTGATGGATATTTCTGTATCTCAAAGAGCAGGTTTGTGTCGTTGACGGTTGTCGTTGTAACGCAAAGAGCTGGCTGGGCATCGCAAATGGTCATTGCTGAAGCTTGCCTTTGGCAGTCACCACAGGCTTTAGTTGCTGTAGCGCTACATACAAATCTCACATTGCCAATTGTCGCTGGCGGTCACTGGCGATGGGAAGTGCAGTTCTCACGAGAGCTCCGTGTTGTTGGTCATTGCAGGTGGCAGAGTCTTAGCATGGACAGGCCCATTTGCTGTCCTGAAGAGGCCAAACTTCAGGATTTCACTTTTTCTTCTTTGAAGGAGCTCTCACTGATACCAGCCAAGTGTTCTGGACTTGGGGGGGGGGGGGGGAGGGGGCACCTCTTGGGGATCAGGATTCACTCCAGCAGAGGCCAGCAGAAGTTCTCAGACAGGTCCAGGCAGGTCCAGTTTCACAGGTTAGGTAAGTGGTTGCAGGGAGTCCGCTAAAGTTTTTTGTGCACCTGTGGATCTCACAGGAGGGCAGCCAATTGACCCTTGGTGTCACTCTGGTAAGCCTGGGATTAAAGCAAGCAGGTCCAGTCTTCCTTCTCAGAAAAGGAAGTCCTTCAAGAAGCAGGACAGTCCTTCTTCAGTAACTTCCACAAGGCCAGAAGGTTCTGAAGAGTGACTCTGAAGGCCCAATATTTATACCCGGTGCCAGCCTTTGTATGAGTGGGACTCCCTGTCCTACTCCTACATATGATTCCGGTAAATTCTTCTCCTTCCCCTGTCAAGGCTTCAATTTGTGTATGGGTGACAAAAGGCAGACAGGCCTGGTGTCATATTTGTTTACATATGCGGGAGACAAAGCGGAAAAGCCCTTTGAAGTGTAAGTGGGACTTGGTATAGCTCCTCCCCACGCCATCCTGTCAGGGTGGCCCATCCTGTCCATACCTAAGCCCCCTTTGTGTCACTGTCTGGAAGCAATACACAATCCCTAACAGCAGGGCCATTCACAGTCATAAGACCCAGGACACTGGCAAAGGCACAGATGGTTGGGGCAAGAAAATGTCAGCTTTCTAAAAGTGGAATTTTCAGAAATCTGACTTAAAATCCGACATTACCATTAAAGAGGATTTTAGATTACAATTCATTTGAGCATAAACAGCATATCTCCATCTGCTTCCAATTCAAGGTTAGCACGTATTAAATGTAGTAAGGTAAACCTGTGTTTGTCAATGGGAAAGAAAGGCATTTCAACAGTAAAAAATGACAGTAGGAGTTTATCACTGTCAGGATATGTAAAACTTAAATACAAATGTCTAAACCTTTAAATAAAATGCACCCTGCCCTATGAGCCTTTAGGGTCTACCTTATGGGTGACTTTTGAGGATCGCAAAGAAGGGTTTAGGCCTGGCAAAAGGTTTACTTAGCCAGGTCAAAATGGCATTGTGAAACTGCACTGCATGCTGCATAATGAGTGCTGCAGGCCCACTAGTAGCATCTAATTGAGAGGCGCTGGATACAGGTAGTATCACTATATTAGGGACCTAGAAGTAAATTAAATGTGCCAATTAGATGTAGTCCAATTTTACCAGTGTTGAAGGAGACGACACAAGCACTTTAGCACTGGTTAGCAGTGGTAAAGTGCACAAAGTTCTAATGCCAACAAAAACGAATTCGGCAAAACAGGAAGGGTGATTGGAAAATGTTTGGAGGAATACCACTCAAAGGATGTCAGATCTAACAGGTGGCATGCTTCATCACTGGGCCCCTCCTGGCACTAGTCAAGTTGATTTAGGTGCAATATACTACCTCTAATAGGGAACTCCAGGGTTATGTTTTAAGCTGTCAGGATGGAATCATGTGCCTTCCTAGATGTGAAGAGCCACTGGTGGTGTGGGGCTTGGGATGCAGAGGAGTAAATTAATTTATATATTTTTTAAAATCTTTAACTGTTGTAAATAATTTAAATTAACATTATTTCCTAATGGGTTTCTTTTTAATCCCCTACCTCTATTATTTCCGATAGAAGGATGTTGCAGTATCATTGATTGCCTTGTGTAGTGCTGGACTTACTACAATGTGTAGTTACTACAAAATTGCAGTTTGTGAATACTGAAAAGAAGTAAACTTACTCAAAAGTGTAAACATACTCAATAGTGCAGTTTGTGAAGCAGACCCTATGTGTTTTACATCTATGTTACTTTCCAAATAATTCTTGCAGAAAAGTGAAAACTATCCCTGAGAGCTTGCTCATCCATCTCCTTGCTGTAATATCCAAACATGCCCTTGTAGTTGAAGCTGCTGCTCACCCGTATACTGCATGATAATTTTAATTTGTCTGTGTCCATCCAGACCATCACTAACCCATGCAAACACTCATTATTGCACCATTCACCCATTTGTCCCTGCCCTGCCTCACCCGTTAATGAGCCTTGCATTCAGTTACTTACTGATGCATCCAACCATTGACTCCTTTCTCACATTCACCCATTCCACCAATAGCACACCCAAACTCATCAATCACTCACAAACCACTTTGACTTCAAAATAAATAACCAGACAACTGGTTTTGCCAGTGCTCATATTTTTTTTGTTCCTGGCACTTAAGTCTTAAGCAAGACTTTTCCTGAAATGAACACTCAGCAAAAGTTTATCTTTCTTTAGAAGATGAAAGGAAATGAGTAGGTGTTTCTGACTTTGATTAGAAGCCAACATTTTTTTACAATCCTGTGTTAAACACCAAAGCAATCTTTCAAAAAACAAGAAGACCCATATGTCCATGCCACCTGGGTATTAAATTACAGCTTATACCAAGTATTCGCATGGAACTTATTTTAGATTTTTAAAAATATTTTCTCACAATATTATTCTGTGTCAGTTTATAAAGGAAATTAGAAATAAAAGATAAGGCAGAGAATATCTGCTACAAGTTCATCAAAAACATAAATTAAATCTGTTAAATTCAGTTCAGCCGAACTGAGTATTATATTTATTTATTTAATGTGACCAGGGAAAAATGTGCAAAAAAATGTAGACTTTATACAAGTGGTTTTATCGACGTATAAGATATATTTTTGGGGTGTTTTTTTGAGAAAGAAGTGATAAAGAGCCCCCAGAAGGGTAACCATAACCAGACATATAGAGAAAATGTGACAATAAAGTGACATACAGATTAAACAGGTTATCGGTATATATAAGGATGCCTTAGTGTTCATTTTCTTAATCCACGAAAGAGCAGCCAGCTCTTTGTCTGGCACTTTTGCTGTTAGACTATCCTTTTAAGCCAAAGCAAAGCAAGAAGGACGTAGTCATGATTATGCGGAGGTATTTTGTGCGAGCATTGTTAACATCTGTAGCATTTTGGGTATTAAGCAGATGCGTTTACTTTCTCAAGAGCACCTCTGCCGTATATTTGCAGAGGAGTCCAGCTTGTAGTATTTCATAATTGTTAGCTTTGACGATTTATAGACAGTGACTTCTACATTGGAAGCTGATAAAACTATCCATAACAACCATTTCCCCATCCCATACAAACATGACCTAAGCATGCACTTAGAGCCTCATTCTCTTCGACCCATTAATACTGATTTGGATGTCAGCTTGTGTTTGCGCCTAAACTGAGATTACAAATTGTGCGGAAATCCTGCACTTTTTTAGGGCAGCAAAAAGTCTGGCAGCTAACACCTGGCGGATGTTGTTTGGAGAAAGTACTGTATGTTTCATGATTTGCAGCTTGGTATGGGGAAAACATGCAGTATGACCACATTAGTCCCCATTTCGAGGTGCAGTACTCTAAGGCCTCAAATACGTGTTTGGTGGTAAATACCACCAATATTGCTCATAGGGTAAATACTGATACTACAGGGTTTGGTAAATAACGTGTTTATTAACATTGATTATGAGATTTTACTGTGCATCACAGAATTGTTATTTAGCGCATGTGTTAAAAACCGAATGTGTGCTATTTAGTGCATGTTGTAAATACTGAGGGGGATATTCACAAGAACGTGCGCTAAACATCTCCAAAAAATGTTAACGCAACTTTACACATCGCAGTCTATTGCGGGAAAATAACCCCGTGTTAACGTGGAATTCACAACACGGCGGTACCATGCGATAGTCTCCCGTAAACGCGGACAATGTCCGCGATACAACAACCGCAACAGTGATAAAAACCCAAACCCCAACGCAAAAAAACATGCGATGGGCCAAACCGTGATGAGGAAATCAGCGATAAGCAGCGCCAGGCCTGCTATACACACACGGCAGGCGGGAAAATCACTACAAAAGTAGAAAAAACACACAAACACAAAATGACCAACACCGAAGCACCATGGATGCAGCCGGAGCAGGCGCAGAGGACGAGCGGAACCCCACAAGCACCCCGGTCGACCAGCCTGGGACCTCAGGGACAGGGAAGGGCAAGGGCAAGAAGAAGAGGAAGACGAAGTTCAGTCCGCAGGAGAATAGGATCCTGGTCACGGAGGTGATGGGACACCATCAAGAACTGTTCGTCGCCTCCAACGTGTCATTGGGCACCAAAAATGGAATATGGCGGTCCATCGTGGACAAGGTGAATGCTGTCGGAGAGCACAAGAGGTCAATGGACGAGGTCAAGAGGCGATGGATTGACATCAAGCGCAAAACCAAGGAGAAACTCGCAGGCAACCAGAAGGCAGCAATGCAGACTGGAGGTGGGAGCCCAGCGCCACAGCTGCAGCTGGATGACATGGAGGAGCTGGTGTGGACAGTCATCAGTGTGGAGACCGTGGCAGGAGTTGGGGCACCGGACACTGCTCGACATAACACAACACAACAGCAACAGGGTGAGTAACCACCAGGTACTGGGGGGACGGGGAGAGATGGCCACAATGGCACACATGCACAATCAAGCAGAGCAAAGTGCACACCCACAATGACTCTGGATCATGGCCCTGATCTACAGACTGTCACAATGTACATTGCCATGCTGTCTGAATGTTAACATGTACCATGCGGCTACATACATGTGGACACATTGTAACACAGCATCTCCCCTTCACATTGCAGGGGCACCGTCAACACCTCCTGCAGAGCAGTCCCAGCCACTCTTCATTGATGACGAGGAGGACACCACCAGCATCGACACCCAAGCCCTCAAAGACATCATTGAACTCATCCGCCAATCACCTCCAGGACCAGGGCAGCCCAGCTGCATCGAGGAGACTCCACCCACTCCACAAACCACCCAGCAGGAGGCACCCACAACCCCGGCTGTCTCCCAAGACCCCCGAACAACGCATGGCCTTCCAACGCCGTGTGTTGGAGGGCCAGAGGAGATGGCTGAGCAGGTGCGGGTGGGGTTCGACCTCATGGCTACCAAACGTGACGCCATCCATGGGTGTCTGAGTCCCATCAGGGACCACCTCCAGTCCCTAACGGTCACCCACAGGCCGCTCCATGGTCTCCAACAATCCCTGGCTGACATCGCTGGAGTCATGACTCGGAGACAAGAACACCTGTCCGCTCAGAGTGGCTCCAGCGATCTCAGCCGTGAGCTGGCACACATGCGGAGGCTCATGGAGGACATAGTGCGGATGGAGGTGGAAAGGATGGCAGCCACCGCTGCACATCAGCAAAATGTAGCTGGGATCTACCATGCCCTGCATATCCTCATCATGGCATTGCTGCCACAAGGTGTGGCGCAGATGAATTCTGCTGCTCCTACACCATCCACATCTCCGCCCCCTGGTGTGTCAGTGCCTCACAGTGCGGCAGGCATTTCCACTCCGGCACCTGACGTGTCACTGCCACACACTGTGGCCGACAATCCACCTCCGGCCCCTGATGTGTCAGTGGCACACAGTGCCGCAGCTGGAACTGCACCAACCACAGGTGGGGCAGAGCACACATCCGAGGACGAGGACGTGGATGGGCTTGAGATCTGAAGGAGGCACTAGCATTCATGTCCGCCACCTGGCCTGTTGCTGCTTGGTGCCACACATGGCCCCATGACCTTCCACTGACCCCCGATACACTCTGCTGCACTCACTTTGGACCGCAACATGGACTGCCATATCCTGTTTGGTGACCAATGACACGGCGACCAGACTGCGGACTGTACCCTTCCTCTTCCGCTGTACTTGTCATTCCCCGATGGACTCTGGCTGGCCCTCCACGAGCCCATATTGTGAAGTGGGGTTGGCATGGCCCTGTACTGCTCAAGCTGCAAAACTCCACTGGATGTGCATTAAACATTCAGAAACGCGCTGCTGTGTCATGTCTTTCATCATTCATGTATGAATGTGTGGATGAATGTAGGGTCAGTGATTCCACCTAACGTCAATGATGCTCATCTAGTGGGATTCCAGTCACAGTGTGCTACATTGCCGATTGCGTTCCGGGTGCCGTAGACACTACAACAGGGACACACGCATTAGTCACTTCCTTGTCCGGACATGGACTGAACCACGCCCAGAGCCCCCGAGTCATTGTTGCAAGCCCTGCGCTGGTCCGGCGTGCGCCAGGCCAGACCACTCCGCTTATGCTCCGAGGGGGGGGGCCACATATCTACAAGTCGCAGGTTTACACGCTAGTGGTCTGCAGGTCACTGGTCTAGTTGTCAGCATGTCACGGCCACTCCCTGAGGGCAGGTTTGCACACACACCACACCCATCCGGCACAGGCGTCACAGGCCATGTGACCCCGCCAATATAAGGGCCGACAACATCACATTCCCCACTGCCGGTGGTGACTGGATGACGGACGTTCCACGATTCTCAATCATAAAGGGCCCATGAGTTGTTGTGCACAGGGTTAGTGGCACCCGGAGCCATGCGGCCGTCATGGGCCTACCACCACGTGGCGCTGACTGGGGTTGCACAGGGTTAGTGGCACCCGAAGCCTTGCGGCCGTCACGGGCCTACCACCACGTGGCGCTGACTGGGGTTGCACAGGGTTAGTGGCACCGAAATTGCTGAGTGGGTGTGCAGCCTGCAATGATGACGTGTGCACAGATGTGGTCTCTGCCATTGATGCCTCAGCGTCATGTGTGGGACCTGCTGGGCTCCGGTGCGGGTCCGCATGATGTGGAGCATGCCATGGTGGCAGGACCTGGGCCTGGAGCTTGCACGGGCACGTGGTGTGCCCACTGGTGGACACACCGTTGGCGGCAGGTGAGCAGTGGGGCCTGGGTGCGCAAGTGCAGACAGCCAGCGCTGGCCGGCGGGAGGGGGTAGGGTGCGGCTGCATGTGTGCGCAGGGACGGACAGGCGTTGTTGCCGTGTGCAGTGAGATGGACTCTGCCATGATTGACTCTGGCCTTGATTACAGATTGCAGACCTGGTGGCTTGCAGTGTATACCGGCACGTGGTTGGAGACACACCAGTGGCAGCAGGTGAGCAGTGGTGCCTGGGTGCGCGGGGGCAGCAGTGTCCCTCCTTCTCTCTCTCTCTCTCTCTCTCCCCCTTCCCTTCCCTTCCTTTCCTTCTCTCTCTCTCTCCCTTCCTTTCCTTCTCTCTCTCTCTCTCTCTCTCTTCCTTTCCTTCTCTCTCTCTCCCTTCCTTTCCTTCTCTCTCTCTCTCTTTCCCTTCCTTTCCTTCTCTCTCTTTCCCTTCCTTTCCTTCTCTCTCTCTCCCTTCCTTTCCTTCTCTCTCTGCCTTTCTTTCCTTCTCTGTGTCTCGCTCCTTTGATGTGCGCATGACACACGTTCTGATTTTGTGCTTTATTTTCCAGGCTGTGACATCAAGATTGTCCCGGACGGACCCGACAGGAGTCTTCCGCATTGCTGTTTTGTGTTGTATTTCAATAGAGTTTTTGGTTGTTACTTCAATGATGAGTGACTGTTTCTCGTTCTTCTGACCACACATGTGTGTTTCTTGTTGTCATTGTGCGACATCATGCGCTTTTTGTGGCTCTTGTGTCGTGCACGGTATGTGTTTGTCTGGGGGGGCTGGGAGTGGTGGCGGTGGGTGTTGTGGCCCTCATGGGTCTCCGAGCTGCATGATCATTGGCTCCATGGCATCTGTGGGTCTTCAGATGTTGCTCTGGCCTGGGCTCCCTTTCATACTGCAGGTAGTCGTCCTGCTTAACACCAGCAGAAGGCAGGTGTTAAATCCCTGCTGCTACCGCGGCTTATCGCCTGTTTTTGGTTCGCATCGCACATCTGGCAGTTCATTGTGAATGTGGTGTAGTGGTGTTTTTGTGTGTTTTTGCACGGGAACGCCTACTCTGCATCTCATTAGGGTTAGTTGGTGGTGTCACCTGTGGAGGTAAATTTTGCGGCAGTTATCGCGGGAATACTGGCGTTGTCTGCAGTTTGCACCCGCTTGTGAATGGGGCGTTAAATCTATCTCTACTTTTGATGCGTTAAGGTTGCGATAACTCGGCGATAAGTCCTTGTGTATATGCCCCTGAATGTGTTATTTAGTGTATGTGCTAAATACCTCACCCGATGAATAGCACAATCACGAAACATCAGAAAGTGGCCATTTTCAGGCATTGGAAGTTGCTGGAGTGTGGAAATGAATCCCTAGAGAACAAGAACAGTCAGAGCAACAATTAAAAGAACCTTAGGACACCCCAAGAGTATACCAACAGCTCCGGCCTGTGTGGGTGTGTGAAGACATTCATTTTGCATGGACAAAGCACCTTGAAACAGGACAAACAGAATCCACTGCCATCCTCTGAAATCACCCAGTCCTCGCAAGTAAAAACCTGCCAAACGTATCCATCATGGATCCAGGCAGGGAAAAGAAGTACAACTTTATGGATCCTGAGTGCGAAGTCCTGGCCAAAGAGGCGGTAAGACACCATGCCTGTCTAATGTGCCTCCTCATGTTGAAGATGCCACCAAAAGCAAACAAAAGCATGCTTGTTGAAGGAGATAATGGGCAGAAACAATACTAAATCAACATATCCATATGATGTTGAGAACATTAAAAACTAGTTCTAAACCTTGAAATTCTAGGTACTTGAGTGAGTTGCCAACCACAAGTATTAAAGCATGGCAACTGGTGATAGTTCGCCACCTCAGCTCTACCTCAAGCTGTGAAAAGAACCAATTATGACCATCCTCAATATGTCTGGAAGAAGGTCTTGAGGTCGGAGGAATCCAAGTTAACTGTCTTGAGTCCTAATGGAAGTACATGTAGTTGTTAAAAAGTTGACAGGGCTGAGAATCATCATTTTTGTGAAGAGTGGCTGATGTAATTTGTTACACATATTCACGCTGATCCATGTACATGTTATAGGGACTAACAACTCTCTAATAGCACTGCTGACATGTATAGAGATTGGGCTACAACAATTATAATGCACTGCAAGCTTGATGATGAAGGGTTGATATGTCTACCCAGTACCATAAGGGTGATGTGTTACCACTGTATGACTAATGATGCTTCCCATCAGCATCATAACATTGTGGTTTCGTACAGAGCACCTAACACATCAGTTCAGTATGCACAGATTGACATCACACAGCATTTGCACATTAATAGTGTGTTTCATTTTACATTTTCAGCACACTTGTTCCTATCTACCTGAGGTCACCACATATAAATGAGTCCAGCCAATGGACCCTAAGAGATCAGTAAATCCTGCTGTAGCACAGATGTTTGCTTAGCTGGCATTAGTTCTGTGGGTTTCCAGGGCAAAATGTATATGCTGCTCACTCAATCTCTGTAAAGCATCCATCACTTATCAGAGTAGTTTGCTAAAGATTGACTGAGAAATGCCACACACCAATCCTACTGTCTGCTGTGTGGTGCCTGTTGTGAAGAATTCTAGTGCTTCTAGCATTTTCTGGAAGGGGGTGGCCATGGATCTCTATGTTGGGCTCCAGGGTATCAGTAATGGTGAAAATATGTTTTGTATGGTGTCCATATTGAGCTTGTTTATCCTCTGAATCTCAAGCTGACTCATGTTTATGTGTCCAGCCTTACTCTGTCAATCCAGGCTCTTATCCTGTGCTGCTGCGCCATTTGAGGTCATTGGGCTCGATTCAGAAAGGAAAACTGAGACGAAAGTCTAACTTTAGGTCTTTTGGTATTCACAAAGGGCAATTACGAGTAGTAAAGTTAGACTTTTGTCTCAGTTCAACTTACGTTTTTGTCTTAAGTTTGACTGAGACCAAAACTGAGACAAAAGTGTAACTTTACTTCTTGTAAATGCCCTTTGTGAATACTAAAAGTCATAAAGTTAGACTTTCATCTCAATTTACCTTTGTGAATCGGGCCCCTAGATTGGTGGCCTGGTTTCCATCCTCATTCTGCATGGTTTGTTGCAGCAGAACATGTATCTGGCATAGCATGACATAGTGGCTTAACAGTGCTGAAGCCATTTTGGTGGACTGCCAAATGGAAGTGTGTGCTTCTGTAATCAACATGTGAGGTTCACCTGTCCCTAGCTGTTAATGTAAGTCTGGCCTTGTGTGCATATGTGTGTGATATTTATTATTTCAGCTCAAACCGTGCATTATTGTGTTGGTCTTTGAATGTTTCTATTGTTTTACAGCTTTTCTTTTCTTCCCTACACTTTCATAAATTTTTACCACCTGCTTTTGACTGGTGGTATTTTAAGGTGGTATCTTTCACTGGTTTTCAATGACCGCTCATAATTGTAATAAATGCGTTACTTTTCTCATGTGATAAATAGTGCATGTGTTAAATGCATTAAATAGCTCATATGGACTACACACAAGTGCAACATATAGCACATGTGTTAAATAAAACATGCATTTTTTTAACTTGTGATGAGAAGATTAACGTCATGTGCTATTTACTCCCTGCATGCGGTAATTACCTCTACTTTATAATCAGGGCCTAAATAGGGAGATAATACAACAGCCGCTAAATACCCCCATTTAGGAGTATGTGGTATTACTTCCCAAAACAAGAAACTTTAAATAAGGCTGTGTCCACATTCGTCATACTCCGACATTATTTCTCAATTATTCATATCAAAGCAAAATCATTAGGCAAGGTTTACCACCATTAAATCAGCATTCCATATAGTTTGCTTATTTTCCTCTCTTTTCTTTACTTTCTTACTCTGACACCATGTTTTTCATCAGCAATTCTAGCAGCCCAAATCTACAATTTGTCTCTCGACTGGTCATCATATGTTTTCGGTATATGAGGTCAGTATCTCCATCATTTTCAGCGATACTTTTGCCCTCCTTTAGGGTACCATGGTAATCGGATTACCTCAGATTTATCCTGTTCCTCTAATGAGTTTAATAAGGTATGATTGCATTGCTGAAAGGTTTTCAGACACCCTTAATCAAGGAATAACCATGAAGGATACTAGAAGAAAATGACTGATGGCAACTAGGCAGCACATAAATCTTGAAAACTAGTCTTAAATTTATTACCACTAGTTATACCTACTTATGAATTAAAAAGATTAAATGAGGGATGAAACTGTACATATGAAAGCAGTAAGGTATTTATTGTATTGGTGAGTTATCTCTGATTTTGCAATGATCCACCAATAAAGGGGCATCTGGTTGGATTTCAAATAATTCTGGAGTTTCGAAGCACACATTGCTTGGCCGCCAAGAACCCCCTTTATATTCCTTTTGAGATACCCACATACATTTGAAAAGTAGCTTAGAACACATATTCTAATGCCCAGTGGAATAGAGCCTATTTTCTACATTATCTATTAATGTATCACAATGGTTAGTGTCGCCTACGACCACTTCAGCGCGCATATTTTGTCACTGCCTACATTGTCCTTTCTGAGGATTATTAATTATAATCTTGCATGGCGTCGAAGAGTGCCAACACGCCCTAGCGCGCGCCGCCCACACCACCGGACAGCGCCAGGAGGCGTTGAAAGGACGACAGGGCTCCCACAGCGCGGGAGCACCTGTTACTTGCCTGAACTGTTCTTGCTGCCACTGCAACCAGAGTCACTTACCGCACCACCACCAGAGATACTTGCGGCCATTCCCAGTCCAGGGAACTACACGCCCCAGCAGCCCTAGCGCCCACGCCACCGGACAGCGCCAGGAGGCGTTGAAAAGGACGACAGGGAACCCGCAGCGCGGGACGCGCACGGGCGAAGCCCGGGCCAAGGGCAGGGCCGTCTGCGCCCGTCAGAGCCCGAAGAAGGCCGGGCAGGGCCATATTATTGACAAATCGCGATACAGACCATATGTATTGGGTGGCTTGAACAAGGTACGTGGTCATAGCAATTAACTATCTAACAGCAATTAACCGTCATACCGGGGTCAAATCAAATCTGCATTAAACTATGAGTAAGCGTAAGTCGCTATCAGGGCAGGTTGTGGTAGGAACTCTAGATGCCTTCTTATTAAGGGCTGAGTCGGCATTGATCCATGAAATAGCGCTTACCGAGCGTAGACTGTCATTAGAGCCTCACTACCCTCCAACTCGACTGCCAACGACTGCCCCCGCGGAAAACATTGACTTGGTGGATAACTTGCATGTTACTAATATGCCGCATCCTCCGATAACTGTTCTGGAACTTAATGAACTTAATGAAGCCCCGGAGGTTCCCGAGGCAAGTATCAATATGCCAATGTCAAATATAACCACAAGGGGTCAGAAAGTCAAAGCCTGTCAAGGGAGCAGCCTTGCCCCACCATCTAAGAAGAGGAGGGGTCAGGGCTCTAATAAACAAACCAACCCCCGTCAAAGGTGCTGGGACAGAAACAAAAACCTGTTGGAAGAGAGCCTACCCAAGGACTTACTGTCACCCCGAAGGATATGGCATTATTAAGTTCGGCTCCAACCCAGGAGCAGGAGCAGGAGCAGGAGGACTTCTGGGATAAATTAAATATGACTGTGTCAGGTCTTCTGAGTCCGTTGATGCAAAAGCTAACACAGTTGGAGGAGAGGCTAGTTAACATAGAACAACTAGTAAACAGTCCTCCCGTAGCTTCGTCTAGTTCCTGTCAATGCAGAATGAGGACTGTCCCCTCTAACAGCATTGGAGACCCACCTCCTATTCAATTGGAAGGTAACCCTGCAAACTGGAGCATCTCATTACAACGGGCACTGCACTCATCTAATGATACTAATAACTCGGCCTCGACACGGCTGCCGGGGAGAGGACCTGTGTCCACTTCATTAAACCAAGTGGAATTCTCCAATTCGAAACATGGCATGCCCTGTGGGCAAGATGAACCAAAGAGGCCTGATCCTGGTAGGGAGACCCACATGCCTAGAGATAGAGGACAGTCGATAAGTAGCCCTAGACGCCAAGACTTGACCAGGGGCCCAAGGAAGCTACATCTTCCCCCGACGCAACACCTTATACAGTTGTCTTGGCTAATGTCCCTCCCTTGCCGTTCGGCGCTGTAGAACACTGGTCAACATTGAGAAACAAGTCCTTACATTTTGTAAGAGCAAAGACAGGACTCTCTAATGAGCTATTCACAGAATTTAAGATGGTACAGCGTATTGGTTGGGTGGGAAGTTCTACCAAGTCTTTACCTGGCGATTGCATTGTATTATCATTTAAGTCACCAGGTATGGTTCAAACTATATTGGACAGGGTAGGTAACTGGCCCATTAGAGCTATTGGGATTAGCATCTTACCACTGGGTTTCTTTTATAAACCTTATAGTCTTCCATCGTATTTCCCAGAGATAGAGAATCCTTGCGGACCAAGACAGACCAGGTATGCAGTCCCAGTCAGTAATCATTTTGATGTCTTCAACTCTTTAGAAGACATTGACCGACTGGCTTCCAAGAACCAGCACTTAATTTATGATAGCGGGCCTGTTGGGTGCAGTACGGACAGTCCATTGGAGCAGGGCGCAAGAATAGACTCTCCAGAAACAGTGGGCGGTACAATTCCAAGCATTGGAGTGAAGGAGGGCACAGAGTGGGATGCTAGTAAACTGAGCGCGGCTCCCTCCATTAGACCCTGTGAGCATTTAACTCAATCCCCTGTATCACCTTGCGCTGATAACCTCAATATTTCTAAATTTGCCCCCTCTACCTCCCAGAATAATTCTGAGTATTTCGCTTGGAATATTATCTCCTGGAACATATCAGGGTTGCGCACAAAGTTACAAAATCAAGAATGGTGCGACTATATTGTGAACCACGAGATACTCTGCCTGCAGGAAACCTGATCCATAGATGCATCTCATATAAATGGATTTAAAACACTCCACACGCAGGCAGTGAAGGGCCTAGGGGGAAGGCCAAAGGGCGGGCTCTGCACATACATCTCCAACAAGTTGGTAGTTGATAAAATTGAACCATACCTGGCCGACAGTTATTACCAGATAGTCAAATTGTCTTTAAGCATAACACACTGTATTGTACTGGTTAATTTCTACAATAACATCCCACCGGCTGAACTTGGCAAGGTGTTAAAAAAACTAGGTGACGATCTAAATGTTATCTGTAATACTGGTTCAAAAGATACAATGTTAATTTTTGTAGGCGATTTTAATTGTGCTCTGTGTCCCTTTGAGGATAGCAGAATTTGTGGTTTCATCAGTGAAGATGGTCTGTCCAATACCCACTTCTGTCATTCAATGTTGGGGGAGCTGTTTAATGAGTTGCTTTTTAGTACGGAACTGGGCTTTGCAAACAAATTATTGGATATGCCTGTCGATATGCCTTATACTTTTAATGGAAGAGGCCTAGCATCAACTATAGATTATATGTTGGTCTCTTGTAACCATGCATTTAGGCTGCATTCTTTTAAGGTGGGCGATAACTCTTTGAGCGATCACTTTCCTCTATGCTTAACGATTAATATTCCATCATATGGACCAAAAAGGGTCGCCAACGCAACACATGACACCGGAGAGATAAAAATTGATAAAACAAATGGTTTCACTCTACGGTGGTCGAAAGTGGATCCTGTCATGGTGACAAAAGAATTGATATTTACTAGTAAAATCGCGCTTGACACTTGTTTAAGTGAATCAGCCACCCATGATAGTATCCTAGCGTCTTTTCTGGAAATCTCAGAAGAGGTTAGGAATTTACTAACTGTCCAGCATCGTAATAGAAACAAAGAGCCGGGATGGTTTAGCACGAAGTGCACGCAAGCATATTCCAATTTAAAGCGGGTGCTTCATAAGCAGCCCCGAAGTCCTAATGACGTTAGGCAGGCTAGATTGACTTATAGACAGGCTATCAAAGAAAGAAAGAGTGCTATGCGTAATGATGCTTGGTAAGCACTCCACAGTGTGGCGCAACAGAAAGATAGTGCCGCGTTCTGGAGAGCTGTGAAGACCCCGTTCCTACTTCCTAGTGACAGTCCCTCATTAGAAATTGCAATAACCGAGGTTTCTTGGATTGAGCACTTCTCAAAGGTATACAATGGACAAGGAAACCCTGAGAGGCCATCTAGTGATACAATATTAGAACCTAATGATAACATGCACCTCCAGGTCACAGTGGAGGAAGTGAGCAGAGCGCTCGCACTTAGCATGGGCGGAAAGGCCCCCGGTCCAGATGGTATTCCAGTGGACCTGTTCAAGTCTAATACTACCCTCTGGGGGCCCATTATAACTCAGGTTATTAACGCTAGTTCCCAAGCTCCATTACCTAAGACTTGGGTTGAGTCTATCATAGTCCCAATCTTCAAAAAAGGGGACCGACACAATCCCGGCTGTTACAGGCCAATTTCTTTACTCGACTCTATGGTAAAAGTGGCAGGGCGTGTGATTCTGGAACGCTTGCAAGATTGGGCTGAGGAAAGACGGGTTTTATCTGATATACAGTATGGCTTTCGGGAAGGGCTGGGAACAATCGAACAAAGCCTAAATCTGTCTATTCTGATGGGGATATACATAAGAGCGAAAAAGGGAAGATTGTTCCTGGCATTTGTGGACCTAACCGCGGCCTTCGATTCTGTAATACATGACAAACTGTGGGAGGTCCTCGAGGCCGTGGGGGTTGACGCAAATATTATCCTTTTCCTTAGGCGGCTTTACACTGGTGCCTCAGCCAGCGTGCGATTTGGTCTGCATGGGGAGCGTACAGCTGCATTCTCCATTAGGAGGGGGGTCAGGCAAGGCTGCGTCCTGGCCCTCTTTCTTTTTAACCTTTATATTAATGGACTGGAAGATGCTTTACTTCGGGGCGGACAAGACTTCCCTCAAGCCGGTGGCTGACCTATTCCCGCTCTCCTATATGCGGACGATGCGGTCTTAATAGCCCGAACTCAAATCGGCCTCCAAAAGGTCCTAAATAGTTTCACTAACTATATGAAGGACCTTGGTCTCAGAATCAATATATCAAAGACCTTTGTTATGAAATGTGGCACAGGGAGTCAGAGGTCACGAGACATGTTCGTAGACAGCCAGAAATTAGCTCCAACGAAGAGTTTTACATACCTTGGTGTCTTATTTAGCCATAATGATTCTTGGGCCCACACTATATCTACCAAAAGGCTGGCATTCATAAGGACAGCGGCCCTTATATCCTTTTCAAAGAAACTAGGTAGAAAACCGCCAGTTGAGCTTATTCAAATTTGCAGAGCCAAGTGCATCTCAACTGCAATGTATGGGGCGGGGGTTTGGGGTTTTGCCAACACTTCCCCGCTACAACTGGTGAAAAACTCCTTCCTACGGTACATTCTATCGGTTCCACCAAGTACATCTTCTTATGTTTGTCATGAGGAGCTGGGCCTCCCCTTTATCTCCGACCTCATAAACTTGGAGCCCATACTGCTGTGGCATAGGATCTGGTCGAAAGAACAGACTAAGCTAAATAGGGAGATCGTGCAGGATAGCTTCCAACTGGAAGGGTAAGGTTCCTACGTGATTTTATGAAGGACCTTGGTCACCCAGAATATTTTACGAACCCTGAGTCAATGCAGGGCATCTCCAGGAAAGCATTAAAAAAGAGGGTTTCCTGTTATTATATACAATAAGAGTGTCTGGGGAAATTTTAAAGCCCAGTGTTAACCAACATCAGTTAATATTAACTACGAGAAGTTTGGAACCATATTTAGCTTTTGTACCGGGTGGTTTTGATAGACTGCTTTTAACTAGATTTAGATTGGGCACTGTTCATAGACTCGTGACCTTCTCACAAACGAATGATTGGTCACGGACATTACAATTATGTCCATGTGACAAACGCTCCGATCAATCTACCATTCATTTAGTCTTATTTTGTAAATTTGATATAGAGTCGAGGAAAGTGTGGATAATTCCAATTTTAAAACAACAGGGGTTGAGGCATTGTTGCCCTGCTTTTATTAAATTTCAGTTTTTGGAGAATGAGCACATAGCGTGGAGGGTAGCCATGTTTTTGAAGAAGGTGCTCTGTTTAAGGAAGAGTATCACTGGAGATTAGTTATAATTCATAGGGGCATTCATCCCCTTTTTAGATAGTTTATGTCACTGCAGTGTTATTTATTCTCTCTGTTTTTAATCTGTTTTATTGTCGCCATCTGATCACTGTATTTATTTTGTGTAACTTACTGCCTTACACGATATATTTTGTATGTGCTTTTTATGATTGTTAAAAAAGCAGTCGAATAAAGCTTTTCTTGACTTGACTTGACATCATATTGTTGAGAAGACACAAATTACCTGAAAAAATGCTTTTAGCAATGCTTGCTTTATAGAGCAGTTTTTAACGGAAAAACTAAAGCAAGTTCTACCAAAAGTGTAATATATAAACAGTTTATTTTTTCGATAATCAACTGCTCATTGTCATTAAAATTACTCTAATTTCTTAGTAATGCATTGATTAACTGATGGAATCAAAAATGCAGAGAGCTTGAGACTCAGATAGCGCTGTTTCAGATATTTGCATTCGAGTTCTGGCTTAACATAAATTCCATCAATGTTGACAAAATTGTGACATGGTGTTCTTATCTCCCTTCCACTTTTTAGCTGACACAATTTACTGCATCTGTCGCTGACACGTTTTTCCTCGGAAATAGCCCAGTAGTGAGTTAAGATATGGCTAAACGCTTGCATATCTAGTTCTGACAATTTCGCTGAAGGGTGTTTTTACTGAACTCTGGAGAAACGCGCATCTCAAGGAAATTGCAAACCCATGAATACTTTTCATTGGTATGTATATATTTTCTGTCTTGCAAACTGTTCAGAAATGAAACTTGTCTGAGTAGTGTATTATTATTATTTTTCATTTATATATCAATTTTACTATTTTTAAAATATGTATTCAACATACATTAGGATCTGTCAATATTTGCCTTTTGCCTCCACAGTTTACAACTGAGCTCTGTTCAGAGTGCTCAAAATTACCAGTTGCTGAGATTAATTCAAATATTCTGACAATCTCGCACTTGTTCTCCAAATATGTTTCATAGTTCGTTACTTTGCATATTTACTTTTAGAATATTTTGACTTTTTTGCATTGTAAAATTCACTAGTACATCCTTTGCGTGCAAAATATATATGTTTCATTTGGTAGGGAAAACGGATATTGCTCTGTGGTGAGCTTGATAGCGTTTCATTTGAATAGGCTTTCTTTCATTTATTACCTGATACGCAATTTAATTTAAAAAAGCAACCTAAAAATCGCGGATACTCCCTTTTTCTGCACCGTCTGCCCACACGCTTATCTTCTTCCATGTCTTATGTTCTCTTTTCACTCTTCTGTGTTCTCGCTTTCTTTTTTTTTTGTCCTCATTCACCTCACGCCCATACCCCTAAATTGCACCCTTGTCTTTCAGGGTAGCCATACCTGAGGGGTAGTTTGCTTTCTCTTTCAGCATACATCGGCATGTAACCAAGTATCGAAGTACAGAGACAAAGGTGCTTGCAATCATAGGGCAAAGTTTGTATTCCAAAAAAGAGAAAGAAAAAAAAATAAGGAAAACAAGAACCAAACTTCTTGCTAACCACCCACTAACAACACTTTGCTCCAGCCAATTCATTAGTGGTAGCCAAATCTCATATCTTTTAGCTGTCAAATCTATGGCATCCATTTTCAGTATATACTTTAGCGAGATTAGCCATTCAGTATACGTTCGTGAGAACCCCATTATCCATTTCTTACAGATTTCTCTACGTGGCCAACGTAATAAATAAAATAGCAGCTTTGTTCCATCTTTACTCAACTTTACTGGGCCCTACGATATCCCAAATATAACGAGGGAGAGGTGCACCTTAATATTTATTTCAAGAATGCTCTTCAAATCCTTTCCCACATTTCCCCAGAAGCTAAAACTCCCAGGACATTCCATAAACAACATCATTGGTTTTCTCTAGTCCGTATTTCATGCATTTAGCTACTGTCCCTTTTCCCATCTTCGATATCCTGTAGGGAGTCCAGTATGCTTTGTGAATCGAAAAGAGATGGTTCCTCCTTAAACTAGCAGGTTTAACAGTACAGTATAAAGTGCCCATTGATACTTGCCATGGTTCTTTTAACTGCATCTTCGGCAAGTATGCAGTCCACACGTCATCTGGTAGTGTATACTCTCCGTCAGTTATATCCTTCAGTAGCCAGTACCAACCTGAAACTTCCTTCCTCCTTTTAGTGTTCCTTACATTAGTCTTTCCTCCTACTCATTTGTTTCCCCAATCTCCTGCATCAAGCTCTGGGACCAGAACTTTAATTGTAAATATTTAAATTTTGATATGTTCCCTTCCGCCGTCACATAAATTTAATCTCATGGTAAAAATAGCCATTTTATGTGAGTTGGCCCCATCTCTGTTTGCCACTGGATTCAAGCTAGCCTGGCTGATGAGAGGCGTTGCCCCAAAACCTGTCACAGGATGCTTGTATCCGGTCCAGGGAAGACTTGGCTTGGCAGTTCAGGCTGGACAGTTCCCATAAGGCACAGGGTCAAGACTAATTTGCAAATGGCTGGGTCTGAACTGGGGTGGCGATTTGAGCTAAAGAACGTTGATGGATTAAACCCAGATCTATGACTGGGGGTGTGTGTCTGAAAAGAGTCAGTGCTCCGTCCATCATCTCCTTGTGTTTGCTTCCCATCTCTGGCTACCCACCATTTTAATAGGAAGTGCCAGCTTGTCATTGACACATTCTGGTGAACCCGGTGAGTCCCAAATGGGTGCAAATTTACTATAGTATGTAAGTTTAGTTGCTTTCCTGATTTGGCACCAAATTTCCGCCATTGCTTGTAATACCTTAAATCGCACCTTCTCGCTTCCTTACTTAGCTTGTAATCTAGCTGATGTCAATCCTTCGCTCTCTTTTCTGAGCAGATTTCTTGTTGCTCATGTTTGCTGTTTTCAATCATTATGGTACCGATTTATATAGCCATTTACAGCAGAAAAGCTTACTTTTACTGTTAAATTTTTGCTCCACTTGTGCCTGTCAAGAATTCGCAAAAGAATATTGATTTGTTGTTTGAGTGTTACCACTGCATAATTTTATGCTATGACTACAATTATGCAGTAGTAAACATCAAGCAAGGGGTGTTTAGTGGGCAGATCAAGGCATAGTAGCTTTAACAGTTTTTTAATGTCCAAATTCGTGAATTTGTTGATTTTCACAAACTCCTCTCTGGTCGTTTGCCAACTTAAAAATGGTCATAAATGTACTGCCTCAGATGTCTACAGCAACTGCAGTTCTAGGGTGGAAGGAGAACACAACACTCCAAATTTCACTGGAAAGCAGGAGAAAGGGTTTCTCCAAGAGGAAAAAAGTTTTCCTCGTGGAGAACAAAATAAAGAAAAAGAAAACAATTTGCATTTTCTCAGAGGACTGCCTTTCCTCAATGCAGCAGCGGAATCCTTGCACTGAAATCCATCAAGAGAAGCAAGTAAGCAGTCGCGGCTCCTGGAGGGAGTGCTGCGGGCGGTGGGGCGGGGCGGGGAGGGGCGGGGGAGGGGCAGGGTGGGGGTAGTAAACTCCGGCATACGGCCGAAAGGAGGTAAGTACATAAATAAATAAATAAAACGAATTACATTGCGTGTGCCGCATCGCCATTTGGCGTTGCAGCGCGCGCAATGTAATTCGTTTTATTTATTTATGTACTTACCTCCGTTCGGCCGTATGCCGGAGTTTACTACCCCCCCACCCTGCCCCTCCACCGCCCCGCCCCACCGCCCACAGCACTCCCTCCAGGAGCCGCGACTGCAAGTAAGCCAGATTTTGTTCAGTAAGAATCTGGCGTGAAGGAGGGTTTTTCCCCCAGGGAAAATTTCTAATAAACATGGGATTAAAAAGTGCATTTTAAAGCACAGTTTTCACACAAACTTGCTTAAAAAGTGTAGGCTGTGGAAGGGCAATCATTATATATTCAAGTATTTTCAAGGTGTAGCAAGCTAATGAAGCTTGATGCACACTTGAGTCGACTTCGTTTTTTGCAAAATGTGCTGTAGGTGCCCCCATTTCTCAATGATCACCTCCTTTGTGCCAGGACCATCCTTTTGTCATGGGTGCCCCCATATGACATGGATGCCTCAAATGGCAAGAATTATCTAGAATATATCAGTGCCCCAATTTTGCTATTGATGCCATCTATATGTCATGGGTGACTGTTATGTCAACAATTACTTCCAGTATGCCAAGATCAACATTCTGTCATGGTTGACCCGCCATACACCATATGCCAAGAATTATCTCAATGTGACAGTACCGCTATTGTGTCATGGGTACCACATATGCCAAGTAGTACCTACAATATACTAGGACCAATAACAAACTTGCAAGCATAACACACATACACATTCTTTATCTCTCATGCTCACTTAAATTCACTCACTCTCAGTGATTGTGACTCATTTACTCTCACTCAATCACTCACTCACTGACTCACTCTCACGCCTTACTTATACTCACTCATGCATTCTAATTCACTCATGCACACTTACACTCACTCTTACTTTCACTCACTTATTTTTTATCACTGTCACTCACACTCAATTACATTCATTCTAATGCTCACTCACTTAAACTCAATCACAATCCCTTTTTCTCACTGTCTCACATATTCTTACTCTCAAATAAACTCATAGTCACTCATTCTCACTCACACTTATTCTCACTCACATTCCCTCTTTCTCACACCCTCACACTAATACTCAGTTATTCTCATTGACTCTCTCTCACTGTCACACACTAAATTGCACTTAGTCTTACTCTCATTCACTCTGTCACTCACTTATTCTTACTCAGTATCACTCTAGCTCACTCATACGGACTTACTGTCACACAATACCACTACTTATCACCCACTCCCTCTGTCACACACTCTCACTCATGTTCACAGAAATACACACTCAGAGCTTTTTCTTTTATTCCTCAGCTGCCTTTTTCAGCTCCTGGTGTCATACTTACTATTAGGACAAAGACACAGATCCCTCCTGCCTTCACCTGACCCATATCTAAATCTGTGATGAGTTTGGAAAGAGTGTGAGGGCAGGTTGATTTGGCCTTTAGCCCTGGGAATTGTAGTATTTAAGTCCATCGTGATTAGAGCTACATTTAGACATGACACTGTATCAACACTGTAGTGTGTTGCAAATGGGGAGGCATTGAGATGTGGCATGTCCCACAGGCCAGCACTGGGACTTCTCCAGCCCTGGACAATCTGTCTAATGATTGATGCACGTAATAGAAGACATGCACTTTTTACTCCACTAATAACAAATAACAGCCTATTAGTCACAATTTGTACAATAAAAAAGGAGCAGAAAACAAGGAGTTCGGAGCCCCAATGCCCATCAGCATGAGTCGACGCTGGTAATGTTCTTCCAGCTCCACACAGCGGAAATAGCAAATGTCACACAACACAGTCAGTACCACGCCTGGAAAGTCATACATTTTTACTTATGTCTAGGAGTATGGATATGGATGTAAAATATACAGCCTTTTAATGCGAATCATATTCTTACTGTTCCAGTTCACAGTAACAAAACTGTAATCGTTTCCCAAACCCACTGGGCCTCATTCACAAAGACTGCTGCTATGAGCATGTGTGTCTTACTGCAATAGACTTCCTCCCTTACTTATGGAATTCATAAATATGCAAAGAGTTCTACAAGAGTCAGTTAAAGTAAACTCTTTCTAAATCAGACCTTTTCTCCCCCAGACTTCAGCGCTTCCTTGTTTAATAGCCTTCTTGACCATTTCCTCTCATTCCATCTTTAACTTTGCAACTCTGCTTTGGTTATAGATAACATGGAAACGTACGTTTTAAAAAAAAACTACAAATTCACCTAAAACCAGCTAAGCTAAGTTACATTACAAATTAAAACCGAAAAAACACTCAAGCTATGCTTAGCAGCGCAGCACAATCCATAACACCTACCATTCATGTAAACAATAACTCCAGACCAAATGTAGTGCACATGGGTGGATTTCTAAGTTTTTAAATATATACTTTCAGGTGTTATAACTAAATCTAACCATGACTTCACTTCAATCATTGTTTTTTTAAGTGCAATTTTTGTGACTTTTTGATCATATACCACATTCATGAGATGTGGCCTAATGCCTAGGGTGGCCGACCTCGGAGCTGTGGAACCGGGTTCGAGTCTCGACAGGGACGCATAACATCCTGTCATTCTGGGCAAATCACTTAATCTCCCCGTGCCTATCAAAAATGAATGCATCGGTCTGTATTGTAACTGGTGCTCATGTAAAGCGCTCTGATACCCTTGGGTCTAGTTTGCGCTATATAAAACAAGAATTGGCATAGCCAATAGGTCTCGCCTTTGGGACCTTATAAGTGTTTAGCCATGCAACAGTTGGTGTTGTTGCACCAAGGATATTGTGCTGGATAACCAAACACTTATAAGGTCCCAAAGGCGAGACCTATTGGCTATGCCAATGCTTGTTTTTCTTTGAGTTTAAGCACTCTGCCAGAGTGAGTCATTTTCAGCTGACTCCCTTGTATACTACTTCCCCCCCCTCCCCCCCCGCTGTCTGTCTACTTGCAGGGGAGCATTGAAAAAGGACTTGAATTATGACGCCCCAATGCGTAACCGTTTAAAAAGTAATTGATG
Source organism: Calotriton arnoldi (assembly GCA_963921515.1). Lineage (NCBI taxonomy): Eukaryota > Metazoa > Chordata > Amphibia > Caudata > Salamandridae > Calotriton > Calotriton arnoldi. Next base: position 1,186,747 of record CAWUFW010002192.1, on the reverse strand, counting down.
ACTGTTCCAAAGAAAATAACAATTGTTCACAGAAGAGATCATCCTGCTTTGCCAAGCATGTTATTTGGCATTTGTTGAGGACACAGCCTTCCATTAGTATGGCACTGAATCTCTTTACGAAAGTCCTGTGTTGACTTTTTAAACAAGCAGCTATGACCAAGGCCACTGGAATAATGTGATACTGTGGCTTCTGCATTTTTCACATAATTATGGATTTGTCACATTTGCCCCATCATCTGAAATCTTTGCCCAGATTATTACCATGGGTGAAACAAATTAAAAGAATGAAGTAAAACTTTTTTTGAAAAATGTGCTGCATTATGACGGATAATTTGCCTTTTCTTGGCGCATAATTTAGTCAACCGTGCCACAAAATGTAATGCTCCCCTGTCGCATAATTCCAGAGGCCCTGGCTATGATAGTGGGCCTAGGTTCGACAATCCTCTGCCGCACAGTGATATTGGGACAGGAGTGTATATTTGCACTAGGCAGTAAATATAGCCAATTACAGAGCTCTATCCTATAGACACCCCCCACCCCCTCCTCCTCCGCCCCCTTCCATACACCTGGCCGCCGGCACTCTCTGCCCCTGTCGGCTCACACAACAAACACTTACCTCGGATGTTCAGTGTTAAAACAATAAACCCCGCCTGTAGGCTCGAAAAAACAGGCCGGCTTTAAGGAATACGCTGCCAGTTTGGCATTCTCTTCTGTGCCGCTGCAGGAATTACTCGCTGCTCTGCATTTTATCCAGGCGGACGGCGAGCCATTTAAAATATCAAAAACAAAATGTGGGTGCGTGAGGAAGAGGTGAGGGCGGGGGTCTGGTTGATCAGCTTACGGGAACGTAAAGAACCAGCCTTCCCCCCTGAGCACCCCCCTTTCCCTCAAAACCCACTCAAGTAAGGGGGGCTCCCAGCTGCGGTGGGAAAACAGGGTAAAACACCCAGCAGAGGATGTTATCTGAGAGGTGTGGCGTGAGGTGTCGAAAATGTCACATTTCCTTTCACCGGAGCGAGCGGCTCAACCGGGGTCACTTTCATCCTCGGGGACAGCAAATGGGCTTTTAATGGCACCAGCATGTGCTGAAGTGGAGCTCTGCCCTTATCTCCGATCAGACCCCAGAGGGCCCTTGAAGCAGACTCTGAGCACGCAGAGCTGCAGATTACAGAGCTCCTCTCGCGCGCTGTCCAAACAGCCGCGACACGGGAGCCCCGGGGGCTTTAACGCTCATTAATGCCCGTCGTGTTTATAGTGGCGGTGATTAACACAGCAACAGTGGCACGTCTGCACGGGAGCCACAATAAACCGCTTCCGCGAGTCCCAGTAAAGCAACCACCAGCGTTTACGGCTGACCAAAACTGCAGCTGCGTGAATAACAAGCGCGCGCGCCTCGCACGGCAGCAGGGGGAGGGGGGAGAGGAGGGGGCCTGCGCGATTCCCTTGCGGGAGCGAGCGGCGCCAGGAGCGATAATTGCTACCATATGGCGCCACTCGCTCCCGCAAGTGAATCGCCAAACGTGCACGCGTTGCAATTGAAGGCAATGGAACGCGTGCACGTTTTTGGCTGAAAAGCCGAAGCGATTCCAAAAGGTCTTTTTGCCTAGGCAGCGCATGCGCGCTGCGTAGGCGAGACCTAAAAAACTCCACAAGAGTTCCCTGCACCCAACCCTGTGCGGGCAGCCAAACCCAGCTGCATATGCCCTTCAACCATTGGCAGTGGAGAGTTGGCCTCAAGGCTGAGGAACTCTGTGTAGTTCCTGAAGTTAGGTGGAGAGCTGCTCCTTCTAATGGAGCACATCTAAAAATAAGCCAAACTCTAAAATTGCCCTTGTACACAGTACATGAGCATGTGATTAGCACAGTACTTTCCATTCAATTTATACAACAGCTACGGCATATCAAACAGCACATCCAAGTCGGTCCCAAATCGTAAGCAGGTGCATTCTCTGACCAGCATCCAGCTTTTAATGCTGCTGCTACTGAATCAGAAAGAAGAATGCAATTAAATCAGGAGGCACTGAAATTCTAGTCATTTTTAACAATTTCAAATTGGCGACCATAGTGTGTTCATTCTCATAAATCTTATTTATTCAACCTTTCCTTAAAATCAATACAGGCCCAGCCAACAGTTTTCACTCAAAAACTTCTTCAGGGCAATTTCCACCTTTTGGCATCATAAGGGGCATTGTAGGAATTGACATCTTGGTAGACAATTTGCAGAATTTCGAGGAGAGGTTTCTCTAAAAATTCACAGCAGTGTTTTCTTGATGTTTTTAGTATAGCACATGGTGACAACTTAATCTGTGATCTCCACCACATTTGGTATGTTGGTGTTTCGCCATACTAAACTCATCATAAAGACATTGCTGTGCATTTTTAAGAAACAAACATAAAGACATTTGTTCTTTGTACAAACAATAATTGCACGACAATTCATCAACCCAATATAGACACATTTTCCTTCAATTGAATAAACCATGCCATAGCCCTGTGTACTCGGCAGAGAGTTCAGGGGTTGGATGAGCATATGGTGTACACACCACACCTTTAAAACCAAGTGACTGGGACTGTGAGAATATCACATTGACTTCCTCCTCAATTTCAGAACTACCCTTGAGGCAACTCAGTTCACATTATGCACTATAAAAGAGTTGCATGTTGCATGTTGCATGAAAAAGACTACAGAAAGACAACAGCAAGTACGCATAACAAATGTAAGATGAAGTACAACATGTAAAATGCATTAAAATCTACACAGTGACTGCATCACTGGGTTGTGGCTTTTAACGATCATTGTAGAGAAATTGTTCTGTTTTTGCTGAAAAATTGAGAAGACAAAACTGAGCCTGAAAGGGACTTATTACAAAGTCAGTTTTTAAATGTGGCCCATTTAAGTCCAGCCCTGGAGACAGTTTCTTAGGTCAGAGATAGTACTGGGCTGGACAACCTGGGGACTGAGGAAGATGGGCTGCAGGAGCTGTTGGAGAGCATGTAAGAGGCCGGAGCCCTGGTATGCTCAATTTACCTATGATGCCAAACACTGGCAGCATCTACACCACAAGTACTCCAATGCAGTGATCTGTTTTCACAAAACAACAATAAATATTGGGGAAAGTGCATATATTGAGGAGGTCAGAGTTACTATTCTAACTTTAGTCTAAAAAACAGTAAGGAAAAAAAAGTGTGTACATTCTCTTGGTTGAATTTTTTAGCTCCAGCCAAAATATATTGGGAAAAGTGCATAGATTGCAAGGGTGAGTGGATCAGATTCACAATTCCAACTTCAGTCCAACAAAAATTGCTGCAGGAGTATATTTAAGGAGGGAAATGTATTAGTCCTACTTCAGGGCAATGAAAAATAGGGAAAGCATGTACATTAGGGGAGAGAGGTTACATTTAATATTCTATCTGCAGCCTTAGAAACATTTGGGAACGTGCATGCATGGGGAGGAAGATTTAAGGCCAGCTGTACTAACATTGGGAATACCGATTTCCTAATGGTGTTTCTCTCCGAATAGCAATTAGGAAATTGGTATTCCTACCAAATGGAACTCTTTTGAGTTTCATTAGCGATTCCTAGTGGGTCGCATATAGACCATTAGGAATTACAGCCATCACAGGGATGGTGCCCTGCAGAGGTCAGGAGACCAACATGTCTGTAATTGCTTTTTAATTAAGCAATCTTTTTTTTTTTTTTTAATGCAGCAAAAAGAAACTTTGCAATTTGCATTTTGTAAGTGTAGGAAGTGGTCCATGGGACCACGACCTGCCCTTAAAAAATATTTGTTTTCCATTCTCAAAGGGAAGGGGTCCCCAGGGCCCCTTCCTATTTGCAAATGGGTTACCACCTCCTTCAAGGAGTCAGTAAAATCTGAATGTTTTGCAACCGTAATTCGGTCGCAAAACATTCATACATCCCATTCAGATTCGGTATTTGGAAGGGACGTCCTAAACACACCCCTTTCAAATACCGAATTGCAAACACAAATTGCGATTTGGTAACGAGTTACCCAATTGCAATTTGTGTTTTGTACATATGTAAAAGCATTTTTGCAGTTGGAAGCAGCCTGATCAGGCGTTTCTGACTGCAAAAATGCTTCTTACATTTGGCCCTTAGTATGCTAGTTCCAGCCAATGAACATTCAGGAAAGAGCATATATTTGGGAGGCCAGATTTGCTACACCTAAACACCCACAACCAAATAAGTCTTATAAATTATTTCATTAATTTTAAAAAAGTTTTTAAAAAACTCAATTACAATTAAATGGCTTAAAAATTTTAAGAAGACCCTAAAATAACTTTAAAATGAACAATGTATGAAATTGAAAAAAACTATTCATATTGTTCATTAAATAATTTTAGCCTCCCATTTAACAGACACCTAAAAGAAAAGTAATAAAATTGTGATAATGAAAAATGATTTTACAACTAAAACAATTAGCAAATTTGTAATTTTACATATTTTATATTTAGTTTATATATATATTACTCCAAAGGGCCTAGGTGGGCAGGGTATATACCCTGCCCCCATATATCATTTTTTTTAAAACTTCAGGACATGGGACTAAGTCCCCGAGTCATGTAAAAGCTGCCAGCAACATTTTTCTCATGTTGCTGGCAGCCATTTCAGAGGGCTCGCTCCTGTGGAAGTCTGACTCCCATGGGAGCAAGATGGTCCAAGAGGAAAAAAGCTCCCAGGGCCAATCAGAATGCTCTCTTTTTAAATTGGCTCTCCCACTAGACCCTTGAGAGCCTCTCGCGGGCACAACCATCCAAATATACATTTACTTTTAAACCTTAATTCTTCCAAAACACTCTGATTGGATTTACACCAAATTACATAAAGCACCATCTCTGGACCAGGAGCTAGCTTCCTGCTAAATTTGGTGTAATTCAGTACAGCAGTTTTGCTGTAGCCCTGCGTAAAAAATTCGATGGAAAATCATGGCGATTTTGTGTTTTAGCCCCCCCTTTTTTTTTGGCTCCCGCTTGATGGATAACCACAAAATAATTCATGCACAAACTAGCCAAAAAATGCACTTTTTTGGAATGCTATGTGAAGATTTGTCAAACGGTGCTAAAATTATTAGCAACACAAAAAATGCATTTCCAATCAAATATATATATATATATATATATATATATATATATATATATATATATATATATATATATATATATATATATATATAAAAATTAAAAACACTACCCATCAATTCTCAGTGTACCCTGCAACCCCTAATATATATATATACATATATATATATATATATATATATATATATATATATATATATATATATATATATATTCACTGAAAAAACCAGAGGTTTTAGGGACAGTTATAGTTAGTTGGACATTGCACTCGTACAAAACCCGTGAAATTCCCCCGTTATAGTTAGTTCAGCTAACTATAACTCGCGCCCCGCAATGCACTGCTGATGACGTCACATATTACATCACTCATGACATGGTCAGTGACATCACTGATGACATCACTGATGACATCTCAAATGACATCACTGATGACATCATCCAGTGACTGTGTGTTTCTGTAAAGTTTAAATATGTTTAATATATATAGGGAAAGGCGTATTGAAGAATGAGTGGGTGTATAAGTGTCTGAATGGATGATTTAGTACGTGCGTGACTGACTCTACAAGTGAGTGATTAAACGTATCTTACTGAATGCATGGGTTAGTGACTAAACTGTGTGAATGTCTGTATCCGTCTGTTGGTGTGTAAGTGGATGCATGGATTTGCGAATAGCTACATGAGTGTCTATATGGGTTATTTATTGGTTCTATGAGTATCTGTATGGGTGCCTGAGTGTTTGTGTGGATGGGGTGTGTGCGACTGTGCATAGATGTGTGAGTGGGTGATTCACTGGGTGGATGGTTTCAAGAGTGCATCTGTGATAGACTGTATGGGTGGGTAAGTGTGTGTAAGAGTGTGTTAGTGAGTGAATGTATGTCCCAGTGGTACATGTGTGAGTAACTAAATATGTGAAAGGCAGTATATATGTGTATTGGAGTATATAAATAGCTATAAGCTGAGAGTGAGTGATTGTGATAGTGGCTGTATGGATGAGTGTGTGCTTGTATCAGTGATTGTATAAGAGCGTAACAATGTGCTAGTATTTGTATGATTAAGTGAGCTGGTGTGTGTATAACTGTATAGGTGAGTAAATGGCAGTGTGTTTAATTATTTGCATGACTGACTAGGTGTGTGAGTACCTCTATGGATGAGTGGCGGTGTTTGAGTGTCTATATAGGAGTAAGAGTGCATATGATAGTCCTGTACTGAGTGACCATAAGTATGAGTGACTGTACGGGTGAGTGAGTGGATGTGTGTGTGTAGACCTAAGAATCAGTGAGTGGGTATGTAGTTATTGGTGTTGGAGTGTCTATGGTTTTGCGAATGGCACTCTGTAATTTAGATTGGGTGTATCAAAGGTTATATTAGGGTGTGAGGAGCTGCATCAGATTATCACGTGGATGATGTCATCAGTGATGTCATTTGAGATGTCATCAGTGATGTCATCAGTGATGTCACTGACCATGTCATGAGTGATGTAATATGTGACGTCATCAGCAGTGCATTATGGGGCGCGAGTTATAGTTAGCTGAACTAACTATAACGGGGAATTTCACGGGTTTTGTACGAGTGCAATGTCCAACTAACTATAACTGTCCCTAAAACCTCTGTTTTTTTCAGTGAATTTCAAAGGTTTTTTAAATGCTAATTTCTAACTATAACGTGTCTGAAACCTATGGTTTTTTCAGTGAATTTCAAAGGTTTTTAAAATGCTAATTTGTAACTATAACGTGCCTGAAACCTACGGTTTTTTCAGTGAATTTCAAAGGTTTTTTAAATGACAATTTTTAAATGTATTAATTTTTATATTAATTTTTTTCATACTGATTTACTACATTTTTAGAAACAATTTCTTTTACATATTTTATTTTTTAAATTACATTGTAATTACATTATACATTACATTACAAAAAATACTTTCTCAGAATGAATTACTTTAGTTTAAATACTTTGCACATAGGCAATAGACTTTTAAGTACAGTAGTTACAGTTGTTGCAATGGGCAACACATTTTCAAACACAATGCAACATTCAGCTCAATGTGAATTTCTAGTTAAATGCAATTAGTTACTTTATGGATTACTTTTTCTAACCACAGGACTGGATCCTAGATTCAGTCCTGGTACATCTCCTGTAAACAGTTGAGTAAAAGCGTTTTGGTTACAGTCGTGATTTTTAAGGAATATTATTGTATTTTAAAAGTTGACACTTAGAAACTTTTTCTCATAGAATCACCAATGTTATCCTATGGAAGGAAATTCACTTAGCAGGTAAAAACTGTTATCGTTACTTTTTCTTACTCAGTGTTGGATCCTGGATCCAGCACTGGTGCATCTCCTGTAAACAGTTGAAAGAATGCGTTTAAGTCATACAGGCGATTTTTAAGGAATATTTGTAGTTTGTGAAAATCGACACTTTGAAACTTTTCTGCTGAAAACCAGACAATGGATTCCTACGGAAGAAAATATAAGTTACTGGTAAGTACGGTTAAAATTACTTTTCAGGACCAGTACTGGGCTGAAAGATACAGCACTGAGGTCTCTCCTTATAACAGGTGAGTAAATCGGAATTCGTATTTCTGCTGATTTTAGAGGAATATTTGTATGTTTCAAAAATCAACACTTAGAAACTTTTTCAGCAAAAAGCAGGCAATGATATCCTTTGGAAGGAAATTCAAGTTACTGGTAAGTACGGTTAAAATTACTTTTGAGGATCAGTACTGGGCTGAAAGATGCAGCACTGAGGTCTCTCCTGATAACAGATGAGTAAATCGGAATTCGTATTTCGGCTGATTTTAGATGAATATTTTAAAGTTCCAAAACTCCACACTTAGAAGAATTTCCAAGTGAAACCAGTCAATGTTAGCCTATGGAAGGAAATTCAAGTTACTGGTAAGTACGGTTAAAATTACTTTTCAGGACCAGTACTGGGCTGAAAGATGCAGCACTGAGGTCTCTCCTGATAACAGGTGAGTAAATCAGAATTCGGATTTCGGCTGATTTTAGAGGAATATTTGTATGTTTCAAAAATCAACACTTAGAAACTTTTTCAGCAAAAAGCAGGCAATGATATCCTATGGAAGGAAATTCAAGTTACTGGTAAGTACGGTTAAAATTACTTTTGAGGATCAGTACTGGGCTGAAAGATGAAGCACTGAGGTCTCTCCTGATAACAGGTGAGTAAATCGGAATTCGTATTTCGGCTGATTTTAGAGGAATATTTTAAAGTTCCAAAACTCCACACTTAGAAGAATTTCCAAGTGAAACCAGTCAATGTTAGCCTATGAAGGAAATTCAAGTTACCGGTAAGTACGGTTAAAATTACTTTTCAGGACCAGTACTGGGCTGAAAGATGCAGCACTGAGGTCTCTCCTGATAACAGGTGAGTAAATCGGAATTCGTATTTCGGCTGATTTTAGAGGAATATTTTAAAGTTCCAAAACTCCACACTTAGAAGAATTTCCAAGTGAAACCAGTCAATGTTAGCCTATGTAAGGAAATTCAAGTTACTGGTAAGTACGGTTAAAATTACTTTTCAGGACCAGTACTGGGCTGAAAGATGCAGCACTGAGGTCTCTCCTGATAACAGGTGAGTAAATCAGAATTCGGATTTCGGCTGATTTTAGAGGAATATTTGTATGTTTCAAAAATCAACACTTAGAAACTTTTTCTGCAAAAAGCAGTCAATGATATCCTATGGAAGGAAATTCAAGTTACTGGTAAGTATGGTTAAAATTACTTTTGAGGATCAGTACTGGGCTGAAAGATGCAGCACTGAGGTCTCTCCTGATAACAGGTGAGTAAATCGGAATTCGTATTTCGGCTGATTTTAGAGGAATATTTTAAAGTTCCAAAACTCCACACTTAGAAGAATTTCCAAGTGAAACCAGTCAATGTTAGCCTATGAAGGAAATTCAAGTTACCGGTAAGTACGGTTAAAATTACTTTTCAGGACCAGTACTGGGCTGAAAGATGCAGCACTGAGGTCTCTCCTGATAACAGGTGAGTAAATCGGAATTCGTATTTCGGCTGATTTTAGAGGAATATTTTAAAGTTCCAAAACTCCACACTTAGAAGAATTTCCAAGTGAAACCAGTCAATGTTAGCCTATGAAGGAAATTCAAGTTACCGGTAAGTACGGTTAAAATTACTTTTGAGGATCAGTACTGGGCTGAAAGATGCAGCACTGAGGTCTCTCCTGATAACAGGTGAGTAAATCGGAATTCGTATTTCGGCTGATTTTAGAGGAATATTTTAAAGTTCCAAAACTCCACACTTAGAAGAATTTCCAAGTGAAACCAGTCAATGTTAGCCTATGAAGGAAATTCAAGTTACCGGTAAGTACGGTTAAAATTACTTTTCAGGACCAGTACTGGGCTGAAAGATGCAGCACTGAGGTCTCTCCTGATAACAGGTGAGTAAATCGGAATTCGGATTTCGGCTGATTTTAGAGGAATATTTGCACAATGGTGAAGGGAGGGGCGGGGCCTGAGGTGACATCTGTGCAAACGCGCCCCATGGTGCGTTTTAAGTTGGGGGATTAAGTCCCCTTGAATCATGAGGGTCCCTACGGGCCAACTAGCCCACCAGGAACCTCCAGTATGCGTCAGGGGCTGCGTTGCAGAGACATGTACAGAGGCCACACCCCTTTTACACCTCTCTGCAACGCAGCTCTGTGGCGCTTTCTGGACGTACCTGTTGGGCTAGTTGGCCCCCAGGGACCCTCAGGATTGAAGAGGATTTAATTCCCCATCTTAAAACGCGCCACGGGGCCTGTTTGCACACATGTCACCTGAAGCCCCGCCCCTCCCTTCACCACTGTGCAAACGCGCCCTGTGGCGCGTTTTAAGTCGGGGGATTAACTCCCTTGAATCCTGAGGGTCCCTGGGGTGCAACTAGCCCACCATATACCTCCAAAAGCGCCATAGAGCTGCGTTGCAGAGAGGTGTAAAAAGGGGCGTGGTCTCTGTACACCTCTCTGCAAGGCAGCCCCTGGCGCATACTGGAGGTTCCTGGTGGGCTAGTTGGCCCCCAGGGACCCCCAGTATTCAAGGGGAATTCGTTCCCCCTCTGCAAACGCGCCAGGGGGCGCGTTTGCAGAGTGGTGAAGGAAGGGGGCGGGGCCTGCGGCCCGATCGTTTTTTGTTTTTAAAAAAAAAAAAATTGGGGGAGGGGGCCGCGTGGCCCCCTCCCGGGCTACTACTTGCCCCGGGGACCCCATCCCCCGGGCTGGCCCTCTCGTTGGGGGACTGTGGGGGTCCCCAATCCCCTCACAGTCCCGCCGGCTCCCGTGTCCTACGGGAGCCGGCATTGCATTGCACATGGGGAGCAGCTAACATGCTGCTCCCCATGTGGAAAGCAGTCGGCTTTGGATATTGGAAGAGAGAGCAGGTTTCCTGCCTCTCTTCCAATATCCAAGCAGTTTGTAATGACAGGACGGGAGCCGCGAGGCTCCCGTCCTGTCATTGCAAACAGCAGTGTCCCGGGGGTAGGCACCCCGGGACACTGCAGGAGCCGGCCCTGGGGGTGGTGGTCCCCAGGGCCATCAAGGGCTCCAGGAGGGGCCGCGCGGCCCCCTCCCATTCAGTGCACAGCCCCGGGGAGGTGGTGGTCCCTGGGCTCTGGGGGTCCAAAACGGACCCCCATTGTAATTTTCTTAGTGCCCCGGGAGGTGGTGGTCTCGGGCGTGTGGGGGCTGGAGCCCCCCACACAGGTTTTTAATTAAAAAAAGAAGCCCCGGGAGGTGGTGGTCCTCGGGCTGCGGGAGGGCTCAGAGCCCTCCCGCACCATTCTACATAAAGCCCCGGGGGTGGTGGTCCTCGGGCTTGGGGGCCCTAGAGGCCCCCACACATAAAATTAACCCCCCAGCATGCCCCCGGGACTTGGCCCACCCGGGGCCACTAACATCGAAGCGCGGAGACCGCGCTCGATTTTTTTTTTTTCGGCAGGGTTCGCGCTCCTGAGCGCATCCTGCCGATTTTTAAAAAAAAAAAAATTTTGCCCAGGGGGTCCTTGTGGGACCCCTGAGCAGACCTAGGGGTCAGGGTGTTTCTACCCTGCTCCCTTTGTGCGCTTTGCGCACTTGTTTCTGTCCCTCGGTTCTACCGAGGGATAAAATGGCTGCCAACACTTCCTGATTTGGAGTGTTGACAGCCAATTAACATAAAGCTCGTGCTCGGGAGGATCCGCGGCCCTAGATATATCTATCTTTTTTACTTTTCATTTTCTCAGCAACTACTGAACGGATTTACACCATTTAACAAAAGGGTTCTTTCTGAACCAAGAACTACCTCTTTGCCAAATTTGGTGTAATTCCGTTCAGCAGTTCGGGCTGTAGCCGTGTCTAAAGTTTCCTATGGAAAATTGCATGGGGAAAACGCGTTTTGGGACCCCCTTTTCTCGGCCCCCGCTTGACGAATCCCCCGAGACTTTCAGGGTAGGAGCGGACCGGAGCGCCCACAAAGTTTGAAAATTTTGCGAAGATACGTCAACCGGCAAGAGAGTTATTTCAAATAGAATGTCGCGGATTTCCTATGGATAATAGGTTGTAACTATAACTATCTACTGGCGACCGCCAGTAGATAATATATATATATATATTTTATATATATATATATATATTTATATATATATTTATATATATATATATATTTAATTTAAACAATAATTACATATTTCAGTACATTTGAAAAAAACAACTCTATTAAATAAACATTTCAGTTAAACATTATTATACTTATTAAAATAATTAATTCAAACAAATTAATATATATTTCAATTAAATGGCTGGGCACCCAACTACCCAATAAACCTCCAGATGCCAAAAATACAAGTAAATAATTGTAAAATATATAACAATGTCAAATTTTACAAAATTAAAATATTAAACAATTAGCAATAATTAATGTACACTTAAAAAATAGCACTACCCACTCAAAACACATAACATCACGCAACTCATAAAAACTTGAGTAAATAATTAAACAAAAACCGCACACAAATAAATTTAGAATTTCAATTTAAATATGAAAACTAATTTTCATTTACAAAAATTGCATAATTTATACATTAATCAATTAATAACAATGTATATTTATTTAACATAAAACACTACCCATTCAATCCAACAATGAACTCCATAACCTGAAATAAAATTTTCCTGCATTAAAAACATATTAACCTTTTAAGTGTGGCTTTTGGCCAATGGCCGACGGCAGCACTACCTCTTCAGTGCAGGAGTTGGCCATTGAGTCTTTTATTTTAGTTTAATGATGATCAGTGCGCATGGCATGCTGACGTCATTACACTAAAGTGAAAGTAAAACGAGCCAATGGGCTTGTTTTACTTTCACTGCATCAGTGCTTGGGGGCATATCTCAGCCCCCCCTCCTGAGCACTGATTGGGATGGGAGAGGTATAGTTGGAAAGGGTAGACTCTTCCCCTTTCCAATAATATCTCTCCTGTGGATCCCTGCTTGAGGATCGCCATAGGAGAGCAATACCCAAGCAGGGATGCACTCACTAGACACCAGGGATTTTGGGGGAGTGGCCCTTTGGGCAAGGGCTTGTGCTCCCCCCACTCCATACTGGATCAGTCTTTATTTACTGGTAGTTACCCCAAATCTACCCTCGGGGGGGGGGGGAAAAGCCCACTAGACACCAGTGTCGATTTTTTAAATAACTATAGGGGATGGGGGCTGACCATGCCTTCACCCTCAAAAACAATTGTGTCAGTCTTTCTGCCCCACTGAAGGGCAGATGGGGGTGATTACCCCCAGTCTGCCTACCTGGTAGGGCAGAAAGCCCACTAGACACCATGGAATTATTTACTTTTTTTTCAATATAGGGTGTGGGCTGCCTACCATGGGCATAGCCATGTCACCACCCCAACAAGAGAGATAGTTTTTCTGCCCCCCGTGGGCAGATGGGGTAAATACCCTTGTCCACTAGAAGCCAATATGAATGTGTATTTAAACATAGGGGTAGGGGCTGCCCACCAAAGGCATAGCCACACTCCCACCCCAACTAAGGGCCTAATTACGATGTCGGTCGGAAAGGCTCCGAATGGCATTCGGTTTGACCGAACCCATGTCGGAAGCCAAGTTTCCGACTGACTCGGAAACATTTCCGACGGACCGATTATGATACAAGGTGGTCGGTCGGTCATTTAGAATCAGTTCCGACCAGCATTCGAAGAGTTCGAGTCAGTCGGTGCCGAATCGTAGAGCTCTACGGGCCGCCTTTCCAACCGATCAATTACGATGTCGGAATCCGACAGCAGATCCAACTTGGTCAGTCCGACACGGATCGGCTGTCGGAAACTGACTTTGGGGGCCCGTAGCAGGCCCCCTTTCACTCGGAGGCCTCAGGTTGGGGCCCGTGGGGGTACCCATGGGTCCCCTCTTTCCAACCATGCAGTGTGGCAGGCACAATGGGGTGCCTGCCATAGGGTGCAAGGTTTTCTGCACCCACCCCTTTTTTCAATGGGAGCCTGTGTTGTCAGTCGGAACACCGGCTCCCATTGAAGTCAATGGGAGTCCGACCGAACGGTGTTTGGAAACATTGTAATCAGTCGGTCGGACTCCCCGAACTCAAGTCGGTCAGAAACCATTCTGACAACGAGTCGTCGGAATGCTTTCTGACAGACATCGTACTGAGGCCCTAAATGGGAAAAGAGTCTTTTTGCCTTTGGGGGCAGTTTGGGGTAATTACACTGATCTGCCCCCTAGAGGGGCAGAAAGCCTACTAGAAGCCAGTGAATGTTTTTTTAATTTAAATATAGGGATGGGGACTGCCAGAATGGGTATTGCTATGTCCCCATTCTAAGTAAAAGGGGAAACAGCCTTTCTGCCCCCAGGGGCTGATGGGGCAATTACCCCTAATCTGCCCCTGGGGGGCAGAAAGTCCACTAGACTCCAGAGAAAGTTTTTTTTCCTTAAATTTAAGGGTGGGGGCTGCCCACCATGGGCATGGTTATGCTCTCACTCCAACTTAAGGGGGAAACAGTCTTTCTATCTCACCTGGGGACAGATTGGTGTAATTACTCCAGATCTGTCCCTCTGGGGAGCAGAAAGCCCTTTAGATGCCAGGGATGTTAAATATGGGGTGGGGTCTGTCTAGCATGAGCATGGCCATGCCCCCAACCCAAGTAAATGGGGCAAGTCTTTCTCCCCACAGGGGGCAGATGGGGGTAATTACTCCATCTGCTTCCAATGGGGGCAGAAAGACCACTAGACGCCAGGGAAAGTTTTTTTGAAAAGAATATAGGGGTGGGGACTGGCCACCATGAGCATGGCTATGCCCCTACCCCAGCGAAATCAGGCGACAGTCTGTCTGCCCCGCTTGAAGAGTATATTGGGGTAATTACCCCCGATCTGCCACCCGGGAGCTGAGAGCCCACTAGAGGCCGAGTTATTTTTTTAATATAGGGTTGGGGGCTGCCCAGCATGGCCATGACCATACCCTCCAAGTAAATGGGGCAACAGTCTTTCTGCTTTTGGGGTAATTACCCCCGATCTTCCCCCCTTGTGGGGGCAGAAAGCCCATTGTATGGCAGCAATATATATTTTTAATAAAATAATGGGGTGGGTCTTTCCCATCCTAACATTAGGATCCACAATCACCCTCTAAAACCTTAACAGTCTCTCTGTTCCCTGACGGACTAAAGGATCCTATCGCAATGGCAAGCGAGAAGACATTTGATTCTTTCGTGTGTTGTTTTTACATATGGGCCAGGAGAGTGTGGCTAGCTCCCAATATCGTCCCACTTGCAATGGTGAACGGTTCTCTTTTTGGATTTGGGTAGGCTGCCACCTGGAAAAACCTACCAGACTCAGACAGTTGTGGATACTAGACATCTAGGGGAGTCCAGGGTGGCGTGCTTTGCATGCATCCCACATCATTTTCTTACCCACGATGCCCTGCAAGCCTCAAACATTGACTACAAGCACACATTTTCCTCACATTTCTGTGCAGAAAACTTCTGTAATCTCTGAGGAGCACAAATTCCCTACCACACAGCATTCTCCCAAGTCTCCTGATAAAAATGGTACCTCACTTGTGAGGGTGGGCCAAGAGACATTGACTCAAAAGGCCGTAAAGTGCTATGTGGAGAAATTAGCGAAAGGTGTAGCTGCGGGATTTGGAGCCGTGCTCAGCCGCCACCCATGGAAACCTATTAATCACAGACATTTTTGAAAAGTAGACAAACACGGGATTCCAGGGTGGTGTGCCTTGTGTGAATCCCACGAAACGTCTGGAAGTTTCCATTCAAGAAATTCAGAGAAAATGTGTGATTTCAGGCAAAGTTTGAGGTATGAATGGCAATGTGGGTAAAAAAACGAATGGGATCCACACAAGGCACACCACCCTGGTCTCCGCTAGTTGTCTAGTTTTCAAAAATGTGCAGGTTTGCTATGTTTCGCTAAGAGCTGCCTGAGTCAGGGCCCAAAATCCACCAGCTATCCACTTTGCAAAAAGCAAGTCAGCTTTTGGTGGAAAAATTTGATGTATCTATGTTGCGTTTTGGGCTGTTTCCTTTTTGTGAGCACTAGGCCTACCCACACAAGTGAGGTACCATTTTTATTGGAACACTTAGGGGAATGCTGGGTGGAAGGCTCTCTCAGATTCCAGAACTTTCTATCACAGGAATGTGAGAAACATTTACTTTTTTAGTCATAGTTTGAGATTTGTAATGGATTCTGGGTTAAACAACCTGGGGAGAGCCACACAAGTTAACCCTCCTAAATTCCCTAGGTGTCTAGTTTTAAAAAATGTACAGGTTTGATAGATTTTCTGTTGGAAATGGCCCTTTCTGCAGGGCCACTCCAAACCTTTTGCCTTCCTCCTCTCCTTTTTACTGAATTAGTTTTTGTTGGCTTTAGGACTCTGGGCACTTTACCACTGCTAATCAGTGCTAAAGTGCATGTGCTCTCTGCTTAAAACATGGTTTGATTGGATTATCCAAAATTGGCATATTTAATTTATCTATAAGCCCCCAGTACAGTGCACTACATGTTCCCAGGGTCTGTAAATTAAATGCTACTAGAGGGCCTGCAACACCTATTGTGCCACCCACTTATGTAGCCCTTTAAACATGTCTTAGGCCTGCCACTGCCGATCCTGTGTGTGCAGTTTATACTGCCATGTCGACTTGGCATTTAAAATCGCTTTCCAAGCCTTAAACATCCCTTTATTTACATATAAGTTTTCCTTTTGGGTTACTTTTACCAGCCACCTTCTTGCATGGGGCAAAGAGACAATAATTTGGCGGTGTCAGAATCTGGTCAACACACTTACAACATAGACGTGTCCAATAGATTTGAGCCCCTACACACACTAGAGGAGATAGATTGACTAAACATTCAAGATAATAGTACTAGGCCTAGTGGGGTAGTGGCTACTCATGTCGTCCCAGTTTCCCCTGTCAGTAAGCGGAATGATGTGCTGGATGGGGTCTTGGGGAAAATTATTGTCAGTGGAGGTCAGTGCTCAGGAACTAAAAACATACCGAGAAGCCCGCGATCACTATCATGGGGGAACAAACATGCTAGCAGGATGAACTTAATACAGAACTCCCACTTACGAATGTAGTACCCCCAGTTAGGTTAGAAAGTCTTAATGATCAAAATGACATTTTAAGTATACTTTTTTGGAATATAGCAGGTTTGCGTATTAAATTGACAAACCCTGTATGGATTGAGTTTATTGGGAAATGTAAAATTCTTTGTTTCCAAGAAACATGGGTAATAGATGTAATGCACATAAATGGTTTTAAGACCTATCATACCGCTGCAATATCTTCAACACATGGGAGAGCTAAGGGGGTATACGCATTTATGTCTCCAATCAGATTAATGTATCTAAGATAACTATGTTGACAACAGAAATCTACTACCAAATTTTATCCATCCAAATAGATAAACACCATATATTGGCCCTGATAAATTTTTATAATAATGCGCCGAAAGACCAGATAATGGAAGTCCTGAGGAAATTAAATAGTGACCTAACCAAACTACAGAGAGATAGAGAGCAAGAGATGATTATTATCTGGGGTGGAGATTTTAATACTGGGCTTTGCCCTTCAAGTGGGGACGGTAACTGTGGTCTATTACTAGATGAAAATGACCCTTGTCCCCATTTTTCTCATTCTAACTCTGGGGACCTTCTAAATGAGATTTTATTCTCACACGATATGGGCTTTGCCAATAATCTGTGCTCCCCCCAGTCGATTTTGAGCATACTTTTAATGGGAGAGGTTTTAAATCAATAATTGATGATATTATTTTACCTAGTCGATATGCTTCACGTCTTGTAAATGATAAAATCCCTAAAAACGCTACAAGTGACCACTTCCCATTGAGCTTAAGTCTAGTGTTTCCAAACTGTAGGTGGAACTATCAAAGTAGTCAAGTACCTTGGGCCCAGAATTTATCTCTGGGAAGAATAAATGGCTATTCATTGCGCTGATCTAGATGTGAACCAGTAGAGTTCACTAAGAAAATTGTGAGCAAGTGTTACAACTCTATTTTAACCTGTTTGGAGGAATTCAGTCCCCATGCAAATATTTTAGAAGCTTTTGCTCACCTTACATACGAAATACAAAGCACTCTTAGGGTGGAGATCAAAGGAGTGCACACACGTAGCCAGGGTTGGTTTCAATCAGGGATTTGTAAGCGCGCTACTCACCCGTGAGGGTCTCAAGGCGCTGAGGGGGGGTCCGCAGATCTGTTTAGCCGAAGAGCCAGTTCTTGAGGGTCTTCCTGAAGGTGTTCAGGGAGGGGGCGCGTCTGATGTCTGCCGGTAGCTCGTTCCAGGTCTTGGCTGCAATGTGAGAGAAGGATCTTCCGCCTGCTCTGGCTTTGTGGATGCGCGGGGTTTCGGCCAGTGCGAGGTTGGAAGATCGGAGGTTTCTTTTGGGTACATGGAAGTTGATTCTGTCGTTGAGGTATTTGGGTCCGTTGTTGTGTAGGCATTTGTAGGCGTGAGTGAGGATTTTGAAAGTGACTCTTTTCTCCACGGGGAGCCAGTGGAGACTTCGTAGGTGTTGGCTGATGTGTTCATGTCGGGGGATGCCGAGGACGAGTCTGGCAGCGGTGTTCTGTACTGTCTGGAGTTTGCGGAGTAGGGACTTGTTGATGCCGGCGTAGAGTGCGTTTCCATAGTCCAGTCTGCTGGTGATGAGTGCATGGGTGACTGTCTTCCTTGACTCAGGGGGATCCACTTGAAGGTCTTGCGGAGGATGCGGAGGGTGTTGAAGCAGCTGGAGGTGACGGCGTTGACCTGTCGGTTCATGGAGAGTGATGAGTCGAGTACGATGCCGAGGTTCTTGGCATGGTCTGAGGGGGTAGGTGGGCTTCCGAGGGCGGTCGGCCACCAGGTGCTGTCCCATGCAGAAGGGGTGGCACCGAGGACGAGGACTTCTGTCTTCTCGGCAAAAGCCACTAAAGCGTATACCAAACTAAAGGTGGCCCTTCACAGAAAAGAAAGGGATAGAGATGAAATAAGGGAGTGTAGGAGAGATTATAACCAGGTCCTAAAAAAACGCAAAAAGGAGCTAAAAGATAACGCGCGGGCTACCCTCTATGAATCCTTGCTGAATAAAGATAGCGCCGCATTCTGGCAAGCGGTTAATGCTCCCTTTCTTTTCAGCTTCCAATAAACCATCGATAGAGGTCACAATTGATGAAAGGCAATGGGTGGATTTCTTTTCTAAGGTCTATAATCTACACCCGGGCGAGGCTAGTATAAACTCCCTCTGTAGTCAACTGGGAACTATCACACATGAAATATCTCCCCTAGATCTCTACTTTACTTATGATGCAGTTATTAGTGCAATCAACGAGAGTAAGGGTGGCAAGGCTCCTGGCCCAGATGGTGTGCCAATTGACCTTTTTAAATCAAATGTGTCCATTTGGGCTCCTTTACTAACACAGGTACTGCAAGCATGCTGCTCGGACGGTTTTATTAAGACCTGGTCGGAGTCAATAATAGTACCCATTTTCAAGGGCGACCGGCAAAATCCAGCCAGCTACCGCCCAATATCCTTACTGGATTCTTTGGTAAAGGTAGCAGGGTGGATCGTCTTAAATCGGCTTCAAGAATGGGCAGAAGACAAAAACATCTTGTCAGATGTACAATATGGTTTTAGGCAGGGGTTGGGTACTATAGAGCAAGGCCTAAATCTTAGCATTTTAATAGGGAAATATATGCAGGCCAAAAAAGGGAGACTCTATTTAGCATTTGTTGACCTTACAGCTGCTTTTGACTGTGTTATACACGGCAAACTCTCGGTCATTTTAACTGATATGGGGGTGGATCCCCCACTGATCCAGTTTTTGAAGCAGCTGTATAGTGGGGCGACAGCCAGGGTCCGCTATGGAACCAGGGGAGAATGCACTGCACCGTTTTCCGTGGAAAGGGGGTTAGACAGGGCTGAGTCCTGGCACTGTATTTATTTACACTATATATTTTTTTATTTTTTATTTTACAGAGTTTCTGTAGCGCGAACTTGACCCGAATCGGGTATCAGAGCGCTTTACATAGCACCAGTTGCATTACATGAGGACACATTCATTTTTGTTAGGCACGGGGAGATTAAGTGATTTGCCCAGAATCACAGGATGTTCAGCGTCATTGCCGAGACTCGAACCCAGTTCCCCAGATTCGAGGTCGACCGCCCTAGCCTTTAGGCCAACTCCTCTCCCTCTATACAAATGGTTTGGAACAAGCAATGGTGGAGAAGATCCAGGATACACCACAAATTAATAATCGCTCTATAGCCACCCTTTTGTATGCGGACGATGCAGTGCTGATGGTCCATACACAATTGGGTCTCCAAAAGGCACTCTCCACTTACACTGCGTATACGGATAATTTGGGTTTGAAACTAAACGCTTCAAAAACCTATATAATGAAGTGTGGGAAGGGTAGTTCAAAATGTAGGAGTATGCTTATAGGGGGCAGTAGAGTGGAATCAACCAAGACATTCTCATACTTAGGTATTTTATTCGATTCCAATGGGTCTTGGTATCAGACTGTTAAAAGCAGGAGTTTGCTTTTTATGAAATCCACGGCAGCACTGTCCAATTTCGCAAAGAAATTGGGTAGAAAGCCACCAGCTCTGCTCCTGCAAATTTACCAAGCCAAATGTGTGAGTACAGCTATCTATGGGGCGGGTGTGTGGGGATTTCAAGATCCCCAACTCATCCATAAGGCTGAAAACGCCTTTCTAAAGTTCCTTCTGGCGGTTCCGGGTAGCACTTCTACTTATAATTGCCACACTGAACTGCTTGTCTCATATATCTCCGACATTATCAAAGTTCAGCCTGTTCTCCTATGGCACAGGATTTGGACTTCCCCTAGAACCTGTCTCAACCGCGATATCATTAGTGATAACATGAAGCTTGATCAGGCCACTAAGATCTCCTGGCTAAAATATATTAAAAAATTCATGTATGATCTTGGCTACCCAGACTACTATAATTCCCCTGAATCCATAAATTCTGTCTCCAGGAAGGAGTTCAAAAGAATCTGTATGACACACCTGGAGGCAAATAGATTCACTTTAGAAGCAAGTAAACCATCAGTACAACTGCACCAACTGATTCTAACTACCTACACTATTCAGCCGTATATACAGTACAATCTAATTGGGTATGATAGATTCGTTCTGACCCGTTTTAGATTTGGGAATTTTTATCGTATGATAAGCTTTCCTGAAACAAACAATTGGTCAAATAAGTTATGCTGTTGTCCAGGCGATAATCAGTCCCAGCAATCATCGATGCATGTGGTTTTTTTCTGTAAATTTTATAAAATGCAAAGAAGAAGGTGGATTCTGCCAATTTTAAGAATAGGGGGTTGGACACGATGTAGACCAGCGTTCTTATATTTGCAATTTTTAGACAATGAATGTGTTACTAACGCAATCGCCTGTTTTTTAAAAAGTACGGTGAAAATCAGAAAGACTATCTCGATTTAAACTTTATACGGGTATGTGTATCTGAAACTCTGTGATGAATTTAAATCTGTGAGGTATTGGTCTAATCGAGATTTTTGATATCAATTGCATTTTTTATTAATAATATCTTTGTGCGAGATGTTGTGTTTTTAATCTATGTGTTTGCTTTTGTGATTTTACATGTATAAAATCGAATAAAGCTTGTTCTGATCTGATCTACATATAAGTCACCCCAAAGGTAGGCTCTACATAGCCCATAGGGCAGGGTGCTATGTAATTGAAATGTAGGACTTGCACTTTTAAGTTTTACATGTCCTGGTAGTGCCTTGTGTGAATCCTGCTAGGTTTTCTTACCCACAATGCCCTGCAAACCTCAAACTTTGCCTGAAATTTCACATTTACCTTACATTTATGTGATGGACACTTCAGGAATACACCAAATTCCTAACACCCAGCATTGCCCCACTTGTGCCCAAAAAAATGCTGTGCCACTTGAGTGATTGGGCCTAGTGCCCGCGACAGGAACGACACTCACATTCTATGTAAAAAGTTCCTTTCACTTTGTCCAATTCTGAAACAAAAGGGGATATGCCACAGCCTTTTAGAACCGGCAACGATGATTCTGACCATCGACAGCCTTGCCCATGAATTCACAGATCTGCAATTTTTGGAATATTTTTTGGACATGTTGGGACAAGCACCAACCCCATGCATGCAACTCTGAGGGATCCCAGCTCACCCGGGATCAGACTGTCCAACCCGGGATGATGCTATTCCGGACTCAGACACCCACCAAAAAGCCTGCCTCATCAATCAAAAGAATGGACAGCCAGGAAGCAGGATAAGCTAAGATCCCCTTTTACGCCCTAAAGGTCTCCTTGCTCTTTCTAATGCAATTTACACATCACCCCGATCTCCACTCCTTTGGTGTATGATATGTTCTTAATGAACAATCTGTAAAAAAGGAGAGTGGCCCCACTACTCCAAGAGACAGGGTTCCTTGAACCAATAATATAGTAAATAAAACAATTCTCTTGGAGAAAACACCAATCACTTCAATCACACTCCACTATATCAAATCACAAAAGTCACTCAATCTAAATCTAAAAGGACCCAAAGGGCAATTAAAAAATGTGTTTAATGTTACACAAATTGCAACAACCATATTACAGTAGATACAATTCATATAATACAAGCCATTTTCATAAAAAAATATATTATAAACTGGTTACAAAACATCACAAATATGAGAGACAACATTCCAGACATTACATTTAGTCATTAAAATCTGTTAATTTGAAAAAATCAAATTGGAAAAAGTGCAGAATGTCACAAATTTATCATTGTTTCTCAAATTTAACAGAATCAAAAAAGGGCTTCGATGCGTTTCAGTGGTACAGTAATATAAAGCCAGCTTCTTCAGGACAAACTTTATGAGTATCTCTCTTGTGAGGCAGTATTCACCCGGATTTTATGGTAGCTGTTATGAGGGTGACCCCAATGACCGTCAAAGATCTGGTCAATTGCAGATGGAACTTCTGATATGTTCCAAAGGGGATATTCTAAACAGGAAGTTCTATAGATCAGTCCTGCCGGGAACGATTCATGAGGTCCGCAATGACCTCGATGGGATAGGTTGAATTAAAAACCTTAGTCAAATACTCAATATTAAAATCAGCAATCCAAAACGTGATAAGGAACTAATCAATTCTCCATGGGATTAATGGTCCAGGTGGTAGTTCCCACTGGCTGGCATAGACTCGCTGCTCCTCCTCCCTCCTTCTTGCTCCTGACTGCATCAGGTACCACATGGTCTCTCCCGCTGTGGGACACTGGCGAGTCAAACAACGAAACCTTTGTCGGTTCTGTCCCTTAATGTGCATGGACTCTCTGGTTAGGTGCAACGGTAAAAGATTATGTCATTCCTGGGATCTCAAAGAATTTACATTGCACTCATAAAAGAAACCCACATGCCTCTATTGGAGTTAAACAATTAACATATTAATTAGTTTCCATTAATTAATATATAATTTAAAACACTGCCCACCCAATCCCCAAATAAATCCAACAACCCAAACCACATCATGAATTGCCATCATTTTTAAAGAAAATGAAAAATAAATTTCACTTTAACATAAATAATTAAATAATAACATAGAATAGAAAAAAGCTACTTAATTAAAACAATATTATAGAAAACAATATTTTCAACTTGTAATTGTAAAATAGTAAAAAAACAACATACGTGCCTTTGATATTTTTGTAGTCACAATATCTTGACTATGATATTGTGATTAGGCAATATGTTTAGGTAAAATGCTTACAAATGCACCAGAAATACTTGGGAAATATATAGGAAGGGCTGGGAGGTAATTTGTGGAATAAATTGGCTATCCAAGATAGGGATCCAGTGGTTCTGTACATGTTTGATGTCAGAGATATACCTCATGAGTTTTAGGAACCACCAAAAGGAATCAGTCACCATGGGTGCATTTTCTAGCTGTGTGATTGAAGGAAATAGAGGACTGAGAAAAGAGCAGCAAAGTGAACTACTGCAATGGGCTTTTTAACGTAGTTATAAGACAACATATCTTAAATAATTGTTTTACAGACTTGCACCCGCAAATACTGAGCTCCAAGCTTGCTGATCCAAGAGAGCCCGGGAGAGAGTCTGATATCTCGGTCAGCACCAGGGAGTCTAAGAAGACATATGATGGGGCCACAAGAAAGGTAGTTTGGGCCACTAACAGCAGAATAAAGGGGAAAGAAGAAAAATAAAAAAGAGTTTTCTAAAGGGCCTCATAAGATCGATAAATGGAATGTCAAAGGGGGACAGTCCCAACCCATTTCTGTGCTGAAGGAGTCAGCATTAGGAGAAGAAGTCCCTGGAATAAGTCTTGAAAGGTCAGTGCTTTGATTTTCCACAGATAGGGTTAAAGAGAGGCGACCTAGCTGCTTTGTTGTAACACCACGTCTTTGGGCAGTCCATATGGACTGCTAATGTAGAGTTGGGAATGCAAGGTGCCTAAATGCTTGCCAACAGTATGAACTCCAGGTAGATGCTACTCATCAACAGCAAGAGGGTTGAAACTCTGAGGGACACTGTTCCTTGGAAAGGAGGATTTATCCCAGAAATATCTGCAGACTGTCTGCTAGGAAATGATTTGGGACACCCTGCCTGGAAAGAGACAGAGTTGAAAATCAACAGTGAACTATTGAGACATCCTCAGTGGCCAGAGCACATTGTTAGGGGAGTCAGCGAGATCTTGCTTCTGAAATGGATTAAGTTTCCACAAGAAAGAGTAGGGGCAAGGTGCTTTGATACCAGCCCCAGAAATACTCACATCCCGGAATGAGTGTCATTCTGAGAGCAAGGAACGGGTGCATATTGGAAAAGGGTGTCCACCTTGGGAGATCTGCATGAGCAAGCCAGCCAGTAAGCAGTAGAAGTACTGAGTTCTGCAATGCGCAGAAGGAATACCCAAATGTAGAAAGCCTTCACAATATTCTGAGACACATAACAATGGGTATACTAGTGGGGATAATTTCCTCTACTGAGAGAATGGTGTGCTCTATCATAAGCCTAAGGTTCCTGGATGTGGATTGTGGACAAGGGTTAGCCCAAGTGCTGCTAGAGCCCCAGTGATACAAGTCTTTCCTACTGGACCTCATTTGTGAACTTCCTTTGGCTGGACATCTGAGGCAGTCCAAAGCCTTTGACACATTGGTCTGCCACTTTTAGTTCATGCAGATGAAAATAAAGGTGGAGGAGTTCTATAGATCCAGTATGACCTACCAAGACATTAGTAAATCAAGACAAAATTGTAAAGCAAACCTGCAGACCTTTCTCACAGTAGGAATGCCCTTGAGCATATAGTGGTGGACATTGTTGGGCCCTTCAGCTTCAATAAATCTTCCAGAACAATTTTCTCCTAGTGGTGATAGACCATGCCATATGTGAGGCTTTACCCCAGATGGTGGTGACTGCCTCAGTGGTAGCTATGACCTTATTGATTATCCAAAAAGGGTTCCCAAAAGAGGTTCTATCCGACAGGGAAACAAACTTTATATTAGCATACAAACATTCCTGGTGGGATGAGTGTGCATTGGTTTACAAGATTCCCACCCTTTATTAAACAATGGGGCATATTTACAAAGAAGTGGTGGAGCGTGTCGTTACAAGAATATGGTGCAGCCCTGCGTTTCCCCCTGTGCTGGCGCTAAGTTTAGCAGCCTAGCGCCAACGTAGGCACCCTTGGACCGTAGTGCAAGGGTGTCTGAATTCAGGGGAAGATTGTTTATGTACAGGAGGGTCCCCCTCCTCCACATAAACAATCTTTAAATTGCGCTTTGTAACTTCTATGTGTGCTACTTACTGCAGCACACACAGAAGTTTCAAAACGGCATTTAAAAAAAATTATTGTTTATGTGCAGGAAGGGGGACCTTCCTGTACATAAACAATCATTGGCCTTTTGCTGTTTTCATGTGTTCTGCACAACGCAGCACACATGAAAACAGCAAAAGCTAGGAGAAATGAAACATTTCTCCTCGTTGCGCCAGGGTAAGACCAGGTTTTCCCTGGTCTTAATTCTGGCACTGCCTCCTATTTATGCCTCCCTTGTAAATAGGAGGCAGCGTCAGAATCAATGGGTGTTGCGGTGGAACGCCCACAGCAACACTCCATTGCTCCTCCCCTTCACGCTAAGCATAGCGTGAAAGGGGGCCTTATTTACAAGGCAGCATTAAGCCACGTTAAGTGGCTTAACGCTGCCTTGTAAATAAGGCGAGGCCCCTTTCGCCAACACAATGTCACTTTCAACGTCACTGAAAGTGATGTGATGGCGATAGGGGCTTGTAAATATGCACCAATGTTTGTTGAGAGATTCAACAAGACAATGAGGGGTATGATCATGGGAGTAGAGATGCACCTTAGACATAAGTGGAACGTCAAATTGCAAAGCCTATTGTTGAGACATGAGGATGTGTTAGGACGCTGGGAGATGTGCCTGATTGCTCCTAGAATCTAATTTGAGGATCTAGGTGCCCTTAGTGTTTATTGGGTCAAACCCATCTACTGAGGGGAACTATACTGGTGAAGACTACTGAAGGATGCTGAGGTCACTGGAGCATCCAGAGTGGGCAAGGATGTGAGAATGCCTGCAGCCTCTAAACGCTCCTGTGTTACTTGTGGCCCTTTCAGAGGAGTTCTCTGCAAAAGTGGCTGCCATGAGTATTCAAGTCTCTGGCCTCCTCTGCCAAGTACACTATAGTCGGCTATAGCTGCCCTAGCTATACCTGCTTTTTAACTTCATGTCCTGACCAGGAGACGTCGGGGGATTTACTACCAAGGGAACAGCGTCTTCATCATCCTTTGGGTACAATTTTGTTATGGTCCATGTGCCGTTTGCCTTCTGAAGTCTGCAATTTGCAGTACCCCGTGGTGCTCGTTGGGGGTTATTTTGAGTGGTGATTCCCTTTTGTGACCCGCATTCATGTAAGTTCCCTCTAAACCTGTGGTGGAAAGTCACTAGATGGTGTGGGGAGAGTAGGTGGATGTTAGAATAAGTTATGAGAGGAGCAGAAAGGGATCAGTAGCTGTAACTGTAGTGGTAGCTGTAGCATCAATACTAGCAGGACAAAGGGAGTTACTAATGGCCCAGCCGGCTAGGAAGTAACTGGGCTGTGCTTATGTCTTCTATTCTCTCAAGAAGTTTCTGATATTGAGATATTGAGATACCATCATTCTAAAAAACCTCTGATACTGTCCTCATCCTAGTCATGCTCATGCTCACCCACAGGAGATTGGTATGGTGTTATTTCAGTTTAATTTGAAGTTTACCTTTGGGCGGTAGCAGCAACTTTGATTCACCACAGGAAGGACTCAAAGAGAAATATATCGAAGATATAACAGAGAATACTCCAGGGAAGTATTTTAGAATCAGCTCTAAAAGGTTCTTCCAAAAGCCATAAGGGAATGAAAACTTCACTCAGGGAAGCTGTTGTCAGCACATCTGCAAAAACTAAATCAAATCTTCTTAAGAATAAATTTGTCCATATGGGATGTCTGAAGGTCATTGCACTTGTAACTCCACTTTTCTCAAAAGGTAGAAAGAGGTAGATGGCAGTTGTTCAAAGGAACATGATTCTATCTTTGGGTCAGTGTCTCCTAAGATTTAACATGGAGGTACTTGATAAAAAGAGATGTGTGGCCTCCCAAGATGTTGGCAGTGTACAGCCCACCCTGACTGAGAGGGGAATACAGTCCTCAACTGGCTTTACTTTATCAGACATTGATGATGTTTTTCCCAAGGTGACCCTACAGAGGAATTTTGGGATATGTCCACAAAGGCCTACATCTGATGTGGCAAATCCAAACCCTGCTTTGAAAGTTTTTAGTAGCACTCTAAGTATGAAATCTCCACCATTATTTGAATATTCCTCCATGTTAGATATTAATTTACACATATCTTGTAATTTACCAGGTAACTATTTACACGTTTATGGGTCCTTGAAATATATTGAGAGAATTTGGTCACCCATTTTAGTACTACTAGAGAAATCAGTGGGAATTCCGATATATATTCTAGATTCTCTTTCCTCAATTTTAAATGATTTGATGTTTAAAAGGGAAGGGATTGTTAATGAAAGAAGGCAAGGCCCCTCGCAGAGCGAGCACCATAGGAAAAACAACCAAAAGGCCAGCAATGGTGATAAATTATGCTACTCTGATACGATAGTTACTAACAAGAAGGTGGTGGAAAATTCTGGAGTTGCCAGGTTTGCTGAAATGGGTACTCAAACTGGGGGTTGCCAGGGCAGATTAGGTGATAAAAACAAGAAGTGACAACATATGGAGAAAGATCAACAAGTATATTTGATGAAAAACTTATTTAAGCACTTAGAAGAAGAAAATACAGATAATTCCTTATTTCCTATCTTTTGTATGAGGAAGACACTGGAATTTAATGAAAAGGAAAATTTAATTCTTCCTGCATCTCAATCCTCCTCTGATCCATTAGTCAAAGAAGAGCTTCCAAATATATCTACAAATAAATCTGTAAAAGTGCGGAGGGGAAAAAATAATAAAAAAAGAAAAATTGCATGATAACAAGAAAACGCGCAAGAAAGATCCATTTTCATTCTGTGGTGTGGACTTAGCCTGACATTTCACACATGTATGGATACAGTCCCCCTTTAACCTCTACCCTGCCTCTATCATCACAGATTCAGACTTCTACTTCTGAAATTGCAAGAGAAATAGTGACATTGAACCCACAAGCGGTGAAGGGAACTATCCCTACAGCACTCAGTTCAGATGAGATGAGCAGTAGAGTTGCATCTGTTCTGAACCTTTATGCAACCCCTTTTACGGTAACTGGCTTAGATAATATTCAAGTAAAGTGTGAGCCTATCAGTAACAGTCATCTTTTATTGAGGGTAGAAAATATAGATTCTACTAGCGACGTAGGAAGGGATGTAAGACAAAATATTAAGATTGCTAATAGATCCAGTATACTAGAATTTATTACTATATTTGAGAATCAGTCAGAACCGATTAATCTATCATTTTTATTGAATTGTTTTGCAGATATTGAAACACTTAATTTGTTGAAAAGTAATGATATTCTCTCAGTTGTGATTTTAAATGAAGTTGGAGGTCTGAGATCTAGAGTATCTTTCCAGTCCTTAATTGTTGCAAATCTTTTTTTAGCAAATTGTGTTTTTTCCTTCATAGAGGTATTGATGTAATTCCTTATCATCCATACAGAGAAGGCATTCAAAGAATAAAATGGCCAACTGATCTAGAACCTCTGAGTTCCATTTGAACCACAATGAGCTATTTCAAAAGGCTCAATCACTATAGTAATATTTGGTCTATCTGGTAGATCTGTTTCAATGTTACATGAGGAAAATGGGTCTCCTGTTACAATAAGGGATGATGACTTGAGTAAGAGGTCCTGGTTGGCGAGTGCATTCAATGGTAGTCATTCTTCTAATTGTACAATGCAGCACCATCTTTAACAAATCATTAAAATATATTTCTTGGAATATGGAGGGAAATACGAGGAATAATAAAAAGTTGGCTTTTCTTTCAGAAGTAGGAGCTGACATGATCTATATACAGAAAACCTGGAGTTTAACTGATATAACTCTAGGCCTGGACATGAATGTCCGCTCCGCTCCACTTGCGGAGTTTGTGGAGTATTTCCCACTCTGTGCTCCGTGTAGCACGCAGAGTTTACGTGAAGCGGAGTTGTTTCCTCGCTCGCGCTCGCCAACGTTAAGTTGGTGAGTGCAGGCAGGGAAAATCTTACTCCAGACCACCTCCCAGCATGATTTCTCAATGCAGGTGGTCACGGATGGTCGCTACCGTTCGCGTTGAGAAACTTTCTGTTCGCATTGAGGAACCTGCCGTTTTAGTAGAACACCTACTCAAGGGGCAGAAAGAAGCAGCACCCTCTTGTGCTCCAAGCAGTGCAGTTTGTGCAGATTTTACAGCGTGGGACAAACACCCGGGGCTAAAAATCAGCGCAAATGGTGCGACGTAATGCACTCCGCCGCTTGCACAACTCCGCTCAGTTTTTGGTCACTTCGCAGAGTTCCGCGTAGCGGACCTCCACGAACTCCGCCCAGGCCTATATAACTCTTGATAATTATCATGCGTTTATTTGTCCCGCAAGTGTTACCAAAAGAGGCAATTCGAGTGGTGGTACTTCTATCATATTGAATTTTAATAATCCAGCATAATGTATTAAGGTAATCTGAAATGGAACAGTAAATCCGGCCTATAGAACACTTCTGATATTTAACTTATGCATGTCTCCAGGTATTAGGAATAACACCCTAGCAAGATCATTTTAAGCTTCTTACCTCAGGCTACTGAAACAGAGAATTGTTATTCAGTTAATATGTTAGCGGATTTTAATGCAAATATTTCAGACCGTGCAACTAGCATATATACTGCTTCAGTAAAAAAGGAGGCATACAATATTCCGGGACTCACTTTCCCGAATAATTCTAAAGTTGATTCCTGTGGAAAATTGTTGGTAGAATTTTTTGGAAAAATAGACTGCATAATAGTAAATGGCAGAATAAATAAGGATATTCACACCCAATTTACACATAGTGGCATTCTCAGCATGTCCATCCTTGATTATATAATTTGCTCCAATGGTATGTTCAGCCTGTTGTCAGGTTTAAATGGTATGATCATAAGATTTTATCATTCTGGGGCCGATTCCGATCTCGGCCGGTAGGGCTCCGAATCGGATTTACCGGATCCGATTCGGAGCCCTGTTTCCCGACCGAATCGTACGCGGGTCCGGCCGAGCGAGTACGATGCAGGCACCCGCGAAAACTCCGACCGACTCGAACGCGGCTTCAACACGCTCCGACCGACTCGCAGGGACACGACTCGCACCGCGCTATGGAGACGTTTCCCGGCCGGGTAAGTACGATGCGCGCCGCGAGCAGTCCGATCGACTCCGTGCCGTCCGGCTCGAAAAAGCTGTCGGAGCCGGACTTTGGGGGTCCGCGCCGGACCCCCTGTACGCGTAGGCGCGCGAGTCGCACACAGGGGGACCCATGGGTCCCCTACCTGTGCGTGTACGGCGCGAATCGCTCGCCACGTACACGCTGTAGGGGGCGCCCTTGTCCGCCTCGCACCCATTGAGTCAATGGGAGCCTGCGTACGTGTTGTACGACAGGCTCCCATTGACTTCACTGGGAGTCCGACCGACTCGAGTCCGATGGCATGCGTGCGCATCGTACTCGTCCGGTCGGACTGCTAGGGTCCGATTCGGTCGGAAATCTCTCCGGGTCCGGCTCGGTCGGAGAGATTTCCGGCCCGAATCGGAATCGGCCCCTCTGTATAGAGGCGTCTTTAATCAATTCCAATGCCTGGAATCAAAATGAGGGCGTTCTGTCCCTAAATAAAAGTAATGTTTGCACCTTTTGCGATGAGATGAGAATTACTGACTCAAAGTACAGCCCTAGAATAAACACTAGCTGGGATAACTGCCACTAATAACAATATTAATACTAATATTCAAGATTAATTTGAAACTCCATTGAATAAGTTGGCTGATAAGAAATCGATAGAGATTAAATTAGATAAAACAAGGCCGAAGAAGTAAAACGTCCTCACTATGGATGGTAAATGTCAAAGAAAATGAATGGTTTAATTAGGCGTCAATTTATATTCGAGGGAAAGGGGAAGGATAATTAACTTCTTGAAGAAAAAAAGTAGACAGAAGGTATTGATTAAGAAGTTAATTGCTGATCATAAATGAATGTTACTAAGAGAGGCCTCAAAATAAAATAGTAGCAGATGTTTTTGGAAATTAATTGCAGAAGAATTAGAAATTATACAAGCAACCTCTCCAGTTTCTATTAGTGGAGATTTATGGATAGAATATATTTCTGGGTTGTCCAGCACAAATGGTAATAATGGCCACGTCACACATGTTGAATCAGCTGTCACTGCAGGGTCAACAGAGGATTATGGCCCACCGACAGCAACAACGAGAAAAAGCTATATATCAAAAGTAAGACCGTGGGCTGTCATGAGCCCCAATGAAATACCAATAACCTTAATAAAGAAAGAAGCCATGCGTTGGTCTGCAATTTGGTCCCCAGTTTTTACATTCTGTTATACTAGTGGAACAATTCCATCATCTTAGAGGGGCAGTATAATAATACCTGTATGTAAAAAGGGAGACACAAGCCCTCTCCATTGAATTATAGACAAATAGCACTACTTGATGAGGAAGGGAAAATCCTCACTAGGAGAATACTGGAACATCTCAAAGGATGGTTAATGGGGAGGGAGATACTGCCTTAACATCAAACTGGTTTTAAAAAACACTGTTAAATGTTAGATAATTTTACAATAGCATGTGGTAACTGAAAGTCAGTTGGTGTTTGCAGCATTTATTGATTTTGCTACTGCCGTTAATCGTGTGGACCGATCCCACATTATGGCAGAAACTTATTGTATTAGGAATTCCACCAGCCCTTTTGCATTTAATAATTGCCCTACATTCTTCGACTTGGTGTTGAATCCTTATTTCTCAAGGAGTTACACCAAACATAAGTA
This sequence comes from Calotriton arnoldi, assembly GCA_963921515.1. Taxonomy (NCBI): domain Eukaryota; kingdom Metazoa; phylum Chordata; class Amphibia; order Caudata; family Salamandridae; genus Calotriton; species Calotriton arnoldi. The sequence goes on along the minus strand of CAWUFW010002192.1, from coordinate 1,154,586 downwards.
CAAATAATGGTCTAAACCTGGGGTGTCCCTTGGCCCCATTAATGTTTTTGCTGTATATCTATGATTCACTGGTGGTGCTATCCAAATCTTCAGATGACCCTCCTATGGTCGACGGGCAAAAGCTACCTTGTTTGCTCAACACCAACAACATTGTATTGCTTATTGTGACACCTATAGGGCTACAAAGAAATCTGAATAATTTGTGAATTTTACCTGCCAGTCAGTTTTTGAAAATTCATATGACAAAAATTGTAATCATTTAGGACAACAAACATCAAAACATTTTCTTGATTGCTTTGTGGGGGAAGTTGTAAAAGCGTGCACTTATTCGGGGAAGATCTTTAGCTTCTAACTAGATGATAAGGCACATATAGCCTATATTACTAAGAGAATAATGAGCCATGCAAATGGGCTGCAAAGATTTTATAAATGACATTGTCGTAGACATCTTTTATAGCTCATAATGTTAAATTTAATAAAAGATCCCCCTTCTTTATTATATGTGGTTGAGACAATTGATATTAAGAACTGAGCTTTTATGGATTTGGTTGAGAGGAAAATCCTTGGAAAGTTTTGCTCTTTAAATACTTCCACACCAGTATGTTCAATCAGGTTAGAACTTGGTCTGACCAATGCCTATGTGCTGGGCATGGCTGCATTTTTACGTTGGGAACTCTGCCTAGTGCACTCTGAAAAGAATACTTTGAGGGAATTATCAGGTGTCAAAATTGTGAAATAAATTGCCTTTATCTTACATTTGGTAAAAGTCTATTCTTTGCCCTGAATTTATTTAAACTGGGGAGAATAGTATTTATGAACATGAGAAAAGCTGAGTTAAAGCTTGTCCTTAAGAACTCTTGCTCAGCTCTTAGTATGAAAAATGGATGTAGATATTTGCAACAGTAAAAATATGTTCGTCTACATTAGCTCTACCTGCAAGGGAAAATCAGCACAAGCATATTTACAATGGAAAAATATTTGGAATTGATCATCTGATGTGAACAGTATGTTTTTTTAACAAGACTGAATCTTCTCTCCCTAAGAGTTATAAGTGTTGCATTGAGGAATGAAAAAAAAAAATAGGAATAATACATATGTAAGCTGTGCAGAGGGGGTATTCAAGATCTAAATCATGTCCTTTTCATATGCCCAGCCTTGCTAATTGTAGGATGATAATATTTGTAGTCCCTTTTTCATGAGTTTGATAAGGTTTCGTCTGATGATGTATGCTCATTTCTTATGTCTCCTCAAAACTCAAATGATGTGTTTTAGACTATTTAAATTTTTTAGAAGCTTTTTAGATATATATTAAGATTTGTATTTTAAGTGTATGGCTGTGTAAATTTCCCAAGTTCTGCTCAGCAGTGCTAATTGTACAAAGTTTTTGTTTGTATTTCCTCTTACATGAAGTTGATAAAGTTATGCCGGATGATGTACGTTTATCTCCTACTTCCCCTCAAAATGCAATGATATGTTTTACATTTTTTAAATTTTTAGAGGTTTTTTAGATGTATATTGAGATTTATATTCCAAGTTTATAATTATGTAAATCTCTCATGAAATAAGTACCCTCTTATTGTGACTTATATATGGTTCTGTCTGATGCTTGATGCTGTGTATTTTTTTATTGTTTGTTATAAAATGCACATGTGAGCCACGTTAGGCTCATATCTTGTATAATAAAACTAATACTAAACTATTGCTTTTCTACAAGATGTTCCAATGATGGGGCTGTGTTTTAGCCTCTTCAATCTTTCGTTTAGCTTTTTTTTCAGAAATTGGATTAAGCACTTAGTACGGGCTACCCCAACAAAATTATTAAACACAATCTGGTTACACTAAAGCATAGTTTTCTGCTCAATTTCTGGTAGCTCTGTCACAACCTGCAGGCAATTCCCCAGAGAAATGTGTGTTAAATTCAAACAGTACCAACAATTTTAAATTCAAGGCAACACACAATAACATTCACAACCCACTTTAGATAGATAGAGGAACATCTATAGAGCAAAATTAAACCAAAACGATAAAAATTGGATATTACAAACTGTCAAAGTAATAGTAGACGCACTGTATGCCATATTATAAGTGCATAAAAGTCTCTGGAGCTCTAAATATGCTGTAGAGGACATCTGCCATCGTAGCATATCTGCAAAACTCCAAATAAGGATATAAATCATTTTTTTTCTTTTTGCATTGCACAAACTTGGCTTGAAGGCATCAGAGTGCTTTACAAGAGCCCCTGACATTTCAGATTTTTAGGTACAATGAGATTAGGAGATTTGTCCAGAATCACAGGATGTTGAGCTGAAGGCCAGAGCTCAAACCTGGTTCCGGAGTTACAAGTTTGGCAGATCCAGCTACTTAGCCACATTTCTTCCTAAGTAGGGTAAAACAATCACCAGTGTGTCCCTCTTGTCCTTTCCGACATCTGTTCTACCTCAGTTGGCCTAAAATCAATCCTAGATGCCAGTCAATCCCGAACTGTAGCTTTCCTTTGGTGCTAAGTTGTTTCTTGGTGTTTTTTGCCCAAAACTACCAATTGATATCTCTGGTTCCCTTTATCCATTTTTATTTTTCTGTATACTTCTTTTGATTAAGTTGTACTTAATTGGTGGATTTTATTGTTCTGTTTTCTTTACTTTAAAACTGTTTCATATTGCTCAAACATAATTCACAATTCTCTGGGTAACTGCCTGCTGTTTGTTCCACTGCCACCAGGAGTTCTCTTAGTACTGTGTTGGACCTAAGTAGATTGTGTTTCCCACTTATATAACTTACTTTTGCACATTACTCATGAACCTTACTGATTTAAGAAATAAGGGATTCATTTTGAGTTTATCTGACAAGGTATTCCATCACAAATGGGACAGAGTTCCCATTCTGCAAAACCTTTGGTCGGCTGGCTCAGTTATGAGGCAGGAGGATTGTCAGTTTTCTGGTGGGAATCTCCACGCAGGCTCTACTATAGGAAATTTACTCAGATAGCCCGATGGAGGCCATTGGAGTAAGGGCATCAGACTGCCTGGTCTATTTAGAGTGAATGGTCTGTTGTCATTTATTCAGCTCATCGCTGTTAGGTTTAACAAAAACAAATATAATGACCTCATACACTGGGAAAAAAATTCCCAAGGCACCGAGACATTAGGTTTGTGTTTTTCAGAAACATACTCCTAATTTGGTGTGCCACTGTCAGAATGAAGAGCAGGTGGTGACCCCTAAATATGGTGGGTCGGGGTTTTGCCAGGTTGACTGTCATATCCTAACTCAGGCCCTCTTTTTGTTATTGGCAATGAAGTTGCCAGTCCCAGATAATCCAAACAGAAACACCAAGTCCAATCAACCCATCCTATCATGTAATACTTTAGTGAGCTAGCTGGTCCCTTTTAGGATCTCATACCAATATTATCTGCATTCTTCTTCAGGGAAAAGGAAATCTTAAAAGGCAACTATGGGCCACCACAAACTATCATAAACAAGCCCCAGCTAAATCTGTACAGATTAAAGAATGGAATTCAATTTACAAGAAGATATTATAAACGCTTCTGACATTTTCCTTATAAAGAGCTTCGATCGAATCAATTGTACAGGTCAAGTAACTCAGCCCGAATAAAGGGCTATTAGCAATACTATATGGAGGTAGGCTTTCAATGCAGGGCACACTGACAGATCCCCATAATCAGTATCAGACTTAACTATGTCACTTGATATGGATAATGCTCAGACTTTTATGCACTGAAGTGTTCTGTTGAGGTCAATGGTCTCGTAGACAAAACTCCAAAATATTTATGTAGTTTACATTTTCAATTTTAGAGTCCAACATCCTCCTGCTCAAATTAGACTCTTTTGACAAGTTAAATATTTAGTTTTTCTCCTTATTAACATCTTCTTATTTGGAATACTGTAAGCGCAGATACCCTCCAACTTGCAATAGAATAATCAGTTATTCTTAAAGCACCTGCCAGCAGCAGACAAGCTGACTGACTTTAGGTAAAAAAGAGTGATTATTCAGCAGGGATTTTTAACACATTCTAAACATTGCTTACAAACGCACTCAGCTCAGTTTTAAGCCATTCTTTGAGGCAAGCCTAATCATTTCTATGCACACACTTAAGAATTGATAAAAGACCTGATGGTATTTTCATTGCACCAAATTTACTCAGAAGAATCATACCTTCCCCCAGATGGAAGGCTACCTGGAACTTAATCAAGCAGCAACAAAACTGTAATTGCATTTCCATTGATATTTAAGCGATGGCCCAAAGGAAAAAAGAGTGATCCAATGTTGAATGGCCCTAGCAAAAACCTCTTTTTCATGAGCCACTAAATTAATAACCTCTATTCATTAATTTGGCTGAACCAGGACCATTTTCAAAAATTTGAAACAGAAATAAATTAACAAAGTAAACAATATTTTGCTTTGGCCCTTGATTTGCCCCACTTATAGATAAATTAGAGAGCCAATTTGTTCGTTCCACCCATGAAATAAAATGGTGTACTTTGAGCAGTCCATTTAAGGGCATTATGACATACCACTGCCTCTTGCAGATGATCAGATTCTGCCTTTTTACTCTGCTTCATGGATATGATTGCCCTCTTTACATTTGAAGGGGTAAAGCAAGCAAGCAATGCTACATCTACTGTATAACTTGAATCTAATGGAGGAGACATGACATTAATACAATTTAGATACAAATGTAATCCTGGAGCTCTCAGGAACAACATAATCCAGGCGTTCAGGGCCTGTGTGGAATGTTAGTTCACCAGTCACCAAAATAATATTTGAATCCCCAATCAGGATTTACTCATTCGCCTTTTGCCAATTTTTACTCATATATCATGCTTTGTTTGTCATTGACAGCTCAAGTATTTAAACCTTGATTGTTTGTGCTTGTTGAAAGACCATTCATATCCCTTTTCCATGAAGACATGGAACTTTGCATATATTTGCTTTTTTAATAAGAAGCATTGCTTATCAAACTATTTATTATAAGTTAAGTGATAGTGCTTCTTAAAACAATTTTTGTTTAAACTTTGGGTATGCTAAATCAAGCAACATCTCTAATTGAAGCCATCCTCCTCTTCATCACAATTAATTTGAAGTGAAGTAGTAACTGGAAAGTCCCCCAGTTTACTCAATCACTCTGAATTGAAACAAGTACCCCGTCTATATGGTATGATGTTGAAATATGAAGAACTCTTACATTGGGGGGTGAGTTCAAACCCAACAAGCTCTACAATAAGAGCATAATGATGTCTGCCTTCTTTTCACTGCTTTTAAAATCTTCAGTCATGAAAATTCTCTGCTAAAATGAGCACTTGAGCCCTCATCATAAAAGGCACGCTTATTTTGATGGACCCGGTAACGAGACTTACTGGGCTATCAGAATATTGAATTTAGCAGGATAACCGCTTGTCATCTTTATTGCATCTGCACATTTCTCCTGTTGGAAGCAGATTAAGTCTCTGCATGGAATATCAGCGAATAACATTCAGAAACGGGCATGGTAAATCCAATTTCAGAATGGTATTCCACAAATACTCAGAATCCCCATTATTCCCACCACCTCATACCTAACCCCCCTAGGAAATTACTAGAACTCCAGTAACAGTGAATCCTAGGATGCAAATAAGTGGGGTCTTTTACGGGCCTCTCGTCATGAGGCCATTATTCAATTAGATGACTACCAGTGTCAAATTTAAAAATGTACTAACATTGATAGTCCAAAGAGGTAAGGCAACTCAAAAACACTAGCTTCATGTGTCATTTATTAGGGCGGTAAAGTTGGCTACTTTCCAAGTTTCTTTTCAAATTCTTCTTCAGGCTTTCAGGGAGCATATTGTTGGTTTTTTTTTTAACGGAGTTTTATATAGCGCGAACATGACCCAAATCGGGTATCAGAGCGCTTTACTTAGCATCAGTTGCGTTACATGAGGACACATTCATTTTTGTTAGGCACGGGGAGATTAAGTGATTTGCCCAGAATCACAGGATGTTCAGCGTCATTGCCGAGACTCGGACCCAGTTCCCAAGATTTGAGGTCGACCGCCCTAGCCGTTAGGCCAACTCCTCTCCCCAAAGGTGGTTAGGAGATTTCATCAATATGTGATCTGAAAGGTGCAGAGACTTTCTCTTAAGGTATATACAAGATCACCTGAAGCACACTATTAATATAGGTGATGACCTCCCAATTTCAGCAAAGAAGCTGCTGTACGCTTTGAAAGAGCGTGAACATTTCCTACAGAATTAAGCACTGCAAATGACAAATCTGCCTTGGGCTTTCAAAATAAAAATGCATTGTAGAACATGACATGCAGACATTTGGTGATGGCAAATAAAAACATGAGGCCTTTAAACAAATGCTTTTCACCTAATAAATCATGTAAAACATGCACAATTAATTCCTAGAATGTGGTTTTAAATTCATATAGTTGCACTGAATTGACACAACATTTTCAAATGTAGAAACACAGAAACAGCACATGATTTAGCTTGCTCTGAGAGCTCCAGCTTGACCTTCATGATAAAGAGAGGAATGTTTCCTCTTGTGTGAAAGAAGGACACCTCGAATAATTTACAGCATGTTATCATATTAAGTTGCTGGAAATGTTTCAAAGTCTCATTTATTTCTGTGCTTTAGAGAGAATAGAAAATCACACACATTTTGAATGTATTACCATGTTATAATTTAATGATTCTTGCTTAAATAATACATACTTATTGCAGCTAATGTAAAGTGTTTAGTTAAAACAAAATGTTTCTTTAAAAGAAGGTAGGAGATGAACCTACATTAAATAGGATTCAGACTGTGTGGTGGGAAGGATTTCACCTGCCTGATGGTTTACGTGTGCAGAGAGACGAAAGGTGGAGATGTACTTTTGGAGAATGCTTTATTCCAATTGGATGAACAATGAAGATCATGCCACATACTTTGCAACAATTTTAGTTTTATAAACACGTTCCTAATTTAGGAGTTGCAGACTCAGACAGATTTAGGGATGGAGACCTTTGCAGACTTTTTCAGACACAGATTTAGAGACCTGCAGAGGAAGAGAGGGCAGACTTTGACGGAGAGCAGAACAGATGCAGATGAAGGCAGATTAGATGCAGGTTTTGTTCCATTCTGACTTTTATTAAAAACCCCAAGCTTTATTCTTTGACTGACTGGCTTTGCCAAGGCTTTTTTGCTATATGCTTTTTCCCTCTTTATGGGAGATTCTGCAATCATTGATTATAGATTTAGCTTCATGATAATCTCACTCTAGCTTTATTTTGAATTCCTCATGAGTTCTGACTGACATCATTTGTGCCACATTTTCTTAGAATTGGGACTCTTTCCTTTATGGAACGCGCTGCATGCAAATTATAATATGCTCTGCACTAATTTTATTTTTCTATTATCAATTCTGTAACCTTATTGATACCTGACTAATGAATGAAGATCCAGCGAATCTTAAAGTTTAGTTATAAAATAAATCCCTTTGAAACTACTCATAAATCCCATTATTGACTAAAATATTAATTTGCATTTGATTACTTGCCTATGTTAATTAAAGGAGCTGTTTTGGTCAAAATACGGTGGCAAAGATTTATCACCTTTAGAATAGTTAATGGCATGGAAAAAGGGTAACGGTAATGAAAGGTTAATTGTGCCACATTTACTAAATTTTCCAATGAGAGATTACTGTGAGATTTCCGTGCTATCAGCTTCATAGGTCTTCAAAGAAACTGTGAGAGTGCTGCATGATCTTATGGAGAGGAGGGTGCAGGGCCGGCTTTAGTGCTGGTGGCACCTAGTGCAACATTCTTTTTTTGGCACCCCCCAATATGGCCTCTTCGGATTCCTTCACTACCACCCAGCAAAAGTCCCCCTCATCTCTCCATAGCCCCTCTCTCTAATACATTTCATTTATTTAAAAGTGCTGGTAAAGGCTGGCTTTACAAATTCACTCAGCCGTTGACAAAAAATACAGATCTGTTCTTTGCAGCAGGCATAGTAACCCTCTGCACTGCTTTATGGCGAATTAAAACTGCCCCTAGACAAAACTCTGATCTCTCTCTTTAGCAGGAACATTAATCACAAGAGTTATCATGACATTTTTATTGCTGACGGAAAGCTGGACACACAAGTAACTCTGCAGCAGGTGCTTTTAAATTGTATGTTCTTACTACACTCAGTACCCCGAGGTCAATGCCCCCCCGACTAGGTCAGCACCCTGTGTCGTAGCACAGGTCGCACCACCCTAGAGCCAGCCCTGGGAGGGTGGATCCGTTGCTTCATCACTCTGTGCTGCAGGCCTCACCTATCCTTGAAAAGAGCACCTGAAAATGTGGTTCTGCACAGCACCCGCACATAGGAAGTCATACCCTTGGTTAAACGAACTGGGAGTGCAGGGTTCATGTGGATGTATTGTTAGCATATCAAACTGCACGGATGATACAGACACCTCTACAACCCCGGAGAGCTTTCAGATGGGGGCCAAACCCTTCTGATCAATATGGGCTATGGTGTGTGCCTGCACCTAATAGGTGGTAAATGCCTTACATGGTCCCAAGAACCCTCCTTGTCTCTGCTAAAGCTCACCATCCCTGATGTGTATTAACTGTTTGTCACCTTATTAGTGGTCATGTATTGAATATTACACAAGGGACTTCAATACAAAATGACTGTTGTCCTTGCAGGACAAATGGCATGTAGTGCTATTCACAAAGGGACCATAATTTTGTTAATATGGCTTCAGGACTAAATGTGCATAGCTTTAGCTTAGTTGGTAATATATATGTAAGTTTATTTTATATTGTTGGAGATTCTAATGCACCGATCCTTTCTTCCCAGATTCACCTATAAAATGACCCTATTGATATGGCTTCTTTCATCTACTTTTGCAGCAATTGCAACAGCACAGCTGCCATCATGTAAGTGTCCTTTTATTTTGAGTTGTATTTGGTTAATATAATTACTTCCGTAAAGTATAAATTGGGTTCTTGTGTTTTTTAGGACTCGGCTACAGACAGCTTTAGGCAGACTTTTTGTTTCCAAAACATAATATATGTTTGGAGTGGGCTATGGGTCAACCCCATGTTCATGAATAGATTTTTTTGGCTGCCTCAGCTTCCTGACCCTGATTCAATGACTTTCCTCCCTACTCTTTTGTTGATCCTGCCTAGGAGCATTTCAGCCTCACATAATTTTGATTGAACTGCATATCTTCCACTACTAACGTCTGACCTTGCTTGAAATGCATTGGATGGACTACAACTCTTCCTCCCTCCTTGCACCTCCTTTGCCCTTCTATCCCTTTCTATCTCCTCCTTTCTCACCATCACACAGCATCCTCATACCCCATACTTCTGTTTTAATTTATTTCATCCGAGGTTGCATCATCAGCAGTAGGCCATGTTAAAACGATTTTGCATCATTTCAAGATGGTCGCCTGCATGCGCACTTGTGTACAAATGCACTATGGACATCTAGAATTTTTTTCTTTAACAAATCCCATTTAAAGATGACTGCCACAGATGCAAGTGGTGACCATCTTTGAATGGCATTTGTGAAAACATAACAAAATGCATTCAAAGATAACTGCACATGCATCTACAGCCAGCTGTCATCTTTGAATGTATTGTGTCATGTTTAAACTCTTTGAAAGATGGCCATTGCAGGTGCACGGACATTCGTATTGGCAATCTAAGACAAAAAAGGATTGGCAAAGACAATAGGTTTCATGGTGGAGACCTATTGGCTTTGCCAATCCTTGTTGTAATTATGGGTCTATTCAAAGAAACCTTACATACCACATTGCCTCATCTAAAAACACAACACAAATCTATTTCTACATTTATATTTGTATGTATATATGTAGGTGGAATTTCTATAGCCTAACTGCAGCGGAGCGCTGTACCTGTTCAGGGACAAGCATAAAATAAAGGAGTAAGAGAAGGTGGTCCTGGATTAAAGATAGTTAATGTATTGTGATGTCATTTTCTTTAAAGTGGTGAGACTTCAACTCTTTCCTAGATTGGAGCACTGTTGTGGCGGTTGTGATGATATGGGTATATTCTTACAGGTCCTGAGTTTATAGAAGGAAAGGGCCTGCTGTCTTGTTTTTTCTTTTTTGGACCACTTAGTCTGCAGTCTGATGGTGTTCTATCTGTGGGTGTGCAGAGATCCACCAGAGATGGTGAACTTGTCTGCAAGATAAGCAGGTGTGCTTTGTTAATGATGTAGCTCATTTAAAGACAGTGTGGGCTGATAAGGACAGCCAATGAAGTTCCAACAGGATAAGAGTGATGTGATCATATTTCTTCAGGCTCTGGATGAGACATGCTGCAGCATGTAGGATGCCCCTAAGGGGCACCAGTGTGGCATCTGTGAGGCCATGGAGTAGGGCATTACCACCATCCATATGCAAGAGTACAAGAGCTTTTACAGCAGTTGAGAAATTAGTTTCTGGAAGAAATGGTTTGACTTTCTTTAGAAAAGTGAGCTGGAACCAGGCTATCTTAGGGGGTCATTAGGATGGCGGAAAGACCGCCACGGCCGGGCCGGCGGTGGCGGTCCTTCCGCCATCACACAGGAAATTCCTACCGCCGAATTAGGATGGCGGTGGGAATCCCAATGTGTCTGTGGCGGATGGAAAGTCCGTCCGCCACGGTTCCGCAAGGCAGTCCTTTTCCGCCCGCCTTGCGGAACCAGGACACAGGGCAGCATTGCGGCGGTGCCATTACGAAATCCCTTTCCGCCTGTCTTTTCGCGGCGGTCATCCCACCGCAAAAAGACAGGCGGAGTGCACCCCCCCTCTGTGGGGGGTGCACTGGGGGGGTACCCATGGTACCCCCCTGCATTTCCATGCACCAAGTGGCAGGCCCCGCGTGGTGCCTGCCACGTAGTGCAGGGAAATGCAGTGCAAGCACTTTTAACATTGCGTACGGTGCTGCAGTCAGCAGCACTGCCCGCAATGTTAAAAGCCCTGGATGCGCCCGCCAGTATGGCGGGCGCATCCTAATTGCAGTGGTGGGACCGCCGCATGTCTGGCGGGCGGTCCCAAACACTACTACGATGGCAGGCGGACCTAGTCCGCCCGCCATCGTAATCAGCCCCACAGTATTTTTGGCAATTTGTGTTCCTTTACTGTGAGGTTGGTGTCGAGGGTGAATCCAAGTGACTTGGCATTTGGTTAAAGTTGCGATTCAAAGATGTCAAGGTTCATGTCATTGAGTCAGGTTTGTCTGTATTTTGTTTATTGTTCTTGGCAACTGACAAGACTTCTGTCTTGGTTGGATTGATCTTCAGGTAGATGATGGACATTCAGGTCTGGAGGATGTGCAAGCAGTGCTTGAAGCATTGGATGTCTGAAGCAGAGAAGAATTTTAAGTATAATTGTGCATCATTGGCATATTGGTGAATATTAACACTGTTATCCGTGAGTAGAGCACGAAGGTGCTTCATGTATAGGTTGAAGATAACAGAAGACAGTATGGAGCCCTGGGGGACTTCACAGGTGATAGGGATCTTTTGTGACTTGGATGTGCAAATTGTTGTCGTTGGAAAGGTAGAAGTGGAAGCAGTGAAGGAAATTACTGGTGAATCTCATTTGAGACTCCTGGGAGCATATGAGGCTGGGATGGCTGACTGTGCCTGAGACAGCTGAAATGTCCAGCAATATCAACAGGCAGGGGTCATCTTCATCTGGGGTCAAGAGGGCATTGTCTTTAATGTGTATGGTAGCGGTTTACATGCTGCAGTGTGGTCTAAAGCCAGATTGGTAGTCATGCAGGAGATGGCTAGCATTGATGTGGTCTAAGAGTTGAACATAAACTGCTTTTCAGTGATCTTTCCAATGATTGGTAAATGACTGAAGGGCCAGTAGATGGCTAGGTCATCAAGGTCTAGTGTAGTTTCTTTGAGTGGAGGGAAATGGCCTGTCTTGAGAGATTCTGGGAAGATGTCTTGAGTGAGTTAGGCATTTACAATGGTATGTAGCGGTAAGAGAGCATTGACAGAGAGAGCTTTAATGAAGGTCAATGGTAAGGCATTGTCTGCCTAAAAAGTGGCTTTGAGGGCGTTGCTTATATCAGAAGGATCTGGGAGGGATAGGGCTTTGAAGGCTGACCATTGCAGAATGGGAAGGGGTGGGTGTAAGAATTAAAGCATATTTGGTGTTGCTGATGTGCTATTGGAACTTCTCTGTCTTTTCTCTAAAAAAGAGGTTGATGGCAATGCACTTTTCTGTGCAATGAGGAAGGAAGGGTCCGGCAGGGGTTGATGCAGTGCTTCATTGTCTTGAACAGCATTCTGCTTCTGTCAGTGGCTTTACTGATGGTGTTAGTCTATTGCTCTAGTTTGGCTGATGTTCATGAGTGTGTTGTGTGGAGGGACTTCAGCTTCAAGAGGTCATCAGGAGTACTTTGTTTCTTTCATTTTGTTTTCTGTCTGTGGATGGATTGTTTATTGTTAGCAAGTCTTTAGGGGACCATGGTGCTAAAGACTTTGGCTTGCACTTGCATGTTGTAAGTGAGGTTTGGATGTTCATATAGATTTCCAATTTTTTTTAAAAGTTATTTATGAGGGTTATGCATTGTATGTGAGGTTGATAGGGTGCAAGTTGAGTTCAAGCATTAAGGTGTTTATGGAGAAGTAATTAAAGGATCTGAAGATGTGATCTTCTCTTTTGTGTTGACCATGGTTTGTTGGTACGACGCTAAGCATGGATATAGGGATGGCAAAGTGGGTGGTCCTGTCCAGGGGTATGAGTGGTGTGCATTGGATTGTTGGTGATGGTGAGAAGACAAGTTTAAGGGTGTGGCTTTTGGGGTGTGTTAGTTGTGTGACGTTCTGTACCATATTCAGTGTATCACTGAGGTTGAAGAGGGTGTTTCTTTATTTTTTTAGTTGCGTTGTTCGACAGGTGGAAGTCAGCCAAGAGGCATATCAAATAGATGAGGCTCTGAGGAGATTAGACCGATCTCTCACTGATCATCAGTATATGTTCCCTTCAAATTTGCAGTACTACTCATTAATCAGAAATGCATGTACCGATTTGCAGCATCACTTAGTAACCCCTAGAGCATGTTCTTATGTGTTATGTGATCTTATGTGCTGTGCCACTTAGTAATTCTGAGTACATGATCAGATTTACAACATCATCCAGTGATCTATAGAGCATCTTCAAATTTGCATCACAAAGGTTATTGCATGCCTATGTTATATCATTATTCAATAATTCTTAGTGCATGCCAGATTTGCCACTTCACTCAGGAATCTCTATTGCACATTCAGATTTCTCCTATAATTCAGTAATGCTTAGTGCCTGGTCAGATTTGCCCCACCATAAATTAATCCTTGGTGCATATACAGGTTGCTCTATAATTCTGTAATCCTTTATGCATTTTTTTTTATATTTGCACCATCACTCTGGCCTCCATATTGCATCTTCATATATTTCTCATCACTCAGAAATAGTTGCCACTTGTTCAGATTAGCAATATCATTGACTAGTATTCAGTGCATACCAGGATTTGAACCAGTACTCAGTGATTTTTTTATTTTTTTTATAAACCTTTTTATTTGATCTTACTTTTTCCATACAGCGTATACATCAATCGGTACCTTTTAGTCGTTTCTTAACATTCATTATGTGAATTATCATTGCAGAAGATTCCAGCCCATTGAAGAATTACGTGTCTCAACGCATATGGTGTGCAGAGATGTGTGTCTGTTCGGGGATAATGGGAAACTGATCAGAGTGTCTAGTTCTTGGGTGTGACCAATGTATCCTCACAGTCCGTATGTGTTGTACGAGAAAAGAAATCCCTATATGCAACCGAACTGGGGAGATATAACTCAGGGAAAAGGGGGGCAGGGGATAAGGGCGGTGCTCTTCACTGGCCCCATGATGCTATGAGGTGTTCTCTCATGAGGACAAGTGCAGCGTTCCGTTTGGGGCGGTGTGGGGATAACCTCGTTCGGGGGGATTCTAGTGGGGTTCGGGGCCTACCTGGGCCTGGCCCCGCCTGGGTGGCAATTGGGGTGTCTGTGGGGGTGACTTGTGCCTGTGTGAAGCTATGGAGGAGCATCGCCCATTCCATGGAAATGGGGTGTTGCCGTGCACCGCGCGCTTCCTTCTGTCTGATGGCGTCCTCCTCGGCCGCGCCCCATTTCCTGACCGCCCCCCTCCATGCTGCTATCGGGGGACCGTCCGATGACCGCCAATGTAGTGTGATGCATCGTTTCGCTAGGAGTATGGCTAGAACAGCAAAACGGGTCTCCACCTTTTTCTGCTTGTGTCGCTTAAATATCCCTAGGGCGCTAGCCTCCCATGTGGCAAGTCGTGCCAGGCCCGTGACCGTAAATAGTGTGGCGTGGACTTCCGCCCAAAAAGTCGGCAGTGTAGGACAGGCCCACAACATGTGGATGAATGAGGCGTCAGGTGTGTGGCATCGGGGGCAGTCAAACTGCGTTGCAGGGAAAAAGCGTTTAAGTCGCTCCGGCGTAAGATATGCACGATGTAGTATGTTAAATTGGATATTTTTAAATCGCTGATTGCGTGACACTTTTTTGTGATGTTTCAGTGCTTTGAGCCATTCTTTATCGTGCAGTACGCGACCGAAGTCCTCCTCACACTTTAGTCGAAGCCGCGTTAGCGGCGCATGCGTGAGTTCCGTAACCGATTTGTATATCCAGGTGATGAGGTGTTTCCCTACCCCCATATTTAAGATCGTGTGCACTACTGGGTGTGTTTTGGGCTCACCGTTCGTGAGATCCCACGTCTTCCTGCAGTCCGCTATCAGTTGCCTGTGTACTAGGAACTGTCCGGCGGGAAGCCCGGTCTCTTCAGTCAAGCCCTTGAACTAAGTCAACTGGCCCTCAGTGAACAGGGCGTCTACCTCAGTGAGCGAATGGTCTGCCCACACTCGCAATTCTCCAGCTGTGTAGTGCCCGCCTCCTTTAGGGAGGCCTGCCAGTGGTAACAGTGGGGAGTATAGTGGTGCCGTCCTAGAGAGGCGATGGATTCGCAGCACACAGGTTCTGGCCACCTTCACCAGCAGGGGGTGTGCCGGGTTGGGTTTGGTCCCTGGAAGGAGCATCCGGGTTATCTCTGGGATTGTCAGAGGGCCCGCCTGTACTTCTGTCTCCTCCAGGTGCCGTCCAGCTGTCCAGCGCGAGAGCCACTGTAGCTGTGCCATGAGGAAGTAGGCCTCGAAGGACGGATCACCCAGCCCCCGTCTCGTGGCAGCTGCAGTGTCGTCAGAGCCACCCTACGGCAACCCCTCCCCCAGATCAGTGAGATCAGTAAGGAATCCAGCTCTCAGAAGAAGGGTCGTGGGGGGGCCACTGGGACATTCACAAAATAGTATAACAGCTGGGGCACCATTATCATTTTAGATAGAGCTACCATCCCTATTGGGGCCAGGGGTAGGGTTCGCCAGAAGTTTATTTGGGGTTTTAAGCCTCTTAGGGCCCTGTAGTGGTTACCCTCCAGGAGATCACTGGGGGTGTGATAGAGTCGTAGTCCCAGATACTTGGGGGAATCCCCTTTCCAAGACAACATGGTGTCACCTACACTAATCGCCCAGTGGGGTGCTCCGGGGTGCAGGGGGTAGATAGTGGATTTGGCCTAGTTCACTCTTAGTCCCGATGCCCCTGCAAACTCATTGAGTGTGGCCCACAGAGACGTGAGGTCTGCCGTGATGTCCCTGACGTAAATGAAGAGGTCGTCTGCGTAGAGGGACACGCTGTGTGTACGTCCCTCAAGTGGTATTCCCCACAGTTCGCCCTCTTCCCGCAGTCTCAGCGCCAGCAGCTCCATTGCGAGGGCAAATAATACCGGGGAGAGAGGACATCCCTGGCGTGTTCCGCGCGTTATCGGGATGGGGGGCAAGATGTGCCTGCCTATTCGGACCCGAGTTGACAACCTGGTGTACAGCAGCTGAATGTATGCCATAAGTTGGGGTACTATCCCCACCCGCTGCAGCACCTCAAACAAGTACTGCCATGCTAGGGTATCGAAGGCCTTTTCGAGGTCTAGTATAAGGCAGGCGGCACGCGGGAATCTTCCCCGCACACTGTCCTGGACCTGAAACAGCCTACGTATATTTTGGGAGGTGTTCCGCCCAGGTACGAAACTGCATTGGTCAGGGTGCACCAGGCGAAGGAGCACCTCTGTAATTCTGTCCGCTAGGATTTTCCAGAGTATTTTGCAGTCCGCGGTCAGCAGGGTGATAGGGCGGTATGATGACCTAAGTAGTGGATCCCGGTCTGGCTTAGGAAACGTCACTAGCGTGGACTCTCGCATGGACTTGGGGAGCAGTTTCGTCTCCAGTGCTGCCTTAAAGACTGCGTCTATCTGTGGGACTAGCTGTTGGGAGAAGGTAGTGTAGAATTCTATTGGGAAGCCGTCATGGCCGGGGGCCTTGTTTGTGGCCAAGTGTCTGATCGCATGTTTGATCTCTGTTGCTGTGAGTGGTTCGTCAAGGGGGGTCCGGTCCTCATCTGTCAGCTGTGTCAGAGTATCGGTTTCTAGCATTCGGCGGATATATTCCCCTCTGTCTAGAGTCGGCTCCCTGTACAAGTTCTCGTAGTATTCATGAAAGGCAGACAGTATGTCTGCTTGCGCATACACGGTCTCCCCTGCGGTGTTTTTGATACTGGTGATTGGCTGTGTTTGTAGATCCTGTCTAACGAGCCATGCGAGCAAGGTGCCGGCTCGGTTTCCCTCCTTATGGGTTCTCGCGGCGTATGCTCCAAAGTTATATCTGCGCAGATCTGCACAGGCTTCTGCGTATTTAGCTTTGGCTTCTGCTACTTGTGTTGGGGAGATCCGCTGTGTGTCGGCTTCCCTAGACAGTCGCGCTACTTGCTGCTCTGTTGTTTGTACCGCCTGTTATAGCGTTTTTCATACCCCCACGATTTGCCTAATGCATGCACCTCTCAGGACCACTTTGAAAGCGTCCCACTTGAGTGTTCAAGAATTTGTGGTGTGTGCGTTCTCTGTAAAGTAATTTTGAATGTTCTCTTTTTGTTCATGTTGGAACACCGGGTCTTCCAGGCAATCGCGGGGAAGCTGCCACGTGGGGACCGGGGGCGTGGGTGGGCGCCACCTGAGGGTCATGACGTGGGCGTCATGGTCCGATATCACCCTACCTAGGTAGTCTGAATGTTGGATTAAGGGGAGGATCGTCCGTGTGCACACGAAACGGTCCAGTCGTACTCGTAGATTATGGGGAATGGAGTGGAAGGAGTAGACTTAGTCGTCGGATGTGCGTGACGCCAGGCGTCCGTCAGTGACCAATGATTGAGCCAGGCTTGTAGTCGGGCTGTTTGCGCGAAGGCTTGTGAAGCTTTGGCGGGGGGGGGTGGGATCTATCCAGGGCGAGATCTAAAGAACAGTTAAAATCCCCTCCTAACACCCACTGGGAAGATGTGAATTGGGCTAAGCTACTCGACAGGGTCTCCCAGAAGATTGCCTGTTCTGTGTTGGGTGCATATATACTGCCTATCAGTGTTAGCTGAACGTCTAATAACCCCTCCAAAAGTGCAAACCTTCCTTCGGGATCTACCTTCCGGCCGGTCTCTAGGAAGGGGACTCCCAGTCGAAACCAGACTAGAGCTCCCCGTGCATATGCTGAATATGTCGTAGCGCAAAAGGTACCCCGCCATTTCTTTTGGAGTTTGTCTAGTTCCCCCTTTGCTAGGTGTGACTCTTGTAGCAAAATGACTTGTGCCTGCTGGCGCTTGATATACGCCTGAATGGCATAGTGCTTCCTGGCCGTGTGGATGCCACTGGCATTTAGAGTGAGAAATTTAATATCTGCCGTTGAAGTCATGGCGGTTTGTGGGCCTCGCGGCGTTGGCAAGTGATCTTGGCAGCCCCTGCATGAACCCTCTGGTGTGGATGGTTTCTATTTGGTGGGAGGTGTAGACCTGTGAGCGAGCGTCTCTGCCCTGTATGGCGGAATGGGTGGGAGGGCAAGTTGTGGTAAGGGGTTGAACTCGAACACTGTGGGGTTGGTACCCCAATACAGAGGACCTGCTGCAACATGCAGCACGTCCAAACCGGTACTACCGCGTACCCATTAACGAAACGTATGGGGGGTCCATCTGGCTCTCGCGCGCCCCTAAGGTCCTCACTCAGGGCCCCATAGTGTTGTGTGTCTAGTGCGTGGGGGCGCCTCGAGCTGGTGCTTGTAGGGTCTTGAACCATCGCAGGGCGCAGTATGTGGCATGGTGCTAAGGAGTGTGTGTCTTCTGGAGTCCTTATAGCTACCATCATTCCTGAGCTTCAGATGAGTGTGTCCGCAGTCTGTGGTGTGACTTTCGGCAGGGTCCCGGAGTTCTCGCCGGAGTCACTGGAGTCGTTAGGGTCCTCTTCAGGCGTGAAGATGTGCGGAGTGGCTTCATGGTCCGAAGCAAAAAGATTTGTTCCCAATTCTGCTGCTGCTTGAATTGCTTTCCGGCATTCCGCTATGATCTGTTCCAAGTCCGGCGATGCCAGCGATTTATGAAGTGACTGCATATCCAAAAGGTTTTGAGCTTTTGGTTTGTTGCGCCTGGGCGTCTTGGGTCTGGGTGTCTCCGCGTTCCTTTGTGATGGGTCGAGGTGCAGGTTCAGTTCCATCCAGTTTGTTGCGTCTTGTGGGTCTGTGAAAAAGATTGTGATCTCTTTGTAATGAATTTTGAGCCGCGCTGGAAATAGCAGTGAATATTGAATGTTCTGGCTCCTAAGTAGTCTCCTTATCTCAATGAATGACGCTCGCTTTCGCTTCACTGCTCTGGAGTAATCTGGAAATAGCATAACGTGTTTGTCCTCTACCTTGATGGGGTGGCTCTCTCTGGCAGCTCGTAAAATGGTATCCCTGTCCCGGAAGTGGAGTAGTTTGACTAGCATAGGGCGAGGAAGTGAGTCCGGAGGAGAGCGGCGCGCCGGCACCCTGTGCACTCTTTCGATGGAGAAATAGGGAGTAAGTTCTTCACGCGGCGTGAAAGACCAGAGCCAGGACTCTGCGTACGTAATGGGGTCCCTGCCCTCCACGCCTTCTGGCAAGTTAAATATTCGCAGGTTGCTTCTCCTAGAGTGCCTTTCCAAGTCGTCTGCTCTTTCCTCCAGGGTGGTGACTCGGGCCTGGAGGTCTTTTATGGAGTCTTGGTGGGCTTTGGTCTGAGGTTGCATCGTCGCTAGTGTTTTTTCACCGTCCGACACCTTGTGTGCCAGCTTCCGGTGATCGTCCTATAGTAGGCTGAGGTCCATGGCCAAGGTCCCAAAGCGCTCTTCCATAGTGACACGCGCGAGTGCTGTATTGCCGCCAGGACTCTGTCCAGTTTATCGGACATGGTGGCACTAGAGTCTGCGTCCTGCTTTGAGCCTGCTGGAGTCGGGGATGCCGATCTGGTTTGATGAGAGGTTGGGGGGGCCCCAGTTGCTTTGAGGCGTCCCATGGTCGCGGGCAGCATAGGGGGTGCCCGTCCGCACACTTGTGTAACGCCGTGTGTGCCCGTACCAATCCTCGGGCGACTGACCCTCTCTCTTTGTTCCTCTTCATGTATGTGCTAGGATCTAGGCAGTGAGCGCCCGCAGTCCGGTCTCACCGGATGGTGCGCAGCTTTTTATCTTCCCTGATGAGGCCTTCTGGCTCTGCCGAACTGTGCCTGCGTGGGCTTCAGCTGCCCTCCGGTAGCTCTGCACCTAGTAATCTGCCCCGGGCTCCTTTCTCAGCAAGGGGAAGGATCTGTGGGGCCCTCGCGTCTGCTCTCCCTGTTGTGCTGACTCCTCAGTATCTCGGCCGCTCTGATGCACCGCTCACATGGGCGCCGTCCCGGCTTTCCCCCAGCAGAGCCTCTCTGCTTCCTCCACACCGCACCGACTAGTGTGTGGCCCCCCCGGGGGCTAGGTGAGTCTCCTTTTCAATCCTACTCATTGTGGAGGGGGCAGGCCGGTAGGATGTGAGAGGGAAGCACAGACCCACTGGTTGTTCGCTGCTGGCTTGGCTCGCCGCTCCCTCGTTCTGCCTCTCCCTGCGCAGATCGGGTCCCCGGGTCTCTGTACGGTGTCCGGAGGGACACCAATCTCATCCCTCATGGGGGTGCCTGTCTTGTCTTCCCCTCACTTATGGGTTGCAGTTGGGCTCCGGTCCGGGAGATCCCGACATGCCGAGGGTCTTCTCCGTTGCGCTCCCTCTCCCGCCTCCATCCTGGTCACGGGCCGTTCAATGAGGCTGGAGCACCGGTTTCCGCCTTTGCTCACTCCGTAGCGTTCCACCTTCAGAGCCGCCCGCTGTGTGTAAGTCTGCTCCCTGCGTACTCGCCACTCATTTTCGGGTGCCCTATTTCTGGCGTCCCTCTGGAGTGCTGGCCAAGAGTCTGGGAATCACTCGGCAGGCACCATTTTGGGGTCAGGCACCCCGCCGCACCTCAGTCTCGGCAATCGTCGCTTCTGGCTCCCGTTTTTACTTTATCGGTATTCATCCAATACCGCCGATGCTCCGGGACAGATCTGAAGCCTTCCTGGCGTCCCTCTGAGCCCCACTGCCGCGGATGGTTGCCGCTTGTCGGGGCCCGCTCTCGGATCCTCAACAGAGCACGTCGGCCATCGCGGCCAGTTAAGCCACGCCCCCCCAGTACTCAGTGATAATAAGGGCCTGATTACGAGTTTGGCGGTCTAAATGTCCGAACTCCGTGGCCTCCAGAAGACCGCAGCCCCAACAGTCTTCCGATCACCATATTACAAGTTGACCGATGTGCCCGCGGTTTGCCTGCTGTGGTCTTGTAGCAGTGGTTGATAGTTTTCCAAATTTATCGATGCCTGTATATACATTTCAACTGCACATGTGTCGAATATACACATATGCATGATACATGTAGAAAAATGCCACTTACCCATTGCTGGAGTCTGGCCCATATGTGGCCAGTCCAGTCAATGGGTATATGGTACAAAATGGACTTACCTGTATTTCACCACAAACAGGGTCATATTCTTTGGTGTGAAGATGCTGCTGTGAAGGTGGGACCTAGAGAAAGGAATCCACAACTCTAATGGGAAGAACAGGAGAGGGGTAAGTATGCGGAGGGAGGAAGAGCCGCTGATACCTATACGCCTCGTCGGACCGGACTGGGAGGTTTTTGTGGCGGTTGCACTCCCATCGTGATTCCTGAATGAGCGGTGAGCGGGACACTGCATACCGCGACCGGAGGAGCTCGGTCGGGACCCTCGTTGCAGACACTTGGTCCCCTGGAAGGTGCAATTCCTACATCCGGTGAGGCGGGGGCACACTTAAATGACCGGGTGTGGTTAAAGGGCAGCGGGAGCAATTTCAGTACCGGACAGCCAGACAGCGGCTAGAAAACGGCAGCGAACCGGAGCCTTGCCTGACCCTAAAATGGCGGCTGGCACTCAGCAGAAGACTGAATAAATGAGGGGGGCTTTGCACTAGGTGCCCCAGCGACATCCAATACCTCAGCGCAGCAGGAGGGATTTAAAGAAGAAGGGGCTCTGTGCCTTCCCCATAGACCAACAAGCACTGACAGCGCTCAGCAGTGAAAATTGCAGTACTACACCTCACCCCTGCCAGTCACCAAATGCAAGTGCTCAGGAAGACTTAATCAGCAGGCATTTACTTATAAGGCCCTAAAAGAATTTCTAAGGATAGCCCTGGGAGGCAGTGGGGACCCTCGGAAGCGGAGTTCGCCGGCCGTGACTGGTGGAAGGCGCGCTGCTGCCCCGGTCATCCCGGTTGCCGTGTTGGAAGTGGCGCCCGTTGACTCATCGTGCCTGATCATCGGACTCTGCAACAGAGGGGGCCCGGAGTGCTTCATACCCACATTCGATCTTGAGGTAGCGATGGATCCCATCTAATTTGCATGTTTCAAGCATGTCCGTGTTCCACGCGCTGAGCTGCTGCTGCATACTTTTGGTTCTTCGGTGGATGCTCCCCAAGGCCAGGTCTGTGGTGAAGGGCATGGGGACCTCCATGATCTCTTGGCTAGCAAGTTTTTGAGCCCTCCCTGTTACTACCTGTTGATCCCTTGCCTGACCCCAAAATGGCTGCCACTGTGTTCCCTACCACGTCGTGCTACTCCTCTGAGAATAAACCGGACTTCGACCAGACCTCAAACTCATCCCCCATCCGTCCTACCCTTCAGGATACCGAATCTGTGAACCTACCTCTGACCGTGGAGACCTAGCTTTTTGGCCGATGCCCGGTGGAGCTACATGATAGCTATAGAGGAGATGGGCTGTGGACTACCCCTTCGGCCCTCACCTACCCAGCCGGACATTGGGCAGACCTTACTTCGTCTCTCCGTCGTACTCTTCCCCCTACCCCTTTACTCCACCCACTTTCTCCTTTATGCTCCATTTATTCCTCCTCTTTGCTCTCTAACTGTTGTCTCATTGAGACCTAGCCGCTTGACTGATGCCCGGTGGAGCTACCTGATAGCTATAGAGGAGATGGGCTGTGGACTTCCCCCTCGGCCGTCACCTACCCAACCGGACTTTGGGCAGACTCTCCTTCGTCTCTCCATCCATCCTATCTCCATCCTTTCTCCCTCCTATACCCCACCCCCTTTCCCTTCTAAGCTCCATTTACTTCGTCTTCCGACGCTCTGGAAATGTTATCTTGGAACTGATGTAACTTGTAACTGATGTAATTTTGTAACTTTGTGGATCCTTATGTAAAGCGCTCTGATACCTCCGGGTCTAGCCAGCGCTATATAAAACTCAAATAAATAAATAAATATGCATCCCAAATCCTCCGATTCCGCCAACCAAAAGCCGGCTGTCCTACCATCACAGTCGGCTCGTCGGAAAGCCAACTCGTAATAAGGATAGCAGTGAAACTTCTCTGCACCCCCCTATGGCAGCTGCTTACTCCTGACTGCAGGCTTGGCGGTCTGTGGTTTGCTTGCAGTATAGGCGGTTCACCCGCAGTCTTTCCAACAGCAATCTGACAATCTCATAATACAGCAGTTGGACTTCAACCGTGGGTATGGCGGGTTATGGACAGCTGAACTCATAATCAGGCCCTAATGACCAAATTGATAGTTCAGTCATCAATCAGAAACTATGTGTGCCTGTCAACATTTGCACCAAATCTTACTTTCTGCTTTTCCTCACTATCACATATCACTAATTAAACCCTTTGTGCATATTCAGAATTGCACCATCACTCAGTAGCCCAAGTGCATGTTAACATTTGTCATCTCTCACCAGGGCAGACAGAAATTTGCTGTCCCACGAACTTGCTGAATATCAGGAACAGCATCGGCTCTCTCTAAAATTCTCCTCATCCCCACATTCTGTGTGATGCCCACAGCTCCCTGTTGGATAAAAAAAAATATATTGTTCATTCACATTTGGCTACAATTCAATCATTATAGTAAAACACCTGACCCAGTGGAGAGAAATGCATTGTGTTTCCCACAATATTTCTGCAGTGCTGCAATGCTCCATTGAATAGGAGAATCCAGGGTTCTGGTCTATCTTGTTGTGGAGGTAGCTAGTGATGCAAATAACATCAAGTTGTTAGAAGCATGTTTCTGACATGCAACCTCTCTTTTGCACTAATTAAAGCTGTGTGTGCCAAAACACCATGAACCGGGTAACCATTGTTGGGGTTCCTATTTCCTCATCTCCAACATCCCAATGGTTTACTTGGCTATGCCACTTCAAGAACATCATAGAAAAGATGTATGACTTAAGAGGATAGATACACAGAATTTCAAAGCAATTGCTGGAATACCTCACTTGGCACAATGTGATTTTATCTAGTGTAAAGTTTGGATGAACACTTTTTTGCTTTGCCTGTTGCTGTCAGTAACCAGAAAAGGATGCATGATGTGGATGCCAGGAATTAATCCCAGATCTTCCAACAATGAATGCCCTGTCAGTGGGCAAACACCAACATGGCATTCCATAAAGGAGATATAGGGGAAGCTAATGGTAGATAGGAGAAAGAGATACAGGTGAACTTTGGATTGGTCTGGAAATGCTAACTAGATTGTCATTCTCATTAGAGTTTCACAATCAAGGAAATACTGTACGGAGAAACTACCATATGTAAGTGATAACCAGACAACCTGTATTCACATACATAATAAATGACCACCAAAGCCACCATGGTCTTGCCAAACTTTCCATAGAGAAATGCACTGACCAGTTTCAGGATAATCATGAATCTATCTATTTACCTAGGAAAAAGACAAAAGCTGTGATGTTAAGCAATAAAACAATAATAAATTGGTAGAGAGTAAACACCTGTGACAAATAGTTCATAAAATATCTCTAGAATCACCTCACCTCTACTAGAACCCAGGAGAAACACAATAAAAATGCAGAGAACACAGTAAATGAGTGAATGTGGTGACCAGTCAGCCACACAACAAGTCTAACTGTGCCAGGCACATTTGTCTCCTTTCCTGCTCTCTTAAATATCCCAAAATGTTCAGAGGTTTCCAGAGCATTTTGCACTTTCAGTGCCCCAGCCACTAAGGGCTGGGTATACCGGACATGTCTTTGATTTCATTGTGCCCTAGATGCTTAGGTGGGTCATAAAGGCTTGTCGTTCTAAAAATTGGGTTCTGGTTCTTAAAAGTTTGGGAATCACTGCCCTAGATGCTAAGAGCCGCTAATCTTCTAATTGTGTCCCTCCTGATGTAGAGCAGAAAATCTTTTCATTGTGCCTCAGCCACTAAGGACTGGTAACTGCCATGACCTTATGCATCTTTGTCTCCTCTCGAGCTCTCTTAAATATCCCAAAAGGTTGAGACGTGTCCAGAATTTTCTTGCACTTTCAGTACCCCAGCCAATAAGAGCTGGAAAATACCTAGCATGAGTTTGATCTCATTATGTACTAGATCAGTATTTCCCAAACTGTGGGTTGCGAATGGTGGGTAGTGAGCCTGATTTTGTTGGGTTCAAGCAATAAATAAAGATGCCTTTAAATTCTGTATTTATCTTGTTTACTGCGCTTCAAAGACCGAAGTCAAACGTCAGGCTATATCTTCTTACAAATTGCTGCCTATGTTTTTTTAATATGGGCATTGGTGTTTGCAGACTACTATCACTTTTTAATTAGGGAGGTTTTCACTACCAGGTTATATAAAGCTTAAAAGTACATGTCCTGCCTTTTAATTACATAGCACCCTGCCCTACAGACTACCTAGGGCCTACCTTAGGGGTGACTTATATGTAATAGAAGGGAGTTTAAGGCTTGGCAAGGGGTTTTAACTGCCAAGTCGACATTGCAGTAAAACTGCACACACAGGTTCTGCAGTAGGAGGCCTGAGACGTGTTTGAAGGCCTACTTAAGTGGGTGGCACAATCAATGCTGCAGGCCCACTAGTAGCATTTAATTGACAGGCCCTGGGCACACAAAGTGCATGTTACTTGGGACTTATAAGTAAATTAAATATGCCAATTGTGGATAGGCCAATGTTACCAGGGGAGTGAGCACATGCACTTTAGTACTGATCGGCAGTGGTAAAGTGCCCAGAGTCTTAAGGCCAACAAAACAGATCAGCAAAAGTGAGACAAACAGGCAAAAGATTTGGGGAAGGCCACCCTAAGGCTGTCAGGTCTAACAGTTCACTTTAGGCTACTCTGCAAGGGAATGTACTTTCGATCAAGGATATGGTTTGTAATGTGAAGGGAGCTTTCCAGTCCAAAAAAATGCTTTCACACTTTTGAAACTTTGTGTGTGTGCTGTACAGAGCTGTAAGCGATTACAACCAAAACTGAAGGAATTAGCCCCTGATGAAGGGCACCGCCTGAAATGCATTGAGCTTGTTACCCAGAATATATGTTTTGGAGAATGGCAACCTTGTAATGTAATGTGATGTGAACATTACCTACATGTGAAAAAGATCTTACTAAAATTCATTAAACAAAGATACAAACGATCGATGGATTAAAGTTTAAACTTTTTTTGAAAATTCCTATTATGAGAGTGCAGATTGGGGACATTTCTTCCACACAGAGAAACACTTCAGAAAAGTAAATTGTTCCATGTCTCAATCCCAGGACACTATACCCATCTGCACCCAATACAAGATAAATTGATCGGAAAGTTGCGATTGTCCATCATTTCTCTTACATAGTGCTGTACAGTGCACCACACATGAATAGATGGAAAAAAAAGTGGCGAGCTTTAAAAGTTGCTCCACAGTTACAACTGCTTCAAGGACACTTAAGTTTGATGCACAGATTCCTGTCTACTACTATTAGTAGATAGGGACTTGCATCAAAACCCTTGTGTGAGTGCATAGAAATGCCTACATACACCCATGGACTGCCCTTTAACACAAAGGGGCCGATTCCGATCTCGGCCGGTAGGGCACCAAATCGGATTCGACTTAACCGGATCCGATTCGGAGCCCTCTTTCCCGACCGATTCGTACGTGCGTCCGGCTGAGCGAGTACGATGCGAGCGCACGCGAAATCGCCGACCGACTTGTTCGCGGGTCCGAGCTGCTCCGACCGACTCGCACGGACACGACTTGCACCGCACGATGGAGACGTTCCCCGGCCGGGCAAGTACGATGCGCGCCGCGAGCAGTCCGACCGACTCGCGCCGTCCGGCTCGAAAGAGCAGTCGGAGCCGCACTTTGGGGGTCCGTGTCGGACCCCCCTGTACGCGTAGCCGCGTGAGTCGCACACAGGGGGGACCCATGGGTCCCCCCTACCTGTGCATGTACGCCGCGAGTCGCTTCGAGGCGTACCCGCTGTAAGGGGCACCCTTGTTCGCCTCGCACCCATTGGGTCAATGGGAGCCCGCGTACGCGTTGTACGTCCGGCTCCCATTGACTTCAATGGGAGTCCGACCGACTCGAGTCCGACTGCATGCGTGCGCATCGTACTCGTTCGGTCGGACTGCCAGAGTCTGATTCGGTCGGAAATCTCTCCGGGTCCGGCTCGGTCGGAGAGATTTCCGGCCTGAATCGGAATCGGCCCCACAGTAGTGCAAGACTGCGGATACAGCTACTTTGAATTACTTTGACCAAATTCTTGATTTGCTTTGTAAAGTAAATACAACCACAATGTTTTGCACCAGGTTTGTATTACAAAAACTAACATAAAGCCTGAGGAAAGTGTTAGTAAATATGGGTCTGTGTTTGTATTCTACACAACACTGTGCAAAAGAACATTAAATTCACCCTTCAAAATATGCTAACACAATTTAACTTTAAGACACAGACATGATAAAGAGCATGCTTTTTTGATTTTTTTAAACCAAGAAAGATTGTTCTGATAAGAATCTTTTTTTGTTTTTTTTAAAGTTCTTTAAAATTTATCAGTATTTATTCATTTTTGGAGGGGTCAATTAAACATTAAAAAAATGGGTCATATAAACTTGGATTCCCAAAAAAAGTGCTACTTAGTATTTTGAAACAGCACCATTTAACTGCAAATGTCACAACTTTGAAATGTCCTAATGAAGATGACATGGTGAAGATACCTAAAACAGATGAAAGCAAAAAGATTAGTAATGAAACATAATAAAAAGACACATTACAAAGTCATCTGTTTGAGGACACATTTTTAAAAACACAATCAGAGATAAACAATGAAAATGAGCACAAATGTAAATGTGTCAAAACTTTGATCAACAAAGACCTGTGGCCTGGAATTCCCTGAACTTGCCCTTTCTAAAAAATGTCCAGCACATGTTTTTTTCCACATTATATCAATAGCTGGTTTAACAGTTAATGTGATACTATGTAGAGAGATACTTACACCCATGTGAAGAAGTTTTCAATGACATCCTGACGTAAGTGTACTCCCTCCTCCTTACCACTATCATCTTCATTTGGCATTTCAGGATCCTCACCCGGCGACTCTTCATGGACTCCATCCTCTGCAATGTAAGGGATGTTTCATCGCAGGGCTATGTTGTGCAGCATGCATCAGGCCATAGTGATTTAGCTTCACCAGTCTTGTTCAGACAGCAAAATCTGGTTTTTAGGAGACCGAAGCCCGCTCTACTGACCTCTGTATTCTTCCACGGGCCTCACTGAGCCAAACTTCCTACGACGTTGTTGGATTCCTCAGCGGTGCCAACAATTATGTTTGGTTAGTATAAGCTGAGTCTCTTAAATGGACAAAAAGAGAAGAGCCAAGATATGTAACACAATTTAAGATGATTCCCCTTGAGATTACCAAAACATTATTATGTCAGATTGTACATACCAACAAGCCAGGCCCTCTGAGGTCCAAGTTGTGACATATACAGGAGTATGCTGCTGTTCTGTAGTACAAAGGAATCATAGGATGATCCTGGTAAACACGCATAGACACTCGTGATGTACAAATCAGGAAAGCAGACAACTTGCACATTGATTGAATGGAAATACTTGTGATTCCGGTAGACTTGTTCCCTGGCATGTGGTAGCACTAAGGCAAATATGTGTGCCATCAATTGCTCCAACCACATGTGGTAGGTGACCCAAACCATTGAAATCGCCCTTCACATTTGCCAAATCCTCATGTAAACTGGATGAAGCTGGTGATGTTTCTCATAATTACATAATTGACGAAAGAACTTCTTGTAGCACACCTTTGAAAGTTGGTTGTGACATTCCACCAGATACTGCCACAGTGTATTGGAATGATCCTGTGGCCACAAAATGAAGTACTGCCATGAGTTTGATAATTCGTGTAATAGATGTGGGATTTCTGTTGTGAGGCAGAAGACCTGACTCCAGCTGAAAATATAAATCTAGTATAGTTTGTCTATTCAATCTGAACTTTTTGATAATATTACGTTCTTCTATGGTGGCAAGAGCTGGAACTGGGCAATACACTTGAGGCTGTCATCTCCTCACTCTCCCAGGGTTCATATGTCTGCATTGGAACAATTGTGAACATTTTAAAACATTTTCCACATATTTATTTTTGATTATCAACACAAATGTCATGTTGTGCCAAAAATATGTATTGTTTCACAACATATTTTAATCTAACATTTGTTTTTGTCATTTTTACTTCTCAAACGCCATTTTTTAGCTGTCAATATTTTAATTATCAAAGAATGTGTAAATAATACATTTTTATTGAATTATTTACTCATTCTTTTCTAAAAAATGTTTTTTATCCAAAATACTGTCAATGAAGTTGTAAACAACATCGCACAACTATCACGTTTAACCACAGTAACATGCTACATGAAAATTGTTTTTTTAATTCATGAGTGTCCTTCAAAGTTTGAATATGTAAACAAACTAGCCACCATTTAAGTGGTGATGACACACTTAACAGTCACAAACACACTATTTGACCTTCTAAAATGGCAGGCGCCTGAACTTGCCGTCTAGACATTTGTAATCAGAAGTCTGCGGCAGAAGTTGACCATGTAGTGGGTGTTAAACTCCACGACAAACACAGCCATAGGCTAACGTGTGTAAAAGCAATACACGAAGGCCAATGGTGTGTCCGTCTCCACTGACAATTGCGCACTTTGTGTACATGTATGCGGTGGCTCAAAAAAGCTCACTTGCCTCCCAACACTGCAGCCATCAAGACCTCCTGCACTTTTGCTGCTGTTTATGACCTCTGGGAGCAATGATGCAAGGTCGAGTAGGTGACAGTGCCCCTGCCTTCTCACAGGAGGAGCTGGAGTTGCTGGTAAAGGAGGTCCTGTCCCTGTACAGCCAGCTCTATGACTCACCAGAGAAACAGGTACATGTTTGAAATGTATATGTGAATTTGTCTAACTGTTTGTATCCATTAACACAGGCTAAAATGTCCCTTTGAGTTCCTGAGTGAAGTGTAGTGATTGATGTGCAGTGTCATATATTTTGTTCCCTACATAGGGCAATGATGTTGGGGATTTGTAAGCACTTTACAATTTTAAGAAACAACAGCATTAGTATGTTTTGTGTGTTTAAAGCCCTAGATACTATTTGGTGTGTATGTAGAGATATATCTATGTATATGTTTGAAGTACATGTGAAATGAAGAAATCTCACTTCTTGTAAATTAGAAAAAAAATGATATA
Organism: Calotriton arnoldi; assembly: GCA_963921515.1. NCBI lineage: Eukaryota > Metazoa > Chordata > Amphibia > Caudata > Salamandridae > Calotriton > Calotriton arnoldi. The sequence continues at coordinate 1,124,603 of CAWUFW010002192.1, read as the reverse complement.
GTCTTTACAACTATACAAATATATGTTTTCGGTACAAACCAAATGAAAATTATGATTGCTATGTGTATCATCCCACAAATTACTCAGCCTAGATCAGGGGCCTCCAAACAGCTGCCTGGGAGCTACCAGTAGCTCCCGGACCCCTTTAGAGTAGTACACAGCCTTGATGTCAGTTATTAGATGGGCACAAGGTCATTTTTTCATATAAAAGATAAGGGAAGTCTGTGTTCATTTGACATCATGATCATCACACTGCAGATAGCAGGGCCTGACAATGAGCAGTGCTCAGTCAGAATCATGGGCCGTGCTAGGGCTGAGTCACAGGGGCAAACAACTGACGCACTGAGATATATCGGTCATAAAAATATTTCCTTATCAATTCAAATTTAGAGGTGTGCTCAAAAATATGCCCCTGAATGCTTTTAACTAGACAACAATTGAAATGGAGAATTACCTAACTGCTTGAGCTAACACTTCATTTAATTTTACTCCCATTTCAAAGTGTTTTATTTCCCAACTGCAGGCTCCTTACTCCCATTGGCCAGTAGTCACTGTCATAAGGTCATAAGTATTTATGCAAGATGCAGCCCTTTTTTACATATGAGAATTTTAAAGGTCAGAAAAATGTTCCATGCTATTAAGTGTTTGGTAGAGTATTTCTCTGCACTTTTAAACTCACCCAAATGAAAAGGACATACTATTGTATGTTTGTGTTATATATGTAATAGTGCCACATATGGTGAAAGGTGTGTCCTGTGCTACAAGTACATAACACATAGACTCTGTCACCTGTACAGTTACACCACATTCATACACACACATGTTCATACATCCCTAAAGCGCGCTCTCACTGACACACATGGCACCCCTTTCACAGTGCCCTTATTCATAGTGTAATTCAAACCATGGTATCAGGCTCTATAGACTTTAGGCATCAAGTCAATGAAGCTGGCCATGAGGGTTTCTGGTAACAATGCGCAGGTTGTTTAACCTTCAGTAGGTCACAATGTTTTGCACTGATCTGATGTAGCTCACATCACAGAAAATGTAGGAGCCCCCTGGGCTAGATGAAATCATTGGCATGGATTAGTGAGTTTAGGGATGTGGGTAGTCAACAGGTCACTACAAAAGTGTGCATTAATATATTTGTTTTAGTCAGCATGTGAAAATACACATATTGTATGGTAACATATGAGTCATGCTTGTGATAGATGTAGTAAAATTGTGCTACATCAATACAGACAAACAAAAAGTCACAAAACCATTTTTCTCTTTCAACGCCCATCAGAAGCTCGATATCTGGGAGGCCATCACCAAGAAGGTGCAGACCCTCGAGGTCTACAAGTGGCACAGCCTCCATTGCAGGGAGAGGTGGACCAGACAGTCAGCCGAAGTCCAGCTCGGACAGTCCTTTCAACATGGGAAGCCAGTGTGCAGCACCATTATCCCCTTAATGGCCTGCATTTTTGTGGTGCCCCACCCCCAGCGTAGTTGCAGTTGAGAGACCAACAGCAGCAACAAGGGGGTAAGTTCTTATTTGAGTTTCACATGTTACATGGCTAATTTGTTGTTACAGTCAGGATTTTTCCCATCGATATTAATGTTGACCCATGTCCGATGCACAAGAAGAGTTCTTGAAGGTGTAAGTTTTGTACAATGTGTATGATGATGTCCTTTGTCTATTAATTTGTTGGAAAGGATACCCCCTGATTCCTGTTCACTACCAAAGGACTGTTCTGAGCAGACACATGGCTGCCTAAACTACACATATACATCAGGGTGTTTGATGTCATGAGGGATAGTTGTACCAAACAGACCACAAGTCTTTATTGAGTCAGGTGTAATGCTCCTTCACTATTGTGGATGATGTAATGGTAGACCAATTACATGTGACAACACATACTATGCACTTATGATACAGTGGATCTTTCAAATGTCACATTGATAAGTTGGGAATTTTACACAAACAAGAGTGCGCATATTAGCCACATTTACTAGTCACATCAAAATTAATGGCTACATTTTGGAGTCTAAATATATCCCTATTGTGTTTTGCATCATATATACTGTTTCATACATGTTTTGTACACAGATGTGCATGATGTCTTACTCCTTCACAAATGTGCATTTAAGTGTGTTTTTGCACAAATACTTGTGATAGGCATACCATTTTTGGAGAAGCACAGTCAGGAATGTGTACACAATGGGGATAGAGTAACACATACCCCAAACAATTTTTCAATGTCCTTTGTTATGTCCAGATGCGAACTCAATGATGGAGAAAATTGGATACTTGGAGGGATTTTGGCAGATTGCATGTTCCATCGCACATATGTTGGAGTATCCCACCTGGATAATTCAAAATCAGGCCCAAATCCATCAAGGTGTGATCTGTTTCATAATGTGAATTGCATTTGATTCTCTGGTGTGAATCACTATATTTCATATGTCCTGTGATATGGTACCACTTTTTGCCTAAGGTGGAAGCCACCATATCTTGTTCAACAATTTCACAATGGTGAGACAACCGTGAAATAATTTGAGATATTTTTTAGCCAAATGTGAATAAGTAGTTGCTCTGTACTAAACTGGATTAGAAATGTATCAAGCCTTATGCATTAACTTATGCTATTGGAGTCATTTGGCAATCCACAATAACAATATGTCTAAATTTCTTCAACAGCATAGGTAAAAACATAGTGTGTGATACATTGATAATCTACTTCAGTACTAAAACCATATAATTTGTTGTACATTTGTATTATACTTGAGTTTCTTGAGGTACGTGCGACCATTGTGAAATAGCCAAACAAAGGAGACAGGGTTTACATTTTTACACATATTGGTACAACATTGCAATATTTGTTGACACACATTGATTCATATTTTACTTTTAGAGTATATCATTAATGCAGCTTTTTTGAACTTGTACACACAGTGTCCAAATGTAGTTATGATGCATATCCTTATTGGTGACATAAGTTCACTATTCCATAGAACAAAGGCCAACCATTCAGAGGTGTTCAACGGTTCTTTTAGAGAAATGAATATGGTTAAGAGACAAGTTCATATATGATGCAGGAGCTATCATGGGGAATTACTAAACTGTGACCAAATGGTTTCAGAAGATGTTCCCTAAATGCATGAGATGATGATGTAAAGAACCAAAGTTTGTGAGCCTTGTAGCAGGTGCAATATGGAAACTATGAAAATGTTTTGTGCTCATAATTGTTTATCAGTTCTATTTACACAGCTACAATAAAACTATTATATATTTCTTTTCAGCATCATCCGGAGCAGGCAGAGGAGACATTATCCATGCAGGTGGGGAAGCAGCTGGCCATTATGCCTCAGCTGGTGAGACCACTGCTACCGAGAGACACAGTGCCATGGAGGGTGAGGGGACTGGCGTGGAGGCCACCAGCTCTGCATCTTCTTTGGAAGCCTTCCCAAGCGACCAGTCCCTAGTGGTGGCGACCCCTACTGCTCCAGTTACACCTGCATCCTTGTCCAACACCCAGATAATCATCGCTACTCTCCCTCTTGCTCACTCCCCAGGTGGCCAAGCCCACCCCCTAAAAAGGCTGGGGTCTCCATAGCCGCAGGCACCTCACCCCCTGCCCCTGTCCCCCCAGCTGCCCTGAGTAAGGAAGCTATTGACCTCCTCCACAGCATCGCTGTAGGTCAGACTGCACTCCCAAATGCCACCAGAGGCTTAGCTGCCATATGCAACAAATGGCAGCTTATCTGGAAGGCATTCTTAGTGGTGTGTCTGGACTGCAGTGGTCTTTTCAAGGTCTGGCCTCCGCACTGACCGCAGCCTTCCAACCATCCCAACCTTATGGGCCACCTCCCACCCCTTCCCTATCCAATTCCCTATTCTAAGCCCTGTCCCAAGCCCACTCACACCTTTGCATGCACCCACAACAACACACACAAGAGGCATACACACACATAAACCCAGATACAGCAAATAACACAGGCACACACCCTAAAATACAGATACCACACCCACCAGCACCCTGACATGCACTACCACCAGCATACCCACAGTCACTGCACCCACCAGCGCACCCACATGCATCACCGCCCGCACATCCAGAGACACCGCAACCACTACCACACACATGCACCACCCATACCACCAGCACACCCACAGACATTGCACCCACCAACACACACATGCACCACCGCTACCACCAGCACACCCACAGACACCACACCCACCACCACACCCCCATGCACCACCACAGCACACCCACAGGCACTACACCCACTACCACACCCACATTCACCACCACATCCACATGCACTACAACCATACCCATCACCTCCACAGCATACCCATCCACACACACTTATACATATTAGAATCCACACCCACAAAACACAAACACCCAAACTCACCCAAACAACAGACATCTAGGAGGCAACACACGCCCAAAAGTTCACAACACACACCAGGCCCACAGGTACCTGCACCCTCAACAGACACATGCTCATCAGACATTGCCACTCCCTCTACCTCCCAAACCCAACTCCCTGTTGAACATCCTACCTGTTTTCTCGTAGAATATGTCCTTTTTGCCCTTGCCCTGAACCCTTCCAAACCCCAACCCACCCCTACCAAATGTAAAGCTACCCCTTCCACACCCCAACCCACTCCTTCCACATCCAAACCCACCCCTCCGAAAACAGAAACCACCCCTACTAAACCAAAAACTACCCCTCCCAAACAAAAACCCCCCCAAACCCAAGACCATCCCTCCCAAACCCAACCCCCCTCCCAAGTTAGATCTTTGAGGTGCCTGCACTGCCCACTAGATGCCCCCTTCCTCAGGAGGTTACCCTTGCAGTGAATTACGAGGCCAGCTTTGTGCCACCGAACAACAGTGCACAGGAAATGTTATGGAGTGCCATTTGGATTTTAAAGTATATTGAGAAACTTATCTCATTGTTTGGAATAAATCCATACTTTTGATTCCACCAAGATAGTCCTGGCATTAATTTTATTTTGCAATTGTTTCATTACTAGCAATGTTTCTGACTAAAATTTTAAGTACTTATTTTTCTTTACCAAGATGGCAGGTAATACAACAGATTTTTTTAATGTCTACTCTGTTAAGTGCATACACTGGTTAATATAGTATGTGATGGTCATTTGAATTTAGGTTCAGGCATTCATCATAGTAATGGCCACATGCACCAACTAATTGATGTTTTTTGGATGTTTTACTACAGGTGTGTTTGTTTCACCTTGATTACTGATCAGAATGAACACATAAGCATTACACCTCATAAAAGATTGTGACTATTGAAATTGGATACAGTACAGGACTTGCACTAGACAAGGGGGAATGTTACATGGATGTATATGTTGAATACTTCAAATTTGTGACTGATATTGATTTTACTGGTACTTTTACACCTTGTCAAGTGCAATTGCTACATAATGTTACATTTCACTTATCCCAATGATGTGTGTTGCATATGTTTTTAATGTGACAATTTCAAAATGTATTTAAACACACCTGTATGTTGACTTTTTGAAGTTGTCCTTTTTTTTGCAAGTGTCCATTTTTTTAAGGCAGTTTGCACCGAATTTAGACATGCAATGTGATCATACAGGTGTGTATCTTTAAATTTCTTAAACATCAATATTAGAGACATATGTATTGCACATTGGTATGCTATTGCTTGTAAGAGAGATTTAAAAATGCACGATTCCAGTGCAAATGTTAACAACCAAGTCAAAAGGTAAAAAGTAAAAGTGGAGCTTACCGTCTATTCCGTCCATGATGGTGTTGCTTTTGTTCATCCTCAAGCAACAGCAGAAGGACTTGCAAGATCGGGTCCATGGCGGGAAAGGAAGTGTGAAAGGGAGAAAAGGTGAGTTTCTGCCTTATCTCCCTTCCAATCCATCAACTTAGGTTTGGAGGTTTTACCCCCACAGTCACATTGGCGGGAAGGCACATCGTGATTGGCCTAGCGAACAAACAGGTGGTCCTCCCTCCAACAGCCGCTTTTGCCTGCTCAGCTCACTGAAACAGATGCAGAGCAATGCAAATCCTCACCACACAGATTCATTGGAACAGATGGCGAATGACACGAAGCCTCGCAAAGCGATGCTGTGCAGTGCGCACACCAAGGACATAAGTTACTTTGCTCAGTGGGCCTAACTGGGTCCCTGTAGCCTGCCAGCGCTACATCGTGGTCCGCCTGAATATGTGACTTTATCCTAGTCTGGCATGACCAGATTACCACTGTAATGTTTTATGCTTTTATGCACTATTTTCACCGAAATCTTTAAAATTGCATATCTCCGGTTCTATTAATTGGATTTTTGTCATTTTGGTCTAAAAAATGTATTAAATGTTACTCTATCTTTCTAAATTGGTGTGCGGTTTTTCTTATGTTTTTTCTTCACTTTATTACTGCTTGAAGTGCTGCATAAATACTTTACACATCTAAGCCTCTAAGATAAGTGTGACTGCTTTGTGCCAAGCTATGAGACAGTTAAGCACAGTTTAATTCAGGGTAGCTTGTGTTTCACTCTGACAAAGACTGTGGTTGCTGCTTGAGTAGGGACTCACCCCCCCTAAACCAGTAACCCAATTTCCAACACATCCGAAATGAGTCTTTTTTTCCAGTATCCCTGGAAAACGGTTGATGGCCTAGGGTGCTGGTAATACAGTTGCTGGGACTTTCTTTTCACCTTCAGGGATGGGAAAGAACTCCCAAACAATGGACTTTGGAGAATTCCTTGCTTCTTCCTGTTTTTCCTGGGACTCTTGATTTCCTCTTCGGTCTTCCCCAGATCTCATTTTATGATGCTTGTATAATCAATGATGTAATTTAAGATTGTAGTAGCTCGTGCGTGAGGGTTCTGTACCGAGCGTTGGGAACTGACAGTTGAGCTGAGGTTGATGCTGTGACTGCTCTGCCTGATGGTCCAGCTTTACAATAAATATTGTGATCCACTTACCTGCTTCCAGTCTATTAATTACGACATCCTTTTTTGGCGACGAGTGCTGGGCCATCGAAACGGACCTGAGTGCCTGTGTCCACGCAAATGCGTACTCTTCCGATCTACATTCCTGATTCCCGTCGCGGAAGAGACTCGGCGCAAAATAATAATATTGGTGAGAGAAGGGCGACACCGGACACCACAACACGGCACAAGGGGCAGAGCAGCATTTCACAAGTACGGACGACGTTCTGAAACGCATGAAAGGATCTGCGTTTCACCGTGATCACCGTGACGTATGCCGGGCGACGGCGTGATGACGTAGTGACGGTGAGCGCTTAATGTTGACAGTGAAACGCAAGCCTTGTATTCCAAGCATTTGTTTACAGCCTTCAAGAGTAACTAGAGACGCACAGGATCTCTATTGTGACGTCACAAAGCCTGAAGTCTAGTTTGCCTTCTTCTGCTTCAAGGAGTAGATGCGTCACAAAGACAACATTATTCATTTACTTCTGCCTCTGCGAGGAGGTGCTTCACAAAGGGAACATTATTTTTAACTATAGAACAGTATTTTTGAGCGTATTTAGGCACGTTTTACATGATAATGTTTCCAATATTGCCCACATTTTTACATATGTGTGGGGCATGCTAGGTTTCATTGTCAGACACCGTGTACTTGTCACACTGTATCAATCTTGATTTTCTTTTACTTCAAGCTTTTCATACATTTGTGACTTTGCTCATTGTTTCATTTTGTGTTGTTCAATATTTGCTGTCAACATGCAAGCTGTCTCACCTCCTCCACCATTTTTGGAAACACCTGGTGAACCTCCAATTAAATGGAAACAGTGGTACGATGGATTCGAAACATATCTTGGTGCAATTGGGGCCAGTCGTTTCAGGTCTGAAAGAAGGAAATATCTTCTTCTTCATTCTTTAGGTTTTGAAGGAAGGGAAATCTTAAAACACCTTCCTCCACCTGTTGTTGTGAATGAAGAGGTACTTGATGAGTATCAAGACACTGTCAAAAGACTACAAAACAGATTTGATGTTCAACCTAGTTTAGTTTTTTTTGCGTATTCAGAACCCTGGGGAGGATGTTGACACTTATATAGCTGCTTTAAGGAGATTGGTCTCTGAGTGCCAATTTGAGAATTTTGCAGACCAGTTAGTGCGGGATCAATTTATCTGTCACTGCACGGATAAAATGATAAAACAGAAACTGCTTTCAATGGGCAATCCAACATTGGAAGAAACTATAAAATTGGCAAAAAGCATTGAGACATCTCAGTTGTCGGCAAAGGAACTTGAGACTAAAACTAATGAAGTGGTTTCTGCTGTCAAAGTCAAGGATTCAAAGGATGTACATCAGTTTGACGAGCCACGTTTGAGTTATGGTGAAAAACATAATTCATTTTTTAATCAACAAAATATCTATTTCAGGTGTGGGTACAGAGCTCACGTGAAGGGCAACAAATGTCCAGCAAGGTTTGTTACTTGCAGGATCTGCAACAAACAAGGACACTTTGCTAAAGTTTGTCAAGCCAGTAAAGTAGACAGTCTTCGACTGTCAAATGTGTTTTAGATGAACATTTACATGGCAATGATGATGACTCCATTACTAAAGAGCTAAGGGATATGATTGTGGTTGTACAAGATGAAGCAGTCAAGGTGGGCAATCCTGAACTTTGTGTTGATACCTATGTTGAAGTCCAGGTTGGGGATAAAGTCTTAAGACTTTTAGTAGATTCAGGTGCTCGTATTTCAATGATCACTCAAGAACTTTTTGACAAAACCTGGCCCACTAGACTTCTCTTACCTCCTGATCGTAAAGCAGTTTCGTATGAAGGTAGAGAGATCAATCTGTCTGGGTACATTGAGGACATTATGGAGTTTAGAGGGAGGAATATTGCTAGGAAAGTGTATGTTGCTCACAAAGGGTTGAACATTCTTGGATGGTTTCACCAGCGGTTGTTCGGCATGGTACTTAGACCTGGTACCAGTGAGCAAGTTCTTGTTGTACGAAACAGTGTGGATCTTGAAGAAATTATCAACAAATTTCCTCATGTCTTTTCTGGTGAGCTTGGGAAGATTAGTGATTACCAACACAAGATTATTGTGAAAGATGGTGCTAGACCCATCAAACACAAGCTCAGGAACGTTCCTTTTAGTATTAGGCATGATTTGGAGAAGGAGTTAAGTTCTATGTGTGTAAAGGGGATCATAGAACCAGTTGGTCTTCTCTGTGGCTATCTCCTTTGGTAGTCGCACGAAAACAAAATGGTGAATCGAGGGTATGTGTCGATCTCTGCTGCCTAAACAAGGAGATTTGGGTGGATTCTCATCCCTTCTGAACATCAACGAGCTTTTAGCAGGGTTGAAGAATGCTAAAGTGTTTTCAAAACTAGACTTAGCTTCCGCATACCACCAGGTGGAATTAGCTCCTGAATCCAGACATCTCACCACCTTTGTCTCCCCTTTTGGTACCTACCAGTATGTTCGTATGCCTTTTGGCCTTGCGTCAGCCGCATCTGTATTTCAGCGTCGAATGAATAACATGCTTAAGGGGATTGACGGATTGTCTGTTTTTCAAGATGATGTTTTAGTTTTTGCTCCTGACAGGGCTACCCATGATACTATTCTTCAGGAGGTGTTGTCCAGATTTCAATCCAATGGTGTGGTACTGCGCAGGGACAAGTGTGTCTTCCTTACGGAGGAAGTTGAATATTTGGGACATTTGATCACGAGACAGGGCATTCTTCCCAAGTCTAGTTTGGTAGAGTCTATAGTTAAATCTAAGGCACCCTCTGATAAGACCACACTCAAGTCCTTCTTAGGGCTTTGGGAGTTTTATTCACGTTTTGTACAACATTTTGCAGCAAAGTTGAGGCCTCTTTCACAGATGCTCATGAAGGGTTTTGTGTTTGAATGGACTGATGAATGCCAAAGTGTGTTTGATTGGGTCAAAGAACAACTTGTCTCACCGAAAGTGTTGAAGCATTATGATCCTGATCTTCCCTGCACTGTGACTGTGGATGCAAGTAATGTTGGTGTGGGAGCTGTTTTGAGTCAAGTTAAAGGTGATGAAATCAGGACCATTGGTTTTGCTTCAAGGGTGCTCTCTCCTGCTGAAAAAAGTATTCAGTTATTGAGAAGGAGTTATTGGCTTGCTGGTGGGCGGTGATGAAATTTAGAAATTTCATTTGGGGAAGAAGGTTTTGTCTTCAAACTGACCACAAGCCTTTGATCTTTATTTTGAGTGGAAAAAATGTTAGAGGTTTCACCCCTCGTATTGCTCGTCTGTTGTCTAAGCTTCTCCAGTTTGATTTTTCACCTGAGTACATTCCTGGAAATAGGAATAGTTGTGCTGATTATCTTCCTCGCTCTTCTGACATAGTGGAGGATGAGCTTGTCATGGGTGAGGAGGACAAGGAAGAATACATTGTCGCTGCTGTTGATATCCCACAGTTGTGTGCGATCACAGAGCATGAGTGGCAGCAGGCCCTTGGGAAGGATGTCTCCTTGTTGACTGTCATGAAGTATGTGGAGACAGGTTGGCCCAGGGAAAGAAACCTGGGTTTTGAACTCAAAACGTATGTACAGGTGGCGGATGAATTGTCCATTGAGGATGGTTTGCTTTTGAGAACTGATAAGCTGATCCCTCCTGTGTGTTTGAGGTCTAGTATCATTGTTCGTGCCCATGAGGGACACTTGGGAGCTACCATGACAAAAAAAGAGTGAGACTCTCTTTTTGGTGGCCCAATATGGACAGGGAGGTGGAGGAAATGGTCATGTCTTGTGTCGTTTGTTCAAGTTGTGATAAGACCGCTAAGTTGTGCACACCACCCCTTTCTCCTATTGAATTACCTTCTGCACCTTGGGTTAAATTGGGGATTGATATTGTTGGTCCTTTTCATTCGCTTGATGCTTCATGTAGGTTTGCTTTGGTCATGATGGACTACTACTCTAAGTGGCCTGAAGTCAAGTTCGTGAGAGAGGCAACTTCAAAATATGTTTTGAATTCCTAAAAGACATTTTCCTGAAGGAAGGTTTCCCAGAATTTTTGGTGACTGATAATGGCCCTCAGTTTGTTGCTAGTGAGGTGGAGGATTTTCTCGTCACCAGGGGGATCAAGCATCTCAAAAGTTCACTAATCCACCCCCAGACCAATGGTCTTGTAGAACGCATGAATAGAGTTCTGGGGGAATGTATTCAGTGGGCATTGGCCAACAAGTGTTTGGTTGCTAATTCTGTCAGGAGCATGCTTTGGTTTTATCATACAACTCCTCATTCCACAACAGGTGTCTCACCTTTTGAGTTGTTGCGAGGACGTAGAGCTAGCACGACCGTTTCACCAAGTTGGATGAATAAATGGGTCAAAAGTGGTAAGTGGTCAGATGCATGTGTCAGGAGACGGGTGTGTTTTACCCAAGAAAAGCAAAAACGTTATTTTGACTCTAGGAAGAAGGTCAAAGAGTTTGAGTCGATTGTTGGCGATTGTGTTCGTGTGAAGAAACCTGTTCATGTGAGAAAGGGTGGATCCAAGTTTGGGTCTCCTATCAAAGTAGTGGAAGTCAAGGGTGATCTGGTGAGGCTTGGGAATGGCCAGTGGTGGAACAAGTGTTTTTTGGTGAAATCTGGTGTCGTTGATGTACTGTCTGGTGGATGTAATTCGAGTGGCCATGGGAGTTCTTCATGTGATGGTCAAACTGTTTTGAGATGCAGTTCCAGGACTAGAAATATTCCCACACGTTATAGGATTTGATTTGTTTCTTATTATTGTGTTTTCTTTTCTCTTACAGGTTTTATTACTCACCTTTTCTGTTTGTTGTGCAGCAACTGCATGTATTTTTTAAACTTTTCTCTTTACAGGTATTTTTAAACTGTTCTTCGTTAAGTTTTATTACTCTTATATTGTTCTTTGATGAATGCCTTCTGTGTTTTCTTTTCTTTTCTCTTTGTTTCTTCTTACGGTCTTTCCTCTTTCTTCTTCCTTTATATTTTTGGGGAAGACCCATGTAGTAGCTCGTGCCTTCCTTCCCTGAGAATGCTCATCGGTGCAGAACCTCACTGCGTGAGGGTTCTTTACCGAGCGTTGGGAACTGACAGTTGAGCTGAGGTTGATGCTGTGACTGCTCTGCCTGATGGTCCAGCTTTACAATAAATCTTGTGATCCACTTACCTGCTTCCAGTCTATTGATTACGACAAATATGTCATCAGTGATTTAATCATTGATGTCCCTAAACATGTAAAGAGTGAGATAATCTGTAAGGTCATAAGCAGTGCATGACAGGGCACAAGTTATAGTTAGCTCACTGAACTATAACTGGTGAATTTAAATGTTTTTTTTTGTTTTTAAACATTACTTAATGTGTAACTTCATCACTTAACTATATTGTCAATTTAACCTTTTTTTTCAGTGAATATATATCTGTACATATAGATATATAAATATATAGGACTATATCCCACTTCTTGTGAGCAACAAAGCAGGTGATCCTATCCCTTTTGGGAACCTCTATGTACAGAGCTGTGGTCATTGCTGCTAAACGTGAAATTAGCCTACACAATCCTGAACTTAGAGCAAGTGTTCAGTAGATTATGGGGGGCTCAGTGTGCACCTACTTTAATGAAGCCTGTAGAATGTTGACTTGTTCCAAGTGATTAAGAGTGCTGGTCTGCTCGAGGACTATGCGCACAGCTGAAGTATGCTGAGATTAGGCAATGAAAAAGGTGGTGGCAGTTGCTAAAAGTTAAAGGGTAGAAGAGGATATAGGCCTGGAAATGTAACAAGGTAAAGGGGTTCCAGGTTTAGGGTTAAAATACGCAGTGGTTTTTAGGTGGTGGGTGCTACTGTTGAAGATAAACTGCTGAGTATATCCATTTTATTCTGCTATGTACATTGTACCGTTAATAGAAAAGATAATTGAGACTAAAAATAGAATGAAAATCAAAAGATTATTGATTAAAAGATAATTACAACACAACAAATATGTTTATATCATTATAAAAGTAAACTTAAATGTTAAATATCCTGATAGCTAAACATATCTCATTGCTTTTAATATATATCACTTCAGTTTGAAAAATGGCATTTCAACCAAGCAACCTACAAAACCGTACATTATTGGGGACCACAATCATCCACTTTCAATAGCTGAAATTGAAATTGGTCCCTACAGACACTACAATTAAATAATAAGCCCACAATTCCCTGCTCAACCAGCTATACAGCATACAGTTGTCCTATACCAACTGTGCAAAACCTGAGAAACCATTCAACTGAAGAAGAAGAGTAGAACAGGCCACATCAGAACACAAACATTTCAAGAAATCTATATCCACTTCTCCACCTATGTATTTTACACACTATGGAAGACTACCTTCTCTACATATAATAATCATAATGGCAAAAGAATAATCATTTTCAGTTTAGCCAATGGCATACAAACACTAACATTCACTGAAGTAGATAAGTTAAACGGTACCTTCCGCCTTATGTAAATGTACACAATATTGGACAATATCTCAAAAACAATATTTACTAATCTATGCCCTTTTACATAGTAAGCAAACTTCTGCCAACCAAAACTTTATTGCAATTAGTTATATAACAAAATATTTTACACAAGTTAAAATCACCATGGACTTTAAATATTCAATGACAAACACCATGTGCAAAATTTACCATGAAAAACAAATACAGGGCTAATATTTTCATTTTAATCAAGCCACTTTTCACTGTGTGCAAAACAATCCAAACCTTTTTCAAAATACTGTACTAGCAGTAAATTTGGTTTTGAGTTAAAAACATAGCTCTATCATTTGTTGTCACACCTGAATCAGTAAAAACCTGTGACATATTAAAAGAATTACTCTACTGCAAGGCCAATGAAGGAAGGGTGACGCTTGGCTGAGTTGTTTACCCCATTCCGTGCAGAGACGTGCACCCAGGTTCCATGTTCTTTTGGAATGTGTATGAAAGCACAAGAAACAAACAGTCAAAAACAAATAGTGCAATAGAAGGGTGACACAAGTCTTTCCAGTGTACTATAGGAAGACACCAACCCACCCTTTACCAACTCATTATGATCTTGAAGAAAGAACATAGCTACCAAGAACTAAGGCAAAAGCAATCCCTAGCCCAAACTCACTGTTCCAAGCAAAATAAACATGATGATATCATGCTAGCTAATAAAGCCCTGCTGTTTTAAAATCTTATATGGTCAGGATTACATGGAATCATTAGCATACACCCTACTAGAGCCTAAACAGCAAAAGCAAATTGACACTAACTAACAATGAGCTATCAAGCCATAGAAAATTAAAAAAAAGAAAACTAATACAGAAACCTGAGCTGTGATTATGTTAAAAACCTTGCTTAAGTATCTAATCCAGTACATGCTTTTCTTTCTATTGTGGCACTTACACGCCGTTACTTTTATCAAACATATACCTACATTTCCCAGCATGCAAAGGAAAAGCATATACTAGATAAACCTCTTACCAATCCACAAACAAAAGTTCAAAGCTGTATAATATGCTCACAGCATTATATACAACATAAACATATACATCTGAAATGTGATTAAACATGACAAAAATAAATTACCAGAACTACAAACCATTTTAAAAATACAATCTAAGAAATACTACTTATTTTCTATAAAGTATACAAAGCAGTATACAAAACATACTTTTATGTATATTTAACATCCACAAGCATGCAAATGTATGCATATTACAATTAACAATTTATATAACAAGCACTGCCAAAGCCAGTAGATCTGTGTTTCTTCCATGCAAGCTATCTCTCTTTCTCCAACTCAGAATCAGTTACCCCAATCCCTTGTCTGGATAAATGCCATTCGTTCAATTTGATGTTGCAACAGTTTGCAAAAGAAAGCTCAAAATGCCCTGTTTACACCTGTGTGCAGTGTGGCAGGGATGTAGACTCATGGAAGCGATCATTGAAATAGAAATGATCCTTGACATTTTTCTCTGAAAACCTTTTTGTAGCTTGTTGTAGCACAAACTTATACAAGGAGCAATAGAGCACTTTAAAACAGAAACAGACTTAGGGCCTGATTAGGATGTCGGGAGGTCGGATCACCAACAGGCCATCAGTGGCGGTCTGACCATCGACATCCCTTCTTTCCAACCACCACATTACGATGCTGGCGGTCGGACCCACAGCTCTCTGTCGAAAGACCGTCGCCTCGGCCAGGATCAGAGATCCCGACGGGGTGTCGTCAGAGCAGCGTCCAATCATGCCGGCAGGCACCGCAGTTGGGATTACAATATCCCTTTCCGCCAGCCTTTTCATGGCGGAAATCCCGCCATAAAAAGGTTGTTGGAAAGGGATATGGGGGCCCCAAAGAGGGCCCTCGTCCATCGAGGGCCACATGTAGTGCCCCCACTCACCTCCGTGCACCATGTGCCATGCAGGCTATGGTGCATGACACACGGTGCACGGAGGTGCACGAGGTGAATGCACGGCATCGGCATGTGCTGCGGCCCTTTCCCACAGCCGCTGCATGCCCCCGCAGTGGTTGCGATGCATTCCTGACCATCACGCTGACAGTTGTATTAGGATACAGCGGTCGGACTGCCCGCATGCTTGTTAGCGGTCTCCTGACTGCCGCAATAGTGGCCGGCATTTCGACTGACCAGCATCGAAATGATGCACTAAGTTACATTTTTTTCCAAAAGGGAAAATCTTCCATTCCATACAGTACATATTCCTCTGCCTCTAAAACAATAAAACAAACACTAACACGTGTACAAGTATACTATCACTACAAACTCTGAGTTCATTACAAAACACAAAATACACAACAATTACTATATAGTCACCTACAATATGTCCAATGCTAATATACCAAACATGCACTAATCTGCTACTAAAAACAATACTGATTGATCTACAAATGCAAAAAAGACCCTTAAAATACGAAAAATGAAACTTAGCCAACCTAGTTAGTTCTAATGCATATTATACATATCTTACATGATACAATGAAATTGCAACCTACAGCCTCATCCCTTGACAATGACATGAAGGAAAGAGTATACAAAACACTGATTAAAAAAGAGTGTATGTAATACTGTTAAATAAGATGTGAAAAAGTAGTTTCTATTTTTTGTAAACCCTACAAAATACTCTAAAGTAGAAAACAAAAACAGCACTGTAAAAATATGCCTGACATACCCTGTAAATGTATGAGCAAATATATTTATCACTCAATAGGTTAAACAATGACAGCTGCTTCAAGTAGAAATATTTTTGGTAAACACTTTACCAACAACAATCATGTCAGAAAGCATTAAATATTTATTTAATGTTAGTCAATATATGTTTATTTTCAAAATAATATTATTACTATGTTGCATTAAATGTAAATATTTAACTTTTTAAAATGTTTTCAATAAACTACAAATAAAATAACATAACCTGGCTGTTAAGTGAATAAAATTGCTTTTAAAGTGTTCCAATTAAAACTCTTTTGAATTTGTATTTATATTAATTTGCTACATTACTAATTTAACTCTAATTGAGAAGTAATTTAAAAAGGTATAATCCCACAAACAGTGAGGGTGGTTTACATTTATTATTAAATAATTAAAAAGTAAATCTTAAAACAAGATCCACACCAAAATATATGCTAAAAATACCCCAATAAATTATTACATACAAAAAACATATATAATCAATAAGCACATTAGATGCACTTAATGCCCAAATATAATGAATCATTAAAAAAAAATCTAACATTAAAACTACTGTTACAGCGTTTTGCACTATGCAAATTTCTGGGGCAAATTCAGGTACACTCAAGTAGATGGACCTTTAGTCATAGACAGAGGCTTTACACAACAAATCAATACATTTAAATAACGTGAAGCATATTTGTCCCCACAGAAATGACAGAGAGTGATAGATTTGCAAACTATGAAAGTTTTTTCGGAGATTAGTAAAGTTATAAACTTAAATAATTCAAATTAGTCATAAATCAGTAATCAATAAATTAATGTATAGAGCAGCATGATTCAAATCAGTTCAAAATCGCAATTACAAAGATAGACTGTTATAAAGGTGCCATAAAGTAAATTAAAGCAGGGTCGCTTTCCCGTGAAGGAAAGATCCCTATTTATGGAAAGTCGGAAGGTAGGGAAGGTTGGGGACACATTAGGCAGAAGATTTCAGCATGAAAAGCCTCTGCAGGCACAAACCAAGTGAATCAAATAAAGATTCAGTCAAGTAGGTAGGAAGGGAATTTGCCCAGATGTCTAACTGTTTCGGGCAAGAGGAAAGGACAGAGAGCAAAGGAAAGCATCTCCTAATTAACTCCACAGTTCATTAGTTTAAATTTACTCCTTGTGGAAACTGTTACATCTCCACACCATTCCCAAGAAGGGAACCAATCAGGAAGGAGGATATTACGATGAAGAAACTCCATTTCTTTTCCATGGCTAACACACAATGGAGCCCGGCTGCGTGACCTTCCAATTGATATCTGTTCCAAGATTATACAATTCAGTCATGATGTTCTCATTCCCAGGTGCTCGCTCATTATTTTCCTCTCTGAGGAACATACAAAGAAAAACCTTCCCATGAAAACTAAAACCTGAGATACATGCAATTAACGTTGGGTGTTACAACTTGGCTCCTTTAATGAGAAAAAGGAAAAATACACAACAAGCAGAAAACATGGCAACTGAACATGAGCGCTACATTACCTATGGTCAATTTTAATGTGAATATAACACAGTACATATATTAGTGTGTTGCAGACTAGTGTATATATGTGCAAAGCATTGAATAAATGTACAAGAAAAATTATCATCTCATAAAACACATCTTTACAGCACAAAAAAAATCAAACAAATACATTATAATGTTAATGCAAGCTGTATCAAATACTGCAGTTTTTGATTATACTGTAGTTTTTCAACAACAGAATTATTGAGAAATGGCAAAAACAGTATATTTCCTGATGCTATTATGCCCAACAATATTTTGGAGTCATAATATTTTACCACAATATTCTTGTAAAACCTTGCATAGGACTCCATGTTCAGGTACCATACCAGGTGGTTTTGGTGGCCATGCCATCTGTGTTTCCATGGGTTCATTACCTTTTCCATATCACTTTCTGTCTTGTTTTCAATTTTTGGTTCACTTCTGAAAAAGAATTGGTACAGGGAACATTAGTGTAGAAGCTTCCATCAAAGCAAAACAAAATATACATTTCTGGAATATCAGATTTGTAAATGAAAGCACAGATCTTGATATGCGGTGTTTCCTTAACACAGATCCACAGATCAGCCTTAGGTTTAGTCAGATCGCTGTGTAGATGCTGCACCTCTTATTATTAAAGAGTGTCGATGGACAGGAAAGGAAGAATTCTAACCTTTAATGCTCGATCAAGACCATTAAAAACCTGTACAACAAGGCTTTTCTAGCCTTGTTCAAATGATGATATTACAGAAAGCAAAAATGGGTTATTCATGGGAACTAGCATAAACCAAAAATCTTAATAAATGCAATAATTATATTTGCTTTTAAGAACGTAAGGAAGCTGCAACAATTTGGCAAACAAATAATAATAAATTGGCCCTAATTACAGAACAGGCCAGGAGCATTAGATCTCTCTAATCAGCAAGCAAAGTAATCAAAAAGCTTCAATCAAAATTAATTAGAGAGTTTTCTCTATCACAAATACCACATTTTACAATGTTCTGTGAAATGAAGGTGCATAAATTCAGAGCATGATTTAATGGAAATAAACAGCACTAACATTTTACTTTAGCAACAAACCAATCATCTGTTCATTTTAAAATAATAGGTACTTGCACATTGGCTGCCAGGCACATACTTTGTTGCAAAGAAGAAATCATACACAACTTTGCAAAGTTGCCAGCACACATCCTTTCAGCATGGAAGCTTGAGATAAGTTACATTTGTACAAAGACAAAGAGACCATGTTTTGCAGCGAAATTTCGATGATTTAAAAAAAAAAAAAAGGTGAAACACATGAACATACGCAGAAATAAACATTAATTTTTTTTGTAATGTGACAAGTACTCTTGTTAATGTGTCCTAGTTTTGCTAACTGAACCACACCACACATAATTTTTCAAATGATATAATTCACTTCTACACCTGTGCCCCTGGAAATCTTCTTGGTATGTGTTACATCTATTTCTTCAAGTAGCATTTTTGCCATGTTGCCACACCTACTTCTCTGTCCTTAAATTAAATTGCACCTATGTTGGTGGTATCCCTCCTTCTCTTTTTGTTAAATTAATTTACCACATGCTTCTGTCTTGTTTGTTGCATTAAATGTTTAATTTGTGGAGGACATTTATTTCAGGGCCGGTATATGAATACAAATGCTTTATCCTTATTAGTATTTTATTGTTTTTCCGTGTTTGCAACGGCGTGTTTGTTCATGTGATTTTTATTCAGCTTCCTAGCAATTTTCAACTTTAGAAATTGGAAAGTTCAATAAGGAAATGTGTCATTATTTACTAGAAATAGTCTGATATTCCTTTGGCAATTACTGTATAACAGGCTCCTCTTTTATCATATATTTTCTGTACTCCCATTTTCTCTTGTCGGGCCTTTGCTAAATCAGATCCTACTTTACTAACAATAAAAGCATATCTACACTGGTGCTTTCAATATGGAACCCTTGTAAATTATCCATTGTCCCTTCCCTTACCTCTTTTTATTTTATCTTGAAAATCTATTTCTGCATGGTTTCATAATTTGTTTTACAATAAGGTCTACTTTTTTCATATCTGAACACCAAACTTGAAAATACAGAGGACAAAAAACAATTTTACATTCTCCAGCAAACCATATGTGTCCTCCTTGTCACCTAAGCTGGCTATGGATAAGGAGGGGAAGGAAAAAAACATCAACCTTTTTTAGAATCACAGCGCTAGATGTACTAAGCATTATTCTCAAAATTCTGGTCTCAATTTGTGACAGTATTTTTTTGCGACCAGTGCAGTATTTTGCAAGCCTATCTATTTACTAATAGGTTTGTTTGCAAAATACAGAATCATAGTGGGTTGTAATAGGAGCTACCTCATGAATATTAAGGAGGTAGGTCGCAATTTGCGACCCACTACAATTCAAATATTTTTTAAGAGTAGACAATGGTCTATTGGACCACTGCCTACTCTAAAAAAATTCTCTTGTTAACATTCACAAAGGGGAAACAGTCTCCAAGGGCCTCTTCCCCTTTGTGAATGTTGACAATAGACTTCCGTTCTCTTTTGCGAATGGGTTGCCACTACTTTTGTGTAGTCTGTAAATTATTAATGTTTTGCAACCGTATTTTGGTCACAAAACGTTAATACCAAATTGGTATTTGGAAGGGATGCCCTAAACACGCCTGTTTGTAATACCGATTCAGTATGTAGTCACAAACCCAAATTGTGATTCGTTAACATATTACTGAGTCACAATTTGTCTTTGTTTTATACCAAAAGGCCATTTTGCCATTGCAGACACTTCTGATTTTGATTTTGTGACTGCAGAAACTCTTACTAGACCTGGTCCACAGTCCTCATTCTTCATCCTGGCCTGACCCCAGGCTGAAGATCATTGAGTGATCATTTTTCTCAAAGAAATACTTGATCTACGCTGCGCTGCATCTGGTGTATTTTTAGAGAGTGGCAGATATGGCAGGATAGCTCGGTGAGTTGAGCGTTAGCAACTGAAAAATACAGGGGCATATTAGCAAGGAATAGCGATATTTATCGCTAACCGCGCTTAGCGCGACTTTGGCTAACGCCGCCTATCGCTGGAAAATATCGCTGAGATAACACCCTATTAGTAAGGTTTATCTCCATAGCGATATTATTTCCAGCGATAGCGGCAAAAAGCGAGAATATCGCTGGAAAACCAGCGATATTCTCGCATTATCGCTAAGGTGGATTCAGTATTAGAATCCACCTCCTATACTTTAAACAGGTAAGTCATCCTCACTAGCAGGTGTTATAATCTAGCGATAAACGCGCTTAGCGCGAATTATTATATCGCTCGCCTGCCTTGCTAATAGGGGTAGTGGGATTAGCGACTGTTTTCAGTCGCTTTAGTAGGGAACGCCTTCCTTGCATGTCATTAGCGATAATTATCGCTGACATGCAAGGCGATGGTAAACGCGGCCTCTAACGCCTGAAAGCTGTCGCTAACGCCTGTAAGCGACAGCTTGCTAATAGGGCGATAAAGCCCTTGATAATATGCCCCACAGTTACCTGCATGTCAGGAGTTTGAATACATGCAAGGCAGACTCATCCTGCCTAAATCAGCGAACTGAGAACCATTACATTGATTAATAGTAACACAGCCGTTTACAGCCCTTAGAAACAATAGAAGTGCTGTGAGAAGTTCTACATATAACAGGTTACTAATTTAACTAAAAGGTGTCAATTAATTGAGTTACATGTATTTACAAGTTTTCTCCGCTGTACAAGTAATGACGTGAGGGAAAAAGGGTGGGTAAATAGCCTAATTTCTGAATCTCCTAGCATTTCTGGATCTCTGCATATGATTGCCTCTACCACATTTGAACAAAGCATCCATCAACTGAGCACAATGTGGAGACAATATAAATAAAATACTTGCTCAGGGCTTTTTGCATGGAAAGCTACATATTATTAAACATATATTATTTATTTACAGTTAATTCAACCACATGGCAAAGTGTTGAAACATTTCAAGTCATGGAAAATGAAGCTTTTGTGATAACACCGGAGGAGTTCGAGCTGGAAGAAGATGGTGACAATGTCAGCTGGTACAATGAACGTACTAAGCAGAAAATTACAACCGAAGAAGGAGAGAGAGTGCACTCGTCTGTTGAAAAGCTTTGGTTTCTACCGACTACAATAAATGACACCGGAAGCTACATCTTTATTGTCTGGTATGTAAGATACACGTATACCATGCTATAAATTGCACAATTTTCGAGTAGTAACAGTTATAAAAATTAAAAGAGGGTTTAATATTGAAGTATGTTTATGTACTTTGCACCATATATATTTATTTATAAACAGTGAAAGTGGCATGTTGTCTTCTTGGCGCTGGCAGCAAAACAATCATACCCTGACAGTGGCATCATCTGGAGCACAGGGTAAAATCCTAGCTAAAGAATGCGGGTTTTGGTTTATTAAGTAAACAATAACGTCTTCAAATGGTTGCGCTAGGCCATACTGCTTGATAACTGCAAAAGAATCCCGTCTTGTGCTAAGATATTAAGGTCCTCATTTAGGAGTTTTTGTCGTACGGCAGCCCCACAGGCCTTCCTGCTGGGCTGCCCTACGGCAAAAGAAAAGGGCAGGAATGCAATGGCGTAGCTAGAGCTTTTGCCGCCAATGACGGCCCCTGCTTTTGCCACCCAGGGGCCGTGGGTTAAGATCGGGGGGTGATGCTGGCGATTCCTGCGTTCGTTTGCCGCCCTCCCGATGGGACAGCCGCAGGTAAGAGTGGGGGGGCTTGGGGAGGCCACCGCCCCCAAAACTCGTGCCACTCAGGGCGGACTACCCCCACACCTACCCAGCTACGCCACTGCAGGAATGCACTGTATCTATCTGAGACGGTGTATTGCTGTCCTTTTCCCCTGCGCTGGTTCACAATGGGCTGCTGTGTGCCAATGCAGGCACCTTTGCACCATGGTGCAAGGGTGCCTGAGTTGCAGGGATGATTATTTTTGTGCAGGAAGGCCAACCTTCCAGCACAAAAACAATCAAAAGAGGCTTTTAGCCTCTCTCCATGTGCTGCAGAATGCAGCACACACAGAAAAAGGAAAAACGGGGAGAAAATGAGATATTTCTCCTCGTTGTGCCTCCCTTATGCCTCCCCTGGGACGGCGTAAGTTTTTGGCGCTGCCTCAGAGTTACGATTTCCCATAAATCTGGGGCACTATCAAAAAGCCATGGATGTTGCTGGGAACGCCCCCAGCAACACCCATTGCACGCCCCTTTAATGCAGAAAACTGCGTTAAAGGGAACGATATTTACAAGGCAGCATTAAGCCGAAAAAAGTGGCTTAGTACTGCCTGGTAAATATGGAGCAGGCTCCTGTGCCACCGGAGTGTCACAAAAAGTGATGCACCAGCAGCACAAAGGGCTTATAAATAAGTCCCTAAGCATTCACAATTCACCTTAAGGCAAACGGTGGGATGCCTGAGGGCATGCTGCACTAAGTGATTTTCAAGAAAAATAGGGGCAGTGACTCATAAAGCCTCCTGTATAATGCAAGACATATTGGCCCATATTTATGAAGCCTTTGTGTTTTCCTTCTGTCATGCAAGGTGACGCAAGGAAAACACAAAGGCTTTAGTGATATTTACAAAGCCATACAAGGTAACCCTGGGCGTAGTTGGCGTAGCGGGGCTACGCGGAGGTCCACGGAGTTGTGAACAAACTCCGTGGAACTACGCTCCGCCACCCGCCTCCACCCCCCCTATTAACAACTAATTCTACATTAATTAAAAGTAAATTAAAAACCACTTACCTGTACTGCGGCGTCCCCGGGCTGCCCTCCTCCTCTTCCTCGCCGTCTCTGGTGATCCTTGAGAAAACTGTGCATGCGCGCGCTCGCGCATTTCTTGCGAGAAATGCGCATGCACGGTGAGGAAGAGGAGGAGGGCAGCCCAGGGACGCCGCAGTACAGGTAAGTGGTTTTTAATTTACTTTTAATTAATGTAGAATTAATTGTTAATAGGGGGGTGGAGGCGGGGGCTGGCCAACTCCGCTCCGCTGCCGAGTGTGCAGAGATTTGCCTTCTCCGCGTTCTCCACGGAACGCGGAGTAGGCAAATATCCGCACACTCCGCGGGCGGAGCAGAGTTCTCCGCCCGCCGCTAATGCAAGGCTTGATCATGTGGCCTTGCATGGCTTTGTAAAGACATGTAACTCACGACAGCTGCTTGTGCTGCATTATGTTACATTTCAACTTGGGAATTATTCCATGGCTGGAGCAAGGGCTTCTCCAAACTGACTCAAATGTCCCAACTCACTCATGAGGACATTTTCTTGACGTATTTTCCATGATTACTGAAGTCCTTCTTATCACCTCTCTGCACTTACCCTGGTCAGATCATAGTTGAAGTAACCTATCCAATGAAAGTGAGTTCAGTAAAACATCACATTTTATTCTGCCTCATAACACTGTATTACACTGAAATTTATATTCTAGCCTTCTGATTTTGCAAAAATGCTTCTGGACTTACAGGCCCCATTTGAAGACACCTAAGGAAAATCTAATACATGTAAAAAAAAAAAATTGTTTATTAAATACTCTTGCCCCCTTGTCTACTTGCAAACCGAATCCCATGAAGTCCAACTCATGTTCACAGGTAACCTGAATCAATTGTAATGTCAAGGCAGAGCACTAGAAAGACAATGAAATAAATCAAAAGAATTATCTCATTGTACCACTTGCAGAGAACACTTTGTGCTACAAATAAGCTTTCATCAGTGCTAAAAAAGAATTCTTTCATGTCCAGATTACTGAGGCTGATAAATACATAAAATGGTATTTCTAAACCTATAAGTAATAAGATGGTAACACACAGGGCTTGATTATGAGTCTGGCGGTCCATGGACTGACAGACTCGCGGGGGCGCAGTAGTGGTACTCTTCAAACCGCCCTATTACAATTAGGGCCGTCAGACCACCTTTGCCCTGCAGCAGCCGCCAGGGAAACGCTGTTCCCTGGCGGTGTTGTGGTGGTCTTGAGGCTGCAATATGCTTGGCGGGTCTGCCACGGTCCTGCCAAGCATGTTACGAGTTTCCTCTTTGCCATGGTTTTCATGGCGTTTCGCCACCATGAAAACCGTGGCAGAGAAGAAACAAAGGGGAACCTACAGGGCCCCCTTGTGTTTCAGGGACATGGGGTGTACGCAGGGGGGCATAACATGTGCCCCCCTGTGTGCATGCACCCCAGTTCCTGCGCAGCATGGACTTTACAGTCCATGCCGTTCAGGAACTGGTTGTAGAGTTTCCACTGTGATGGCCATTTTCTGAGGGACCGCCAAGGTAACGTAAAAAAAAATAAAGTCGGCCATACCCGGCGCCGCACAGCCAAACTCCTATTCAGGCCCATAGTGTAATGGCAGGCTTCCTGGTGCCATCACAAGACGTGTGACAACCTCCTTGCTTTCTCCACTAACACATTTGCTGCTCTTAAATTGACCACTTTTGTCACCAGTCTTTGGCCTGATGACCCGCACCCAATAGTACTTGCCTGTTTTCTCCTCTTCATGAATACTTACCTGTTATTGATGGTGATTTTAGAAAAACCTTTATGTTTTTCAAAAAATCTTTCCTGTCATATGGTGTTTACAATGCAATAGTGGTTAGACTGTGGTTCATTGCACTGTTACCTGTCACCACCAGACTAATCAATACTTTCATCTCTATGGAATTAGGACCACAAACATGCCATCATCACCCCTATTGTAAAGAAACCTTCAGCATACCTAGATTATTTTTCACAGCGGTGGCGGTGTGCACCGGCAGTCCGACCGCTGTATTACAACTTTGGCAGTCGGACTGCCATGGGACCGTGGCAGTCGCCAGGGATCCACAATACCTGGTGGGGCAGTCTTGAGGCCGCAATATGCTTGGCGGTGCCGCTGCAGCACCAGCAAGCATATTACAAGTTTCTTTTCTGCGACCCTAACTACGGTGGTGAGCCCTCATTGGAAAGGATGGCAGTGAGGAAAGAAAGGGGGCCCTACAGGGCCCCCTCTTTCCTCAGGCCCATGGGATGCATGCAGGAAGGCACATGGTGTGCCCCCTGTCTGCATGCACCCCCTTTCCTGCACAGCATTTCCTGCAACGCATGGACTTCACAGTCCATGCCGTGCAGCAACGGGCTTTGACGTTCCCATTGTGGTGCCTTTTAGAAAGGCATTGCCATGGGAATGGCAAAGAACCACCAGCCAGACGACGAGGAAACTCATAATCTGGCAGGAGGGTGGTGGCACTGTTTGGGGGTGTGGGAGCGGGACGGTGGTGTGGCGGTCTGATCCCACACTGCCAAACACGTAATCAGCGCTTATTCTATGTGTAAAAGGTACCAGTAAAACTAGAGTGTTTGGACAAAAGATCTGAAAAAATATATTGTGATACAAAAATATTGTGTCAAGAATATTGAAACGTCAAAAATATCATCAACAGGAATATCAAAGGTAAAAATATTGTTTTAAGTGTTGTTTTTAATATCGTGAAAAATATCGATGTAGAAAATATTCTATGTAATATCATTTGTAAGTGTTAATTATCATGTAATTTATAGTAGTGTGTTTGATTCTATATGTTTATTATTTTTATTTGTGCTTTTAGTAAGATAATTTATAAGTTATGAAATTGTTGTAATTTGTACTTTTAGTTGAATTAATGTATATAAATAATGATTTTATTTTTTCTTTAGTCGCAGGATATCGGGTTTTTAGGGGATAAAGGTGGGGAGATTTTTTAAAAGGTGTATACTTATTTTAATGATATGCAAATTAATGTTTTACAATTTTTAAATGTATTTGTTACATTAATATTTTAATACACAAAAAAAAAATGAAAATATATATTAAGGGTATTAGATATAAACAATGAAATGTAAAAAAAAATATTTAAAAATGACAAATATATAGCAAAATATTTTAATGAAGTAATATAATTAGATTGTTTTATAAACAAGATTTAAATGTGATAGTGTTTGTGAAAAATACATTTAAATATGACGAAAATTTTAATTTCATTTTTTAAAATTATTATATTAAAATGTCATTTTAAATGTTTTAAAATATAGAATTGTTTTTCTGTAATGTTTTTATGATTGCTAATTTTGGATTATGATTTTACTTTTTATTTTATGGTTTAAAGATTAGGAATGGTAATAAATATTATTACAATTATATTAATTATTAATAGTGATAAAAATATTTTTTTGAATGTAAAGTTTAAATATGAATATATATGGTTGTAGTTTTGGTTAATGTATATTTAGATTACATTTTCGTTTATGTTATAGTTAAAAAATTGTGTGTGACTATGGAGTATTGATTGTGAGTATAAAATGTTTAATTTGTTTTACCCTATATAAAGTGTTTTGGATTGTAGCGGAAATCGCAAATTTCACCTCGTTAGTGTCCAACATCTTCTTCAAATAACCTTAGATGGGAGTGGGAATAGTAAATGTCACCCGTTTAGTGTCCACCACCTTCCCCCAATATGGTTAGGTTGAGGTGGGAATAGCAAAAGTAACCCCTTTAATGTCCAACACCTTCCACTATTATGGTTACATTGGAGTGGGACTAGTAAATGTAACCCCTTAAGTATCCAACACCTTCCCCAAATATGGTTAGATTAGAGTGGGAATAGTAAATGACAACCTTTAGTCTCTAACACCTTCTACAAATTGGTATAGATTGGAGTGGGAATGTTACCCTTTCAGTGTCCAACGCCTTCCCCCAATTGGTTTACATTCGAGTGGGCAAAGTATTTTTCACCTCTTTAGTGCCCAACACCTTCTTCAAATTGGTATCGATTGGAGTGGGAATAGTAAATGTTATCCTTTTAGAGCCCGATTACGAGTTTGATGGAGCGGCGGCGGGACCGATCAGCTGCCGCACCGCCAAACCTGCGTGAGAACCACCCGCCGTATTATACATTTTTTAGTCATTGGCTGGTGATTCTTTGGCGTTCCCATGGCGGTGCCTATAAAATAGGCACCGCAATGGGGACATCAAAGGAAGTTCCAGCACAGCATGAACTGTGAAGTCCATGCTGTGCTGGAACTGGGGGTACATGCACACAGGGGGGCATATGTTGTGCCCCCTGTGTGCATCCACATGGAGTGCCTTTCCTCACCGCTACTGTTTTCATGGAGGAAAGACCTCCATGAAATTAGTGGTGGTGAGGAAAGTCATAATATACTTGGTGGGACCGCGGCAGTCCCGCCAAGCATATTGATGCCTCTTGATCGCTGCGCCACCGCTAGGGAACGACGGTTCCGTGGGGCAGTCAGCGGTCCCAGGACTGCACGACCGTGAATTCGCAATGAGGCAGTCAGAAGACTGCCACTGCTGCCCCACCATTAGCCTGGCGGTCCAAGGACCGCCAGACTCATAATTAGGCCCTTAGTATCCAACACCTTCCCCAAAATGGTATTGCTTGGAGTGGGAAAAGCAAAGGACACCCTTTTAATGTCCAACGCTTTCTCCAAATTGGTTTAGGTTGGAGTTGGTATAGTAAATTACACCGTTTTAGTGTCCAGCACTTTCTTCAAATTGTTTAGATTGGAGTGGGAATAGTATATGTCAACCCTTTAAGTGTCAAACACTGTCCCCAAAGTGGTTTAGATTGGAATGTGAATAGCATTTTTCACCCCTTTACTGTTCTTCAAATTGGTACGGACTGGAGTCGTAACAGTAAATGTTACCCTGTTTGTGTCCAACAGCTTCCCCAAATTGGTATAGGAGTGTGATTATTTAACTTTATAATTTTATTCTCACACCTTTTATTTTAATTTTATTTGTAAGTAGTAGAAATAGGTTGTGTTATTTCATTAGTGTTGTTGTACAATAAAGTCAGGTAACATATTTTTCTCATTTTATTTATGGTTTCAAAGTTTATTAAATGTATAATTTTACATTTTTAAACATTTATTTTAACTTAAAAATAAACATTTATATATAGCAAGGATATAAAAACCTTTTAATGATTTTTATTATTTTATAAAAAATTACAATTAGATTGAAATAATATTGTATGTTGCACATTTCCTACTTTTATTTATTTTTTTGTTTAAACTCTCTTAACATTTCTTAAATTGTTTTATATACATTATTTTAACATAAGTTTTCCAGTATATATTAAATAATTGTACATATTTTATTCTATTATTTAATTCATAATTTTCAGATTTTTAACATTTTTTACAAAATTTTTTGACGTTTTACTTGTTTGATAATTTTTCAATTTTTTCATATATTTATTCAACATTTTTACATTATTTCCCATTCATTTCTATGGGGATATGTTTTTTTTTTAGTTTCATTTAGCGGGCATTTTATTACTATTGCCTTCTATTTTGTGATCTATTTGTGTTATTTCTAGTCTTTTTTCCCAGAACCTGGTCGCGGTAATGTGCAGCTGTTCGTCGGAACAGGTAAGTCCTTATTTAAGGGTTTTTAGGATAGGGGAGATTAAGGGGGAGGGTTATTTATAGTGTTGTTTGTGTGGTTTTTGTATACTTAGATGTATTAGTAGTGTTTTTCACTAGTTAGTAGTTTCGGGAATTTGCATACTCCTTTAGTAATGTATTGTTATGTTATGTTAAATTGTGTCATGTTACTTATATTTTGCTGATTAAGGGCCTCATCTTAGGCAACTCCCACCGACATCGCCGCGGATGCGGAACCAACCGACCTCAAGTCAGCAGTCCCGACCCTGCAATTAGGATGCGACCGCACATGGTGCAGTCACAAACTTCCATTTTACAATGGGAGCTTGTGCAGCCATCCAAAATCCCCCATAGCACAAGCTCCCATTGTAAAATGGAAGTTTTTACACATCCCTGCACTTTGTGGCAGGCACCTTAGTGTGCATGCCACACGGTGCAGGGCCCAGGGCCTCAACCGGAGGGCCAGGGTAGAAGGGGGCTCTGCTAAGGACCCTCATAGCCGCCCTCCGATAGCCTTTTCATGTCAGAAAGGCTGACATGGAAAAGCTGTCGGAAACCGACATCAAAATCCCGATGGCGGAAACGCCGTCCTTAAGGGATTATGAGCGGCTTCTGACTGGCTTCCCCGGCCGGTTTACACTCTGACCGCTGACATTATAATTCGGAGGTCAGAATGTAAACCTTTCATGTCAGTCAGAAAGCCTCCAACCAGTGGGCGGAGGCTTTCCAACCAACATCGAAATAAGGCCCTAAGTGTGATGTATATGAATTTTTGGGAATGTAATGTGTTTTGCCGCTGGGTTTTCTTATTTAATGTATAGGTTTCTGTCTACGAACGTGTCCTATGGGTATTAGAAGTTTCCATTTTTCTTTTAAAGGAAATCAATTCTGGTTTATAATAAAGCAAAGGTTTTTACTTTGATTTCCTTTTTTTCTGGGTTTCCTGGGGCGTTTATTTTTTTATGGTTCCTGGATAGTTTGGATTGCTTCGAGGGATCTTTGTTGGATTTGTTTAATTTTTGCATACTTTGGGGGGGGGTTTGGACAATATTTTTCCAATTTTTTTGCGGATTATTAGTTTTTGACTATGTGGATACAGAGGAACATCTGTAGCTATAGAATAGAAAGTTTTATTCATTTTATTACATTTGGGTGCGAAATGTGATATTTTATTGTTTGTATAAATATTAAGTGAATGTTATTTGGAATTGAGTGGTTTATGTGTTGTAATTAATTTATGTGATGGATTTAGTTTGTTTTTTAGTTTCTTGGTTGGTGATGGTTAAATTTGTTGTTTAAATAATTTATATACCATTTTATTATCTAGGACTTCTGTAACATTAGAACTGCATTTAATTTTTAGACTGATGTAATAAAATACATTTATTATTTATAAAAATAATAATTTGTCATGTTGGTTTAGGTTTTGTGACCTTTTTTAGGACTTTGGCAGGTTACTATTTATTTTTCAATATGCTTTTGGCTATCATTTCTAAGTAATCTACTCCTTTATTATTTATGAAGAATTTGACTTTAAATTGTGGCATGTCATACATTATTTTTGTTTGTTTGCTATGTTTAGGGGCAATGTGGGTAACAGATTGCTCCATTCATAGTTGTTGGTAGCTTTGCTCTTTTCGTTATACCTCTATAAATTTATAGAGTGTAGGTTGGGTTCTGCCTAGTGTGGATTGGAAAGTATTGAGCCATTTTTTCACTATGTTGTTTGTTTAGGCTTCCTGTGCCAAGGTGCTGTCATAGACATTCCAACATGGTAATTGGAATTTGGGGTGGCGCCTGAGTCCTGAGCAATGCATTCTACCAACACAAGTATCTTTGAAATAATCCATTAGGGGCTTAGTTTGTCTTTATATTGTTGGTAGAAAGGGCTTTATATTAGTAAATTGTACTGCTTATCTACCTCTGTGACAAGGACATTGGCTAGTGCTATCCTTTTTTTTATTTCAAAGGTAAATTGGCTGTTTGTAATATATTCTACACTAACTGCAGATTGTTGGAGATGTCTCCATATGCTTTGATTAAAACGATGGTAACAGCCTTGTACGACTGTGTGAGGGTATATTTTTAAAATGTGTTGACTCATGGCTTATCCAAAGTCTATGATTAATATTTAGATGTAGTAGTTATATGTTTTATGTTTAATGTGATTTAAGAGTTTGTTTTAAGTGATGCTTTGTTTATATGGTAATAGGGCATATATGAAAATATCTGTGTTTTGATAAAATTACATCTCAGAGAGAAACCAAATACCAGTCTGATGGCACACTATGGGAATCACAGAAATGTATTTGGCATGTTCCTTTATAGAGAGCACCCACTTTTTCCATCTCACTTAAAGACCTGTCTGCACATATTTCTATATGACTGGTTACAGCTAGCGTCTGTGGGTGCTTCTCGAAGTCTGGTTAGAGCATATTTTTCCATAGTTAATGCTGCATGCAGTGCAAGACACTGGGCAAGCATACATTTTAAAGGGCTAAAGTTGTCATGCAGAACAATTTACACATTACAGTAACTGTTGAACAAATGAATGCAAGAAGATATGGGGCAGTTTTTAATGTTTAATATTTCAAGACTATACGTTCCCACTGCTTAATAAGCCTTGCTTTATCGCTACATTAATTTGCTTTAAAATGCACCATTGGCCAATCTTTTTTCATTTCTTTCTCAGGAGAGGGACTCCCCCTGGACCCCAGGTTTGTCCATAGAACTTGTTCACATCGCTTGCTATATAAAAATCATGCCCAACGTTTACGCCCACCAATTTCAAATGTCACCAGCCGCCACTGAATTTATATTTTCTGTTGATAAACTTTCTTGGCTGTAGGTGTAGCCCATGTGATTTAGTAACTGCCTCCCTTTCTGAAATGTTATGTATATTACTGCCTCTGTCATTGTATCTGAAAGTAGTGTAACAGTATAAATATGCACAATTCATTTTAAATGTTAATTTGTTGTTAGTTTGTAAAGGTTGAGGTCATTAGGTTGTTTTTACTAGCAAGTTGGGTGAGTTTATAGTTTTTTATTAATTTATGTATACTTACATTCTTATATCTTTTTGCAGTTTTGTGATAGTTGTTTTTTTTCTGGCAGTTTATGATTTTTCCAAGAAGTAGTTTTCTCTTTTAGGACGTCTATGTAAAGAGATAGGAGTTGGAGAGTGTTTTATTAATTATTTCCTAATTCACATTTTACACGTTTTATTTAAATATAAGTTTTACTTACTTGGTTAGGTAGTTTGTTTGGTCAGAGAATCTAGCAGAGTTTCCTTGTCTTGCAAAGTTTGTCATTTTTTAAGTATTAAGTTGTTTATATTAATATGCCTTATTCTTAATGTAATTCTTTGGCTGATTTTATTGGTTAAAGTTGTTTATACTTTTATTTTATTGGTTGGTTTAGTTTTAGTTAGAGGTGGGCATAACTGGCAAAGTTTCACAGGAAAAACTCAGCGAAATTCTGCAGAATTCTGCCAAAGGGCAGAAAATATGCAAATCGCGCTGCAATTCAGTACAAGTAGCGCGAGCAGCACTAAAAATCAGCGTGAACTGCACCATGCATTGCACAAGAGTGCAAGAACATTCAAGTTGATTTTGCTGCTGCTTGAGTACAAAATCTACTCGAGAAGCAGCAAATTTGCTGGAATGGCAGTCCTCTGACTGCAACCGCTTGCTGATGCTGGCGACCGCCTACGTTAGTAAATCACTCTAGGTTATGCCAAATCTCACTTGTGCTCGCCAGCTTGCATATTCTCAAACCTCATGGGAGAAAAATTCCACCATTTGGCCAGAACTCCGCATTAAAGAGTAACGTGGCGTGGCAGAAATTCTGCCAATGGACCATTCTGCACACCCCTTGTTTTAGTTTAGTTTAGTTTTACTTACACATGTAAGTTACAAAATGTATTTTTTTTAAAGATTGTTTATGTGCAGGAAGGGACACCTTCCTACACTTAAACAATCCAAGGCGTTTTGCTTTTTCCATGTGTGCTGCACAAGGCAGCACTCATGAAAAAAGCAAAAACGAGGAGAAATAAAGCATTTCTCCTCGTTTCGCCTCTTTAAGACCAGGTTTTCCCTGGTCTTAATTTTGGTGCTCCCCCCTATTTCCCCACCCTTGTAAATAGGGGGCAGCGTCAAAATCAATGGGTGTTGCGGTGGAACACCCACCGCAACACCCACTGCCCACCCCTTTCACGCTACGCATAGCGTGAAAGGGGGCCTTATTTACAAGGCAGCGTTAAGCCACGTTAAGTGGCTTAATGCTGCCTTGTAAATAAGGCGAAGCCCCTATCGCCACAGGAACATCAGAAAAAGTGACATTCCCATGGCGATAGGGGCTTGTACATATGCCCCATATATTCATATTTTCAATATAAATGTTTTATATATATATATATATAATGGTTAATATTTAGGTTGTTATCTAAATGTTTGTAGTTAATGGCAATATTTTTGGGCTGTTTTGTTATGATTTTGATTATATAATTAATTTGGGGAGTGGTAAATATTTTAATGATGTAATATATTTAATTTAAACATGTGTATAAAATAGGTTTCCTTCAAATAATTGCTTTACTTTAATTTTAAAAGTGATTTTTTAAATGTATTAATGATACTTTAATTATTTTGGTGATATTGTAATCAATATTATGTGAATCAATCTTTTTGACATACTATATTATTATTTAAAGGTAATAATATTTTTGTTTACGATATTTGTGTTTACGAATTAAGTAAAAATTGATATTTCTAACCGCTATATTTGTGTTCTCTATATTTATGGTTTTCACTAGTTAAGTATAGGAAGTCAATGGGGCCTGATTCACAAAGGTAAACTGAGACGAAAGTCTAACTTTACGACTTTCGGTATTCACAAAGGACATTTACGAGTGGTAAAGGTAGACTTTTGTCTCAGTTTAACTTAAGTTTTGTTTTCAAGTCCTTACTGAGTGCAAACTTAAGTTAAACTGAGACAAAAGTCTAACATTACTGTTGTAAATGTCCTTTGTGAATACCAAAAGTCGTAAAGCTAGACTTTTGTCTCAGTTTAACTTAAGTTTTGGTCTAAGTCTAAGTGAGACCAAAACTTAAGTTAAACGGAGACAAAAGTCTAACTTTACTACTCGTAAATGCCCTTTGTGAAGACCGAAAGCCGTAAAGTTAGCATTTCGTCTCAGTTTACCTTTGTGAATCGGGCCCAATATTTTTATTATCGATATTTGATTTCCAATATTTTGTGTTTTGATATTTTATGCACCGATATTATGTCAGTGATCTGAAACTAGTGATCCATCAACTTTCATCACACCTGGAATTAAAATTCCAGGTGTGATTCAGCGACATTCAGAATGGGCACGGAGTTAACCTTGCTAACTTTCAGGGAAGAACTATTCAAAAGCCAGGACCAAAGGATACTCTGCTTCTTGCCTTTATTAAAACTCTCAACTACATTGCTACATTATCAACTACAAGGTTCTCCTTGACAGCCTGGGCCTGATTAACAAAGGACCTCCTAAACTCGTGGTGGAGGAGCCCCGCATTTGTGGGGAAGTCTTCACACTCGGGGCAGAATCTTCACAGTGAGATATCTCACTGTGAAGATTCCACCCCGAGTGTGGAGACTCCTCCACGACTACAAGGCCTCAGCCACGAGTGTGGAGGCCTTTTGTGAATCAGGCCCCCTCTCTCATTTGGTTGGTATCAGTGTCATAGTTCTATATAGTTATATTTTAGCTTACTTCCTTTCTATTTATTTTGTTTTGTTTTTGAAGCACTGCAGAAAACCGTGCAGTAGCCACAGAATATCATGAATCCATAATACAGAAGATTGCAAATGAAAAAAATTCTGGTTAATAACTGATATCTCTCAGAGCGGTGCTATCAACTGAAGGATCTCACCAACAATGCTGACACAAAGGTGATAAAGCATTGGTATAGAGGGTGGCGCAAAAAATGATTTTAGGTAGCTGACCAAGAGGTCAGAGGAAAGGAGTACAGAAGCAGGTAGAAGGAGGACTAGACAGAAATTGTGCTTGAAGAAATGAGTTTTCAGGTGTTTCCTGAATGTCAGAGCTGCAGTATGTATGGGTACAGACAAAGATAGGGACTTCCACATGGGTAAGCCTTAATATGAAACATTTTGCATCCAAATTTCTTGTAATACGTTCGAGGGAATGGCAGCATTGTACAATTGAAAGACATTAAACATCTGGTGGGAAAAAGAGGGATAACTTTGGCATATAATCCAGAGCTTTGCCGCAGTCTTTCAGTGCAGGTGTGATGTGGGCATGTTGTCTTAGGCCGAACAAAATGAGCAGGATGGCTCTGGGTTCTTTGGAGTTTCAATATTGTTTTGCGAGAGAATCTAGTGGAGAGGCTATTTCAAAAGTGAATGTGAGAAAATGGTTGATAAAGAGCTGGGGAATGTTTTCCTTCCAGTACACATAAGCATTTTTTCCAAGACATTTAAACACTTTGGCTATGAAAGGAAGAAAATGCATAATGAACAATAACTTGTTTGTAAGTTTGGCTCAGTAACTCCTCCACCATTGTGTCACGCTCTCCCAAACAGCACTGAAATGACAGAACCCATTCACACCTAGCCACTTACATGCTGCCGGAGCTTTAGGGGGGGTTTAACAATCAACGACCACACAACTAAGGTGTTTACAGCAGTCATGATGGACTTTGATGGCAGTTGATTTATTTTCATTTTACAACTCCACCACAGCACATTACACGTGACATGATGCAGCTGCTTTTATACTATGTGAAACACCCACCCTATACTGTTTTGTGTATCCAGAGCACACTACCATTGCCTGCACTGTGCTGCCTGCTACGGCCTCCTAGTCAATATATAAGGGTGTTCACAACTCCAACCCACACACAGCCTCAAAATGGCCCCATTGCACACTACAAAACAGGTCAAACACTGGTGCTTCACAAGAAACATCATAGACACACAAAATGAGAAACAGCAGGTCTAAGTAAGGGAGAGTTGCGCCACTTCATAAACGATCTATTGTTTAGTTTAGAAATTCTCAAAAGAGGTGAGATACTTTCAGAACGTGGTGAGAGAGGTTGGTTTCCATAAATTGTAGGTAGGGGGACCAAGGTATGGTTGTAGGAAGGATTGCTGTAGCTGAGAGCTGGTTCTAAATTTGGTGACATCAAGAAATAGGGTGTCCTGGTTTCTGAAACCTTGCGAGCCATCTGGGATGACGAGCAGACCCGCCATCTATCAGTGAGCTGTTGTGATGAATAGCTTTATAATCTAGACAGCAGAGTTTGAACTGGATTGTTTATTTACTGATTGGGAGCCACTGAAGGTTGCCATCTATGGGAGCTGAGCAATGTGTATATATAAAATCTATATATAGAGTAAACATATTAGAAATTGGGTTTCTGTTTGGCAGAGGTATGCACCCTGTCCAAGCAGGAATCACAATCCTTGTCAGGGTAAGTCAGATACACACCATAAATTAACCTGTGCTCACCCTCTGGTAGCTTGGCACAGAGCAGGCAGGCTTAACTTACGAAGCAATGTGTAAAGTATTTGTGCAACGCAATGAAAACAGCACAAAAAGACTCCACTGCAGATTTGAAAAGTAGATATTGATTTTTCTAAATAAAACAAGACCAACATGATAAAAATCCAACAAGTAGAAGTCGAGATATGAATTTTTAAAGATTACATGTAAAGATAGCACTTAGAAGCAATAATTGCCTGTGGGGGAAATCTGATCGGGGCAAAGTCATGAATTCAGGCTGACCACAATGTGCAGTCCAAATACAGGAGCCACACAAGGCCCGCTGAACAAAGTACCTTGATCCTGGTCGCAACAGCGAGATGTGGGGTGCAGTTGAGTGATACGTCGGTGTCGATCCCGCAGTTGAGGTGATGCGTCAATTTTTTTCACACAGTGATGGTGGTGCGCCAGTTCCGAAGATGATGCGCCAAGCCAAGAGGCGTTGGTTCCATTGACAATGCACCGGGTTTCTCCACATAGTCGAGGGGGTGTGTCGATCTTTCCACACTACTGTGCCGGCGATGCAGCAGTACTGATGTGTCGGTTCTTTAAGGCGATGCTCTGGTTCCGAGTGCGATGCACCAATTCTACTCCAGCAACACCGATGATGCATTGGGTCTGTAACAGATAAAGAGGACTGAAGCAAGCACCTGGGTCCACTTCCAATGGACCAGACACAGGAACAGGTGATGAGAGTTTGATATCCCTGAGTCTCAGAAACAAAGGGCAAGCCCTTGGAGATCAATCTGGGTTCAAGCAGAGTCCAGTTCTTCTTCAGCAGAGGGTAGAGGGCAGCAGGGCAGCTCAGCAGAAAAGCAGTTCTTCCAGAGCAGCAGTCCAACAGAGTAACAGTCCTTGTAGCAGCACAGCAGTCCTTCTTCTTGACAGAGTTTCTTTACAGTCACAGAAAAGTCTGATTTGGTGGGGTCAGAGACCCAATACTTATATACAGTTGTGCCTTTGAAGTGGGGTGACTTAAAGGAGGGTCTTTGAAGTGTACAAAGGTCCTTTTTTCTTAGCCCTGACTCCAGACTCCCTACAGGGGGGGTAACCAACCCTTTGTGTGGGCACAAGGCACTGTCTATCAGCTGTTTCAGCTCCTCTCTCTATCTTACCTAGGAAGAGCCATCAGCATGGAGATGGGCATGCAGAAACACCTAACCTTCCTTTGTGTGTGGCTTTCTAGAGGGAATGCACAAAGTCACAAGCTGTCACCCACCCCAGATGTGTATTGGAGACAGCCTGCAGGCCCACAGAGCTTTAAGAGCAGAGCTAAAAGTGGCATTTGCAAAATAGTAATGGTAAATCCAGCTTTACCAGTAAAGAGGACTTATCATAACAGTTCCAATGATATAAAGCATGACAGATCTACTCCTTCTCAAACAGAGATTACAGCTTAAAAGTGTAATAAGGAATTCCCATTGTTAACCTATGAGAAAAGTAGGCCTCACAGTAGTAAAAAACGAATTTAGGTGTTTTGACTACCAGGACATGCAAAACTTAAAAGTACATGTCCTACCTTTTACTTACACAGCACCCTGCTCTATGGGCTACCTAGGGCTTACCTTAGGGGTGACCTATGTGTAATAAAAGGAGGTTTAAGGCTTGGCAAGAGGTATTAAATGCCAAGTCGACATGGCAGTGTAAATTGCACACACCTGCTCTCCTGTGGCAGGCTTGAGGCATGTTTAAAGGGCTAGTTGTGTGGATGGCACAATCAGTGCCGCAGGCCCACTAGTATCATTTCAATTACAGGCCATGGGCACATGTAGTGCACTCTACTAGGGATTTACAGGTAAATTAAATATCCCAATTGTGGATAAGTCAATGAAACCATGTTTAGAGGAGAGAGCACATGCACTATAACACTGGTCCTAAAGCCAACAAAAACAAGATCAGAAAAAGAAGAGGAGGAAGGCAAAAGGTTTGGGGTGACCCTTCAGAAAGGGCCATTTTCCAACAACACACATATGGAGAGAGTGTGTATATGTGGAGTACATAGAGCTACATGTATATTTAACAGGTTCTGGGAGCTCACTCTCTTAGATTGCCAAGGCTATGTTGGCATGAATTATTTATTTCCTATTACCCACTACAGCAAAAGCTTTTCACAAGAGTTAAATAGCAACATGAATAAAATAATGAATTACATTTAATTTACAGTAACTCCTCCACCTTAAGTTAATACCTCTAGACACTTGGGCCCCAATTACGATGTCGGTCGGAGTTGCCTCCGACCGGCATCACTGTGGATTAGGAACCGACCAACATCAGGTCGGCAGTTCCAACCCAGCAATTAGGATGCGACCATACATGGTGCAGTCGCAAACTTCCATTTTTTAATGGGAGCTTGTGTGGTGGGCCAAAACCGCCCGCAGCACCAGCTCTCATTGAAAAATGTAAGTTGTAAAACATCCCTGCACTGTGTGGCAGGCACCTCACGGTGCCTGCCACAAGGTTCAGGGATGTTAAGTGGGGCACCTATGGTGCCCCCCAGGGCCACATGCGGAGGGCTGGGGGGAAGGGGGCCCTGATAGGGGCCCCCAATGTTGCTTTCTGACAGCCTTTCCATGTCAGAAAGGCTGACTTGGAAAGGCTGTCGGAAACCGACATCATAATCACAATGGCGGAAACGCCGTCCTTAAGGTATTATGAGGCCTTTCCGACCGACGTCGGATTGTGTCGTCGGACCCTCCGGCTGCTGCCTCTGACCGCACGCATCATAATGCGTCAGATGGTCCGAACCGCATCATAATCAGGTCCTATGTGAACAGACACCCTACACAGAGCTTACACCATATATTTAACATACATTTACCACCTGCTCTAAAACCCCATGGAATTGAGAATTTCTTGTGGATTTACGGCGGGAAAAATCAACCCCACACGTCAATTCACCATTCCATTATGTTTACACGGTATTGGGTGGATTTACCCCATGGTAACGTTGTATGCAAATTTAATGTGCAGTAAATTACCCGTTGCGTGCAACTTGTAATTGGAACCATAGTCCGGAAAAGATGATGCAGTCAGCTCAGAAACCATTCCTTTTCTAACCTCAGTGTTTTTTAAAAAAAACACATTAAATTTGCACAATGTTCTCGGCTCAGATCCTGAAATATTTCAAACACTTCCTTTAATGTTTTAGATGACTAAATCCTGCAGGAAAATCATATTTTTGCCTCCCAAAAATGAAAGTTTATATTCATTGAGCTGGTTTTAGTATCTTAGCTCATTATGACGCCAGTATTACACATGCCAATGCTGCTTAGGATCTCATGCACTCTTTTTTCGCTAACACCTCAGGAACCAAATAGTGTGCTTCTTCAACTGCAGAAAAAGGCTACATTCAAGTGGTTCTGAGGTCAGCCACAGGTTGGGTTGTGAAATAATATTCTTGTGAGTATTTAATCTAGGCTTAATGATCTTCAGAAGCTTAGTCAATAAATTGGAAGATAATGTTAAGGCATAAAGCTGAGCCCAAGCTTGTTTAACTGTGCACATTATTCCAGATACTTTCAGATACTCTCAGCTTGAATCGGAAAAGATATATGTCAATACACAGACTATAACATAAACAGGTAGGGAGCTAATTTCTGTAATTTATTTAGTAAGTGGTTTTTCTAAGTTGTAGTCAATATTTCCTCTTCTGAGGTTTTTACCTACTTGCAGTCTGTGGAGAAACAAGTGAGAAGGCCATGGGTAAACCTGAAAAGGTAGAGATTGAGGGCCGATTCACAAAGTTAATCTGATCCAAAAATCTAACTTTTCGACTTTTGGTATTCACAGGAGTCAATTACAACTTCTGGTATTCACAGAAGTCATTTACGAGTTGTATCTTTACGTCTGCACTCAGGTGGAATCTCCGCACTTGGGGTGGAATCTCCGTACCCGGAATCTCCGCACCCGGGCCGACATCTTTGCACTCGGGCCGGATGGTCATTGTCTTCAATGTTAAACACCTGTGTAATTGCTTACCCCCCCCCTG
Organism: Calotriton arnoldi; assembly: GCA_963921515.1. Classification (NCBI taxonomy): domain Eukaryota; kingdom Metazoa; phylum Chordata; class Amphibia; order Caudata; family Salamandridae; genus Calotriton; species Calotriton arnoldi. Next base: position 1,083,889 of record CAWUFW010002192.1, on the reverse strand, counting down.
CTCCAGTTGAAACACTGCAGCCCAACAGCCAATCCCAGCCCTGCAGCAAACATAAAGCAGAGCTAACACATACAAACCTTCCAACATGTCGCTGAATGTGTTTGTCGCTTTTCCCCCTGCCATGCCGCAAGAAGAGTTGAGGAGGATGAGGAGGAGTAGAGTAGAGAGGATTTTCAGACAAAGAATTAACCTATTTGGGATGTCCAGCCAAGATGTCAGGGCCAGATACCATTTCCCCCCAGATGTCATCTTGGAGATGGTTTGTGAGTGGGAGCAGGAACTTGACTCTGTGACCTGTCGCTCCCATGCCATCCCAGCCTATCTCAAAACCCTTGCTGCTCTCCATTTTTTTGCTATGCGGTCATTCCAAAGGGTCTCCAGTGACCTTGTGGGCATCTCTCAGGCAAGCCAGTCTTGGTGCTTGCATCAGGTACAGAGCTCCACCTCCACATACAAATGCCCCATACACTAGACAGGAGACAAAGGGTAGCTACCTCATTTCTCGCTTCCCACATGTGCTGAGTAAAATTGATTGTACCCATGTGGCTCTTCAGCCACCCCACCATATTGCACACATCTTCTGCAACAGACACCTATAGCATTCGTCTAATGTGCAGGGTGTCTGTGATGCCAGTGGTAGATTCATTGATGTGCATGCAGTGTTTCCAGGCAGTACCCATGACAGCTTCGTATTTCGCATGTCACATATTGCCCGGCGGATGGCTGCGGGAGAATTTGGCAATATGTGGCTACTGGGTAAGTACCAAACACAAAACATGTGTGATATATATAAATATAATGTATAAATGCCATCTCACATAAAAAAACATTTTACAATAATAATCATCAAGCCACATACATGGCCTCAACAGACAATGCATGTACCAAAGTATAGATCATGTTCTGTACAGATGCAAGAGGGAAATGTAATCAAAGTCCCTATTTTCCCTCCTCATGTGATGCTGGGTATGCGCTCTCCCCTCAACTCCTCACACATACAGACATGCAGCCACTGTACCTCAGCGTAGGTACAATAGGGCACACATACAAACTCGAGCCATCATAGAGCCAGCGGCAACCGGCACAGGTAAGCACTGTGGGGTGGTGGGGCAGGGCACAGCAGGGGGGAAGTCAACAGATGACGGAAAAGGTATTATTTATTTATTTAATTATACCTATTCCATCGTCTGTTGACTCCCCCCCACCCTGCACAGCCCCCCCACCCCACCGCCCCACCACGTTTAGCTGAGCCGGCCACCGCTGCATAGAGCACACTTTTAGTCTCCTGAAATCACGATACAGATGTCTTGACCGTACAAGGGGGTGCTGATATACTCCCCTGAAGTTGTGTACAAGATCATATTCGCCTGTTGTGTCTTGCACAACATAGCTTTAAGTCATGGCTTACACATGCCTCTCGACGCTCAGCTAGGTCTGAATCCTGGCAACCGGGTCATTGCACAGAACAGAGGGCAGGGTATGCAAGTCAGGGATCAGCTGGTTGGCACTTTTTTCACCTGAGCAACCTGTTGTGTTACTGACAAAATGTGGTTTGCAGTCTATTGTCAACGATGGAAGCTGGATATTTATGACTCAGTCCAAAAATTCCATCCTGAAACTACTTTGCAAGCCACACTCAATGTATGCGGAGAGTACACACTCGGGCCAGAGATTTTGGAAACGGGCGTGAAACCAAAATATTCATACAGGAAATGACATAAAGGAAGTGGTAGGCAGGAAATACATCACAGGACATTGCTGGCAGCCATTTTCTGTTCATTCTGAGTCATCCGCAGTCATAGATCAGATCCTCTGCCATCCTGCTGCTCTGTACAACCCAACTACCCCTAACATGGCTGAGGAACTTGAGGAGAAAGCACCCCCTTTCACTGAAAAGGAATTGGACATCCTAGCAGAAGGGGTGCTAGAAAGTGCCCTCAGCTGTATGGGCGGCCCGAGGACCAGCTGAGCAATGCAGCGCATGTCAGACTCTGGTCCACCATTGCGGAGTGCTGCAGTGCAGTAGGCGTCTATACCCTGCTGGGCAGGGAATGCCGTAAGCGCCAGGAGGACCTAAAATGCTGGGCCAGCATCAAGAGCCAGGAAATCTTGGGCCAGTCCTCCCAGCACCATGTGCACTGTCACCGCTTCTTGCGACTGTGCGGAGGGTCCGGAGGGCAGCCTGGCTAACCCTCCACGCTCAGCTGGAGGAGCATGAGCAGCAGAGAGATGGTAAGTGAATTAACTGCAATATGTGTCTGAAAGAATTATGTGAGGGATGACAAAGCTGTACCATAAGGTGTCCCATGCCTCCTTTTACCTAATCTGTGCAAATGCAGCAGTCAGTATAAAGGCCAAAGGCTCACTGTAGCACGTAGAATGCACTGAGCAGAGTGCATTTTGGGAGCAGTAGTTTTTGTATGCCACCGGGGGAATAGAGCCATACGTGCATTTAGATGTAAAATTGCACTGGCAGCAGTATTACCAGTGAACCAAGGGCCTTATAACTGATGTGTTCATTGGGTGAGGAACGGTACAGACACTGTCCAGTTTGTGAATGAGAGGCCTTTGGGTTTTGGATGCTGTGACTTGAATTGCCTTTTTTTGAGATTGGGTTCTCATTAAGACAGATCATCATGTGACATGGAGTTAAGACAGACTTTGAGATCCTTGCTTCACTCTTAAGTGATACCAACTTCTTTAAGGGGTCCACGTCTTCCCAACAGTGCCTCATTTGTCATTTGTCCAGTCAAGGTAGCTGTAACTACTAGCCACAACAGTTCACCAGGGTACGGCACTACCTGAGCAGTCTTCGAAGGCAAAATGTGGCACTAGACTGTCTCCTGTTGTGAGGGAATATCAAAATGTTATACTCACCACTTAGCAAAGCTAATATTCCATCCCCTATTTGGATATGTACACCCAAATCTGCATTTGTGTTGTCTCATTCAATGCTACACAGCAGATGACATTTGTTAGAAAGTGTACGAGTGCAGAGACTCCATATCACAGGATCATTCAAATACCATCCGGACTGTTTCCGATCTCCTTTTGTAAGACTGGCATTGGAAGATGCCTATGTAACAATGACAGAAAACACAGATTACAAGAATGCAGAGGTGAGGGTTGGTCAGTACAAAAGTGTAAGCCATGAAAATTCAAGTAAGATGTCAATGTGTTTGTCAAATCAGGACATCACAGTGAACATACACGTACTTTAGGCTCCAAGTCACTTATATTTGTATAGTGTGATCAGAGGAGAACAAAGTCTGCATTTGCTTCATGTAGTTATGTGTGTCGTTCTGACATGTACAACCACTACATTATGATTTGTCTTCCATTTCAGTTGGGCCTGCTGGCCAAGAGGACCAGGGCTAGGACCTGGGTCAGAGCAGGACATTGTTGGGGCACCTGCGGCCACGACTTCTCTCCACAACTGAAGAGGAAGAGGAGGAGGGACATTCAACATCAGAAGGCAGGGGAAATACCCCCACCCGGACAGAGCAAGACAACACCTCAAATGCTACAGACCGGGTGGAAGCTGAGGACATTGTAGGGGGGGTGAAGAACTGGACATCTCTGGCCAGGAGGGGGATCGACTTTCCCCCTGACAATTCACAACTTTCATTTGGCAAGGTGTTCCAGGGGCAGATCATACCACAACCTGGGCCTGCCATCAGACCCTCCCTGACTCTATAGGCACCCATTCCATCTGGGTTTCTAGCAGCATCCCCTGCCACTTGTCCCCCTCCAAGTGGTGGCCAGAAAGACCCTAAAATAGGCTCTGACCCCGAAACACCACATCCTTCATGTTCAACCCAAACCCCTCCCTGTATTGTTACTCCTGTGGCTGCATCCCAGGAATTGATGGGGAGATGTGAGGGTTAGGCAGACATTTCCTCTCACATCATGCTGCAGCTCTGTGATGAGGTTCGTATGTTGCGAGAGGAATTTTCAAGATCTATGGCCGCCCTCACTGCCAGTGTCACAGCCATGTTGACTGTCCTTGTCCAACGTAAGTAAGTAAGTAAAACATTTCTAAAGAGCAACGTATGCTGAGGCATCTTGGCACTGAAAAGCAAAATGCTTCATCTGGGCTTGGAAAAGAATCACTTAGGCTTAGGGGAGAAGAGCCAGGTTTTGAGCATCTTCCTAAAAGAGCATCTGTTAGAATGAGATCTAATAGGAGCGGGCAGCGCATTCCAGAGTTTAGCCACCTGATAGGATAGGCTTCTGCCACCCCACTTTGCCTTTCTGATCCTGGGGGTGGGGATAAGACCCACATTAGCGGACCTTAAGTCCCATCGGGGGACATATCAGACAAAATATCTCCGGAGGCCATGAGGCCCACCACCGTACAGAGCCTTGTGCACCAAACAAAGAGCTTTAAATTTAATCCTCCCTTGGACAGGCAGCCAGAGGAGGTTCTTAATACTATTGGATATGTGGCTGAATTTGGGAATTTTCAGCAGCATCCGTGTTGCAGCATTCTGCAGAGACTGTAACTTTGACTGCAAATGTTTATCAATTCCCAAATAGAGAGCATTGCAATAGTCTATCCTGGATAAAATCAGGGCAACTATCACAGTTTTTTGCAGCTCTTGTGAAATAAACGGAGATCTTTCTCAGAAATTTTAGAAGGAAAAAGCAAGAGGATGTAATATGGTTGATCTGTTCAGAAAAACAGAGTTGATCATCGAACAGTACTCCAAGATTCCGTTCCCAAACAATATCACCTCCGTTTTATCTGTGTTTACCTTTAGGTAATTTTCATGCATTCACCTGATGATGTGCGCCAGACAGTTATGAAACTGACTTGCCATGGAGTTTACGTCAGATGTAAAGGATATAACTATCTGCGTATCATCCGCGTAAGATATCAAAGAAAAACCATAGGCTCGAATGAGTTTTGCCAAGGGGGTGACAGATGTGTAATAATGTGGGAGACAGTGAACTCCACAAGGGAGAGAAAACAAGTCCCTCCCAAACCACCCACAATGTTTCCCCCTATACGTTGCCCTACACTGTTTCCCCCCGTATTCCTCACGTGTTCCAACCCCGTGTGGTGCCTGGTCCTGCACTGGCCAGTCTGGAGCCTGCATCTGATTTGGAGGATCTGAACATTGTTGAGATTGAGATTGAGGATGACCAGAAGGACAGTTGACTTGTTGGACTATGACTTTCTTTTAGACACTTACTTTGCCCCTTGTATATAGGCTGGTATATAGACTTGTATATAGACTTGAATATAGGCTGGTTCCCAAGACTCTTCCTGATGTATGTTGCCCAACCCCCTTCAAGTCTCCTAGTCCATTCTGTTCAGAGAACATTATTTGTTTTCCTTTCTCCCTTCCAAACTGACTGAATTTTGCTCTTTTTTCCATCCATTTAATTTACATAAATATATTTAGAATCAAACTTTCTCTATCTTGTTAACTTCATTGTAAATGTTGTGTTCAAAGTATGGACATATACCTTGGGAGTAGGTATTTGCTCTGCACATGATAGGTTGTTGCACTGATGGGGTTATTCTTTAACATGTGTCACTCACACACATTCATCCTCACATCTCTAGGCCACCACAAGGGTGAACAATTGGCCATCAGAACACAATACACAACTTAGTCTTGACATGTGAGTACATTTATCTTTTATGTATACATATCAGGATGATATTTTTTCCTGTGATCAAGAGGGATCATGCTTGCGACTTCGCAAATTTGGTGGTGAGGATCGCTGTAAGTGCGTTTGTGTTGTTGCCGAGGTGCAGGTTGATGTGGCGCATCTGCCTGTACAGGGGGAAGTTCCTGGACAAGGGCTGATGGTGGCTGATGGTGTATGTACAGTTGGGGGAGTGCCTGGACAGGGGGTGGTGGTGGATGTGCATGTGGGGGAAGGGCATGGAAAGGGGAGTGGTGGTAGATGTGCAGGTTGGGGAGTGCCTGGACAGGGGGTGGTGGTGGATGTGAACTCTTGCAGCGAGCCTGTGCAGTTTGTGGTACAGGTGTGTGGGTGTGATGTGCTGCAGGTAGATGTGATGGCTCCCCTCCCTGCTTTGACCTTGATGGGAGACTTTGGATACGTTTCAGCATGCCCTCCATCATCTTCATGCCCAAGACATGGTGTCTTGCACTCTCTTTCCTATGGATGGATATAATGTCATTGATCTATCCATCCTGTCCAACACCTTGGTCAGTCTGTCCACCTGAGGGATTTGGCTCATGTCCTGCATTGCCTTGGACATGTCTGACAGGGTAGCCCCTATGGCACGAATGTCCTGCCTCACATCATCCTGCTATTGGAAGAACTCCTCCTCCAACTGGCCACCACAGCCATCTGCTAGCCCCCTCTGTATGGGATGGCCATGAATAAGACCTTCAGGTGCACCAGCAGGGGGGAGGGTTGCAGGTGGTAGAATGTGGGCAGGGGATTGGTGTCCAGGGGATACCTGCACCGCACCAGGGGTGGTACCTCCCTCAGATGATAGAGATAATACCTGGGATGCACTGTATAGGGAGGAGTGTGTACGGGAACCACCACATCTGTCCTGGATATGAGGGCTGTGGGGGAGTGATGTCTGCATTGGGGGGTGTGAGAGCTGTGGCTGGTTAGTGCTATGCTATGGGCAGGCAATCATGGGCTTTGGATATTGAGGCACTTTGCTGGGCGGAGGGGGGGTGGCCTTACACATTTTCGCCAGTGTAACAAATGTTCTGATCAGGGCATCTGACACCTCATCCTTTGTGAGAAGGGCCAGATAGTCTCCATCATCCTCCAATTCAACAGCCTCCTCTGGTACTTCCTCCTCTTGCGCAGTACTGGCAGCTGAAATTGCTGCTTGCAAGAGTAGTGGGTTCTCCCCTTTGATTGCCCATCGCCCACCACTGGTGGAAGGTTATTTGTCCTCATCATCCTCATCACCTGGAAGTCAGGATAAGTAATTGACCTAATATTTGACGTGGTGCAACACAAGGGTTGATTCTACTGTACTTTGCATCAACAGATGATGCACATGTGACCTGGTTTGGGTACACCTACACTTGACAGCTCACACCATCGCAATGAGCTGTTGAATGGAGATGTGCAATGCACAAGCAAACTCACCAGCTCCATGGACATATTACATTTATTCCATCAACAGTGCCAGAATAGTGAATTGAACTCTGGAATCTAATGCATCACATGTGGCAACTGGAATGTTAATTGGCAAACACACATATCTTTGTAGGCCCTATATGCCCATGTGTTGTCTGCTAACAATGTAGGTTTTTAGACCTTCTCCTGACCATCACATTTACCTGGTACCACATTGCGGACATCACTCACATGCAGCCCATGGAGCATGTGGGGGTGTATGGTGTGGAGGACATCTTCCTCTAGTGGGGTAAGATTGTCACATGGCCGATGGGTACATTGTCGACATTACTAGGTTAGCATGAGCCCTGCAGCCATGATGCAGCTTTTGCGCATGTTACTACAAAGCTTTATTTTTGCAAGACTCTGTTTATACCTTTCACATGAGAACTGTTTGCTGTGTTCGTTCTCTGCCTGTTCCTGGAGTTTAGTCTGAACATTGTGAGCAAGGTCGATAAACAATGCCCCTTGTTATTCTGTTCTGGTCAGGCCCTAGCACCTAGACAAAACACACTAACGCAGCTGCTGCTGGAAGCTCGTACTTTGATATTACGGGGATACATATTTAGGTAACACACACTTGGAGAGGGACCTTTCCAGGGAGAAGAGCAACACGCACCTACGATGTAGAAATACCATCAATGGTCTAAGGTATGGGGTCTGCTGACAAAGCCCAGAGATCTTCTATTATATAATAATACTCATTCTTACCAAGGGGAGGGAGGTTAGGCACTATAGTCCTTTCTCCATTGTCTTTGTATGTTGTGCCACGTATACTGCATGTTAGAGCACGTTACTTAAAATAAACATTTTAAACTATATTTATGTCTTAGTCAGATCTTATTGTGGACAGGTACGAGAGTGTGAGCGAAAAGGTATGTCTTGTTACTGCGATTCCTGAGAGATACAGGAGTGTTGTGTTCTGGGGTGTCTAATCATTTGCTTCTCCGTGAGTGTTTTGTAGAGTGAGACACTATAGCTAGTCAGTCCTGGGCTCGTGGGTACTAAGGTGGTAGGAAGGCACAGTCCCTATACGCCGAGTCCTATAATCCTGCGCATAGTTCTGTGTATGTGCAGAATCCCTGCAACAAGATGGAGGCGGCGCATATCTGTTTTTATGTGGTGCTTTTTTACATACTCTTACTTACCTTTTTTATTTTTTTCCCTTAAACATATTAAAACACAGTGTTAGACTTGGCATCTTTTGACGTGTTTCCCCTGACGTTTTGCTTTCTGACCTCCCGGTTTTGACTGGTTTAGTGTCTCTGTGCACTTTCTCACTGCTGTTCAGTGTTAAAGTGCAAGTGCTCCTGTTGTAAATTATTATTATGGATTGGTGTTTCCATGATTGGCTGATTTGCTTTACTAGTCAGTCCCTAGTACAGTGCACCGTGTGTGCCCAGGGCCTGTAAATCAAATGCTGCTAGTGGGCTTGCAGCACAGATTGTGCCACCCACACATGCAGCCTGTAAATGTAACTCTGGCCTGCCATTGCAGAGCCTGGGTGCAGTCTGGTACTGCCATGTCGACCTGGAAAGTGCACCCACTTGCCAGGCCCCAACCTTCCCTTTTTCTACATGTTAGTCACCCCTAAGGTAGGCCCAAGATTCCCCTGTGGCAGGGTGCTGTGTATGTTAAAGGTAGGACATGTACTGATGTGTGCAACATGTCCTGGTGGTGAATTACAGTGTATTTCGTTTTTCACCATTGCAAGGCTGCCTGTTCCCATGGGATAGAATGGGGAGTTTGTTTATACCATCTTATAAACATAACTACCCCTGGGAACAAGGTAGAAAAATAAAGTTTAGTATGTCTGGACTCAGGATGTTAAAATGCATCTTTTAGTGAAGATGATTTTTTACATTCTGTGTTTGAAAATACCACTTTTAGAAAGTAGGTATTTTCTTGCTTAGCCATCCTGTGTGCCTCTGCTGGGGTTGTGGATTGACTGTCTGGCTTTGGGATGACAGGGGCTGGAGAGGGGGAGTGGCTCCAGAGAGCCTGATGGGTCAGGGCTGGGCTGAATAGACCTGGGCTGCATTTAGAGTAGTGGGAGGAGATTTCCTTGCACCTGAATGGGCCTGGTCTGCCTTGCACAATGCCGTCTTCACCCCCTGCCAGGAATCTGCACCAGTGAGGACAGAACTGGTTTAGGCTGGGTACAGACACTCTCTGCCTTCAGAGAACAAAGGATTTGGTGGTATAAATATTGGGGCCCAGACCCCAGAACTTTAGAACTTTTTGGACCAAGAAGACTGCCAAGAAGAAGAGCTGGAGAAGCTGTGAGGAGGAACTACCACTTTGCTGTGTGCTTTGCTGTGTTGGCCTGCAGTGGCTGCTTCTGTCTTGGGCAGTGAAAGGACTGGACTTGAACTTTCTGCAATCTCTTTTTGTGAGTTTCTCCAAGGGCTTGAGGTAGAGCTTGCCCCCTGTTCAAGAAGTCTCAGGAACAGCAAGGACTTCACGTTCTTCTGCCCTCAGCTCTGGGGACAGTGCGTTATGTGCTGCAACAGAAGAAAAAGCAACCCGACGCCGTCTACGATGCCGCTGCCGACTCCGTGTCCTGAAGGCACAGCAGATGGCACCGCCGCACCGCAACCCTGGTCTCACCGACGACGCCTGCTGATGCCGCCACCGAGCCACTGCTTGCACCGCGACCTGTGGGCACCGCACTCCGCACCGCCTCACTTCACCACCGTCGCCCTAGTATCCCCGACGATGCCGCTTCACACCGACGCCGCTGCTTGCACCGTGGTTCGAAGGGATTGCTCGTAAGTTAAACGATGCACCGCCCTCATCCCGCACCACAGCCTTGGCCTACCAACGCCGGCGCCTTCGACTCCAGTTCGTCAGCCGATGACAGCACTTCAGCCCCAACGACGCCGCTGCTTGTACCGTGACCTGCCAGCACCGTGACGAGCACCGCATCACTTCGACCACAGCCCTGGTGTTACCGACGCCATTGGACGACCGTCACTGAGCCGCTGCCCGCACCGTGACCTGAGGGCACCGCACGCCGCACCGCTGCACTTTGCACCGCAGCCCCGATGCCTGCCGATGCCGGCGCTCCCAACTTCAACTGCCAGGAGTTCGAGCTACAATGCGTGTGACTTCAAGGGCCCGACGACTCCTGCACCGACTCCCAGAACCGACGCCTGCGGACGCCGTGCTTTCGGAGCTCAACGAGAGGTCGCTGACACCCCGCATTTCTAAAGGTACTGTTTTGCGGGTCTTCCCGACACTGTAGCTGGCCCGCGATGCCGCGGTCAGCCAGAACTGTTTGGATTTGTTGTTCATGACGCCGTGATAGCCCCAGACGGAGCTATCAACTTCAAGGAACTGTTTTTCAAGTCTATTTTGATAACTGAAGATTTCTAGGTACTGTATTGTGGATTTTTATCGTTTTTGGTCTTGTCTTAAGTATATAAAAATTTTGGAAATTTTTCTAAACTGGTGTGGTGTCCTTTTGTAGTGCTTACACTGTAGTACTGTTGGTTATGTGCAAATGCTTTACACACTGCCTCTAAGATAAGCCTGACTGCTTGTGCCAAGCTACCAAGGGGGTGAGCAGGGGTTATTTTAGGAGTGTAACTCCCTTATCCTGACTAGAAGGAAGAATCCCTACTTGGACAAGGTACCTACCTCTGCCAACTAGAGGCCCCCATTTCTAACACACAATATTCAGGGAATAGCCATATACAGTTAGTCCTAATAAAAATGAATATGTCCTCTTTTCACTTTTTCAAGATAGTTGAAAATTTCAGCAACGATTCACAAATGCATGCAAGAGCATGCAAAAGTATGTCTTTTTATGCACTCCAGGCCCAACAAGTGCTTGTAGTTTTGTGAAAAATCAGTGATACCCAGAAACTGCAGCTGTGGCTTACAATGTTTTTCATTGTGTACTAGTCATTTAAAAATCAAAGGAATAGAAATTTGCTATGAAGAAAAGCTATGCATTTTTTAAATGAACCCAAAAAATGGGGTTTAGGGATAGGGGCCATTACTACCATTCTAAATGATGGATACCCCTTAAAGCCAGGTGGTTAAGAAGGCTTTTTGTGGACAATAATTTACAATAGGTAGCTAAAATATTTGAGAAAATCAGTAGGTAATAGGAAATGGTCTGCCATATTGTGTTCCACTTCAACAGCAATGGTTCTACCAGGAGCTTTCCCATTCTTATCCCAATATAAATTATACCCAACATATGAAGATGGGGATATACGCTTGAACAGTAAAGGAACAAAACCATATATATGTCCAGTTTGATTTTCAGGAGTAGAACGTTTGTAAAAAACCCATGTGTGATATCTGTTAAGTTTGAGCTCCGCACACCAGCTTACAATGAAACATGCAAAGCCAAGATATCTTTTTATACTAGAGACATTGAAGAATATAGGGTGATGTGGTGTGCATTGATACAACTAATTTTCCTTCACCCAAAAGACCAACCAAACAACCTTCTCACAGTTTTTCCTGACAAAAAATGGTAACCCATGGTATCCCACTGGTGTATTTGAACCTATAATACTGGACATGAAAGGGGCAAAGTTGTACTTCACAGGACTAGAATTGTTTTTTTTTTTTAGTCCTCATTTCACTAACCGGCTCGAATAAGTAATAGTAATGAACACCAAACCGACTTCCATGCCTGGTTTAGCCATTTGCTGAACATTTTCTCTGCCCTTCCCCAACCTTCTTCTAAGCAGGGGGCTATGGTGTAATCATTGGACACTCAGCTTTTTTGCTTGCCAGGCCAAAAAGAGACTCCATCTTCCATCGACTAATGCCTTTTCCCGGGATAGCTCTAAACCACAGTAATAATCCACCTAGCTAATCCATTCCTCTACTGTTGGGGGAACAATGACAACCCACTGTTTGCAAATTTCCCTTCTTGCCAATATAATCAGGCAGAAAATCAGTGAGGCTTTTTCCTTATGCATCTGTGCATATAAATCATTATCCAATGCAAACAATATCAAGGAGCAGCTTACCTTGATTTCCTGACCAAAAATTTCAGTTAGTACCTGACTTACTTTCTCCCAGTAGGAACTTAACTCTGGGCAGTTTATGAACATGTGCCTATCGTCCCCCTCTTCCTCACCACACTTCTTGTATATCTGCTGCCCGGGGGCGATTTTAGTGAGCTTAGCCAGCAAACCAGTAGGTGCTATGAACGGTAAAAATATGCTTTCTTTTTAGTGGTGCAGCCTTGATCGTAGAATAGAGCAAAGACACTCGCTTTATTGGTTCATTGATTGCCCCTGATAGATCTTTTGCCCAGTGTTGGTAGGGAGGTCCTGCCTTTCCATTGAGTGCAGCGATAATTGTCCAGTACCACTGGGACGCTTCATTCTTAGGTTGTGCCTTAGTCCCCATCCAAGCAACAAAGCCCTCCAACTCTGGACCCCCTGCCCCCGCAAGATTTTGCAATGTTCACCAGGAAGTCAGCTGTATATATTTACATTTAGAAACTTCACGATTTGCCAAGTCAGAGTACTTTTGCCAGGATATCAGGGCCTCACCTCTTCTGAAATCTCCCCATGTAAGATACTTCCCCCTTGCAGAGGGTGGCTCAATTTGTCCTTGAACCACTCAGGTGTACCTGGGGAGTCCTAAATTGGTGAGGGATGTCATGATAATGGATGCCCAAAACTTTCCTGATATTTACCTAAACTCAGCAGCCAAAAGCACTTTCAACCTGACCGGCTTCAAAGGGTTTGGGTCTTCAAATGACCTGATTTGGGTTTTGACCTGATATTGTGGAGGTAAGCCCTCTCCCTTCATGGCCCATGACATCATCTCTGTCTTACCCTTGTTAACTAGGTAACCAGACAGTTTCCTAAAGTCCTCGGCTAGTTCCTCTAGTCTGGGAAACTGCAATATCTGTGTTCGCAGTTTATAGGATTATGTCGTCTGCGTACAGCACTAACTAGGTTGATAGCCCTGCAGCTTCAAAGGAGATAATGGTGTCCTCCTGGCGTATCTGTTGGGCAAAGGGCTCAATATATAGATTAAAAAGAATAGGGGAGAGGGGGCACCCATGCCTTGTGTCCCTAGATATCTGAAAAGGCATGCTAAGTTCCCCATTTACCAAAATCCTAGCTGTTATGGAGCCTTAAATAGGGTTTTTAAGGTGCTAATCATGTTGCTGCTAATCCCGTAATGCCTTAATATGGCCCACAGGTGACCCTGTTGAATGCTTTCTTCAAGGCTATGGAGTCCAGCACAATAAACTCCAGCTCGTTTGGACCAGAAAATTCTACCAGTGGTGGTGGTGGTGGTGGTGGGGGGGGGGTGCTCAGTGCTCAACTCAGATGGACAACGTTGTATGCTTGATTGCACTGAAAAATACATTCCAACTGTTAGATCAGGAGCCAGCTGCCACTGTTGAGGTCGAGCTTGGCGTTCGGGACTTGTCTGGTTCATGGATATCACTACCATACCGGAGTCCTGGGATTCCGGCTGAGAGCTATTGTTTACAAAACCAGCTAATAGTGAGGTCAAACCCCGCTGCTATCTATTTGAAGGCTTTCTTGTTGGTCTAAAGAACGAAATTTTGAAGAAATTATATCTTAACTTAAAAGTTTCAGAATAAAACCAGAGAGAGTTGCAAGAGGCCTGCCAGGTTTTGGGTACTAAACTGGGCGATTTGGCAGCCCACACAAAGTCCTTGGAGGATCAGATGGGGCATGCGATACAAGATATTGAGAAAGATTTGCAGGAAATAAAAGAATTGAGGTGGCACACTATGCTGCTTAAGGAAGACATGGAGAGAATGGAGATCCACTCCCGGAGGAATAATATCCATATTCTACAAATTCCAGAAGGGGTGGAAGGATCAGATCTGAAGAAGTTTTGAATCAAACTTTTACGAGAAGGGGTATTGATAACGCCGATTCTTATCTAATTATCTATAAGAACCTTCTGGTCGCCAAGATCTTTTTACCTGTTGAATAGTGTAAAGGAGAGAATCTCATCAGGTTAGATATCAGCATTCATTTTGTCTAAAAGGACCACTGACTCCGAATTCAAGTTTGAGAATTTATTATCGCCACAAATAACTGAACGTGCAGGCACCTCAACACGAGGTTAAAGAAATAGATGGGCACTAATACAAATAATAATCTACGCAGGAGTCTCATCCGACTCAGGATAAGAAGAATACACAGTTCTAGGAGGACCAACCAGACTATGATTGCTCCTATTTCTAAGTTGCTCTTCATGGGCCTAAACAAGCTTAAAATCAATTGCTGTCCCTACACTAACGCTAAGTGACATCCCTGCATAACGATTTTCCCAGGCAAGAAAGAATAAAAGGTGTCAGCTGTGAAGACTTCCTAAGAAGTGCAATAACTATATACCTAAGCTCAGCTCTGTCCTTCTCTCAGGTCTCCCCTACCGCTTCTCTGGCCTCCTCCCTCAGGGCACTAACCCTAATACAAAACCATACTACAAAGGTACACGCCTTGTTTACGCCCTCTTGGCCAGGTCTTCTTTCTTGTGCTTTTCCATTGAAACGGTGACTTCATCCTGGACGGTTTCGTTGACCTTGAGTCCCAGGCGCCTTCTCCGCTGAAAGTATCATCCCTAAATTCCATTGCACTCCCCGTACCATGCCTCCCATCTTTCTAACTTTTGAAAACAAAGAGTTAGTCTTTACTAACGAGACATATGTCCTTGCACCTGCAACAAAAGATACGTTCAACAGAAACCTTCTACTGTGCTAATTAAATCTACCGTTTGTGCCCAGAGAGCCTTTCCAAGAGAAACCCTTTTCGGCCTACATTATAAGCTAACATAAGAATATACCAGGCCTTCCTTAAGCATATATGTAGTCAGGCCCTTACATATAACTTTTAAACACACATCTTACTTTTCCCTATAAGCATATTCATTACGATTCATTATGCAAACGATGAATCACATGTGCAACTTTAATATGGTGCACGTTTAAACTACTGCAATTACATTACATACACGAACTAATTCCTCTATGCATTATTTTCACACAATTCAAAAAGCATTACATTACATCATTATCCTAACACCATTATACTGCTGAGTTCACTTCGTCTCAGTGAACTATTCATTCTTTGCTAAACATGCATGAGTATACAATGAAATATAAACGAATATATGTCTGAATACACATGGATGCGGTCTATCAGTGATTATGATGCACCCCTACAATTCACAAGAACATTTCGCTCTATCAGTTCCCCCCTTTGATGACTCCTGTCATCACATCCCATTCTACTCCCTCGGAGAAGGAACCGACCTAAACAGAACTTGTTCCCATCTTCCCTGATCTGAAGTTCTCCATGCTCTTGAGCCTTTTATACTGATTGTCCTGCAGTCTTGCCAATCTCATGTCATTTTCCCTCAAAGCTCTCTTGACTCTGCCTGCTCGATACCATTTGTAGGCCTTGATCATAATCCACAAGCCAGCCACACAAACCACCAAGATAAGGAGTGGTCTCAGAAAGTACCCAAGGAATCCCTTTCCTAGGTTTGCAAACCAACCTCCCACTTGACCAAAACCCTTCCCGACCTTTTCCCAGGCCCCTTCTTCGGTCAAATCCGCTATCTTTGTGTGGATCATAGTGATGTTACTTATATATTTCTCCAGATCCTTGCTACGGTCTGGTATATAAGTGCAGCACTCTTGAACCTTCAGCATTTTACAGACTCCGCCCTCTTTTGCCAATAGGACATCCAAAGCAAGGCGATTCTGCAAAACCATTCCCCTTATCGACAACATCTCTCCTTCCACCAACACCAACGATTTTGCTGTGTTCATCGAAAATTCATCCACCACAGTCGCTAACCTCCGGATCTTCACATCATTCAAGACTACTCCTAGACTAGGTATCATAGCTCCAAAGATATCCCCCACAACGATTCCTGCACTTGCAGCTCTTCTCGGTCTTGAATGCTCTCCACCCTCCAGAAGATTTAAGTCTTCTGTATGGTAAATCTTTGGAAATATTATTGACAAATAACATGTTCCATACCAATTTGCAGGCAACCTCACATAAGCATTCTTCCCACATACGTAATACACCGTAGGTATCACTTGTACAGGACCTTGGAGGAAATCTTTTGCCTCATCTGCCATGGTGAAAACGTGATCACAAGTACTCTGTCCCACTGGAACCTTTTCGTAGTAAGTCTGATAACGCCTTATACACAACTTACCCCTCTGCTCCTTATCTAACGCTATAGGACCATAGCTTCCCCTGGTCTTGTGCAACCGTTCTTCCTCCGTCCAATCTGTCCTGTGATGCCCTAAATCTCGGGATTCAGTCAGCTTTCTATACCTATCTTCAACCTGATCTACAAACTTTCTCTCTATATCCGACATCAAACAAGTCAGATTGTGCCTGTGTGCGAATGCTGTATCCAATTCCAAACTCGGTATGAAGTACTTCCTCAGTCTGTCCTCGGTTTTGTAATAATCATACTTATTCAAATGCTTGTAAGCTGGGACTTCAGGAAGCACTGCGTCGAAATTGGAAAAGAAATACTCGAACTGATCTCTCTCATAAAACAAACTAAGCAAAAGACTACATGAAATACCATAAGTCAGTGGAAGATGATGATACCTAATACCCTCATCCACTGAAGTAGGCAACTGCATACACACATAACAATCTTTCGCATCCATCACGTCAACATACTCATACAACAACTTAGCATACGCATTAAGCTTAAAATCACCCTTAGACAAATCTACATGTAATCTACGACTTTCTTCTAATATCATAGCTCTATCAGCTGCCCTGTCTACCCCCTTCTGACTAGGTGTGATAGGTGTGGGTGTCCCTGTCACTGCCTCTACTTCCGGCTCATGCGAACCAGTATATGAGACTACAACTACTATGATTATAGAAATTATCACACTACTTATAAGAATGCCTATAATCCATTTTGCTCTTCGATTGGGATTTCCCGGCTCCATGATTTCGAAAGTTCTCAAAAAGTCTTGGTTATCGCAAAGAACTCAGAAAAGTCTCTGTCCTTTATTTATGACTTGCTTAACCAGTTCGAGCAACCATGAAATCTCCGGGCTTTCTCTTCCCAATCACAACTTATTTACACAGTCCATAAAAAGACTTCCCTAGTTTTCGTTCCTCTTCTTGTGGAAAAGTCCCTAAGTTTATTCTTCTTCCACTTGGACCTAGGTTATCTTCTTCTTTCAGACTTTTATTTACAGTTCATTACTGATCCATAATGAGATCCTCATTAAGCACGACCAGAACGTGATACAAAAGTTCAAGACGCAAAAGCAGCACTTCGTGTGAAAACGGCTCAGCTCCAAATGGCGGGAATTCGACCCGATGCAGAAGCAATTTTCGGACTTCACTCAGAAGTGGGGGATTCGGAATCGTGAGTGTCAGTGTTCCGTCTATCTCGAACCCTGGCATCCGCAGCACCACCTTCACCACCAGTTTCGGGCTCCGACTGAACACTTCCACTGACTTCAGTCTCCCTGTATTCACCACCCCCTGCATCAAACACAGTGTAAGTCCACTCAGGGGTAGAGTATCTGCGACAAGGCACTCTTGTTCTTTTGGACCTTCGCCGACTGTCTTGTGCTTGGTCTTCGTCGCTTGCTTCGGTTTCAGATACTTCGGACACTGGAGCAAGGTCTCTCTCAGGTGCTAACCTCAGGTTCAGTCGCCTCTGTCTTTCAGGCCAACTTTCAGCACTTCTGTTCGTTCGTCTGCCTTCTCCTTCTATGCCCAGTGCACTACTTCCCCTTTCTGCTGCATTTGACTCTTCTCCGCCCACTGCACCTTCTCTTTCTTCAGTGCCTGAATCAGGGTTCGAACTGTGGAAACCCCCTTCAGCTTGCTCTAGTGCACCACCAGCTGTGTCAGCGACCCTTACAGCTTGACTTGTCCTCTCATGTGGCCCTACCACTTCAGCTGGGTTTTCATTTACGAGAGGAGCTGTTTCTTCCAAGGGTGCTGGAACTCTGCGGGTATGGGAAGCATGCACCCAGTTCGGCAATCCTCCACACTTTACTGCTGTGTTCGTGATAAGTATCACCTGATACGGGCCACGCCAACGGGCATCCAAGCAACTCTTCCTCACGTGCTTCCGGACGAGCACCCAGTCCCCGGGACACAAGTCGTGGCACAGATCACTCGAGGCTGGAACCACAGCTGCTTGCACCTGCTGGGATACAGAACGGACCACATCAGAGAGTCCTTTACAATAATCGAGAATCAAATCATCAGTGATGTTTATCAAGGCTGTAGTTGGTACTGCTGGCAGTCTCATTGCCCTCCCCATTATTATTTCATGGGGAGACAACCCGGTCCTTCTGTCTGGGACACTTCGCATGCTCATGAGCACCAGTGGCAAGGCGTCGGGCCAATTCAGGGATGTTGAAGAACACATTTTTGCCATCCGGGCTTTCAACGTTCCATTAACTTGTTCCACCATCCCAGAAGCCTCTGGTCTGTAGCTACAGTGGAGTCTCTGGTCAATGTTCAATGCTGCACAAAGTAACTTCATGATTTCGCTATGGAAGTGCCCACCTCTATCTGATTCCAAAGAGGTCGGGATCCCGAATCTAGGGATAAGCTCCCTCAACAATAATTTAGCCACTGTCAGAGTGTCACACCTGCGTGTGGGGTAAGCCTCCACCCACCGTGAGAATATACATACTATCACTAGAATGTACCTCAAGCCATTGCACCTAGGCATCTCCACGAAATCCAGCTGTAGTCTATTGAAGGGCCCTCCTGACCTTCCTATATGACTCAGTGTAACTACAGTTTTCTTTCCAGCATTCATCTGTTGACATGTAACACACCTCTGACATACCATCTCAGCCATTGCTCGGAACCGTGGGTTATACCACGTCTGTCTGAATACCCTCATCATTGCGTCTCTACCCAGGTGTGCCTGACCATGTATCAATCTTGCCATCGGACTCAGCAATTCTTCCGGCAACACAGCTCTCCCATCGGTTGATACCCACACATCCACCTCTCCTCTCTCGCACCCAGCTTTGATCCAGCCCTCTCTTTCCTTGGTTGAGACTTCATCTTGCAATCTCTTAAGCTCTTCCCAAGTGTCTGCCATGGCCAACATTATGCTGAGATCGGTTCCCTCTTGGCTCTCTTCTATCTCCCTGCCTGTGTATATGCATCCTTGTTCTGCGCAGAAGCGGGCTACCTCATCTGCGTAGTTATTACCCAAGGATACAAAGTCCTCCCCCTTCCCATGGGCTGAACACTTTACAACAGCAATTTCTTTCGGATGCTGTAATGCTTCTAACAATTGTCTTACATATTCTCCATTACGAATGGGTGAGCCAGATGATGTCAAAAATCCCCTCTGAGACCATAACTGCCCGAAGTCATGCACCACGCCAAAACCGTATTGGCTGTCTGTGTAAATCGTGATTCGAATTCGATCAGCGGCCAAACAGGCACGGGTCAAGGCAATGATCTCAGCTACCTGCGCGGAGCGTACTCCTTCTAGGCAAGCGGCGTCGACCACTCCTGAAATAGTACATACAGCAAACGCTGCTCTCAATTGCCCCACACTGTCTCTTAAGCATGAACCATCGACAAAGAAAATTTCATCTGGGTCATCCAATGGCTCATCGACAATGTCAGGTCTCGGTTTGGTGCAAAGTTCGGTCACATCGAGACAGTCATGGTCCTCACAATCTTCATCATCTGTGTTCGGTATAGGCATCAATGTCGCAGGGTTCAAGATGGAGCACCTTTTCAGAGTCACATTCTCTGCGGCAAGTATGACTTGCTCGTACCTTGTTAACCTATTGTTCGTTAGGTGCTGGGTCTTGGTCCTGGTCATTAATAACTCAACCGAATGTGGTACATGTACAGTCAATGGATGTCCTATTACAATGCTTTCACATCTTTCAATGCTGACACCTGTTGCAGCAACGGATCTTAGACATCCGGGCAACGCAGAAGCTACTGGATCTAAAGTAGCTGAAAAATAAGCAACTGGTCTACGGACACCTCCATGGTTCTGAGCTAACACTGCTAATGCACACCCTCCTCTCTCGTAACAAAACAATGAAAAGGCCTTGTTGTAATCAGGCATTCCCAGTGCGGGAGCCCTGCACAAATCATCTCTCAACTGCAGGAATGACATCAAGCACTCCTCGTCCCATGGTACCGGATCACTCACATCCTTGTGTGTAAGCCTCTGCAGAGGCTTTGCTCTCAAGGAGAAACTAGGAATCCACTGTCGACAATAGCCAACCATTCCCAGAAACATCCTAACTTCCCTCTGTGTAGTGGGTACCGCCATGCTCATTATTGCCTCAATTCGATCTGGTGACACCTTCCTCTTGCCTTTTTCTAATCTGTGTCCCAAGTACTGTACCTCATTCAAACAGTACTGCAGCTTGTTCGGGGACACCTTATGTCCATTCTCTGCTAAGTGGTTCAACAAGGCTACTGTGTCAATTCTGCAAGCATCTTCTGTTTCTGAGGCAATGAGCAGGTCATCTATGTACTGCACGAGAACTGAGTTCTGCGGCAACACAAGACTTTCAAGGTTCTTCTTCAGGATCTGGTTAAAGATCGATGGACTTTCCGTATACCCTTGAGGGATACGACACCATGTTAACACGCGATTCTCTAGCCTAAACGCAAAAAGAAATTGGCTTTCCTCGTGGAGCGGTATCGAAAAGAAGGCTTGACACAAATCGATAACCGTAAACCACTCGGCTTCACATGGGATCTGGAACAGTATTACTGAAGGATTCGGTACCACTGGACAACAAGGGACAACTATCATGTTGACCTTTCGCAGGTCTTGCACGATCCTGTATTTCCCGCTCGGTTTCTGTAGTCCCATTATGGGTGAATTACAGGGACTACCTCTGATCTCCTTCAAAATACCCTTCTCAATGAAAGTCTCGATCACAGGTTTTATTCCTGCAATCGTTTCTATCGATAAATTGTATTGAGGTGTTCTAGGGAAATCAACATTCTGTTTCACCTCAATCCGCACTGGTTCAACCCCTCTGATTAAACCTATTTCGTCTCCTGCGAAATCCCACACCACAGGCGACACTGCGTCTCTCAGATCATGTGGAAGTTCTTCCACAGTCACCATTGGGTACAGATCTATACACAGATGCTGATTGGCCATCTTAAAGTCAGCATCATCATCTCTCGTCTGGACCTCCACTCCTCGTGGTGTACAATAAATCGTGCAGTTCAATTTGCACAACAGATCTCTTCCCAAAAGACAAACTGGACTCGTGTCACATACTACAAACTGATGTCTAGTTTGGAAAGTACCTATCTTTACTAAGATCGGTTCTGTCAATGGGCTGCTCATCTTCTTGTTCGCTACTCCGACAACCTGGATTGATTGTCCCGAGAGGGGTAGGTTAGGGACTACTGCAGATCTTACAGTAGACCGGGTAGCTCCAGTATCAACCAAAAGTGTTGCAGGATTGCCCTCAATCTCTGCCTCTACAAAAGGTCCTCTCTGGTCTACCTCCAAGACCGCTCCAAGTGTGCAGTCTTCCTCCCCCCTCAGGCACCGTCAGGATAAAGGGTCTAAGCTATCCTCAGCATAGCGTTCGAACAGGGGCATCTGTTGGTACGTTCGTGTTCCTTGTGAAAACTTCGGAGCTTGGGGAATCTGAGCTTGAGAATTGTAAACCCCCCCTTTCATCGTTCTAGGTCTCGTTATTGTGTTAACCACCTCTTGCGCGGGTGCCTGAGCCCCCTCTTCCTCTTCCTGTACCTGATTAGCTGGGTTCAAAGGACACTCGCGTTTCCAATGTCCGACCTGGCGACAAAGATGACACGCAGTGGTCTTCTTTAGTGTGGCCACGTCCACTCCTGTCTTGGGGTCTACTGGTTTTCCCTTTCCCTGTATCTGCCCATTCTGGTTTCCCTGGAAATTTCCTTGCTTTCTCCCCAAGGTCCCTCCACTAGGCTGATTCTGTGCTGTCTGCATCTGGACAAGCATCAATTTGTCTTTTAGCTTTCGATGTTTTGAATCCACCTCATCACTACAGTACCTCGCGCACCGCAAAATTTCATCTAGTGGCTTGTTCTGCCAGCAGATCAAATGGTGCTGTATCATGAGGCTGATTTCCCCTCTCAGACCTGTTACAAACTTTGAGACAAACTGTCCCATATCCTTAGGGTCCAAAACATCCAACCCACTATACTGTTTAAAAACTTGCAGCAGTCTTTCGTAATACTCATGCACCGTTTCCTTGGGTTCCTGTACAGTCCGATCTATCTTAACCCAATCTATATCCTGAGGTGAAATCTTCGACTTCAACCATGTAATCACCTGCTCATACTTTTTCATGACATCAGGTGATGGACCATTTGTAACCGCCTCTCTTTTCGGTTCCGAAGTCGGCCACTCAATAGCGACTTTACATGCTGTCCACAAATCTCCTGGTACCACTATGTCAAACAAAGTGTTCAAATCAATCCACAATACTTTTGAAATTTTCACAAACCGCTCAACCTGTTTGTACCACTCCACCGGTTTTTCCCTCAGCCGAGGAAAATCATTTGTAAATGCAGCCAAATCACCTCTATTCCACGGCACATGCACGTACCCTCCATTCTGTACTTCTCGTAAAGGAAAATTTCCTACACCCGTCGCCCCCCCTCCTGGCGGCGGCGTTTCCCCTTCTGCTCTCTTTACTGGTTTCTTTTTGGACCACCTTTCTTCCCATTTATCCAACAAAATCCATATTCTCATTCCTATGATCAGGTCTCTGGTGTGCGTCTTTAATCCTGTGATTCTTTTCTCCTCCAACTCCTGATCACTGTAATGCAATCTGTGTGGTCCCTGTAACGCTTTAGTTTTATTCAGGTCCACCTCATATCTTTTGGCCAAATCCCTCAATCTATCATGTGCCATTCTAGCTTTTCGAGTCACATCTTTTGCTACAAACAGCAGCTCATCTGATCCATAGATTTCTATCCTTTCCAAAGGCAGACCCCCACTGATCATTTCGTCTACCTCTGCTTTCAGCCTCACTACATCTAGCAACCTTGCCTGTACCGCACTCCTCAGTACATCTCGACAACCTGAACCGTCCCGCTCATCACAGTCACTATTCTGTCCTTGTGACCTATTCCCTTCCATATTCCTGGAACCTGGTCTGTCTTCCGAGACATTTTGTGCCCTATCTCTTTGCATCCTATCCTCTTGGTTCGTTACTGTTGGTGTCCACTCCCTCAAAGCTGACTTAGATTCCCGTAAAGACCTCGGTCTTTCCGGTCTCTCCTCTTCTCGACCACATGAAGAATCCGCAGTAGCCGGTAACGGCGTACTTGTCTCCATTGGTCTTGGGAAATGAACCACCCTTACTCCAAACCCATTCCCAATCTCACTGTTTCCTTCTTCCCTTCTCATCGGCACGGAGCTCCCTTCTCTCACTCGGTCTGGGTCATATACCGGTACTATAGGGCCAATGGTAACCGGTACTGTCAAAGAGTCCGGTAATCTTGTGTTCCCCGCAGGAGGCTGTGTTATCATAGACGCCGTAGCCCCCTCCGTTCCTGTGGAAATTCTTCCCACTACTCTCATGCTAGTCTGGTTCTGGCTTTCATCAACTATTGCCACTGCTGGGGTTCTCTTTCCCTCTTCTGAATCTGGATTAAATGGTGGTGGCCTCTCCGCCAACATCCTATCCAACAGACTGTCATCTAAATCACTATCATCCTCATCAATTCTTGTAATCTTTCCATTTTGTATCAGCAGTGGGTATAACTTATCTCCTTCGATCGTGTCTGCTCTCCACCTTTTCTCCAAGGCATCCCATTTTGCATCTTGAAATGCCCTGACCGATTTCTTCACCCTTTCCTGGCATCTGTCCTTCTTCCTATCATACGCTGCCCTTATCCACGCATGTAGTGCCTCAAACTGTGTTGGTCTAGGTAGTGGTCGTAATGAAGCCATTACACTCTTGAGCTGGTACAGCACCTCTAACCTGAAAGTACCATATCGAGGGAACGACAAATCTCCCTCTGTTTCTGTCATTTTATGCCAATTCTCGAGCCAAATTATAGTATGCAATCCTACATTCTTTGCCATATAATGTGCTGGTGTATCCTCGGGAGGAGCTTCCTCTCCCTCCCGAACAACCACATGTCTATCACCTCTACAAAGTTCCCTTAAAGCTTTAAAACATTTCATGATGAATCAACTTTGTTATTCGTACTCAAAATGTCCGCTTTTACTTCCTGATTTCAATCCTCCAATCCCAGCGCGGTTCACACCAACCGGCCTATCGCAGCGCGGCACTAGTCTGACGTCACGTTTCCTCCGCTCGCAGCAGTTCCCCTCCTTTCTAATTCACTTGTTCTCACTCGCATCCGTCCCAATTATACTCTGAAATAATGTTCGTCCTACCGAACAATTACTTCTCTGACCGTCAGTCTTACCAATGACCGATCAGTCTCTTGAGCTTGTTGACCTCAATCTGGCAACCGTCTGTCCACGAACGACCGGACAATCGCCTCTAATACACTCGATAGGATTCAATCACTCGATGTTCTGCACACCATAACCTACGACCTGCGATGGTTATTCACACACTCACACATGTGTCCCTATCTTTTGTGGGTCTGTCAATGACGTCTCGTGACCCCCACAACTCTGGTCAACGTTCTCAACTCTGGGTGTATTCTACACCACAATAAATCTCCCGGTCCCGCGCGCGCTCACGGTCCGTTTCTCAATCACTCAACTTTCGTTCCAACTCCGCAAGACATCACACAACAATATAACACCGCAATCTACCAAACATCACTCTTTTCATACTCACTCTACTACGAACTGCTACTTCCGCCGCACCGTCACTCTCCGTCAGTTTTCCACGACCTCCGACATCCGTCTCTCGCGGTTCTCTGGATCTGCGTCACTCGGGCTCTATGGGGCAACTTAGTCTCCTATCTTGCTCTAGATCTCCCCTTACCATCAAAGGTAACCATCCTACTCTGCTACCAACTGATAACGCCGATTCTTATCTAATTATCTATAAGAACCTTCTGGTCGCCAAGATCTTTTTACCTGTTGAATAGTGTAAAGGAGAGAATCTCATCAGGTTAGATATCAGCATTCATTTTGTCTAAAAGGACCACTGACTCCGAATTCAAGTTTGAGAATTTATTATCGCCACAAATAACTGAACGTGCAGGCACCTCAACACGAGGTTAAAGAAATAGATGGGCACTAATACAAATAATAATCTACGCAGGAGTCTCATCCGACTCAGGATAAGAAGAATACACAGTTCTAGGAGGACCAACCAGACTATGATTGCTCCTATTTCTAAGTTGCTCTTCATGGGCCTAAACAAGCTTAAAATCAATTGCTGTCCCTACACTAACGCTAAGTGACATCCCTGCATAACGATTTTCCCAGGCAAGAAAGAATAAAAGGTGTCAGCTGTGAAGACTTCCTAAGAAGTGCAATAACTATATACCTAAGCTCAGCTCTGTCCTTCTCTCAGGTCTCCCCTACCGCTTCTCTGGCCTCCTCCCTCAGGGCACTAACCCTAATACAAAACCATACTACAAAGGTACACGCCTTGTTTACGCCCTCTTGGCCAGGTCTTCTTTCTTGTGCTTTTCCATTGAAACGGTGACTTCATCCTGGACGGTTTCGTTGACCTTGAGTCCCAGGCGCCTTCTCCGCTGAAAGTATCATCCCTAAATTCCATTGCACTCCCCGTACCATGCCTCCCATCTTTCTAACTTTTGAAAACAAAGAGTTAGTCTTTACTAACGAGACATATGTCCTTGCACCTGCAACAAAAGATACGTTCAACAGAAACCTTCTACTGTGCTAATTAAATCTACCGTTTGTGCCCAGAGAGCCTTTCCAAGAGAAACCCTTTTCGGCCTACATTATAAGCTAACATAAGAATATACCAGGCCTTCCTTAAGCATATATGTAGTCAGGCCCTTACATATAACTTTTAAACACACATCTTACTTTTCCCTATAAGCATATTCATTACGATTCATTATGCAAACGATGAATCACATGTGCAACTTTAATATGGTGCACGTTTAAACTACTGCAATTACATTACATACACGAACTAATTCCTCTATGCATTATTTTCACACAATTCAAAAAGCATTACATTACATCATTATCCTAACACCATTATACTGCTGAGTTCACTTCGTCTCAGTGAACTATTCATTCTTTGCTAAACATGCATGAGTATACAATGAAATATAAACGAATATATGTCTGAATACACATGGATGCGGTCTATCAGTGATTATGATGCACCCCTACAATTCACAAGAACATTTCGCTCTATCAGTATTAAAAGGCCAACCGAAAGTGGACTTGGAGCAAGAAATCCAGAGAGTCTTCGGGGACCCTTTTAAACGCAAACCCAATTGCAAGGGGGACAGGAAGATTTTAATCAATTTTCAGACCTATGCAGTAAAGGAGTGAATTCTGAGCATTGCTTTAAAGGCAGGGTCCTTACAGTATGAATCCTTTAGCTTCCAGATTAGATCTGATGTGGGAAGAATTACCGTGCAGAGACAGCGGGAGCTTGGAGAGAAGGTCAAGTTCCTGAAAGAACTAGGGGCCACAGTACAATTTAGATTCCAGGACATCTTAAAAGTAATGTGGAGAAATGAGATGCATCTTTTAAGAACAAAGGAAGAAGCGGAATACATAAGATGCAAGCAGGTTCTGGAGTAGCATAAGACAGGTTGTCAGAGTTGGGAGGGGAGTGGCTAAGAGGCCTTAGTTTTCGCTGTTAATTTGGTTTTTTTTCTTCCTTTTTCTGCTTAAGTCCGTACCAATTTTCTGTGTTTTGCTTTCTTACTTTGTTTTTCAGACATGGATGTTCAAGCTGGTTTATATAGGCTGAGAACGCCATGCACATTCTAAGGGTTAAGCCCTGAAGGCAAGAAGATGACACTAGGAAATGTAGGTGGGGCGGGTCCTCAGGGTGGAGCAAAAGGGTTGGGAGCATATGGGAAAGAATATAAACAATTTGTGTCCTCAAGTCACACCTAAGATGGTCTCTAATATATGGGAGGGATATCTGCAGTAAAGTTGCTCAGGAGAAGGAAGGGGATGATCACATGATGGGCGATGCTGTTAAGGTAGTTACATGGAACGTGAATGGCCTGAGAGGGAGGAACAAATGTTAGTTGATCTTAGAGTTCCTAAAACTTGTAGATACTCAAGTGGTCATCTTACAGGAAACCCATTTGGAAGTGCGGAATTGTGAGCAACCTTTAAGAAATTTTCATGGCTACAGGAAGTAGTTTGTACAGAACAAACAGGAAGCACAAATGGGGTAGCTATACTCATATGGAAGAACAGGGGAATAAGAGATAAACCATAAAACGGATAATTCGGGAAGCGGCTGATCGTAGTCCTACAGATCAGGGACAGGGAATTATCCTGTGCAGGATATTATGGTCTGAACTGTGATGATCCTACATTCCTGGGCCACTCACAACTAGTATTGGCTGACTGTCCATCACCCTATCTGGTTGGAGGTGATTTTAATGTGATATTAAATAGGGAAAGTGATAGAACGTCTAGGTCCCCACACTTAGGCATGAGTAAAACCAGGGCATCCTTAAGAGACATGATGAAAGACTTAGGGCCTAATTACGATGTTGGTCAGAAAGCATTCAACCGACTCCTTGTCGGAATCGTTTCCGACCGACTCGGGTTCGGGGAGTCCGACCGACCGATTATGTTGGTTCCGAACACCGTTCGGTCAGACTCTTATTGACTTTAATGGGAGCCTGTGTTCTGACGAACAATACAGGCTCCCATTGCAAAAAGGGGTGGTTGCGGAAAACCCTGCACCCTGTGGCGGGCACCCCAAGGTGCCTGCCTCACTGTGCATGGTTTGAAAGAGGGGTCCCATGGATACCCCCAAAGGCCCCAACCGGAGGCCTCCGGATGGAGGGGGCCTGCTACGGGCCCCCAAAGTCAGTTTCCTACAGCCTTTTCGTGTCGGACAGACTGAATCGGAAAGCCTGTCAGAATCTGACATCGTAATCGGTTTGTCGGAAACGCTGTCCATTGAGCTGTACGAATCGGCTTCGACCTACTCCAATTCTCTGAATGCCGGTCGGAACCGAATCGGAATGATCGAACGGTTTCCTTCTATCGTAATCGGTCGGTCGGAAATGTTTCATAGTCAGTCAGAAACATGGGCTCCGAAACGGGTTAGGAAAATCTGATTGCCATTCGGAGCCTTTCCGACCGACATCGTAATGAGGCCCTTAGCTTTAATTAGGCTTTCCTGTTTTCAGTTTCTATTTTTGGTAAACTCTGGTGGGGTTTTTTCAGTTTTTTCCATACCTTAAAAAAACAGTGGTTATCAGTGATTACACATTTTCGTGCCATTAAAAACAACAGAAAGTGTTTTTCCGGTATTTATGGAATTTTCTGCACTGATAGTGCATGTGTATAGATAGCGTGTGCATGGGGTATATGAGGTCCAAATACATTTTTACTGCACCAGAATGGACTACAAAGTCAATAGCATTCTTCATTAACTCTGAAGATTGTAAGGATGCTTTCAGCATACCATCTAGCAAGTGACAAGGATCTTTTACAGGGAAGCACTTCAGCTCAGGTATCGATTTTGACGGACCATCATACAACTTTTTCACATACGTAGCTGAATTACTGCAAATACAAACAATATCACTCCAATCTTCATTGAACTTGGTAGGACCTTTCTTAGCAGCATTCCAAGTGACACTGCGTTCCATTTTTACCAAACGTCTGGTGCCATATTTTCACCACTATCTCAGATGCTTGGTGACAACATTCTTTTCACATATACCTGTCAATACATCTTGCATTGAATGTTTAAAGCTTGGGGTGTTTGGCAATTCACTTGCAATCAATACTGACTCACTAGAAAAGGGGGCTGATGTATAAAAGGATTTCACCCCTTCTCTGTCTGTGGGTAAATGTGATGGTACATATTAGGAAAGATTCTTATGAAACCAGCCATTTTACCTATCAGTGAAACCAAATGTAGCCAAAATATGAAATATGATTTTGATATTTCCAAATTCTCTACAGTTTATAAAATAACTAAATAAGACCTAAACACTGCATCTTTAGACCAAAGACCACAAAACTGAAAAAAGCAGAAGGAAGAAGAGACAATGTTTTAGTGACATCCCTAAACAACAAAACTCAAGCAGAATAATGTTAGCCCAGTCTTTCTTGATGCTACCTTGTATAACAAAGTTACATTTTATTGGCCCCTTCAGGAAGAAATAAAAATGTCTCTTTCACTCATCTTTTCCTTTCTTTGAATGGCACTTAGTTTGTGGTTGCAAAGGTGTTTTTTCAGTGTTTATATGTTCACACCGGTGATGGCTATTTTCCTTTCGGTGGGGTTTTGCCAGTTATTATAGGTTTAAACCTAAAACCAGATAGCCTAGCTTTAATTGATATATGGAGAAAGAGTGAGGGACATGAGAGAATCTATAACTTTTATAGTAAGAAATATAGACACTATTTTGCATTGACTATTTCCACTTAGATCAGGCATTAGCACTTAAAGTGCAAACAGTTATGCATGTCCCTGTAAGTTTATCCAACCACTCAACAGTACAGTTGGTTTTGGACTTGCCAACCGGGAGGGGAGCCCCCCCACCCCAGGTGGACTCTGAAAAGGGACCTCTTGTTAGATGGGGAAGTTATTGAAGCCTTGATTAAGCATACTAAAGATGATTTCAAATATAATGAGTGCACAGCATGCACGGTAATGATATGGGATGCATGTATTACTTATGTCAGAGGAATAATATCAAAGATTACATGTATGGAGGTCAGGAATGATCATGATCTTCAGATAAAGGCAATGAGGGAAATTGCCCGAAAGGAAACCATACTACAAGAAGAAGTAGGGTCGGGCTCTGATACAAACCCCGTGTTGAGGAAGGAATTAGAGCAGTTGCAGCAAGAATTCAAAATGTATCAGAATAATAGAAAAAAAGGAAATGGGAAGCCAGCAGACTTCAGCACTTTGAGTACGGGGAGAGCTGCGGGGCATTATTAGCCTGGAAAACCAGATCAGACGTAAGCAGAAATAATATAGAGGGACTCATCCAGCCAGGTACAAACAAGTTCTGCAATTCTGTTGAGGAGATTAAGGCTGAAATGTTCAAAAGTCTGAGTGAAGTTTATAAGGAAAGTTTTAACCCTGACCTATTACATATCAGAGACTGGCTTGAGAGTAAAAATCTTGCATGGCTAACACAACAGCAGGTAGCTGGCCTTGCAGCTGAGTTCACGGTTGAGGAGATACTAGCCCAAGTGAAGATTTGAGCTAATGGAAAGGCGGCAGGCCCAGATGAGATACCGGACAAATTCTAGAAAACGTTGATAACTGTCTTTGTTCCCTTTTGGAAGCACTTGTTTAATAAGATCTATGAAGCAGGAAAGGTAATCCCGTCTTCATGGCATGAAGCCACGGTGGTACTGATCCTCGAGCCTGGCAAGGATTCCAAGTTGGTGGATTCCTACAGGCTGATTTCCCTCCTCAATTGTGACTATAAAATCTTCACTAGGATTTCAGCTAAAAGGCTTTCACAGATTATCGCAGACTTAATCCATTTAGACCAGGAATGTTTTGTTCCTGGGAGACAGCTACATGAACTGACGCCCCAGCTGATAGCCACAATTGATATGGCAGAAACCTTCAATCTCCCTCTAACAATTACCATAATCAATGCG
Organism: Calotriton arnoldi; assembly: GCA_963921515.1. Taxonomy (NCBI): domain Eukaryota; kingdom Metazoa; phylum Chordata; class Amphibia; order Caudata; family Salamandridae; genus Calotriton; species Calotriton arnoldi. Next base: position 1,052,992 of record CAWUFW010002192.1, on the reverse strand, counting down.
GCTAAAGCATTCAACAGGGCTAGAAATGGTGTCAATAATTCATGAGGGGGGATTTAAGAGTGTAGTCTTGGGGTCACCAGCACATAAAGAGCCATATTAACTATAGACATTTATTAAACTAGAAACCAAGTGGCATCCTGAGTGGTGTGCTTGTATGGATCCTAGCATGTTTTCAGACCCATAATGTCCTGCATAGGTCAAACTGAACGAAACAATTGTTTCTCATGTTTATGGTACAAAAAAAATCACACTTTGAGGAGAAAAGCTAAATTCCTACCATTCAGCATTTTCACACTCCTCCCATTAAAATGGACCTATATGTGAAGGAGAGCCTGTATCCTGTACAGAAGGGCCAACACTGCAAACATATGCAGTGTAATTCACAATATTTGGAAATTGTATCAATATCTATGTGGACTGTCTGCTGTGTTTGGGCTTGGGATCAGCTAAAACCCAGGGAACCCTACCAACCCCAGACATTTTTGAAAATTGGAAACATGTGGGAACATTGTGGAGTTTTAGCATCTCACAACTTTTTATACCCAGAATGCCCTGCTTATGGGCAACAAAATACAAATAATTCCCATTTTATTCAGCAAAAGTTCTGCTTTTGAGGCAAATGGCACAGATCCTGCCATACAGTGTTCCCACACCTCTCCTGATGAAAACAATACCCAACAAATATGGATAGGCCTATAATCCTGGAAAAGAAAGGACGAAAACTACAAAAAATGTTTGTGTGATCCCCAGGATTGTAAATGATGTCAAGAACCCAGGTGACATGGCAGAATTGTTTGGGCTTGGGGTGTGATGGTACCCAGCAGAGCCTTCCAACACAAAGCATTTTTCAAAACTAAAGACCTTGGGTAATCCAGGGTGGTATGTATTGCATGAATTCTAACTGTATTTGTTGTTATTTTACCAAGAAACACCTGCAAAAGTTGAACTTTGGATTAAAAAAAACAGATTCCAAATATTTATGTGACAGAAATCTCTGAATTGGAATTGCCCTTGTCTATATTATTCAGAAATGCTTGGTGCTGGTAGCTATCCTTGGGACTGTCTGATCATAGGTCCAAATAGTGCAGCTAACTAATGAGACTTGTGAGGAAAGTGAATGTTATATAGTCATAATTTGATCCACAAACTCAATACCTTTCTAGGCTCAACTGGGACTCTAGCTTTCTGAAATGCTTAGTGTTGGTAAGGTTCCTAGGGTGCATGCAGATCACAGAACCAAATACTGAAGTTAACTTCCATGGAAATTGTGAGGAAACTGGGCTTTATGTAGCCAAAGTTTGACATGTAGTTGGCATTCTCAGTATACACAATCACTAGCAAATCCAAATACTTTTCCTTGTTTTGTAAACAAGCATTTCCAAAACCAATTGCTCTGACTATTTTATAAGGCAAAGTGTTTCTTCATAACCACGTTTACATGTGTGGTTGTGTAAATGGGTAAATGTTTGAAGGTGTAAATGTTGGGAGGGATTTGTGAGTGAATGGATTTAAAAATGAGTGAGTGTTAGTGCATAGGCAACAACTGGTTGAAGGAGTAGATGGTTGTATGGAAGACTGAATGAGTGAAATGTTGATTATGTGGGTGCCTGTATGGATGTAGACAGGTTACATCAGTCTTACCAGCTTAGGAGATATACAGCAGTAGTGAATATATATGAAACGAATTACCAATACTATGCCAGTACCACCATTATTCTAAAAATGTTCACAGTATCTGAAGAATTGCTACCATTATGCATGTTCAGACTGGGCCACTTAGTAATCACTTATATTGGCCCCTTTATTGGGGAGTTCTTAGTGTGTGCCCTGATTTTTACCTTCACCACTTTAAATGGAGGCTTGTTGTGGATGAGTTTGCTTGTTAGATTCCCGCTAAGCCTATTTAGTGCTGCTTTGTTGCTTCTGCTGTGCTTTTCTGCCATCTCTGCCACCTCAGATAGTGTTGTTTATGGCACTGTAATTTGTGTTTTTTTTGGACAGCCTGGCATGTTATTATTTTCTCCTGATGTCTTTTCTGAGGTTTGTATAACCTTCGACTAAATTCCTTAGGACTAAACGCAGCCCAGTGAACCATTGACAGACTTGAAAACTAGTTGAGGCCCAATGGCTGAAGGGACCCAAAGTCCACTGTCTTCATATTACTTCTTATAGGTACTTTTTAAAAGCAATAGCAACATTGGTCTAAAGTTTTCTGACATTGTTGTGGCTGATAGGTTACCCTGGGCTGGCCTCAGGAGCAAATACTTTGGTCACTACCTATGGAGATTGTGAGGAAATTGCACTTCAATTAACCATACTTTTATATTTGCAGGGATATGTAGGTAAGAAAATGTAGTGGCCTCCATGCAAGCCACTAGGTCGCTACTTTTGGGTTTTTGGAACTGCATTGCTATCTTGTGGTCAAATGATCTTGGGACAAAAAAAAGCAACCAACCCCCTTAGGAATTTTGAGTAATGTGTTTGTTATGTAGCTATCATTTGATGTTTGGAGAGCAATCCACTTAAAAAAACTGCTGGTATCCACACAACTTACACTTCTGCAGATTTCGATGGGTCACTAGTTATGAGAATGCCCCCGGCTGGCAGGTTTTCCTGAGGTACAAAAAAATGGGTATGCAGTTCCTGAGGGGGAGAGAAGGGGAGGTGAGATCCCTAGAGGGAATTCACAGGTATCTTACGAAAGGAGGGGGAAATCCTTCATTTTGGAATGAGGGCCCTCACACACCCAGCCCGCTGGATGTCATGCTTCATCATCGGGCATGCTTCTCGTCGGGTTGGCGCTGCAATACCCGATGGGCACCCTATGCAGGGGCTCTTTGGCGGAGATCTTTTATTCCTTGCCGTTTGGTGCAGTGGGTGTAAGGGGCCTATAGACTGTAGAAGTGTGAATGTGTTGGTCAAATAGACCACGTGAGTTAAAACAGGGAAATGGAAGAGTCAGGCAAAATAGTTTTAATGACCCTGCCTTCCACCCTGATTAAAAATGGAGTGGCGACTCTCTGCATTAGTGCTGCAGGGTATTGCGCTCAATCTCATGCGGTCGACATGTTTCTTGCCTAATAGTCAGGTGGATCTAGCGGCAATTCCTCAGGACCTAGTGAAAATGTGGTGAATCTACACTAAAAACAATGGTAATGTGGTGTCCTAGCCTAATATTACCATGTGTGGCACCTAGAGGTGTAGTACCTGTTGATGTGGCAGCCAATCTATAAGGAAAATGAAAAATTCATTGCATCAATAGAGTGAAAACAATCTTTCTTCTGGGATCACAAAGTCATACTCCCCTATATCTCACCATAATGTGCACACGCGCAACTCAGGTGAGGCTCACATCGTGAAGGTGGCTGAGAAGGGTCTGTAATCAGCCATTCTCACATCACAATGGTAAAACACAATTTGTGAAACAGCCGAACCAAGTGAAATAGTAAAACGTGATTAAAACAGTAGCAGAGTGGTGAGATAAATCAACTCACCTAAAAACTAATAGCAATTGGCCCTATCAAATCACGGCAAGTGAAAGACACGTAATAGTAACAAGTGTCCTGGAAAGAGGGCCAAAAGATATTAATGGTTAAAATAAACAAATGGCGGTAATGGTCCCCACTTACAAAAAGGAAAGGAATTGCAGCCTCTAATGCGCTGAGTGTCAACAGTGAGGCGGCTATCAGTCAGGACCCCATGTAGGGACCCGTCACTTACGGTCTATGTGGCATGTTGCCCGCAAGGACCCGCCACCCAAAAGCGTAACGGCCCAAAAGGCCAGCTACACCGTGCGGGCCGTTGGGGAGCGAGCGGGGAAGTACCGTCACTAGCATAGACTCGTAGAGTTAGAGCCCCATGTAGGTTGTGTGCTGTAGTTATCGAGGAGCGATATCGTAGCCAAGGACCTCAACAACTCACCTCGTGCAAGAAGAACACCGCAGGACGTCCCGTCGAAGAGGAAAGTTGGGATACTCACAGTTGTATTGCGCCAAGGTGACGGCAGACCTACCCCGCATTGCCGGATCCGGGAGGTAAATGCCGATCATAGTTTGGCGGCTAAATACTCGCGGAGTTGGCGCGCTTAGCGGTTCGTCATCACTGGCGGCAAAGAACACTGGAATGTAACCCCGCCTCGAGGGGGAGGAGGAGGCAGTGACGGCGGCCATGTTGGAAGTACACGTAATGCGGAAACCGCCACAAGCGACATTATGGAAGGGGCAATTGAGCAAGGGGGAGCTACTAAATAGCATAAAAGGCCCAGGATGCTAGTGATGGGGCCAGGTTCGTACAACAGAATGTGGTAGCCTACGTGAGCACCATAATTGGAGGTGAATAAGGATTGCTCAAGTTAGAAAAGGTCCCAAATAAAGCAATTAGTATGAAGTAAAAACGTCATATTTAAAGGGAACAAAAGCATACCTACAATAGGAAATATTCTAGACCCGGTGGTGCATGTGGTAAAATTAGGATCTATTCAGGGTACTCCAGGGGATGTCTTCATTAAGACTGTGTTTGTCAGTGGCCAAACGATAGACCCACCTTTGTACAATCTTAAATAATGCCCCTGGGGTTATAGATGGATGAGCTTCCAATATTACCCATCTCAGGGTGTCCCAGGCATGTTTTTCTGTCTCACAATGTGTGTACAGTTTCGTGGTCACTCTATGGCCTCTGATGTTACTTTTATGTTTGGTAATGTGTGTTTTAACAGTTCTGGTGGTCATGCCCACATAGCGAAGATTGCAGGGGCAAGAGATCAAGTTGATGCAGTTAGTGGTATTGCAGTTTGTATGTTTTGTCAATTTCCAGGTGAAATTATTTGAAAAGGGTATTTCTTTCGTTGGTGTAGTCAAAGGGCATACTGCACACGAGCCACATGGATAGTGGCCCATGACAGGTGGGAGGTCCCACAGAGATCTCCGTGTCGGGGAAATTTTGGTCCTAGGTCTCGTATGGATTAACATATCCTTCAGATTGCTGGTGCGCTTAAACGCAAACCTAGGTGTGGGGAGTTGTAGTTCTCCTGTGTTGAGGATACCCCAATGTTTTCTTATGATGTTCCTAATCCTGTTTGAATCTGGTGTGAAGGAGGTAACGCATGTTAGTGCCTCCGTGGGTTCTTTCCGATTAGTTTCTAACAAGGCCTCCCTGTTATTGTTCCTTGCCCTTTTCATAGCGTGTGCTATTTTTTGTCGTGGATACTCTCGTTTGGACAGGTTCTCTGCTAAGTTATTAGCTTCTGATTTGTAATCTTCAAGAGAGCTACAATTTCTTCTGATACGGAAAAATTGGCCGAAGGGCAAGTTCTCTTTGAGGGCCCTCGGGTGGTGACTACTGAACAGTAAGAGACTATTGCTGTCAGTCGGTTTTTTGTATAGTGTAGTGTTCAATTGCCCTCCTGCGAGTCTGATGTTAAGATCAAGGAAGGAAACCATAGAGTTAGAAATTGTGTGGGTGAATTTGAGGTAGGGGTTTAAGGTGTTAATCCAGCCACAGAAGTCATCACAACTAGTTCTGTCACCCTTCCAAAAAATAAGAATGTCGTCGATGTACCTTCTCCACAGTATAAGGTTGGTTGTGTAGGGATTGTTGGAGTTGAAGATTAATCTCACCTCAAAGGCAGCCACATACAAACAGGCTACACTCGGGGCGAATGTGCTACCCATGGAAGTTCCCTGAGTTTGATGGTAGAGTTTGTTGTTATACTCGAAAACGTTTTCTGTAAGGGCAAGGGTAGCACACTCCATGATAAAGGGGACTGGTGTTGGTGAGTGCCATTCGGAGGAGCCAAGGGCATCCTCAATCACTTCCAGAGTAGCCCGTTGAGGGATGTTCGTGTAGAGTGCCTCTACGTCTAAGGTGACCAAAAAATTGATCTCCTCCTGGTGTTGGAACCCCTCGATAAGGCGTAGCACGTCGGTTGTGTCCAGTAGAAATGAGGGTGTCTCCTTTACTAGAGGCTGGAGGAAGTGGTCACAGAATCTGGACAATGGTTCCAACAGTGAGCCAATCCCAGATACAATGGGTCTCCCTGGGACTGGGCTGATGCCCTTGTGTATTTTGGGCAAGATGTAGAAGTAGGGTGTCTTGGGTTCTTTAGTAATCAGGAAGTCTGCCTCCTTCCTGCTGATCCAGCCTTCTGTTTCTGCTGTGAAAACCATCGTAGATATTAAGGTGGTGAGTCTTATAGTGGGGTTCTCAGTGATGGGTGTGTAGTACCTGCCATTTCCTAGTTGACGTAGGCATTCAGTGTCATAGTCACTAGTAGACATGATTACAGTAGCACCACCTTTGTCGGCCTGCTTGATGGTTATATTGGGATCGTCAGCCAAGGATCTTACTGCCGACCATTCTGCTGTGAAAAAGTTGTGGAATGGTGCGTCAGACCAGTCATTAGCTAAATCCTTGAGCACAGCTTGCTCAAAAGTTAGTATTTCATTCGGCACGATGCTGCTGTTGGGGGTGAAGGTTGATGGATTGTGTAACCCTGTGTCGTCTCTAGGTGGTGCGGGTCTGTCTTTGAAGAATGCATTAAGCCGCACCTTCCAAAAGAAGTTATGGATTTCGCATTGGTCTCGAAATCTGTCAGTTCTGGGGGTAGGTACGTAACCTAGGCCTTTCCGTAGGACTCTTAGTTCAGTTTCTGTAAGGTTCCTAGGGGAAAGATTGACAACTAATTTTTCTTCCCCCTGGTCATGCTCCTCGTTTCTACAGAGTTCTGGGTCTGTTCTTGTCAATGTACTTGTTTGGCATTCACTCTTCTTCGCCCTCTTCCTCTGCCCCGACCTCTGCCTAAAAAGGGTGGGTTGTTCCCAGGGAAGAATTCCGGTGGCCCCTGTGGGTACCCCGGGAATTGCCAGATTGGTGGACCTTGGTAGGGTGGCATATTGTAATGGGGATACACCGGACGTGCCACACGTCTTGAGTTGTTACTACCCCAACTTCCTGTACTTGAGTCACTGTTTGAGGAGGATCCCCTCCTTGAGTTAGATGTAAGCTCGTCTGAGGAGTAACTGGTTTTCCTAGAGGTAAAGTCAGCCCTAAGATAGGGGTAGACCTTTTCCTTGTCGAACTTTTGGATGTCTTTTTGTAGTTTGCTGATTTTTTGTTTCATCAGAAACTCTTTGTTTTCCATGATTTCGTTGTTAATCTCTGTGAGTTTAGACTTATATATTGTAGTTTGAATTATTGTCTTCAAATTACCCTCTGCTATTTGGATTTTAACAAAGAGGTCGTCTGCTATCCTTTTTGCAGTGTTGATAATAAGGATGAGCAAGTCCCTAGTGCATTTCCATGACACTAGGGACCATTCCTTTTTGAAGACTGCATCATCTAGAAAGAGGCGGGGAAAGTTATTAACAATGAGACCATTTGGGGCTATATTTGCCCGCAAGTATTCAGTCATCATTGCGCCGTGTAGAGTAGTTTTCAGCCATTCACGTTTCAAAACGGTTAATGATGTCCAGTCCTCTGACTGACTGCCCGATGCCGAACTGCCATCGGTACCAAGGATGGAAGGTGTTTTTAAAATCTCTGCTACTATCTCATCACCAAAACTAAGTCCCTGGGTTTCCTCCATCTTGTTGAGGTGGAGTGTGGGGACTTGGTTAAAGGAATTGTCGGTGGTCAACTCAAAAAGTGCAAGCGGGCCAGCGAACGCAAGTGGCGTTGCTGGTAACCTTGAGTCCCACGGGGATAAGCCGTGCCTGAAATGCTATGAAAAAAAGGGGGACTAAGGGCTTTCAAGGGAGGTCCAGCATACATGACCTGCTCAAAGTACAAAAAAATGGGTATGCAGTTCCTGAGGGGGAGAGAAGGGGAGGCGAGATCCCAAGAGGGAATTCACAGGTATCTTACGAAAGGAGGGGGGGAATCCTTCCTTTCGGAATGAGGGCCCTCACACACCCAGCCTGCTGGGTGTCATGCTTCATCATCGGGCATGCTCCTCGTCGGGTCGTCGCTGCAATACCCGACGGGCACCCTATGCAGGGGCTCTTTGGCGGAGATATTTTATTCCTTGCCGTTTGGTGCAGTGGGTGTAAGGGGCCTATAGAGTGTAAAAGTGTGAATGTGTTGGTCAAATAGACCACGTGAGTTAAAACAGGGAAATGGAAGAGTCAGGCAAAATAGTTTTAATGACCCTGCCTTCCACCCTGATTAAAAATGGAGTGGCGACTCTCTGCATTAATGCTGCAGGGTATTGCGCTCAATCTCATGCGGTCGACATGTTTCTTGCCTAATAGTCAGGTGGATCTAGCGGCAATTCCTCAGGACCTAGTGAAAATGTGGTGAATCTACACTAAAAACAATGGTAAGTGGTGTCCTAACCTAATATTACCATGTGTGGCACCTAGAGGTGTAGTACCTGTTGATGCGGCAGCCAATCTATAAGGAAAATGAAAAATTCATTGCATCAATAGAGTGAAAACAATCTTTCTTCTGGGATCACAACATCATACTCCCCTATATCTCACCATAATGTGCACACGCGCAACTCAGGTGAGCCTCACATCGTGAAGGTGGCTGAGAAGGGTCTGTAATCAGCCATTCTCACATCACAATGGTAAAACACGATTTGTGAAACAGTCGAACCAAGTGAAATAGTAAAACGTGATTAAAACAGTAGCAGAGTGGTGAGATAAATCAACTCACCAAAAAACTAATAGCAATTGGCCCCATCAAATCACGGCAAGTGAAAGACACGTAATAGTAACAAGTGTCCTGGAAAGAGGGCCAAAAGATATTAATGGTTAAAATAAACAAGTGGCGGTAATGGTCCCCACTTAGAAAAAGGAAACGAATTGCAGCCTCTAATGCGCCGAGTGTCAACAGTGAGGCGGCTATCAGTCAGGACCCCATGTAGGGACCCGTCACTTACAGTCTATGTGGCATGTTGCCCGCAAGGACCCGCCACCCAAAAGGGTAATGGCCCAAAAGGCCAGCTACACCTTGCGGGCCGTTGGGGAGCGAGCGGGGAAGTACCGTCACTAGCATAGACTCGTAGAGTTAGAGCCCCATGTAGGTTGTGTGCTGTAGTTATCAAAGAGCGATATCGTAGCCAAGGACCTCAACAACTCACCTCGTGCAAGAAGAACACCGCAGGACGTCCTATCGAAGAGGAAAGTTGGGACACTCACAGTTGTATTGTGCCAAGGTGACGGCAGACCCACCCCGCATTGCCGGATCCGGGAGGTAAATGCCGATCATAGTTTGGCGGCTAAATACTCGCGGAGTTGGCGGGCTCAGGTTTTCCTGAGGGCCAGCCAATCCCTTGCTCAAATGCAGCCACCATTCCCCACATGCAAGCCACATTGGTTTGTCATAGCTGCAGATTCTACCCTTTCCTTTCCCGCACAATAAGCTTACCCACATGTAATATGGATAATATTTATATTAAGATATGTGGGACTGTCGGGTGGTAGGACCGTTGTTATTGGTGGTAAATTTCAGTGTTCATAGCTACGTTATTGTAAAATGTATTACTTTTCCCAAATGTTTGGTGTTTACTTCGCTTCACTCTATGGCTAAGGAGATCATGACCAGTTCATGCAAATCACACCTCCTTAGATTCTCCTGGTTCTTTTTTCTCCAAACAGTTGTGAAATGATAGGTTTTGCTAGGTGCTATACAAAACTAAGGACAAAAGCTGTAATAATTCCACTTTACTAACCCAAGTGACTGACCATGCACCCACAAATCACAAAATGCTCTTTTTGCATGATCATTGCCACTGTAGTATCACCACCAATATGTGTGGTCTTATTTTGTGATATTGTGATGTATTATGGGCTATTTGAATAATGTGTGGGGTAGGTAGGTGTGGACACAAAGGTGTCAGATACTAGACTACAGTGCAAATGTCAAGTAATGCCTCAGTTATAGGAAATAAATGATCCCTTAAAGGTAGTCATCTCAGCTCTTTTAGGGCTTAGATAAAGGGATAATCACCCTGATCTGCCCCCCCCCCATCATAGCTAAACTGCAGATGGTGATAGATGAAGGAGAGGGGCATGTCTTATGTCAGGAAGTAGAGATGCCCACTCTGTTTCCACTTAATTGACATGATAATAAATAAACCCAGATGTTCAAGAAGCATTTCAGGGCCCCTGAGAGTGGCATATCAGTGGTATTAGTGTTGGTCACCTTCCCAGGAAAGGTGAAAAGCAGATAATGGGTAGATGCAAAACTGGGGCATGACTTTTTTTGCATGACTTTCTTTTTTACAATTCCTCTTATGTCTAGTTGGCCTTTGTGCTCTCCCTGGGGCCCTCATTCTGACTGCAGGGGAGCTGGAAGCAGGTACTGGGTGTAACCAGTATATTAATCTTTTTTTTTAACAATGCTCCTGGTGTCTAGAGCATCTTCTACCACCCTAGTGCACATTGGGGCTACATTTGCCATCACACATTTCCCCTAGAGAAGATTAGAACAAGTCTGCCCTTGGACTGTATCATAACCTCAACCAAAACATGAGCAGCTCAATCCCTACTTGGTCCTCCAGTTGCATCATTCTCATCTCTGCTCTTATTGTCTCCAACAGTTTCCAGTGGTGGGTGTATACCAATCAATCAATTAATCAATCCATCAGGATTCCTATAAAGTGAAACTACTCTCCCGTGAGGGTCTCAAGGTGCTGAGTGGGAGGAGGGATGGATCTGCGGTTCAGTCTAAGAGCCAGTCTTGAGGTCCTTCCTGAATTGTGGCAGTGATGGTGATTGCTGAGGTGCAGAGGCAGGGCGTCCCAGGTCTTTGCAGCAATATAGGAGAAGGATCTTCCTCCAGCAGTGGTCTTGCGGATATGTGGGATGGTGGTCAGTGCCAGTTGGGTGAAGCGGAGATGTCTGGAGGGAGTGTAGAAGGAGAGGCGGTGGTTGAGGTATGCATGTCCGGCGCTGTGGAGGGCTTTGTAGGCATGCGTAAGAAGGTTGAAGGTCATTCTTTTGTTGATAGGTAGCCAGTGAAGGTCTCTCAGGTGGCTGGTGATTTGGCTGTGGCATGGAATGTTCAGTTTGAGTCTGACAGAGGAGTCCTGGATGTTCTGCAGTTTCTTTTGGATCTTCTGGGTGGTGCCAGCATAGAGTGCATTGCCGTAGTCAAGTCTGCTGCTGACGAGCGCATGGGTGACCTTTTCCTGGACTCGGTGGGGATCCACTTGAAGATCTTATGAAGCCGACATAGCGTGTGGAAGCAGGAGGCCGAAACGGCATTGATTTGGTGGTTCATTGAGAGCGAATAGTCCAGGATGATGCCAAGGTTTCGTGCATGGTCCTTGGGTGTGTGGGGGGGGGGTGGTTCCGAGCACTGCAGGCCATCAGGAGTTATCCCAGGTGGAGGGGGTGGATCCCAGGATGAGGACTTCATACTTGTCTGAGTTGAGCTTGAGGCAGCTGTCCTTCATCCAGGTGGCGACTCCCTTCATCACATTGTGGAAGTTGCTCTTGGCAGCTGAAGGTTCGTCTGTGAGGAAGAGGATCAACCGAGTGTCGTCGGCGTAGGAGACGATGTTTAGTCCGTGGCTTCTGACGATGACTGCCAGTGGGGCCATTTAGATGTAGACGTTCAAGAGGGTGGAGCTCTCCCTAAAAAACGTTTCCTAAAAAACAATTCTCATCAAATGTTTCACTCCTGAGTTTCATACCCTCTCATATGTCTGCCGCATAAAGAGATACAGCCACTGCCTAGGAACAATACTCTCCATTGGCCTCCTATAGGATCAGCTCATGTACTTTGGGACAGATTTACTAAGTTTACACACAATTCAATGCAGCAAACAAAGCTTCTGTGCTGCATTGCGTGAAAGGGAGAGAAACTGCCAAAACTATTACAATTGGATGCTCTTGCTCACTTTCTTAGCACTGGCCCACTTTAGGATGACTTCCACCAATGCACAGCCTCTTGCATCGTAGATACCATTCCAGCACCAAATACCATGCTTTCACAAAGTTTAACACTTTTCCCACTTTGTTTGTGTGCTATACAGTGCTCCAGACAATAAAAAAAATAGAAACATTTGGCGAGAAGACAACTTTTCTACAACGTTATGTCTGCCTCAAGGAGGCATAACTTCTTAACACAAATCCCTGTCTACCAATGTTAGTAAAATGGAGTTAGGGGAGATGATGTGGCCTAACGGTTACGGCGGTCAATCTCAAATTTTGGGAACCTGGTTCGAGTCACGGCAATGACACCCAACATCCTGTGATTCTGGGCAAAACTCAACCTCCCTGTGCCTAACAAAAATGAATGTGTCCTTGTGTAATGCAACTGGTGCTCATGTAAAGTGCTCTGATACCTTAGGGTCAAGTGCGCGCTCTATAAAACTCTGAAAAAAAAATAGAAATTAGGATCAAAACTAAGTGTGATTGCATGGGAATTCCCATGCACCATTCCATGGTACACCTCCTTTATTCCAAGTAGTGCAAAGTCACACATAGTACTACTTTGCCTTGTTTTAGGGATACTTTCAAGCACACAACAGGATTTGCGCTAGAAATTAAATCCTAGTACAACACCTTGCACTTGTTTGTGTCACTTTTGTGATGCAAGCCAGTCCAAAGTGTTAGTAAATCTGCCTCCCATGCTGGTGGACTTTTCTCAACCTGCTATCTGAGTAAATTGCGCATCTTCATTTTTGGTGTGCTGAACATGAGACTTATAAAAGCACAATAAGAGAGCTGAATGGCATCTTATCACTTTACAAAACAAACTATGGGGTTTATTTAGCATTTTGCAGTCAGAGTGCTCAATTACAATTGCCTGTTCTATTTACAGCCAGCAAACCATCATGTTTTGGTCAGTGGAGAAACACTGGCTCTGCCAGCAGAAACCTTAGACCGGTGGCCCAGGAACAACGGGTCATCAGTCTAAGTACCTCATACCATTGGTGACATTTAGGGCGCACATTATGCTATACTTATTTTCCTGCTTGGGGCCACCAGGAAAATCCTTGCGGCTCTGAACAGAAAAAACATGAAAATCATTTTCTGTTTTTAAAAACAAATTCCAGTTATGAGAATTTGGTTTTAAAAAACTGAAAAAGTTATTGGGAGGCCAAATGAACCATGGAGGATGGTCAGCAAATATAGAGTGCCTTTGGCGGAGCCTCTGTGAGGTCACTCCTTTGAAGGCACAGAGATCTCTAAATATGGCAGACAATTACCTGCCAAACTTGATGAAGCAACACTTAAAGTAACAGATGATTGTATGCTAAATCCCTAACCCTCAGTCAGTTGCTACCGATAAGTGGGGAAGACAAATGTGGTATGACAATTTCATCTATTGCTTCTCTCAGTACCAGGGACTGGGTTATAGTTATGAGAGAATTTGGTTAGCTATGAAGATAAGGGGTGGAAATTACGCTGTCCCTAAAATATCAAGTGAATCATTTGATTCGAATCTTAGGAAAGGTTAAGAGTTATGGTATGATACTGTATGATAAGAGATTATAGTATAGGTTATATATCTCAAACAATTGACATTTTGCAGAAGACCCATGTAACAGATGAAATGGCACCTTGCCTCATTCCAGTTGACCTTAATTCTTTTCCTCTATAGGTAAACAAAATTTAATTGAAATCGGATCAAAACCAATACTAATTTGCATTTCAAAATCTGGTAAGAACCAAAAGCACATGCAAACTGTATGTCAACAGATTTACACAGCAATCAAACTGTTTCTTTTTATACTAAACAAGCAGCTGTAAAGCTCATGGCCTCTGAGAACAATTCTTCTTTTTCCAAATAAAGGCCGACAATGGTACTGACATGACCTTAGGTCTTGATGCTTTGGATTGACAAATTGCAGCACTTTCTAAGGAAATTCCTGCCTGTGGAGATAATGCTTTAGAACATCTAACTATTTTGTCCTTGATTGTGGCATGTGCACCTTCCAAAATGGAAGATCTAAACTGGTTAAACAATGTGATGGCCCCTTCCATTTGTTGTCTCCAAGAGACGTGATACCTAGACACAATAGTTTTGATATAGTATGCCACATTCCAGGCTGAGGCAACAAAAAATCCCCCTGGGCAGCCTCAGAAATGAGTAAACTGGAGGTCACAAAATTAAGTCTAAAAGTGTCAATCCTTGAAAGCAAAAATCTGGACATCCATCTTGCGGGGATGATTTTACTCTCCATAATTTTTTATTTATAGTTAATGTATATGGTCAGCAAGTAGGAAAGGTCTGGAGTCATCAAGCCAAATTGTTGAATTTTTTAATGGAAGATGAATGAGGAAGCTTGATCTAATGTTTTCCTGGTTTGGGACTTTACCAACCACCTGCACAAACTGAACTATCATTATGAGGAAACTGAAAAGAAGACGAACTTTGGGATGTTCCGGAAGGTGTTACAGCATATTCTTACAAAAACTCTTGGGTATCAGCTGCCAGTTATTCAAAATGACGGTCGAAGGTGGTCGTTAGGAGAGTAATGTAAGGTTTAGGTTTGACCATCCAGCCAAGCCAACATACAGAAAATTGAAAAGAGCCAGCATAATTGATTTTATTATATTAATATGTAGAAATGGTGCAAAAATACAAACTCTTACATGAGCCATCACCTTAAATGGCAGCACAATCTGTTTGAGTTGGAGGACCTTCACTGCCAAATATTATTTCTAATACACTCACTATAGAAGGCGTTTTTTACTCAGTAATAAAATAAACATCTTTCCATTTTGGAAAATGATAACCAGTACTAATGTATCCCTACTTAAACCTTAGAAAGGACTTAAGAAGTCAATGCCTAACTCTTCCCAAGGCCGATCCGCCACTTCCACGCTCACCATAGACTGCTTTGTGCAACTCAATCCTTTTCCATCTTCAATGCATTCTGAATACTCTCAGACTTTCCACTCAAACTTTCTGTCCATCTCAGGCCAGCAAAATGATTCCCTTAACCAGTGTTTACAACATTTCATGCCTAAATGGCCCCTATGGCCTAGATTAAGCAGCTTCCCTCTGATGCTACAAGGACGTACCAATTTATCCACCCTCAAAAGAAGGCTCCTTCCAGTGATATTTCTGGACTTTTCATAACAAACACTTGCAAGTCAACGGTCAATGTCCTTCCACGTTACGAACCACACCATCTGAGGGAAGGAAGAAATTCTTCAATTTTAAGAGATGTTTAGTGCTGAAGCAGTTTCAATGCAAGATTTTCAGAGAAAGAGATCATTCTCAACAACATAACTCTAGTGCTTGAACTAGAGTAGAAAAACTCAATAGACATACACACGTGGATGTATATTAAAGGGATGATCAGCGATGCGCCCAGGATTAGGGTCTCCTTGCTACCTAAATATTGGAATGTTATTTAATTAGGTACCCATCTACATGAGTGTATAGGTACTCATGCATTAATTTATTTAAAAAAATCTTAATCAGAGTGTGATTTAGCCATGAGAAGCCATTTTTCCAGGAAAAAAAGTAATTAAAGTTGTGGAAATTACAAATTCTCCGAGGGACCCGGCAGGGATGTCCCCTATTGCTGATTCTCTTTGCTTTCTTTATTGAGCCATTGGTAATTGCAATTAAGGAGAACGCCGACATCCGTCCTCCTCTGGCACAGATGGGGAAAATAAAACTATATGCTGATGATATTATGTTAATTCTCGAGATTAATACAGGCTCACAGGAGAAAGCATTTGAGATTTTTGCACAGTATGAAAAATTGGGAGGCTATAAAATCAACAGGAAGAAAACATAAATCATATTATGCAGGTGTAATCCTGATATATTACATCCAGACATGTCTCCTAGCGTCAATGTGCAGCCAAAAAGATATTTGGGCATTAGGTGCTCTTCACAGATTGAGTATTTATACGATCTTAATTTTCCCCCTCTGCTTTTAAAAATAGAAGATTTATTTGCAAGATGGAACTCACTTCCTTTAACTATCTTGGGGAGGATCGCCTTGATTAAATGCAGCTGATCTTTAAAGAATATGATATACATAATGTGTTAAAATTATCAAAGTCACCCAAAAAGTCAGCTACAAAAGTCTTAAGTGGTTCCTCCGGAAGCGCATGGATCTCTATAGGAGATATGCCATTCCCTATATTGATGCAGTTACACCTTTGTCAGAACTAGTTATGAACTCAGGTGCTAATTTTGCACCGGATATAGTGCAAAAGTGGGGTTCAAAATGTTTTATCTTGTGTGAGGTGGTTATGCATGTTTGAAGTCCGCGAATTAGTTTAAGGTGACTTTCTGCTTCTCGGCTCTTTCAGAATGTTGAATAAAGCATTTATCAATTTAGATGCAAGCCAGATTAGCAGTGATCTAAAAGTTGTAACCGCGTTAGTTGAAGCTTCTGACCATAAACGCCCCGGGGAATGGAAAAGACTGTTTGCCTCCATGAAAGGCCCCGATCTTAGTCAAAAAGCAATAAAAAAATAGGAAAAATACGAAGGGTTAAAACTAACAAAAAAGATGTGGGATGTCAATCTACTAAATTTTAGTGTTCTGAGAGGAGCCAATTGGCGCTGAATGCTATTTTTTAGTAAATGGTTGTTTTATAGAACTCCGCAATTTCTTTTACACATCAACCCTAGTTGGTCGGGTCATTGCTTTCGATGTGCCTTGAGAGCTGCTGCAAATCGGTCACATGTAATAGGTTTGTGTCCCCCTATTCAGGAATTTTGGAATGGAATATTTCAGTATTTGGAGAATGAATGGCGGGTTAAACTAACTCCCACTACCTGGTGGAAAGTTCTGGGGTATGATCCCGCTTCTTGTTTAACCATTAAATTTGTGAAATTATTATATGTGGCAATGGCAGTGGCCAGATCCTTATTACTTCAAAAATGGCAGACCCAGCTGATCCCCACAACAGGGGAATGGATGCAAAAAATTAAACATGTTAGAAATAAAAAACGGCTGTACGCAATGGGTAACATGGAGATTAAGAAATGCAACAAACTTTGGAGGCGGGTTATTGACGAAGTTCAGGGGTAGGTTTAAAAGCCTGGATAGTACCATATTGCTTCTTTGCACATTCAGCACTTTATGCACTTTTGGCGGCCTAAAGTAGAAAGAAAGCTGTCTAGAATCGCGGTTTGTAATTATGCCATGTGGAGTGTTTCATTGTTGTTTCTTTTTTTTTTTTTTTTTTTGGCTCCTGCATTAACTTTGTGATAAAATGTGTTTTATACCTGTATTTCGGTGTATGAATCTCATGAATTGTTGTATGTTTTTTGCAATTTCTGGATCTCAATAAAATATATATTAACAAAATGAGTGTATAGGTACTCATGCATTAATTTATTTAAAAAAATCTTGATCAGTGTGTGATTTACTCCTGAGAAGCCATTTTTCCAAGAAAAAAAGTAATTAGCTATCAAAATTGGGGGTGGGATTCAATTAGGGGTGGGCGTAACTCTTGTTCTCCTGTGTACCATAATCACCTAAGAATTCAGCAAGATTAAGCTTGAATTACGTGAGAAGAGTAATTCTGCATTTAGCATTGTTTCTTAGCTCATAAATGCCCCCTAGCATCCAAAATGGATGCAAGGATGCATTTTGCACTAAGAAAAAGAGCTAAATGAAACAGAACACGAATAGTGAGTGCAAACAGCCACTCGTGCTCGCCAAATATTCTCTTGTGGTAGGATTTGTCCCCCAATTTACTCTTAATTACTCTCGCATAATTGAAAATTCTGTCCAGGCCTAGCTTTTATACCTGCAGTAAAAGCAAAGTCTGCCAATATAGTTTTAACATATGTAAGGAACAATTATACATCTAAATAGCAAATCCCCTTTTCTACATGGTCACCTCTGATTTGGCTAATTTTTCGCCTTTTTCTATAACTTATTTTTGCTAGCATTAGAATTCTGTGCACTTTACCCCTACTAACCTACTAAATAGGGATAATGTGCCTGGGCTCCCCCTTCAAACATGGTAAAATTGGCTTATCCATGATCAACATATTTAACTTGCCAACAAGTATCTAGTCACTGGTGTAGAAAATGCACCCAAGGCCTGGATGTTAGATGACACCTGTGGACTATAGCACCTATTGTACCATCCACAGAGTGGGCCTATCATGTGCAGCCTGACTGCAGCAGCCTAAAAATCAAAAAATCATCTGCTGTCAAACGTGTCAAAATAAGCTTTTCTAACAAATGGGAAACCCTGTTTTTGAACATTAATAAGTCACTCCTAAATAAACCTTGCTGCCCACAAAGTAGGCAGCCTGATATTTAAGAGTGGAACCTGAGCAAAAATGAATTTGGCATATTTTTCCAGAGACTAGGCCCCTAAAGCTATTTTCAGTGGCAGGGCTGTAGCTGGATACATGTAATCAATACATTTTAACAGGAAATGATTAGAATAGTCATCCAAGGTATATTTTCTATATTTATTAAAAATTCAATTCATTGGTGAATCTAGATTTTTAAGAAATATTTAGGAAACAGAGCGTTTAGAAAGTTACCTTTTCCCTGCTTGAAGCTAATGAAAGCTAATTTGCATTAGCCTGCCAACAGCTGCTCAGCCAGAGCTTGACCGTAATGAGGTGTGAAATCTGCTCGCAGAGCAGCACAATGGTTTAGGCTTGGTGACAGAATGGGCTGTGTGTGGGCCATGTGATCCCTGTCAGCTCAGGAAGGATCTCTCAGGTAATCTCCATTGCAAGTATTTAAAATTAAAATATTTGGGATAATCTTTGACACTAGCAAGGTTACATCGTGTTGTAGACTACTGTAATGGGCTGCATCCAAGCCTCCACAACTATGTCATCAATCACATCCATGTTATTCACACCTATTCATTCACTATCAGACTCAACTGACCCATGCATGACCACACCTAGCCTGACACTAAATCTATTAACTCTTAATAAAATAAATATTGGCAATCTAATGTGCAAACTGATCTGTGGCTCTGGACTAGCACACATGAAGCCGAAATGACATATTAACCTAACAACTGCATTCTAAAATCATTATGCCACATCTTCACCAGATGTTTGAGTTTACACTGCATTCACCTGGGAGCCAATGACACTTGGACCCTGCAACTTCCCTCTGCATTTCTCTAACAGAAAACATTGATCAATCATGAAGCTCCTCACGTTTTGCAGATATCTGAAGACTTACATGTTTAACCCCACCTACTACTTATCTCCCTTTGCTTCTGTCCTCGTGACTTGATGTTTCCTGTGTCTGTAACTGCAATACAGGCCACCCAGTGAATATATAAATGATCATATAGACTTTCAGATATGTTTGCAATTAGCACAGTTAGGCTGTATAGCAATGCACTGAGGGCCAGATCTCATAAAATGAGTGTGGGAAGTGTGAGTTTAAGGCATTGTCCTTGTCATGGTTTGGACTGATTGGTTTCCTAAAAGGTTAAGGAGCTGGTGTAGTGGTACATAGCTACATTTCCCACTGGTGAATGTTTTCTCACTGGAGGGTAATGGTACTTCTACGTTTGACTGGAAGTGTAACTGCAAATATTGAAATCTACAATGAAACTATATAGACCCATATAACACAATAACAACACAATAACAACACAATAACACAGTACTGCAGTGCTTAATTTGTAAAATAATAAGTGCCAGGGCCCTGACCAAGAGGCCACTGCAGCTTGCACCTCCCATCGCCCAAGTCCTCACTGCCACAACAACTACTAACCATCTCTCTCGCCTGCAAGTGCGACAGTTCAGATTATTACAGGTCCCCAGAGCTAAAGGAATGGCTGGGGAGGCAGGTATTAGTAATTTTTAATGGACATGGAATTCATAAACACCCATTGTCATGCTCATCTCTAGCAGCGCCACCATGTGGCAGACTGTCATAAGTGCAGTGTTGACAATCAGGTACCAGTGCCGAGCACCGGAAATCAATTGAGTGGCTGTGCGGAGCACCGAAAACTACCGGCTCAAATTAAGCACTGCAGTACTGTAATAAAAACCAACAAATCAACAACACAACAAAATCATAATAGAACACAGCAGAGCTGAGACAACAAACAATAGGCGTACCAATGCAATACAACAGCATACCAATTATAACACGATCATACTATAACAAAATAACAACATACACAATAATGCAACAAAAAACAAACAAATAGTGCAAGAACAACACAGCACACTAACACTAAATGCAGCAGAGCTACAGCACAAAAATTCAAACCAACAATACATAGCAATAAAATATAAACACACAACAAAAATGCCAAAATCCAACACAAATTCAACATCTTAGCACAATATAAAATAACATGATACAATGCTAGCACAACATAAACACAACAGAGGGGAATTTTTGTCATACCAGGTGACAATATGAAAGACGGCTTGACTTATTGCATCAGGGGGCTTGCAACTGATGTGCCCAAAATCTAATGTGAGCTTTCATCCTTCACAGGCAAAACGAAAATATATAGAGGAATCCCCGCAGTGACCTTTCAAATGAGATTCCAGGAGAGAGTACACATCATTTATTTAACGAGTTTTATATAGTGCTGGCTAGATCCGGAGGTATCAGAGCGCTTTACATGAGGATCAGTGGGTTACAAGTTACAAATTACCATATGTTACAAGAGCAAAGTAAGACATAAGAAAAAGAAGCAATGTTACGGTCGTAAGTCAATCAATCAATCAATCACGGCATTTATAGAGCGCGCTACTCACCCGGGAGGGTCTCAAGGCGCTGGGGGAGGGGGTAAGTTACTGCTCGAACAGCCAGGTCTTGAGCTGCTTCCTGAAGGAGAGATGGTCCTGGGTTCGCCGAAGGTGAGTGGGGAGGGAGTTCCAGGTCTTGGCTGCCAGGTAGGAGAAGGATCTTCCTCCGGCGGTGGTTCTGCGGATGCGTGGTACGGTGGCGAGGGCGTGGCTGGTTGATCGTAGCTGGCGTGTGGGCGTGTAGAAGGTCACGCGGTCGTTGAGGTACTTTGGGCCCAGGTCGTGGAGGGCCTTGTGTGCGTGGGTGAGGAGTCTGAACGTGATTCTCTTGCTGACGGGGAGCCAGTGCAGGTCTTTCAGGTGTCCGGTGATGTGGCTGTGTCGGGGGATGTCCAGGATGAGTCGTGCGGAGGCGTTCTGGATGCGCTGGAGTCTTTTTTGAAGTTTGGCTGTGGTTCCGGCGTAGAGGGTGTTCCCATAGTCCAGTCGGCTGGTGACGAGTGCCTGGGTGACGGTCTTCCTGGTTTCAGTGGGGATCCATCTGAAGATCTTGCGGAGCATGCGCAGGGTGTTGAAGCATGAAGATGAGACGGCGTTCAGAGGGAGGGGGAGGGAGGGGACACAGCAGGGAGACGGGGAGCACAGTGCCCAATGTCCGGCTGGGTAGGTGATGGCCGAGGGGGTAAACCAGGAGCCGATCTCCTCTATAGCTGTCAAGGCAGCTCCACCGGGCATCAGCCATATTGCTCGGTCTCCGAGCACAGTTCCTTTTTAAAAGTCTTGCAGCGCTGCCACTAGGTCATCTCTGGTAAGCGCCATTTGAGTAGATTGCTCCCCTTCGTCGTGTGACGGGCCCTTCTCAGCTGACGTGAGGTAGTTGGCGACCTTGTTGGATATTTTTTGGTGGCATGCAGAGGCAGAGCAGGCAGAGCCTTGCTGGTGGGTTGCAGTGTTCTTGGTGGCAAAGCTACAAGGAATCATATATGCAGGCACCATTATGAAGTCTGGCATTGCAAAAGCTAGATCCATTAAACGATGGTGGAAATTGTGTGGGCTTCTCTTGATAGCGGCAGAGCAATAGTGAGGACCGCTTATGCAAGGGAAGTAAGAACTACTGCAACACAAATTGGACGATGAACTGCCATCTTAGGGTCAGGCAAACACGCTGCTGGTTGAGTGAGGTAAACTGCTGCCTTCATTTCTATTGAATTAATGAAATCGTACAGCGGGGGAACGTATCTGCTGGAAAATCCTTGTGGGTCACCGCTGACGGTTTGCAGCTGATTTGGTGAGGTTTAAGAGTGCCTACCACTCACTGGATAGCCGCGATGGTCGGATCTGCCATATTGTTGAGCAGCGCTCCGGTTTCACAATGTGGATTCATGGTTTTCAGAGTCAGGCAGGACTTTGGATGGGGAGGGGAAACCTCATCATACTCGGTGCAGCCGTGATATCCTTGCACTGGTTTGGGCGCTTATCGGAAGTTGCACCCTGATGAGGATCGATCAGTCCAATTCGCCGGTGAGGGAGGGCAGCGCAAGCCCCAGGACACCGGGCAGAGCGGGGCGAACCTTCCCTCCCCGCGGCTCCCCCCCTTTTACCTTGCTCAAGCGCTGATATCCTCTCTGTGGGCAGCTCCGACGCAGCTCGCTAAACGGGGAGGCTCCCAGTGCCGTAGTTGGATCGGATGAAAGTCCCGTTCTAGCTCCAACAAGATGGCGGCTGTAGATATTTCAGGGCCGGAGTCCCAGCGCCACGATCATGTCTTATACAACCTTGTATTGTGTCTTCTTTATGTAATGCACAATATCCAACAGAGAATTCGTTTTGTGTTACTTTTCAGTAGTGGTTTCTAAAAGTTCCCCGCCTGATGTCCACAGCCGAGAAAGCTGACCGCGTCTCGCACCTTTTTTGTTGCTTCAATGGTGAAAGAAAAAGCTTTAGGCACATAAGTTGCAAGTCCCCTGGTGCAATAAGCCAAGCCGTCTTACATATTGTCACCTGGTATGACAAAAATTCCCCAACCACTCACCTATATATATATATTCTTTATGGGTGGTCCTGATGAAGGTGGTTGCAGATTGAAGATAGCCACCGAAACGTGCGTTGACCTGGATGTTTGGATGCCCAAGCCTACAACATTCCCACGGATACTTTTTTTTTTAGTTATGCCTTCCTTGTTATTTAAAGTGTATGGTATTTAGGCAGGGTGGTGGATGCATGTGAAGAGATAGTGATGATGTGTGGTGGTATGATAGGTTAGAATTTTGTGTGGTACACAAAGAAATATGGGGGACATATCACTTGTTTTGACAGATGATTTATTCTCTGAAGTAATGAAATATAGCCATGTTATGATCATTGATATCAAGTGAAAATATTGTTGAATATTTGAATCAATGGTAATTTTAAATGTGTTTTTTATACTTTTTGTACAATTGGAAAAAGGAAAAAAAAAGCAAATAATAATGCAATAACATATTAAAAAGATAAATAACATAATGAACAAAGGTTTCGGAATGTTGAATGGATATAACGGATATCCCCAAAGAGCTCTAGTTAGCCTTTGTAAAGAAATATAGGTCGTTGGGGAGTGTTTGGTACTTTTGATGTGCTTATGTGCTTCCCCCTTTCTCCCAGACCTAGAAGTAATATTTGAGAGGGTACCTTTAGATATGAACAGTATTGTTAGTCCAATACAATTCACAACAATGTGAAGAAAATATGAGTACCTGGTTTTTTTGGTTTTTTTTTAACAGAGACTGTTTCATAACAGATTTCCAGTAACCTTCTGGAGCACTGTATGTAGAGACAATGTTTAAGACCATTTCTGACAAGCAACCTTTACCAGGCAACATGTTGTGAGGTGTTGTAGCTCTTTGCTTCGTACCAGTTCACAGCTATTATCCGTTCATCATGTTTATTGTTTTTATCCTTCTTGGTTCTTTTGCCTTAGTTTGCCTCTAATGTTTCCTATCCAATACCCTGCTTGGTTGTGCGCAATGCCTTCGGGTAGCCATTTCTTGCTTACCTTCTGAACTCCTGACCAGTCTAATTTGTTGTGGTGTCCTAGGGTCCTCGTCTGGTATCCCGGTCTGCTCGAGTGCTCAACACAGTAACATCCCCTGTTGAAACCGGAAAGCCTCATACCAATTCTCTGTCGTATCATTTCTCTCCAGCTAGTATCCTAATACTTACCGGTGGTCCTCTGTCTCCGCTACAGCCAGTTCAGTGACCTCCCTGTCCTCAAGCACTGAAGTAGATTTGCACTCTCTCTCGCCAGTACTGAACCCATTCCGAAGAGAGAGATTCAGTCTTTTATCTCTTCCTCCCTTCATCTGTCTTCCCCTGATTTCTTCCCCTGGTGTGTAATGCATCTTTGGTACCTGTATAGGGACGGCAGGGGCTTTCAGCGGGTCTGCACATCAGGAACCTGTAAACCATCTGAAGCCATTGTTTACAGGCACTATCTTTACCACTTCTTGTAAAGTCTCATTGCTTTCACAGTCCCTACCAAATTTTTAAAACAAATTTCTGGGAGAATGCTGTGTTTTGCTTGTGATCCCTGTCAAATGAAAAAAATATGTAACTGTCACCTGTTTCTAATTCAATGTGCATCCGGCCATTGAACCCCTATACTACCGGCCCTAAAAATAATCACAGCAGATGGGGACACATCCAAGAGCTATCAAGTAATCGATGGGTGATTTAGCAATCATAATCTGGCCATATGTATCACAGTCTCGGGCCATATGTATCAGTATCCCTTCTCGCAGAACTTTTTAGCCTTTCGAGCAATGCACTAACAACGTGGCTGCGGTCTACTAAGCACATGCAGCCCGCTTCATAAATACTAATGTGGTAGGAATTATCAGTGCCCATGAGAGCATCCAGTAGTGAATGAATGGATGGAGGCCCGCAAGGACAAAAGACCTCCATCTCATCATTCGATTTCAGATGAGTCGGTATTAATTGGGATATCTGTTCACTCACAGTAGTAATAAAGGCACACACTGTAAACAGGGAGTTGGGGTTGTAAATTGCAATCTTTGGGACCTCTCTCTACTCCCCATAGAGCTCGTAAACTGAGCACTCTCATTGGATGGAATACGTGTTTCGAAAATTAGCCACTCAGAAGGATTTGCAGTGTGTCTATTGCGACTCTCATTGACAACTGTGAAACACAATGTACTTTTATGCAGTAAAGATTGTGCCTTTACATTCACAAAGACAGGCTTATTGCTCAATGCAATTACCTTTGCGAATGCAGGGTAAATTGATATGAGAGCCCATATGTGTCTTCTTCATGTTATTCAGAGTGCATTGGCTCATCTCATCCAATTCTGAATTTACATCTTTGAAAGAATAAACAATGCTGTTGAGGGCACAGAGAACCCCGTGGTACTCACTGTTACCCTACCTGACTGTTCTCTTGCTGATCCCTTGTTGTGTGTCCAGCATCAATCATTCCAGGACAGATCCTCTTTTTCAGGCCTCAAAACTTTAGTTCAAGCAACTTGGAAAGAATTGAGAGTTTGCTGTGACACACTGATTTATGCATTTATACACTTTTATTATTTTTTATACCATCTCACTCGCAAAGCAACATTGTAGCGCCAAACTTGCTTTCCTGGTTTTAGCCTTTTTGCTTTTGTTTGCTCTCAATATCGAAAACATATATCTCACTTCGCGGTGGGGTGCGGTGGGGTGGGGTGATCAACCTGAAGGAACTTTGTCAAGGCTCTCAACTACACTCGTCAGTCAGTAATCATTTTCTTCACTTAATTGCATTGGATTCTTGTGCTCCTAATGTGTTGGTCATTTCGTTGGGCTAGTTTGGTGCCACTGTTCTCAGTAATGTAGGAGGCTTCTATATACAGTAGCAAATCAAAAATGGACCCTTCTTCCCCATGGTTAGGTGGTAAAAGACAGACATAATTGAGGTGCAGTTGATCACTCAGTTCCCGGGGCTGGGTATCACTGCACCTTTTGCACTAAAAATACCAAGGCCACTGTCTATATTCTAGAGTTGCCATTTTTGGCTAGTCGTTTGTGCTGCCTGTTTCGCAAAGCTCCTGGTTCACAAATCTGTATAACAATATCCATTAGCTCTAATGCAACTGACTTGTATTTTTCATATTCTTTTTTTAGGGACAACACTTCTGAGCTATGGCGGCAGGGATATCAGTTGTATGTCCATGAGTTCTCTACGAGACGTTGTTACAACCAAAAGACCCTATACCATCCGAAAGTAGCGAACAAAGCTACTGCTGAAATTACCTGCATCACCGCGGAAAACTACAGAGTTAAAGGACCTGTCAAGTGGTACAAAGTAAGCAACAAAAAAAAACACTATATTTATTTGCTTGTACCTTTAGCATTACAGCCACATTGTTTACCTTTTGCACATCCAACAAATACTGACAAATAAATTTGATAAGATACTGAAAGTAAATATTTCAAGTAATGATCAAGTAAAGATCTAACCAAGAGATGGTCTCTGGGATGAAACCCTTTTCAAGCAGCAACCACAATTCTTCTCAGGGTGAATTCACAAGCAAACCCTAAATTAACCTGTGCTCAACCCTCAGGTAGCTTGCCACAGAGCAGTCAGGATTAACTCAGAGGCAATGGTTAAAGTATTTGTGCAAAACAGTAAAAACACACCACAAAAGGGGCCCACTGCAGAGTTAGAACAATAGAATAGTTCTTAATAAATAAAACAATACCAAAATGACAAATGTCAAATTAGAAGAACCAGAGATCTTAAATTTGAAAGTTTTTAGAGAAAATATCACCAAGAGGCGTAAAGCAGCAACTATGGATATCTGGTTGCATCGAACTGGGACAAAGTCACACGTTCAGGCCAACCACGATGGAGTGCGGGCCGGCTACAGGCATTCAGTGAGGCCCCTCAACAAAAACGCATTCAATCCTGGTTTGCGCAGCATTGAGTGAATCCGTGTCGAAGATGTGTTTGCGTAGCCCAAGCGATGTGTGTTTCAAGATGCGGTTAGGCTGCAGTGTGAGGGCCTGCATTGTTGTTGAGGGTCCCGTCGATGAGGTTTGCAATGTGAAGTCAGAAATTGAGGATGCGGTGCGCAATCGGGGCGATGCGTCAGATCCGATGAGCTGCGAGGCTGTGATGCACAGTCTCTCGTCATCGTTGAGGCTGCTCTCGATGAGAGATTCGAGGGCCTGTACCGAGGATGCATCGCGCAGTGGTGGTTTTGAAGGCATCGCAGGTTGCAGTTGTGATCCTGGTCTTTGCAACGGGTCCAATCCACCCAGCAGCTGAGATGTGTCGGTTCTGCTCAAACCCTGTTATGTCCCTGAGGCATCAGATCGGGAGGCCAGCCAACTAGCCCTTGGAGTCACTCTGGGTTCTGGGTTCAAGAGATGCAGGTTTCATCCTTCTCACCCATGCAAGAGGCAGCAGGCCAGCACAGCAAAGCAGGAAGACAGCAGAGTGGCAGTCCTTCAGCAGCACATCAGTCTTTCTTCCTGGCAGAGTATACACAGGTCAAGAAGTGTACTGAAGTGGCGGTCTCTGAGGTCCTGTATTTATACCCAGTTGTACCTTTGAAGTGGGGGAAAAGCTTTTAGAGATTTCACTTTGAAGTTCCCAGGCATACTGCCTCCACTGCCCTGGTTCCAGACTAACTACAGGAGAGTATACAGCCCATTGTGTGGAGGCAGTACACAGACTATTCAGGTGTAATTGGGGCTGTGCCCAGCTCTTCACTCCCATCTTGCCAGTGATGTCCCATCCAGGCACACCTAAGATCCATTTTGTGTGTGGCTGTCTAGGAGGAATACAGAAAGCTCAACTGTCAGCTACACCCAGTCATGTGGCTACAGGCCCAAAATGGCTAAGGCAAGAAAGTGTCAACTTTCTAAAAGTGCCATTTTCAGAATAGCAATTTATAACCCAACTTCACTATACGTTAGGATTTTGAATTGATTCCAGACATATCAAACATGAAGGGGTCACCTGTTCCCATTTGGTAATTACACTTATAAAAATTAATTAGGTAACTCCAATGTTATCCGAAGGGAGAGGTAGGCCTTGCAGTAGTGAACAAATAATGAAAGAGTTTTTCATTACCTGGAGTTTTGTAAAACATAAAGGTACTTTTTAAATACACTGTACCCTGCCCTCTGGGCTGCCCAGAGTCTACCATAGGGGTGACGTATATGTATAAAAAGGGAATTTTTGGGCATGGTAAGAGGTTTATTTAGCCAGGCTGACATGGCAGTTAACAACTGCACACACAGGCTGCATTTGCAGGTCTGAAACATGTTTAAAACAACTATTTAAGTGGGTGGCACCATCAGTGCTGCAGACCCATTAGTAGCATTTAATTTCCAGGCCCTGGGCACTTGCAGTGCCACTTTAGTAGGGACCTACAAGTAAATTAAATATGCTAATTGGGTATAAGCCAATGTTGCCATGTTTAGAGGAGAGAGCACAAGCACTTTAGCACTGGTTAGGAGTGGTAAAGTGCACAGAGTGCTATGGTCAGCAAAATCAAATTCAGCAAAAATAGGAGGAGGGAGGCAAAAAGTTTGGGGGAGACCTTGCAGAGAAGGCCAGGTCCAGCAGAGGGTGCATTATTTTCCAAGAGGATTGGTTTAAGATAGGGAGGACACTAAATGAGTATCTGTTAATTGGGAGCAACTTCATCTATAAATAAGTGTTAGACACACAGATCATAGTAATGTCAAACACTTACCAGATGAACAAAAATAACCACTCATATGTGGATGAACATAAATTGTAAGATAGTATAGAGCTTTAAGATGCAAACATTTTTTATTGTCGGCTATAACATAAAACAGATCTATTACATTAATAGTAAATTACTGCCTTGTCTCTTTCTCATTATAGAGCTTATCTCTGAAGTCTGTTAAACCTAAAAGATATTTCTATTCCCATATTTGCGGGCTTCTTTCTTCCAATCCAGCCCTACTACTCCAGGCCTCCCCTATCACGAGGGTTGGATGTCAGAATACCGAGATCACAAATATTCATCTACAAAACTATAAACTGCAGAATATTGGCTACCTCTATCCATTGATATACCTTCTTTATACCATGATGATATATATGGTAGCTTAGAATAATATATTTATTGTTACCTACATATACTTACCTTGACAAATTACTGTCCTTTCCTCCACATCTACATACCTTAACAAGACTTATATACACACACACACACACACACACACACACACACATATATAGGGATGCTATAGTTAGGCTCACATTTCACTCGTACAAAACCAGTGAAATTCAGGAGTTAAAGCTACCCGAGATAGCTATAACTTATGCACCCACAATGCACTGCTTATGACCTCACATGCTACATCATTCATGAAGTGGTCAGTGACATCAATAATGACATGATAACATCATCCAGTGAGTGTGAGTGTTCCGTAAACGTTTCCTAGAGTTAAAGATATACAATAAGCTACTGCATAAGCTAAATTGCTATTCCTTCTGTACTGCTAATGAGTCATACTATTTCTAACAGAAATTATGTGAGTGGTTGTGTGACTGTGCATGTCTGTGTGTTAGTGGCTGTCTGATCTGAGTGGCTGTATAGGTCTGTGAGTGGGTGTGTGAGTGGTTGTTTGGGTGACTAAATGGGCTTGTGAGTAGCTGTATGGGTGAGTGAGTGGCTCTGTGAATAGTTTTAAGGGTGAGTGAGTGGTTGTATGCTTGGGTAACTGGCTGTATAAGTGGCTGTATGGGTGAGTGAGTGGCTGTTTGAGTGGGTGTTTGGTTAACTGAGTGGGTTTGTGAGTGGCTGTATTGGAGAGTGAGTTTCTGTAGGCACCCCAAGACATAGGGGGCCGGCCCAGGGGGGTGGCGGTTCCCAGGGCCATTAAGGGCTCCAGGAGGGGGGCTGAGTGCTCCACTCATTTGTTATATTAGGGCCAGCCCTGGGGAGGTGGTGGTCCCCGGGGGTGAAAAAGGGTGCGCGGCCTCCTTCCCTTTAAATTGTATGCGTGGCTCCAGAGAGGCGATGGTCCCCGGGGACCTACAAGGGCAATTGAGGTGGGTCGGCACAGCCACCCTCCAGTTTCTTAATAAAGCCGAGAGGAGTTGTTGGTCCCTGGGGCTCTTAAGAGCCTTCAGAGGGGGGCCGCACAGCCCCCCTCCACTAAACATAACAATCAGCCTGCCCTGGGGATGTGGCAGTCCCTGTGGCTAAGATTGGCCACGGGAAGGGGGGCCACATGTGCCACTTCCCTGTATTATATATTAATAAGCCCCTGGGACCTGGCTCTTTCTGGACTAAGAGCTTGTTTTCTGCCAAATTTGGTGTAATCCCGTCCAGCGGTTCAGGCTGTAGCCGTATTCAAAGTACCTATGGGAAATTGCATAGGGAAAAAGATTTTTGGGACCTCCCCCCTTTATCTTGGCCCCCTCTTGATTCTTCACCCCGAAACTTTCAAAACAGCAGCTGAACTGAGCATTGTACTAATTTTGAAGAATTTGTGAAGATTCATCACAGGGTGAACAAAGCAAACACAAGGAGATGATGGACGGAGCACTGAAACTTTTTAGACACTCATCCCCAGTCACAGATCTGGGTTGAATCCATCATCGCTCTTTAGCTCACTTCGCCACCCCAGTTCAGACACAGATATATGCAAATCAGTCTTGACCCTGTGCCTCATGGGAACAGTCCAGCCCGAACTGCCAAGCCATGTCTTCCCTGGACCGGAAACAAGCATCCTGGGACCGGTTTCGGGCTAACAGCCCTCATCAGCCAGGCTAGCTTGAATCCAGTGGCAAAGTGAGCAAGGGACCCACGTCTGGGCATACCCTGCCAACTTAGGGCGAACAAAGCAAACATAAGGAAATGATGGACGGAGTGCTGAAACATTTCAGGCACTCACCCCCAGTCACAGATCTGGGTTGAATCCATCTTCGTTCTTTAGCTCACTTCGCCACCCCAGTTCAGACACAGCTATATGCAATTCAGTCTTGGCCCTGTGCCTCATGGGAACAGTCCAGCCAGAACTGCCAAGCCATGTCTTCCCTGGACCAGAAACACGCATCCTGGGACCGGTTTTGGGGTAACACCCCTCTTTAGCCAGGCTAGCTTGAATCCAGTGGCAAAGTGAGCAAGGGACCCACGTCTGGGTATACCCTGCCAACTTAGGGCAAACAAAGCAAACACAATGAGATTATGGATGAAGTGCTGAAACGTTTCAGACACTCACCTCCAGTCACAGATCTGGATTGAATCCATCATTGTTCTTTAGCTCACTTCGCCACCCCAGTTCAGACACAGCTATTTGCAAATCAGTCTTGGCTCTGTGTCTCATGGGAACAGTCCAGCCCGAACTGCCAAGCCATGGCGTCCCTGGACCGGAAACAAGCATCCTAGGACCGGTTTCGGGGTAACACCCCTCTTCAGCCAGGCTAGCTTGAATCCAGTGGCAAAGTGAGCAAGGGACCCACGTCTGGGCATACCCTGCCAACTTAGGGCGAACAAAGCAAACACAAGGAGATGATGGACGGAGTGCTGAAACTTTTCAGACATCACTCCCAGTCACCGATCTGGGTTGAATCCATCATCGTTCTTTAGCTCACTTCGCCACCCCAGTTCAGACACAGCTATATGCAAATCAGTCTTGGCCCTGTGTCTCATGGGAACAGTCCAGCCCGAACTGCCAAGCCATGTCTTCCCTGGACCGGAAACAAGCATCCTGGGAGCGGGTTCAGGGTAACACCCCTCTTTAGCCAGGCTAGCTTGAATCCAGTGGCAAAGTGATCAAGGGACCCACGTCTGGGAATACCCTGCCAACTTAGGCCGAACAAAGCAAACACAAGGAGATGATGGATGGAGTGCTGAAACTTTTCAGACACTCACACCCAGTCACAGATCTGGCTTGAATCCATCTTCGTTCTTTAGCTCACTTCGCCACCCCAGTTCAGACACAGCTATATGCAATTCAGTCTTGGCCCTGTGCCTCATGGGAACAGTCCAGCCGGAACTGCCAAGCCATGTCTTCCCTGGACCGGAAACAAGCCTCCTGGGACTGGTTTTGGGGTAACACCCCTCTTTAGCCAGGCTAGCTTGAATCCAGTGGCAAAGTGAGCAAGGGACCCACGTCTTGGCATACCCTGCCAACTTAGGGCGAACAAAGCAAACACAATGAGATTATGGACGAAGTACTGAAACTTTTCAGACACTCACCTCCAGCCACAGATCTGGATTGAATCCATCAGCGTTCTTTAGCTCACTTCACCACC
This sequence comes from Calotriton arnoldi, assembly GCA_963921515.1. Taxonomy (NCBI): domain Eukaryota; kingdom Metazoa; phylum Chordata; class Amphibia; order Caudata; family Salamandridae; genus Calotriton; species Calotriton arnoldi. The sequence continues at coordinate 1,021,072 of CAWUFW010002192.1, read as the reverse complement.
CCAGTTCAGACACAGCTATTTGCAAATCAGCCTTGGCTCTGTGCCTCATGGGAACAGTCCAGACCGAACTGCCAAGCTATTTCGTCCCTGGACCGGAAACAAGCATCCTGGGACCGGTTTCGGGGTAACACCCCTCTTCAGCCAGGCTAGCTTGAATCCAGTGGCAAAGTGATCAGGGACCCACGTCTGGGAATACCCTGCCAACTTAGGCCAAACAAAGCAAACACAAGGAGATGATGGACGGAGTGCTGAAACTTTTCAGACATCACTCCCAGTCACCGATCTGGGTTGAATCCATCATCGTTCTTTAGCTCACTTCGCCACCCCAGTTCAGACACAGCTATATGCAAATTAGTCTTGGCCCTGTGTCTCATGGGAACAGTCCAGCCCGAACTGCCAAGCCATGTCTTCCCTGGACCGGAAACAAGCATCCTGGGAGCAGTTTTGGGGTAACACCCCTCTTCAGCCAGACTAGCTTGAATCCATTGGCAAAGTGATCAAGGGACCCACGTCTGGGAATACCCTGCCAACTTAGGCCAAACAAAGCAAACACAAGGAGATGATGGACGGAGTGCTGAAACTTTCAGACACTCACACCCAGTCAGAGATCTAGGTTGAAATCCATCATCGTTCTTTAACTCACTTCGCCATCCCAGTTCAGATACAGCTATATGCAAATCAGTCTTGGCCCTGTGCCTCATGGGAACAGTCCAGCCCGAACTGCCAAGCCATGTCTTCCCTGGACCGGAAACAAGCATCCTGGGACCGGTTTCGGGGTAACACCCCTCTTCAGCCAGGCTAGCTTGAATCCAGTGGCAAAGTGAGCAAGGGACCCATGTCTGGGCATACCCTGCCAACTTAGGGTGAACAAAGCAAACACAAGGAGATGATGGACGGAGTGTTGAAACTTTTCAGACACTCACCCCCAATTACAGATCTGGGTTGAATCCATCATCGTTCTTTAGCTCACTTCTCCACCCCAGTTCAGAAACAGCTATATGCACTGGATTCAAGCTAGCTTGGCTGATGAAGGCTGTTAGCCGGAAACTGGTCCCAGGATGCTTGTTTCTGGTCCAGGGAAGACATGGCTTGGCTGTTCGGGCTGCACTGTTACCATGAGGCACAGGGCCAAGACTGATTTGCATATAGCTGTGTCTCAACTGGGGTGGCGAAGTGAGCTAAAGAATGATGCTCCCAGGGGCTCCCTGCGGCCCCAGGGAGGGTGGCCTCCCCACCCCGGGCTCTGTCCTCGGTCCTGCTGCGTGGCAGGGTGCCCGGGACGGGGTCCCGCGGGCCCGGGAGGCTTCCCCTTTGCCTCCGGGCATGGGAGCCCCGGCTGGGTCCAGGGGCCCCTCCGGGCCCCGGGTCAGGTGCTCCAGCCCTGGGCCCCGTCCCCCGGCCTGCCGCTTTGCCAAAGGTCCGAGACGGGGTTCCGTTGTGCCCGGGGAGCCCCCCTCGCTTGGCTGGGTTCAGGAGCTCCGTCCGGGGCCCCTGAGGGCCCCGGGGAGGGCGGCCTCCCCACCCCGGGCTCCGTCCTCGGTCCTGCTGCATGGCAGGGTGCCCGGGACGGGGTCCTGCGTGCCCGGGGATGCTTCCCCTGCGCCTCTGGGCCCGGGAGCCCCGGCTGGGTCCAGGGGCCCCTCCGGGCCCCGTGTCGGGTGCTCCGGCCCTGGGCCCTGTCCCCCAGCCTGCCTCTATGCCAAGGGCCCGGGACGGGGGTCCGTCGGTCCCGTGCAGACCTCCCCCGCTTCGCCTGCTTGTCGAGGTGTCTGCGGGCCCCAGGTCGGAGGGCCCGTCGGCTCCCCCCTCGCAGCCTCCATGACTGGGGCCCAGCTGGGGCCCTGGGCCTCCGGTCCCCCATGCCCCGGCGCCCGCTCACTCTTTCATTGGGGCACAGAGCGACCAGATGGCTCCCCTTTCATGCCCGGCCATCTGGTCGCCCCTTTCCCCTCGGCCATCTGGTCGCCCCTTTCCCCTCGGCCATCTGGTCTCCCGCAATGCTTTCCTATGGGGCGACCAGATGGCCGGGCTTCCCTGGAAGTCCCTATGAGGGCTCATTTGCCTCCCCGATCCCAGCGAGGGCTCCAGGAGGTCGGGTACTTTTGCACCTTGGGTCCCCTCTGTCACCTCGTGTGCACGGATTACAAGAAAGGGGGGTAATTTTCCTCCGGATTACTAGGGAGAGGGTCAATCAGACCTCTGTGAGGTCCGGCGATTCTGAAACAGGGGAAGGCAGCACCCGGGCCCGCCCGCCGGGGCCCCCAGGGGCCCGGGTCCGCACCTGCCTCTCAGCCCCTTCCTGATGGTCCTTTTTCTCCGAGTTTGCTCAGTCAGACCTCCGTGAGGTCCGGCGATGCTGAGGCAGGGGAAGGCAGCACCCGGGCCTGCCCACCGGGGTCCCCAGGGGCCCGGGTACCCACCTGCCTCTCAGCCCCTTCCCGATGGTCCTTTTTCTCCGAGTCTGCTCAGTCAGATGTGAGGTCCGGGGATGCTGAGACAGGGGGAAGGCAGCACCCAGGCCCGCCCGCCAGGGCCCCCAGGGGCCCGGGTACGTACCTGCCTCTCACCTTTCCCGATGGTCCTTTTTCTCCGAGTTTGTTCAGGCAGACCTCCGTGAGGTCCAGGGATGCTGAGACGGGGGAAGGCAGCACCCGGGCCCGCCTGCCGGTGGCCCCCAGGGGCCCGGGTACGCACCTGCCTCTCAGCCCCTTGCTCAGTCAGATGTCCGTGAGGTCTGGGAATGCTGAGACGGGGGAAGGCAGCACCCGGGCCCCCCGCCGGGGCCCCCAGGGGCCGGGGGACGCACCTGCCTCTCAGCCCCTTCCTGATGGTGCTTTTTCTCTGATTTTGCTCAGTTAGACCTCCGTGAGGTCCGGGGATGCTGAGACGGGGGAAGGCAGCACCCGGGCCCGCCCGCCGGGGCCCCCAGGGGCCCGGGTACATACCTGCCTCTCAGCCCCTTCCCGATGGTCCTTTTTCTCTGAGTTTGTTCAGGCAGACCTCCGTGAGGTCCGGGGATGCTGAGACGGGGGAAGGCAGCACCCGGGCCCGCCCGCCGGCGCCCCCAGGGGCCCGGGTATGCACCTGCCTCTCAGCCCCTTCCCGATGGTTTTTTTTCTCCGAGTTTGCTCAGTCAGACCCCCGTGAGGTCGGGGGATGCTGAGACGGGGGAAGGCAGCACCTGGGCCCCCAGGGGCCCGGGTATGCGCCTGCCTCTCAGCCCCTTGCCGATGGTCCTTTTTCTCTGAGTCTGCTTGCCCTGGGAGCAGGCAGGGATGCTAAGCCAGCATACCCATTGTGCGAGGCCCAGCCGGGGTCTCCGAGCCCCCGGGACGCAGAGCCCCCAATGCTTTCCAATGGGGCAACCAGATGGCCGGGCCGCCCTGGAATTCCAGATGAGGGCTCATTTGCCTTCCCGATACCAGCGAGGGCTCCAGGAGGTCGGGCGCGTCCGCGCATAGGGTCCCCTCAGTCTTGCGGTGCGCACAGGTTACCAGAAAGGGGGGTAGCCTTCCTCCGGATTACTAGGGACAAGGTACTCTGGGACCCCTCTCGGCCTAGCGGTCCTCAGCCAGCAGTTGGACGGGCCAGGATGCCGCCCCAGCCCTGGGTCTGTCCCTGGGCCTGCCGCGTGGCAGGTTGCCCTGGATGGGGTCCGGCGGGCCCGGGGAGCCTCTCCCTGCTGGGCTGGCTCCAGGGGCTCGGGTGTTCCAGCCCTGGGCCCCGTCCCCAGCCTGCTGCCCTGCCAAAGGCCCGGGACGGGGTTCCATCGTGCCCGGGGTGCCTCCCCTTGCTCGGCTGGGTTCAGGGGCTCCCTGCAGCCCCATGGAGGGTGGCCTCCCCACCCCGGGCTCTGTCCTCGGTCCTGCTGCGTGGCAGGGTGCCCGGGATGGGGTCCCGCGGGCCCGGGGAGGCTTCCCATTCGCCTCCGGGCCTGGGAGCCCCGGCTGGGTCCAGGGGCCCCTCTGGGCCCCGGGTCGGGTGCTCCAGCCCTGGGCCCCATCCCCCGGCCTGCCGCTTTGCCAAAGGTCCGAGACGGGGTTCCGTCATGCCCGGGGAGCCCCCCTCGCTTGGCTGGGTTCAGGAGCTCCGTCCGGGGCCCCTGAGGGTCCCGGGGAGGGTGGCCTCCCCACCCCGGGCTCTGTCCTCGGTCCTGCCGTGTGGCAGGGTGCCCGGGACGGGGTCCCGTGGGCCCGGGGAGGCTTCCCCTGCACCTCTGGGCCCGGGAGCCCCGGCTGGGTCCAGGGGCCCCTCCGGGCCCCGGGTCGGGTGCTCCAGCCCTGGGCCCCATCCCCCGGCCTGCCGCTATGCGAAAGGTCCGAGACGGGGTTCCGTCGTGCCCGGAGAGCCCCCCTCGCTTGGCTGAGTTCAGGAGCTCCGTCCGGGGCCATCAGGGGCCCTGGGGAGGGTGGCTTCCCCACCCCGGGCTCCGTCCTCGGTCCTGCCACGTGGCAGGGTGCCCGGGATGAGGTCCCGTGGGCCCGGGGAGGCGTCCGCTGCGCCTCTGGGCCCGGTAGCCCTAGCTGGGTCCAGGGGCCCCGGCTGGGTCCAGGGGCTGCTCCGGGCCCCGGGTCGGGTGCTCTAGCCCTGGGCCCTGTCCCCCGGCCTGCCGCTATGCCAAAGGTCCGAGACGGGGTTCCGTCGTGCCCGGGGAGCCCCCCTCGCTTGGCTGGCAGGCCATGGGGTGCGGGAGCCCCCCCCGTCCTGCAAGCCAGTCGAGGGTCCGGGTGCTGGGGACCTGGGTCCACCGGGGCCTGGGGAGGCTCTCTCCAGCCTGGCTGGGTGTCAGAAGCAGGGAGCGGGCCTGGGGCTTGAGCTCCGTCCGGCGGGCCCCGGGGTACGGGAGCCCCCCGTCCTGCAAGCCAGCCCAGAGTCCGGGCGCTGGGGACAGAGGGTCCATCGAGGCCCGGTGAGGCTCTCAGGGCGAAAGCTCGGGGCGGGCGGAGGGGCGTCCTTTCGGTCCCAGCCATCTGGTCGCACGCGATGCTTTCCAATGGGGCGCCCTGATGGCCGGGCCGGCCTGGAAGTCCCAATGAGGGCTCATTTGCCTCCCCGATCCCAGCCAGGGTTCCAGGAGGTCGGGTACGTTCACGCCGTGGGTCCCCTCTGTCACCCTGTGCGCACGGATTACAAGAAAGGGGGGTGTTTTTCCTCCGGATTACTAGGGACATGGTACTCCGGGACACCCCTCCTGGACGGGAGGTTCACAGCCGTCGACCAGATGGGCTGGGCCCGGACAACACCGCCCCAGCGGCCATCCCTGGGGCCTCCCTGGGGCTTGAGCTCCGTCCGGCGGGCCATGGGGTGCGGGAGCCCCACCGTCATGCAAGCCAGCCGAGGGTCTGGGCGTTCATCGGGGCCAAGGGAGGCTCTATCCGGCCTGGCTAGGGTTCGGAAGCAGGGACCGGGCCCAGGGCTTGAGCTCTGTCCGGCAGGCCATGGGGTGCTGGAGCCCCCCGTCCTGCAAGCCGGCCCAGGGTCTGGGTGCTGGGGACAGGGGGTCCATCGGGGCCCGGGGAGGCTCCCCCCGGCCTGGCTGGGTGTTGAAAGCAGGGACCGGGCCCGGGGCTTGAGCTCCGTCCGGCAGGCCATGGGGTGCGGGAGCCCCCCCGTCCTGCAAGCCAGCTGAGGGTCCGGGTGCTGGGGACCTGGGTCCACCGGGCCCGGGGAGGCTCTCTCCAGCCTGGCTGGGTGTCAGAAGCAGGGACAGGGCCTGGGGCTTGAGCTCCGTCCGGCGGGGCCCGGGGTACGGGAGCCCCCCATCCTGCAAGCCAGCCCAGAGTCTGGGCGCTGGGGACAGAGGGTCCATCGAGGCCCGGTGAGGCTCTCCCTGTCCTGGCCTAGAGTTCGGAAGCTGGGGCTGGTACCGAGCCCGGGGCTTGAGCTCCGTCCGGCTGGCCCTGGGGTGCAGGAGCCCCCCATCCTGCAAGCCAGCCCAGGGTCCATCGGGGCCCGGGGAGGCTCTCCCAGGCCTGGCATAGTGTTCGGAAGCTGGGACTGGGACTGGGACCTGGTCCTGGGGCTTGAGCTCCGTCCGGCAGGCCCTGGGGTGCGGGAGACCCCCGTCCGGCAAGCAGGCCGAGTGTCCGGTGGCTGGGGACAGGAGTGGTTCCACCCGAGGCCCGGGGAGGCTCTCCCAGGCCTGGCCTAGGGTTCGGAAGCAGGGACTGGAACCGGGCCTGGGGCTTGAGCTCCGTCCGGCAGGCCCTGGTGTGCGGGAGCCTCCCGACCTGCAAGCCAGCCGAGGGTCCGGGCGCTGGGGATGGGGTGGTCCACCGGGGCCCGGGGAGGCTCTCCCCAGCCTGGCTAGGGTTCAGAAGCTGGGACCGGGCCCGGGGCTCGTGCTGCATCCCAGGGTCCCAGGCTGCGGGAGCCCCCCATCATGGAAGCCAGCCCAGGGTCCGGGCGCTGGTGTCGGGGGTCCACCGGGGCCTGGGGAGGCTCTCCCCGGCCTGGCTAGGGTTCGGAAGCTGGGACCGGGCCCGGGCCTTGTGCTGCATCCCAGGGTCCCAGGCTGCGGGAGCCCCCCGTCCTGCAAGCCAGCCGAGGGTCCGGGCGCTGGGGAAGGGTGTTCACCGGGGCCCGGGGAGGCTCTCCCCGGCCTGGCTAGGGTTCGGAAGCTGGGACCGGGCCCGGGGCTCGTGCTCCGTCCGGCGGGCTTGGGGGTGCGGGAGCCCCCCGTACTGCAAGCCAGCCGAGGGTCCGGGCGCTGGTGTCGGGGGTCCACCGGGGCCCGGGGCGGCTCTCCCTGGCCTGGCTAGGGTTCGGAAGCTGGGACCGGGCCCGGGGCTCGTGCTGCATCCCAGGGTCACAGGCTGCGGGAGCCCCCCGTCCTGCAAGCCAGCCTAGGGTCCGGGCGCTGGGGAAGGGTGTCCACCGGGGCCCGGGGAGGCTCTCCCCGGCCTGGCTAGGGTTCGGAAGCTGGGACCGGGCCCCGGGGACTGCGTTTCGGTCAGGGCCTGGGGTTTGGGAGCCCCGTCCTGCTGCCTGCCAAGTGTCCATTTGCCCGGGACAAGGGTCCCTGGTGCAGAGCCCCAGAGACCTGCAAGGGCAGGCGGGAGCCCTACCGCTATGGCTCAGCTCGGGGCGGGCAGATGGCAGTCCTTTCGGTCCCGGCCATCTGGTCGCACCTCTCCCCTCGGCTATCTGGTCACACGCAATGCTTTCCAATGGGGCGGCCAGATGGCCGGGCCGCCCTGGAAGTCCCGATGAGGGATCATTTGCCTCCCGGATCCCAGCCAGGGCTCCAGGAGGTCGGGCACGTTCGCGCCCAGGGTCCCCTGAGCCTCGCGGTGCGCACGGATTCCCAGAAAGCGGAATAGCCTTCCTCCGGATTACTAGGGACAGGGTACTCTGGGACCCCTCTCGGCCTAGCGGTCCTCAGCCGGCAGCTGGGCGGGCCAGGATGCCGTCCCAGCCCTGGGTCCGTCCCTGGGCCTGCCACGTGGGAGGCTGCCCTGGATGGGGTCCGGCAGGCCCGGGGAGCCTCCCCCTACTGGGCTGGGTCCAGGGGGCCCGGGGAGTGCAGCCTCCCCACCCCAGGGTCTGTCCTCGGTCCTGCTGAGTGGCAGGATGCCTGAACGAGGTCCCGCGGGCCTGGGGAGCCTCCCCCTGCTCGGCTGGGTTCAGCGGCTCCCAGGGGCCCTGGGGAGGGCGTCCTCCCCACCCTGGAGCTCCATCCTTGGTCCTGCCGCATGGCAGGGTGCACGGGATGGGGTCCGGTGGGCCCAGGGAGGCTTCCCCTGCGCCTCTGGGCCTGGGAGCCCCGGCTGGGTCCAGGGGCCCCGTCGGGCCCCGGGTCGGGTGCTCCGGCCCTGGGCCCTGTCCCCCACCCTGCTGCACTGCCAAAGGCCGGGAATGGGGTTCCATTGTGCCTGGGGACCCTCCCCTTGCTTGGCTGGGTTCAGGATCTCCAGCCGGGGCCCCTGAGGGCCCTGGGGAGGGCAGCCTCCCCACCCCGGGCTCTGTCATTGGTCCTGCCGCGTGGCAGGCTGCCCGGGAGAGGGTCCCATGGGCCCGGGGAGGCTTCCCCTGCGCCTCTGGGCCTGGGAGCCCCGGCCGGGTCGGGTGCTCCGGCCCTGGGCCCCGACCCCCGGCCTGCCGCTCTGCCAAGGGATGGGGACGGGGTTCCGTTGTGCCCGGGGACCCTCCCCTTGCTTGGCTGGGTTCAGGATCTCCGGCCGGGGGCCCTGAGGGCCCTGGGGAGTGCGGCCTCCCCACCCCGGGCTCTGTCCTTGGTCCTGCCGCATGGCAGGGTGCCCGGGACAGGGTCCCGTGGGCCCGGGGAGGCTTCCCCTGCACGCCTGGGAGCCCCGGCTGGGTCCAGGGGCCCTGTCAGGCCCTGGGTCAGGTGCTCCGGCCCTTGGCCGCGTCCCCTGGCCTGCTGCTCTGCCAAAGCCCTGGGACGGGGTTCCGTTGTGCCCGGGGACACTCCCCTTGCTTGGCTGGGTTCAGGAGCTCCGTCCGGGGCCCCTGAGGGTCCCGGGGAGGGTGGCCTCTCCACCCCGGGCTCTGTCATCGGTCCTGCCGCGTGGCAGGGTGCCCGGGACAGGGTCCCGTGGGCCCGGGGAGGCTTCCCCTGCGCCTCTGGGCCTGGGAGCCCCGGCTGGTTCCAGGGGCCCTGTCGGGCCCCGGGTCGGGTGCTCCGGCCCTGGGCCCCGTCCCCCGGCCTGCCGCTCTGCCAAGGGACGGGGACGGGGTTCCGTTGTGCCCGGGGACCCTCCCCTTGCTTGGCTGGGTTCAGGATCTCCGGCCGGGGCCCCTGAGGGCCCTGGGGATGGCGGCCTCCCCACCCAGGGCTCTGTCCTCGGTCCTGCCGCATGGCAGGGTGCCCGGGACAGAGTCCCGTGGGCCCGGGGAGGCTTCCCCTGTGCCTCTGGACCTGGGAGCCCCGGCTGGGTCCAGGGGCCCTGTCGGGCCCCGGGTCAAGTGCTCCGGCCCTGGGCCGCGTCCCCTGGCCTGCTGCTCTGCCAAAGCCCCGGGACGGGGTTCCATTGTGCCCGGGGACCCTCCCCTTGCTTGGCTGGGTTCAGGAGCTCCGTCCAGGGCCCCTGAGGGTCCCGGGGAGGGTGGCCTCCCCACCCCGGGCTCTGTCATCGGTTCTGCCGCGTGGCAGGGTGCCCGGGACAGGGTCCCGTGGGCCCGGGGAGGCTTCCCCTGCGCCTCTGGGCCTGGGAGCCCCGGCTGGGTCCAGGGGCCCTGTCGGGCCCCGGGTCGGGTGCTCCGGCCCTGGGCCCTGTCCCCCGGCCTGCCGCTCTGCCAAGGGACGGGGACGGGGTTCCATTGTGCCCGGGGACCATCCCCTTGCTTGGCTGGGTTCAGGATCTCCAGCCGGGGCCCCTGAGGGCCCTGGGGAGGGCGGCCTCCCCACCCCGGGCTCTGTCCTCGGTCCTGCCGCATGGCAGGGTGCCCGGGACAGGGTCCCGTGGGCCCGGGGAGGCTTCCCTGCGCCTCTGGGCCTGGGAGCCCCGGCTGGGTCCAGGGCCCTGTCGGGCCCGGGTCAGGTGCTCCGGCCCTGGGCCGCGTCCCCTGGCCTGCTGCTCTGCCAAAGCCCCGGGACGGGGTTCCGTTGTGCCCGGGGACCCTCCCCTTGCTTGGCTGGGTTCAGGAGCTCCGTCCGGGGCCCCTGAGGGTCCCGGGGAGGGTGGCCTCCCCACCCCGGGCTCTGTCCTCGGTCCTGCTGCGTGGCAGGGTGCCCGGGACAGGGTCCCGTGGGCCCGGGGAGGCTTCCCCTGCGCCTCTGGGCCTGGGAGCCCCGGCTGGGTCAAGGGGCCCTGTCGGGCCCCGGGTCAGGTGCTCCAGCCCTGGGCCCCGTCCCCCGGCCTGCCGCTCTGCCAAGGGACGGGGACAGGGTTCCGTTGTGCCCGGGGACCCTCCCCTTGCTTGGCTGGGTTCAGGATCTCCAGCCGGGGCCCCTGAGGGCCCTGGGGAGGGCGGCCTCCCCACCCGGGCTCTGTCCTCGGTCCTGCCGCGTGGCAGGGTGCCCGGGACAGGGTCCCGTGGGCCCGGGGAGGCTTCCCCTGCGCCTCTGGGCCTGTGAGCCCCGGCCGGGTCCAGGGGCCCTGTCGGGCCCCGAATCAGGTGCTCCGGCCCTGGGCCACGTCCCCTGGCCTGCTGCTCTGCCAAAGCCCCGGGATGGGGTTCCGTTGTGCCCGGGGACCCTCCCCTTGCTTGGCTGGGTTCAGGAGCTCCGTCCGGGGCCCCTGAGCGTCCCGGGGAGGGTGGCCTCCCCACCCCGGGCTCGGTCATCGGTCCTGCCACGTGGAAGGGTGCCCGGGACAGGGTTCCGTGGGCCCGGGGAGGCTTCCCCTGCGCCTCTGGGCCTGGGAGCCCTGGCTGGGTCCAGGGGCCCTGTCGGGCCCCGGGTCGGGTGCTCCGGCCCTGGGCCCTGTCCCCCGGCCTGCCGCTCTGCCAAGGGACGGGGACGGGGTTCCGTTGTGCCCGGGACCCTCCCCTTGCTTGGCTGGGTTCAGAATCTCCGGCCGGGGCCCCTGAGGGCCCTGGGGAGGGCGGCCTCCCCACCCCGGGCTCTGTCCTTGGTCCTGCCGCGTGGCAGGGTGCCCGGGACAGGGTCCCGTGGGCCCGGGGAGGCTTCCCCTGCGCCTCTGGGCCTGGGAGCCCCGGCTGGGTCCAGGGGCCCTATCGGGCCCCGGGTCAGGTGCTCCGGCCCTGGGCCGCGTCCCCTGGCCTGCTGCTCTGCCAAAGCCCCGGGACGGGGTTCCGTTGTGCCCGGGGACCCTCCCCTTGCTTGGCTGGGTTCAGGAGCTCCGTCCGGGGCCCTGAGGGTCCCGGGGAGGGTGGCCTCCCCACCCTGGGCTCCGTCCTCGGTCCTGCCGCGTGGCAGGGTGCCCGGGACGGGGCCCCGTGGGCCCGGGGAGGCTTCCCCTGTGCCTCTGGGCCCGGTAGCCCCAGCTGGGTCCAGGGGCCCCTCCGGGCCCCGGGTCGGGTGCTCCAGCCCTGGGCCCCGTCCCCCGGCCTGCCGCTCTGCCAAGGGACGGGGACGGGGTTCCGTTGTGCCCGGGGACCCTCCCCTTGCTTGGCTGGGTTCAGGATCTCCAGCCGGGGCCCCTGAGGGCCCTGGGGAGGGCGGCCTCCCCACCCCGGGGTCTGTCCTCGGTCCTGCCGCATGGCAGGGTTCCCGGGACAGGGTCCCGTGGGCCCGGGGAGGCTTCCCCTGCGCCTCTGGGCCTGGGAGCCCCGGCTGGGTCCAGGGGCCCTGTCGGGCCCCGGGTCAGGTGCTCCGGCCCTGGGCCGCGTCCCCTGGCCTGCTGCTCTGCCAAAGCCCCGGGACAGGGTTCCGTTGTGCCCGGGGACCCTCCCCTTGCTTGGCTGGGTTCAGGAGCTCCGTCCGGGGCCCCTGAGGGTCCTGGGGAGGGTGGCCTCCCCACCCCGGGCTCTGTCCTTGGTCCTGCTGCGTGGCAGGGTGCCCGGGACAGGGTCCCGTGGGCCCGGGGAGGCTTCCCCAGCGCCTCTGGGCCTGGGAGCCCCGGCTGGGTCCAGGGGCCCTGTCGGGCCCCGGGTCAGGTGCTCCGGCCCTGGGCCGCGTCCCCTGGCCTGCTGCTCTGCCATAGCCCCGGGACGGGGTTCCGTTGTGCCCGGGGACCCTCCCCTTGCTTGGCTGGGTTCAGGATCTCCGGCCGGGGCCCCTGAGGGCCCTGGGGAGGGCGGCCTCCCCACCCCGGGCTCTGTCTTATGTCCTGCCGCGTGGCAGGGTGCCCGGGACAGGGTCCCGTGGGCCCGGGGAGGCTTCCCCTGTGCCTATGGGCCTGGGAGCCCCGGCTGGGTCCAGGGGCCCTGTCGGGCCCCGGGTCAGGTGCTCCGGCCCTGGGCCGCGTCCCCTGGCCTGCTGCTCTGCCAAAGCCCCGGGACGGGGTTCCGTTGTGCCCGGGGACCCTCCCCTTGCTTGGCTGGGTTCAGGAGCTCCATCCGGGGCCCCTGAGGGTCCCGGGGAGGGTGGCCTCCCCACCCCGGGCTCTGTCCTCGGTCCTGCTGCGTGGCAGGGTGCCTGGGACAGGGTCCCGTGGGCCCGGGGAGGCTTCCCCTGCGCCTCTGGGCCTGGGAGCCCCGGCTGGGTCCAGGGGCCCTGTCGGGCCCCGGGTCAGGTGCTCCGGCCCTGGGCCGCGTCCCCTGGCCTGCTGCTCTGCCAAAGCCCCGGGACGGGGTTCCGTTGTGCCCGGAGACCCTCCCCTTGCTTGGCTGGGTTCAGGTGCTCCGTCCGGGGCCCCTGAGGGTCCCGGGGAGTGTGGCCTCCCCACCCCGGGCTCTGTCATCGGTCCTGCCGCGTGGCAGGGTGCCCGGGACAGGGTTCCGTGGGCCCGGGGAGTCTTCCCCTGCGCCTCTGGGCCTGGGAGCCCCGGCTGGGTCCAGTGGCCCTGTCGGGCCCCGGGTCGGGTGCTCCGGCCCTGGGCCCTGTCCCCCGGCCTGCCGCTCTGCCAAGGGACGGGGACGGGGTTCCGTTGTGCCCGGGGACCCTCCCCTTGCTTGGCTGGGTTCAGGATCTCCGGCCGGGGCCCCTGAGGGCCCTGGGGAGGGCGGCCTCCCCACCCCGGGCTCTGTCCTCGGTCCTGCCGCGTGGCAGGGTGCCCGGGACAGGGTCCCGTGGGCCCGGGGAGGCTTCCCCTGCGCCTCTGGGCCTGGGAGCCCCGGCTGGGTCCATGGGCCCTGTCGGGCCCCGGGTCAGGTGCTCCGGCACTGGGCCACGTCCCCTGGCCTGCTGCTCTGCCAAAGCCCCGGGACGGGGTTCCGTTGTGCCCGGGGACCCTCCCCTTGCTTGGCTGGGTTCAGGAGCTCCGTCTAGGGCCCCTGAGGGTCCCGGGGAGGGTGGCCTCCCCAACCTGGGCTCCGTCCTCAGTCCTGCCGCGTGGCAGGGTGCCCGGGACGGGATCCCGTGGGCCCGGGGAGGCTTCCCCTGCGCCTTTGGGCCCGGTAGCCCCAGCTGGGTCCAGGGGCCCCTCCGGGCCCCGTGTCGGGTGCTCCAGCCCTGGGCCCCATCCCCCGGCCTGCCGCTCTGCCAAGGGACGGGGACGGGGTTCCATTGTGCCCGGGGACCATCCCCTTGCTTGGCTGGGTTCAGGATCTCCAGCCGGGGCCCCTGAGGGCCCTGGGGAGGGCGGCCTCCCCACCCCGGGCTCTGTCCTCGGTCCTGCCGCGTGGCAGGGTGCCCGGGACAGTGTCCCGTGGGCCCGGGGAGGCTTCCCCTGCGCCTCTGGGCCTGGGAGCCCCGGCTGGGGCCAGGGGCCCTGTCGGGCCCCGGGTCAGGTGCTCCGGCCCTGGGCCGCTTCCCCTGGCCTGCTGCTCTGCCAAAGCCCCGGGACGGGGTTCCGTTGTGCCCGGGGATCCTCCCCTTGCTTGGCTGGGTTCAGGAGCTCCGTCCGCGGCCACCTGAGGGTCCCGGGGAGGGTGGCCTCCCCACCCCGGGCTCTGTCCTCGGTCCTGCTGCGTGGCAAGGTGCCCGGGACAGGGTCCCGTGGGACCGGGGAGGCTTCCCCTGCGCCTCTGGGCCTGGGAGCCCCGGCTGGGTCCAGGGGCCCTGTCAGGCCCCGGGTCGGGTGCTCCAGCCCTGGGCCCTGTCCCCCGGCCTGCCGCTCTGCCAAGGGATGGGGACGGGGTTCCGTTGTGCCCGGGGACCCTCCCCTTGCTTGGCTGGGTTCACGATCTCCGGCCGGGGCCCCTGAGGGCCCTGGGGAGGGCGGCCTCCCCACCCCGGGCTCTGTCTTCGGTCCTGCCGCGTGGCAGGGTGCTCGGGCCACGGTCCCGTGGGCCCGGGGAGGCTTCCCCTGCGCCTCTGGGCCTGGGAGCCCCGGCTGGGTCCAGGGGCCCTGTCGGGCCCCGGGTCAGGTGCTCCGGCCCTGGGACGCATCCCCTGGCCTGCTGCTCTGCCAAAGCCCCGGGACGGGGTTCTGTTGTACCCGGGGACCCTCCCCTTGCTTGGCTGGGTTCAGGAGCTCTGGCTGGGGCCCCTGAGGGCCCCGGGGAGGGCAGCCTCCCCACCCCGGGCTCTGTCCTCAGTCCTGCTGCGTGGCAGGGTGCCCGGGATGGTGTCCGGTGAGCCCGGGGAGGCTTCCCCTGCGCCTCTGGGCCTGGGAGCCACGGCTGGGTCCAGAGGCCGCATCAGGCCCCTGGTCGGGTGCTCTGGCCCTGGGCCGCGTCCCCCGGCCTGCCGCTCTGCAAAAGCCCCGGGACGGTGTTCCGTTGTGCCCGGGGAGCCTCCCCTTGCTTGGCTGAGTTCAGGAGCTCCGGCCGGGGCCCTTGGGGAGGGCGGCCTCCCAAACCCGGGCTCCGTCCTCGGGCCTGCCAAGTGACAGGGTGCCCGGGACGGGCTCCCACAGGGCCGGGGAGGCTTCCCTCGAGCGTCCGGGCCTGGGAGCCCCGGCTGGGTCCAGGGGCCCCCCTGGGTCAGTTGCTGCAGCCCTGGGCCCCGTCCCCCGGCCTGTCGCTCTGCCAAAGGCCAGAGACGGGGGTTCCATTGTGCCCAGCTAGCCTCCCCCTGCTTGGCCTATCACCTCGGCCATCTGGTCGCGCCTCTCCCCTCGGCCATCTATGTCGCGCCAATCCCCTCAGCCATCTGGTCGCGCGCAATGCTTTCCAATGGGTCGACCAGATGGCCGGGCTGCCCTGGAAGTCCCTATGAGGGCTCATTTGCCTCCCCGATCCCATCCAGGGCTCCAGGAGGTTGGGCGCGTCCGTGCCTTGGGTCCCCTCAGTCTCACGGTGCGCACGGGTTACCAGAAAGGGGGGGGTACCCTTCCTCCGGATTACTAGGGACATGGTACTCCGGAACCCCTCTCGGACAGGCGGTCCTCAGCCGGCATCTGGATGGACCAGGATGTACCCCAGGCCGGGGCTCCGTCCCTTGGACAAACGTGTGGCTTGGCACCCGGGATGGGGCCCGCGGGCACGGGGAGGCATCCCCTGTGCCCGGGAGCCCCGACGGGGTCTGGGGGCCATGGGCTCAGTCTCCCAGCCTGCCACTCCACCAGGGGGCATGAGACGGGGTTCCGCCGGGCCCGGGGAGACTCCCCCTCCTGAGGTCCCCGGGGAGGGCGGCCTCCCCACCCTGGGCTCTGTCCTCGGGCCGGCCGCGTGGCAGGGTGCCCGGGACGGGGTCCCGCAGGCCCCTGGAGTCTTCCTCTGTGCGCCCAGGCCAGGGAGCCCCGGCTGGGTCCAGTGGCCCCGCAAGACCCCGGGTCGGGTGCTCCAGCCCTGGGCCCCCGTCCCCCGGCCTGCCGCTCTGCCAAAGGCCCGAGACGGGGTTCCATCGTGCCCGGGGAGCCTCCCACTGCTTGGCTGGGTTCAGGAGCTCCAAACGGGGCCCCTGGGGAGGGCGGCCTCCCCACCCCGGGCTCCGTCCTCGGTCCTGCTGCGTGGCAGGGTGCCCGGGACCGGGTCCCGCGTGCCCGGGGAGGCTTCCCCTGCACCTGTGAAGAATAGTTTTGCGATTCTCAAATAGCGATTCTCTAAAAAATCGCAAAACTATTCTTTGATACATCTGGCCCTTAGGGGCCAGATGTACGACCTAAATTGCATGCTCAAACGGGTTTGAGACCCGTTTAAGCATGTAAATGGCCCAGGGCCATGTACAATTCCTAAATAGCGAGTCGCAATTTATTTGCGACTCGCTACTTAGGAATTGTACGTGGCCCTGGGCCATGTGCAGGAAATGTAGGGTGGAAGAAAGAGGCATAAGTTGAAATAAAGTAGACAACTTTGTTGTAAGGCATCCCTGGGATTTGGCAGTACCACCCGGAGGCGCCAAAGAAAAACTTTAGTCTCTTGCCTTTATTTATTTATTTACAATTTAAGCATTGATGTCATTCAAAGGAAGCAGCACAAAATCCTGAAAGCAGACAACAATTACTCTTTTGTCTTCCAGGACTGCCATCCTATCCACGGGCACAAATATTTCATGGAAGGGACAGAACTTGTTGTGAAAGAACTCACCAAGGAGGACAAGGGCATCTATACTTGTCAATTTACACATGACCATGACGGAAGAGAATTCAATGTAACACAGTCCAGACGTCTACAGGTTGAAGGTAAATATTGGAGATCAAAAGCTGCCCAGATCTTTACTTTTATGTTTCCTTCTCACTCAGCCATTCCTTTTCCTTGCAACATTATGTACAAACTTGATTTTTTTTAGAAAATCTGAGTAGCTGCTCATCAGTGTGAGAGATCATGCAATTAAAAGAAACTCTTGTTAGTCCTGTCAGCCTTAGGGTGGTCTTACCCCGAACGTTTTGCCTTACTCCTCCATATTTTTCTGATCTTGTTTTTGTTGGCCTTAGGACTCTGTGTACTTTACAACTTTTAAACAGTGCTGAAGTTTGGGGGCTCACTCCTTAAAATATGGTAACATTGGCTTATCCCCAATTGGCATGCTTAATGTACTTATAAGTCCCTAGTAAAATGGTACTATATGTACCCAGGGCCTGTAAATGAAACACTACTAGTGGGCCTGCAGCACTTGTTGTGCCACCCACTTACGAAGTCTTTAAAAACCTCTCTCAGGTCTGCCATTGCAGCCTGTATGTGCAGTTTTAAAACTGCCAATTCAACATGACAAAATGACCTTTTGCCAGGCCTACACCTTCCGTTTTAATACATATAAGTCACACCTATGGTAGGCCCTAAAAACAGCCCATAGGGCAGGTTGTAATGTATCTAAAAAGTAGGATATGTACTATTAAGTTTTACATGTCCTAGTAGTGAAAAACATTTAAAAGGGCTATCTTTCAAATGGGAACAGGTACCAATTCATGTTTGGTGTCTTTGGAATTGTAATGAAAAGTCCTGTTTTATGATAAAGTTAGATTTGGAATTACAATTTTGAAAATGGCACTTTCCTGCATTAGCCATTTTGGGCCATATTTATGAAAAAGTGGCACAGGGAAAGGGCAGGAATGCACTGTATTTAAGTCAATACGGCACATTCCTATCCTTTTCCCTGGGCTGGCGCACAATGGGCTGCCCAGTGCAAATGCAGGCACCCTTGCACCATGGTGCCAGAGTGCCTGCGTTGCATGCAGGATTGTTTTTGTGCACCAAGGGGACCTTCCTGCTCAAAAACAATCCTGAGAGCCTTTTTCCTCCTTCGATGTGTGCTGCAGAATGTAGCATACATAGAAAGAGGAAAAACGATGAGAAAAAAAGATATTTCTCCTTGTTACTCCTCTCCTGGGGTGGCGTATATTTTTGGCACATTCCCATGTTTACCTGTTGCTTCAAATCCAGGAATGCGTCAAAATCCATGGATGTTGTGTAGAAACACTCATGCAACACCCATTGGAAACACCTCATGGGCACAGAGTAATGCAACGCAGCCATTTGCGCTGCGTTACATTACTCAAGATTTATGAAGCCACGCAGGGCCACGCAGGGTGGCCGAACGTGGCTTCATAAATCTCATTTTTCATTTGTGTTGCTCTTGCACCATGTTGTGTGGTGCAAGTGCGATGCAAAGGGGCTCATAAATATGCCCCACAGTGCCTGCAGCCTGTCTCTGTGTCACATGACTGGTTGTAGTTGGCTATTGGTCTTTGTGTGTTCCTTCTAGACAACCACCCCATAGAGAGCTTAGGTGTGCCTGAATGGGCAATCACTGACAGGATGGGAGGACAGAGCTGGGCACAGCCCTACTTACACCTTTACAGGCTGTGTCCTGTCTTCACACAAAGCAGTTCATACCCCCTGTAGTTAGTCTGAAGCCAGGGCAGAAAACATGAGCACTGCAAAGGAAATCCTCTAGAAACCTCTCCCACTTCAAAGAAGGCACCAGGTATAAATATCGGACCTCAGACACCAACTCTTCAGTACACTTCTAGACCTGTGGAAGACTCTGCCAGGAAGAAGGACTGTGGTGCTGCTGAAAGGACTGCCACTCTGCTGGACTGTTGCCTTGAAGGACTGCTGCCCTGATGTACTGCCAACTTGTCTGGGTGAGAAGGACTGGAACCTGCAACTTGTACCGAGGACCCCCAGTGTAACTCCAAGGGCTAGTCTCTTGTAATCAGCACCTCAGCTCTGCAACTGTGAGTCCTAGCCTGCCACAGGGTGCCACCCCAGTCCTAGACCCTTAGAAGTGAGCTGAAGGTACTTTGCCAGCCTATCTTTGGACCCAGAAGAACCGACGCATCTCCTCTGCTGTGTGGTGTAACACCGAGAAGAACCAATGCATCGCCTCAGCTGCGTAGACTTTTGCGGCACCAGGACTTCACATCACTCTCGCAGCCCCCTGTTCATTGGAACAGCCGCCGCGTGATGCAACCTCGAAGCAGGACTTCACATTGAAAGCCCCCTGTGGAAAGCCTCTTTGACGATGACTATGCAGGACCTCACATCACAGCCTCGTGATGCACCTCCGAACCTGCCCTCCCATCACCTCAGCTGCATTACGCATACTGGGGTTAATAACTAGGAAGCATTTGTATTTTTCCCTTGATCTATTTTCATTGACAATGGGATTGTCAACAATGTGTTTTAAGTGCTTCTTAAGAGCTTTAACACTCTTAACTACTTCCTGCGACAGTGTGTGTGCCCTGTTGCTGAATCATTGAGTTTTTGATACTCTTGATTTGAACCCTGGCAAAATATTATAAAGGCCTTATATAAATGATTTGCCAAATCCTGCTAAAGTGGGACGTGTCATTCTAAGATCCCTGAAAAGGAGCTGGACATCCTCGTTGGTACTTGGTGTCAGGCTTTCATGGCCAGGTCAGCATTAGTAGACGTCTCCTGCTACAAAAGACCCATCTTTTCACAAGGGGACGAATCCTCTCCAGTTCAAAATCTTACCGTTGTGTTTCAGCTCTTCATACCCATATTGATATGGGTCTTGATCTTCTTGAACCCCCGAGTAGGTTTTGTTCTGATCCAGATCATGAGATTTAAATAAGGCCTGGTGCATGGGATCAGGGAGACTCTAAATGGGACACAACTAACTACATATTTCAGGTTGTGCCTCATGCAATATACAAAACAGTTCATGAATTATTGCTTCCTTCAATAGCCAGCTTTTCTAAGATGAACACTTTTTTGGTGGCAGGTGGAAAGTGCGGTGACCTCAATGTAACAAAGGAGCCCAAAGGTTGACAAGTCAAACGGGAGTACTATGCTCCCTACAATAGCTCACCCATCTAATATATTGTTTCACAAGGGAATATCAGATCTCGATATTGACAATATCTGGAGGGCAGTCTCCCAGGGGAAATACATTTTTACTTTTTACTCTATTGTGTACAGAGACAATTATAGATCGGGCACCATTTAGTGTTCCCATAACTACTGACAGCAAAGCAATGTATTTAAATTTCATTGGATTATGCCCCATCACTTTTATCAACACAGCTATTACTTAGATGGATAGACTTTGCAGACCATGGAAATAAGAGGAACTAGCATTTAGGGATACATTATTAGAAATAAGTTTAGCAAATTAATAGAGTACTATTGTTTAAAACACTCATGACAAGATCCCGCTACAAACAGTGCGGCGCATAGCTAAAGTGCATATATTAAATACAAGGTAGAATAAGGTTAATCAAGAGACACTGAAAAACACTTTGAAGTCCTCCAAATGGCTCAAGGCGTATTTAGCCCTTGAGAAATGCAAAAGCAAGTGAAAAGCTATCCTAACTAAACAGCCAGTAAGAGGGTTGCAACATGACAAACATATATACTATGAGCTTGGAGACACAGCAAGCATGTTTGTGGCCTAGAAAACCAAAGCTAGATAACGTGAAATATGTCAAAAAATGAGGGATCAGCAAGGACAGTTTTTACACATTAATGTATGGATTATGACACAATTTTAAAATAAATACCAGGCCGACATTACTTTTGTGAAAGTGGAAGAAGTGACTAAACTAACACTAGAGATACACCAATCATGGGAGGGGGAATAATTCAATCTACAAAAGTGTTACCAATTTAACAAAGCAGCCAGACCAGTTGTACGAAACCATTTTGTAGCCCTTTTGAAAAATCATATGGTTTGCAACCTCAGAAGGGCTTTGAACAATGTACAACCTCCCCTTTTAAGACTCAGAAAAGTCTTTCAGGCCCAAAAAGGGCTTGTGCAACCCATACTGGATTGTAAATAGGAGTTGGTGTGAAAGAGGCATCCGTTTCCTATTTAAAAGTCTGAAAGGTATGTATCAATGGTTTGTGACCTAATTGTGATCCCAAAGAATTGGCCCTGATTTACGAAGGATAAGCTGATCCCATAGGACATCTTCCCCTTTGGGATTTGTGTTGGTGTCCTAGTTGGGGCGAGGTGTCAGTGTGGAAATTGGGCATCCCTGGTCTGCAAGCGGGAATGCCACATATGGCAATATATAAATATATATACACACAAATGAGGCATTACATATTTTTCACTTCACGTTATAGCTGAATCCTTCAAACACTTCTGTGCTCATCCATAAACCACATTAAAACTTAAAAAAATGCTGCTCCTAAGGATAAATTTCTTTCTTGAACTTTAACGCCAAGATCTATATGAAGGTGCCATTGAAGTGCTTGGAAAAGGTTCTACCATATTTAACCTATCCTAACAATCAAGTTTAATTGCACATAGATAAACTGGGATTAATAAACAACTTATCCTGAATTCCATATAGAGGATATCCTGTGACAAACCACAGATGTCTCTCTAGACCAGATCTTAACAGTGTGGGGGTTAATGGATGTCAAGGGGGGCATGAGGCTGTGGCAAAGAGAAGCACACATCCTGTCCTTGAAGAATGCTGACAAACATCAAACTTAAAAACAGTGATGTGATATAGTGAGGGTCAACAGAGAGGCCATGAACCACTGTGTAATGGGCAATCAGTAAAGTATTTTATCACCTATGTCCTGGCTGGGTGTAGCTGTCAAAGAAGGATCTCTAAGTTATCTATTATCCCTCACCTAGTCGTTTATGATAAAGGATCATGCAGTGGACATTTTTAGAGTTAAAGATCTGTCAATAGCATGTTGGCAATCATGTGTTTGAATGTTCCTTAAAAAGGATAACTCTACATTACTTCAATTATTGAAATGTTAAATATGTTAATAGTTGTCAAGTGGTCTAATTTCTCATGCAACACTTTCAACCAATGTGAGGATTTGGATGTACTATATGATATGGCTGTGAGGCCTTGCCGTGGAGTACACCTGCAAATACCATTTTGGGTCCAGTCAGTCTCATTCACTTAACCATAAGTTCAATCCTGAGTAGCTATGACGGTGAGCAGTAAGGCTTGGTAAAGAACTTAGGGGCCGATTCCGATTCGGGCTGGAAATCTCTCCGACCGAGCCGGACCTGGAGAGATTTCCGACCGAATCGGACCCTAGCAGTCCGACCGAACGAGTACGATGCGCACGCATGCTATCGGACTCGATTCGGTCGGACTCCCATTGAAGTCAATGGGAGCCGGTAGTACGACGCGTACACGGGCTCCCATTGACTCAATGGGCACGACGCGAACAAGGGACCACCTACAGCGTGTTCGCGTCGATGCGGGTCGCACCGTACATGCACGTGTAGGGGGGACCCATGGGTCCCCCCTGTGTGCGACTCGCACGCCTACGCTTCCAGGGGGGTCCGACACGGACCCCCAAAGTGCGGCTCCGACAGCTCCTTGGAGCCGGGCTGCGCGAGTCGGTCGGAGCGGTCGAGGTGCGCATCGTACTTACCCGGCCGGGAAACATCTCCATTGCGAGGTGCGCGTCGTCCCCGTGCGAGTCGGTCGGAGCGGTCGGGTCCTGCGAACGAGTCGGTCGGAGATTTCGCGAGCACACGCATCGTACTCGCTCGCCCGGACGCACGTACGACTCGGTTGGGAAATAGGGCTCCGAATCGGATCCGGTTAAGCCGAATCCGATTCGGTGCCCTACCGGCCGAGATCGGAATCGGCCCCTTAGTGTAAAGCATTTAACAGCACCAAACAATAAAATAATAAAGTCACACACCAAGAAAAAGACGCAACAACATTTTATAAAAATAGAGCCTATTTTTATGATTTTTAGAGACCTTGAGCATCGAAATCCACCCGAGGGTTCCGGAGATATAGATTTTAGAAGCTTTCATAACTTTTAAATGCAACCACAAACAAACATTGGCCGCTACAAAGTTTGTGAACTTTTGAAAACTTTTGAAAGAGTTAGTGCGAGTACTCCTGCCTGGGTAAGGAGGCCAAATCTGGCAGGGAAATGGTCTAGGCTACCAGAGAGTATACTTTGGACAGTTACCTGCCCACCAGAGTGTTTTTAAGGCAAGTTCCAAACTTTACAGGACGACTGCCATAGACATCAATGGAGTGGTCCTGTGCTGAGGATACAGGCAAACGATGCTCCAGTTGAGATGTGGTCAATTGGGTGTCTCTGTGGCTGACCCTCTGTGACCAGGTAATGAGGGGCGACTTTGGCCGCAAGGATTGGGGTCCCTCAAAGTCCTCTACGTTGCAGTAGTGGGCCAGCCGATACTGAACTACTGGTCTCCGTGCACCGCGGTTGGGTGAAATCCTTAGGTGGGGACTAGTGTCCCTTGAGTACAACGAATCCAGTCTCTGATTGCACTCCCAGGTCCAGCAAACACAGGTGCAACTTTTGCCTGTCTCGGATCTCTCCTTTTGTGTGCCTGGTCACTGGTATCGGCAAAACTTCTGCAGTGGCTACCAACTTGTTGATTTGGGCTTCTTCAGCTCTTGGGTCCCCTGAACTGGTTTCTGGGGATTAGTCAACTGATCCTTGGTCTCTCTGCTGTGGGTGAAGGCTGGGAACCAACTTTTCTCCGAGCCAGGAGTTGCAGTCACAGTCCAAACTTTATTACCCCAAAAGTGCAGCAGGTGCAGTCTCTCAATGGTGCAGCCATTCTTCATGGAGGTTAAGAGCAGCAGGTCAGTCCTTCTTCAGTCCTTTCTTCGATTGCAGCATGATCTGAGGGACAGGGTGCCAGGGGATCCATATTTATCCCAAGAAAGAGCCCTGAGGGGACCACGCAGTCACTAGCGAATGGGCTACTAGGTCCACTCCTAACTAGTGACGTGTTTCCTGTGATGTGTGGCTTCTGGCTATCCCAGAGAGCCCCATTCTTGACCCTCTAAAGATGGCACAACCCTTCCTTGGTTGCCAGGAGCAGGGTAGCAAACCCTAGGGGTGTGGATACTAGTGGGCTACAGGACAATGGGAAAACCTGTATGGGGACGGGCTGTCCCTCTCTGGCTCCTAATTGTCTGCAGGAACAAAAGGCATCCTGCTCAGGGGTGTTGTCGCAGTCGACCATTTAAAGGTAGCTACCTCTTGAAGCTCGCCTTTTGGGCTAACACCCTGAGTGGCCATCCTGGAGAGGAGGTGACACCTCACTCTGTGATAACTGCCTTTGTGCCTGGGCCTGTGAGCCGTACACACATGTCACCAGGTGGGCAGAAAGCTGTCTGTGTGTAATGGCCTTTGCAAGGCCGCTGAACGTTGCTGGATTGCAGAGTGGCAACTTTGTAAAGTTGCTTAACTTTAATAGTGACATTAAATTCGACCAGGGCATCAAGCTGGGTTTAATGCCACATTTAATTTGATACCATGCACAACCCTGTTAGATAGTTCCATTCAGAGGTAGCCAGGCTGGGGTGCCAGCCAGTGCTACGCAAACAAATGATGGACGGAATGCTGAACAAATCATACATTCACCCCCAGTCAAGAGATCTGGGTTAAATCCATCGTTCTTTTGCTCACCATGCCACCCCAGTTTAGACCCAGCCATATACAAATCAATCTTGACCCTGTGCCTCATGGGAACAGTCCAGACCAAACTGGTGCCAGCCGGTAACCTGTGTTAGCCAATGGGGCTTCTAACCTTTCCACAGCAAAATGACAATTTGAAAGTGTTGCTGCTAAGACATATGAAAAATATATGTCTTACCTAAAATATATTGCTCCCCTCCATAGGGCTCTATAGTCCTTCCTCAGGGGAGACCTACATATATCACTAAGGTGGCTTTGACATTAGTTGTAATGGCAAAGTCGAATTAGCAGTGTAAACTTTGCCCTTTCAGGGCCTCTTTTACAATATTTTGTCACACAGCAGCACAGCAAGCCTTCCTGCTGCACTGCCATGCATCAAAATAAAAGGGCATGAATGTGCCATATCTACAAGATACGGCCCATTCCTGTCCTTCGCCCCTGTGCCGGCGCACAAACAGCAGCCATGCGCCAGCGCAGACTACCCTTGCCTCATTTTGTAAGGGTGCCTGCGCTGAGAGGATGATTGTTTTTGTGTATGATGGGACACCGTCCTGCACAAAAACAATAATTAAAAGCATTTTCATCTTTAAATTTATGCTGCAGAAAGCAGCACACATAGAAAGAGGCAAAAAAACAAGGAGAAATAAATGTATTTCTCCTTGTTGCGCCTCCTAGAGAGTCGTAGGATTCTGATGCATTCACAAGTTTACAAAATGTTGTAAATCTGGGAATGGGTCAAGTTCAATGGATGATGTGTGGGATCACCCACAGTAACACCCATGGAATGCCTCTTTCACGCAGAGTTATGCGTGAAAGGGAAACATATTTACAAGGCCATGAAAAGTCACATAGGTTGACTTTACATGGCCTTGTAAATATGGGAAAGCCCATTGCACTGCCGGTGCGCCAATAAAAGTGATGCACTGGCGGCACAATGGGCTTGTAAATAAGCCCCTCCATCTGCAGTGGACCCTGCTAGGTAGTCCCATTCAGAGTTCAGCCAGGCTGGGGTGCCAGCTGGTAACCCTGTGTTAGCCAATGGGGCTACTAACCTTTCCACAGCAAAACAACACTTTGGAAGAGCTGTTGCTAAGACATATGGAAAAATATATGCCTTACCTAATAATACATGACTCCCTGCCATAGGGCTCTATAGGCCTTCCGTAGGGGAGACTCGCATATATCACTAAGGGAAGTGGTAGCTTTGCCATTAGTTGGAAGTTAAACTAGCAGTACAAACACTGCCCTTTCAGTCTGCAGTGGCAGGCTGAGATCCATTTTATCCTTTGTCACATTTAAGGTGGCACAAACAGTGCTGCAGCCCTGGTTGCACACTCTGTCTTACATGCCCTTGGTACCCTGGGTACCATATACTAGGGACTAATAAGTAAGTCAGTACTTACCAAGTGGGTGTATCTAATTAAACATAACTTTGGTATAGGGTTAGAACACTGGCACTGTGGTCTGGTTAGCAGGCCTCATTGTACTCTCAGAGTCAAAAAACCAGTAGCATCAGTCCAAAAATGTGTGGTGAACATGCACCAAGAGGCATTTCCTTACATGTCCCCTCTCCAGATGAAAGGTGATGAGCAACTTAACCTTTATCCTGGTGATTCTCATCATCTAAGTAGAAGAACCTGGAAAGGTCCTCTGCATTGGCATGGTCAGTCCCAGATCTGTGTTCCACCGTCAAGTCCATACCCTGTAGGGAAATGGACCACCTCAACAGTTTGGTCTGTGGTCAGTTTGAACTGTGAAACAAATAGGGTCTTAGCTTCTTCAGGGACCAAACCACAGCAAAGGTTTCACGCTCAATGGCACTCCAGCACTGTTCTCTGGGGAGGAGTCACTTGCTGATAAAGGCAACTGGTTGATCTTGACAATGGAAATCTAGCTGTGACAGTACTGCCCCAATCCCATGTTCTGACGCAGTTTAGACAACAAACTCTTTACTGAAGTCAGGTACCTTTAGGACAGGTGCTGAGCACATATCTTCCTTTAGGGTCTTAAAGGCCTTTTGACATGAGTCAGTCCATATGAATTTCCTTGGCTGCTTCTTGGAGATTAACTCTGTTAAAGGTGACGCTATGGTACCAAACCCGTTTACAAACCTCCTTTAGTACCGAGTCAGTCCTAAAAAGGCTCTGACTAGGGTCTGAGTCTTTGGAGCTTCCCAGGCCAGAATGTTCTGGATTTATGGCTGGAGAGGTTGTGCATGGCCTCTACCTATGTGGTGACCCAAGTATACTATGGATTCTACGGACTCTTGCCCTATTTGGCACTTACTTGCCTTAATAGACAGCCCTGCCTGCTGAAGGGCTTGAAGCACTTCCTTGAGGTGGACCAGGTGATCCTCCCAGGTGGAACTAAAGACCGCTATATCATCCAGATATGCTGCACTAAATCTTTCCAAGCCCGAAAGTACTCTATTCACCAACCTCTGGAAGGGGGCAGGGATATTATTCAACCCTAAGGGCATCACTTTGAATTGAGAGGGGCCTTCTAGGGTTGAAAAAGCAGACCTCTCCTTTGCTCCTTTTGCGATCTCTACTGCCAAAAACCTGAATTCAGGTCAAAGGTACTCAGATATTTTGCAGCCCCCAACTTGTCAATGAGCTCATCAGCTCTGGGTATGGGGTGAGTATCAATCTTGGTGACTGTATTTAGGCCTCTGTAGTACACACAGAATCTTAACTCTGGTTTTCCTCCTTTTGGATTTGGTTTGGGCACCAGCACTACTGGTCTGGCGCAAGAATGACTAGAGGGCTCAGTCACCCCCAACTCTAGCATCTTTGCAACCTCTGCTTTGATGCTAGCATTGACCTGGTCTGGCTATCTGTAAATTTTACTTTTGACAGGTCAACTGTCATCAGTGTCCACATCAAGGATACACCATGTTGTTGAACCTGGGGTCAAGGAAATCAGCTCAGAAAACTGTCCAAGCAAGTTGTAACAGTCTTTCTGTTGCTGACTGGTCAAAGTGGTAGATAGAACTACTCTTTCCACTGAACCATCTTTGACATTGGTTAACATCAGGTCTGGGAGAGGTTCACTTTCTTCCTCTTCTCCACCGTCCATTACCAAGAGCATTGTAACATCTGCTCTGTTGTGATGTTACTTGAACCTGTTTACTTGGAACATCCTATAAGGGTTCCTTGGACTACCTAACTCTACCAAGTATGTGACTTCCAAGATTGTGTAAGACTAAGTCCCTTAGTCTTGGAGGGATCTGGGAGCTACAGGCTCTAATACCCAAACCAATTGTCTAGCCTGGTATTATACCAGATAAGCCTTTTGGTCATACCAGTGCTTGACAAGTTCCTGGATAGCCTCCACGTTCTCTCACCACACTTAAAGGGCCCCTTACAGGGTGTTCAAAGAGTAGTTCAAATGGACTGAACCCTACTCCCTTCTGAGGAATCTCCCTGCAGGCAAACAGAAGGCATGGGAGAAGAATTCCCCATCTTCTTCTGAGTTTCTCTAGTAAACCCATGGTCATGCCTTTCATGATCTTGTTAAATCTTTCAACAAGGCCATTTCCTTGGGGATGGTAAGGTGTAGTGAATTTATAAGTCACTCCACACTCATCCCACATTGCTTTCTGATAAGCTGACATAAAGTTTGTTCCTGAAATGACCACCTTAAGGAAACCCACTCTGGTAAAAAATACCAAGTAAGGCTCTAGCTACTGCAGGGGCAGTGACTGTCCTAGGGGTTTGACTTCTGGGTAGCTAGTGGCATGGCCCACTACCAGCAGGCTAAACCTACGCCCAGAGGCAGTAGGTGGGTCTAGGAGACCAACTATTTCAATCCCCACCCTCTCAAAGGGAGTCCCCACCACAGGAAGTAGCATAAGGGTAACCTTTGGTTTGCTACCTGACTTGCCACTGGCTTGGCACGTAACACAGGAGCAACAGAACTCTTTCACCTTTTCTTGCATGACATCTGTGGCCAATAAAAATGATTGATCCAACTGTATCAGGTTTTGGTCTGCCCCAGATGTCCAGCTAAGAAGATGTAATGGGCCAAGTTAAGGAGGAATTTTCTGTACTGTTGAGGGACCACCACTCTCCTGGTTGCCACTGGTTTGGGGTCCCTTGCCTCACTGTGCAGGATTCCCTCCTCCCAGTATACCTTATGGGTACAACTGACATCTCCTTCCACTGTCTGACAGCCAACTGTCTCAGGCCCTCAAGAGTGGGGCAAGTCTTTTGTCCCTGGCTTAAGTACTCTCTGGAGGGATTACTTGCTCCTTGAAGTTCTGGCAGGTCAGGCCAGTCTTTTAAGGCAGCACCCTCTGCTTCACAGACCAGCCCTTCCACCTGAGGGTTATGCTCCTTCTAGGTCTGTGGACGTTTGGAATAGGCCTTCCCAAGATTCCTCCCCCTTCTCTTGGTACTTGGCCGACTCTTTCAGAATTCACAGCCCTTGACTATCCCTTAAGGCTTTCTGTGCTCTGGTGGAGAAACAAACCCACTCAGGGAGAACCAGCATTGCTACATGAGTCCTTCTCTCCACCTCTGCCCAGGCAGAAATGTCAAGGTTGTTGCCCAATAGACACTCCACAGGGATGGCAGTGGGTGAAGCTACTTTCTTGGGGCCAGTAACCCCTCCCGCTCAATGTCTACCACAGCTATGGGATGTGACTTTGTAACATTGTCAAAGTTAATAAATTCATGCTCTTCATCAGGTAGGCTCTAGCTTGGGGAAACCAGCTTGTCCATAACCATGGTTATGCTGGCAGTTATATTTCTCAAGGCCTGGACTTTTACTCCATTGATTCTTGGCCACTTCCTGTACTTTACTATACTGGCAGGCCAGTGGGACAAGGGGTCAATTTTCTCACCACCCGGGGAAACTAATGTGGCTTCAGTGTAAACCCTGCAATCCACAGGCACAACGCCACCCTAATCCCTACGCTGGTGATTCCCTTGGAACTATCACCAGTAGGTGATTTCTTTGTGCATGAAGGATCCCCCTTCTTGTTCTCTGGCTGCCTACAGTCATAGCACACCCTAGCCTTTAATGGGTCAAACTTCTTTTACTGATACTTCCTCCCCATGAATTGGGATGTGGCTCTGGGCTCCTCAACTTGGGCATCTTTTCGGTCTCTTTGGGTTTCTCTGTCTTTTTAAATTTGGCCCCATCTTTCCCCTGGAGGGGGGTCTGTCCCACCTTTTTGTGTTTACCAGCATGGCACCTTTTGGGCACCCTAGCGTGTACCCACTCGTCAGCTATCTTCCCCAGCTCTCAAGGGCTAGATACCTTTGAGTCTACCAGATGCTGGTGTAACTTCTCTGCGGTACACTTTGTAAGAATGTGTTTTTTACCAACAAATTCTATAGGCCCTTATAGGTAACAACCTTGTTACCCTTAATCCAGCCATCCAGGGACTTCACAGAGGCATCTAAAAAATCCTCCGATGTCTGTGTTACCCCCTTGTATATGCTCCTAAACTTGTGTCGCTACTCCTCTGGGGTAGGATCAAATAGCTCAATGAGTGCCTCTCTCTTGTGGGTGTAAGACTCTGCCACCTCATCCTCAAGTGTAAGCAGTCTATCTCGTCATACTGTTGGTATCAGTTTGAAAGTAAGGACCCCCAAAGTCGTGCACTCACCCTCCTCTTCCTATGAGCTCTCTCATAGGATGCTAGCCACTTGTCTATGTCATCCCCCTTTGTGTATTTTGGAAGAATACCCTTGGGTAACCTGGGATCATAAGCACCAACTGTGATTACCCTTGCTTCTCTGTTGCTTCCACCATTATCTTGGGGTTTCATCCCTAGCTTGACCTGCCTTTCTTCTCTTCCAGGGCCAGCTTCCTCTCCCGGTTCTCATGTTAGTTGAGCTGGGCTGTTAGATTCTGTGGTCTCCTCACCAAAGAAGAGTGCCTTTCACTCCCAGACAGGGAGTTAACCCTTGAACGAATTGTGGGGATTCCAATCTCAGTGTCCCCATCTAGCTCCTCGAAGTCTGCATCATCCCACTCTTCTTCACTGTCAGTGGGGGTGATCTCCTCATCCAGCTGGAGCTGGGCTTTCCTGGATTCCTCCCAAGCTTTGAGGGCTTTCTCAAGATCCTCTTTGGATACAATATTACATGGGAATGTTTTTATCTCCCTGCACAGTCACCTCAGGGTATTCATTTTGAGTGTGGTCAGGGCAGCCAAGTCGATTCCCTTGCTCTCCATCCTTAAAGACTTGTAGAAAAAAAACTTTTTGCTACTTTTTGACTTTTCTTCTAGAGAACAGGTGCCTTTGGATTTTCAGAGATTAGCAACTTCATAAACTTTTTCTTGATGTCAACTTGGCAGTTTCTTTTCCATGGTTACCAATTTATTAGCTGTTTGGTACAGCTAAACACAAGCTCTGAATCCCACCACTAGGCACCAATGTGAGGATTTGTGTGTACTATATTATATGGCTGTGGGGCCTTATCATGGAGTTCACTAGCATATACCATCTTGGGTCCAGTCAGGCTCGTTTAGCTAGCCTTAAGCTCAACTCTGGGTAGCTGTGGCTGTGGGCAGTAAGGCTTGGCAAAGGAACTTAGGGCCTCATTACAATGTCGGTCGGAAAGGCTCCGAACGGCATTCAGATTTTCCTAACCCGACTCGGAACCCATGTTTCCGACTGACTCGTAAACATTTCCGACCGACTGATTACGATGTAAGGTAACCGTTCAGTCTTTCCGACTCGCTTCCGACCGGCATTCAGAGACTCCAAGTCGGTCGGAGTCGAATCGTACAGCTCTATGGACCGCGTTTCCAACTGACGTATTATGATGTTGGATTCGGATAGCCTTTCCGAATTGGTTTGTCCAACACGGAACGGCTGCCGGGAACTGACTTTGGGGGCCCGGAGACCTCCGGTTGGGGCCCGTGGGGGTACCCATGGGGCCCCGCTTTGAAACCATGCACAGTGTGGCAGGCACCATGGGGTGCCCACCACAGGGTGCAAGGCTTTCGGCAACCACCCCTTTCTTCAATGGGAGCGTGGGTTGTCGATCGGAACACAGGCTCCCATTGAAGTCAATGGGAGTCTTACTGAACGGTGTTCGGAACCATCGTAATTGGTCAGTCGGACTCCCCGAACCTGAGTTGGTCAGAAACGATTCCGTCAAGGAGTCGGTCAGAATGCTTTCCGACCGACATCGTAATGAGGCCCATAGTGTACAGCATTGAACAGCAATAAACAACATAATAACAAAGTCACACACCAAGAAAGAGACAGGATAACAATGTATAAACAAAGAGTGTATTTGTATGCATCTTTGAAGACTTTGATCATCAAAATCTATGGAAAGTACCAGAGATACAGAGTTTTATCACTTTTAAATGCAACCGCAAACAAGCATTGCTCACTACAAAAGTTTGTAAACTTTGAAAAGTTTTGAAAGAGATAGTGCGAGTACTCCGGCCTGGGTTTGGTGACCAAATCTGGCAGGGAAATGTTCAAGGGGGCAAGAGAGGATACTTCAGACAGTTACCTGGCCCTCAGAGTGTTTTAAGGCAAGTTCTAAACTTTACAGGACAACAGGCATAGACATCAATGGAGTGGTCCTGATGCTGGCGCTACAGGTAAAGGATGCTCAAAAAGATGCTATGGTTGAGGTGCAGTCACTGTGGGCATCTCTGTGGTTGTCGGTCAGTCCATGAGTCCATGAGGGATGAGGGGATACTTTGGCCACAGGGATCAGGGTCACTCGAAGTCCTCTACGTTGCAGTAGCGGGCCAGTCAATGCTAAGCTACTGGTCTCTAGGCACCACGGTAGGTGCAAAATACTTAGGTGGGGTTTAGGGTCCCTTAAGTACAATGAATCTGGTAGTTGATCCCACTCCCGGGTCTGGCAAACATGGGTGCAACTTTTGGCTATCTTATGTTTGTCCTTTTGTGTGGCAGACGACTGGCAGTGGCAAAACCTTTGCAGTGGCTACCAACCTGTCAGTTTGGGCTTCTTCAGCTCTTGTGTCCCTGGAGCTGGTTCCAGGGGATCAGCCGAATGATCCTTGGCATTACTGCTGAGGGTGAAGGCTGGGAACCAACTTTTCCCCGAGCCAGAGTCACAGGCACAGTCCAAACTTTACTTGCCCTAAAGTGCAGCAGGAGCAGTCCTCTCGATGGTGCAGCCTTTCTTCGTGCAGGTTAAATAAATACTCAGATTTGTAGAGTATGGCTAATCACCCGTGAGGGTATCCAGGCACTTTTATTTTTGGTAGGCATGGGAGATTAAGTGATTCATTAAGAATCACAGGATCTTGAGCTAACGCCGTGACTCAAACCTGGATCCCCAGTTTCAAAGTCAGCAGCTCTGGCTGTTACCCCACATTAAGGGCAGCAGGGCAGTCCTTCTTTTGTCGTTTCTTTGATTCCAATGTGATCTGAGGGGAAGGGTGCCAGGAGTGCCACATTTATACTAGCAAAGAGCCCTGAGGGGACCATGCGGTCACTAGCCACTGGGCTACTGGATCTCTTCCTATCTAGTGTTGTGATTCCTGTAATGTGTGGCATCAGGCTATCCCAGAGTGCCCCATTAATGCTCCTTTCAAGATGGCAGGACCCTTCCTCAGTCGTCAGGAGCGGGAAAGCCCACCCTAGAGGTGTGGCTACCAGTGTGCTATACGCCCTCGGGAAAACCAGTTTGGGGGCGGTTTTCCCTCTCTGGCTCGGTCCCCTAATTGTCTGCATGATCATAAAGCATCCTGCTGAGGAGTGTTGTCGCAGTCGGCCCTTGAAAGGCAGCTTCCCCTTTGAAGCTCTTCTTTTGGGTTAACACCCTGAGTGGCCATCCTGGGAGAGGAGGTGACACCTCACTCTGTGGCAACTGCATATATATTTCTGGGCCTGGGAGTCATTCACACGTCTCCCCAGGCAAACAGAAACCTGTCTGTGTGCCAGGGTGTTTGCAAGGCCATTGAACAAGCTGGAGTGCAGAGTGGTAACTTTCTAAAGTTGCTTAGCTTTCATAGCAACAATAAATTCAACCTTGGTATCAGGTCATGTTTAATGCCATGACTAATTTGATACCATTCATCGCCCCTGCTAGGTAGTCCCATTTTGAGGCTAGCCAGGCTGGGGTGCCAGCCTGTAACCCTGTGTTAAGCAATGGGGGTACTAACCTTTCCACAGCAAAACAACAATTTGGAAGTGCTGTTGCTAAGACATATGAAAAAATATATGTCTTACCTAATAATACAATGCAAAGTAAATACTTGCCAATTGGGTGTATCCAATTAAACATACCTTTGGTATAGGGTTAGAACACTAGCAATGGGGTCTGGTTAGCAGGCCTCAGTGCACTCTCAGAGTTGAAAAACCAGCAACATCATTCTAAAAATGTGGGGGTGAACATGCAAGAAGAGGCATTTCCTTGCAACCGGTCTCTGTATTTTAGCTAAGAATACATTGAATTTTGGTGCTTGTAATTTTTTGGTTTACAGTGTAAGACGTAAAGATGTCCTAGTATTGTATTAAAAAGATTGAAGACCATTGCTCCGTACCTTCAATGCAGAAAATGTCAAATCAAACTATATATTTACCTCTTCCACATTATCACATCCACTAGGAGAGCACAACATGCAGTCCCCAAAGCTTAAAAAAATAAAGAAAATTGAAAAATGTGTTACATATCTTTATTCTATGAAAATAAATAAATTATAATGTAAGTTATTAGAAATATAGATCCATCTTCGATGTTAATTATCTTTTTAAACATTTACAATACTTATTAAATAATATAAACTACTCATACTACATAGAAATACATTTTAACAAAGGTATTTAACACTATAATGGTTAAATTAAATATTCTCACTGTTGGAAGCCGGAGTCCCCGTCACGCGTCACGCGTCACTGTCACAAATGCGCGACCCGGGACTCCCTACTCAACGTTAGGCCAAGTAAGGACACCGTTTGAGATAGCCCTGCTCACCCCCTTAGTAGCTTGGCACGAGCAGCCAGGCCTATCTCCAAGGCACGAGTGTACAGTGTGTGCAACCACGCCCACAGCAACCCCCTGGTGACACCACAAATGGACTCCACACGAGTTTGATAAAACGAGTATAAACTTTATATAGAAAGATATACGATCAGACCACACGTTACAAAAGCCAACATATAATAAAGGGTAATATTCATTCCGGCTGCTTGGTAGGTTCAAATCCCATCCACCGCTTTCCAAACGCTATGCTGGTCGTAATGCTAGAATCACACACGTTGCAATGGACACACAATAGTGCTCTGCTTAACAATACAATCCTGTGCTGGGCACAGGAGAAATAATACAATGCGTAACGATACACTCCGGTACCTGCAATGGGAGAAATTATGCAATGCGTACCGCTACAATCATGTACTTCGCAATGAAGGAATAATGCAATGCGTCACACCCCAATCACGTACTTTGCAATGAAGAAACAATGCAATGCGCGCCGCCACAATCATGTAATTTGCAATTTAGGAATAATGCAATGCGTAGCTACAATCATGTACGTTGCAATGACGAAATAATGCAATGCGGGCCGCTACAATCCTGTACTTTGCAAGGGAGAAATAATGCAATGCGTAGCGCTACAATCGTGTACTTCATTAGGCGGAAATAATGTCAGGCATCATAAGACAGTCCGGCAGTTCGTTAGCAGCAATATTGGCAATGTGTATTACGACAGTCAGCCTCTTCGATAACAGTTGCCCCCCACACGTATTCACAATGAAATGAAGTACAGCTTCCCACTCGGGCCCCAGTACCACCACTCCTTGGTCAGTACGGGCCCCAATCTGAGCCGAAGCAAAGGCTCATGTTGTCAGAAGGACGGAGAGGCTGAGAGAGTGTCCCTCCGAGCCCGCACCCCGCCCAGGCAGTGATCCACGTTACCTTGGGGCGCGACCCAACTCTCCTCTCCTCCTTCAATGAACTAGGCCTTTCGTGCAGAACTTTCTCAATGGGCCTCAGCGGCTCGGCCTGGCAGCTCAGCTCCTCCGGGGCTGCGGGTCTGGGCCGCGACTGTTAGGAAGGTCTCAGGCGGCCGCAGGGCACACGTACCCCACACCCCTAAGATTACGTTACTCCGGGTGCACGTTCACCACCGCACCCTCCGGGTCTCTTCTGTCACGAAGCCACACACACAACGCTGATGGGACTTTACGTCGACTCCGAGTGCACGTTCAACCGGCACTCCTTCCTGTGGTCTCAGTTCGCACCAAGACACGCACACCACGCTGCAGAGGCTCACTTTCTTCCGGTGCACACAATGATCAGCCGATCACCTCCACAGTCCCAGATTGCACCAAAGCACGCACACTGCTTCACTGAGACTTACTCCAATTCCGGTGCCCCGATATCCAGGCTCTCTTCACCAATGCCTCCGGCCGCACCTCGACACGCTCACCGTGTCCGAGCCTCGCTTCTCCTCCGGTGCACTCAATCACCAGGCGCTCTTCACCAACACCTCGGTGCACCACGACACGCACCCTGCGCGTCCAAGACTCACTCCACTTCTGATGCACACTCGTTGACCAGGCGCTCCTCGCCAACGCCTCCAGTGCACCACGACACGCACCCAGCGCATCCGAGACTCTCTTCACCTCAGATGCACCCGCTCACCAGGCCCTCTTCACCAGCGCCTGCGGTGCACCCCGACACGCACCCTGTGCGTCCGAATCTCACTTCACCTCCGGTGCACACTTCACCAGGCGCCCCTCACCGACGCCTCCTGTACACCATGACACGCACCCTGCGCGTCCGAGACTCACTCCTCCGTCGATGCACACGTTCACCAGGTGCTCTTCACCAACGCCTCCTGTGCACCACGACACGCACCCA
Organism: Calotriton arnoldi; assembly: GCA_963921515.1. NCBI lineage: Eukaryota > Metazoa > Chordata > Amphibia > Caudata > Salamandridae > Calotriton > Calotriton arnoldi. Next base: position 985,535 of record CAWUFW010002192.1, on the reverse strand, counting down.
GCGCGTCCGAGACTCACTCCTCCGTCGATGCACACGTTCACCAGGCGCTCTTCACCAACACCTCCTGTGCACCACAACACGCACCCAGCGCGTTCGAGTCTCGCTTCTCCTCCGTGTGTCCAAGATCACAGGGCACACCTTCTGAGGGTCTCAGGCTGCCACAACACGCGCCCACCGCGTTGCTTGAAACGTCTCTGGAAACTTTTATGTTCCTGTGTTTCCAAACAGGGAGCCAGCTCACATCGGGCCCTTGGGGTTACAAGACACAGCACATAGCACAGTCTTCTTCAAGCAGGGGGACCCAGCGCCTGCAAGCACAGTCCCAACAGCCTCTCCCTTAGTTAGAACAGCAAACTGCAGACCAGCCCCAGATCACGAAGCAAGGATTGGTCTCCCCAGCAGTCTCTTCAGTTGCTCCTTCTTTAGCAGAGGTTCCTCTTGACCACAGAATGGGTCCAAGCCTTTTCAGTCTCAATCCATTTCTGTTTCATTCCAACGTTCAGGGGTTTCAGCTCTCATAGATATACCCCTAAATGTCTTTAAAGTTCGTTGTGCTCAGGGGTCCCTGACCCCTGCCTAAATCAGTTCTGGGTGTCTCCCTCCCAGTGTCACCTTTCTCCCTTTGATACTGGGGGTCTGGATCCTCAATCACTCAGCAGGAGATGGGTCAATTGTTTTATAGCCTCAACCCAGGCCTCTTCACCTCCCAGGGCTTCTCCTTGCATACTCTCCAGCTGCAGGTCAGCCTGGTGCCATCTCACCCCCTCCCCTCTCAGATCCAGACAGTCAATCTACATTCAACAGAGACACACAGAAAAGCTGAAAGCACAAAACTCAGCCACTTTCTAAAAGAGCGGCTTCTGAACACACAGTGACAAAACCACTTTCATAGAAAGATGGGGTTATGACTCTGTGAGTTCATACATACCAAACGTCACTTCTCCATTCTAAACTTATGGGAAACTAGGCTAACAAACACAATACCCAGCCTCCCCCATTCTGTCCTATGGGCAGAATGGCCTTTCACCAGTGAAAAACGAAATGGAGTGTTTTTCACTGTCAGGACATAACACACACCTCAGTATATGTCCTGCCTTTTACTTACACGGCACCCTGCCCAGGGGTTACCTGGGACGTACCACAGGGGTGCCCACAGTGCATGTAAAAGGGAAAGTAAGGCCTGACAAGTAGCTATACTTGTCAGGATACATGCTAACTTAGCAAACTGCACGCAGGCCCTACACTGTAGGCCTGAGTTCCCTTCTCCGCGTGCCCTTGCATTACTAGCCCTGGCACACACAGTGCACATCACTAGGGACTTTACTAGTAAGGCAAACATACCAATCATGGCCAACCAATTACCATTACACTTTACACAGGGAGCTACTGTTCTTTGACACTGATCAGCAGTGGCAAAGTACCCAAAGCATCTAAATTGGCACTCTATGTCAGGAAAACGGTCTAGGGGGAAAGCGAAACGTTTTAGGGAACTTTAGCCAAAAAGGCCAAGTCCTACACTCACTCAAACGGAAACCATTTTGAAGAAAGTGTTGGACACTAAATAGTTAATATTTGATATTCGCACTTCAATCTAAAACATTTTGAGGAAGGTGTTGGACACTAAAGGGGTGACTTTTACTGTTCCCACTCCAGCCTAAACTATTTTGGAAAAGGTGTTGGACATAAAAGGGGCATCATAATTTATTCCAGCTCCAATCCACACTATTTTGGCAACATCTACTATTCAAACTCTTTTCTAAACCATTTTGAGGAAGGTGTTGGACTCTAAAGGGGCAAAATATACTATTCCAACCCCAAACTAAACCATTTTAGGGAAGGTATTGGACACTAAATGGGTGACAATTGCTATTCCCACTCCAATGTAAACCATTTTGTAGAAGGTGTTGGACACTAAGGCAGTTACATTTAATATTCCTACTCCAATCTAAGCCAATTTGGAGTAGGTGTTGGACACTAAGGGGGTGACATTTACTATTCCCACTGCAATCTAAACCATTTTGGGGAAGGTGTTGGACACTAAAGGAGTTCGATTTGCTATTTCCACTCTAATATAAACCATTTGGGGGAATGTGTTGGATTCTGAAGGTGTGACATTTACTATTCCCACTCCAATTTTAACCATTTTGGAAACGTATTGGACACTAATGGGGTGACACTTACTTTTCCCACTCCAATCTAAAGCATTTTAGGGAAGGTGTTGGACACTGAAAGGTTTATATACGCAGTCAATACTCCCTACTCATGCATATATCTTTATATATAAAATGAAATAAAAAGTACTTGGAAGTCGCAATAACACAAACTGAAAACGTATATATTTAAAATTAAGCCTTAAATCATAAAATAATGTTAATCACTATTGATAAATAATATATGCTTATTATTATTTATTAATATTCCTACATTTTGAAACATAACATAAACAACATAATTCAAAATTGAAAATCATTTAATATAAAAAAACATTTAAAACTAATTTTATAAATATATAATAAATATACATTTTATTTAAATAAAAAAAAATAGAATATACCCAACAGAACGTTTTCCAATAATAGAAATACCAAAAATGCCATTATATTTTTTTATAACATTTTAAAATAAATAAACCTATAGCTTATAAATGTACAAACAAAATCTTAAATAAGATATCATAAGTAATACATATATATTCTATCTTCATAATTTAATTATACATAATTAGGAATATTTTCAAAATCGATTCAAAAATAGAAAAAATATGAATCTCCCCACCCTTATCCCCTACAAATCGAACATCCTTCTTCCTTAAAGAAATATATACATAGTGTTTATAAATTAATACAACTGTAAACAAAAACTTCAAAAATTTCATAAATAATAAATTATCTTACTAAAGCCACAAATTTAAAAAATTGATAAACACATAGGTCCTGATTACGATGTCAGGCAGACGGATTGGGAACTGACCGACCTCAGGTCGGCGGTTCCGACCGCATCATTTGGATGCGCCCACACACAGTGCAGTCGAAAACATCCATTTTCCTGTAGGAGCTTGTGTGGTGGGCAGAAAATCCCCACAGCATAAGCTCCCATAGAAAAATGGAGGTTTCCAAACATCCCTGCACCAAGGCCCAAATGAGGAGACTGCGGAGGGACGGGGGCCCATCTAGGGGCCCCCAATGTCTCTTTCCGACAGCCTTTCCATGTCGGAAAGGCCGAAATGGAATGGCTGTCAGAAACTGACATTATAATACCGATGGCGTAAACGCTATCTTTAAGGGATTATGGTGAGTTTCCGATCACCCGTTGGAAAGCTTTGGTTGGTCCCTCCGACTGTTGCCTCCGACCACACGCATCGTAATGCGTCGGTCGGACCGCAGCAGGAGATGGCGGTCAGACTGCAACCAACGAGCCGTCTGTTGTGGTCAGACCGTTATTGTAATTAGGCCCGGAAAATCAAACTAACTACAAATAAAAAAATCACATGAAATAACTCTTACAAACGATATTATATACAATTATATTTTCTAAAACAATATTTTTTACAACAATATTCAAAATAATTCTTAAAACAATATTCTGTCCTTCAATATTCCTGTCCACAATATTTTTGGCATTCCGATATTCTTATTCTTTATTCAATATTTTGTACAAACACCCCAAAATATTGGCTGCATAAAACTGTTTTCGCATTGTAATCAATTTAAAAAAAGAATAGGAAGCAGCTTTTGATAGCACTTAAAAAAAGGAAGAATAAATTAAATGTGCACTGGAAAAGAGTGCAAAATGTGAATTATTGCTTAAAAATATATTAGCCAATAAGCACAATCAAAAATCTCCAAGTGGGGAAAAGAACGATTGAAGATAATCTAATAATTCTTATAGAATACGAAAGGTCCTTGCTGTGCAAAGTACATCAGTCACAAAGATGAAGCCCTCTGCTAAAACAAAGATCCTTCTAAATCCATATGTGGACAAAGAGATAAAGCCTCAATATTTTAAAAATACTCTTTATTTTTATATTAACTGCAAAGGCAAAACAAATGAGTAAACGTTGAAGACTAAATAGATCAAACCTTCTCTATCTGTTTGAGCAAACCCCTGAATTAGTGGACTGGTCTGAAAGCTATGGGTTGATTGTTGACAGAAGAAGGAAGGAAGCAAACAAAAGTGGATTTTGCCTCATCCTTCACGGGTCAACTCAATCTGTAAGGTCGAGGAGGGACTGATTGTCCTCAGCACTGCTATAACACCAGTAGAAGCAGAAATTCAACCGAGAGCAAGCAAAATTGCCCATGTTTTAATTCAACATACAAGTCTGTTTGGAAATCATGTATATTTGTATCCTTAAAACGCATCAAAGAAGCTTACTCCAGTTTCCAAGCAATTTAGTTATTCTAGGGACCATGCATATATAAATCAGGAGAATCATCTTAAGTAATGATTTGGTCTCAAAAGAAAGATGTTTACAACCTTCTGATTCCAACAATGGTTTCTTACCAGTGTGCAACTGTAGAGATGCTCAAGCCTGGTCCCCTTCTTTTTTGTCCTCATAAAATCCAGAGTTACTTTGCAGCCTAAAATTCAGTAGTTGGAATGTTCATGGCTTCTATCATTGTGTAGAGTGGGGCAGTTTGACCCTCTACCTATGGACCAACACATCATATTCTTGCAAATGACTTGGTTGCAACAGAAACTGAATATTGATGGCTTTGTGTCCTTGTGCAAGCAAGGGCAGACTAGAGGAGGAGACTATCTGAAGGTTTGCTTACTCTGATATTCAAAGAGATAGTTGGTAATTTAAGAAAAGCAGATCTGAGCACACAGTGAATTCAAGTAACTGCTAAAATAAAAGTTGCAGATAGACAGCAAACTGCAACTTAAATTTTAGTGTATGTCTATTTAAATAAGGAGGTGAAATCCAACTTCAATGACCTTTTGGACAATTTTGAAGTTATAATTACTAATCTATGATTAGAATGTCCTGACTCTTCCTTGATTACAACTCAAGAGTTCAATATAGAAATTATTCCTACAAAATCAAATGACCTATTAAATGATCTCCTTGAATTGCACAATAGCCACATTGCAACGTTTCCGGCTGAGCACTCTTCTATGAAATCAGGCTATATGTGTAACTGGCTGGCAAGGAATGGTCTTGTTAGCTTAAATGGTCATTTTCCATTGAATTTCCCAGTGCTACAAACATTTCGTTTTGGCTCCCATCACTGCACAATTGATTATGTGTTTGTTCCTTTTCAGTGGCGGCTCGCATAGGGCGTGCTGTGGGGCGGTGGGGCGGGGCGGGGGAGGGGCAGGGTAGGGGGTTAGTAAACTCGGACATACGACGGAACGTAATAATTACATTCCTCCGTTCTGTCGTATGTCCGCGTTTACTACCCCCCGCCCGCCCCACCGCCCCGCAGCACACCCTATGCGAGCCACCACTGTTCCTTTTGGTGATTTTAGTTATATTTGTGATTTCAATGTTTTGAGATGTAAGGAAAGGAATCATTGGGTATTACTGAAGGGAGCATTATCAAAAGATAAGGTATTGCTGTTCAATATGGATTATCCCAGAAGACAAAAAATGAGCCTGGATCCTAGGCAATTACAGTTACTTGCTGAGTTTCAAGCCACAACCGACTTACACTCAGACTTATCTGTATTTTGAGATAAATTATTATGCTTTGCCTCCTTAACCGATACAATAAATGCAACCAATGTGCCAGGCATAATCAATGGAGTGCCATGTCCCAGCGCTGGTTTGATTATGAATGTAGAGAACAAAAAAAGTAAATTTTTAAAGTGCAATATTTATATAGGAGAGCTCCTAGAGATGTTAAATTAGAAAAGTACAAATATGCTAAAGGGAATATAATAGTGTCATTAGGATTAAAAAAGATACTTTTTGCAATAAATGCTGTAATGAAATGGTGTAAGTAATTCAGTTGGAAAATCAAAAAATTGTGGGTTTTGGTGAATAATATTTTGCATACAAATGCTTTAACTCTACCATATATGACTGATGAAGAAGAATGGGTCCCTCGTGTAATCCATTTATTTATCCCGTCTCCCCTTCTGAAAAGTGATCGAAAACCAGCACATAGCTGACAGTAAAAAAATTGATTTATTTTTAGCAAAAGGGATAACGGATACCACAACATCATTTAAATTAAGTAGCACTGTCGACCCAGTTAATATTCAAGAAATCAAATATTGATTGGTGGGCAGAAAATTTCCAGTTATTGTTTCAATGGAGAGCCAAGATTGGCATTATCTCCAAATCATGGAGGGACTCTATAATATAACCAATCCTGGGAGCATCCCCGCACATTACAGGTTTAGTCTTCTATATGTTTCTGACATTTTATTAATTTTCCTAGAGGAATCGGTTGTTTATAATAAGTTATTACCTTAGAGCAGGAGGGCTTTCAGGCTGGCCATTCTATAACTGGCCAGTGTTTGGCTCGTGCGGAATCATACAAAGTCCTTAGATACAAATCCAATGCTGTACTGTTGTAAGGTTGACTTTTGCATGTCCTTCGATCATGTTAACGAGGGGCTGCTATGGAATAAATGGTCCATATGGAATGCACAGCGGGACTTTTTAACTTAATTCAAGCTTTACATACAACCTATTCAGTTTGAGTGAATTAAATTCCTCTGGCTGTCTTTTAAAAAAAAATACTAATATACGTAATGGTTTACATCAAGGGTGTGCTTTGGCACCTCCTCTTTTTGGTCTATATGTGTAGGATATGCAAGCCATATTGGACAATTGAAACTCTTTTTCTCCTAATATTGGATCAAAACATATTCCTTGTCTCCTTTATGCAGACGACATTGTAATGTTAGAATATACTCCAAGTAGGGTTCAGGAGAAGCTTAATGCAGTGTCTAGCTATTGAAAGTAGAATTATTTTTGGTTCTTTGATCAGGATGGAGGATGTTAAATCTTATAAATATCTGGGGTTGCATGGTTCCTCAAATTTGAATTGACGTATCATGTATACACCATAAAATCTAGAGCACTCTTGCAAACAAGGTCCTTGGTAAAATGTAATCACATTTATGGGTGTTGTCGCTTGCCCCATTTCTAAAGGCCCTTTTATGTAAGATTCTAGTGATGACACATCACGAGTCAGAAATATTTTGTCGGGAAAATAATAATATTTTACACTCGGTGTTTAAAGTGAATACTTAACCTCCCAAGAGGGTCAATGACACAAAGGGCCTAATTACGATGTTGAACAGACGTAACCGTTGCGGTCTTGGGACCAACTGACCTTCGGTCGGCGGTCCCGACACCGCTATTAAAATGCGGCCGCACATGGTGCTGTCACATACTCCCATTTGTCTATGGGAGCTTGTGCTCTTGCCATAAACCGGCCATAGCACAAGTTCCTATAGACAAATGGGAGAATTTGTTCATCCCTGCACCGCGTGGCAGGCACCATGTGGTGCCTGCTACACGGTGCAGGGATTAACAGGGGGGCACCATAGGTGCCCCATCGGCCCCCAACCAGAGGCTGCAGGGTGAAGGGGGCCCTGCTAGGAGCTCCCAATGTCGCTTTCTGACAGGCTTTCCATGTCGGAAAGACCGACATGGAAAGCCTGTCGGAAACCAACATCGTAATCCCTACGGCAGAAACGCCGTCCATAGGGATTACATGCAAGGCCTCTGACTAGCCGATGGGCTCCTTGAGCCCGTCGGAATCCAGATGGAATGACCATCCAGTTTCACTTTTGACCGCCTGCATCGTAATGCGGCTGTCAAAACTGAAACCGCGATGAGACTCGGAAAGCCTCCGACCTGCGTTCGGAGGCTCTCCGACTATCATCGTAATGAGGGCCAAAGTATCTGTTGCAAATTAAATTTGCTGTCATGGTGGCATGTGTCAGGTATTTGCTTTTTAAAATGTCTTCATAAACTTTCCTCACTTGACAATCCGTACAAAATATCTGAAGTCTGCTGGTTTGAATCACAACACAACATCAACGCATGGCCAGGCTCTCTTGAAATATAGCAATAAACTTAATCAGTATTATTTATTTGTCTGGGGCTATAGTATGCTGGGACCCTTTTCTTTTGTAGAAATTACTTTGCGATGAAGTGTTAACTGTGTCTATTTTTCATGATAAAGATTATTTATCTCAAAAACCTCCCATCAGATTACCCTGACAAACCTTGGGTAACCCAGATTTTTCCCACACATCCACTATTTACTGGACCCATCTTTTCATCAACACATTTTAAAAGCGCGGTTTGGTTGTACCCCGATTATAGGGGTCCCTGGCATATTTCTCAGATTTAAGGATAGAGGGGGGATTTGTATATATCATTTTAATGGCTATTTCTCATGTTTTAATTGACTGCCCACTGGTCTTAAATTTTCGCGTTTGGGTTTTTGAAAAAATAGAGTACGTACAAGACGCAGTGGTGCAGAGCTTTTGTCTAATATGTGTTTCTTTGATATTACTATCGGTCTGGACCGATTTTTAGGAGCTCTGAAAAATTTAGAAAGTTATTAATGTGTATGTAATACATTGAGGTAAAATTAATTTTAGTAGTGTGTTTTGACTGTTTTACAAATGTCTTAATAAACGTGTTTTTTTCTTTCTTTACATTGTTCCTTTTAGCAATTGTTGGAAATGACCATCTTTTGTTTGGTATTCCCCCATATTTTTGCCTGAGCTGTTTTCATTGGCTTTCGGACTAATGTAGAGTAAAGTGCTGTGCACTGCCTTAAAATGTGCTGAAACTGTGACACACCTGAGCAGCACATTTCACTTACTTATAAGTCCCTTCTATATGCTTCTATATTTACTGAGGGTTTGTAAATTAAACGCTACTAGTGAGCTGTAGCACCCATTTTGCCACCCACTACAGTAGCGCTGTAGAGCTCATCTCCTGGCATGACAGAGCAGCCTGATTGTGCGTTTTGTAAACTGCAAATTAGGTCTGTCAAAGTTGCCCAAATCCTTCCTTTTAAAATATTTATGTCACCCCAAGGTAGGTTCTATTGCCCAATAAGGAAGAGTGCACAGCATTTCGAAGCAGGACATGCAGAAATTAATTTTGCAAATGTCCTGACAGTAAAAAGGCCACAACAGCCCTTTTCACTGTGGCAAGGTTAGCTGCCCCCTAATAAAACACTGGATTACATTATTACACCCTATAATGCTATATTCATGTTGGTAGTAGCTAGAGAAATCATCAAGGACTCTTTTTTTATAGTTACCAAAATTCAATTTAATGGTAAAGTCACATTTTGACTACCTATTGGGCAGAAAGCACTTTTAGAAAGTGCCCGCTTTGCTGCCTAAAGCTCAAAAGACCTTTTGGTAAGTCCAACTGTCACCTGCAGATGATGGTTCCCTTTTGGTGAGGTGTGACTTGCTCGCAGGTCAGGGAAAAAAGGTCCTTGGGTGTGGGGGTGGGGGTGTTGTCCTTCCCTTGAAAGGTTGGCCTAGGAACTGGGCCCAGTAAGTTGATTAACTTCAAAGAGGCCTACCCTTCATAGGCAGATGTAGATAACAGATGGGCTAATCCCCTTTCTTTGTCTCCCTCACCAGCCAGGCACCAGGCCCAGTGGGAGAGGAGCTGTCCCAGAACTGGTTTTGAGTGACCACAGAGGAGGATTTGCTCAATTACCTGGCCACACCTCTAGGGTGAGACCAGGAGCCCTGAACAGGGAAAAAAAAAGGTTCATATAGGTTTTTGGCACTGTGGGATTGTTTGCAATAAAACTACACTAAGGTGTATATTCACAAGAACGTGTGATAACTACCGCAAGAGTAGCATAACGCAACTTTCAATATCGCAGCACATCGCGGGAAAATAACCCCGTGCCAACGTGGAATTCACAACAAGGCGGTACCATGCGATAGTCTGCCAAAACCGCGGACAATGTCCGCGATACAACCACCACGATGGAGATAAAAACACAAACCACAACACCAAAAAACGTGCGATGAGCCCATTAGCGATGAGGAAATCAGCGATAAGCAGCGCCAGGCCTGCAACACACACCTGGCAGGCGTCAAAAAGCTCCATAAAAGTAGAAAAAACGCCCACACACAAACTGACCACACACAGGCACCATGGAGGCAGCCGGAGCAGGCGCAGAGGACGAGCGCAACCCCACAAGCACCCCGGACGACCAGCCTGGGACCTCGGGGACAGGGAAGGACAAGGACAAGAAGACGAGGAAGACCAAGTTCAGTCCGCAGGCGAACAGAACCATAATCACGGAGGTGATGGAACACCCTCAACAACTCTTCGTCACCTCCAACGTGTCATTGGGCACCAAAACTGGAATATGGCGGGACATCGTCGACAAGGTGAATGCCGTCGGAGAGCACAAGCGGACAATGGACGAGGTCAACAGGCGATGGAATGACATCAAGCGGAAGACCAAGGAGAAACTCTCCGCCAACCTGAAGGCAGCAACGCAGACCGGAGGTGGGGGCCCAGCGCCATAGCTGGAGCTGGATGACATGGAGGAGCTGGTGTCGACAGTCATCAGTATGGATACTGTGGCCGGAGTCTGGGGACCGGACACTGCTCGACAGGACACAACACAACCGCAACAGGGTGAGTGACCACCAGGTACTGGGGGGACGGAGAGAGATGGCCACAATGGCACACATGCACAAGCAAGCAGGGCACAGTGCACACCCACAATCACTCTGGGTCCTCGCCCAGACCCACAGACTGTCACAATGTACAATGCCATGCTGTCTGAATGTCAACCTGTACCATGCGGCAACATACATGTGCACACATTGTAATACACCATCTCCCCTTCACATCCCAGGGGCATCATCAACACCTCCAGGAGCAGTCACAGCCACTCTTCACTGATGACGAGGAGGAGGACAACACCAGCATCAACACCCAAACCATCCAAGACCTCATTGACCTCATCCGCAACTCACCTCCAGGATCAGGGCAGCCCAGCTGCATCGAGGAGACCCCACCCACCACCCAAACCACCTAGCAGGAGGCACCCACAGCTCCGGCACCCTCCCAAGTCCCCCAGGAACAACAAATGGCCTTCCAACGCCTTGTGCTGGAGGGTCAGAGGGAGACGGCCGAGCAGGTGCGGGTGGGGTTCGAGCTCATGGCTACCAAACTGGACGCCATCCTTGGGTGTCTATGTCCGCCCCATGGACTCCAGTGAGCCCTGACTGACATCTCTGGAGTCATGACGCGGAGGGAAGAATACCTGTCCGCTCAGAGTGGCCCCAGCGATGCCAGCCTTGAGCTGGCACACATGCGGAGGCTCATGGAGGACATGGTGCGGATGGAGGCGGAAAGGATGGCAGCACCCGCTGCACATCAGCGAAATATAGCTGGGATCTACCGTGCCCTGCATGTCCTCATCATGGCATTGCTGCCACAAGGCGTGGCAATGATGAATGCTGCGGCCCCCACACCATCCACATCTCTGCCCCCTGGTGTGTCAGTGCCTCCCAGTGCGGCAGGCGTATCCACTCCGGCACCTGATGTGTCACTGCCACACGGTGTGGCCGACAATCCTCCTCCGGCCCCTGATGTGTCAGTGGCACACAGTGCCGCAGCAGGTACTGCAACACCCACAGGTGGGGCAGGGCACACACCCGGGGATGAGGACGTGGATGGGACTGTGGTCAGGAGGGTCAGGCACTAGCATCCATTTCCGCCACCTTGCCTGTTTCTGCTTGGTGCCGCACATGCCTCAAGACCTACCACTGACCCTCCATACACTCCGATGCACTCACCTTGGACAGTGACATGGACTGCCACATCCTGTTTGATGACCAATGACACGGCGGACAGACTGCGGACTGTACCCTTCCTCTTCTGCGGTACAGGTCATCCCCGGATGGACACTGGCTGGCCTTCCACGGGCCCATATTGTGTAGTGTGCTCGGCATTGCCCTGTACCGCTCCAGCTGCATGACTGCACTGGATGTGCAAATAAACATCCAGTGACGCACTGCTGTGTAATGTCTTACGTCATTCTTGTATGGATGTGTGGATGAATGTGGGGACAGTGCCTTCCCTTGCATCAATGATGTTCATTCTGTGGGATGCCAGTCAGAGGGTGCGACATTGCATTTTGTGTACAGGTTCCGTGGTCACTACAACAGGGACTCTCGCATCAGCCACTTCCTTGTCCGGACATGGACTGGACCACGCCCAGAGCCCACGAGTCATTGTTGCAAGCCCTGCGCTGGTCGGGCGTACGGCAGGCCAGACCACTCCGCTAACGCCCCGAGGGGGGACCCTCGTTGCTACCCATCTCAGCCGTACTCGCTGGTGGTGTGCAGGTCACTGGTCTAGTTGTCAGCATGTCACAGCCACTCCCTGAGGGCAGGTTTTCACACATACCACACCCATCCGGCACAGGCGTCACAGGCCATGTGACTCCGCCAACATAAGGGGCCGACTACGTCACATTCCCCTCTTCCGGTGGTGACTGGATGACGGCCGCTCCACGGTTCTCACTCATGTAGGGCCCATGAGTTGTTGCGCACAGGGTTAGTGGCATCCGAGGCCTTGCGGACGGCACGGGCCTACCACCACGTGGCGCAGACTGGGGTTGCACAGGGTTAGTGGCACACGAGGCCTTGAGTAAGGCACGGGCCTACCACCACGTGGCGCAGACTGGGGTTGCACAGGGTTAGTGGCACCCGGGGCCTTGCGGATGGTACAGGCACCCCGCCACGGGACGGTGACTTTGGGTGCACTGTGTCAGTGGCACCTTGAGCTGCTGAGCGGGTGTGCAGCCTGCGATGATGCCACGTACCGGCGGTCTGGACAGCTCAGGTTTTGTGTGCCCTGCTGGACCGCAGTGTAGGCCAGAGCCAGCGGGCAGCGCGGGCCTACCGCCACGTGGCGACGCTTCCGGGATCCCGGAGTTGGTGGCACCCATTGGGCTGAGCGGGTGTGCAGCCTGCGATGGTGCCGGGTGTACTGGTATGTCCTCTGTCATGGAGTAATCAAGACCCAGCACCAAACGTGAGACCTGGTGGCCTGCGGAGAGGGGCTGCATGATGTGGAGGGTGCCATGTCTGCGGGCCCCGGGCTTGTGGCTTGCAGCGGCACGTTGTGGGACCTCCTGTCTACGCGCCTGTGGCGGAAGGTGAGCATTGAGGCCTGGGTGTGCATGGGCGGGCATGCTCCGATGGACGGCGGGTGAGGTTGGGGTGCCTCTGCCTGGGTGTGCACGGGCGGGCAGGCGATGTTGTCTTGTGCAAGTGTGTGTACTGTGCCAGTCATGTATCTGGGCTCTGGTTCAGCTGACGGCTCTGAATGAGATGTGTGACCTGGTGAACTGCACTACATACCGGCATGTGGTTGGAGACACACCGGTGGCAGCAGGTGAGCAGTGTGGCCTGGGTGCGCAGGGGCGGCATTGTCTCTCTCTCTCCCTCTCTTCCTCTCTCTCTCCTCTTCTCTCTCTCTCTCCCTCTCTTCCTCTCTCTCTCTCTCTCTCTCTCCCTCTCTTCCTCTCTCTCTCCCTCTCTTCCTCTCTCTCTACCTCCCTCTCTTCCTCTCTCTCCCTCTCTTCCTCTCTCTCTCCTCTCCCCGCTCTTCCTCTCTCTCTCCTTCGCTCTCTCTCTGTCCTCTGATGTGCGCAGGACACACCTTCTCATCATGTTTTTTGTCTTACAGGCTGTGACCTACGTATTGTCCGGAGGGGAGCGGCCATGTGTCTTCATTTCATTTCGTTGTTCTATTTTAATAAAGTTTCATTTGTTGCTTCGAAAGTGAATGTGTGCTGGTCATTTCTGTGACGACGCATCCATGTCACCAGTTGTGATTGTGTGGCATCAAGCAGAATATTTTGTACATGTTTAGGTGTGGCTGATGTGGCATGTCTTTGTTCGGGGGGGTGCCATGGAGGGGTGGTCCTAGGGGTGGTGGCTGTGGGTGTTGTGGCCCTCTTGGGTGTCCGGGCCGCATGATGGGTGGCTCCATGGCATCTGTTGCCCTTCCGATGTAGCCCTGGGCTGTGCTCCCTTTTGGTTTGCAGGCTGCCGTCAGACTTTATACCAGGTCAGAGCAGGTGTAGATTTCCTGGTGCTAACACGCCTTATCGCCTGTTTTGTGTTTTTATCGCGGATGTGGCTGGTCGTTGTGAATGTTGAGGTGTGCTGTTGTCTCGACTTTTGTCACGGGAACGCCTACTCTGCATCTCATTAGCGATATTTGCGGGGGTCCTCTGTGGTGATATTTTTTGCGGCTGCTATCGCGGGTAAACTGGTGCTGTGGGCTGTTAACACCGGCTTGTGAATGGGGGGGGTACATTTATCACGACATTGGCTGCGATAAAGTGCCGTTAATTCGGCGATAGCTCCTTGTGAATATGCCCCTAAGTTTTCAAAAGTGGGTAGGGTCACCCCTGGGAACGTTTCTCAAAATGGTTTATAAGTGGCCAGAGGTTTCCCCAACACAAATGCTGCCACTGGGCATAAATATGGCGTCCCCAGTACCCTCCTCAGAATACTGCAGGACCTGAGGAAGATTCATAAGAGGTCTGTCCTGCTGCCTGTAGATCTCAGATGTATGGACCTACTTCTTTGTTCCCAGGACCCAAGAAATGAATCCTAGGGTCAGAAGGTAGCCCGCTGGTTTAAGCTACAGGGTCACAACAACTGCCAAGGGCCTTTTCCTGCTTCCCAGCTGACCAGACCCAACTGGACCGGGCATAGTCCCTTCTGCTGGCCTCTGAGGGAGTGTCCTGTCTCCCAAGTACTGCTACCAAGGTTCTGGACATTTGGTTGTGGTTAGAGTGTACTCCTCTATACCTAACTGGAAATGTCTCCTTCCATTGACCCTACCCACCATATTTCATCTGAGATTTTCTGTTTCACTTGGTGGGAAGTGAGTCTACTTTCGAAGGGCCATATCTGCCCTTTTACTGTAAAATATTGTAGGATTTTGTTACGTTTCTTGAAGTTGCCTAGCCCATTGACATGCAGTGATAAATTACGCAGTGGTTTGGTTACTGTGTACCTGATATGATCAGACATGGCCCAGATTAATAGGTCAGAAGTTTGTTCCAAATAAAAAGACAAGTTAGAGGGTTGACAAATGAGTATTTAAAATGGATTGGACACCACAGATAGAAAAGGGTAGACTTAAGATGGAGCAATAAATAGGGGGCATCATACGGTCTCATTAAGGTTCCCCTTTACATCCAGTATCTCCCCCGCTCCAAATTTATAATCTTCAGACACTTCGGGCAACTCTTTATGATGGGAAACTCAGAGGAACATGGATGTTAGAAGCCTGGAAAATGTCAACAACCGGTTCCCCACCAATCTTCCAGTTAGCACCGCCCTAACTCCCCTGCGGCTTGATAGGGGTCTTAGACATCTTTCTTCCAAAGTGGGCCTTAGACCAATTATGTATTGCCGCAGGATTTGGTTGACCTCTGCATTATTACCTTATCTGCAGTGCTTAGAGGACGTCTTGAGGCTGCCTGGGGCCTCTAGAATCCCCTGGCTTAGGCACGTCCACGCCAGTTGAGTGAGATGGGGTGTGGGAACCTGTGGTCTACCCCTAAGGAAGCTACAGGGATTTCGTAAGAGACATTTAAGGACTTATATTGGCAATATATTGACAATTTGACATTGGGCTCTGTTAGAGTGGGCTCCCTCACCACTGCTTTTCTTGAACACAAAGATTGCTACATTGCCGAGAGACATTTAGATGATATAGAACCCCCTGGTCAAAACCTTATACATGAAATTTTGGTTAGGGATTTTGCCTCTATGGTCAGCCACGGTTAAGTGGCTGCATACATCTAATAATTCAGATGGGAAGTGTCCCTTTTGTCCTGAGGTCCTTGTGACCATTCACCATGTTGTGATCTTTTGCCCGTCCTATGCCGGGTATAGAAGTAAGTGGCGTTTACCACTTTGCTGCAACTTGGTGTTTAAAGACTGTAGAACAGAAATTCAGGTTCTTAGAAGCGATGTAAGACAATTTATAGTATTTGCTGTCTCTATAGTTTTATTAAGCATGTGGAGGCACACGAACAAAAGATTCGCTTCCTGATGGCGGAGTTTTTGATTTGGGTTGTGCCTTAGACTATTTTTACTTCATAGCTACTGGATTAACAGTACTGCTGGTAGCGACCATTTTGAGGGCCCTTACGTTTTCTTTGTTTTATATGGCTTATGGATGAACTGTGTTTTGAATTCTATTAATTATGATATTTTAGGCATTTTATTGTCATCCTATTCATGGCTCTTATTCTTTTATAGAGATGCTGTTGATGAAACATTTATGTGATCGTACACTGTATGGCTGTGCCTCAATAATTCGAAGACAATGATTTCAAGCACTTTAATTGTCAAGCAAATGTTGCACACTTGTTATGAGGACTACATGCTACTATGCACTTTTGATAGATAATCAAATGTTTTTAACCTGGTATGTTTTTATTTCATACATTTTAGTTCTGTATTTGTATTTATTGTGCTCTTGTTTTATGGATTCTTTAATCTAAATAAAGAATTTTTTGAATGAATGAAAAAATTGCATTGAAGGGGAGTTTGATTCACTAGGCTACAAAAACACACCCAGTGACCTATGGATTAAGGTATCTATACCAGGTGATTCAATTCACTCAGACAGTAGTGTTTAGAGGTGTATGTATTGAGAGGAATCTGGGCCTCAAGAAAAGGAATTGATGACCACGTTTCTACAATATTTGTTAACTTTGAGTCGCAGGCCTTCGTCTCCAGTTCTTCTTAAAGCAAAGGAGAGGCACACTCCAGGGTGTTGAAAAAGAGGTTGAGTTGAAGGGGTGGTGTTAGAGTTGTCAGTCTTAGGGTGATCTTCCCCCAAACCTTTTGCCTTCCTCCTCTATTTTTACCAACTTTGTTTTTGCTGGCCTTAGGACTCTGGGCACTTTACCACTACTAACCAGTGTTACAGTGCTGGTGCTCTCTCCTTTAAACTTGGCAATATTGGCTTATACCCACTTGGCATATTTAGTTTACTTATAAGTCCTCAGAAAATTGGCACTACATGTGCCCAGTTGCACTACATGTGCCCAGAGACTGTAAATTAAATGCTACTAGTGGACCAGCAGCACTGATTGTGACACCCACACAAGTTGCCCTTTAAATGCATGTCTCAGGCCTGCCACTGGAGAACCTGTGTGTGCAGTTTTAAACAGGCATTTCGACCTGGCAAATAAACCTTATTTAAATTAAAAAACATTGCTTATTTGGATTAAAAATGGACTGCACTCTATCATATCCACAGGTTATAATACATGACTGTTGCTCCCTATAGTGGGCACCCAACTGAAGATTTGTGAAAGATACAATTCCATCTCGGAGGCTACTTTGAAACATTGAGGGGCCGATTCCGATTCGGGCCGGAAATCTCTCCGACCGAGCCGGACCCGGAGAGATTTCCGACCGAATCGGACTCTGGCAGTCCGACCGAACGAGTACGATGCGCACGCATGCCATCGGACTCGAGTCGGTCGGACTCCCATTGAAGTCAATGGGAGCCGGTCGTACAACGCGTACGCGGGCTCCCATTGACTCAATGGGTGCGAGGCGGACAAGGGCGCCCCCTACAGCAGGTACTCGTCGATGCGCATCGCGGCGTACATGCACAGGTAGGGGGACCCATGGGTCCCCCTGTGTGCGACTTGCGCGCCTACGCAGTACAGGGGGTCCGACGCGGACCCCCAAAGTCCGGCTCCGACAGCATTTTCGAGCCGGACGGCGCGAGTCCGATCGGACTGCTCGCGGCGCGCATCGTACTTACCCGGCCGGAAACGTCTCCATAGCGCGGTGCGAGTCGTGTCCATGCGAGTCGGTCGGAGCGTGTTGAAGCCGCGTTCGAGTCGGTCGGAGATTTCGCGGGTGCCTGCATCGTACTCGCTCGGCCAGACCCGCGTACGATTCGGTCGGGAAACAGGGCTCCGAATCGGATCCGGTAAATCCGAATCCGATTCGGAGCCCTACCGGCCGAGATCGGAATCGGCCCCTTAGTGTCGGAAAGGGCATCAGTGAGAACCATCTGCTGGTCATCTTAATCATTAAACATATTTTCAGGAGTTCTGTTTTCATGCACGGGTGATGTTGACATTTTATTTTCATGGGTTGATTGTATCATTATTCCGTTTTCATATCTATGATTATGTAGCACAGGGTTTTTCATTTTCTCCCAGGGTTTCAATTTTAGTTCAAAGTCTATTTGACAGCGAATTTTAATTGTTGAGCAATTCTATTCAGGTATTTAGGCACATAATGGGTATGTTAGGGAGTGTTTATCTATTTCTTTTCGATTATTGGCTGCTTTCGTACCGCTCATGGTCACGTGGTTTGGTTTGAATTATACAAATTGTGTGGAATGAAGGGTTTACATCTGTGTTGTTTCACAGAGCATGTTGTTATTCAGCTGCTTGATGCACAATCTTGATGATTTCTTGCATGTCGGTAAGGGCGGTCATGCAGTGGCCACAGTGATATTATACTGGTTATATTTGCAGAAGATTGAGACTTCCTTTTTGATCAGATTGTGAGTTTAATAATTTCTGATATAGTGATACACATTGTAAGTATGGTTTGGCACATTTGTTTTTTGTGAAGCAATAGCGCACGTGTTTATTTTATTCTTTTTATTTTAGCAGCACGTTTTGATAATGACTGCATAAAATGCATGTTTTACACATTTATATTGGTCGATTTATGTTTGTGGCTATGTGATTTTTGATGGTTACTGATGGGTCTTTTCTTATACTATAGTTATCTCTGATGAAGGGCTTCTTTGCCAAAAATGCATTGGGTGAACATCATGTACTACGATGCCAAGTGAATTCCGTCATGTTTTAGAAATAAGCCTGGATGGGCATTTCTTCTGCCATGAGAGATTGGAACCATGTTGCCTTTGTTTCAACTCCGAAATTACTGAAGTAATAGGAATAAAGTTGATTATAATGGATTACATGGATTACATTGGATTCCTGTTTCTGATTGTTTGGCTGCCACCTGCATGGATGTGCGCCTTTGGTTTGGTGCGCATCATTTTTATTTAAAATAACCCTTTTGCCAGGCCCAAACCTTTCTTTTTTAATCTACATAAGTCATTCCTAGGCTAGGCACTTAACATACCAGAGGGCAGAGTGCAATGTATGCGAAAAGCAGGACATGTACTGTTAAGTTTTACATGCCCTGGTAGTGAAAAACTCTTAAATTCGTTTTTCACTACTGCAAGGCCTATCTCTCCCATAGGATAACATGGGAGTTGCCTTTTTACATTTTATAAGTGCAACCAGTTCATGTTTGGTGTCTCTGGAACAAAAAATGTAAATCCTAACTTATAGTGAAGTCCGATTTTAAATTGCAATACTGAAATGCCGCTTTCAGAAAGTTGGCTTTTTTTTGCCTTAGCCATTTAGGGCCAGATGTACCACAGTTTTTTTGTGGTCGCAAATGGGAAATCAGCCCGTTTGCAACCACAAAAAAGGGTCTTGGTGTGTACAAGCACTATTTTGCGAGTCAGTGACTCGCAAAATTGTGTTTGCAAGTCGCTATTAGGAGGGGGTGTGCCAAGACGCCCTTCCTAATAGCGAGTCGGAATGGTATGTAGCATTGTGTTGCAACTGAATTAGCGGTTGCAAAAGACTCGCAGTTTGCCACCTACTTCAAGTAGGTGGTAAGCCACTCGCAAACGGGAAGGGGTCCCCAGGGGACCCCTTCCCCTTTGTGAATGGATGCGAAAATATTTTTTAAGAGCAGGCAGTGGTCCCATGGACCAATGCCCACTCTCAAAAAATGAAACAGAAACGTTTCATTTTTCTTTTTTAAATGCATCCCATTTTCCTTTAGGGAAAACAGGCTGCATTTAAAATAAAAAAACCTGCTTTATTGAAAAAGCAGTCACAGACATGGTGGTCTGCTGACCCCAGCAGGCCACCATCCCTGCCAGTGCTGGCCATTCCCAATGAGTCACAAATTGCGACGTGCTTCATGAATATTGATGAGGCAGGTCATTTGGGACCCCATTAGGAATCGCAAACAGTTTCTGAGAATATATTGTACATTCCATTTTGAGAGTCGCAAATTGCGAGTTGCAAAACGTCGCAATTTGCAACTCGCAAAACGAATGGTCATACATCTGGCCCTTAGTGCCTGAAGCCCGTCTCTGGTCACATGACTGGGTGTAGCTGACAGTTGTGCTTTGTGTATTCCTTCCAGACAGCCACACACAATAGGGAGCTTAGATGTACCTGGATGGGCCATCACTGACAGGATGGGAGGGAGGAGCTGCGCATAGCCC
The DNA here is from genome assembly GCA_963921515.1 of Calotriton arnoldi. Lineage (NCBI taxonomy): Eukaryota > Metazoa > Chordata > Amphibia > Caudata > Salamandridae > Calotriton > Calotriton arnoldi. Next base: position 965,221 of record CAWUFW010002192.1, on the reverse strand, counting down.
CAATTAGACCTGAATAGGCTGTGCCTTGCCTCCACACAAAGGGCTGCATGCCCCCTGTAGTTAGTCTGGAGCCAGGGAAGGGAAGGCACGATGCCTGGGGACTTCAAAGAGAAACCTATAGAAGCTTCTCCCCCACTTCAAAGGCAGAACTGGGTATAAATACTGGACCTCAGACACCAAATCTTCAGTACACTTCTGAACCTGTGGATACTCTGCCAGGAAGAAGGACTGATGTACTTCTGATGGACTGCCACTCTACTGGACTGCACTGTGCTGTGCTGGATTCCTGGTTTGCTATGCTGACCTGCTGCCATCTTGCCTGGGTGAGGAGGACTGGACCTGCACCTCTTGAACCCAGAGTGAATCCAAGGGCTAGTTGTCTGGCCTCCTGATCTGTAGTCTGAGGGATATAACAGTCCCACAACAACCTGGCATCTGCACCTGAATTCTGTCATCTGTGAGCCTACCCTGTCAAGTGGTGCCCCCTCCAGTCCTAGACCCTTGGAAGTGGGCTTAACATGCTTGGCCAGCTTCTGTGGATCCAGTGGAACCGTAACATCTCCTCTGCTGCGCTGTCCAACTCCGAGCAGAACCGACACATCTCCGCTGCTGCATGGATTGGACCCGTTGCAAAGACTTACATCACCTCTGCAGCCTGCATCACCTTCAGAACCGCTGCTGTGCGACGCATCCTTGGCACAGGCCCCCGCATCTCTCATCAGCGGCAGCCTGGACATAATGCTGGACTCCGCATCACAGCCTCGCTACTCCTCAGAACCAACACATCGCCCCCACTCCACGACACATCACAAGCTCGCGTTGATGGAAACCTCTACGCAACAGGACATCGCACAGCAGCCTTGCTGCATGTCAGAACCGACACCTCGCTACGGCTGCACAATGCATTTTCGGACGCTGATCCACACAACGCTCCGCAAACCAGGATTTAAGGTACTATGTTCAGTGGGCCTAACTAGGTCGCCGTAATTGGACTACACTCCATCATGGTCAGCCTGAACTTGTAACTTTGTCCCAGTCCGGTGCAACTAGATATCTACAGTTGACACTTTAACCCTTTTGGCCCTATGTTCCCAAAAAACCTTTAAAATGCAATATCTCCAGTTCTACTAACTGGATTTTTGTTGTTTTGAGACATTGTATTATTTATTATAGATCACTCTATGTTTCTAACTCTGTTGTGGGCTGTTTTTGTGGGGTGTTGTCACTGTGTAACTGTTTAAAGTGTTGTACAAATACTTTACACATTGCCTCTGAGTTAAGCCTGACTGCTCTGTGTCAAGCTACCCGAGGTAGAGGTTAATTTAGGGTTTACTTGTGACTTCACCCTAGGAAGAATTGTGGTGGCTGCTTGAGACGGATATACCCCCCTCCATAAGTAACCCAATTTCTTACAGGTGGGTATATGCAGAATACATCACATAGCTGAGAGTAGCGTGTTGCCTATTTTTAGTATGGCTTTTGCCGAAAAGTGCGGGTATAATTACCAAGAAGATTAAATCATTAGTATCAGATCCCATGTTGAACTTAGATGACAGTCTGATGAGGTTAGGGAAAATGAGATTGCAGCATAAATAGCAGCCATTTGTTTCTGTAGCTTGTGTCCAGTTGGTTGGTTCATTGCTGAATCCCTACCTGCAATTGGCTTGTCTTATATGGGTTGAACAAGATTTGTCTCTGCTTTTGTACCATTGATTATGATTTTGTAACAAGCAAATGGCTGGCCAAGGTGGACGGGGCATCAATTGTTCCCAGTATTTATAGCGTTCATAATCCCCTCTTCCTACACCTTTGTTTACCAAAGGAGGGGGAGTCAAGAGCGTGGCCTCAGAATCATAAACAGTTAAGTCCCAGGGTCTGTGCCTGGCCTGGTGAATTACGGATATGAATACCCTTTTGGCTAACTTATGTTCATTGCATCTGCCCCAGGTGTTTAACTGCCTTATTCCAGCAGACGCATATAGCTAGAGGGCTAGTTCTTTTGTCCAGTTGAGCTTGCAGGTCAACAGGCTGTTACTGAAGTTCAGCAAACTGTGGTCTCTGGTAACTAAGTGGTTTGACCTGTCCTGTAGGAAGGCCTCAAAATTACTTCACAGGGCCTTAAAAGTAGGCCTGTGCATGAAATTCTGCTCCGCTCGCGGAGCTTGCAGAGTTTTTCCCATTCCATGCTCTGTGTAGCATGCGGGGTTCTGAAAAACTGTGGAGTTTTTTCTTCGCTGGCCAACATTAAGCTGGCAAGCGCGAATGGGGAAAATCTTACTCCAGACCACCTCCCAGCGAGATTTCTCAACACGGGCGATCACGGATGGTCACTACCGCTCGCATTGAGAAACCTTCCATTCACATTGAGGAAGCTGCTGCTCAAGTAGAACATCTACTCGAGCGGCAGAAAGAAGCAGCACCCTCTTGCGCTGTGCATGGTGCCATTTGCACTGATTTTACAGCGTGGGACAAACACCCAGAGCTAAAAATAAGAGCGAACTGCGCGATGTAACGCACTCCGCCACTTGTGGAACTCTGCATAACTCAGTGGAGTTTTTTGGTCACTTGTCCGCAAACTCCGCCCAGGCCTGCTGAAAAGAGCCAACCAGTGCTAAAGTGTTTTTGCTCACTCCCCTAAAACATGGGTAAATTGACTTATACACAGTTGGCATATTTAATTTACTATTCCCTTGTAGAGTGATATACCATATACCCAGGGCCTGGAAATTAAATGCCACCAGTGGGGCTGCAGCACTTTTGTTTGCCACCCTCTTAAGTAGCACCTTAAAGCATGACCTAGGCATGCCTCTGCAGCCTGAATGCAGTTCTAAACTGCCATGACACCTTGACATTAAAACCCCCTTTGCCAAGCCTTAAACTCCCCTTTTATTACAAATAAGTCACACCCTAATGTAGGCCCTAGGTACCGATGGGGCAAGTTGCCTTGTATTTGCATGGATGGACATGTACTTTTTAGTTTTACTTGTCCTGGTAGTGAAAAACTCCTACATTTGTTTTTCACTATTGTGAAGCCTACCCCTCCCCTAGAATTAATTATTACATTTAATAAGCCATAATTCTCACTTGGGAACAGGTAGCTATGTCATGTTTGGTATCTATGGAATTGTAAAACCCTATTTAATGGTAAAGTCAGGATTTTGATTCTAATTTTTAAAATGCCGCTTTTAGAAAGTTACTTATTTCTGTCCTTTTGTGCCTGCAGCCTGTCTTAGGTCAATGACTGGGTATAACTGACAGTTAAAGTTTGTGATTTCCTCCCAGACAGTCAGATGCAAGGGGGATTAGGTGTGCCTCAATAGGCCATTTGCTGGCAGGATGGGGGGACGGAGTTGAGCACAGCCCCAATTGCAACTGACTAGGGTGTTTTCTGCCTTCACACAAAGGATGTAACACCTCCACATTGTCACTGCATCCAGCTTGGAGTCAGAGCAGGGGAGTCAGGAAATTCCATGCACTTCAAGCCACTGCCTAGAAAATTCTCCCAACTTTAGGAAGCAGGGCACCAGGGTATCAAAATAGGACCTCAGATACCAACTCTTCAGTGTACTTCTGGACCTGTGGATACTCTGCCAGGAAGAAGTACTGCTGTGCTACTGAAAGGACTGCCACTCTGCTGGACTGCTGGCCTGCTGGCCTGCTGGCCTGCTGCTGCCTTACTGAATTGCTACCTTTCTGACCTGCTGCACTCTTGCCCGGGAAAGAAGGACTGGACTTGGAACTTGAACCCAGGACCACCAGAGTGACTCCAAAGGGGGTAGTTTTCTGGCCTCCTGATCTGAGCCTCAGGGACACAAAAGGTACCCTTCACCTTGGACCAACACTTGGACCCAGCCTGAGTGATTCCTGTCCCTCCTAGCGGTGCCCCACCAGTCCTGGACCCTTGGAAGTGGTGCTGAAGGTGACCAGATAGGCAAAATCCCAAGTCTAAAAATGGACACTTCAAACATTTTTGGCTAAAAACTGCTCTAAGAACCAGGAAGAGACCGGGACCAACCTGCTTGCCTATCCGCCCGAGGTGCATCACGGTCCGATCTACTTTACGGCTTCTCCCGTTACGCTCTTCTTCACAGCAGCAAATCCTTTTCAGCTGCTCTTCGTCAGAGGGTTATCTGGCTGCAGGAATTATCTTTGGCTACAGCCCTATGCCTCGCCCTGCTGGAGATTTTTGACTTACATTTCAGAGGCTAAGTCTGATGACAACGCTCCATCCTCAAACACCTCCTTCCCAGCTGAATCTGACCGTATCAGAAAAAAAAATTCTACAAATTTCTTCAAAGTCCAAACGTAAGTGCTAACCGGGCCTAATAAACTTCTTGTACCCTAACCGCACTCCATTGCGTTCAGCCACATTTGTCGACTTTGACCCGGTCTGCGTGACTAGATGCCCACGGTTGGCACTTTGGTCTTTTATGCACTTGTTTTTACTAAAACCTGTATACATTCATAACTTTGGTTCTACTGATTGGTTCTTGTTGTTTTGGTGTCAAATAATTTCCTAAAATGTACTCTATTTTTTTTAATTGGGGTGGGATTTTTCTTATGTTGTGTTTATACTTTATTACTGTTTTTGTACTGCATAACTACACATTGTCTCTAAATAAAGCCTGACTGCTTTTTGTGCCAAGGTACCCAGGGTAAAGCACAGGTTAATTTAGTGACTTTTTTTGGTTCACCCTGCAAGGGATTGAGCTGTTGCGTGACCTGGGTTCACACCCCAGTCAACTTACAACCCAATTTCTCACAACTGCCAATAAAATATGCCCATCATCCTAAACCTGTGCACTGCTCAGTGGTAAGCATTCCAAGTTCCACTCATAGTGCACGCTCCCTCGTTGCTCTTGTTGTGCGTGTGCCTCATGCTCTGTACTGCAAAAGTGATGTGTGTTCCTTCTCTCATAGCGTACTCAGTCTCCTGTTGCATGTGTTCTTCCTTCAGAGTGCCATCAGTGAGAGTGGATTCTCAAATTGCATGCTTTATTTTTTGCGTTTTTCCCACTTCTGCATGTACCTCATCTCATCTTGCTGGTCTCATGAAGTGTATTTTCTGCAGTGCCATGTAGCATACATTTCTTATCCTGCTTATGTAAACATTCTCTAGTTTCACACATTCTTTTTGATGTGTCTGCCTAGCAGGGTACTTGAACCCCGCTTTCCTGAAGTGCAAGTTCTCTAATTTATGCAGTTTTGCTCAGTTTTATTCTCATCCTGTAGAGTGCATTCTTCTGTTTTGCTTGTACATCACTCTCCTGTAGAGTACGTCCTTCAGTGTGTGTTCTCAATTGTGAGAATCCACCTTTGCCTGTAATCCAGTCACAAGTAGAATCCTAACTCTTGTAAAAGTCATGCAATATAAATGTTAACATGCCCATTTCTTGTTCTCTGTAGTGCATGTCTGAAAACAGTACACGCAAAGCAAATGCATGTTTTTCTCACACATGCTTAGGGCAACGATCACACTGGGAAATGAAATCTCCCACCCCCTTCCTTCCAAAGCCTCCCCCATACTGCCCACCTTTCACCCACTGCAACCCCCAGCCATTGCCCCCACACATTCTTCTTTCCAATAATGTTGTTCTCTTGTGGGTCACATTCCTCAACCTTAGTGACATGATTATCTACAGTGGCTTATGTTTCTTGCCTCACTGTCTCCCTTGTTCAATAAATTAGCCTTGCTCAGGGGCGGCTCATTCATAGGAGCATGAGGGCATTGGCCCCCTACTGCAAGCCACTACAACCCAGAGAGACTCTTTATACCCATTCCTTCAGTTCCTTTATGGTAGGGCTTTGCTGAGGAGCTCTTTCTCCTGGCGACGATTGAAAGGGAGGCTGTGTTAAGTGAACTGCGCATGTCAGATTGGCAGGTGTTTTCATTGTGACAAGCCTGACATAATGAACACTACTTGGGAGCTGGAAGAGCAGAGACACAGCCCCATTGGTCACCGATGGAGCGATGAGCTTTCCTGACACAGCAAATCCTGGTACTGCTTTTATGCTGTTTGGTATTAAAAGCAGCATGACAGCAATGCTTGGATTTGCTGGGATGCTATTGCCCAGCATGCACCTCTTTGCTAGGCTGCGTGAGGTGGGAGGACCAGATATTATCAAGGTAAGGATTTTACTGTTATGTTTATTTATTTTATACCAGTACTCCCAATATGCTGCATTATTAAATTATTTTGTTTGCAGAAGTGATCAGGGCACATTCTATTTGAATAGAATGTCCCTATAAATAGAATGTGCCCTGATCAGCTCTGCAATACAAATGTAATCTTATCTGTCATTCATAGAGCAGTTTTACGTGCCCCACAACTTTGGAAAGTTGCCAGCAGCCACTGGCGTTGCTTCATGCTTTCTTTCATTTATGAGAAAATTCTGAGCATTTGGATGAATGCAAATAACTTCAGTGAGTATCAGCTTGTTTCTTAACACCTGCATTTAAAACAGGGATGTCAGCAATGACAGCATTGATACACTGATCCACTCAACATTAAGTAGAAATCTGTGACCTAAACGCTATATGCTACGTTTTATAGGAGGCATATTAACCCTCTGAGCTATATTCAATGATTCAACTCAGTGGCCGCAGATTGCTCAAAGATTTCTCCCAAAAGTACATTGACCACTAGAGGTAACTTACTAGAAAAGTCTTACATATGAATTAGATCTCTGCTGTAGATGGCTTGACCACTAAACTGTTGTAAAATGCAATGAATGCTCATGCAACCTGTAATACATTTCTGCACACAGAGTCTAGCCCACTGATCCTTCCTCACAATTACACAAAAACGGCCCAATCAACACAGGACTTTCACGTTTAGGGCAGACCTATTAGCTTCGGTAATGTTTGTTTTAATGTCCTCTGCTGGGCTTCCTTCCATCAGGCAATGTGCGTGAAGATACAGACTGAAGAAGTTTGTGCTGAAGCTGAGCTGTTGCACGAAGCTGGCTCTCTATATAGCATCTTAAAATGAAGTACAATGTGCAGAGAGTCCAGTGAGACCCAGATTGGTATACAGAGGCAAAAGCAGATAATACTAACGCTGTATTTGTGGTAGTGTGGGCGAGCAGTTAGGCTTATCAGAGGGTAGTGTTGAGCATTTGTTGTACTCACAGAGGCAATAAATGAGACACACACTCAAGAAAACATCTGAGACCAATTTGCAAAAATAACAAGTATCTTTATATATGTTTTAGACACCAAAATCAATATGATTAGGCAAGTGCATTTCGACAATGCAGTAGAAAACAGTTGCAGTAGAAAAGGCTTAAACACCGTCAAGTATTTACCGTGATGGTCAATGTAGAATACACAGCAGTAACCTGCGTCACAGTCAAACAATTTAGTATTGTAGGCAATGGGGGAAATCGGGTGACGGCAGGACCTTCAATCAAAGACCATTGCAGTTGGGGGTAAAAGTGAAACGGACTATTGCAAGTCTTGTGCATTTTCTTACTTATTCTGGCACGTATACTGCATACTAGAGCACAATAGTTAAAATAAACATTTTAAACTTTTCTCGTGTCTCTGTCAGAACTTATTGTGGACTAGTACGAGTGTGAGAGCGAAAGGGTGTGTCCTGCAACCGCAATTCCTGAGAGGGTTGGGAGTGTTGTGTTCTGGGGTGCCAAATCACTTGTTCCTCTGTGAGTGAGTAGGAGGGCAGGTTAAACACTATAGCTAGTCGGTCCCGGGCTCATGAGTAATCAGGTGATAGGATGACTCAGTCCCTGCCTACTAAGGTTCTATGATCCCAAGCATAGTTCTGTGACTCCACAGAATCCCTGCAACAAGGTCTTTGGGGTCCCAGGACCTGAGTGCAACAGGCAGTTCTTGAATACTTGCCCAAGGATGCAGGATGAAGGGACACTTGGAAATGCCTGTCACCTCGGGCGGGTGTGTCAAAGATGCGCCTCGGTCAGTCCGTCAACGAACGGCGGTGGTGCCAAGACGGTTTCTGCCACACAGTAAATGCAACCAAACAGGAGATGCAAAATCATAGGAGCTGGGTAGTTTCCGATATCGTTCACAGGTGCTGTGGAGTGCTCTTTTGTTGGAGTGAAGACTGAAGGGGTCGGTGGCCAGACTTGCTACCAACAATCTTTTGTTGCAGTAAATGAAATTGAAAGGGACCTCACAGGCTGGATGTCATTCGGAGTGAGGTAGGGGCTCGGATCATCGGTGAGAGCCAGCTACCATTCTTGGAGTGTTCTTGCCACTTTGCTATGGGTCACCACCTCAACGGACTCAGCGGCGAGCACTTTGTTGCAGCTTCGGACTTGGCCTTCGATGTGTAGGGGACTGGTTAAAAGGACTACCAGGTAGTAGTCAATGGGCTATCTACCTTTAGGGTGACTATACACTCATATGACCATTTCCATTGGGAAGTAGGCATAACCCTGACCCTGCTTGGCTAATTCTCTCCCATACAAGATGGAGGAATTGGAAAAGTGGGTTCCACATCACCTGTCGCACCTTAGGAGTGGTGCTGGCTTAATGTGTGTACCCCTCCTAATCTAACTAATCTTCCCACCTGTCCTCCCACCAAAAGTGGAGCAGGGCAGGGGGTTGGAATCCTTCACTAACTGGAGATCTCCGAGTTTCATTTCAAAGGCGGCATCGCCTTTGAAGATTCCCGCCTTGGAATGCCATTCCAGCCTGGAGGAGGTGTGAAACACCTCAGCCCAGAGCAGGCATTGTTCCTGGCCTCTGAGAGTGAAGGCTCTCACCCCATGAGGTCAGAAACATATCTGGTGGTGACAGGCTGGCTAAGGCTAGTCAGAGACCACACCAGTGTTTGGTAGGTTTTCAGGGGTCACCTTTAAGGTGCCCTCTGTATGCATGTATTAATAAATCCAACACTGGCATCAGTGTGGATTTATTAAGACGAGATGTTTGCTAACAAACATCGATGGGTGCTGTGAAGCCATCATGTTGCTGGGAAACCCATAATGATGGGTATCCAGCCCATGTACTCTATATGGCTTCCCTGCACACTTACAATTTCCAAGAATAGACTTAGATATTGTAGGGTCATATCTGCTCAGGCTGATATGACCACACATGTATTAGTGCACTTTGCCATGGGGCAGAAAGGCCTGAGGACAGGCTGACTTACCTATACCTCATGCAATGTCTGTGGGCATGGAACACAGGGATTTGTGCCATGTTGACTCTTCAGTTTTCTCTGCACCAAGACACACAGCCAGCAATTGCAGTTAGCATGGTCTTGGTGAAGGGTCCCTAGAGTAGCACAATTTGTGCTGCAGCCCTAGTTGACCCTCTTCAGTCCCATTGCCCTAGGTACCAGGGGTAACATTTACTAGGGACTTACAGGGGTTGCTGAAGTTGTGCCAATCGTGGTACCGTTTTATGGAAAGAACACTAGTACTTGGAACCTGGTTAGCAGGGACCCTGCAGTCAAAGTTGCATCAAAAACCAGGCAAAAAGTAGGCATTACTGCAACAAAAACCCAGATTCCCACAGCTGTGAACCTCCATTCATCCCAAGAACGTGTGCAGCCTTTGATTGTCCTTCTCTGAATGCTTATTCAAGGTGCCACACACTGCGGACAAACATGGCACCTGCGCATACCAAACAAGCGCATAGGGGCCTGATTAGAGTGGTCATGTTTTTCTGACCCGTGCATAAACCCCTGTTTTCGCACAGGTCGAATTTACGGGTTGATCGTTATTAATGCATCTGATAATTATCCTATGCGGTAGATACCTCCACCTTCCAACCTGGAGAAATTTAACAGGGGGAAATCATACAGTATTTACTGTATCATGCGGATTTTGGTGTGTTAAACACCAAAATCTGCATGTTATTCCCAAGAAACTCGTAATAGGTGTTATTTATCGCACCCGATAAATAACGATCCTCGTGGTATCCAGGGCCGGACTGGACGTAGCGGGCACCGGACGTTTCCCCTGTGGGCCGGAGGGGTGGGGGCCGCTTTTGTGGCCGTGGGGGGCGGTTTTGTCACTGGACGCCGGTTTTGCAGCAGTGCTGCCATATCGGCCCCCTGTAACAAAAGGGGGGAGCGGTGCTTCTTACTAGCACCCCCCAACCCCTGCTCCCAGGGCAGGTCGAGAAACAATCTGTCAGGGCTAGTTGCTGTTCCCAGTTCAGCTCTGGTGGTATCGTTACTTATCAGGTGCCATAAATAAATCTTTACTCGTAAACAGGGACTAGGTGTGTTATTATGTCAGACAGAAACAGCTGATGTGAGATTGTTTCACGGCTGGGCAATTATTATAAGACATGAGCTGAGTCGAACTGCCCTAATTTCATTTTAAAAAACGTGTGAAACAGTCATCTTAAGAAACGCATTTTAAACTAACATGTTCCTATTTTTTAACCAGTTGCTTCCTAGACAATGAATATATCATAGCCCAATCTGGTTAAGAATTAGGCATGTTATGGATTGAGCGACCCAAACGAAGCAATAATGACTAACACCAGAACAACACTTTTGGCTGACTTAAATTCAGGATTTCTTAATTTAGCTGAGAAGTTTGGTGCCAAGGGTCGGACAACAAAATGTGCACAATGTTGAAGGAAGCGAGGCGAGATAAAGTACTTATTTCAGTTCAGAGGTAAGGACAGCCCCTCTGCATTTCAATCTGGGGTCGCGTGCATCTTGAATCATAAATACGCAGCCATATTTTCTGATTACAGCTAGCATTAATCCTGGTGTTCAAGATTTGAAACGCACTGCTTTTTATAAGTACACCAGCTTTTGGGATATAATAGGTGGGAAAAACTGCTCCCACAATGCTTGTAAAGCGATTGCTTCATAATGGCTCACACACAATCATTTCATTTGAAAGTCCCTGTCACTAGTCACTATGGCCGGGGGCACAAAACCACAGTCCAATATCATGCATAAAGCCATTATCTTATACATAGGCTTTCCTGTTTTCAGTTTCTATTTTTGGTAAATTCTGGTGGGGTTTTTTCAATGTTTTCAAGTGATTACAATACCTTAAAAAAACAGTGGTTATCAGTGGTTACACATTTTCGCGCCATTAAAAACAGAAAGTGTTTTTCCAGTGTTTATGGACGTTTTGCTTTTATTATTGCTTGCTTTCTGCACTGATAGTCATTGGTATATAGACAGTGCATGTACAGTGTATATGAGGTCTGAATACATTTTTGCAAATCAAACTTATTGTAGTACACCATAGAATACTTCTTCAGTGAGTCTTTGGTCATGTGCGCTCACTTTTTCCTTCCCATATAAACTTTTTTCTGAGAAAAGGCCCTCTCAACATTGGCACTTGAGATGGGCAACACCAAAACAGCCAGTGCACAATTTGCTAACTCTGGCCACTGACATAGCTTTCCATGCCAATAGTGGTGCACTTGAAGATTGCGGTTCTCTGGGCAGGTTTGGGAACATTTGTGTTGAACTGGGCGCTTATGCCCTCAGAGTTATTGAAGCGGTCAAAAATGAAGCAACACTTTTGAAACTACGGAAAAAACACCCCACAGTGAGGTTTCATTGACTTCAAATGCCATGGTTGGTGAAGGGACACTTCTATGCATCATTGCAAGCCATTTCTCATACATTGTAAAATGAAAGTTCCTGAATTGCTTGTCAACATTCCTTTGCTTACCAAGTGGCAAGCACTCTAACATGGAACATGTTGCAGTGCCAAAGTCACTAATGATGTCGCCCAGCCGACTCTCAAGGACATGTTTCACATCTACACCAATTAAGCTGAACACTCGGCAGACAAGGGTGTTTTCAGACTCTAGTTGTTTTATGATGTCCACTACAGCAGTTATGTTTTCCTGTAAAAATCTAAGAATGCAGTAGAGTGTACTTTTTTTAACATCACTATCAATATGCGACCATAGATCCTCACATTTCTTGCCTTTGGCATCATCAATTCTGTAAACGGTTGCCACATGGATAATAATATAGCCTTCACAGCCCCTTGGACTGAGAACCATCAGCTAAGTGACATAGTTGGGATGACTCTTTCTTTGATGCCACACAAAGCGAGAAATATTTGCATTTTAGTTCCCACGCATAACAAAACAGTGCACCAGAATGGACTAAAAAGTCAATAGCATTCTTCATTAACTCTGAAGATTGTAAAGATGCTTTCAGCATATCATCTAACAAGTGGCAAGGATCTCTTACAGGGAAGCACTTCAGCTCAGGTATCGATTTTGACAGGTCATCACACAACATTTTCATATACGTAGCTGAATCACTGCAAATACAAACAATATCACTCCAATCTTTGTTGAACTTGGAAATAACTTTTTGCAGCAGCATTCCAGATGACATTGCGTTCCATGTTTTCCAAACGTCTGGTGTCATGTTTTCACCACTATCCCAGATGCTTGGTGATAGCACTCTTTTTACATATACTTGTCACTATACCCTGCATTGAATGTTTAAAGCCTGAGGTGTTGGCAATTCACCTACTATCAATACTGACTCACTAGAAACTGGGGGCTGAAGTAGGAAGGGTTTTTACCCATTCTCTGTAGGTAAATGTGATGGCACATATTGGGAAAGATTCTTATGAAACCAGCCATTTCACCTATCAGTGAAAGAATCAAACACAGCCAAAATGTCAAATATGATTTTGATGTTTCTTGATTCTCTACAGTTTATAAAATCATTAAATAAGACCTAACACATGCTTCTAAACCCTGCATCTTTAGACCAAAGACTACAAAACTGAAAAAAGCAAAAGGAAGAAGAATTAGTATTTTAGTGACATCCCTAAACAACAAAACTCAACCAGAATAATGTTAGCCCAGTCTTTCTTGCTGCTAGCTTGTATAACAAAGTTACATTGTATGGGCCCCTTCAGGAAGAAAAAAATGACTCTTTCACTCTCCTTTTCCGTTTCTTTGAATGGCATTTAGTTTGTGGTTCTGCAGGTGTTTTTCAGTGTTTATATGTTTTCACTGGTGAGGGCTATTTCCCTTTCAATGGGTTTTATCAGTTATTATAGGTTTAAACCTAAAACCGGACAGCCTACTTATACACCAAAAGAAATATTTTGAAACAATACTGGTAGGGTTGTAGCCAACTTGTAAAATGAAAAGAAACATCACAATATTACCTTGCTATTGGCGTGTGAAGCCCCTTTGCATACATTTGCCTGTTTGATTAATGCCAAGACCATGCTCTTTTCTATTTTAGATTGTCTGAAGCACTGTTGCCTAAACGCCATGAACTAGTTAGTTTTCTATTGATAAATAATATGCCTTTTGCCACAGTGGCCAGTAGGCACCTGCAGGCTTCTGAAGCCACACCTGAAAGAAGCTTGTACTATCTCTAGAAATGCATAGCATATTCAGCAGCGGCTGCTACGGGCAGTAGTAGTGGGGGGATGGGGGAGTGCAGGGACGGGGGTTAGGAAAAAAGTAAAAATTCACTTACCTGCGCTGCCGGCCGCTGCTTCTCGTTTGCCCTCTTCGATCCAGCAGGAAGCAGACTCCCCTAGTCATTCACAATGCTGCTTTCACCATTACAGCAGCGTCGTAATTGGTCTGAGCACCCTGGCTCAGCGCTTAGACAGTTAGTCGGAGCCTGTGCATATTCTCCACCCAGGCTGTGCATTACAGACCAATGGGGAACATGTTAAGTACGCATGACTGTTTGGCCGGCCCACTCCTCTCCCTGCTCTGTGGGCAGCCCAGCCCGCACCTTCAGAGACTTCTGAATAATAAAATGATCGTGGAGTTATTGACATTTTATTTTCCCTGTGGGGCAATGCTCCTCTGCCTTAGCAGAGGAGCTTCTGCTGAGCATATTTTCAGCAGCCAGCCCTGTTATGCAATTAATGTGCAAGTGAAAACTCAGTACTCTATGCATGTAGTAACTGGGAAAATTATGACAAAAGCCTCAATGTTATTCATCAATTATTTAAGTCATTTAATATAGTGATTGCAATTTGTCTTACTACTCCTTCTGAGTTACATTTTGGGTTTACGCTGATGAAAAGCCTGTCTGCATACATTTGCCTGCCTAGTGTATGTGGAGACAAGTGGTTGAGGCTGAAACCCCCTTGGGTCATTGGGTGTCGCTGGTTTTACGCCCTACCCCACCACTTTCAAAAGTCACCGGCCACCTCTGGCAAAAAAGTTTTTTCAGTAGAAAACCTGTTTCTTTTATTGCAGCTTATGTATGACATACATATTTTATGTAAAGAAGGAAACTGCAGAATATACACCGCTCTCCACTGGCAGTGTGTGCAGTGGATTTCTGGTAGACAGTTCTGAGAAGAGTTTCTCTCTGTTTTACATGCATCTATCTGTCGTACGAAATCAACTCTCACTGTCATGGCATGCTCACTGCCTCTTTCTCTCACAGTCTCTCACACACACTTGTAAAGCTCCTCACATTCTGTAATGTCCACCGCCACCTTGACAGAGTACATTCTGACAAAACCTAAATCAAGCCCTCTCTTTGCATGTCATACCCTGGCCATTACGGTAAAACATAGATACTGTTTTATTGAGCAGGGCTGCTATTACATTTCTGTTAAATTTCTATTTTCTTTTGGTTGTGCTGCTGTTTAATGAGCATGAAGTGAGAACAGTTCTATTAAAGCCTTAACAGCACATTGCGATATGAAATAGTTTACACAGGTGCTTGAATAAATGTTTACACACATGCCTGAATAAATGAAGGCATTTAAAAGCACCACTCAGGAGTGATACTGTGACGCTGCTGCTGGTTGAACATGTATTGAGAACAACATGCTAACACCTTAACAGCAAGTATGCAAAACTACTGCAGTACCTTTGGAAAGGGGCATGCAGACTTTAGGTGATTCTTCCTGAATGCCGAGTCAGTTGAATCTACTCACAGATGATGGTCTCGTTGATACAGTGGTCATCTCAGATGCAGGTGGGTTGCAACAGGATGCACTCCTTTTAAACCAATCACCTAAATTTCACCATTTAAATCTGTATATTAGACCTTTGAAATGATACAAAATATGTAAGACACGCAGAATGGCAATGCACAGATATGCTTGACTCCAGATTCTACTCTATTTATTTTTGTGTATTGACGAAATTAAGTGACAGACAGCCAAGGATGCCTGTAGCCAGACTTAGACAGCCCTTAAACACCACTTTTTCTATATGCACATCTGTACTATCACCTGAGTAACCAAAATAGCGGCCAGATGTACAAAGTTCTTTCGTGGTCACAGCCCTGCCATTCACAAAATCACATTGTTTGTTTCTGTAAAAGGACTTTTTTCTGCAAATTAAACATGCTTTGCATCATTTCCATCGAATCAGAAAAGGCCTTTCAAATCGCAAAATGGGTTTTGCTATCCATTCTGAATTGCAATTGGGTGGGGGCCTAAATGGGGCGTGTTCTCCTAATTGCGAGTCGCAATGGTATTTATGAATTGTTTAGGACCGCAATTGTGATTGCAACGTAAGGGTGTCCCATTGGAAGACGTTCCCCTTTGTGAGTTATGTTGGCAGCCTCTGGGGAGTAGGCAGTGATTGAGGGGACCACTTCCTGCTCCACCCGATGTTTTCCCAAAATGGAAATCTTATTTTTAAAAGCAGCACTGGTTCCTTTAAGGAACACAGGTTACATCAAGACAGGGGTCTCAAATCTTTTCTGTAGTGAGAGTTACTTCTGCTAAGTGAAAATCATTGTGAACTACTAAAGGCCAAGCAACTCGTGCATTGTTACTAGACACCCCCTTGCCCAGCTTCATTGACTTTAAACCTAATGTCCATAGAGCCAAATACTATAGGTTGAACAAAATACTTTGACTAAGGACACTATGACATGTGTGTCAGTGAGAGCTAGGTCTTTGGGGATGTATGAAAACTTGTGCTTAGAAATGGGGTATATGTGCAAGGTTAACTGAGAGCCTTTGCCATATTTACTTGGGGCACGGGACATACTATTTGCCACATGTGGCGCCGTTACATGTATAACACAAACATACAACCATTTTTTTAATGGGAGACATTTAAACTGCAGAGAAATGTTCTGCAAAAAAGTTCATAATATGGAACATTCTTCTGCACTTTAAATTTCTCCCACCTAAAATAATGGCTGTAGTTTTCAGTTTTAAATATGGCTACCAGCTACTGCTCACAAATGTACAGCAATTTAAACTTGTGTAGCTGTTTATGAGTCATTTGGATCAGTATAAACTCCCATGGTGGAGGAACCAATTATAGGAGAAAGTGTCACTGAAACAGCAAGCTCCTTTATTCTTTTTTAAAGGATTTTTGTAGTATGAGTTGTCCTGATGGCAGGTAGAAAAGCTCTGGACCTTGGGTGCACTTCCTAAGAAAGATTGTTTCAGTGTTTCTTTCTTTCTTTAATTCTGGAGAGTGTGCCTTACTCTGCAGAAATTCCTGGCCATCAGATATTGTTAGTTTTCTGGCTAAATCATTGAGAGTTCGAGCATGGTACACTCTGTAGGTGATGCAGATGTTTAAGAAACCTTCTTGCTCTTGGAGCCATTTGGGGGTGATCATAAGAGGCGTGACAATATTTTCTTGCAACAGTGGCTCCAGGTCTAGCATCAAGACTAGCTTTGGCAGGGCTCAACGGAGATTGGGATTCCTCTGAGCAGAGAGTTGTCAAAGACACTTCTAAATAGTACCATGAATTAGATCACTGCCTTGAAAAATTCTTAAATGGTGAAGAAGTTAGTTCTTTAAGGGGTTTCAGTTAGTGTTCTTTCTCTAGTTATTGCAAGTATGTGTAATTGTAGATTCAGATTTTTGTATACTATGAAATCAAGCCATTAAACATCCTACAATATCCAGTATGCAGCAAAGAACTGCAAGAGTGTTAAGCCAATCTTTCTCTGGAATCCTACAATATGGAGGGCAATTGGAGAAACTCTGCTTTACTAGGGAGTATCAAGGGAAAAGTTAAATTTAGTAGGTTTTTCTTTACATTTTAGGTAGGGTTGAGTCTGTTAGAGTCCAGGCTGGAGCACAATGTTATTAGGGAAGAAAAATGTCAAGTAAAATTGAGTGTCTTCAAATTTAGAATGGTACCATTTTTTGAGAAGGGAAAAAGAGGTTTGGTGTGCAGATTGAAAATAGTGGGAGAGGATTGAATCTAGGGGACACCTTGTAGCTGTAGAGCAGTGTTAGAAATAGACTTTGCCATCTTTATGCAGTGAACTCTGTATTCAAGTTAGGAGGAACTAAATGAGTTAAATAACAACTCCATTTCTACACATTATTTCCTTTTGGGATAAGCAAGAGGTCAGAGCTTTTTTTCCCAATGAAATTTTATTGGTTTTCAAATAAGGGAAATAGCAGTGCATTCCACCACTGATATAAATCACTTCCAATACTAATGAAGGTCACAATGCTCTCCTCATCTCATCCCCAACTCTCTCCTCCCTTCTCCAGGTAGCTCAAAACATATATGGCCACGGCATCTCACATTTTATGAAACTAAATGTTTGGCGCTTCTTCTTGCACCTAGTAACTTGAATCACTTGCAACACATTGTTTACTTATTGAATTGGTGAGACGTAATGATCTCAGTGACTTAGAACTACCATACACAAAGTTCTTTTCTCGGAGGTAGTGCACCAAGGGGGGACATATCTCATCATACTTGTGCCCCAGTTCTAGGAGGCCCCTAGTCAGTTTCTCCATTGCTAGCAACATCCACAATTGCCCCACCCATTCTTGCGTTGTAGCGATCGAAGGGGACTTCATCTTGCACTCTTTATTTGCTTCACTGCCAAAATCATGTTTGAACTTCAATTCAATTCAATTCAAAGAGTTTTTATATAGTGCATGGCTACCCAACGGACCTCACAGCGCTGGTAAGACCTTGCTCTGAATAGGAGTAATTGAGTGTAGCTAGAATAGATGAGTTTTTAGTAGTTTTCTAAAAGACATTTCTGATTCCTCACATCTAATGTTGGAAAGGAGATCATTCCAGAACTTAGGAGCCAGAAATCTGAAAGAGCCTCCACCTCTCCTTGTCTTATTGATCCTGGGGACCCGAAGAAAGCCTTTACCCTTAGAACGTAGGGATAGTATAGGGGATTAGGGGTAGATAAGGCATTGGATTGGTAGGGGTCCTTTTCTATGTACTGCTCGATGGACCAGACAGAGGGACTTAAACTGTATTGTTTTTTTGAACTGGTAGCCAATGTAGGGCTGCCAGAGCAGGGGCAGTGGAGCTGCGTTTCGGGATTTTCAGAAGCGTGTGTGCTGCTACATTCTGAATTATCTCCAGACGATTGATGACATATTTTGGACTGCTGAGATAAAGAGAATTCCCGTAGTCCAAGCGCGAGTTGGAGTCCCTGGACTACTATTCTGCGCATGTTGACCAGGAGTCAACTCATAAACGTTCTTTAAGCGCGAAGAAGACCAAAGCAGCATGCTGCCAACTTTTTAGCCTAGCTTTCCACAGTGATCCTTTCATCAGTCCTGAAGCCCAGACATTTTACTGATGGTGCAAGTGCCGGGAGTGACCCAAGTTCATTCGGCCAGATGAGTTCATTCCAGCAGGATGCATTGTTTCTGACCACCAGCACCTCAGTCCAACATCCAAGTAACATGCTTAAGACAAGCATTCAACTGCTGCGAGGTGTTCTTAGTATCTATAGAAATTGATACAACAATCTGAGTGTCGTCTGCATATGGAACAAATGCGAACCCATATGTTTGCACAATTTCTGCCAAAGGATGCACATAAAGATTGAAGAGAGTGGGACTCAACACGGATCCCTGGGGTGCTCCACAGCTTAGTGCAAAGGTTGCAGACAGGAAAGTATCTACCTGGACTTGGAAGCTTCTAAACTTTAGGAAGTCAATTTGCCAATTAAGGGCAATTCCATTCCAATCAGTTTCCAGTCCTGTTTTGGTAGGCATTTAATTTTGGGCGGTCTCAGGATGAGTATCATTGTCGCTGGACTAAGCTGCAGGAGGTATCCTATCAGTCCCTTAATGTGGTTGAGAATTTAATTTCAGTACTACAATCTGGGGAATGACCACCATAAGTATAGTGTATCCTCATCTGTCCATGGCCCTACCTGCAGAGACCATTGGCATTATCATACATACTTTTCAATTCACTGCACAGGTTTGTACAATACCTCGCTGTTCCTCACACTGTAACATAGCGAAGGTATAGCTTCCCACAGGTTTTGCCATTGAGCTGGTGAGAATTGTGTGCCTGGGGCCTTTTGCCAGGGCTTTATGTATGGCCATTCCGGTGAGGCACCCCTATCTGTTAGGTTAGCATACATGTTGGAAATGAGGCCTTTAGGTCCCTCATATGTGGCAAACAGTTTTTCCTGTGGTGTCAGAGATCTAACTGATGTGAATTTGTAATCGGGGTGTAGGGCCCAATGTCTCAACTGAAAATAGCTTATGTGATCCACCTCTTCATGCTGAAATTCTTGTTTACATTGATGAAAGAGCGTAATGTCATCTCCTTGAAGCAAGTCACACAGCATCATACACCTCCCCTCAGGCCAGTGCTGAAATTCCCCTAGCGACACCTGGAGTAAATTCTATGTTACCCACCAAAGGGGTATATGGAGAGGGAAAGGAGGTCAGTACCACGATTCTCATAAGGGAGTCCCACATTGCTATTGCTGGTTTTAAGGGATAAGAGTAATAACACAGTGGGGGCCTTGTTTTTTTGGGCAGGCATAGAATAGCCCATGGAGTGCAATTTATCACTGCAGCATCCATGTGGATCCAATGGCGTTCAGTTTCATATAGAGACCACTCAAAAAAGATGTGGAGCTGGGCTGCCTGATAGTATTTCTTGATCTCCAGCAGCCCCAGCCCACTGAACTTTTGTGTGCTTTCAATGTTATCCTCGAGATCCTTACTTTTCTACTCACCCATATAAAGGCATCAATCGCTTTTTGCAAAGTTATAATGTCAGATTCAGGGAGAACCAACAAAAGTGCTTGAAAAAGGTAGAGCAGTCTAGGCAATATATTCTGGTTGATTACTGCCATCCTTCCCAGTAGTGAGAGGAACAGATTGCACCACTTGTGAAGTTCAGTGGTGATAGCATTGAACAGGCAGGGGTAGTTAGATTAAGCAATTTTTGACAATAATTAATCATTTGCAATAAGCAATCTTTTGGTGTGATAACAAATGTGCAGATATTTCATTTTTCTGTTAACCAACTTCCAGGGCCTTACTTCCAGAATTCTAACTTTGGCTAGAAGGGGTACCCTACACACAACATCTATGATTTACTGAAGTTCACCTTGAAGTCTGAGAGTTTCACATATTCTTCTAGGACTTTTCTAGCTTTAGGTATCAAGTTTTCTGGCTCTGCCAACGTCAGTAGGATGTTGTCCGAGAATAGATATATTTTACAATAGTCATCCCCACAGGGTATACCTTTAATGTATGGATTTTGTCTCACAATGTTGGCCAGAGGCTCGATTGGCAAAACAAATAAAAGGGGTGAGAGAGGGCATCACTGTTGTGTCCCTCTCAACAGGGGAGTGGCCTCTGAGGACGTCATGTTGACAAGAACACTTGCCATTGGTTATTTATAATTAGCTGCTATCAAGGTAAAAATAATAGGCCCCAAGCCAATTCTCTTCAATATCTGGAGGAGAACTACCCAGTTGATCCAATCAAATAATTTGACAGCTCCTAAGGATAATATTCCTGGGGGGTCCTTCTGAATTTTGCCTTTTTCAATCAAGTGAAGCACCCACCGAAAGCTATCAGCTGCTTGCCTCTGAGGAACAAAATCAGATTGATCTGGGTCAATAAGGTATGGAAAGTGGGACATTAGTCTATTGGATAACACTTATGTAAATATCTTAGCATAAAGTTGGAACTTTTAACAGTGTCAAATCCTGCTTACAGGTCTAGGGGATTTGTAGAATTGAGTTGCCTTGCTCTTGTATGTGAAGACCATCATCAACTATTTGTTATGTGATTAACTCCATGCTTCATACCAGCATGAAAGCTGATTGAGTAAGAAGGTTGTGGTCACTAATGTGTTGCTACGCAGATTTCAAATAGTTTCAAGTTTAATTTTATTGATGTTACGGAACTCTGAGGAGGTCCACATAAAATCTCATAATGCGCATATATGTGCAAAAATACAAATAAAAAGATATACCGAAAATGCAACTTTAGGTTCAAATAAAAAGTAGATGCTACCCCGGTAGTGGGTGCGGCAAATACATTAGATGCTCAATAATTAAAAATTGCGCATTAAACAATTTCCCGTTATACTACAGGGTATTGTTTATTAGTACATAAAATTGCTATTGTGCCGCCAGTGCAAACTATGCAAACATTATGAAATAAATACATTATAAAAAAGCACAATAGCAGCAACAAAACCAGAAATGGAGATGCATAAAGACTAAATATTGCTCTTAAAAGTACATAAAATAGAGTGCAAAATAAGCAAACACTATATAATAGATACAGTATAAAAAATACATTAGCGGCAACAAGAGCAGAAAAGACTATAAAAGCCAGGATTCCACCTTTAGAATCATTAACAACCGCAATCTCACTCAGGCTAAAACATCATTAATATAGAGTTAAAAGCACTTAAAAAAGCTAAATATCCTATAACAAAACATTTCATTTGGAGGTGCATAAAGTGACTGTAAGACTGTTTGGGCTCAAAGAATGGACAGCTACAGACATATGGGCCTCAGCAAATTTCGCCGATGTAATAAGAGAGCAGGGCTGATGAATAAGACATGGTTAAGATCTTGGGGGCCATTTTGCACAAATGGCAAATCACCGAAGAGCCATACCATTTAGCCAAAAGGTGATTTAACTGAAGCAGACCCTGCCTCAAGAGAATCCAAAAATGTCTCAAACCATGTGGTAAATTCCAAAGAATATATGGCTGCGCTTCATTAATCAGGCATGAGTCTTTAACAGGATGGAACACCCTTATTTTGATATAGTGAGAAAAAAGGAAACACGGCAGCAAGGGATATTTAAAGCTGCACTAACCAACTATACACCCTTGTAATGAAAGGCACAGAATTTAAGTTGCCCACCTCCAAGGTCCACTGCCAACAGACCTATCTACTGAAATGAAAAAAGAAAACACAGAGAGGCAACACAAAGATAAAACAGCATAAATGCTATACAAAATCTCTCCGGACTCTTCATTGACGTTGATCCAATTTTTTATTTATTGCTTGATTTGAAGCAACAAAACGCCAATACAGCCAACGCGTTTCACCTAAATAGAGCTTCATCAGGGCAATAAAAACCGTACTGCAACTGATAAGGTATTCTCTTCGCTCCACAGATGGTGAAGAAATCAATGGGACCTCCAATTAATGAAGAAAAGTCACACCGAGTGTTTTCCATTCATCCAATCCGATCATCTAAGAACGTTCAAAACAGTCGGTTGAGCAGTAATATTCACATTCATCTTCCGAGTGTAGGACGCCTTTGGGTACGTTACGTAGGACGCGATCTTTCACGCTCCCACCATCAGTCTAATCGTAAG
Organism: Calotriton arnoldi; assembly: GCA_963921515.1. Lineage (NCBI taxonomy): Eukaryota > Metazoa > Chordata > Amphibia > Caudata > Salamandridae > Calotriton > Calotriton arnoldi. The sequence continues at coordinate 942,716 of CAWUFW010002192.1, read as the reverse complement.
AGGACGATTGGCGTTTTGTTGCTTCAAATCAAGCAATAAATAAAAAATTGGATCAACGTCATTGAAGAGTCCGGAGAGATTTTGTATAGCATTTATGCTGTTTTATCTTTGTGTTGCCTCTCTGTGTTTTCTTTTTTTATTTTGATATAGACCTCCATATCCAGGCAAAAACTCAGGGAACATGTGACTTGTTTGAAGCTAGCTTTTAGTTGTTGCGAAGTCAAAGTGAAAATCACAGATGGATCTAACTGCAGCAAAACTGCCACTACTACAAAATTCTATAGATTTCTTTTTAGGCCATCCAAAATGTCTTTCCTAATATAGGACCTTAATGAGCCTTGGTCATTCTTCACAAGGCACATGGCCCAAGGTACCACCCCTGCAAGACCCTGGATAAAGGCATTTCTCAGCCCAAATTCCAACCTTAGAGCAGCGGAAGAAAATGCTGAATCAACTGAAGTCACATTTCTAAGGACACGGCCTTCCATCATGTTTTAAAAACCCCATTTAGAAACATCAATTAATTCTGTTCCATACAACAGAGAGGCTGGGATCTCAGACCTCTAATAAAAGGGTAAAATGCCTTCTCCCGGTAGCCTTGTAAAAAACGCCTAAGCACATAGCCTTAGAATTAGCTTTATTCATATTATTTTCTATGTGAGCTTTTTCACTCAAGTTTCCGCAGAATATTTTCCCCAAGAAGGTATATGACTTCACAATCTCTAACATTTGATCTCCCAAGGACCATATAAAATTGCCATATTTTGGCTTGTTCCTCCTGTAACAACTCATAACTTTACTTTCAGATACATTAACCTTTGAATAGTGGGCATCAGCAAATTGTTTTGGTGCTGGCAGAAGCCTGTTGAGCACTTTCAGGGTGAGATCAAAAATTATTATATCATCTGCATATAATAAACACACAATAGTCTTTCCCCCAATTAATGGGGCAATACCCTCTCTCTGGGCCAAATATTCAAAAATGTAAACCTACCTTTCGCCGGGCCCGCGTCTTCTCTGCTCCTGATCTACTGCTCTCCTGCCACCGACAGGAACAGGAAGCAGGCAGCCAGGGTCCCTCACCTAAGCCAATCACAACGCTGCAATGCAGCGTTGTTATTGGTCGGGATGGCGCCCAGCCAATAGCTAGTGGTTGGGCATGTTCTCCATGCAGGCTGCAATGCAGAATGCATGGAGAAGGGCAGAGTGCGCATGACTGGTTTGGGCCTCAGAGAGCAGAGCAGCCCCGCCCACCGCCCGCAATGCGCAAACCAAACATAAAATGGTAATAACTGAAAGTTATTAACATTTTATGTTTTGACTTTCTTGCACTGCGAGAAAGCAGTGGAGCGACGCTCCTCCCCCTAGTGGAGGAGCCGCCCCTGGCAAAAGAGTAAAATACTCTATCGACTTGGTGGAGGATGGCCCAACTGCCCATAAATAAATTGAACCGTTAGTCTTTTTTATGGAGCTCAAATTCCTTCTGCAGGGAAAGCATGAAGATGTCTCCATCAAGTTGTATTTAAATCAGACACCTGTGCCACAAGATCATACTGACGCTTCGAATTCTAAAACTTTTCAATGCACTAACTTTACACAGTTACCGGATCTACTCCTTTTAGTCAGTTCTAAGGCTCCAAGTACTTCAAGGACAGCACTAAGGTGACCAGACTCACTCTAGCAGAAGGCACTAGAAGGGTTGAGTCAAGTTTCAGTTGCTTTTGGTCAGCTGGGCACTTCAGTAAAGAGGCCTCTTTTAGCTTGTTGTTTCCCTATAGCCACACAGGAGGTCAGCCAACTGACCCTTCAAGTGCATTTTTTTGTCCTAGGTACAGGCCCAGTCTTTCAGGTTCTCTCACAGGTCTCAACCAGCAGGTGCAATCCTTCTTCTGTTCTTCTGCAGGTCCAGAAAGTGTTTTGAGGAGGTGTGGGTGAGGTGCCAGCTTTGTAGGTTTCACCAGCAAGTGGGTGGCGATGACTCGTGGACACTCCCTACCCAATGAATGTGTCAGTCTGTAACGAAACTGGTGCTCTTGTAATGTGCTCTGATACCTTCGGGTCTAGTTCGTGCTATATAAAACTCCCCCAAAAAATGAAGAAAAAGTGCCCTGGGGCAACCCTTCCTACTTTAGCAGCACATCCTTTTTGCCTTACTGCAAACTATTCGACATTGCACCATTCTAAGAGACATTCAAGATGGCACAGTCCTTCTGCCCTAAACGGAGCCTCTGGGCCTACTAGGGGTGTGTTTAAGGTAATGAGCAGGCCTCTCCTCCTCAGCACACCAAACTGGTTCTGGGTTGTACTCCCCCTCCTACTGGACTGGTGCCCAACTGGCTACTGAGGGGTTAAAGAAAAAAGGTGTTGCCTTCCTCAGGACTCATTACACTATACTATGAATGGGCAGGTCCCACCTCTCTCCCTAAGTTAATGAAGTTCATGGAACCTCCCCAGTTTACAAGCTCCTCAGCTGAGCAGATATGTATCACATTCGCCACGCTCAGCCCATCCTGTAACCATTGTCTCTGCCTTGGGAGCAGTTTTCACACCTTATTATGGTCAAGTACTGGCTGGGGCAGTTGCTAGCAGACTAATGCAAAATAGCCTTTTGGTGCTTCAGGCAGGGAAAGGTAACTTTCTAAAAGTTACTTTTCCTAAATATTTATTAGAAATCAAACTTAACCGTGCAATTGAATTTGTAATCAATATTAAAACAGTGGTTGAACCATTTCTCTAGCTTGTCCCACACCCATGATAGTTAATATTTTAATCTGCACTCTAGTTTTCCTCATAGGACAGCCAAGGGCCTTCACTGTAAAAAAAAAGCTTTGGAGGATTTTCACTGAAGGGACATGGTAACATTAGATTTCTACATGTCTCACGTTTAAATACCATGCATCCTACCTGGTGAGCTACAAGATCTACATAAGGTGACTTATTAATATTTAAAAGTAAGGTTATTTACTGTCAAAAGAGTTATTTTGACAGGGCAGCCTGCAGGTTTAAACTCCAGCACTCGGGCTGCAATGGGGTAGGCCTGAAGGCATGCTTTACTTTGTCACACTGCTGAGTGGCACAATAAGTGCTGTGGTCCACAGGTGGCACTTAAGTTTCCATGTCATCTGTGTAGTTTCTACACCATATACTATGGCCTTACAGGATAATTAAATATACCAATGAGGGGTAGTCAATTTTGACATGTTTTAGGGATCAAAGCACATACACTGGACGGCCATGCCCCAGTGTGCACAGCCTAAAAACCAGCAATAAAGTTCAACAAACAATTACAGTGGCCAGGCCAAAAGGGGCATTTTCTCACACACAGAGAAAGAGGGGCATTTTTTTCACCTTTTTGTCAAAAATGTGGAAAAGTTTCTTACAACTTTAATTGGGACTATTGATAATAATAATTGTAGATTAGTAAACTGTCTCACTGTTTTTAATCAGCTTTTTTAATGATGTTTTCAGTTGACCAATTTCCAATTTGACATATGCTCATTTGGCCTCGATGATATGTTTCATTCTGTAGCGGTGGTGTTTTTGTCTATGGATCATCTGTGAAGTTACAAAGCTTTTCTGTTGCAAATTTCCCATAACTCACGTGAAAGCTATGATTACTACTCAGTTCATGAGATATTCTGCCTACAGATTTCACAGTAAATCTCAAACCTTTGCATTTCTTTTGAGTTACTTAAGAGAAATAATATTGCCTACATCCATCCAGGTATTGTAAGGAAAATGGCTTTAAAGGTTACGAGCAAAGAAAGAGAGCATTAATTTTCAGCTCCTTCTTGTACGCAGGGGATAATATTGATAGTGTTCATGAAAAAAAACTATGTGAGAACAATCACGTGGGGAAAATAGCAAACAAAGAGTATGCAAATAAATGGGATCGATTTGAGATTTTACTTGCATAATAACAACTTTGCATGCCTCTAATTTTGACCCAAAATGTGTTCCATTGTTCTGAGGGCTCATCTTTCCTCTTTAAGTTCTAATGAGTTACCTTGTGCCAATCTTTTAGGCGCATCATATTACCTTTTAGAACAGTAGTTTTCTAGCGATAAACATTGCCACTGCCACCAAGGTGCTCCTCTCGCAGCTGCCATCTTCCATTGACAATCCCACATTGCCAGATTCTTTCTTTATTGATGTAGTATAAAAACAATGTTTAATTAGAAAGAAACAAAATCCAACTAATAATTTCCATTTATATATAAATTTTCCTTCGAGCGGTCCTTTTACTGTGTGCTTAAGACATTTCTTCTGTGCAGGATAGTTTTGGATCGGTCTTGAAAAGATGAACTTACTGAAGCATGAATTGCTGTACCGTTTATTTACAGTATATTTTACGAATTTCTCTTTTTTATTGAAAGAAATCCACTTTGATTAAAATGTATTTGTTTTTTTTTATCTTCAGACTACATTTCCAATATTAATTAAGTGGACCTATGTCATAAGCTGCTGAGAGTCCCTGCATATTTTTCACCCATTAACATTATTTTTAAGGCTCGTTTTTATAAAAGAAACCATCTTCACACTTAAATTTACTTTTTAGCACTTTAGAGGTTGATCCACAACATTTACACTTTCTTGACATATTTTCCTTTTTTCATTCTTTATTTCTCAGCACCTTCTGCAACATCATTTCCAGTCTTTGCAACACCTAAAAATCGTACTATTGAAGTGGAGCTTGGTAAGTACATATATAGAATCTTATAAAGCATATTTGATTTTATACTATGCCTTCAACAAAGCATTGATTCCATAATAGGGAATCTTCTTTTATACTGATATATTTTCATAGTTGAAATTAAAATATATTTTATTAGTTTTTTTGTATGCATTTAAATGAACATTAAGATGTAATGTAGATTTTACACGCCTACTTGTTACAGTCATGTTTTGGTAGGGGATGCTTGTGCCTAACATTTTTGGTTTCCTCTTTGGTGTCCTTTACATACTCCTCAATGGTCTAATTATCGATGCTCTGTTAAATCCCATGTTAAGTCCAGGCCTCCTGGACTTATCGATATCGGTGGCATCAGTAGCTTCAAAGGTTAACACAGGAGTACGAATGGGACCCTTATGTTACCCTAAAACATGAAAAATATCCAGGGTAATTGGTAATTCCACATCTAATTCTCAGGGTAAATAATTTTTTTATCTTTTTTCAATGGGGATGCCTGCTTGAAGCAGGTGAAGTCTATGGCAGAAAACCACAGGGGGTAGGATTCACAAAGGTAACTTACACTTTTGTGTAAGTTTACACTTTTGAATAGGTTTACTGCTTTTCAGTATTCACAAACTGCACTTTTGTAGTAACTTACACGTTTATACTAAATACAAAATAGGTACTATTTATATATAGATATATAGTTTAACATTAATGTATATTTATTTATATGTTTAACTATTTTATATAATTTAATTTAATTTTACAATATTTCCTTTGGGTTTTTATTTCAAGTGACAATTTTTTTTAATTTCTATGAGAGGGTGTTGCTCTACCATAGATTGGCCATGTGTAGTGTTGGGCTTACTACAAAAGTGTAAGTTACTACAAAAGTGCAGTTTGTGAATACGGAAAAGTAGTCAAAAGTGTAAACTTACTCAAAAGTGCAGTGAATCAGGCTCAAGGTTTACATTAAATATTTGGACTGTGTAAATCTGGTAGGGTTGGTAACAGGAGTTTCCAGCCCCATTGGAATTAAAGAAGCACTCATAATGAGGCCCTATATTTTACACAAATTTGTACCAGATCATTTTCAATATCTGTCTCCCACCCTCCTGTTTAACCTTTCACCTAATACTTTTACAAAGTGAAAGGTAACTACTGCATGAAGAAGAACAGAATCATTGCTAAAATGAAAATCATATTTCGGGACTCTAAAAGAAGGGATTACCACCTTCATCAAATTAACGATTCTATTTTTCTGGGAGGTATTTCCTAAATATGATGTTAGCGCACCTCTTCCTTCTTCTCATCCAACTATGGGTTTTGCCGTCATGGGCTTCGGGTAGAAGACAGAAATTGACACAATAAATACTAATGCTAAGTTATGGCTTTGTCAAAGGCTTCTAAGCTATATCATTAAAGAAGATAAGAGCAGGTGGGAGCTTCCTATGTGAAGAACACTCTCATAATCTAGAAAGAATTTTGAAACCACCAAACGTACTGCTAGCTGCTGAAACCTTGAATCCACCCAACCTCATCCTGTTCCTGTCTGGGCTTCCTGCTGCCAGAAGATACGTTCAAGCATTTCTATTAGAGGCTGCTGATTAGGGCCACACAGCAGAGAGGAGCAGTAGGCAGCTTCATTAGAAAGGAGTTGTCATTGGTCAGCAGCGCTACATAGCCCTGATCATCTTTGATGTGGAATGACATAGATACAGGAGCAATGTCTAGTGCATGCACAATCACTCTGGGAGGGGTCAACATCATGCCATCAAGATTATCAATAAATCAATCAATCAATCAGGGGTTTATAAAGTGCGGATCAGTCGAAGAGCCAGGTCTTGAGGCTCTTCCTGAAGGTGTGCAGAGTGGGGGAGCATCTGACGTTGACTGGGAGCTCGTTCCAGGTCTTTGCTGCGACGTAGGAGAAGGCTCTTCCGCCTGCTCTGGTTCTGCGGATGCGTGGGGTCTCTGCCAGGGCGAGGTCGGCAGAGCGGAGGTTCCTTTTGGGTACGTGGACGAAGACTCTTTCGTTGAGGTATTTGGGTCCGATGTTGTGGAGGGATTTGTAGGCGTGGGTGAGTAGCTTGAAGGTTACTCTCTTCTCGATGGGGAGCCAGTGGAGGTCTCGTAGGTGCTGGGTCATGTGCTTGTGTCGTGGGGTTCCGAGGACGAGTCTGGCTGAGGTGTTCTGGATGGTTTGGAGCTTGTGTAGCAGGGTTTTGTTGATTCCGGCGTAGAGGGCGTTGCCGTAGTCCAGTCTGCTGGTTATGAGTGCGTGGGTGATGGTCTTTCTGCATTCGGGGGGATCCACTTGAAGGTCTTGCGGAGGATGCAGAGGGAGTTGAAGCAGGTGGAGGCGACGGCGTTGATCTTGTGGGTCAAGGTGAGAGAGGAGTCTAGAATGATGCCGAGGTTACGGGCGTGGTCCGTCGGGGTGGGTGGGTTTCCGAGGGCAGGGGGCCACCAGGAGCTGTCCCACACAGTGGAGGAGGGTCCGAGGATGAGGACCTCTGTCTTCTCTGAGTTTAGTTTTAGGCAGCTGTCGCTCATCCAGGCTGCAACGTCTTTCATTCCTTCTTGGAAGCTGAGTCTGGTGTCTTCGGGGTTCTTCGTGAGAGAGAGGATGAGCTGGGTATCGTCAGCGTAAGATACTATGTTGAGCCCATGCTGTCTGACGATGGAGGCGAAGGGGGCCATGTAGATGTTGAAGAGTGTGGGGCTGAGCGAGGATCCTTGGGGTACTCCACAGTTGATCTCTGTATGTTCGGAGAGGAAGGGAGGAAGTCTGATCCTTTGGGTTCTGCCGGAGAGAAAGGAGCGGATCCAGTCGAGGGCGGTTCCTCGTATACCGGCGTCGTGGAGTCTGGCTGCGAGAGTGCGTTGTGAGACGGTGTCAAAAGCTGCGGAGAGGTCTAATAGGATGAGGGCCGCAGTGTGGCCCTTGTCGAGTAGCATGCGGATGTCATCGGTGGCGGCGAGGAGGGCGGTCTCGGTGCTGTGGTTCCTGAAAAATCCGGACTGGGAGGAGTCGAGGATGGCGTTTCTTCGATGAAGGTGGTCAGCTGGGCGTTGATGAATCTCTTGGTGACTTTGGCTGCGAAGGGAAGGAGAGAGATGGGCCGGTAGTTTTTCAGGTCCTTCGGGTCGGCCGAGGGTTTCTTGAGGAGGGGCTTGACCTCGGCCCGCTTCCAGTCGTCGGGGAAGATGCCGGATTCGAGGGAGGCGTTGATGGTCTGGCCTAGTTCGGGTGCTATGGCGGCAGCGGCTCTGTGGTAGATGTGCGGTGGGCAGGGGTCAGTGGAGGGTCCTGAGTGGGTGTTCTTCATGGTCGTGGCAGTGTCTTCAGTGGTGGCAGGTTTCCAGGTGGTGATGGTCGGCTGGTTGTCGGTGGTGGAGAGGGAGGTGATGTCCGGAGTCTTTTCGCTGAAGTTGTCGGAGAGGGCCTTGATTTTCAGATGGAAGTAGGAGCTGAGCTTGTTGCAGAGGTCCTGAGATGGTGAGACATCCGTGGCTTCGCTGGGGGGTTTGGTGGACTGCTGTATGACGTTGAAGACTTCTTTTGCGTTACTTGCGTTGGTGTGGATTTTATTGATAAAGGTCCGCTTGGTGGCATTCATTCATGGCGTTCCTGTAGTTGTTCTGGACTTCGGTGGTTTTCTTGTTCCGCCAGAGTTTCTCGAGGCTTCTGCAGGAGCGCCTGGCTTCTTGGACGTCAGTGGTGAACCAGGCGACCTTCATGGGGCGTTGTTTGACGGGATGGCGGAGGGGTGCGAGCTTGTCAGTGCAGCCGGCGATCCAGCGGTGTAGGTCTTTGGCTGCGGAGTTGGCGTCGGTCGTGGCGGAGGGCGGGTCGTGGAGGAGGGTGGGGTTGAGGTGTTCCTCTGTGATCTTGCTCCAGTTCCTTCGTGGCAGGCACGGGGCGGGTTTGGGTGCGGTGGTGGTGGTGAAGGTGAAGTGTACGCAGTGGTGGTCTGTCCTGAGGGGCTGTGTGGTGTGGCTGAAGTGGATGTTAGTCCATCCTGCGAAGATGGGGTCGAGGGTGTGTCCGGCTCTGTGGGTGGGGGTGGTGATGAGCTGCTTCAGTCCGAGGTTGGCGAGGTTGTCAAGGAGGTCGAAGTTCAGGTCTCCGATGAGAATGTAGTCTGTGGAGGCGATGGCATGGGGTGCGATGAGGTCGGCAATGGTGGTGGCAGAAGAGGCGCGAGGGCCGGGGGATCTGTAGATGAGGGTCCGTTCAGCGTGGTTCTGGGGCTGGTTTGGATCTGGAAGTGGAGGTGCTCTGTGTTGCAGAGGGTGTCGTTCGTGCTGGAGGTGGAGAGTCGGAGGGAGCTCTTGTGTGCGATGGCGAGTCCTCCTGGGCGGTGGGGGTGGTCCTTTCTTTGGATCTTGTATCCATCGGGGATGGTGGTGGCGATGTCGGGGCGGAGGTGGCGTTGGTCCATGTTTCCGTGAAGAAGGCGACGTCTGGCGTGAGGGTGTCGAGCGGGTCCCAGATCTCCGTGGCGTGTCTGTGGAGGGAGCGCACGTTGAGGAGGATGCACGTCAGGGCTTCGGCGGTGCGGGAATCCGGCATGGGTTCAGCGGTCGTGGGGGGGCTGTTGATGGTGAAGGATTGTTGGCAGTGTGGGCAGGAGAACTGGCCGTGGGTGGTTTTCGGCTTCAATCTCTGGCAGTTGTTGTTTTTTCCGGGGTTGAGTGCGAGGAGGACGGCGGAGTTGTAGTGGTGGGGGGTCGTAAATCCAGTGTTCCTGGTTTTGGCCGCGGTCAGGACACGGACGGGCTTTCCTTTGGCACGCCTGTGGCGTGGCCGCTGCGCGGCGCGGCCGCCATTAAGTAGGGGAGGGGGGAGGAAAGCGCAGCTGTGAGGCGGGAAGCGGGAACTGGCAGGGGGAGGGGCTGCCGGGCAGCAGCGGCGGGAAGGGCACAGAGGCAGAAACCGGGCACAAGAGAGACAGAAGAACAGAAAAAGGCACAAGGCAGACACGGGCACAAGAGAGACAGAAAATACAGAAAGGGGCACAAAGACAGACACGGGCACAGAGAAATAAAACAGCAAAGTGGCACAAAGACAGACAGACAACAGCGGCCAGCAGAAGAGCAAGGCTCTCCCACTGGACCACCAGGGATGAGGCGCAGGCAGGAGCCTGCGGGTGGAGGAGGGCCTCAACACCTACCTGGGCAGCAGCGCCCAGAGCACAGTGCCGGAGCGGTGGCAATTGACAGCGGAGCTGCGGGGGAGAGCAGGTCTCTGACCAGGAGGTGCTACCAGTATGTTTAAGTGTATTGCATTTCTCTTGTTCTATTAAGACCCTGATTTAGGAGTGCAGCAAAATATGTTGCAGCTGAAACTGCAAATTGCACGTGAGCCTAACCACTGAGTTAGAATCACACATAATTTGTCATTTACCCATCTGCGACATGAGGGTACAGGTTTGTGCCAATGGACAAATCTGCCATTGAGATTCCTATTGATATAGGAAAATAATGAGAAAACTTCTCTTATGACAGAAATAAGGGATAGGTGTGGTGCCCTGTGTAAGGAGTTTCTGGGGCTGCGGGGACCTTCTATACCCAGCCACTAAGTGCCCTTGTACTTCAGATGGGGGGTGTCAGAAAAAGCCCATCCCCAGCTGAAAGGAAAGGATATATGCTCTCCTGTTGCTCACCACTCCCAGAACACGCCCCAAGGCTGAGAATAGCTGTGGAGGGGTACAACTTCACCTGAAAATTCTGACCACTTTGAAAACTACTGTTTCTGATTTGGCACACTTTATTGCACCCTGTAATTAACAGGTGAGATGAAGACTGAACCCCATTAAATTTTGGCTGGTCAATCCTGATGGAATTTATCAGGAGAAAGTGTTTTAAGCACTAAAATCCACAAGGAATTCTGCATTACTGGAGAACAACTACTAAAAGGTCCTATTAATTGTACCTGATAAATTCAAACTCCGGGGTATCACATTTTGGCAAAAACTGATTCAGGGTAATTGTAATCAGGCCATCCAAGTTCATTTTACTCTCTATCCAGCCACTGGCTTGATGATCAATTAGATCTGCAGTTGCAGAGGCAGCTCCATAAGTATTAAAAGATAAGTCAGGAGTAGCATCTGCGGTGGGGCGGGGCAGGGGCGGGGTGGGTGGGAGAGGGGGGAAGTCGACAGACGACGGAATAGGTATAATTAAAAAAATAATACCTATTCTGTCATCTGTTGGCTTCCCCCCTGCCGCGCCCTGCCCCGCCACACCGCGCTTATCTGTGCAGGCTGCCACTGCATCATGTGATAACAGTGCACAGCTGACCGTGCTGGGAGCAGCCTCCCTCAGCCTCGGGATAGAAGGCACAGCCTTCCTCGATACTCCTTCACAATACTGCATGTCATTGCATGACAAAATATCGCAACCACTACATTGCAATTTAAGTATAGTATAAGTAGACGTGGAATTGACAATGAAGTAGTAGGTGATGTAGTAACTGCAATATTTTAGTTGTTCAATATAACCAACTCTGATATATTGTTATACAGCCGCCACCCTCTCTTTAAAAAGCGGGGAGACATTATCCATTTATTTACAACGTCCACTGGTTTCTTTTTGTTAATGACAACATTTTAAACTTTAACTTCTATTCTCTTTTAGGTTCTTCTATAAATATCACATGTTCAGCATTTCATGGGTATTCCAAGCAAATTGCAGACTTTGTCTGGTGGGAGGTGAATGGAACCACAGTGAGAAAGCTACATTCATCACGATTTTGTGTCCACACTGAAAGGTACATTTCTCATCTGTGATTGCCTCTGTTATCATATAGCCCTTCCATGATTTCAATAGCAGTTAACAGGACTAATTTATTTGTACACAGGTCTCTCAATGAGAGCTACACAACTGCGATTTTAACTATTACCGAAATACGGAAAGAAGATTTCATTTCAAATTTTACATGCTCCGCAATGAACTCCAAAGGATGGACCGAATCTAGTGTTACTTTAAGTATAAAAGGTAAATATAGCTCCCACATTGTTTACTGTTCATCATGCTGTTGCACCCCAAACTAGGATTTGATTCACAAGCTCTACTGGTAATGTAGTACCTCAATAGTACTACTTATTTACTACAAAATTCAGTTCACCAGCCTTCAGGTGGTGATCTCCATTTCTGACTCACCTCTATTTTCTATACAGACATCTCTCTTCATAGAGGCTGGGCTGTAGGCACATGTAGGTATACTTTTTTGTAGTTTATCGCGAGGACCAGTGGAGAGGTGGGAAATGTCGAACAATTAATTCTAAATGGGTGCGGTTATAGGAATATTAAGTAGGGGTTTAGGGAGGGTCATGATAATGCAAAACACACCCATAAAAGAGCTAGACCATTACAATTAAAAATATACACTTCCAAATTTACTACAGCCCTAATACTGTCAAAACAGGCTTTATGTACTACAGAGAAGCCTAGGAGTAAGTCAAGCACCACACATGTAAACCGCCACTGGTACCACAAAGCACACCCATAGAAAACTATAGAGGCAGGGAATTAAACTAACACCTCATCAAAATTATTGCGAAATCAATTCCATTAATTTAAATTAAAATATTATATACTTATGCTTTTTAGTGATAAAAATAAGTATAACATTTTGAATTTAAGGGAATTAATTGAAAAAATAAATTACTCTTTCAAATATTTTTTGGGGCTATAACTTTGGTGCCATTTAACAAATCTTCCCCAAACTTTCCCAAAAAAGTCTCATTCACCACAGCTCCTTCATGAAACGTTTCGGGGTGATGCATCAAATAGGGGCTGAGAAAAAGGGAGGGTCCCAATACACATTTTCCCCATTCATTCCATAAGAAAATAGAACAGTGATACCGCCAAAACTGCTGAATGGAATTACACCAAATTTGGCAGAAAGCTAGATCTTGGCCCAAAAAGCGTGCATTTTGAAATTTTGCATGAATCCGTTTAGTAGTTTTAGAGAAATTAAGGGTAAAAAAGTGTACATTTTTCCCCAGAGGATCCACTGGACTGGCAGATCTCAATATGAGATCTAATTGGCTACCACCACATCAACAAAGATGTGGCAGCAGCTATCTAGGGGCTTGGGGACTGAATCCCAACTCCTGAAAGAAATGATCAAAAAAGATATAAAGGGGCAGGGTAGGTATACACTGCTCCCACAGGCCTGACATGGGGATCCCACAGGGATCCATCTTGGGGCCAAAACATTTTTTTTTTATTTTACCACAAATTCACTGTGGATCTGCAAATCTGAGGTAACATTTTAAAAACAAATTGGGCTCCAACATGTTTAAAAAACAACACCTCCTGGGGTGGTCGAGGGTCTGGGGATGTGGCACAATCAATTTTATGGAGGAAGGGGGCATGCAGCCTCCTTCTCTGAGCCACCCTGAGGCCTCGGGGACCACATCATCTGGGGCTGATTTTTAATGAAAGGGGAGGGAGTTGCGCAGCTCCACATCCCGAGCCTCCAATGGCCCCGGGGACCCATCTCCCAGGGCCAAGATTACTTAAAAGGGGAGGGGGCATGGAGCCACCCTCCCTGAACCTTAAATTCCCTGGGGAGCCCATCGCCCAGGGCCGGCTCAGTTGTTGTGGCCCGGGGAGCCCACCTGGCACACTGTTTCCCTGCCTGAAAAAGCACGGGCAGAGAAGTCTTGTATGCCCTCACCTGGCGCAAGCTGCAGAAATGCTCCCACCAGGTGGGATCACATTTTTTTTCTCTGCCCGCGCTCTTGCAGGGATTGCTCCCAGTAGGCAGAAGCAGAGAAAAAAAGCTGCTCCCACTGGGCGAGAACAAAGCCAGCTCCCACTGCACACAGAATGCACAGCGGGGCTGTTGACCTCTCCAACCAGCCACCAATGTAATATTTTTGTGGGTGACCCAGGTGGGACCGGGGGCCCATTTTAGGCCCCAGAGGATGGGGTTGTGGGGCCAGTATTGCCTCAGGGAGGTGGACAACCCACCCCATTCCCCTTAAATGAAGTTTGGTGCTAGGGAATGGGGTCCCCTGGGCCATTATTGCCTGGAGGAAGGTGGGTCGCACATACTCTCCCCTTTAAATACATTGCAGGCTTGGGGCATAGGGTCTTCAGGGCCAGAATTGCCTTGGGGAGGGGGGCTGCACACACCCACTTTCCAATGTTAAAAAAAAAAAAAGAATTGCTGCCTCTTGCTGGCACCCAGAATGGGTGCTGGCTGGGGAGTGGGTGGGGCACCTGGGCCACAAGCCTCCCCCCTGGGCCTCGAATGTTTGCTACACTTCTTTGGTGCCCCAGGTGGGAGCAGGACACCCAAAAATATTAATTTTTAAAAAACAGACGCAAATATGAAATGAGAGGAATAGCTGCTCATTTCATATTCACCGCTCCTGCCGGGGAGAGCCACATAATACCCTGAGAAAGCTATTGATAGATATTGATGCATCCTTGTGGTGCCCCTAAAAAGGGCAGGGGCACTAAGAAGCATTTTGTAAAAATATTGTGTGGGGCTGCAGCAAGTGCAGCAGCCCCCTAGGAACATTGTTTAAAAATTGCAGTAAGTCTCTTGGGTCACTGTATACATGACCCCAGCACAGCTTACCCTATTTTTTTTTTAAAGCATTCTGAGTTGGAGCAATATGCTCTTCAGCAGGAGTGTGGGGACCACTTGTTGTTGGTTCTTTGGCTGCATTTTGGGACCTGAAGAGTGTTAAAAAAAACTCTATATAGGTTTAAGTTTGTTTTGAATAAACATACTTCACTTAAAATATTTTTGTGACAGTAATTATTGTTATTCGTTGCCAGGTACATGGGAATCCATTGAATTATAGTTATTGATAAATTATTGTGGTGATAAACTGACAAAGCCAATAGGTCTGCTTCATATATGTTGATGTGCTGACCCCCTGATAAAACCAATAGGCTTGCCTTTTATATTTTGGACTTCTGAATCCTCTGACAAAACCAGTAGGTCTGCCTTACTTTAAAAGGAAACTTGGCAAGCAGGCAGAACTTTGCTTAAGGACGTGCCTTTGTCTAGTTTGCTGTAAATCTGTTCAGTTGTTTTGAAAATTTGAAAAATTGCCGTTTAAAAACATTTTGGGTTGGCTTGAAAGGTTTAAATTATAGTCATATTCGGGTCATTAATCCACAGAGGCAAGTTAATCCAAGTTCAAGGACCCTCAGCAGACCCAAACTTTAAAAAGTACTCAATCCTGAGAAAGCCTTTTTTCCCATTGAACATTTTGGTTCCACAAATCCAAAGCTGAGTTTCTTGGGCTCAAAGCTCTTTGATTGGTGGCTGCAACTTTAGGACAAATGTTGGCGCTGCTACTTCATGATACGTGAACTCTCTCAAAGGGTGTATGCAGGAGGGGTTGGCTGATGCAGTGGGTTGCGCACAGCAAACTCTTGGATGCAGTATACGATGAAAACAAATAATTTCACTTCAGTTACAGTTAGGACTACAATTCATAATTCACACAACTGCTATGCAAACCATAACTTGAACACCAGATACAATGTTTATTACCTCACAATATTTTTACCATTAAACAACAGTCCCTTAAAGCACAATTAAATTAATTAACACTCAAACCAATAAATAATAATGCATTCTTAGTCATCTCTTTTATAGTGTTACGGATAGTTTGTTATGTAACTGTTATATTCTGTATTTATTAATTCTAATTTTAGCATTTATAATGTATAGGTTTGTATTATGGCATTTCCTGCTTCCTCCCCTTCCCCTCCCTTGCTTGCTTATTGGTATCTCCCCATTGTTACTGGAGACTGTTTTAGAATGTTGACAATCTGGCAGTTGCTGGATTCCTGGTGGAGAGAGGAGACCGATGAATAAAGTCGTTCTGAGGAAACCTACGTTTGTCTTCATTTCATCACTAGCGATGATCTGTGTAAGGGGATAGAAGACCTCAGCTCCTCCCCTTTTGGCATACCACTCCACCTACCTTTGTCTTCTACTTTAGACCTGACTTCACTCGGGGAGTTCCTGCCCTCTCCCTTCCTTCTCCGGCAGTCGACTTGGCAGTCATCTTCCTTGCCTCTTCATTTCCGCTGGCTCCAGAAGGCTGCCCCTCTTACCCCTTGGGTGGGGTTTCACCCTTGCTGGATCAGACTGTGGGCGTACCCCTGCCTCCCCCGGGGTGTGGCCATATTGCGGAGGCCTCTCCTTTGTGGAGTTCTATCTCCGGAAGGCTGTACCTCTCACCCCTTGGTCGGGGAGTTCCCGCCACTTGATCCACATTAAGGGGCATTCCTCAAGCCTCCCAGGTGGTGTAGCTTTCCCATGAAGATCACTCCTTTACCACAGTACTTCACATCCTCCTTCTGATTCACTGTGCGCCTGTTACCTCTTCCAGTGTGTCAATTCACGGTGACACGCACACCTCATTATCTGTTCCTTCAAGTGCCACAATTCACCTCCAGCGTGTCATTTCACTGTGACACGCACACCTTATGCTCAGCTCCCTCGAGTTTTTATGTCTTCGCTTTCATTCTCTTCCAGTGTGTCAAGCTGTTACGTGCTTTGCCTAAATTCCTTCCTGCGTGTCAATTCACGGTGGCACGCACACTTCATCATCAGCTTCTTCAAGCTATTACGTGCTTCCCCTCAAACCCTTCCTGCGTGTCAATTCACTGTGACATGCACACCTCATTATCAGCTTCTTCAGCTTTTTACGTGCTTGGCCTGCGTTCTCCTCCAGCATGTCATTTCACGGTGATACGCACACCTTGTTATCATCTTCATCAGGCTTCAAGGTGCTGCGCCTGCCTTCATTTCCAGCGTGTCATTCCACGGTGACACGCACACCTAATATTACTTCTCTATGGCCTACATTCTTAGGGTTGTCTTTTAAGATTGTAGGTAGTGACATTTCTGACTTTACTCATAGTCAATACTTTATTTTCTCTTAGTGTGTAATTTATTGTACGTTTTAACCTTTAATACTATGATGGTAGCTGCTAGTATGTCCCACCTGCACCTTTCTTGAATGAATTCGGTGAACCCAGTATTCCATGGAAGGAATGGGAAAACATATTTGAATCGTATTTAATAGCGATCACAGGTGAGAAGTTTAGTTCTACAAGAAAACAACATATCCTTTTACACAGTTTGTGTCCTCATGGAAGGAAAACATTTGAGTCTTTACCGGAACCTGAGAATACATCCAATGAAAGTGATACCGATGAGGTGGAGGAGGATGCCTACAAGACTACTCTAAAAAAGTTACAGATCCATTTTGGTGATAACATTAATATTGTGCTTGCGAGACACAAATTCTTTAGCAGATCCCAAGGCAAACAAGAAAGTGTTTCTACCTATGTGGCGGTGCTCAGAGGTCTAAGCAAGTTTTGTGAATTTCATGATTTAAATGATTCTCTCATAAGAGACCAACTGGTGCGTTGCACTGATAATAATAAGATACAAGAGAAGTTATTGCAAAAACAACCCAACCTTCAAGAGGCCATAGAAATAGCTAAATCCATTGAGCACACAGCCATCTGCTTAAAAGAGATCAAATCCCAGGATCCCAACGAGCAAGTTTCTGAAATAGCAAATTTGGAATCTGAACTTGCGGTGTGTAAAATAAAGAATGACAAATGGCATTCCCAATCGGGGGATTCAGAAAGTTTTAAATTCAGATGCTTCGGCTGTGGAAGTAACAATCATTTAGCAAATAACCCTAATTGCCAAGCCAAAACTGTTATTTGTAGAAAATGTAACAAAAGGGGTCATTTAGCAAGAGTATGCAAAAGTTTCTCCAAGAAATGCTGGGGGAATGTTGTACCTGATGAGAAATCTCAAGTTAAGAAAATAATTTTGCAAGTTAAAGATGATAGTGCTGACAATCAACAAAAGTATCCTGTATGTGATGTGTACCTAGATGGTAAAATGGTTAAAATGTTTGCTAACTCATTTTCACCGTTCACTCTATTTAACTATTCAGATTATAAATCCATTGTAGGAGGCAACAAGTGTAATTTGTGTGCAGCTGATATCTCACCCAGTGGATACACTAAGGACCCCATTCCTATGAAAGGTATGATCAAAACCCTCATATCTTTTAAAGACCGCTCAACAGTGGGCAAGGTTTACATCGTGGAAGAAGGGTCAAACCTACTTGGTTGGCAACATCAAAGGGAATTGGGCATCAAACTTGACCCCAACAATTCTGAACAAGTCTTAGCCATAAAACAGTCAGGCACTAGCGAACACATTATTAATGAATTTCCAGAAGTTTTTTCTGAAAAATTGGGTGTTTTAAAAGACTTTCAACATAGAATCCATTTGAAGTCCAATGCCAAACTGGTGGTGCACAAGACCAGACCTATACCTCATCTTATGTGGGAGCCTTATAGAAAAGAACTGGCGAGGCTGGAAGAATTAGGTATAATACAACCTATTGATTGCTCTGAGTGGGTAGCACCCATTGTAATTGCAAAAAAAAAACACAGTGAAGATATAGGGTGTGTGTTGACCTGCGTGATCTAATAATACCATCTGGGCGGAGAGACATGAGATGTTAAGTACGATTGGTGAAGCCACATGTTTCAGTGTTCTAGACCTCTCCATGGCTTATCACCAGGTCGAGTTGCACCCAGACTCCAGGCAGCGTACGGCTTTTACCACACCTATGGGCACGTATATGTTGCGCCGCATGCCTTTTGGGCTTGCCTCTGCAGCAGCAGTCTTCCAAAAGATTATGCAGCAAGTTTTAGATGGGGTACCAAAGACCCAATGCTTTCAAGACGATGTCTTGATTTACGGGGCTACCAACGAGGAACATGACAAGACTTTGAGGGAAGTTCTTTCTAAGTTCAAGAATGCAGGTTTAACCTTGAAGAAAGAGAAGTGCCAATTAGGTGTAGGTGCAGTAGAATATTTGGGACATTCCTTTTCCAAAGACGGTTTTAAACCCAAATTTTGCTTACTGGAAGCTATAAAAGATGCCCCTGCACCAGCGAAAAAGGAAGAACACAAATCGTTCCTAGGCCTAGCAGAATATATGGCAAAATATGTACCACACTTTGCGGATTTAACCTCTAACCTCAGAGAACAAATAAAGAGCCACACACACGATCAGTGGTTAGATGAACATCAAATCTCTTTCATGAAAATAAAGGATGCTATTCTTTCAGCTCCATACTTATGCAATTTTGAATATAATCGCAAAACCATACTCACTACTGATGCTAGCAACAAGGGCTTAGGAGCCACACTTTCCCAAATATTTGACGGCAAAGAAAAATTGTTGCCTTTGCCTCATGTACCCTCACTAAATCTGAAATGAACTACTCCGTAGTTGAAAGAGAAGCCCTAGCTTGTTTTTGGGCCGTCAAGCATTTCAAATTTTTCTTATGGGGCATACAAATCTGCATACATACAGATCATAAACCTCTCATATTTATGTTCAACCCCAAAGGCACATCTTGCAGTACCCCCCGTATAGCGAGATGGGTGTTAGGTTTAGAGAGCTTCTGCTTCAAGGTAGAATATGTTCCCGGCAACTTAAATTCTGCAGCAGATTTCCTTTCCAGAGCTCCACTAGACAAGGAGGAGCAATTTGAGACCGTTGAATATCCTATTCTGCAAGTCATCTCTTCAACTATCACGTCTCAAGAATGGTTAGAGTGTATGAGCAAGGACACCACCATGAATCAACTTAAAGCGTATACTTTACAGGGTTGGCCCATTCCATTGGTTCCATTAGTGACGATGTCAGAACATTTTGGGAAGTCCGTCATTAACTTAACATTAACCAGAATCTCCTACTTAGAAATGACAAAATAATACAGCCGGAACCCTTACGATGCAGAATTGCAGATCTCGTGCATGAGGGTCACCTTGGTAAAAGCTTGAGCAAAGCCAGACTCCGGGAACGCTATTGGTTTCCCAACATGGATTCCATAGTGGAAAACAGAGTCAAAAACTGCTGTATTTGTGCTAACAGCGACAAATCCAAAATAATTTGTAAAACCCCCATTTCTCCGGTCTCTGTTCCAGACAAGCCATGGGAGAAGATTGCTTTAGACATCATTGGTCCTATAAAGCAAAAAGGGGTGTTGAAACGCTTTGCTTTTGTTTTAATCAACTACCAGTCTCATTGGAGCGTGATGAGACTGGTGAATCAAATCACCACTGATTCCCTCATTCAGTTTCTGAAAGACACCTTTGTTACGGAAGGTATTCCATCCAACATTGTCACAGACAATCGAATTCAATTCACTTCATCTGTCATGACGGAGTTCCTTAGGAACTTAGATATCATTCATTTTAAGACCCCTCTTTACTGTCCTAGAGCAAATGGGCTAATAGAGAGAATGAACAGAATGATCAAGGATTGCATACAATTAGCATGCGCAACATGATTCCTGTGGAACGGGCCATACAAGAAATGCTATGGGCATACCACACCACTCCCAACCAAATCACAGGCATTTCCCCTTTCACAGCCCTTAAAGGGAGAAAACCCTGCACAAAATTCTTCCCCAACTGGTTGGGAGGTGGTGTTGGTGTACAGCCCAACATACAGGTCACCAGAAACAAGATCACCACACACCAAGCCAAATACAAGTCTTATTATGACTCCAAACATGGCACAAAAATCCCGCAGTGGGTTGTAGGAGATTGGGTATGTGTCAGGAATCCTAGGAAAGGAAATCTTGACTCCAAATTTTCCAAACCCATGCAGATTGTAGCTGTCAAGCAAATTATACCCACCATGAATAATGGCCAGACATGGAGCATGGATAGGTTGTCCAAAACTCATCCTATTACCAATGAGGCGGCCAACTGTAATCCTGCCCCATCTTTTTCGCATACATACCCTACACACAATTATTTTGGAAGTCAGAGAATCCACAGGGCACCCATATGGCACCAAGACTACAACATGTCTGGATAATCTGTTTTTGCACCTTTAGAACTCTAATGTGCGCTCATTAACATGTCGTTTTTTGTTTTCTTCCTTCCTTTCATTTTTTGTTTTTTCTCATTTGTTTGGGAAGGAAGATGTGTTATATTCTGTATTTATTAATTCTAAATTTAGTATTTATATTGTATAGGTTTGTATTATGGCATTTCCTGCTTCCTCCCTTCCCCTCCCTTGCGTGCTTATTGTTATCTCCCCATTGGTCCTGGGAGACTGCTTTAGAATGTTGATGATCTGGCAGTTGCTGGATTCCTGGTGGAGACAGGAGACCGATGAATAAAGTCATTCTGAGGAAACCTACGTTTGTCTTCATTTCATCAGTAACCTTTTCTAAGAAACATTTGTAATTATATCTGTCCTATCAAGAGTGCGTTATGAACACTTGTTGGACTTCTGATGGTCACAGAATAAAACAAGAGTCTCATCAATAGGCTCAAGATGTAAGAGATTTACAAGAGATTTAAGTGAGATGTTGCTTGGAAGAAAGTGTGGGGAGGGAGCGTACATTTTTATTGGGTTCAATCAGCATAACTCAGATTCATACCAGTGTGCATGGTTATGAATTGGCCCCTAAATCTGATAGAAAATCCGAAGTGCTGTGCGTGAACATACTCTTTGTATTTCTTATGTTATGGGATGGCCCCTTTAATATGTTCGGTCTGTCTGATTGCTTTCACTTAAAGTTACAAAATAAGATTAAATGAAAAAAGAGACAAGGTGGAGATATTATGCAAAGGATGTCTCAATTACAACAGATCTCACCTAGCTTCACTGCACATTTGATCTACGAGTGAGACTGTGGCGGATTACAGTTTAAATCTATACTAGGATGTAATCAGGGACATGGGTGTGATGAACTAAGAAATTGGGGAGAGTTTTTTGCTGTTATTGCCTCATCTAGGACACAAACGGATTTAACCTGTATGAACCCCTCACCCTCTTTACGCACTCATCCAGAATATAAAGTGTTAAATAAAAGCTTTACTCTGCTGTGGTTTTATGGCATACATATGTAACCCTGGTAATCGTTTAAAAATAAATGTCAAAAAATGAATGTGCAAAGTCACCTCAGAATGACAAACCAAAATACATAAAAAACATATTTGGGACAAATAGTTGCCATCACCGTTAGTGGCTGTTATGTTCTTTCTTACCCAAAAGGTTCCACTCACTAATCATTTTCATAATAGATGTGGGACTGTTTCGTTCCTGAACACAGCATTGAGCTGACCCTCAAAAGCTAACCACTAATATGATTACAGAGCAAGGTACAACAGTGACAATAACTAACTGGAGTTCTATTTTTAAAAAGTAGTACACAAAATCGGATGTAGTGAAAGACAGAGGAGCAAGTTCACAAAAAACTTTAAATGTACACCTTTAATAATATTCCTATGAACAGTACAGATTTACTACTTTTTGGAATTCACATTCCCAATACTACAGCTAGAAAGCTGAGCCAGGCATATGTTGTGTGACTGTCAGTAAATGTGGTTTATTATTATATGGTGTGGTTGTGCGACCTCACCATGTAATAAACTCACAAACCTGTCTTGAGTCCAGTCAGGCTCCTTTGTAAAATCTTAGGTCAACCCTGGATAGCTGTGGCTTCAAGCAGCCAGGCTTTCTCAAACGAACAAGTGCAAAGCATGTAGAAGTACCACAACAGTCAAATAAGAAACTACCAAACCACACTCCGATGACTCTCCCAGTTCCAGCAGACTCGGGTGTAACTTTTGAAAATCGGGATTTTGTCTCCCAGGCTGTGCTTCAGCGGTCAGTGGCAATCAATTGATTATGGCTACTTACTGTCCATGGCTGCTTCTTCATCTTTTGTGGCCCTCGAGCTGTCACAGGAAGTCAGCCAACTAACTGTCAGAGTTCACTTCTTCCGTCTGAGGCTCGGGATGAGTTTCCTCAAACAAGGCATCACAGAGACAGTCTACCCTTTGCTAGCCTAAGGATCACTAGGTGCAGTCCAGTCTTTGGTGCAGCCTCTCCTTGCTGGGCCCAGGGAACAGCAGGGCAGTCCTTCCTTGGTCCTCTCTCCAGTGCAGATGTAACCTGAGGTCTGGGCGCCAGGAGTGTCACATTTATGCCCACAACTTGCCCTTGAGGGACACGGTGACTACTAGCCAATGGGTTTCCAGGTCCTGTCCCGTCTGAGGATGATGTTCTGGAATATGTGGCACCTAGCTATCCCAGACTGCAGTATTCTGCTCACTCCCAAGATGGGAAAACCTTTCTATTGGTGTGTGGACCTTGGTAACCCATCCTAGAAATGTGGTTAAATGAGGGCTACACGCCCATGCAAAAACTGGTTTGGCAACTGTCCCCCTTCTCAGTTCCAGACACTAAACAGTCTTCCAAAACAAAAGAGCAGCCCTCTTGCGTGTGTCCACCATTTGCCCTTCAAAGGTGCCTTCCCCTTTGAAGCTCGCCTATTTGGCTCACACCCTGTTAAGGCTTCCTGCCAGGGAGAGGTAAAACCTCTTCCAATTGCAGACCTCTATTGTTTCCTTTCCTGGAAGTCATTTACTCATCTCACAAAGAGGGCAGAAGGCTGTCTCGTGGCCAGCATCTTCAAATAGCCATTGGAAACTTTGAGCAATAGAGTGGCAACTTTCTAAATTTGCATTTTACACAAACGTTACATTAAATTATGTATGGGCATCAAGTCGGGTTTAATGTAACAATTCTTTTGATATCTTGAAGTACCAACTTTAGTAGTCACATTCAGATGTTAGCACAGCTGAGTTGTCAGTGTGTAACTCTGTACTTGCCGATTTGGCTACTAGATTTTACACAGTAAAAATAATAACTTGGGATTTTACTATCTGGATACATAAAAACACCAGTCCTACTTTTTAATATACAGCACTCTTCCTTACAGCTTCATAGGCCTACCTTATGGGTGACTTTTATATATTAAAAGGGGGGGAGGTGGGGTCTGGACTATGTCATTAGTTCAAATGGCAAAGTCGAGTTAGCAGTTTAAAACTGCTCTACCAGTCTGCAATGGCAGGCTGGGAGACATGCTTACTTTGTTACACTTGTGGTGGAGCAAAAAGTGCTGCAGTCCAAGAGGGACAATTTAACTTACAGGCCTCGGCTACGCCTGGTACTATATATTTGGGACTTGTAAGTAAGTTAAATTATACCAATTGGGTATAAGCCAATTAAACATATGCTTTTAAGGGTCAGAGCACTGTCACTGAGATCTGATTAGCAGGCCTCAGTGCACTCTCAGATATTAGAAACCAGCATCAGTCCAAAACTTTGGGATGATCTTGCAAAAATAGGCATTTATTTACAGTGATGTATTCTCCACTCTCATTTTGCCAATACATAATTTTGTATATCATAGACATGAAATGGTACCTGATGTGTAAAATGGGTAATTTTTATTTTCTTTCTATTTCTCCCAGTGGAGAAATCCCTTCCCCCTACATCTACTCCAATTTTTGGAGGTGACCCATTCCTCTTCCCATTCTAGAAGGGTAGTTACTTCAGTCCTTTGTTGATCTTTAGCAAATCTTAGACCACTTACTGCAGGGAAAGAGCCACGTTGTAGTTTGTAATTGCCAAAAAACATACAGGTTTGTGGGCGGTCACAAATTTACAAGGCTAATCATGCATAGTTCCGCCAACTTTGCAGTCCTTGCATGGGAGTTGCTACTGTGCATTTCTTTGCATCGTGATAGATCAATACACAGTAATAAACTCATTTATGCCTGTTGGGACTCCTTTTCTGAAATTCTGGCACATGTAAATGAAGGCATTTTTGGCCAGAAGTATACGTTTCTGGCCCAAAATGACTTTAGGAATTTCCTCCCAGGTGTTGCAATTACCCGGCGTGATGATACTCTCACCTCGGAAGGATGGAAGGGTGTGTTAGCCTCACCAATATTCAAACCTTTGACCTTTATATTTCAGGAGAAGCTAGTGGGAAACATTTAAATCACTTAGCCCTTTTGCCTTATTGCATAAGACTTTCCATAACTATATGTTTATCACTGTTGAGATACTGAGTGCTTTGAAATAATCAAAACACATGACATTTTTTAGCTCCGGATTGGCAGCACAGGCATCAAACAACTCTTTTGCTTACAATATAATTAAAGTGGACTTTGGACCTGCTCTATTAGCAGTTTTTGTCAAGCCTCTTTCAGCAATTTGTTTGAGACTATGTCAATTACAGCTTGCCACAGCCCAGAGGAGCATTCATCTCCTTCTCATGTGTCTGAATGTCGGAATATCACATACAAACATTTCATCTGGAAACAATATTTTCTCCTACATAACTTTTACGAAAAATATAGTCCCTTTGGAATTAGACTTTCTAATATTAATTCAAATAAGGCAATATTTTTGTAAATGAGATGTAGGGCACAATATATATTTTAGATGGTATTCAGACCATGATATTCTCGTACCATACGCTCACCTGATGCTATTGACTGTTATGGTATATCTGTTTGCCTCCAATGCAGTGATTGCCTGTAACGGTTGCTCCTTCTGGCCTCCTCCTGTTTGTCTCATGCTGTTTCTCTTTTTTGTCTCGTCTACTCACCCCTTCCTGTCCCCCTTTGTGTGCTCTTTTTCCCCGCCTGCCACTCCTTTGTATTATCTCTCCTACCCTTCCTGTTACCCCTGCACACTCCACGTTCCTGCAACTGGCTATCCTATTGCATCTCTTGCCTTTCCTTCTCTCCTCCCCCTGAAAGGTTCTTGTTCTCCCCCAGCCGCCACCTTCTCATAGCTCTCTCCTGCTCTGCCAGCTTTCCTAAATGAGCATTTTCTTCTACGGCCTACCACCACTTCTACATTCCCTTACCAACTCTTCCCTTCCAAAAGCTTCTTATAAGGGCTGACAAGACAAATATTGAAATGAAAAGTGGGCTACCCTAATGACTCCCTTGCCTGCCTTATATTCCTCTTTTGTTTTCTATGTCAAAAGATGACCGAGTGGCAAGGAAGCCTTCATTCTTTTTTTCAAAGAGACTAAAGAAGTAGTGTGATTAAGGCTTTCTGTTCATCCAAACTTTGGCATAGAAACAAAAATAGGACTGTATTAAAAACAAGGTAGCCTTCTTTTTTTTTTTACAGAGTTTTATATAGCGCAAACTTGACCCGAATCAGGTATCAGAGCGCTTTACATAGCACCAGTTGCATTACATGAGGACACATTCATTTTTGTGTTAGGCACGGGGAGATTAAGTGATTTGCCCAGAATCACAGGCTGTTCAGTGTCATCGCCAAGACTCGCACCCAGGTCCCCCGATTCAAGGTCGACCACCCTAGCCGTTAGGCCAACTCCTCTCCCAATACAGCCTTCAATACAGTTTGCCTTTGATTTTTGATGTCTGTCTTTAATTTGCTTAACATGTATGCATTAGCACACTAAACGTGGGCCAAATGGTTTTGCTAGTGCTTGTGAGAGCGTGCAGGTGGGTGAAGTACAATCTCTCTCCTCTGATGGAACATTTTAAGTAGACTGAGAATCAAAGGAAGTCAGCAATGATAAAACAAATCAATCTTTGTGAAGCCCATTTGGCCACACAATAAGGACCAGGAATTGGTGAATAAAGTTAAGGAACTTTATTTCCAATAATCAATCCAGTATATGTACGTGTCAGGAGAATATTAGAAAGATACAAGATTAGAGCTGGCAGGCTGAAATATCGCAATAGGTTCAGTCTCAGTAAGATTAGATACAAATGAATCACAGCCACAGCAATAAAGAAACTAAGAATTAGAAATGGGTGTTCCTTAAAGAAACTCTGATTCTTTCTCATAAACATCCACAAGTTCTAGAATCATTTAATCAAGGTTTTAAGTTTTAAATAAGGATAGTTTCTAGAGTGGTGTCTCAAGGAAATTCGGAAATGCAGGATGGTGTCAACACAGTGAAGACTCTAGTAGAAGTTTCCCAGAATTGGAATAAGTGTTTAGCAGGTAGCTTCACACTTGCAAGAATAGAAGAAGCATAGAGGTCTGTACCACTCAAAGTGTATGCCTTGACTCCTAACAGTCTGAACATTAATTAAAACATACAGACTTCAGCAGCAATCATATCTCTTCCCATCCCTCCAGGAACCAATCATTTCAATTCTCACATTGTGCCTTTGCAAAATTTCCAGAGTTTCCCAGCACACACCACTTGAACAGTTACTGCAACCTTGAACATCCCTCCGTTCCAGATACGCGATGACGAGGAGGCTTCATCTGCTCATTAAGTCTTCACATTTCTTGCCAAGATTTCTCTTCTCAGACCCTACTATCAAGAAACTAATACAGACAACAATACTTCTTTCTCTAGCAAAAGAAATCTTGAGATCATACCTGCAAAGAAAGAGCATGCTAACCAAGCAAAATACATTTCAAAACAAGGCCTTTTGTCAGGCTAACTAAGCATTTAATGTGCACTTTGATTTCATGGTTATACATGCACATGCATTACTTCTAATAAACTGCAAAACGTGAGCAAAGGAATACATGTTTACCTAAGCAATATAACTTGACATGTAAATGTAAATGGTGAATAAAGAGTACATGATTCATGTTTTATTTCAACATTAGTGCACACATTTAAAAATCTCTACGTTCTACAGTGAATACATTTCAGTAATGTGTTTAAATACTTTAAATGTTTCACACACGTTAATATTATTAAGGCACACAGTAAATATAATGTCAGGTGCACATATATAGTTGCACTTCTGTGACATGTAAGGGTGGAGCCTAAATCACGCTGCTCCACTTGTTTCCAATTATTACCTCTTCTGGACAGCACAAACAATATCTCTCTCCAACTTTCTATAATCTGAATTGTATTTATATAATAAACTTACAAAGTGAGGCCCTATTCTGATGCAATTTTAAGGCAAAATGTAATTTGAGGAACTTGCTGGCTAGATAGAAGTCAAAAAGAAGGTAGAGATTAGGGCCATATTTATGAGATTAGTGGGGCAGGGCAGTGCAGCAAGTCACTTTGTTGCGCTATCTTGCTTCACAGCGAAAGGGCAGGAGTACATCGTATTTATCCAATATGATGCATTCCTTTCCTTTACCCTTGTGCTGTTTTGGCAGCTTAGCACCAACGCAGGCATCCCTGCAACATGGTGCAAGGTGGGGGGTGTTGGCAGGATTGTTTCTGTGCAGGAAGGGTTACCTTCCTGCACAAAAACAATCCTGAGAGGCTTTCTCCTCTTTCTATGTGTACTGTGGAATGCAGCACACATAGACAGAAGAAAAAACGTGGAAAACTAAACATATTTCTTCTCATTCAAAGCCATGCAAAGTGGCTTTGCGTGGCTTCATAAATCTGACTTAGAGGTTTAGGTCACGCATGTACCACTTTGCGTGGTGCAAGCATGATGCAAAGCTCTCATAAATTTGCCCTTAATTGCGCTGTACCAGAACCCCCACAATACCGTCACTTTAACCTTTGTTTTTTTCACTGAATTGCTAGTTTATCTTAACAAAGTAAAAAAAGAAATCCAAATGTAACTTTAAAGTCACTTTTGCGTTAGATTTTGTGGTGAATTTACAATAGTATGCTATAATGTTAAACATGTATCTTGCATTGTATTGATTTTTTTTGGCACTTTTCATGATCCGGTGGTAGTCTTATGGTGCTGCCACACAAACCCCTACAATCAATGGAAAGCCCCTGTGGGAGTCCATGTGGATTTTACCTCCTGTTCCAAGTCCTGTGTGAGTTCTGCAGCACCCACCCAAAAATGTTAAAAAGTTGTGTTTGAAATGAAAGAGTGATCTTTGTTAGTCTGAGCCTTGAATTTTTCGAATTGGATCAATTAATAATGATCCCTTGAGTCATTTTGCAAAATTGGCTCATTTCTGGGGGTCACAGTCCTGCTAGAGTACCGTGGTGACTATGAAACACACACTCAAAAAAATCTGATTGGCTGAAATCATTGTCTTGCTCCATGTACATGACGTTTCCAGCCTTTCATCCTCATTTGGGATTAGCATGTGGCTGTCAACATATCCTGCATGAGGCTCTCCTGCTTTTTTGGTTTTGGCAAAGTCTTAAGAGAATGTGATTTAAAGTGGCATCAGGACAGGGAAGACCTAGAAGAGCAACAGCAAGGCTTTCCACCAGACATCAAGCAATCTCTTGTATGTACAATTTTTAACATCCTTCCAGGGAGGAAGAAAATAACTCCAAAAAGTGTTACCTGCTGCATATGTAGGAAGGAGTTCTCATGGGGTAATACCAAAAGTATTCACACAGGTCATCGAGGATGTGGAAGCATGTACGGTCAATGCATCCCACACAGCTAGCATGAGCTGAGTGGCAATGTGATGCAGAGGAGGCGTCAACCTCCACTTCAGGACCCTCCATCGCACCTGCGGACCGCATTCCACCTCAAGTCATCCAGCAGCAACCTGACACCATCAGTGCACAACAGAACATGGTTATTTAATGTGGGAAGTGCAGCAAGAGAGTGATCGTCATTAAGCAAAATACGTCCTCCGGGGATAAGCTGGTCATCGACCATCAGTGTGGGAAAGAGTCGTTTTCTTTCCAAACTGTGATGCCCTTTTTCCAGTTTTAAGCCAAATTCCCTAAAAATTTTCAAAAATACAAACAATTTAAAAAACAAAAGAGGTTCTTTTTTCTAGAGGTAACTTTCTTGGTTTAAAAATAGAAAACTTTAACGTTGTTTGTCATGAGTGTCTCTATATGTGAGCGTTTCATGTTAGTCTGCTATAGCAGTCTATATATAAAAAGAAAATGTAAGTCTAATGTTGTTGTGGAAGTGAAAAGCAGACACTTATAATAATTGATTTACAGGTGTTTTGTTTCCTAATGCAGATCTGACACAATATTCAGTCTGCTATTTATAAACCAACACAAATCATTATTTTTGCTGGTTTGTTGCTCGGATTTGAGTTCACCTTAAATTAATAAAAAAACAAGAGGTGTTTGGCAAAACAGGAAAAAGTTGGTTTAATTAAATGCTGTGGGCGAGAGAGCCTTGACAGAGTGCGTCGGCTCAAAGTCTCTCAGTCTACAAAGTTTTGGCCGCTGTTATATACAGTTCATGAGGTACAATAAAGCAATTTTATACATTCCACAAAAGCATCCCAGTCATAAATCAAGAAATGCGGGCATCTGATAAGGACACAGATGACTCTCGACCTGGGGGAGAGCTATTGTGGGCCAGTTTGTATTTGTCCAGATGTCCGGCATGAGGAGCACGTGATCACTACGTGTGGTGCGCATGTCGTGTCCTGATTAGTTGAGTGTTCATATCTACATGTGGTATCTAGCTTTGTGGTATTTTTGGGGAATGCAAGCCTTTGTCCAAACCTATTTTATTGAGTCCAATTTCCTCAGACCTGTTTGTGGTGCAAGTATCTATCTGTGGATCAATCAGGGTTTTTCCTGGGTGCACATTGGTCTTTAGGTTAAGAGAGACCCCACCTGTGACCTGGTATTCAATAGGCATGGGTGTGGGTCATAGGACCTGTCTAACCACGCATCTCTTACTCGAGATTGATGGGGAGGTCACCTTGGGTGAATCCGACAGCAGTGATGTGAGTTCATTAGAACTCTTGAAAATAATATGGCAGGGACTGGTATCATTTTTATCAACATCCTTAACATTGTGCATACAGTTGTCATAGCATACATTGACATTGTTCTTCCTGGTATTGACATGGTTAAGTTTGCTTAGGTCATAACGTACATCAACATGGTTCTTACTAGTAACAGTATTGTCATTTGTGCTTGGATTATGACATACATTGATATCGTCATGGTTGGTGTCGGCGCTACAGTGCGGGTACAGGTTATGACATACATTGATATTGCATTGATGGTTATGGCATGGTCATGTGGGCACAGGTAATGGAGATACTTTGATATTGCATTTATGGGTATTGCCATTGTCCGGACTGCACATATCATGGTATTCATTGACATCATATTCACCCATTCCAACACTCCCCCCTCTAGTTGATACTTCAACTACTCTGTCTTCCTCATATGTCATGACAGTTATGTTATTAGAAAGTGTGTGTGTGTGTGTGTGTGTGTGAGTGTGTGAGTGTAGTGTCTGTTACCTTTTTCCTAGCTCTACCTAATTTGGGGATGGCTTTTTTACAGCATGAAACCCCCACTTGTATGAAACCAAATAACAGAAGTACAACAATGAGAATCAGCATTAATGACGTGAATAATTTGGATACCCATAAGGGGATCCACGAAAAGATACTATGTAACCAGTCTTGCTCTAGGGCACCTCCCACCTTCTTCATGCCGGCTTGCAAAAGCTGCAATTTTTGGATAGCATGGGCTAATGTCCTGTTGTCCATATAATTTACGGGAATAAAAGTACAACAGGAAGCACCAAACTTGGCACACACCCCACCCTCCATTGCGGTCATCAAGTCCAACACTTACCGATGTTGCATCACCATGAGGCGGATGGCTCTGAGTTCCTCCTTGATAGTGTTTAGGCTGAGCTCAGTATTGTTTATCATTTTCGTCATTTCCCATCTGGTTATTTGTAACCAGTGGGCGTTTGCTTTTCTTGAAAAAGGGTTTTGACCCTCTGGTGTTTACTTGAGTCTCTGAGAACAGTATGAATTCTTCTGTTTCCGTTGACAGGTGCTCATCCCTTGAATCTCCGCATGGTGCCTGCAGGGGAAAATGGCTGGAACTATGTTGGTTTGTGGTGTTTTCTCAGCAAGAGTCAGGGGTCTCATTGGGACTTTTATGTGTTCGACCTGATGGAGGTGGTGATACCGAATTCAATAGATTTTTCTGATGATATACTGCAGCCGTCGTGGCCACGGCCGGGCTATGGTCTCTATGACCTGTGTGTGACCACGCCTGGGGTCGGACGATCATGAGGTTCAATGAATGTCATTTTGACCATCTGGGCACGGTTGGTGAGCCTATCCCTGCACCCCGGGTGCGGGCTGTGAAGGTTATTTGTGGAGACCTTTTCCCTCCCATTGCTTCCCTCTCCCTCGGACCCAGAATGTTCTGGTTTTGTCACACTTTACAGTCAACAGAGGCTTCGTACCGGCCTATCCAATGGGCAGACCTTGGATGTTTTGGAAGCATTTAGGGGAGAGGAGGAGGCCGAATGTTCTGTCCACAATGGCTACTCGCCTGGGTGGATTTCTTTTTTTTTTTACTGATTTGGTGCCAGATATGTGCATGGCTGGCGGAGTTCTCTGGGCTATTCGAAAACTCCTTCCCCAAATGTCTGGGAAGGCTGGCTGCTGCCACTGGAGCAGTTGCCTCATTTTGGAGCTATAGGAGGGCCAACATTTTTTTGAGAATTGGGTCCTTTTGATCTGGGGCGTGTTCTAGTGACTTGGGCGAAAAGACCTGGGTGCCTGCTTTTATGCACCGGTGTGGGCCCGGCCCTCTCCCATGTCATACTGTCCTCCGCCCAGGGTGTGGCCAACCAACCCTCCCCCAGGGGACCATCAGCAGAGGGGGCCCCTGCGGGCACCTGGTTGGCAAACTCTAGCGTGGATTCCTGGTTGACATAGCCTGGCTGCCTTGAGGTTTTCCTGGGTGAAAAATAAAGGCTTGAATTTTCCTAATGTTGTGTTGCTCCTCTTTTATGTTTGCAGTGAATTTTCTGAAGCGGGTGCCTAGTGGGTGCTGGTACTGATGTTCTGTATTCACTGCTTGTTTGGGGCATTCTGGGGTTTGTTCTCTGTGTAGGGATTCTGTGGGGGTGGCCCTGATAACAGCCTATTCTGTTTGTGGTGTACTTTTAGGCAACAATAGGTGGCCCTATGTTTTCTGCGGAGACAGTAGTGGCATTCTATTAGAGTTTGAGGCCGCCTGCCTTTTGGCACTGTGTTGTGAGCACTCAGTTGGATTCCCCCGGGGTTCCGCTGCAGAGTCCTCTCCCAGTCAGGCGCCACCTGTATGTTCGTGGTCGCCCGAGCCCTTTGGGGTGCTTTCGCCAGTTTCTTGGCCACTGCAACGGAACCCCTAGATGGGGGATGTAGGAGGTAGTCTTTCCACTCTAGGTCCAGGGATTTCTCCCATGCGACCGGCAGGGACGATTCCTTTAGACATTGTCCTGATGGTCGGACATGCCGCCTTCCCTGCTGCGGTTGTTTGTCTCAGCCCTGTATCAGGTAACGGGGGGCTCCCAATGCAGAAAACACATCCCTTGGCCAAGTGCCTGCTCCCTTGAGAAGGTGCCGGGGCGGTGACCGAGGCTGAACCAGGTAGCTCCGAGCCAGCCCCCCTCTTAGCTTTGGGGGATGTGACGGTCCTGTGAGCGTCGTCATCCTGGGTCCTCGGTTCCCTGCGTTCCCTGCATGCCACTGCTTTGGCCGTTTCTACCAAGAGATGGTGTGCACGGCCGTCCACTGTCGTGCTAGGCCGTACAATTCTAAGAGGTTTCCCATATAACCCCGGACTGCTCCTTTGAGGAGGGTTTGCTCTTGCTAGCAACCTTGAGGTGTGGGCGGATGTTGTTGATCTGCACTCTAGGGGTGAGACTCCAGGGCAGGAGCAGGCTATAGTTCCATTTTCAGTGAACTGGATGGACATCCTCAATTTGGACAATAGGTCCGGTCCCAATATATTGGTCGGGGAGGAAGGATAGTATAACAACTGTTCTCTGATCTTGCTTCCTCCTATTTCAAGCTCAAGGGGTTCAGTGAGAGGGACTTTGGCCACGGATCCTGAGATCCCCTGTATTGTGGCAATGGTCTTTGATATGGGGCTGCTCCTTCCCGTAGGCATGACCTAGCCACCCCTGTATCCACCAGGAAGTGGTACGGTGTTTTGCTTATGAGCATTGTGACCACAGGGCCCTCCTCGGGGCTGTCCGTGGCCGCCAGGGGGTTAAACATGTTCTTACGCGCCTCAGTGGTCTTTGGCAAGCGCTCCCTATCTGCCCCCTTGATTGCCAGGCCCCATTCTAGGCTTCGCTGTCAGACTCAGAGGATCTTGAGCATTTATCCCCGCTGTTGCTAGCTCTGTGGCCATGTATGGTGCGTGATGGGGACACCCCACGGTCGGCCCAAATTTTTAACAGGGTCATTTTCATGTCTCTCTCTTGGCCCTTATGTCCGGTCTGGATGAAAGTTTTGGTGAGTTCTATGATGTTGGTATCAAATGTTTCCCCCCTCAGGCCAAGGAAATGCATGGGCTTTGGTATGGGCATGCCCCTAGTGGCAGTGTTTCTCTAGTTTCCTGGCCTGGGTGGGGAACCTTGGTTTCATGTGGTCCAGTGGAGTCTCCATGATGGATTGGGAAGCTTGTTTGTTTTAAGGTCTTTGCAAAATTTCGATTGTCCCGGGATATTTAAATGATCATAAGTTCTACTCTAATTTTGAGGATCTGTGTACACGGGGTGGTACTGAAAACCAATCTACTTGATCATGAGCTCGAAAAACACTGATGCATCAAAAGAATCAATTAACATTAAAAAAGAGACAACAATGCAATGAAATAATAACAACCTATAGCAAAAAGTGCAATTGTTAGTTCAGAGCAGTACGAGCTGATTTGCAGCAGTAAACTGGCAATTATAAACCTTTGATTTGGAAAAAGGGTTATTATTACCTACAGCATTGACGTACTAACATGACATAACATTTAAACATGCAGCATGATTTGCAAAATTTCAACAGCACCACAACATCAATAAATGCATAAAATGGAAAAATCTAATAGCAACTAAAAAAGTTGACAGAATTTTTTTTTATTTTGTCCCAAAAACTGGGCCCTCTCTTAGTGTGTGTATCCCGTGGAGAGGGGATGCTCTGTGTAGTGCGGTGCTAGTTGAGCCTGATAGACTGTCACTATCGGCTCTGCGGACAAAAATTAGCAACGATTTAAGCAGAGAAAAAGGAATAACCTGATAACAATAGGCCCCCTGTGGCCTGACGCTAGCTTCACCTGTTTCACCAAGGTCTGACTTTTTCCAAATTTCCGAATTACACCCTATATCACACCCAGGGGTTGTGCGTATCACTGCCTAATGCCTAGCGATCCAAGCAGAGAGAAAGGGGAACACCTTTCACTTCTTTTAGATGCTACCAGTGTGGAATTGAAAGCACTAAGAAAACTTTTGTGACTAAACAAATAATGTTTGAGATGTTAGCTCTATATCAAACCAAGAACATATGCATACGGACTTGCCTCCATGCCCAGCAGTCCAAGCTATCCCTTACTGTCACCCAGAGACGAGGTGTATCCTCTGATCCACACCCAGTGGTACAAGTGATCCCTTACTAACACCCAGTGACGTGCTCCATGCCCAAGGTCAGGTAGCTATCTTCACCTTCTTCTAGCATGCTGATGAGGTGAGAAGCAAAAGTGATCTTTGCGGTTGTCCTAGTTTTTCATACGCCACATGTTGGGACTAAGGATCACATGTAGTCTCTTACCCTATGACAGCTGTCTCCGGACAGACCTACGCTCCGTGTATTCAGCAGAACTTTTAATCAATGATGGCGTCTGCTCACCGATCATTTTGTGCAGTTGTAAATCCGTTCGGGCCGGGGTTCTTCCTTCGACAGCAGTCGGGCTCGATAAACCAATCTCTCTTATCTGGCCTGCCAAAATGTTGCTCGGATATGAGTTTACCTAAATAAATTAAAGGAAAGAGTTGTTTGGCAAATCAGGAACAATTTAGTTCAACAGAGTGTGTCTGCTCAAAGTCTCTCGATGTACAAAGGTTTGGCCTCTGTTATAGACAGTTCATGAGGTATGTCATTGATTGCACACAAGAGGATGCCTACCCACAAAGGATCTTGCTCATGTTGAAGGGTGTACATAGCAGGGGCTTGGTCACCTGATGGGGCTTCGGTGTCCGGAGGGATTGGGCTCTCCATGAACACTTCTATACAAGGTGAAGGTGTGCGTCGGAGGGACTTGGTCACATAATGGGGCTTAGGTGTCTAGAGAGAGTGAGCACTGCTTGAGACTCCTGTACAGGGCAAAAGGTGAGAGTAGTAGGGGCTTAGCCACCTAATGGGACTTGGGTGTCAGGAGGGAATGAGCTCTCCGTGAAGACTTCTGTACCAGTTGAAGGCTGTGCATAGTAGGGGCTTCATTACCCATGACTCATTGATTGTGCGTGATAGGTTGGCTTAAGGCAAAGGGTCTGGTACATGGTGAAGGTGTGTGTAGTAGGGGCTTGACCACCTAATGTGGCTTGGGTGTCTAGAGGGAGTAGGCTCTCCATGAAGATTCTTGTACAAGGTGAAGGGTGTGCGCAGTAGCAGCTTGGCCATGTAATGGGGTTTGGGTGTCTTCAGGGAGTGGGATCTCAGTAAAGACATCTGTATAAGGTGAAGGGTGTGTATAGTAGGGGCTTGCCCACCTAATGGGGCTTGAGTGTCTGGAAGGATGGTGTTCTCTGTTAAGATTTCTGTAGAATGCGAAAGGTGTGTGTATTATGGGCATCACCACCCTTGTCTCATTCGATTGTGCATGAGAGGTTGGCTTTCCTCAAAGGGCCCGGTACAAGGAAAAAAGGGTGTCTCGAGGAAATGGGCTCTCCTTGAAGACATCTGTGCAAGGCGAAGGGTGTGCATAGTAGAAGCTTGGCTACCTGATGGGGCTTGGGTGTTTAGAAGGAGTGCATTCTCCATAAAGATTACGTAGAAGGAGAAGGGTGTGTGTGGTTGGAGATTGGACCTCTAATGGGGATTTGGTGTCTGATGGGAGTGGGCTCTACCTGAAGACATATGTACAAGGTGATGGTTGTGCATACTAGGGGCTTTACCACTGAATAGGGCTTTTGTATTTTGTAACTTTTTTCACTGGTCATGTGGTACTCCCGTGGGATCAAGCACAGCCCTTTTGTGATCTTGCGACAGTACCACATGGGCCCCTTGCTGGACCCTCAGCAGTACCCTAGGGCCAGTGAAAAAAGTAAAAATAACAGTATGCCCAAATTTTTTAACTTTGTTTAACCCTGGAGGGGTCCCTGTTGTACCCCCCATAATTGTAATCGGGTCAGGGTACCACTAGCCTGCTCCTTTCAGGTCATGGGGACCGAGTCTCACTGTCCTGCAGTGGCAACTCCAATCTCTATATTGTGCTGTAAATATAACCACTATTCAACCTAGCTGAGAAGGACTAGTGCACATATATTACCAGTATTACAACTCAGTCGAGAAATGTCACTGCTTGTATATAACCAGTATTCAACCCAGCCGAGAAGTGCTACTGTGCATATATTACCAGTATCTCAACCCAGCAGAGAAGTGCCATTGCTCCAATATTACAATCCAGCCATGAAGTGCTAGTATTACAACCCAGGCTTCCGAGATTTGAACCTGGTTCAACAGCTCCTGCCGCTAAGCCACAACATTTCTTGAACTGGGAGCAAAGCGCTTAAGCATTTTGGAGGACTCTGGTACACCATTCAGATGGTTGCTGGCAAAAAGTGTCAGCTGCAGACAGGTCACAGGTTTGAATCTCAACAGGTCCACCTCATTCCTTCATCCTTGCGAAGCCGATATGTACACCTTTTATTATGACTGGTCTGTTCAGTGCATCGTTTATTATTGGTTCATACTGGTTTTTAAGGTGAATGTGATATGACCAATTCTGCCAGGGATCTTAGTAGCTAACTTATTATGCAGTTGTATTGTACTGTAGGATTTTGCAGTTCACCAGGGGGAACGGTTTTAATTTGTCTGCTCAGCAGTGTCTGTGCTGCTGGACTTTATCATTGGACAGAGTTATATAGCTGTGATGCTGGGTTATGCGCATGTGGTACAGTTAAGCGAAGGTGCCCTTTCGGTACTGTGAGGTAGGTTGTGTGGAGTGTGCTGTTGCAGTTACATAGTTATGGTGCCATGTTGCGCATATAAACCTGTTGCGAGGTCTAACTAAGATACTATGCAGACTCTGCAAGACATGGTCACATGAGAGACAGATGTGCTGTTGGTTTTGTTTTGTGAGCTATACGAGTTTGGTCCCACGTTTTATGCACAGTACTCTCTTCTTGGAGTGGAAAGATGCTGAACAGCGTCAGCAAAAAGCATTGGCAAAGCCAAAAGGCAAGACCTATTAGCTTTGCCAATGCTTGTCTAAAAGGCTGTATAAAATTCCTATTGAATTTTTTCCAGAAAGTTTTGTGAAGATTGGTCAAATGGCACCAAAGTTGTTGGCGAAACAAAAAACATTCTTCTTATGTAAACCCTGACCTAACTAGAACTACACAATGGCAACCACCACTGTTTAAGATATATCTAAATATATATCCTCAGTGATGTTATCAATGATATCATAGAACATGTCATGAGGCTGTACTATTTGAGGTCATGACCAGTGCATGGCAAGTGCACAAATTATATATATTCACCGAAAATGACATAAAGACATAAGGCGTGATTCCACTTTAAATAGGCCGCAATTAAATTTTCTGTATTTTTGCAGAATCATCGACATATCAGCCTTTGATGCAGATGCTGTCTGTCCTTATCTTTCCAAGAACTGTGAAGGTGTCATGTCATTTAGATATAGACATCAACAAGAGATCTGATGCGATATCAGTCTGGAACAAGTGCTTTGTTCTTAATTTCAAGGTCAAATAAGAACAATAACCAAAAAATGGTAGGCGGAATTGTCGTATTTTTACCTTATTTGTTTAAAGAAATGCATCTTAGACTAGCATCTTGATGCTCATTGGTTATTTCAAGCACTCTTAAGGTGATATTGGAAATTCTATCTTAGATAAGATATAGTATAAAGACATGTTGATGATTCTACAAAAATAGAGAAAATGGAGTCACAGCCTATTTAAAATGGAGTCAGGCCTTATGTCTATACATCATAAAGGCGAGAGATAAAGTGACAGTATAGTTGGATATGGAAAGGAGAGATAAATCAAATTTATAAACCAAAAACTGCTGTAGTTGCCAGCTATAGTTTAGAGAAATAACTATAACATTCGCTCCGTCATGCACTGCTTATGACCTCACATACTACATCACCGATGACATGCAAAATGACACCATTAATTACATCATTGATGACCTCTCCAATTACATAATCCATGATACAGTCGTTCACATTTCATTACAATACATTATTTGCACTTTACCTCCTGAAAAATCATGCGCAGCAGGGTTAGGTGGAGGACCTGGCCTGTAGCCAGGCCTAGTGCACAACCTCCCAGGATGCAGTCAGCCCCTGCTGTGCACAACCTTCAGCCATGTGTATTGAAGGTTGGCCACAGAGCCTTGATTGCGGATAGGCCCCGCGCCCACCACCCTGGGAATGGCTAACCCCCATTGTACACAGCTCACCAGTGCAGCCAACTCCCAGGGATTGGGCTGCAGCCCCGGCTTTGGGAAAAGGCTGTGCGCAGTGGGGGCTTTTATGCCCCTGATGGGTTGGACACATGGGTTGGCCACAGGCTAGGTACTGTAGCCAATCCTTGCTGCGCATGGCCAAAGGGCTTGTGCAGTGGGCCTGGACGTAGGCCAGGACCTCCACCCTCCCTAGAGGCAGCCAACCCACAGGTGGTGAACAACTCCCACTGCTCATAGCCTTCGGCCGTGTGCAATGGTCACTGGACAAAAGGAGTGGCATTTGTCCTAGGTCCTGCACTCAACCCTCACTGCGCATTGCCTTCAGCTATGAACAGCAGGAGGTGGCACAGGGCCTAGCTCAGGCCATGCCTTGTGCCCAGCCCATGGGGGGCTGTCAACCCCTGCTGCAGACAGGCTTCATCCATGCACAATGGGGATTGGCCATATGGATTGGCATGTGGCCAGGCCTTGAGCCCAACCCCATGGGGATCCCAACCCATGCTCACATGGCATTTAGCCATGCGCAATGGGGCTTGGCTGCAGGGCATGGCGTCTGGCAAGGCCCTGCACCCAGCTCCCCAGAATGGCCAACATCTGCTACTCACAGTCTTCTGCTGTGGCAGTGGTGGTTGCCAGTAGGGCTTGGCCCCAAGGCAGACCCTGCACCCAACCATCAGGGCAGCTAAACCCAGTCTGGGGGTCAGCTTGCCCCAAAAGAACTTAGTCTTCAGCCATGCAGAATGGGTGTGGCTGTGGAACTTACCAATAGGGCGCTCACTCACCCAACCAACCCATTGAGGGACAGCCACAGACAAGGTCCTGCATCCAAATCTGGGGGAAAACCAACTTCCAATGTGAATGGCCAAGTGCTGTGTGCAGCAGGGGGTTAACCGTCAACACATGGTGCAGCCAAATTGCAGGGATTACGCCACAGACTACACTCTGCAGACAACTCTAATGTGTACTGCTTATCTTGAAATTTGTGTTGAACTAATTTAAATTAATTTCATTATTATAATTTTAACTTTTATTTATTTTTAATTAGGGTTTTATTACTTTTTATAATAATGAAATAATTATTTAATACTTATATTATATTTATATTTTTTAACATGAAATGAAATGCACACAAATATTTGAAAAGTCTAAATAATTTAATTTAACAATATTTCCTATGGGGTGCTATTTAAGTTTCCTATTTTTTATGGGAGTACGTTGCAGTACCTGTGAGTGGCCATGTGTGGTGATTGACTTACTCCAAGGCTGCGCTGGAGCACTTTTACAGCTGTTTTGTCACCTTTTGGTGTACAGTAACTTTAAAAGTGTCGCTTGTGAATAGCAAAGGGCTTACTCTTTTGTGGGTAGGTGTTTGTGGTTGCCTGTCCCTCCCTAAACCTCTCCGTACTTTTTACTAAACTCCTCGCATTTTGTAGTAGATATTCACCATTTTCCCACAAGTCCCCTGGTCTTTCCACATTTATTACTAAGTAGTAAATTTACATGTGTGGACATCAGCCCATAGAAAATATAGGGGAGGTGGACATCTCCACCTTTAGGTTAGTGAATTGCATTTTGAAGTAAGTAATAGTATTACTTTTTACTTTACTACAAAATGCAGTTTGTAAATCTGACCCAATATGTCTCTAAGATTAGCCTTAATAAGTTTTGCTAGCATCCCTAGTAGAAGAAAAATTCTAATGGATATGCTGGTGGAAAGAGTTCACTGGTATAGGTCACATCTAGTAAATTTACAGCTGAAAGCATAATATTTCAATTGAAAATGGGGGATTATTGTGACATTTATGTCACTCTACTTATTGATGCAGTACTGCCATGCTGTTATTTGTTCTCTTCCTTAATTTAAGTAGTAATAATCTTGATAGATGGTAGAAGCACAAAATAAAGAGGCTGTGGCCAAAACACCAAAACAATGATAAAATATTTCAAACATGTTTTTGCATGGGTATTTGTTTGCTCTTGTCTCATTAGCATCTTCTGTTTCTCCCTTTCTTCCTTCAGTTAAAGATTTCCAGAAATATATATGGATCTGCTTTGTCATCTTTAAAATAATAATATTCCTGATGATTTTACTGTGGAAGTTTTATAGAGTAGATGTGGTACTGATGTATCGGGATATGCTTCAACCATTAAGATCTAAGGATGGTGAGTAAACATTTCCCTTAAATAAATACACATTCTTTATCTGTGATTAAATGTGTTCTTTGCATGTAGTCACTACAGCCTTTCCAAAACAATTTTAAAACCTCCACTTTATGGCAAACTACTGTGATATTTGTTCTCGCCATTTTCTATACATTGCACTGATTATGGTTGTTAGATAACAGACTCCCACCCGCAGCTGATTGACCCTTAGCTCCAACAACTCTATTAATAAGTCCATGGGAAGAGTCTTGGTTTCCTAAATGAGTCCTCTAGGAATTGGTGGGACGCTGCACTAGAGAAGTCCTGCCTTGTGCTCTACATAAAAAAACAGTTGTTACTCTGATAGAGTCTTCTGAAGAAGAGCTTGGCCATGTCAGATCTCAGTGAGGACCATTCGCTGCTGCATATGATGAGTATGACCATTAGAGTTACCAATCCTTTAGTAACAGACTTATTGCCTAGTGGCAAACAGTTGACCGTGTTATGAACCTTGTAACCAGCTTTGCATCTCTGAATTAAAGTATCTTCTTGAAGTAGCATGGTATCTAATGCCTGAAACACAGCCTTTGTTACATCTGTTCTTTTTTCCCCACTACTTCTCAACCCATTAACATCCATATTAATACATTTCTGCACACTCATATTGAGTGCATCAATGGTGTTATAGACGTTTTAAATTTCCCTTGAACCTCATACCACATTTTTCACTTTTATTTCACCCCTACCATGTAGCGATGTCTAAACTCTTCAAATACTAGACTAAACATAGTGAAGGGCAGATCAGAGTCTTTAAATGCGACCATAATTGCAGGCTACATACAGTAATTGGGTTTTTCATGATCTCTTTCTTGCCAATTGTCCGTCATCTCTGATCATCCCAACTGTGCCCTAGTCACCTTCAACCATTTTCTTAGTACTATTGCAACTCTTTTAACAGAACATCAGTTATCTTAACTGGCAAGTCTGTCTGAAATTCCAGAAAAGGCATTTGTGACTCACATAATTATGTCTTCTGTCTTAAGTGAGAATCTCAACATACATATTCCAGGTATTAGGTGGGTTAGGTTGCCACAGTTCCCAGCCAGAGGTGATGCATTTTGAAGCACTGTGTGTACATATTGGGTGTCCTACCCATAGTTCTCAGCTGATGGTTGGAGCCAGTGTTTAAAATGAAATGGATACAACTGATCATATATGGTGTGGGCCACCTATATGGTCTTAACAATGCCCAATGCATCAGCTGCAGTTCTAGTCTAGTTCAACTGTGAGTTGAAACCAGTGCAGGGATGTAGGTCAGGAACTGTGTATACCCTATTCAATTATTAAACATCAGCTGCTGCCATCAACTTCAACTGTGGTCTGGTTAAGTTGACTGGTATACACAGGACGCAGACTATATGTACTAGGTGGAAGCATTAAGCATGGACCACTGTCATGTGAAAGCATCAGAGAAGTACTCACATTGCACACTCACAATATTGCATTGGGTTACACAAAACATAGGTCATAGTCAAATGTTGTGTTGCATGTGGCTCTGAGGGATACAGGTATTTCATGGCCTGCAGCCGCATCTCATAAGTCCATACACATGTTTTGCATTTGAGGTGTACACATTGGCAACAACGTGTGGCACCATACATATGTCCAAACCACGAGATGCAGTCAAAGGCTATTCATTTTTTTGTGTCCTCATAATTACACTTCTGCTATGTGGGTAAGTTGAATGTCATATGATATCGATGATCGAAGCAGTTTTCAGGTAACATTCTATAACTTTCATTTCTAACAGTGGACTAATCATTGGACCAAGTGAAATCGAGTTTCTCTTGGTGTCCTTCGGCATTTTAGTTATTGTATATGTTTGAAAAAAAAAACATACTGCACTATTTCGGTCATGACCTTTGTGGACCAATTCCACACGTCTTAAATATATAACAAATTTGGTGATCCAAAGGTCTACTATTGGTAGAAAAGAGTATCCAGTTCCTACAAAGCACTATACCATTTTTGTGCAGAATGTTGGAAACTTTAATGAAGCACTCACATCAAATTGACATCCATTCCACAGCCCTGGGCTATATTCACATATCCCTAGTATTTGGACAGTACTTGACACATCATGAAATTGTCAGTGATTTGGGTTGAGGTGGTGGCATCTCTGGAACTTCTTGGATTCCAGTGGCGGATCTTTCTTTTTCTGCAGGAGTCTGGAATGTGTAGACAAAGACCAATGCAGTTGAGGAATTATAAAAAAAAAAATAGTTTGTCCTTAAGGAAATTGATTTCAAACATGAATACGTAAGGTTTTTAGATACCTGCCATAGGTTTTGTAACTTTATCACTGGCAAACCTCTTTAGCTTGACTTTCATGTTGTTTCAATTATTGAGTCTTGTGAAGAGCTTGGTACTAATTAGTCATAGTTGTAATGTTTCCTTCAACCAATACAGCTTGTAGAGTTCTTACTACATTTGAGATGTTCATGTTTGGTCTAGTGGTTTGCCACCAGGTGAGCCTTAATGCTGCATTGCCGAAGGACCACCACAGCGTGTTCCAGCATGGCATGGACTGTGAAATCCATGCCACGCTGGAGCTGTGGCTGCATGCACACAGGGGGCACAACATGTGCATGCACCAACATGCATGGGCGAAGGGGAGCCCTAGGGCCCTGTTTGTTTCTTGACCGCTAGAAGTTTCATGGAGTAAGAACGTCCATGAGTCTGCTGGCAGTCCGGAAACTCGTAATATGCATGGCGGTGCTGCAGAGGCACTGCCAGCATATATTGAGCCCCTGACTACAGCGTCAGGGAATATGGTTCTCTGGTGGTTGCAGCGGTCCAAACGTCAAAGTTGAAATACGGTGGTCAGACCGCTAGTGCGGCGGTGGCCGGACCACCACTGCTTTGCCACTGTGAGTTTGGCGGTCCACAGACTGCCAAACCCATAATCAGGCCCTTGGTGAATTTGAATCTAAGAACATGGAATTCATCTTTCATTGGATTCTAGATGTATAGAGGTGTTGCTTCAAAG
This sequence comes from Calotriton arnoldi, assembly GCA_963921515.1. NCBI lineage: Eukaryota > Metazoa > Chordata > Amphibia > Caudata > Salamandridae > Calotriton > Calotriton arnoldi. The sequence continues at coordinate 898,591 of CAWUFW010002192.1, read as the reverse complement.
AAGAATGTAATCTTGGACATCTTAATAATTTTTACTCCAGCAATACTGGTCAAGTCCATTATATTGTTTCCGACCTCTCACAACATTATCAATCACATTTCATATTCATCTCTAATGGCATTATCAGTAACTTGATGCCTATGTGTCATAAGTGGAGTTGTGTTTCAGTGGGTACCTTTGCTTCATGTTGTGCAGTACTTGTTTGAGTTATTTGTAGAGTTATGCCTTTTATAGTGTGATGTGGTTTTGTTCGGAAAGGCTGTGTCACATTGTTTAATGGTTTGTGATGTTACACCCTGCTATTTGCTTTCACCCAATTCATTATGGAATTGGTTAAAACATCTACTACAAAAATGTGTGTATTTTTGCATCAAAGTTATAGAGAGATAAAAATGTTTTTTTATTTTTTTATTGATACTTTTCAATATACAAAAAACAAAAAGACATGAGTACAGACGACAAGGCTACATTACTAATATCTGCAAGGACCAGGTACATGGAATTAGTGAAGTACAGTTGAGGGCCAATAAAACACGGTGAGCAGGTGAACCATACATCTGGACATCAGAGGCGTCACAATGAGGAATACCCAGTAATACACCTAGCAGCAGCATTCAAGGAAGGTTCAGGGGCGGGAAGTAGATGAACAAGGGGCCCAGCGGCAGCCTGGGGAGAGCATGAAGGAATCACGTGAGTGTTGTAACATCAGGCTGTGTGTTAGCAAAGCTGGCAATAGGGTGTGTAAGCAAATATGCTGTAAGGGGTCCCCAATTATCTCGGGGGCGAGAGGTCGGGGGGAGCAGTTCAGCAAAAACAGACAGTTGATCCTGCCAAAATACCATGTCTCGAATCCACTCCTTAAACTTGGGCGCCCTTCCCCGGCCCCATCGGCAGGCAACACGCCGCTTGGCGAGGAGGAGACTGAATGAAACGAATGGCCTGTATGTCATTGCTATAGGTGCGGTATAGCCAAGGAGAGCGAAAAGGGAGTGTGCGGGAGTGGAAGCGAAGTCATCTGTTCCAGAGCCTCTAACACAAGTGTCCAATACTCCTGCACTGCAGCACAGTCCCATGCCAAGTGAAGGAAATCCGCCCCTGGAGCCCCACATCGGCTGCATCGATCATCCGTTCGTAATTTGAAGCGATAAAGTTTAACTGGTGTATAGTATGTGCGGTGTAAGTATTTGTAATGAAGGATGCGGAGGCGGCTGTTGGACGTGCCGTGTTCCGTTTGCCGACAGCAGTAAGTCCACTGCTCCTCCGTGACAGCCAGCCCCAATTCCTCAGACCATTTATCCCTGGGTGCGGTGTGCGGAGTGTGCTGGGTGTTGTACAGTAAGCGGTAAAGGGAGGAAACCCCGTGAGATACAGCGTCGTCAGCTAGGATCATACGAAGCGGGAGAAGTTCCGGAGGCTCCCGGGGGAAGGATGGAGTATATTCTTTAAAGCCTTGGCGCAACCGGATATAGAGAAAAGTGTCCATGGGGAGGGAGGACATGCAGAAAAAGTTGTGGTAGAGTACGGAACTGGCCTTGAAGGTAGAGATCTCCCCAAGTCTTGATCCCATATTTAACTAGAGTTTTTCTTGAATATGCCTTCCTGAAGGACTGGCATGTTCGGGTGATATGTCAAAGGCAACAGAGGCGAGTACAGTGTGGGGGACTGAGTTCTTGCGACAATGCGCTGCCAGGCCCGCACAGTGCTAATGATAGGAGAAGGAGCCTCTGTGCGTGAGGGGTTGGCAGTGAATATAGCGCCATTTAGAGGTATGGGGTCTGAGAGCCAATGTTCAACGGCCACTTGGGGCATATATTTAGGAGGGTGGAACCAATAGTGTGCATAGTGGGCCTGTGCACAGGTGTAGTAGAGCTCAAAATCGGGTATATCAAAACCCCTTGTGCGTAAGGCCGGGTGAGGATATCCCACTGCACTCTGGGTTGTTTACCACCCCAGGTGAGTCGAATAAGTTCCGTCCGGAGCATCGCAAAGAAGGCCCTACCCGGGTGATAAGGTATGTTCGTGAATAGATAAAGGAGTTTAGGAAGGAGGACCATTTTGATTAGAGATATGCGGCCCGCAATGGACAGCGGGAGGGCGATCCAGCGCGTAACATTGTCCCGAAGTCCATCGAGGGCACGGCCATAGTTGAGGCGCAGCAGCTCTTCCTGGTTTGCGGAGATCCAGATTCCAAGGTATTTAACCTCGTCCGGGCACCACGCAATTGGAAAGTCCGGGGCAAACTCTGTGACCGATGAGGTGAGGGGAAAGAGTTGAGATTTAGACCAGTTTATGTGAATCCCTGAAAGGCCTCCGAATCTCACAAACTCCCTAAGTAACGGATTGAGGTTTATCTGGGGTTCCCTAACATATAAGGTAATATCGTCTGCGTATAGAGAGATCAGTATGGGACGGAGCGGGTAGCGGAGGGCCTTATCTTGATGGTACTGTCTAATTTTGGCAGCGAGGGGTTCGATCGCCAAAGCGAACAAGAGAGGCGATAGCGGGCATCCCTGCCGGGTCCCACGAGATATAGGGATAGGGGAGGAAGAGCGACCATTAACTAGAATTTTTGCGACCGGATCGGTATAGAGGAGGCGGATCCAAGACAGGAAACCCCGCGGAAATCCCATGTTCTGTAAAATAACAAAGAGGTAGTCCCATTCGAGCGAATCGAACGCTTTTGTAGCGTCGAGGAAAACAGCGGCCAGAGGGATCTTTGGGTCCACCGAACGGAGAATGGAGAAGAGCGTGCGGAGATTATGCGAAGTCGCCCGGCCAGGGATGAAACCGGCTTGGTCGGGAAGCCCCAGCTTGTCCATTAACAGGCTGAGGCGATTAGCGAGGACTTTAGCAAGGATTTTTGTATCCGTATTTATTAAGGATAGAGGTCGGTATGAGTCACAGCAATCCGCCGCCTTGCCCGATTTAAGAAGAGAAGTGATTAGTGCCATCCTCATAGAGGGGGGCAAATAGCCAAGCTCCAGCGCTTCGTTGAAAACAAGTTTGAGGACGGGGAGTAGTTGGGGGAGATAAGCTTTATAAAAATCCACGGGGAAGCCGTCCGAGCCAGGGGCCTTGCCAGACTGCATTTTCATTATCGCCTCGTGGATTTCATCATTATGAAAGGGGGCTACAAGGAATTCCCGTTGCTCATCACTCAGCCATCCTAGGGTAATGTCCTGTAAAAAGGGGGTAAAGTCAGGGGGGTCAGCCCTGTTGGTTCCATATAGGGTGGAATAGAACTCTGTGAAAGTGCGCAGGATGTCCTGTCCCTCTCTGTGTATCGTGCCATCCGAGTTTTTTATCTCAAGGACGTAATTGGAGAATCTAGGGCGTCTTATCACTTGCGCTAGCTGCCTACCTGGGCGTTCACCCTCGCCATATCTGCGCGCGCGGTAATATCTGCCACGAAAACGCGCCTCGGAGTCTGCTGTCTCTTTAAATTCTGTGAGCTTATCTCTAAATGCAGCGAGAGACTGCCCCGAGTGAGGGCCGCAAAGGTCCGTTTCCAGTTGCTTAAGTTCACCCTCCAGTTTATGAAGAGTGCGGCGCAAATCGCGCAGAACCCCAAAACCCTTGGCCAGGCAAACCCCACGCAGTGTGACTTTGAAGGCCTCCCACACCACTCCTATTGATGAGACTGTGTCTATATTGGCTTGAAAAAAGGAGGTGATCTCCTCCCCAATCTCAGCCCTGAACACCGTATCAAGCAGAGTCTCCGGGGCAAACCGCCACATTCGGGGAGCGGACCGCTGGTCGGGCGGGGCAATCGTTATGAGCACTGGTGAATGATCGGAATAGGTCCTGGCGAGGTGGGTGGCCCGTTCAACCCAGGAGATGGCACCCCGGGAAACCACCCAGTAATCCAAGCAGGCCCAAGATGCATGGAGAGCAGTAAAATGGGTACCCTCTTTGACCCCTCGATGAAGGTGACGCCAGACATCAGCGAGCCCATGTGTCTCAAGCAGTCCCTGTAGGGTTGCGTGTGTCCTGGTGTAGTGCGAGGGATGAGTATTAGATCTATCTACCGCTGGGTCAAAGGCAGAGTTAAAATCTCCCCCCCATATGATGTGAGTGGATCCTATTTGGAGGATACGACCCCATAGTGTGGTGTAGAAATCCGGGTCGTCCGTATTTGGGCCATAGCTGCATACTATCGTGACCGACTGAGATCCGAGTGTCCCCCAGAGCATACAGCTGCGCCCCATGCGGTCTTGTATCGAGCCACCCAGTATGAATGGAGAATTCCGCTTAACTAGGATTGCCACCCCCCTAGAGTATGTGGAATAAGAGGAGAAGACCCGCGTCATTGCCCACCTACCAGCGAATGTGGGAGAGCGAGAAGGGTCCAGGTGAGTTTCCTGCAGCACTGCTATGTGCACTTGATGTCTATCCAAATAGGAAAGGACATTCCTGCAATTCCGAGGATCACGGAGGCCCCTGACGTTCCAGGAGATTAAATTAAGACGCATAGGTTCCGGGTGTTAGGGCTTGAGGAAATATGTGCCGCGAGTGGATGTGTGGCCTACAGAGGATGTAATACCATGTATGTCGGAATACCAAGTCTGTACCTGTCCAGTGAATTGCAATACAATATAAAGAATGAACATAAACCCCCTCCTCCCCCACCCACAGCAGCACCCCAAATGTGCTAACAGTACTACCTTTGCCCAAAAAACAACAAGCACAATGCAACCCAACAGTAAGGAAAGAGACATTGCGCAAAGAAAGTAACCTGAGGGGGATCGCCCATGTGGGGGTATGCCAGTGGGCAACGAGAGAACCTCCCCCAGTGCTGTTAAGCAGGCGGGGGAGGGGACTTGGCAAACAGGCTGGGTAGGACAAACAACCTCCAGCAGATATAGAATGACGCATCCAGCACAGACGTCATCAGCCGAAGTCAGTAATATGTCAACAGAAGAAAGAACCAGATGACAGTGAATTTAAAGGACAAGAAAAAAAAAAAAGAAAAAGTACTCAGCCAGTTGTGCACGTCAGCACTTATCCGTGATCTGAATGATGAGTATGAGATGGATCTGCCCAGAGTGTGCAGGTGAGACTGAGGGTGCGCGCCCGTTCAAGTCTCCGTCGGATCTCCCAGCCGGGAGGTCAGAAAGACAGCAAGTTCAGTACACCTAGAAAGCGCCGAAAGCCACTAGCAATTAGTCCAGCTAGTGCACCATAGAGTAGGATGGGGAGTTCAGTCAGCACTCAGCGATGGAGATTGGGAGAGGCGATCCGGGGCTCCCCCCATCTGAGCGTCCCTCCTGACAGAGCGGAGAAATTCTTCTACTTGTTGATCAGACGTGAAGAAATGATGCTTGTCTCGGTAGGTGACCCGCAGGCGCGCAGGGTACAGCAGAGCATATTCCATCTGAGGCTTGCGGAGCTTTTGCTTGGCCGGAAGCAGTTTGCGCCGGGCCTCCTGGACTGCCATTGTAAAATCGGGGTAAATGGAGAAGCTGTTGCCTTCAAAGTGCAGGTTCTGGCGCTCCCTGGCCATCCTCAATGCAGCGTCCCGGTCTCTGTAGTTGAGGAGGCGCGCGACTATTGGCCGCGGAGCAGCTCCGGGAGCCGGGCGTGGGCCGAGGGAGCGGTGCGCCCGCTCCACGATGAATTGAGAGGAGAAGGCTTCTGCCCCAAAGGTAGTGCGCAGTAGACGTTCAAGAAAGTCTTCCATTCGGCCGGTATTCGTGCTCTCAGGGATGCCAACGACGCGGATGTTGTTGCGGCGACTCCTAGCCTCCAAGTCCTCATTTTTGGCCGCTATCACCTTCAGGAGTTTGTCCATCTGAGCCACTTGTCGGGACACCTGCGTATTGGAGTCTTCGGCGTCCGAGATGCGTTTTTCCACCTCCTTGATCCGCTCATCGTGTTTCTCCACCTTCAGGACTATGTAATCCATGCGAGTATTCATGGAATCCATCTTGCTGGAGAGGTCGGTCAGATTTCGCTTCATATCCAACAAGAGGGACTTTACCTCGTCGTCAGGAGCTGGTGGAGATACAGAGGGGGGCGCCGAGACCTGGGGGTCCGCATCCTCAGCATTGGAGCGGGTGACAGCCCTCTTAGTGTCAAATGGAAGCTTGGTCTGGCGGCCCTCCGGCTTCCCCATAATGAAGGCGCTCTGGAGACAAGACACCAAAACCAGAGGGAGACAGCCGTGTCCCAACTCTGCAGGAAGAGCGACGATGTGGCGAGAATAGACGGAGCAGCAGGACTGTATAAAGCGGCGTTCGCAGAGTGCCAGGAGCAGTGGCGGTCGTCAGGAAGCAAGGTCCCCTGGTGTAGTGGGTTGGTGCAGGAGCCGTTGCGGAAAGCCGAGCCCAGCAGGTCAGTATAGTCGCGGAGGCGCCAGTCACTGCAGGGCGATCCCGCAGCCCATCCCAGTGTAAAGGGTGTGGGGGCAGGAGATCACTGAGGCCTGGGAAGAGGTGACCAATACGGGCCAGATCCGGAGCGCCGCCGCAAGTTAGAAGTGAAGTGGGGCAGCACCAGCTGATAATGTTCGGGGTGCTGCGCTGTTCACATTGAGCGCGAGAGCACCGCACATCGTCCCAAGCAAATGGTGGCAGGAGAGACGGTAGGAGGCCGAGCCAGACGTGCAGTCCCCTGGGATCGGCAGCGCCTGTCAGTGTCACGGAGCCGGAGTTCACAGTGCCTCACGCGGGAGTAGTGGGAGAGAGAGGGGGCCCCCGCGAGCGCTGAGGCAGCGGCGATTAGTGCCGCACCGAGGAGTGGAGCGCCTCACCGTATGTCATGGCGTGTGCAGGGGCCGACGGGCCCGGATCCTCCCCCGCAGTGTCCACGTTGTCGTCGACAGGCGCCAGGAGAGCCAGTGGCGAGCTCCGCACAGAGTGGGGCCGGTCCGCTGCCGCAGGGTGAGGAGGAGGATGGTCTTCCGGCCGTAGGGCCCGCGTGCCACGTGTGGATCCCCGGCACTTTCCCAGGCAGCCGAGCCGTACGCAGGTCTCCGCAGGGCGCCGCCTCCGTCCCCAGCAGAGACCGACAGCCCGCAACAGCACCGGAGGTCACCCGCAGAGGCTGAGAGTAAATCGGCAGGTAACGGACCGCTTCAGGAGGCGATTACATTACAGCAATCAAGCATTGCGGTCGTTTGTCCCAGGATAGTGGAAGGATAAGTGGGCCAAGTGTCCAGAGCCTCACAGGCGTGTGGCCATCTTGGTCGTGCGCCACCTAGCGCCCCCCAGAGAGATAAAAATGTTGTTCATATAGAGTCACTAAAGGGGCACTGTAATAAACACACACCCACACACATTCTTTCTCTCTCTCTCACTTTATCTCTCTCTGTATCTCTCTCTGAGTTCCCTTGCTTGCATGAAGGCAGGCTAACTTGCACCAGGCTTTCAGAATGGGCATCCCCATAGCAAGCAGGAAGAAATGTGTATCTTTTTCCCCATTCTGAGTCACTTACGGCAGAAAGACTATGTGGTGCTTCATGGTAGGAGCCTGAGGGAAGGATCCAATGCACAAAGGTCTGACACCCCCCTGTTGGACTTGGCCCTCTCTGCAGGATCACCCCCAAATGTTTTGCCTTCACCCCTCCTATTTGTGCTGAATTTGTTTTTGCTGGCCTAGGACTCTGTTCACTTTACCACTGCTAACCAGTGCTAACGTGCTTGTGTTCACTCCCTAACATGTGGTAACATTGGCTTACACCTGATTGGCATATTTTATTTACTTATAAGCCCCTAGTAAAGTGGTATACCATATACCCAGGGCCTGTAAATTAAAGGCAACTAGTGGACTTACAGAATTTATTGTGCCACCCACCTAAGTAGCCCCTTAAAACCATGTCCCAGGTCTGCCATTGCAGCCTGAATGCAGTTTTAAACTGCCAATACGACTTGGCAATGTACTACAAAATGTACTACAAAGTGTACATTTTGCCTATATTTACACATGTAGAGTTCTTTGCACCTGTAAGCATGGATTTTAGTAGTAAATGTGCAAGAGAAATAGAGGAGTAGGTGGGAAAAGGGGCAGACTTACCATTTATGAGTTTAGGGAGGAGTAAGAGGGGTTTACGGAGAAGCAGGGAGGGGCTTAGGGATGGAATTCGCCCACTCACACAAGAGTAAGCCAATTGTATTACTCTGGGGGTGGACATATGTAACTTACACTTTTGTAGTGAGTATACGCTTAGGACCCGATTTACAAAGGTAAACTTACACTTTTTGAGTAAGTTTACATTTTTTTTGTATTCACAAACTACGATTGCAGAGATCTCCACCCCGACTGATGAGTCTATAAAAAAATATATAAATTTACACAAAAGTGTGAGTTTAACTTTGTAAATCAGGCCCTTAGAGTTTTTGAAAGCTGAATGTAGTAAACTTACTACAAAGTGTAAGCTTACTCAAAAGTATAACTTATCTTTTTGAATCAGGCCCAGTATTTTTGTGTTCGAATAATGTACTTGAGTTTGGCGTGGGAGGACAGCAGGGTGAGAGTTACGATTGGAAGGACAGAAAGAACATGCAAGAGAGGGGTTTCCAATGACGGTGACAGAGTTTACAGTAAGCAATATGTTATGGGGGGTTAATGGGTAGTAAATTGGTAGGCAGCAATTGACCCAGAAAAGGCAGGCCGCTAGGAACTTAAAGAAATCTCAGAATGCTAGGAAGTACAGAATTTAGCTGAAGTTTATTATGAGGGAGTAAAAAGAGGGGATTGGATTGAGGGAGTTGGAGTGCCAGAGCCAGCACACAATGTGGAAAAGCAGGACCCTTAGCAAATCAGCAGCAACTAAACAAACACTGAACAATGGACTAGCTTTCAGCAATTGTTCTTGAACTATTTTATTGCACTTTTTGAGTTGTACGTAGCGCTATACAAATTTAACAAGTACAAAAATGGTTCTTTACAACAAAGCAGAAACCTAGCTACATATTACCACATAAACTGAATTGCAGCCGTTTTTGAAAGAGAGATTTTAATAACTTCAAACATAGGGACATATTTACAACAAAAGTGGTGGAGTGCGGGTTAGCTCAAAATAGCTAACACTGTGCTCCGTCACTTTAGAAACGCAGGGATGCACCATATTTACAATAATACGGTGCACCCTGCATTTCTCCCTGCGCTGGCGTTAAATTCAGCTGCCTAGCGCCAACGCAGGCACCCTTGCACCATAGTGCAAGGGTGCCTGCATTGAGGGAAGGATTGTTTATGTGCAGGAAGGTGTCCCTTCCTGCACATAAACAATCCAGAATGGCGATTTGAAATTCCTGTGTGTGCTGAACAATGCAGCACACATAGAAACTGCCAAAACAAGGAGAAATTAAACATTTCTCCTCCTTTTGCCATGATAACACCAGTTTTTCCCCGGTCTTAATTTTGGCGCTGCCCCATATTTACGCCAGCCTTGTAAATATGGGGCAGCGTCAAAATCAATGGGTGTTGTAGCGGAACGCCCACCACAACACCCATTGCCCACCCCTTTCACGCTAAGTATAGCGTGAAAGGGTGCCTTATTTACAAAGCAGCGTTCAGCCACGCCACCTTGTAAATAAGGCAAAGCCCCTATTGCCAAAGGAATGTCTTTAAAAGTGACATTCCTGTGGCGATAGGGGCTTGTAAATATGCCACCCAGTTTGCAACCAATTTCATGCTTCACATCGACGTCCACATTTATTCTGCAGACTGTAACCATACTGTCTCTTCCATAAGAAGGAGCAAAAAAATAAGCATTAGGCTCGAGGGAGGGAGAGATTTAATCATGTATTGTGAGAAATGAAATAAAGCCTACAATACATTCAAAGACATTGTGAGTTAATTTTGAGTTCTCTGACTTTATAAAGTAACTTTGTCTCATTTCTATGATTACAGAATTCCTCTGTGACGTCTGAACTCTTTCGAATGCATGGTGGCTGTACTTGATCTCAGCTACAATAAGTAGGAGAGTGTAACCTTGTTATGAACACTAATAGTTTATTTTCTTCTTAGAGACATTTCCTGATATGAGAACGTATTAATTATATGAAAACTATGGGCCTAATGTAGAGTTTGGTGGATGGGCTACTCCGTCACAAATGTGATAGATATCCATTACTCTGTATTACAAGTGCATCATATCCTATGGCAGTGGTTCCTAAACTTTTGACTTCTGAGGACCCCTACTTGATCATTAGTGGAAACCGGGGACCCCCATGGAATAATTATTGGAATCGGGGACCTTCACTGAGTTACTACAGGAAGCCGGGAAACCTGGCCTAAACATTTTCGATGATTTAAACTGCTAAACGATGCACAAACTATACAGAAACAAGCATTCATCAAACAAATAAACAAATGACGAAATAATGTATTTAATTCACAATCAAATATTACAAAAATAAAAAACTGTCATTTTAATAGGAGAGTTGAAGCGTTTCTAAATTCAATTGAGGCCACTTATTGTCCAGACTCCATTCTATAAAATGCACTTGCACTGCTCTCACGAATCAATCAGAGGATGCTTACATAATTATTAGCCTCCAATTCCAAATTTCTTCATGTGTAAAGAACATTTTAAACTTTGAAATTGTACATTTAGCCTCTTTATTTAAATACACTTTATTAATCTGTTAATATTATTACATTTATCGAAGTAATCACGGACCCCCTGAGTAGGCTTCGCGACCCCCCTATAGGTCCCCGGACCACAGGTTTGTAATCACTGCCCTATTGAAATTGTATGAGATATCCAACACGTTTGTGACGGAGTATCCCATATGTCAAACTTTATATCAGGCCTAATATCACTACTTATTTGTTTAACCCTTTTACAAATAAGTAGCAACATCAGGGGGATTGTTTCTCCTCATATATGTGAAGAAGTATAATCTTGATTCCATCTGCAGATAATGTAGGAGTGCATCATATTCACACATAGTCGACTCTCAATTATACTTTGTTGTGACTAATGTACTAAAGCAAGGAGAGTATTATTAAATGCTAAAAGTTGTTTTGTTTAAAATACACATATTTAGTATGTGATTAATAAAGTTGCTTGACAAGTTATATACTAACGCGACAAGAGAAAGTAACATGAAATGTTGCATTGTGAGATACTTAAATGAGGATGTGTGCAACTAATGTTTATGTTACACGCATAGTTTGAATTAATCAAGTACAGATGCATTTACACTGAAACCTTTATAATTCAATGCATTTATTTGTGCTTTAGCAGTTGCATTAATTTTTATTTGTAGAAAGGTGCACATATTCTGTACCCGTGTGCACATGGTAACTTAGCAAAACTAGCTGTAATTCATGTTTAGCCTTCATTATGGAATGTATGTTGCTGAGTTGTTTCTATTGCAGAAGTGGATAAGCCCATTAATTAGAATAAAGTAGTTTTGTGCATAGAGATAGCAAAACATAAGAAGGAAGAGTCGGCCGAGGGATTCACGGTAACAAGCGAGGAGAGGTGTTCTCGTGGAAGAGGAATGGCCAAGGACAACAAGAGATAATGTGCTACCTAGCTGGGAAAGGTGTCAAAAGTATCCAGTTGTGCCAGAGTTTTGAAAAATTCCCAAGGAGGAGCCACCTGAGAGTGTCACGTCGACAACAGACAATATTATGAGCTGTGTCTGGTTAGGGAGAGAGTCCATTTTGGGTTTCTTTAGGGAGCAGATCTATGCTACTGCTTGAGTTGCTTTAAGCTACTTGACCCATTGTCGGAGTTTTTCTATTGAAGACTCTGATGGCTGACACCTTTCTTCTTTCCTTATTTGATTATGTCCTTACTCACATGCTTTAGTTTAGGGTTGCCCTTATTAATGTAGTGTGGAGAAAGTTAGGTTACTCATGCTCGGTAAATAGAATAATCTGATGCAATTTAACCTTCATTTCTATTTTCCGATTACCTGCATCATTATTCTAGAGTTAGTTATTTGCTTTGTACTATATAGGGTACATCTCCTAAGGAGATTTGGACTTACTTTGATATTTTTGCAGTTTTATATGATTATACTGAGACTAATCTATATTGATGTGTTTCTGAATTTATAATTAAACCTACTAAACTCAGGTCAAGGATTCAAGTGGATTAATGTGTAGCCACATTGGTTGCACTGTAATGAAATAGTAACCCGTGATTTCATTCCTTTAACCGCTCCCTCTACTGGAAAGACCTGTCCCCTCTGGAGAAAGTTGTGTAAATGGGCCTAGACTTTATCATACACTTTGTTGGTTGAAGAAAAACTATTCTTATCAGCTACATAGGCCTAGCTGAAGACTCTCCTGCTCCTTGTAGATGCAATGGGAGGTGGGGTGGGTAGGCGCTGGCATGTGCAGCTGGCTCACTCTAGATTCTGATCACAGAGTTAGCCGGCCACACTCACTGGAGCCTGACTGCTCTGTCTCCCATTTTCTTTCACACTCTTAGAAGAAGCTGTTGGCATGCTGATAATGCTTGAAAGGCTTTTGGCCATGCCACATGTCTTCTCATCACAGCCCTGCCAAGTACCACACATCAGGTGTTAGTCTAAAGTATTTTAGTGCTGGTGTCCGCATCAGCACACTAAAATGCATTAGTCATGCCTTATAGCACCCCAGGAGTCAGCCTAGGCGCGGCATAGTACGAAGTGCTACAATGCATTTAAGCAGCGAGTGCGCTGTGCTGTGAAACTGCATGCTCTGTTGCCACAACACTGCATGTGTCTTTGGCTTGTTTTATGTATTCACATGAACAGAACTGAATTCTCTGTTATATGATGTGCTGTGGGCCAGGGAATTCATAATCACAAGGCAGTTCTGTCAATGAAGCTGAGCCGCCCTGCCTGGCTCTGAGTGAGAGTGAGTGTACCACGTGGTCATGAATACAACCAATCTGGACCCGCTGACCGGCAGTTCCTTCATGTGGATCGGGGGGCAGTGCCTTGCCTTTTGTTATTTACCAGCAAGGTGCCTGCCCTACTATGACCATGCATTATCTCATTGGATGACAGGATAATCACTGAGGAAATGTGTGGTAGTTTTGTCTTATTTGCCGCGCCCGCTGCCCAAGCTGCAAGATTGGTACATCATCAACACGAGACCATCAGGAGAGGTTGAGCTCACTGCACTGAAGCAGAATGCTTTCAGAAGTCCTACCTTACCCCACCTGCCTCAGTAGCCCCAGGCAGTCATCTCCCCTGCCCAGGCATGGGCCTGTACCCCCACTGGATGATTATATAGTCACCTGCTCTCCATTATGTTTGGGAAGTGGGAGGCCCACAGCGACTTGTGTCCTAGGAGAGTGCTGCACTGTTTTTAAAAGCCAGACACCAAGCTGCAGCGTTGAGGAAATTTAATTAGCAGAGAAAGCACAGCAGTCCCAGTTGATGAGTGAGTCGCACTGCTAGAGACCACATTGGCAGCTCCAGCATTTCCAGTAGTAAGTGGCCAGTCCATGAACTAGCTGTGTTGCAGAAGTCTATATTCCAAAGTGGCCAGTCCAGCCCTGGCCTTACCTTAATATTATTGTGATGAGGGAGGTTTGTAAGTGCAAACTGACCAGCATTTGGCTCGCCAAGTTGGTGGCCAGTGACAGGCCTTGTCTGGAACTTCTTATTATTGTGATGTGAAGGAGCAGTTATTATAAGTGCAGTGCACTTGGCTAGCCCAGTTTGTAGTGTGGCCAGTCCAGTTCTGAGGTTCTTATCATTATTGTGGGGAGGAGGCCTCAAGTTCCTCATGAGGTGACATTTGCGGCAGAGGATGGCTAAGGCTCTGATTGTCAGATGACACCACAAATTGCAATGTGAGCAATCCCCAGCTGCTGTCTGCTTCACGTGATTTGTAGCACTGTGAGGCTTGATTTTTTTTTAACCCTAATCACTTTGCATGCTGGGACTTGTAGGTTTCTCTTTTCTTAAACGGTATAGGCATACAGATCTCAGTGTGAAAAGTACACCTGGTTAAAAAACACAGGGCTTGTGATCATAGGCGGCTGATTCCTGCACTACTGGAGTTTGAGGAGCTTCAGTGCAAGCCTCACCTTGATGATGACTGGGTTAGTGAGAAAATGAACTCCGAAAACTCACTAGTTGACACAATCACTGCAAATGGTGAATAACCACTAGGAACAAAATGAACTGAATCCAGGTTGACTCAAGGGAAATAGTGAATTGTGTATTTACAGTGCTATGATATCCAAGGCTCTGACCCAAACCATTGTAAATATTCAAGTTATTATTTAAAAATTGTATCACACACAGTAAAAGATAGGTTGACAAAAAATGTGCAGAGATGGAGTTTAATATAAAATAAGTGCTTTGAAAATATATATATTTTTAGTAATACAGAATCAGACAGTAACTACTAAAACCTTTATAATAAGTGTCTATTAAAAGGAGCCACTCCAGAACCCGGCTGGTAACACACCCTTACATTACCTCTAAAAAATATTTTTATTGTCACCACCAGGAAGCATCAAGTCACCTCAGCATCAGAGACCATCACCACATTTGGAATGTCACACTTGTCAAGCAAACACACTGGCCATTTGTTCATGTTTTGAAATTAGACGATCGTCTCAGAAAGGGGCAGTAGGTTATGAACTTCTATTTCATGTGTTTTACAGAAGTTTCAATATATTTTTAGAGCTTCTCATTTGCTCAAAAGGGTGCGCCTCCTCATATTTATCTCTTTCCATGCACTTCATTCCTTGTTTTAACTCTCAAGAAAGTGTCACTCTAAGTGTCATACATTTGGTCATTGAATGCCACTCATAGGTACACTGAAACCATGAAAATGTCACACATAGGCAATCTGAAAATGTGGCTGCTATGTCATCATAGGTGACTAACTGGAACACATAAACCAGCCAAACCGACAGTGCCAAGGCGAGCAGGTAAGTCAAAAATTAAGGACTGGGCTGAAGGCTCTGAATAAAAGATTTATATTGCTCCACAGTAACACTGGATAAGTTAGGGATCATAAGCAAACTTGATTTGGCCGTTTACCGCTACATGGCCATGGAATTACCCCTAGGCTGTAATATCCCTGTAATATCGGGGGAGCCTTAAGCTATTTATAATGGAGTCTGCTATTTTATCCATTTTTTTAAATATCTTCATTGGTATTTTCAAGATACAAACATAGTAGAGAAATTGGACAGTAAAACGTACATCCCCAGGTGTGATATCAGAGCAATATAAGAAATAACAGTTATAACTGTATTGTTGGCAATCGAAGTGGAGAAGTGAGATAGGAGGCTCAGTATAAAGAACGGCTTAACCCAGCTAAAAAGTCAGTTAACGTTGTCTCATAGGGTTTGCGTACAGTTTGACCAAAGAACAAATACCAATGTGTTAATAAAACAAAAAACATTTGAACATTTATAGAAATTTCTGCCTGGAGGCCACCTCCCGATGGAGTGTGGAGGGGGGGTATGGAAAGGGAAAATATGATGCAATATCTATGACCCATATGGAGCAAAGGGGGGAGAGGGAGGGGGAGTGAGTCCTAAGAATAAATTGGTAATGGCCTGTAAGTGTAATTTCCAAGTTAGGTGGCCCCACCGTACCATAGCGGGTCCATCATGACGGAGTAGTGTGGCCATCGACAGGGCCATCCCATTTGAGGAAATGAATTAAGGTGGGGGGTGAGTTTATTTTATCAAACAATTTGAGGACATAGATATCCCAAAGAGTGGCTGCACCTTTGCCACCCCATCGGAGCTGAACAGACACCATGGCGTCCGCTTCAGCTAGTGCCAATTTATGTGTCACTTGAAGCTAGTTAAGTATGTGAGGGGTTGTGCAGCTTTCCAAATCATGGCATGTGGGAGGTATCCCGGGTAACATCACATGGAGCCGGTACCATATGTTTGATGGAGATAATCGAACTGTGTGGATTTGAGGTGAGCGTTTCGAGACACCCGCTTCACATGTTCCAGTGCCATCCTCCATTGCCTAGTTGTGAGTTTGGTTCCAAGGGCCTCTTCCCTGTTGGGTTTACTCTCTAGTGTATGGTCTACACCTGTTACTAGAAGCGCTGAGTGAAGGAAAGATACGGCTTGGCACCCTACTCCGTTGGTAAGAACGCATTGTCACCCTGGTGTAGTTTAGGTTCATCACCACCCGCTGACCATGTGGCTCTAATAACTAGTACAAGTCCATAGTGGGTGAGGAGGGATCCTGCTCCAAGTCCGTATATGTCTTGGAGACCTTGGAATGATTGCAGGACTCCGTCATCGAACATGTCACCTATATGGATGATCCCAGCTTCTTGCCATGGCGCTGGGTCAAGGACATCCAATAGCGCTCTCGAGGATGGTATGTCCCAAAGAGCAAGCTGCAGTGCACAGGGAGCCACTTTCTGTCTGGGGGTGGATATATCTATTCCAAACCACTTTAGCTACATGTGGTAACCTACTCAACTTCTTCACTGGACCCTCAGGTTCAAACAATCACTGTAAAAGGCTCTTACCTTCAAGCTCAGCTATCACAAACTTGCACTGTCCCATTTTATCTCTTGCCAACCATCTCATTGGACACTGTAACTGAGCCGCTGCAAATTATAGTTCTAGATCAGGCACCCTCTAACACAGGGCACTGCAGTGTCAGGATCGAGACCCGCTTTCGGGTGGGACCCCAGTTCAGGTCGGTCACCAACCCTCTTAGTTCCTTGAAAAAGGCTCCAGAGGGCAAAACCAGGATAGTAGCCTAAAAAATGTAATAGACGTGAAAGGACAAGCATTTTAGGAAAAACCACGCACACCACACGCAATAGAGGTAGCCTTGTCCAGAAGGCCAGCGATTGCCGTGTGGAAGTAGGAGCTCTCCCATGGTTACCATCCAAGAGATCCCCCTCACTGTTATATACATGTACCCCCAGGTAGCAAAAGGTTTCGTTGTTCCAAGGGAGGTGGTCAAGTCAAAACATGTTTCAGTCTTCCTGGTCCACCCGGCACAGGGGAAAAGCACAAGATTGGCCCCAGTTTACCTTAAGGCCCGCCAGATTCCCAGAGCGGTCCCAGAGGCCATATAGGCCAGGTAGAGAGTGGGCATGGTCCCGCAGGTAAATCAGCACATCGTCTGTATAAAGAAAGACAACATGCCATTCTGTGCCAAACCCGTATGCCCCAGGAGGGAGCCCTTGGTTCGCAGCATGGCAGTCAGTGGTTCCATGGCTAGTGCAAAGATTATAGGTGAGAGCCAACAGCCCTGACAAGTTCCCCTCCCTATAGTAAGGGATCGTGATACATGGCCTCCCATGCACACCCTCAGTGTATAATAATTTGATCCATCTAAGATACTTCGGACCCATCCCTGTGGCCTCTAACACATGGGTCAGAAAAGTCCACCCCAGCATGTCAAACGTTTTTTCAAAGTCTAGGGAGATTGCTACTGAGAGATCGAATGCGGCCTCCATGGTTCACAGGAAATGACATAAGCACTGTATGTTATAGGAGGTTGCATGGTGGGGGTTAAACCCTCATTGGTCAGGATAGACCAGGAAGTCAAACATTGGGAGCAGTCTGTAGGCCAGGACTTTGCTCAGAATCCTGTAATCAGTGTTGAGCATGGAGTGTGGGCGATAGGAGCCCACCAATTGTGGGTCCTCGCCCAGTTTAGGTAGTACCACTATAAGTACGTAGGCAGAACACCCCTCTGATGGGCTTCATGGTTAACTACCAGCAGCCTATGAGCCAGGTTGGCATGGAACGCCGCGTAAAACTCCACGGGAAAGTCATTCATGCCAGGGGTCTTGCCCCGTGCCATGTGGCGTATAGCTAAATGAAGTTCCCCCAATTCTAAGGGGTATTCTAATTCTGACAGTTGCAGAGGGGACAGGCAAGGGGAGCAATCTCACTCAGGAAGGCCCTGATAGCTAGCGGGGAAGGTGCAGGCAGGGGAGAATGTAGACCTTCACAATATCGGACAAACACATCATTGATGCCTGCCTGAGTAGTGACCATCTGTCCCATAGAGTTGCGGACAGCTCCTATAATTGTCCTGGGGATTTCTGATTGTAATAACCATGCCAATATACGCCCTGGTTTATCGCCATCCGCATGATGCGCGCCAGGGCAGACTTATAATCAAGATCACTTAGTCTCTTAGCCACGTCGCAATAGAGACTGCGGAGCTCCACCAATCGTGGCCAGGGATCCGCTACTGTGTCGATTTCTGCAGCACTTATTTGCATCTCCAGATCTGGGAGAGAGCGATGGAGTGCAGCCCTCATACCCCAGGCCATACTAACACAGTGTCCCCTCATAACCACCTTCATGCTGTCCCACTCCAACTCCCGGGAGTCGACTGTGTCAGCATTTTCAGCAAAATTGTGCGTGAGGTGTGTACCCATGGTGCCCTGTAAGGTACATCATTTAGTGCCTTCGTTCGCAACCTCTACATTGGGATGGTGGACCGGACCACTCCTAGCGAAAAGTGACCTTGAGTGGATGTCCTGCCTAGATATTCCGAGGTCTGCACAAGAGGCCAAAAATCTGAGGCGCAAAAAATATAATAAAGTCTGATATGAACTTGATGACCCGGGTCATAGTAGGAGTATTCAGTGCCTTCGGGGTAGCCTAAGCCCCAAATATCATGTAAGTGTAGCATCTTGGTCCAGTGCTGGAAGTGTTTAGTCACCTGAACTACCTGCATGCCCGGGAGCAGAGGTACTGAGCGGTCCAACACAGTGTCATGCACGCTGTTTTTTTTGTATTGATTCCTAATCTTTATTCGATTTTAGAAATAAAATCATAAAAGACAAGTCAGTTAAAAAGAGCAAAAATTGACATCCACATATTCACACTTGCTTTAAAACCCCGAAAGATAACATACAAGAAAGAAACAAGTTGTAGGTGAGTTTGAAAACTGTAAATACAGTAAAGCCGGCCTGACGAGTAAAATTCATTCATTTGAAAATTGGTCGCAAAAACGTATGTTGTAGGTTATTATGTTTTGGACAAGTCATAACAATATGCAATGTGTCATTGACCGAGACATTGCCGCAGTGACATAGGGGCAATTCCAAATCCTTAAAACAGCCATGATTAAAAAAAACGTATAGCGGAAATAAATTCAGCCTAAAATAGATCAGTAAGCGTTGCTGATGACGTGTCATATTCTTAGTCAAATAGGGTTCTAAATTGCTAACAGTTTTTACTAAGATCGCATGTCGCACCGAAAGTTTCAATATTGCAGAGTCCTCCCGGTCTGCTGCTACCACCCATTTGTGGTCAGAGCTAACTATGCTACTGGGATTAGCATATAAGTCGGGCCTCCCTAAAGACATCATATTATGGGAGATATAAGGTAGCCACGGAATCATAGAAGGCATATCCAATTTTAGACAATCCTGCAATATTAATCTATTAAAACCAAGTTACTCCTCTGTCCAAATTGAAAGCCAAAGTTTTAAGTCCCAGTTCTTCATGGATGATTTCATAGGGTACACTTTGTGGGACTCCCAGGAGGCCCCTTAAAAATGTATTTTCTGCTACTTGAATCTGGGTGACCGAGTCATAGCCCCATATTCCACTGCCATAAGTCACTAGTGGGACACACTTAGCCCTGAAGATTTACAAGACAGATTTTATGTGGGTGCGCTCATGCCGGCGTGAGAAATCGCCAATGCTAAACGTGGCTCTATTGAAAGACATCACATTCTGAGTTATAAGTGGGTGCCAGTTTAGACCAGAGTCCAGCTGGACCCCTAAATATCTGAACTTATCTACCTGACTGACGTGATGTCCGTCTACTACAAATTTCATAGTTTTCGTGTTGGGCTGACCGAACTTCATTACATGTGATTTCAAGAAGTTGGTAGAGAGGTCAAGGCTGTTCATAAAATCAATAAAAAGGTAAAGAAGTTTTTGTATCCCCTTGGCTGTTCGGGCATTAAAACTGTGTCATCTGCGTAAAGCAGGGCCGGTATAGAGCGGCCTCCTACTTTGGGGACATCCACACCCGGGTCTGTCAGATCTTGTTCTATTTGATTAATATAAAAAATAAATAAAACCGATGCTAAAATACAGCCTTGACTAACCCCACGCTGCAGTTTAAAGTGCTCAGTGCATTCCCCGTTACGGCCAAACCTGACACTAGCTGAAAGATCTTTGTGCAAATCCTACAGAAAATTGATTAAAGCAGAGTCTACTCCCATCTGAGCCATCATGGACCATAGTTTGGAACGACTGACTCTGTCGAAGGCAGAGCTGAGGTCCATGAAGGCCAAATGAACTGCCCCCTTCTTGACCTTAGTGTACTTACAAATCAATAGGTAAAGATTCACATTTTGCTCTATAGTACCCCGACCTGGCCGGAACCCATACTGTAGGTCGGATAGAAAGCCTCTCTCCTCTGCCCAATTTGAGAGATGGTTTAGTAAGATCCGACCAATAATTTCCACTTCTGAGTCAATCATGGAAATGGGCCTGAAACAAGCGGGGTCTGATCGATTGCCCTTTTTAAAAACAGGGACTATTATTGATTGAGACCAAGTTAGTGGAAGACGTCCGTTGGCTACTGAGTTTAAATGCAATGTTAACAAGGGGGCCCACAAGTCTATATAAGTTTTGAAAAGATCCCCTGCACCCCATCAGGCCCGGGGGCTTTGTTTGATGGTAGTCGAGAAATGGCTGCTGTGACCTCAGATAATTGGAAAACAATTTGCTGATCACTCCTTGTGTCCTTCGGTTCCCCATCCTCAACTTCTGAGCTATAGATGGCCTTAAAGTGATCAACCCAGGCTTGTGATGTGATAGTACAAGCCCGGTTAGAAGGATGATCGTTGCTAAAATCCCCACAATACAGCCCACGGGCCTGGGAATTTAGGAGGAGGGATGGAGACAAAGTGTGTAGAAACTCGCCTTGGTGTGTATTAGGTGCATATATAGAGAGTAGGGAGAGGGGACGTCCATCTAAGGAGCCCTCCAGTAGAACGTAAATGCCTTCTGAATCATTTAATACCCTCTGTTTCACAAAGGGCACCCCAGGAGTTATCCAAATCAGTACCCCGCGGGCGAATGCGGGGTATCCAGTGCCATAGACTTATCCACTCCAGCGTCTGCAAACCTTTTCAAGTTTACCCCTCGTAAGGTGTGTTTCTTGAAGACACGCTATGTGAATATGCCTGCATCTAAGATAAGCATAAATTCTATATCGTCTCATAGGTGTTGCCATGCCCCTTATGCTCCAGGTTAATACACTAAAGTAAGTAACTATAGTAGCTGGTGCGTATTCCTAGGCAAAAGCTTCCAAGACAGTCCCTCCCTCTCCATGACCATTTTCCCCAAAGATCCTTCAAACACTCCCTCCCAGTCAGAGAAAAAGAAAAACACAAAACTGCAACACAACAAAATGCCCTGCTCCGAGGCACAGACGCCAACGAGCATCTTGCCACCAAGTACCAAAGAAGAAAACCTAGGTGCGGTGTGTACTGCCAACAGTAGCAATTCCTTGCGGCAATGTGCAGGGGGGTGGGCCGAGCCCTGTGAACAAATATGTTATCATGTTGCAAGCAAATCCATCTGGGCCCAATAAGAAGAATCAGAGTAGTGAACCCCATTTTAGTAATGCACAAATCAAATGTACCAAACCTCCCAACATATTGTTAGTTCCAGCACTCACTGTACTACTCGAGGGTAGCCATCCTGGAGGAATCATCAGGAGAACAGCATCTTTCTGCATGGAGAGCCCTTTGGGGTGATCAGAGAACCCTCTTCTGAGGCAACAGAGCCAGGAACCCCCAGATCTGAGTCCAAGTCAGTGTCCGTGGCTAGGGCTTGGTACCTGTTAGCATTATGTGTGGCGACCTCAGCGACCAACCGCACCCTCTCCAGTGCCGCCTGTTCATTCTTAGGATGGGAACGTGGTCTGCGTGGGTGGCAGCGGCACTTTGGCCTCCCATCGGACCATCCCTGTAAGTTATCACCTGCAGCGTCGGGCTGTTCATGTTTGCCCTTAATGATCAGCCATCCCCAGGCCTCCTCCAAGGTGGAAAAGAAATGGGTGGAGCCGGAGTCCACCACTCGCAGGGAGGACAGAAACTGAAGAGTATAGGAGAGGTCCAGGGTGTGGAGTTGTGCCTTAACCGCCCCAAAGGTGTTACGCTTCCTCTGGACCTCAGCAGTGTAGTCCAGGTAAGCTGTGATCATGGCACCATTATGCATCCAGGGTCCCTTCGCCCTTAATATCTGCAGTAGGAGGTCTCTGTCCCAACAGGTAAGGAGGCGCAATATGATTGGGAGTGGGAGTGCTCCAGGGGGCAGGGGACGACCCAGAATGCTATGCGTCCTTTCAATAGAAAAGAATGTCGGGACCCTGGCAGCGAGCACTGTCTTTGTCAGCCATTCCTTCAAGAACAGCTCCATGTTTGGGCTTTCAGAGCCTTCTGGGAACCCAAGGAAGCAAATATTATTGCACCTGGAGCACTCCTCTGCCCTTGCTGTAAGGCCTCTTACCTCCCTCTGGAGGGTTCGCACCTGGTCTTGTGAAGTTGCCACCATAGGCCAGATTGATTTTAGTTTTGATTCAGTCTCATCAACAAACTCCGCCAGCTTGGCGTGGTCTGCATGCAGGAGGCCACTCTCAATTTGTATGGCTCCTAGTTGAGCCTTCATAGCAGTTTTGGAGTCCTGTATGGCCTGCAGTACCCTTTTGAACATGCCTGTGTGTTTTTTAAGTGTACTTTCCAGCTGGCGGATTGGATCCACCGGAGGCAGGGTTGCAGATAGCATGGCCATAATTGACCTCTGGGGCAGGGGCTTAGAGGGCTTAGGATGCACTGTGCCACCAGGTGTCTCCAGCACTCCGGTCTTTAGGGCCCCCCTAGTGAGCAGGAGGTGTGATCATCCACCACAGAGCCGCAGACGTCACAGATACAGCTTTTCACACTGTAAAGTAGATGGCAGGACTCACACTATCCCCGGGTCCCTATGTATCACGGCCTAAGCGCTTAGGCTGTCGCATTCATCGTACTCCCCTGCACAAATGGATACAGCACAGGTCGGAGAAGTCGGGGCAGAGAGGCCAGCCAGGCCACTCCGCTCCCCACTGGCTGCAGCAGCTTTCCTGGAGGTTGACGAACCAGTGTCCTGTAGGTATCTTATGGGTCTCGTGGAGTGCACTGGGGGAGCATAGGGGGCCCCCGGCCACAATGGTTGTTTGGTGGTCGTAGGGGCAACAATGTCTTAGCCGCAACTACAGAGAGAGCCACAGTGTATAAGGTGCATATTGAGGGAGGTCAAGCATCAGTCACCTTGTAGTTCCAAAAATCCAGAGACCTCAGAGGGAGCTATGTAGCTCCAGAACCGTCAGCACCACCCAGACTATCCTGAATGGGGCACACAGTGCAGGGTAGTGTGGTTCCGCAACTGCAGGGCCGCTTGAGAGTGAGGCGAAGCGTATTCTGTGCAGCCCCTCAGGTTCAATGCAAGTGTAGGGGCAAGCAGAGCAGTTCTTTTATTTAACCAGGCACCGAGGCTCCCTCATTATACAGTATCCATAGCCTCCCTGGGGCAGCTCAGGACAGTTTTTAATGTGGGCAATGGCTGCAGGGCCAGTATTGAAGTAAAAGGGGGGCCGGGTGATCAGTGTACAGGTCCCAGGAGCAGGTTGAGCCTTCCTACCGGTGCAGATGAGCCCCACAGTGTCTTCGCAAATCCCCTGGCAGCAGGCGAGTGCCTGTCCTGTCGCTGGGCACGATCGCACAGCCATCGGCGTCGGTCCGACTATGAAGGCAGGGCGCAGTCAGATCTCTCGGCAGCCCTCTCCACAGTAGAAGGATCGTACTGCGGCATGGTGCCATCCACTCCGGCAACACCCTGCAATGGAGGCCAGGGATGCAGCTGACGTGTCCGAGAGCAAGCAGGCCGCAGGAGCCATGTCCGGGCTTCTCTTCAATGGGGCAGCATCGCCGCTGCGTGTAACGCACCGCCAAGGTTTTTGATCCATCTAGGGGTGCCGTAAGTATAAAAAGTAGTTTGGGGCTCTAAATCAGGAAGGATATTTAGCTGTTAGTCCCAGATGCATACGGAGACTCAGTGTGAGGGATCCGACCCCGGCGCTATCTTGGCCATGCCCCCCTCCTGCTATTTTCTCCATAATGTTTTACATTGCTGGTGCCTTCACCATACTATTGGTTTACAAAGTACTTTGTATTTCACAATGATTGCTATTTGATATCTGTTTTTATGTGTCTAGAAAAACATGATTCTGGCTCAAAGGAAATGATTGAAAGCTATACCATTGTCAGCTCATTTTGAATCATGGTGGAAAGGTCCATACTTCAAATATGTACATGCTATTACTGAGAATTAAACTATGGGCCCATACAAAAGTAAACTTAGACCTGAAGTTTAACTTTAGATCTTAAGTCTAAGTTTAGACCTGAAGTCCAAGTTCAGACCTGAAGTTCAAGTTCAGACCTGAAGTCCAAGTTTAGACCTAAAGTTTAAATTTAGACTTCAGGTCCAAACTTAGACTGCCGGTCTAAGTTTAACTTTGTCAACTGGGCCTGCAGTGTTTTTTTACCTTTTGTAATAACATGACAATCTGTAAATAAAAGCAGCTGCCAATATTTTCAGAATAAACTCAAGATTTAATTTGTTTACGCACAGTTTGTGTAGAAAAGCTCTTTAAAAAGAATAATATTTTAAGATAGTGTTTAGCTAGGCGGTTTTGTAGGCTGACTGTAATAAAGAATCTTTGTTTTCTTTAAGATGGGAAGATTTACGATGCATATGTTATCTATGCAAGAAAAAGCCAAACTGGTGAAAATGAAACGGATCCGGTTGAATATTTTGTGTATAACATATTGCTAGATGTCCTTGAAAATAAATGTGGATACACACTATATGTTCACGGGAGAAACCCGCAGCCTGGGGAAGGTACAGTATTGATAATTTCCATTTATTGATTGTTGTGAGTACTAATTCAAAGGGTCAGAGAGTTTTGAGTATCATTTCCATAATCCTTAAACAACATATGTCAGAGAGATAGAAAATTCAGGGTCACCCTCAATATACCATACCATACCGTACCAAAAGCAGAAAACAGAACAGCATCTTTTACAAATGATGTAACCTAAAGTTGCCGTCTTCCCATATTTATTTGGTGGAAACAACACATTTGAAAAAAAAATCACAATTGATGCCTCTAAGAGTGCGTGAAACAATTGCAAGATTATATTTTATGCAGGACTCTCCTTGGTTATTTTTCCCCTACCTTCCCTCAGTCAGGGTTAGTGGTTGAGGTGGCATTCCACAGTTCTGTCTTAGTGTCCTGGATGACCTGTACAATGTGCTATATATGGTTGCTAGATCTGTCAGCCTTAGGGTGGTCTTTCCCCAAACTTTTTGAATTACTCTTCCATTTTTGCTGATCTCGTTTTTGATGGCCTTAGGGCTCTGTGCACTTTACGACTGCTAACTAGTGCTAGAGTGCGTATGCTCTCTCTTCAAACCATGGTGTGATTGACTTACCCCAAATTGGCACCTTCGGTTTACTGGTAAGTCCCTAATAAAGTGGTACTACATGTACTCAGGGCCTGCATACTAAATGCCACTAGCGGACCTGCAGCACCTATTGTGTCACCCACTTAAGTTGCCCTTTAACATGTTTCAGGCCTGCTTTGCAGCTGTGTGCGCAGTTTTAAACTGCCATTTTGACCTGGCAAAATAAACCTTTTGCCAGGTCTAAACCTTCCTTTTAAAGATATACAAGTCAGCCCTAGGGTAGACCCTACATAGCCCATAAGGCAGGGTGCAGTGTATTTAAAAAGCTGGAAATGTACTTTTAACTTTTACATGTCCTTGTAGTGAAAACCTCTTACATTTGTTTTTCACTACTGCAAGGCCTGCCTCTCCCATAGGACAACATTGGGTTAACTTAATACATTAAATAAGTGATAACTTCCAAATGGGAGCTTTTAGGAATGTCAAGCTTGGTGTCTAAAGAATTGTAATTTAATGCCCTCTTTAATGGTAAAGGCAGATTTTAAGTCACAATTCTGAAAATGCCACTTTTATATAGTTGCCATTTTTTTGTCCCAACCATTTGGCGACTGTAACCTGTATCCTGGGTCACATGACTAGATGTAGCTGGCAGTTGCTCTTTGTGTATTTCTACCAGACAGTGAGACAAAGGGCGGTAGGTGTTGGCAGGATGGGCCAGCTCTGACTTGATGAGGGGGAGGAGCTGTCACCTGTCACACTTGCATAGCACAAGGGCTCTGCCTCAGCACACTCACAAAGGGTTTGACACTAGTCTTTTGTGACCCTAGACAAGCTGGGGCCAAGGCACGAAGGTAGGACATTCCAAACATTCTGGGGGTGGAACCTTCGGAACCTTCTCCTAATTCAAAGTGGCCACCATGTATAAATAGTGAACCCTCAAACTCAACTTTTCAGTACACCTATGGACCTGTGGAAGACTCTGAAGGACAGCTGTGCTGCTCTGCAAGAAGGGCTGCCACTCTGCTGGCCTGCTGCCTACTGCCCACTGCACTGCTGCCTGAGTAAAAGAACTGGACCTTCAACTTGATCCCAGGAACACCAAGGGCCAGGTGGCTGGTCTCCTGATCGGAAGCCTCAGGGACACAACAGGTTCTATGCACCTTGAACCCAGCACCTAGACTCAGTCTGCTGTGAGACTTGCCCCCAAGTGGTCCCACCCCAGTCCTTGACGCTCAGAAGTGGACCTGAAGGTGCTTTGCCAGCCCAGCTGTGGTCCTGTGTGCAGAAGTGGTGCAGCGCAACGTATCTCCCCGCAGCCGCTTCAGAACTGCAGCAGAACAACACATCCCTGAAGCCAGACTTCGCATTGGAGCCCATAGTATCCTCAGAATCGCTGCTGTATGATATATCCTTGACACAGGACTCCATATCACAAGCCTCCATCGTTGGCATCCTCGATGATGATGCAGGACTGTGCGTCACAACCCCGTAGCTTCTTTGGAACCTCCGGAGCGCAACGCATCTTCAGTGCAGGACTTCGCATCTCAAGCTCCTCATTGACGGCATCCTAGATGACAATGCATGATTCCCCATCGCCTCACAGCAGCTCTTTTGGAACTGCTGTTGTATGACACATCCTCTACGTGGGATCTAACAGTGCTATACAACCAGATTCTAAGGTACTCTTGTTCAGTGGGCTTAACTTGTCCCTGAATCTGGCCTGAGATCTTTCACCTTCGACCTGAACTTGTGATTTTTTCCTGGTCTGGCACGACCAGATAACCTCAGTTGGCGCATGGTGCTCTTAGTCATTATATTCACTTAAATAATTCAAATTGCATATCTCTGGTTCTACCAATTGAATTTTTGTCATTTTGGAGTCAAATGATTTATTACATTTTTCTAAATTGGTGTGGGATTTTTCTGGTGTTGTGTTTTCACTTTATTACTGTTTGACAAGCTGCATAAATTCTTTACACATTGCCTCTAAGTTAAGCCTGACTGGTAAGAGGTTTAAGCACAAGTTAATTTGGGGCTTACTTGTGTTTCACCCTGACAGAGTTTGTGGTTGCTGTTTGAGTACAGATTCACCCACATCAACCAGTAACCCAATTCCCAACAATGGTTAGTTTCTTCCTCCCACCTCACCTCCCGAACACCTTTTTCTGTGAAAAACATTCCTGAAGATGAGACAAGGGGGTGTTCCATAAAGGATCTTGGGCCCCACCCTAGGTTGTTTCCGTATTCATTTTTCCCCCCCAGAGAGTGGTTTGGTCATTCTTTCTTGAATTAAATATAATCTTGCAATTATTTTGACACGTTTGTAGTGGTTTCAATTATGATCTTTTTCCAGTGTGTTGTTTTCATTCAGTAATTATGGAAAAATGTCCACTTTAGGTTTTACTACTTGTAAAAGGTGTTTTCCTATCTCAGGTTCTATATTTTTTACATGGTACCAATTTTATAAATCAAAATGGAAAGCAGAAAATAAGGAACGTTGTATGTTTGTTTTCTCTAGATCACATTAATACTGTTTTTTTTTTATTTTAATAGGTTATACCATCAGTCACTTACGGATTTCTATTACTTTGGTTTTTTAGTTATATGCCATCACGTCGATGTCTACTCCTGGTGACAATATAGAAAGTCTGTCTCCAGATTAAACTTTCTTCTATTTAGGTCTTCAGAGTTTTTAATAGCATGATCATTGCTGTCATGGTTAAATCCACCTATCTTGCTGCTAGTTATCCTCTTCCTCTTTTTCCTTTGACCAGGGAATTTGGTCTTTTCTTTATGTGACCAAATTATGAGTGCTTCAATCTGGGTATCTGTGCTTTCAGCGAGAGTTCTATCTTGATTTGGTCAATGATACATCTATTGCTTTTGCTGACTGTTCATGGTATTCTTATAAGTCTCCTCTGGCACCACTGTTCAAAGGCATATAAGCTTTTCTAGTGCTGCTTCTTCACTGTCCAACTTTCACATCCATTCCGTTTCATGAGGAATACTATAACCTTGTACAATTCTAGCTTTTGTTCCTATGGATATATCAGTGTATTTTCCAAGTCTTATGCTGCAGCTCCTTTTAGTGTTTGACTAGATTTATAATCCTTTTTAATTGATGGTTGATCCCAGATGACAGAAGCTATGCATCACTACTAAGGGCCCGATTCCGATCTCTCTCGGAAGCGCTCCTGATGGCATCCGTCAGTAGCAAGTCCGAGTCGTACGCGTGATTTCCGGGTGACTCGTACAGCTGTACGAGCGGGCAAGTACGATGCGATAATCGCCTCGCGCTCTGAGTGACTCGTACACGTCAGAGATCCCCTCCAAACGACTCCGCCATGGCCGACGCGCTCAGCGCAATGGGGCGGATTCCCAGACGACCAAGTACGATGCACGCGCCGAGCAGCTGGATCGAGTCGGAGCCTCCGACTCGAAAAAGCTCCGGGAAGCGGACTTTGGGGGTACGTAGCGGACCCTCCTTCACCCGGGCCCCTACGACTTGATCACTGGGGGGGACACATGCATGCACGGTGCGGGGGGGACGGAGGTGACCCCGTGACAGGGGGCGCCCTTGTCCGAGACGTGCATTTATTGTCTTTGGGAGCCTATGTACGCAACATACACCAGGCTCCCATAGACTTCAATAGGGCTCGGAGCGACCCAAGTCCGTCAGCGCTGCAGCGCATCATACTCTGTCGCTCGGAGCCCAGGAGCCCGAGTCGCTCGGAAAGCTCTACGGGTGCAAGTCGGCCGTAGGGCTTTCCGAGCGAGATCGAAATCGGGCCCTAAGTGTTTACTATCAACTTTAAAATATGTTGCTGCACCTTTTGTCATCAATTTGGTGTATTTTACATTTAATCATCCGATTCTATCATTATGCTACTTGACTTTTTTATATGGGTTCCTAAGTTTCTTGATTTTTGTTGTGTCTTCAGAATACCAAAGGTTGTTGATTTTTATTTAGCCAATTTTGAATTGATGCACTTCTTCGAGATCAGCTACTATCATTATGCCAGTCAGTCATTATGCATTCTACAGACAAGATGAATAGATGCTTATTGTGCGCTGCTGCCCGGTGGGGACCACAACTCCTGTGCAGACTTGCCACCAGGAGGATGAGACGATGAATCGCTTGGAGTGTGGCAATATCCCCTGCTTCGCTGTCGGCTAATTGTTCGCTGCTGCCCAGTGGGGACCACAACTCCCATGCTGCCTTGCCAGCAGGAAGAGGAGACGACGGATCGCTTAAAGCACAGCGTAGGATGCACCAGGCTGTGCCCGGGCAAAAATCGGGCCAAGACCAGGCCTGTCTTAGCCCGTCTGAGCCAGGAAGAGGCAGGTCAGGGCCACCCCCTGACCCTCATTGCTTATGATGCCTGAGACTACACTAACAGTTCAGTAGGGGGGTTGGACACTGTCAACAAAATTATAAGGGCTCTAATCATCTATTTTTTGATACTTAGGGCCCGATTCATAAAGGTAAATTTCACCATCAGTGCGGAGATTCCACCCGGAATGCGGTACCTCTGCCCCAAATGTGGAACTTCCGCAGTCGTAGAGATACTACTCGTAACTTACCATAGTGAACACTGACTTTTGATCTAACTTTATCTTTGTTAATAGGGCCCTTAGTGAGCAACTAATTATCTTGGAAATAAGGAACATTGTTTTTTTTTAAAATCTTGATGAGCTGTGTGAACTTGCATACAATGTGTATTAGGAAAAAGGAAAGCCCAGGGAAGTCTGCAGGGGATGGTAAACATAAAAATGTTGGTCCGGCACACCGCAGAGAACTGCGCAATAGATGAAATAGACAATCCTATTTAAACAAGGTCAAAATAATGGATCATCCAGATAGTTTGTACGGATCTATATAGCCCTCTCATAACCTTGGAAACTTTAAGAAATTCTCCATCCGGGATGATTTAAAAGGTTCAGTTGCATGTGATGAAGGAGGCGGTCACGGGATGTGATTGCAACAAAGAACTTAAGGAGATAATTGTTCTGATAGGGGAGAAATTGGGCAATTACGTGTGTAGGTTAAATTGTTATTAAGCAAAATTGAGAGGATGCAGTTGACCCAAACAAGGTGAGGAGGGGAGAGAAACACTGCAAGAGGTTGCCCTGAGGTGAACTGAAGACACGGGGCCATAGATCTGCTGGCCCAGGTAAAAGTCATACATGGAATACTCAATGGAAGTTCCAGAGCCGTAATCAACAGGGTAGAGCCCATCAGAGAATGGAAGCAATGCAAACCCTTAACTTATCACTTAGACCCTTGAAACATGCTCTAATTAAGAGAGGGCCCCAGAAGTGGGAATCTAGATATACCCCCTCCGTACACCCAGCACCGTCGCTGCAAGTGGGATGTTTTGGAGCTCAGCTGAAGAGGTAAGAATGCATGAATAACGAGGCGCCCCAGTACTTTGACAATCTGGGAAGTAAACCAACTAGAAGGGGATGAGGGCCATATGGAAAGGCTGAGGCACAAAAAGTCACTGACAAGACATTGTATATAATCAATATCCCCAGGCTACCCTTGGGAGCTAAGGAGGGCAATGAATCATTAAAGAACAAAGTAATTAATTGGATAAGGCATTATCGACATTGTTATTTACTAGTAGGATCTGATCTCCTTGCTGTCCAACATTGCTCCTTATCCCATGAGCAGTATGATTATATAGCTGTGGAGATGTCTAAGGAGGAATTTGTAACTGGGCTGGTGAACCTAGACAAACATACCCCCCCCAAAAAAAAGTTTCCCTGATTAATTTCTAGTAAATCTCACTATAAAGGAACATTTACAAGGGGATGTGATGATTCACATGCCAACTACAAAAGAGAAACTCCTCTTCAAACAACTGTGAGATGTATTGAGGTTGTTCTCAATGAGATTGACTGACTCAGTAAGGGGTGTTTAATATCCACTGGGGTGGAATTGTCTGGGAATATGAATCTAACAATCCCCACCCTGGAGTGGGCAGATATGCAAGCAGATATTGATCAAGATAAAAAACAGGGAGAGACAGCTCAACTCTGACAAGACTGAAGTACTGGTCTTCGTCAACAAGACCTCCCCATGGAACTCCACCTGGTTGACTGTCAGAGCTAAGACTAACACCCACATCCACAGACCATGCAAGAAATCTAAGGATCATCCTAGATGACAAGCTCAACATGACTGCTCAAGTCAACGCAGTTGCACCTCCTGCTCCCACATCCTATAAATGCTGCGAAAAATCTTCAAATAGTTGCATCAGAAACCAGACGGACAATCACACAAGCACTCATCACCAGCAGGTTGGACTACGGCAGCACTCTGTAAGCTGTGATCTCCAAACAACTCCTACACAGAGTCAAGACCATTCAGAACACCGCTGTAAGACTCCTACTCGACCTCCCACAACACACCCACATCACACAGCACCTCTGAAAGCTTCACTGGCTCCCCGTTCAGAAGCGCAGCCAATTCAAACTTTTCACGCACACATACAAAGTCCTCTACAATACAGGACTAGAATACCTGAACAGCCGCATACACTTTCACCAACCCACCAGACACCTGCGCTCTGCCTCACTCTCACTTGCACACATTCCCCACATCCGGAGAATCAAAACTGGAGGTCGCTCATTTTCCTACATCACACCCAAGATATGGAACGACCTCCATCAGCACATCAGAGCTTCTTCCTCACTTCTTGAGTTTCACAGGAAGCTGAGGACCTGGCTCTTTGTATAAGCGCCTTGGGGACCACAAACCTACACATCTGCCCAAGTGCTTGGATACCCTTTCGGGTGATTAGTGCACTATACAAATCAATATAACATAACATATAGAGACGCACAGATCTTAGATGTCAACCCACAGGTCAAGCTGCCTTCCTGGAACATAGCAGGATTAAAATCCAAGTTGAATGATACAGAATGGTGAGATTCATTGATAACTTTCACATCTGCATGTTCCAGGAAACATGGACTTAATACCCAATCCATAGAACGGGCTACATAAATTATAGCATCAAAGCCAAATCCTCAACAGCTGGCTGTCCATCAGGTGGGCTAGTAATTTGGATAAAGACATCTTTAGCCTGTAGAATTAAACTGCTTAATCTTAAAACTACTGACGTATTGGGGCTAGATATTAATTTGGCAACTGGGACATTCGCAGTAAGATTGTTGAATATATGCAGTTGTTTTTCCAGGATGAATAGTGAGTCACTGGCATTACTTGTTCTTTACAATTTTCTGGAGCAATCTACTACTGATAGTCATCTTATTTTGGCTGGGGATTTTAATATGACTTTTGAACCTTTGAACATTACTCAAACCCTTATGGAGGAGAAAGATGAGAAAAAGTGTATTCCCAGATTAATGATTCCCTCTTAAAGAAATGGTCAAAGGTAGCACTGCAAGTCACTTCCTTAATATTATCACATGGCTCACGTGCATGCAACAGCCACACGCCATTAGACAAGGGGGCTAGTTACCCCTTTAAGAGGGCATCCTCCAGAAGTAGAATTGATTATGTTCTACTCGATTCATATTTATGGCCCAATTTACAGGACATGAGGGCTATTTATATTAGTGACAGTGACCGAAATGCCTTATTGGCGGAACTGAAGAATATTCTCCTCCTAAATAGTAAATAAATGCCCCAATCTGCAGAAGCGACACCTTTTTATTCCAACAATAAAAGGCGGATTAAGTGGCCCATCATACAATCTGACGAGGACACAGTGGCTTGTGTCTATACATCAGTCACTGACGCTTTGTGCTTGCTCGACAATCAAGTGCAGGAATAACCCCTCGTTATGTATATATTTAAGGAATTACTTGAATTGATCAGGAAGTTCTTCTATAGAAATCTGAACGTGAAAATGTTTAAACCAAAAGATACCTTATGGTATGACAAACATTGCAGACAGCTAAATGGAAACTGATGGCTGACATAAAACGTGGCAACAGAGCTGCCATAGTTGAAGGGAGGAAGCACTATAAAAAACATACAATCAGGGGGTAAGAGGAACTAGGATGAAAGGAACTGATGAGAAATGGCTAGAGCTACAATCATGAATGATGGCAAGACATTCTAGCAAATACTTGCTAATGGAACTTCCCATGCTGTAAGGGGCGAAGATTTATATATATATCCACCGATACATCTGGGTACAATATTTCACCAAATCGTGCTCTGACCAGAATAAAGATGAGAGTGCAGATGTCGATGGGGATCATCTGACTAAAATGCAGCATTGGGAATGTGCCCCTCTAATTTCCTTTTCCATGGAAGTGATGTTATCGGCTATAGATAGCAGGCAAAAGGAAAAGCCCCAGGTCTAGAGAAGATACCCGGTGATCTCTATTGCTCTGAGCCGGTTAAATGGGGCTTTATACTGAACATGATATCCAATGTCATAGCCAAGGGGGCAGAGATACTGGAAACATGGAGAGGTGCTGAAATAATTCCAATATATAAACAAGCATTTACAATGCAATAGGTCTGACATTTGTTAAAGTTAGAGCTGTTGGTGTTGACAATTATTTTTTACTTTTGCTTTTTAATACCAATGTCAATAGCGCTATGCAAATATAATGACTCCACTGCAAAAAAATAAAATAAAAGTAAACATTGTTATTTTCAACGTCAACAGCTCAAACTTTAACAAATGCTGAAGTAATGTATTTGTACCAATGTGAGCACAGCAACAAAAACTTCACTTGGCTAAGTAAATAACAGGCTATGCAGTAAACAGACACTGAAGAAAGGTGGGTTTAACAACAAATCTATAAAACCACTTCTACCGCCAATGATCCTAGGTATGTCCTTTCTGGTAGAATTGCTTCATTGTCAGATAAATATAAATGCAGTGGCAGGCACTGCAGCAGCTGACAACAATGGGGACAGTGGAGAGGACACCGATGGGCACAACAACAGCACCAGGTATTGCATTATTAACAGTAATATCCACAGCCACAGAAACTAGGGCAAATACTGCAATCACACCATACACAGTAGTGAGTAAAATGCTATTTACAAGGGGCCCTCCACACTACCCACTTTTTAGGTCTCGGCCTGCACTAGCGCTTGCGCTAGTCTGGCCGAGAGTTTTAGTAAGCGGGTTTTGGAAGTGCAAACACTGGCTTTCGGCTGGCGACCAGCTTGAGTTCACGATGGCGTGCACGCGCAGCTGGCATCTGGGTTTCCTATCTCTTCCTCATTTCCTCGTCATGGCTCATTAACTCTCTGGACTCTGATGTTTCAATCGCAGCAGCAGCTCACATTACCAACTCAGGGCCCTGGACTACAGTCACATGAAAAACAACAGCATTTAGCATTGAAATGCAAGCTTTTTTTTGTCTAGTTAGAAATATTGCTTCGGTGGGTTGATTTCACCTTATATCGCTATTTGTTTTATATTGGGAGTCACAGCCTAATTACCAGTATTTTTGTCTCTCACTGTTTTTTTTAAAAAATATTTATTCGCGCAAAGCACAAAGCTATATTTAAGGTTACTTTTTCCGCGTCACTTCTTCACTCTATTTAAACTCCACACCCCCCACTCTTATTGTATCTCTCCTTCTCTCTCTCTCCCCTCTCTAATTCTCTCTCTACTTAATTAACTCTCCCCTCTATCTTTTTTAGCCTTTCATTCTCTCTCACCCCTTTATCTGTTTCTCTTTCAAACTCCTTCATTCACTCTCTCTCCCCTTCTTTCTCTCTCTCTATCCCGCTCCACTCTTTATTCTATGTACACCCTTTCTCTCTCTTTCTCTCTCACCACCCGCTCTAATTGGGCATTATATCTTCACTCTATCTCTCACTCGGCAACACCACAGCATCACTCAGCGCAACCACAGCATCAATCAGAGCCAGCACAGCATCAATCAGAGCGAGCACAGCATCACTCAGCACCAACACAGCATCACTCAACGCAACCACAGCATCACTCAGCGCCACCACAGCATCATTCAGCGCCACCACAGCATCACTCAGCGCCACCACAGCATCACTCAGCGCCACCACAGCATCACTCAGCGCCACCACAGCATCGCTCAGCGCCACCACAGCATCGCTCAGCGCCACCACAGCATCGCTCAGCGCCACCACAGCATCGCTCAGCGCCACCACAGCATCGCTCAGCGCCGCCACAGCATCGCTGAGCACCGCCACTGCATCGCTCAGCACCGCCACTGCATCGCTCAGCACCGCCACAGCATCGCTCAGCACCGCCACAGCATCGCTCAGCACCGCCACAGCATCGCTCAGCACCGCCACAGCATCGCCACAGCATCGCTCAGCGCCGCCACAGCACCGCTCAGCGCCACCACAGCATCGCTCAGCGCCACCACAGCATCACTCAGCGCCGCCACAGCATCACTCAGTGCCGCCACAGCATCACTCAGCGCCACCACAGCATCACTCAGCGCCAAGACAATATCACTCAGCACCACCACAGCATCACTCAGCGCCAAGACAATATCACTCAGCAGCACCACAGCATCACTCAGCACCACAGCAGTATCACTCAGCACCACAGCAGTATCACTCAGCAACACCTGAGTATCATTCAGCATCACCTCAGCATCGTCTCCGCAACAGTCACCACCACCACCACTACCACCTCAGCATCACTCAGCACCACCTCAGCCTGCTCTCGGAATCTGGCATCTGTTTATTCTCCCCTAGCGTCTGGCCGCTGCTAGTGTTATAATACAGGTACTAGTTCCCAACCTTCACCCTCCGATTGTTTAGGAATTTTTTTATTGTAAATACTTTTTTTAATATGGTCGTTCAGTTTTACATAATGCCTTCTTGGTCATATATAAAGTAACAAAAATGCTTCTGACACTTTTTTATTATAACTTTTCAGCATGCCGCACAGCAGCCACACTTCTCTACAGCACAGCTTGAAGACATTGGCAAAGTCAATAGCTCTGGCTAAACACTTATAAGGCCCAAAGGCGAGACCTATTGGCTATGCCAATGCTTGTTTCTACTGAGAGCGGGAACTTGCAGCAACTCTGACAGGTTGGGGTATGCATGTTCCTCCTGCAGACATCTTTCGATGATGTACCTGCTGCTTTCCAGGACCTTCTGCAGAGTGGCGGCTGAAGACGGGGCCAAGAGTGGTGTGGAGGCCTGCATGGCAGGGAACACCGGGGGGTGGGGAACTGACAACACTAGTACTACAGTGAGCACTTCAATCCGCGCACAATGTGTGCCCAAAATGTTAAAGAGGAAACACGCCTGGAAAGCAATGACGTATTTCCGGTAACAGGTACTGAAACTACAAGCGAGTAGTCCATGTTCACTCTAGTTAGTCTGGTAGCCACCTTGAATTGGGGAGATGTATGCACTCTATGCGTGGGTGTCTCTGCAGACTTGAATGCAAGAGAGGGGAACTTTACAAGAAGGCGGTCAAACTTTAACAAATACTGAAGCACGGGGGTGCCGGGCCGCTTGGAAAATGAAAGTGAAAGCACAAATGGCGCAGCTTCCACCTCTCTCTAGGGACTTACAGAATGCCCACCAGAGTTTGTCGAGCGGCGCCAAAGAAAAGAAAGGCGCGGCTCGCCAAACTCTATTTTTTGAATATTTTATGCTTTTAGTAAGCAGTGCTGCACGCCGCCTGTGCCACGCTGCTTACTAAAAGCATAAAATATTCAAAAAATAGAGTTTGGCGAGTAACTCCTTTCGCTGGAGTGGGGCGAGGTGCGCTCTTTGAAAATAAAGGTGCGCGGCAGCCATTGCCTTCGAATGGCGACAAAAAGAAAGGCGCGCGGTCGCTATTGTTAAAGCGTGCTGCGCTGCCAAAAACATAAAAATACAAAGTTGCAAAAATAGTTGGGCAAGCCACTCACAACAAAACAAAAGTCGTGCGGCTGCCATTACTAAAGTCCAAGCATGCTCCATTCCGAAAACAAAACAAAAACATTACGTGCGGTAGAGGTATCCTGCCTGCAGAAACAGGCAGGCAAAAGTCATGTAAGAAAATAGTGCAGATAGACTGTAAATAAAGCATACCGAGTAAAAATACATGTAAAAGGTCCAGTCCTCATGAGAGGTAACAATAGAAGAGAGGCAGGTACTAAGGATGGACTAATAAGCCTATTGACAAATGAAAAGCCAACATTTACAAAGGATAGTGAAAGCAGCCAATTAAAAAGATGGGTGGAGAGTGAGCGGAGCTTCAAGTCCATACCTGAATACAGCATGTCTCGAAGAGACAGCGCAAGTTCTGCCTAGGCGAGACCTAAAAAGGAGACAAAGACAACCCAGCCAATTATAGACCAGTTAGTTTGATAGAAAATGTACAGAAAATATTCAGCAGGCAGCTGTCTTCAAAGATTCAAACTTGGGTGGAAGCAAATAAAGTGCTGCCACATCTTCAGCCAGGCTTCAGGTCAAATACGGGTACCATAGATCAGGTGTTTTGTTTTTTCTTAATCCTTTTGAAAACTGTAATATTAAACAGGGGTCATCTGTATGTAGTGTTCGTTTACCTGCGAGCAGCTTTTGACCCGATTCTCCGGGAGAAATTATGGGATGTACTTAAAGACATGGGTATGCCAACCAACTTGCTGCATATTCTAATACACTTATATAGCAGCAATTATGAGAGAGAGAGATGGGGCAGAGAGGGTGAATTGACGGAACGCATAAATATTAAAAGGGGAGTTCACCAGGGATGTGTCATACACCGACTCTGTTTACACTCATTAATAATGGGCTAATTGGCACATTATACCACTGCAAAGGTCACCACCGTAAGTTGGGAGATCATCCCTGCCTTACTTTTGCAG
Source organism: Calotriton arnoldi (assembly GCA_963921515.1). Lineage (NCBI taxonomy): Eukaryota > Metazoa > Chordata > Amphibia > Caudata > Salamandridae > Calotriton > Calotriton arnoldi. The sequence continues at coordinate 860,379 of CAWUFW010002192.1, read as the reverse complement.
ATGATACGCTACTAATCTCAAAATCCCCTGCAGGCCTGCAGAATATATTGAATTGGTTCTCAACTTCCTGTGAGAAGTATGGCCTGGTTATCAATGTCTCTAAAACCAAGTTTAGGACGTTTTGGCCGCATAGGACATTTAGGGGGAAAATGAAGCCGAGGTCTACTAGCTTGAGTAAGTCAAAGATTTTGATTATCTAGGAGAATGGATTGCAAGCACTCTACCATGTGCCCCCCAAATACTGAAGTATGCTGGGTCAGCGGTCGTGAAGAAATGAAATAAATCTAGTTTCCGTCCGATTTCACCTACACTCGAAATTTACAGTACAACGGGGCTCAGTGCAGCCATCTATGGTGCAGAGATCTGGGGTATGAACCAAATTAAGGGCTTGGAGAAAATAGGGAACAAATATTAATGTTCGATATTCATGCTGCCCTAAAGTGCTCCACTTACACTGATGTAATTAGACTTAGGCCTAAAGAATAAAGTACACATTGCGACCCTCAAACCATTGATTTATTGAATAAGGCTCTGGACTAGCAAATCTCCGATTCCCCTTAAAAAAGCACTTGCAGATATGAAAGCCTTTGACAATTCTGGGACAATATTTTGGCTCAAACATATTAAGACTTGGATGTATGAGCTGGACCTACACATAGCCTGTGTTAGAAATGGGTCTCTAGTTGGCAGTGGGTTGTACCCTGTCAAAGTAGAGACTCTCACACTAGTCAGGGTAAGGGAGTCACACAGGTAAGAAAATCCCTGCTCACCCCTTTGGTAGCTTGGCACAAGCAGTCAGGCTTATCTCAGAGGCAAAGTGTAAAGCATTTGTACATACACACAGTAACACAGTGAAAACTGTACAAAAGGAGTCCATGCCAGTTTAGAAAAATAGCCAATATTTATCTAAATAAAACAAGAGCCAAAATGACAAAAAATCCAACACACACAAGTTAAATATCACTTTTAGAAGATTAAGCAAGTTTAGCCCATAGAAATCAATGGATGCTTTCGTTTTAGCACAAAGTAGCTTAGATGTCTCAAAAATCAAAGATGGTGGCAGGTGCAGGGGAGGTGAGGTGCTGGAAAAGCGAAATGATGCATCAGTTCCTTACTATACAGGGGAGGTGATGCACCTGCTCCTTACTGGTAGGGGAAGTGATGTGTCAGTTCCTTACTGGTAGGCAGGGGAGGTGATGTGTCGGTTCCTTACTGACAAGGGAGGTGATTCGTCAGTTCCTTACTGGCAGGGGAGGTGATGCATTGGTTTACAGACACGTGGCCTCGGTTCCTTAGTGTGGTGTGATATCAATGAAGAGTCGGCATCAAAAATCCAGACATGCTGCGTCGATGCAGCAGAGTCGATGCAGGCGCTGCATCAGTTTTGCAGAGGCAAGGCATGCACTGAGTCGATTGTCCAGCCGCAAGCAGATGCTGCGTCGGAGTTGGAGCGGGTGCCATGGACGTCGGTGACACGATGCTCAGATCTCACGCTGTGGCGATTTTTCTGACACGCTGCGACAGCGAGCTGGAGCCTGCGGTGAAAGCTGTGGTCGATACTTTCAGCTGCAACCATGCTTCAGTGCAGGCAGCAGCAATGTGTCAATCTTGTGCAGCGATGCATCGAGAAAACATGTGCTGGCAGTCGATGCATGGACTTTCTATTTAGATCACCAGGTTACGCTTCCATGGGCCCAGTAACTGGATTTGGTACCCCTTGGCAAGTCAGGACTCTCAGCAGAAGAGCCCAGGCCAGATGAAGCCTTTGATGGCCCTGAGACTTCTTAACAGGAGGCAAGCACGCACAAGACCTTGGAGAACATTGGAAGCAGGATGTAGAAAGCAAAGTCCAGCCCTTTTACTCCCAGGACAGAAGCAGCAAGCAACAAGCCAGCACAACAAAGCAACAGGCAGAGTGGCTGTCCCTCCTACAGCATTCAGCTCTTCTTCATTACAGAATGTCCTCATTCCAGTAGTGTTCTGATTTTGGGGTGTCAGAGGTCCAATACTTATACCCCTTTCTCACTTTGAAATAGGCATACTTCAAATTAAAGTGTGTGTAGTGTGCAAGACCCTGCATTTCGCTGACCTGGCTCCAGACACACTACAGGGGGGACAGACAGCTTTGTGTGAGGTCAGGCACAGTCCTATTCAGATGTCGGTGACAACTCTTCCCACCAATCTAGATCAGGAAGGCCCATCAGCCTGGTGATGAGCCATTAGGCTATGCAAGGCACACCTCAGCTCCCTTTGTGTGACTGTCTAGATTTAATGCAGAAGAGACCAACTGTCAGCCAACCCAGGCGTGTATTCTACAGACAGGCAGAGACTCAGAATGGTTAAACAAGAAAATGCCTACTTTCAAAAAGTGACATTTTCAAACAAGCAATTTAAAAACCACCTTCACAAAAAAGATATATTTTTAAATTGTGAGTTCAGAGACCCCCAAACTACAAATCTCTATGTGCTTCCAATGGGAAATTACACTTAAAAGATATTTCAAGGCAATCCCCATGTTACCCTATGGGAGAGATAGGCCTTGCAATAGAGAAAAATGAAACTAGCAGTATTTCATTACCGGGACATGTAAAAGAGTACATGTCCTACCTTTTAAATACATTGTACCCTGCCCATGGGGCCACTTTGGGCCTACCTTAGGGGTGCCTTACATGTAATAAATGGAAAGGTTTGGACCTGGTAAGTGAGTGCACTTGCCTAGTCGACATGGCAGTTTAAAACTGCTCACACAGATACTGCAGTGGCAGGTCTTAGACATGTTTGCAGGGCTACTCATGTGGGTGGCACAATCGGTGCTGCAGGCCCACTAGTAGCATTTGACTTACAGGCCCTGGGCATACCTGGTGCACTTTACTAGAGACGTACTAGTAAATCAGATATGCCAATCATGGATATACCAATCATCAATACAATTTAGACAGAGAGCATATGCACTTTAGCACAGGTTAGCAGTGGTAAAGAACCCAGAGTCCTAAAACGCACAAAAACAAGGTCAGAAAAATACAGGAGGAAGGCAAGGAGTTTGGGGATAATCCTGCAAAAAGGGCCAGGTCCAACAGCCTGGGTTAACCCAGAGCGGATTCCCAAGGAAATGTTAGGCCAATGAAGGAAAAGATATTGGAAGCAAATCCAAGAACAATGGTTGTTTAAGCCAGTATCTGGCATATTCACAGGGAGATTCCTTGATTTCCAGTTCATTCCAGAACTTCAACTGTTCCTGGATCGCATAGAACCATCCCAAGCTAGATCTCTTTTTTTTTTTAATAAGTTTAGATAGGGGACCTTGCCTGTGAACACATTGAGAAGTAGGTGGCAAGAGTGTTCTAGTCCACTTACCTGCCCTGCATGCAAAGCAAGCCCCAAGTCTGGAGACCTTGATTATCCCCATTTGCTGCCTGTTGTCTATTGAACACCTGTATGTTAAGTTGTGAAAATAATGAGTGGGTTGTGTCTTCTGTATCAAGATATTTATTGTATGTCTGGCGAGTAAGATGCACATTTTTAAAAGCATGATCAATTTTGTTTTAGCATAGAAAATGAAATTAGTATATGTATTGGTATTACCATAATCTTATTGTTATTTAAAGGATTGGAGGAAAGATATATTTCATTCTAATTTCTACTTCAAATTAAGAGTTATGTATTTGTGATTGTATGCATGTTTTATGGAGTCTTTCCGCCCGAAATAAATAAAAATTAATTGATAGGGTGAAATAATGAGGCCTTGTCTAACTCCTTCATCAATCTAGAAGCAGACTGTTTCTCCAAGTTCTGTCTTTACAGTAGCTTTACTGTAACTTCTGTTCAATATATAGGTTATGCACGAGAAGAGTGACATGGTAAGGGATACACATTTTACTACGAATGTTCCACAATTTGACACAATCAAAAGTCTTGCTGTAGTCAATAAAATACATCTTGATTACTTATTTATATTCCTTGGCTTTTTCAAGTATCTTGAGGGGTGGCAGCATTGGTGTCTCTTGTTGCTTGGACATTCATGAACCCATCTTCTGTGGTGTACAGTAATTCTCTTTTTATCTAATGCTCTATCCTTGAATCATCCTGAGATTTTTCTTGCTGGTATGCGAAATTGGGGAATGTGTGTGTGGTTATTTGCACAATCTATGCGGTATCATTTCTTTAGTACTGAACTTTAGATTGATCTCTTCCAATCTGTTTTTTTATGTGGTGTTTCCCATCTGGCGGCACAGCTTGGTATGGACCTTGGCTGAATCTTTTTTTCTGACGGTGATATTTCTGTTGCATTGCCATACATTCCTGCAACTCTCCTTCTTGGCTGTGACTAAAAAACTGATCTGCCTTCTTCCATTGTTTAAGGTTCTTGTGCATAGGTCATGTATTTTTTCCACCTCTTGTTTGATCTTCGTAGCATCAGCTATCATCTGAATTAGCACCTAAAAGATCAAAGCGCCAACCGCAGGTATCTGGCCGCGCAAGACCAGGGCAAAGTCAAAAGTTAAGGCTGACCGTGATTGAGAGTTGGTTGGCTACATGGATAGATTCAACCTGGTCTCAGCTTATCTTCAGACATAGAAGACATTTTGAAGAAAAGTTCATAAGAAGGTAAAGTTCAGCAGGGAAAGGCAAGCAGGCGGTGTCTGAGGAAGAGACGTCGTCATCGGGGAGTCACTGGACGAGATCACAGTAAAGATTTTTACCTTCGGACTTTGTCACTTATTTGGAAGTCGAAAATCTCCAGTGTGATGAAGCTGCAGGCTGTAGCTGACAAGGGGTCCACAAGGCTGGATACCTTTGCCAAGAGTTCACACTGAACAGGATTGGCTGCTGTGGAGAAGAACAGCAAAATCAGGCTGACTAGCGATGCTCCTTGAGTGGATCGGCTAGCTGGTAGGTTTTGGTCTTCTGTCAGTTCTAAGGGCACTTTTTGGTGAAAATGTGTCAACGTTTTTGGGTTAGGCAGGAGTAGCACCTCTAAAACCACTTCAAAGGGTTTAGGACCTAGGGTGGGGCACCACTTGGGGGGTTAGGACTCACTACAGCAGAAGTCAGGAGCAGGGTTCAAGGTCTCAGGAGCTTTTTATGTCCCTGTAGCTCACTCAGGAGGCAAGCCAACTAGTCCTTGGAGTCACTTCTAGTGGCCCTGGGTTCAATGAGATGGTCCAGTTCTCCTTCAAGCAGCACAAAGCAGGCCTTCTAGCAGCAGGGTTGTTCTTTGATAGCTGCAGGGCAGTTGTTTCGGGGGCCATACAGTTGTTCCATAGGTCCAGGCGTGTACTGAAGGGGTGTTTTGAGGGTCCAATATTTATACCTTGTGCCAGCCTTTGAATTGGGGGACTGTAGGAGAGTAGGATCTGCTTCACATGGGTACCCCCACTTTTTGCAGATGCTTCACTGTTTTTCGACCTTAGTCTGGCTGGGGCCCTGCTAATCAGAACCCCAGCCTAGCTGCTTCCTCTCTAAAATGGTTTCCATGTGCCTTAGGCACATCTCTGATTGGAATCTGGAGTGCCCTTATAAGTCCCTAGTATATGGTATACTATGTACCCAGGGCATAGGTACCTCAGAGGCCTACCAGGGGCTGCAGCATGTATTGTGCCACCCCTGGAAGGCCATCCAAACTGACACCACAGGTCTGCTACTGCAGCCTGGGTAAGGTGGTGCATGCACCCCTTACTGTGATATAGGCTACCTATATCACTACATACATACACACATATAAACCTATAAGTCACTCCTATGGCAGGCCTTGTCAATCCTGAAGGCAGAGTGCGTGGTTCCTATGTGGAGGGTGCCCCTGCATGAGCTGGGCCCCTCTGCAGCGTTCGGAGACCCTTCTCTGATGCGGTTTGTAGTGCAGCCTGACCATATACTCTTAAGCGCATTATAACCTCGCGTTAAATGCTAACTTTGGGATGGCTGCACGGAAACATGTCGTGTTTGGTGTCAAACATCTTGGAATACTACCCCCCCACCAGTTCTGGCGGCGGGGGTAGCATTCCACCCTTCTAGAGGGAGAGACATGTACACACCGGTATACCCGGTACTGACTTTCCAGAGCCCTGGCATCACAAAATGGATGCCGCTGCCACAGACACGAGTCTGGCCTCCTGCTGCTGACCGAAACTCCGGCAGGGGAGGCCTGGACAATAGGTTTCCTGTCCCAGGGAGGTGTAACGACCTCCCCAGACAGGATAGTGTGTATTGGGGCTGGGCGGGAGCACTCTCTGGTGCTTTGAAGTCCTGCACTGGGGGCACATTTGGTGTCCCTGTGCATACCCCAGTTCAAACCGGCTCAGGGGCTTCCAGCCCCTGCTCTGGCGCGAAACTGGACAAAGGGAAAGGGGTGTAACCACCCCTCTGCCCTGACCCTCCCATAGGTGGGGCCACAGAGGATGTCCAACCCCCTACCTTAGTATAAGTATGGGACCCCAGTCCTTAGGACTTTAGATTTACCTGGACGAAACTCTGATACAGAATCCTGGACCTTCGACGCTCTACTTTAAGATTAGAGGACTGAAGAATCTCCCTTGGGGTCAAGGAGTGACTCCCCTGCTTGGCAGGCACCAACGAAGCAATTGTCCGGTCTGCATCGCTGAAGCTCCCGCCGGACGCCGAAGTCTTTTGCATCACCAGAGGTGGATTTCCAGACTTCCCCGAGGCTACCCTGAGTCCCCAGCAGAGCTGAGGCCCGTGGCTATCGTGGGTAACGTGGAACCGTGACCCCTGGACACCGCATACTTTTGTAAGTGCATCCTCTTCTGGGTCTCCCACGAAGTTGTGCTTTGGTCTCCGAGTAGCCCCAGCCTCCAGCACCGACTGCACCTAAGATCACTGGCCTCCACTCCACGAGTGTCCTGTGAGCCAGCTCCACGTGCGTCGACTCGAGGCTCCTTCGCGGTCACTAGTCCGTTGGCTAGTAGGCCCTCCCGAAGGCCAATCTTCTTCTGCTTGGGCTCCCTGGTTGCTCCAGGCATGCCCTGACTTACCCTCGCTGGGTGAGTCCCACAGACCTTGCTGGTCTGCAACATCGTCCTTCTTCCATTTCCATGAGACTTGCCGTTGCCAAGGCTTGTTGGGTCCAATCCGGTCACCGACACCCCTGCAATCGACAGACGTTGTGGGACAGCTTGAATCCAGCTCCTGGTTATCGTCGACGCCTCCTGGACCTCGTGGCTGAAGAGTCAAGATGACCGTCAACCTACCTGAAGCACTCGACATCGGTGGGCATCTGCTCATCGCCTTCCTGGTCACTGGCTAGTGACCCAGACTCTGTCCCCTCTGCTTTCAGGTTCTTCAGATCTTCAATCCACCTTTGGATCCACCCGAACACTTTCGACTTGGCCGCCAGCAGCACTTTGCAGCAGATCGCCATTGAAAGAGACGACGAAACCCGACCCCGAAAGACACCTATGCACCCGGCTCCCCTGGGTGAGGTAACTCGAGTACTCCGGTGCTCCCGTGGGTATTGACACTAGAACAGCCTAGTTCTCAAAGGGTTTGCTCCAAGTCCTCCTCTAAGTGTCCCTTTTCTTTTAAATTCAAACCGCGACTTTCCCCATAGAAGTTAACGGCGATTCGCAGCTGTGTTCATACACTGCACGCGTCCCCCGTGGGTCCCCTGTGTCACTACCTTGGGTGGTTCCTTGTGGTCCAAGCACTTCTACAGGCTCTAGGCCCTGTGTCTAGCTCAGTCGTGGTTCTTATACCACTTTATTGGTATATGGTTTGGTACGCCCCTAGGGCTCAAACGTGTATTTGTGCTATTACTGTAGATAACCAACTTATAATTTATGTACTTCGAACTCTAGCCTCATAAAGAGACTAGAGGGGTGTGTTTAGTAATAAATACATATATTTTGAATATATACCTGGTGTGGTCCTCTTTCATTTGGTCACTCAAGAGATTATAGACTGGTAAAACAAGCTGCTTTACATTCCTTCAAGACTTAGCCTGAAGGCTGCTCTCCATAGCTACCACTAGGATAGCTTTCAATAAAGGTTGTCTTTAACCTATCTCCAATAAGGGGTTGTTTGGACTGGTGCAAGGTGCCCACTATAAATAGTGGACAGCATATGCCAGGCCAACTTCTCACATTGGTGTGCAGCGTGTGGGATTCCAGCTTGCTATTGTTTTACCAGATAATCTCAATTGAATTGATCAACTGAAAACCACTAAGGGTACCTAAGGTACATATAAATCAAGCTTAGTAATACAGTAAGTTCTACTGAACTTAGAGTTGTGTGTTAAAGGGATAGCACACCCTTTCTACAACTCAAGAGAGTTTAGTAGGCCACACTAGAGTAGGTAGAGCATACACCACACCTCACTAGTAATGTCTTCAAAGCCAGGACCCAGTGAGTCCTCGCCAGAAGCCAGTGGGCTTCTTCCCTCCAAGTATGATAAACTCCCATTCTTGGAATTGAGAGCATTATGCAATACTAGGAAGTTGAAGGCAGGCAAAAGTGCCAGCACCCAACATCTCAGGGAGGTGTTACTAGCTGATGATCTCAGCAGGCCCATAGGGTCTGAAGGGGTAGGCAAAGAGGGTGGGGCAGAAGATGAGGAAGGGGCCAGGGGTGAAGAAACCCAGGCCCCCCCTCTGAAACTGGCCAGGAAGGTGAAAATGACCTTGTCCTGGAAAACCCAATTCCTCCTGTGGAGGAGGAGGAGGAGGATCAGAATGACCTCCCCTTTGTCCCCCCAGGAAGAGTACTGAGTGTGCCCAGAAGGTCTAGGTCTCCTTCTCAGGAGTCCAACCACTCTGACACCTCAATAGGGACCTCTGTCTCCTCTCATAGGAGGGAATCCTCTCATGAAAGGAGAAAGAGACTGATTCAGTATGAGCAAGCCCAGCTTGAACTCAGAAAACAGCAATTGGCTATAGACAGGGAGTCCCTAGATCTCTATAGAGAGAGACAAAAGATGGGACTAGAGTCCCATGGTGGCAGCAGTTTCCCCAAAGATAGGGAAAGGTCTTATGACCATAGAAACCTGAGCAAGATTGTCCCTCCCTACCAGAGTGGGGATGACATCCACAAATGGATAACTGCTCTAGAGAGGGCCTGTAAAGTACAGAGGGTCCCTCAGGAGCAGTGGGCAGCAATCTTGTGGCTCTCCTTTGCAGACAAAGGTAGAGATAAGCTCCTCACTGTTAGAGAGGAGGATGATGATAATTACAAAGTCTTGAAGAGTGCTCTAATTGATGGGTTTGGCCTAACCACTGAACAATACAGGTTAAAGTTCAGGGATACCCAAAAGCACAGACTCAAGACTGGGTGGACTTTGTTGATTGTTCTGCCAAGGCTCTGGAAGGTTGGTTATTGGGCAGTAAGGTATGTGACTTCACAGGATTGTACAATCTTATCATGAGGGAGCAGATTCTTAATAACTGTCAAAATCAGCTGTTGCATCAGCACCTGGTGGACTCTGATCTGACCTCTCCCCAAGAATTGGGAAAGAAGGCAGACAAATGGGTCAGAACCAGGGTGAGGCAGAAGGTACAGAACCAAGGTGGTGACCCTAAGAAGCAAGATTCGAAAAACTCTGATAAGGGTGGGGAGAAGGGTAAAGATCAAAAGTCTTCACAAGGCCCCCAAAAATCTTCTTCAGGTGGGGATTCACAGTCTAACAAAGGGAAAGGCCAAAGGAAACCATGGTGCAAGGTCTGTAAGCAAAAGACCCACTGGACCAGTGATTGCACCAAGTCCAAAGACTCTACTCCAGCCCCCACCAATGCCCCTAAGGCACCTGCTCCCCCTAGTGCAGTTACAGTTGGTGGTGGGACTACACAAGCCAAGGGTTTAGTAGGGTTGACCCTGGGTAAGGAGATGAGCTCTGACCTAGTCAGAGAACTCACTCAGGCTGTCCTAGTCTTTGATGGAGGCATGGATGTGACCTCCTCTGTGAGTCCCAGTAATCTGGGCAAGTACAGGCAACAGCCCTTAATAAATGGAAAAGAGGCTTTGGCATTTAGGGACACAGGGGCAAGTGTCACCATGGTGACACAAGACCTTGTGAATCCTGGGCAGATTATACTTGGTGAAATGTACCAAGTGACCAATGCTAGCAACGTCAGAACAGACAATACTCTGGCAGTTGTTAACTTCTCCTGGGGAGGGGTAACTGGCCTTAAGAAGGTTGTGGTAAGTGCAGACCTACCCGTTGAATGCTTGCTTGGCAATGACTTAGAAACTTCAGCTTGGGCAGAAGTGGAGCTCAGGACCCATGCAGAAATGCTGGGCATCCCTGCAGATGTGTTTGCTGTGACCAGGTCACAAGCCAAAATGTCTAACACTGAACAGGCCTTGGATTCTGGAATAATGGACCAAGTGCCCTCCAAGAAGAGGAGTAGTAGGGTAAAGGCAGTGCCTTCCCCCTTGGCTCAGAAGGAAGATTAGTCTCTTGAGGGGGATGATCTCAGTCCTGAGGAAGGAACTGTCCCAGAGGAGCTTGAACCTGACCAGGTTGAGTTCTTGGGGTCAGGGGGCCCTTCCAGGGCAGATCTGAGCCAGGAGCAGCAGAGCTGCCCCTCTCTTGAACCGCTCAGACAGCAAGCTGCTGCTGGGAAAGCTAGTGGTCCCCATACTGTGTATTGGGATGATGGACTCTTGTACTCAGAGTGTAGAGACCCCAAGCCTGGTGCCACCAGGAGGTTGGTTATACCTCTGAAGTTCAGGGGCTTCCTATTGACCCTAGCCCATGACATTCCCTTAGCAGGTCACTTGGGCCAGAACAAGACTTGGGACAGAATTGTCCCTCACTTAAACTGGCCCCACATGTCTGAAGACACCAAGGAGTTTTGTCGCTCCTGTGTAACCTGCCAGGCCAGTGGCAAGGCAGGTGGCACTACCAAGGCCCCCCTGATACCACTACCTGTGGTGGGGGTTCCCTTTGAAAGGGTGGGGATTGACATTGTTGGTCCCATGGATCCCCAAACAGCATCTGGGCACAGGTTTATCCTGGTGGTAGTGGATCATGCCACCAGGTACCCAGAGGCTAATCCCCTTAGGACCACTACAGCACCTGTGGTGGCAAGGGCCCTCCTGGGAATTTTCTCAAGAGTGGGCTTCCCTAAGGAGGTTGTATCAGACAGTGGTGCTAACTTTATGTCTGGATACTTAAAAGCAATGTGGAAGGAGTGTGGAGTGACTTACAAGTTCACCACACCCTATCACCCACAATGCAATGGTTTAGTTGAGAGATTCAACAAAACCTTGAAGGGCATGATTAAAGGGCTCCCAGAAAAGCTTAGGCGAAGATGGGACATACTCTTGCCCTGCCTTTTATTTGCATACAGGGAGGTGCCTCAAAAGGGGGTTGGCTACAGCCCTTTTGAACTTTTGTTTGGTCACCCTGTCAGGGGTCCATTGTGCTTGGTGAAGGAAGGATGGGAGTTACCTCTCAAGCCCCCAAAGCAAGACATAGTGGACTATGTACTTGGTCTCCGCTCCCGGATGCCTGAGTATATGAAAAAGGCAACTAAAAACCTTGAGGCTAGCCAGGAACTTCAAAAAGCCTGGCATGACCAAAAGGCTGTACTGACTGTTTACCAGCCAGGACAGAAGGTGTGGGTGTTGGAGCCAGTGGCCCCAGCAGCTCTCCAAGACAAATGGAGTGGACTCCATACCATTGTTGAACAGAAGGGTGAGGTTACCTACTTAGTAGACCTAGGAACACCCAGAAGTCCCCACAGGGTTCTCCATGTCAACAGGTTAAAACCATATGTGGACAGGGCAGACATGGGCTTGCTCATGGCTACTGATGAGGGACAGGAGGAAGAGAGTGACCCACTCCCTGACCTGCTCTCACAGAACCCTGATGATGGGTCAGTGGATGGTGTAGCCTTGGCAGGCAGCCTCACTACCCAGCAGCAGACTGATTGCAGACAGGTGCTCACTCAGTTCAGACACATATTCTCACTGACACCCAGTCAGACTACCTGGTGCACTCATGAAGTGGACACTGGGGACAGTCTGCCTATTAAAAATAAGATTTATAGGCAACCTGACCATGTTAGGGACTGTATCAGGACAGAAGTCCAGAAGATGTTGGATTTGGGAGTTATTGAACCCTCAGATAGCCCTTGGGCTAGTCCAGTGGTCCTTGTGCCAAAACCTCACACCAATGGTGGGAAAAGAGAGATGAGGCTTTGTGTGGACTACAGGGGTCTCAATGCAGTCACTAGGACTGATGCCCATCCAATACCTAGGGCAGATGAGCTAATACACACTTTGGCCTCAGCCAAGTATCTAAGCACATTTGACCTGACAGCTGGCTACTGGCAGATAAGACTAGCTGATGATGCAAAGCCAAAGACAGCATTCTCAACCCCTAGTGGGCATTATCAATTTGTGGTGATGCCCTTTGGTCTGAAGAATGCACCTGCCACTTTTCAGAGGTTGGTGAATACAGTCCTTACAGGTCTGGAAGCCTATAGTGCAGCATATCTAGATGATATTGCTGTCTTTAGCTCCACCTGGGAGGATCACCTGGTCCACCTCAGAAATGTTTTGCAGGCCCTGCAGAAAGCAGGCCTGACTATCAAGGCCACCAAGTGCCAGATAGGGCAGAGTCAGGTTGTGTACCTGGGCCACCTTGTGGGTGGAGGCCAGGTTCAACCACTGCAGAGCAAGATCCAGACCATCATGGACTGGACTGCTCCAACTACCCAGACTCAGGTGAGAGCCTTCTTAGGCCTGTCTGGGTACTATAGGAGATTTGTCAAGGGGTATGGATCAATAGTGACACCCCTGAATGACTTAACTTCCAAGAAAATGCCCCAAAAGGTTCAGTGGACAGTTAGCTGTCAAAAGGCATTTGATGACCTGAAGCAGGCCATGTGCACTGCTCCCATTCTACAGAGTCCTGATTACTCCAAGAAGTTCATTGTCCAAACAGATGCATCTGAATTGGGGGTAGGGGCTGTACTGTCACAATTGAATGATGAAGGTCAGGATCAGCCAGTAGCTTTTATTAGCAGAAGGCTGACCCCTAGAGAGAAACGTTGGTCAGCCATTGAGAGGGAGGCCTTTGCTGTGGTCTGGGCTCTGAAGAAGTTGAGGCCATACTTGTTTGGTACTCACTTCCTTGTTCAAACAGACCATAAGCCCCTCTTATGGCTAAAAAAATGAAGGGTGAAAACCCCAAACTGCTTAGGTGGTCCATTTCCCTACAGGGGATGGACTTCACAGTGGAACATAGACCTGGGAGTAACCATGCCAATGCAGATGGACTCTCTAGGTACTTCCACTTAGAACATGAAGACTTAACTGGGCAAGGTTAGTTTAATGTCCCTACGTTTGGGGGGGGGGGGTTGTGTAGGAGAGTAGGATCTGCTTCACATGGGTACCCCCACTTTTTGCAGATGCTTCACTGTTTTTTGACCTTAGTCTGGCTGGGGCCCTGCTAATCAGAACCCCAGCCTAGCTGCTTCCTCTCTAAAATGGTTTCCATGTGCCTTAGGCACATCTCTGATTGGAATCTGGAGTGCCCTTATAAGTCCCTAGTATATGGTATACTATGTACCCAGGGCATAGGTACCTCAGAGGCCTACCAGGGGCTGCAGCATGTATTGTGCCACCCCTGGAAGGCCATCCAAACTGACACCACAGGTCTGCTACTGCAGCCTGGGTAAGGTGGTGCATGCACCCCTTACTGTGATATAGGCTACCTATATCACTACATACATACACACATATAAACCTATAAGTCACTCCTATGGCAGGCCTTGTCAATCCTGAAGGCAGAGTGCGTGGTTCCTATGTGAGAGGGTGCCCCTGCATGAGCTGGGCCCCTCTGCAGCGTTCGGAGACCCTTCTCTGATGCTGTTTGTAGTGCAGCCTGACCATATACTCTTAAGCGCATTATAACCTCGCGTTAAATGCTAACTTTGGGATGGCTGCACGGAAACATGTCATGTTTGGTGTCAAACATCTTGGAATACTACCCCCCCCGCCAGTTCTGGCGGCGGGGGTAGCATTTCACCCTTCTAGAGGGAGAGACATGTACACACCGGTATACCCGGTCCTGACTTTCCAGAGCCCTGGCATCACAAAATGGATGCCGCTGCCACAGACACGAGTCTGGCCTCCTGCTGCTGACCGAAACTCCGGCAGGGGAGGCCTGGACAATAGGTTTCCTGTCCCAGGGAGGTGTAACCACCTCCCCAGACAGGATAGTGTGTATTGGGGCTGGGCGGGAGCACTCTCTGGTGCTTTGAAGTCCTGCACTGGGGGCACATTTGGTGTCCCTGTGCATACTCCAGTTCAAACCGGCTCAGGGGCTTCCAGCCCCTGCTCTGGCGTGAAACTGGACAAAGGGAAAGGGGTGTAACCACCCCTCTGCCCTGACCCTCCCATAGGTGGGGCCACAGAGTATGTCCAACCCCCTACCTTAGTATAAGTATGGGACCCCAGTCCTTAGGACTTTAGATTTACCTGGACGAAACTCTGATACAGAATCCTGGACCTTTGACGCTCTACTTTAAGATTAGAGGACTGAAGAATCTCCCTTGGGGTCAAGGAGTGACTCCCCTGCTTGGCAGGCACCAACGAAGCAATTGTCCGGTCTGCATCACTGAAGCTCCCGCCGGACGCCGAAGTCTTTTGCATCACCAGAGGTGGATTTCCAGACTTCCCCGAGGCTACCCTGAGTCCCCAGCAGAGCTCAGGCCCGTGGCTATCGTGGGTAACGTGGAACCGTGACCCCTGGACACTGCGTACTTTTGTAAGTGCATCCTCTTCTGGGTCTCCCACAAAGTTGTGCTTTGGTCTCCGAGTAGCCCCAGCCTCCAGCACCGACTGCACCGAAGATCACTGGCCTCCACTCCACGAGTGTCCTGTGAGCCAGCTCCACGTGCGTCGACTCGAGGCTCCTTCGCGGTCACTAGTCCGTTGGCTAGTAGGCCCTCCCGAAGGCCAATCTTCTTCTGCTTGGGCTCCCTGGTTGCTCCAGGCGTGCCCTGACTTACCCTCGCTGGGTGAGTCCCACAGACCTTGCTGGTCTGCAACATCGTCCTTCTTCCATTTCCATGAGACTTGCCGTTGCCAAGGCTTGTTGGGTACAATCCTGTCACCGACACCCCTGCAATCGACAGACGTCGTGGGACAGCTCGAATCCAGCTCCTGGTCGTCGTCGACGCCTCCTGGACCTCGTGGCTGAAGAGTCAAGACGACCGTCAACCTACCTGAAGCACTCGACATCGGTGGGCATCTGCTCATCGCCTTCCTGGTCACTGGCTAGTGACCCAGACTCTGTCCCCTCTGCTTTCAGGTTCTTCAGATCTTCGATCCACCTTTGGATCCACCCGAACACTTTCGACTTGGCCGCCAGCAGCACTTTGCAGCAGATCGCCATTGAAAGCGACGACGAAACCCGACCCCGAAAGACACCTATGCACCCGGCTCCCCTGGGTGAGGTAACTCGAGTACTCCGGTGCTCCCGTGGGTATTGACACTAGAACAGCCTAGTTCTCAAAGGGTTTGCTCCAAGTCCTCCTCTAAGTGTCCCTTTTCTTTTAAATTCAAACCGCGACTTTCCCCATAGAAGTTAACGGCGATTCGCAGCTGTGTTCATACACTGCACGCGTCCCCCGTGGGTTCCCTGTGTCACTACCTTGGGTGGTTCCTTGTGGTCCAAGCACTTCTACAGGCTCTAGGCCCTGTGTCTAGCTCAGTCGTGGTTCTTATACCACTTTATTGGTATATGGTTTGGTACGCCCCTAGGGCTCAAACGTGTATTTGTGCTATTACTGTAGATAACTAACTTATAATTTATGTACTTTGAACTCTAGCCTCATAAAGAGACTAGAGGGGTGTGTTTAGTAATAAATACATATATTTTGAATATATACCTGGTGTGGTCCTCTTTCATTTGGTCACTCAAGAGATTATAGACTGGTAAAACAAGCTGCTTTACATTCCTTCAAGACTTAGCCTGAAGGCTGCTCTCCATAGCTACCACTAGGATAGCTTTCAATAAAGGTTGTCTTTAACCTATCTCCAATAAGGGGTTGTTTGGACTGGTGCAAGGTGCCCACTATAAATAGTGGACAGCATATGCCAGGCCAACTTCTCACAGGGACCATCCTGGGCTACCCGTGTATCTTGATCTGGAAAGTTCTTCCCTTCCCCTGCCAAGGCTCCAAAAGTCTGGAGTAAAAAAATACTGGTGTCAGATTTCTTTTTGTGTGCTGGAGAAGCTCTTTGAACTGTAAGTGAGACAGAAAACAGCCCACTCTCAGCCAATTAGGAGGAATGGCCCAACCTGCTTACACCTAGTCCTATTTGTCTCACTGTCTGGCAGGAATACACAAGCCACAACAGCAGATCCATTCACAGTCATGTGACCAAGAACATTTGCAGAGGCACAAAATAGTTAGGGCAGGAAAATACCAACTTTCTGAAAGTGGCATTTTCAGAATTGTGACTTAAAATCAACTTTAACATTAAAGAGGGTTTTAAATTACAATTCATTTGAGTCTAAACATTATACATCTACCTGCTCCCAATTAAAGGTTAGCACTTACAAAATGTAATAAGGTCAACTAATGTTATCCAATAGGAGAGGTAGGCCTTATAGTAGAGAAAAACAAATTTGGGAGCTTTTCACTACCAAGACATGTAAAACATAAACCCACATGCCCTGTTTTTTAAATACAATGCACCCTGCTCCCTTCAAGGCCTACTTCAGGGGTGAATTATATGTAATAAAAAGGAAGGATTAGAACTGGTAAAAAGTTAATTTTGCTAGTTTGAAATTACAGTTTAAAGCTGCACTACAGACTGCAGAGGCAGGCCTGAGACATGCTTCAAAGTGCTACTTTAGTGGGTGGCACAATGAGTGCTGCAGGCCCACTAGTAGCATTAACTTTACAGGCCCTTGACACATGCAGTACCAATTTACTAGGGACTTACAAGTAAATTTAATGTGCCAATCAGGTGTAGGCCGCTTTTACCATGTTAAAGGGAGTGAGCTCAAGCACTTCAGCACTAGTTAGCAATGGTAAAGTGCACTGAGTGCTAATGCCAACAAACACTAATTCAGAAAACATGAATGTTGAAGGCAAACATTTTGGGTGAAGGACACACCAAGGATGTCAAGTCTAACACATCCTAGCCTCCATGCTGTAGAAGCCCATCCTGTTTGCATGTTGTCAGTTTCAATTTGTCCTAGATCATACAATTGATTCAGTTCTCCTTCATCTGTAACAGTTGTTGGGGCATAAGCTTGGATGATTGTCATGTTCAAGGGTTGCCTATGGAATCTGATTGATACAGGTATATCATTCATAGACCTATATCAAATTTCAGTCTTTGCAATGTTCTTCCTGACTATGAGTTTAACACAATTCCTCTTCTGTTTTATGTCCTGTGTAGTAAACTGTGGTATCTTCTGACTAAAAATGTCAATTCAGCACTGTCCAAGATGACGATTTACAAATAATCTGTTTAATCTTTATTGAGCCCAGTTTCCCTTGGTTCATGCTTACTACTTTTAAGGTTCTAACTGTAATACTGTCCTTGAAACTTTGGGGCATATTCACAAGAACGTGCGATAACCATCGCAAAAGTTACTTAACGCAACCTTCAACATCGCAGTCCATCGCGGGAAATTTACGCCGTGCTAACCAAGTATTCACAACACGGCGGTACCATGCGATAGTCCCCAGATAACCCGACAACTGTCCGTGTTAAAATCAACGCCACGCCTCAAAAATGCGAAACACGAACGCAAAAATAGCTGCGATGAGGCCAAGCGCGATAGAAAAAGCAGCGAAAACCAGCCACAGGCCTGCAAGTCACACGCGTCAGGCGGGAACAAACACCAGAAAAGCAGACCAAACAACGGTGAGATGACAACGTCCGAGCACAACCCCCCAACTGTGATGCAGAACAAATGACCATTGTCCAAATCCGACAGTCAGTTCCCCACAAACAGCCACAATGTACATTGACATGCATTCAGCAGGTAACCTGCGCCAATGCGGAAACAAACATGGAACACACTGTGAAACCGCATCTCCCCTCCACATTGCAGAGGGACAAACAATACCCCCTGCACACCGACCTGCCATGTCCATGACCAAACAATAATGGAACCACGGACTAATGTAGGGGCAGTGACTCCCCCCCCGTACATGTCGCCCATGTCACGGGACTGGAGTCACAGGGTGCATCCCTGCATCATGGCGGCACATAACAGAGCCCAAAAGAAGCCCTCTTGTCACTTGAAGGCCACAAATGACAGCCAAAATGGAAACAACTGGGACACACGTGAAACGCCGAAGAGTGGGATACCGTAACAACTGTGATACACAGTACTGGCATTACTAAAACGTGACACCCTAAACAGCCTCACTGCACAGAGGTGACACACCCACCATCCATAATCAAATCCCAAAATTGGCAGCACAACAGGTCGCACCCACACGTGTCTAAGTGAAGTGCATGTACAGATGAGTGACATGCACGCAGGGAATGTGTCTCGGAATGCATTTATTAGCACATGCTGTGCCTGTGGTCAGTCAACGTACTGTGCCATTACTGCTAAGGACCCTCACAATGTGACGTCAACCAGAGAAGAAATTGCCAATGATGTAGTCCTTACGGGCAATTCCTGCTGCGGCTGCAGTGGGGTGTGGTCCACCTGCCTCATCTCCATCATCATCGTCCGGGGGATCTGGGACAAGTATCCATGGGGCTCTGCTGCGTACACATATGTTGTGCAACACACAACATGCAATGATCATCTTGCACACGATGTCTGGGCTGTACAGGAGCCTTCCACCTGTGACGTCCAGGCACCTGAAATGTGACTTCAACATGCCAAATGTGCGCTCCACGATGCCCCTGGTGCGTCTGTGGGCCAAATTGTACTGCCTCTGGGGCTGTGTGTTCGGGGCCCAGAGGGGTGTCATCATCCAAGCGCAGAGTGCATATCCTTCGTCACCTGTGACAGTGCAGAGAGACATGAGTCAAGACTACGTACTGCATGATGTGTTGGCAGGCCCACTGCTTCATTGGTGTGTGATATGTGTGAGTCAGTAATACCCGCATGACATGTACTGCGTGTTGCTAATGAGCGGCATCACTGTGTAGTACGTAGCCTCACTGCTGCACCACACCCCCGAGCACATTCACTATTGTGCGCATGGCGATTACGTCACATGCACCCCTGCGGCACACCATTATCATGCCTGTCTGCGCATGTCAACAAGCCTGGCTACGACACAGTGATGATGCTGCGCAGAATGTGGCCGCCACGTGTGTGTTGGCCCAATGCAAGGACAGGGCTGACACAGATGTAGAGCACCTGCCTGGCTGAACCCGACATGCAGTTGAGGGTACATCTTTGGCTCATGCAGAGACAATAGCGACACACACAACAGTTGGCATGTGTGATCCCCGACCCCGAGAGGGCATGCCCTCCCCCATGTACCCCTGTGGCAGCGCACGCACACCGGGGGCATGCCACATGGCAACATTGCCGATTGCGGGACGGGTGGCGCAGACACTACAACTGAGACACACGCATCAGCCACATCCCTGGCAAGGCCTACACTGCACCTCACCCAGATTCACGTGTTGAGTAGCCACACCCCTACGCAGTACCGACGTACGCCAGTCCACCCCGCTTACGCTCACAGGGAGGTACGACACGGTTTCATGTCCCAGGTCTACACCACTGCCTGCGGTAACATGGATGCGCACGCTGCACACAGCACAAAGTCATGTGGAATGACCCCGGTCCCCCATGCCTACACAACAACAACACGGACACACAGAGTGAGTTCGTGGGACTGGCCACGGGCACGTGCGCCCAGACCCTTTATTGCCAGGCTCACATCTCCAGTGACGCCTGTGCTGGATGGGTGTTGGGTAGCGTAAGCCACCACTCAGGGGTTGGTTGGTGATGGCAAACACAACAACAGTGAGCAGACAATCAGCAGTACAAGGTACGTACATCATGGGTCCCTGACTTGAGCAGCACAGAGTTTGTGGCCCCGGATGCACAGCGGCCGGCACAGGCACACCGCCACGGCACGGTGACTTGCGGTGCACTGAAGTAGTGCCACGCGAGCTGAGTGTGTACTCGTAGATGTCCAAGGGGACTTACGCAGAGGGTTGCGGAGGACAGTGGCAGGTGTCCTTCCAGGGCATGATGCAGAGGGCAGAAGCAAGCAGGAACAGGCAGATGGCGGAGTTGAATGCTACAGACCCCACTTTTGCAGCTTGTCAGTATTAGCTACATGTAGATGAAGACAGCCTCCAGCCCATGGGCTCAGACGCCACCGACGTCCAGACAGAGATTGCCCATGGATTTCAGGGCACACACTCAGTGGCGCCAGAGCTGGAAGGGGATGCAGTCTGCGATGAGGCCTGTACAATGACATGGACTCTGCTATGTACAGAGCAAGACTCAGTTCAAATCATGTGCCCTACTCCACCGCAGTGTGTGCAGGAGGCAGCGGTCAGCAGGGACCCACAGCCACGTGTGGTAGGCATGTGCTGCACAGAGTCAGTGGCACCAGTGCAGTCGTTGGTAGTGTCCCATCACCTCCGTAAAGGTGAACCTTTTCTCCTCCGGACCGAAGCGCGTCTTCCTCCTACTCCTCTCCTTGCGTACTGTGACATGAACACTGCCATGAAGAAATAAATACTCAGTTCCAAAAGTGCGACCTAGTTGGGCGCAGTGTCTGCCGGAGGCAGCATTCAGCGCGGGCCAACCGCCGTCCAGCCATCTCCTCCTGGATCTCTCACACACGACGTTGGAATGGCATTTTTCTTACTTTTGTGGGTGACGTAGGTTGTGGCACCAGAGCTGAGCGGGTGTGCAGCCGGAGAGGAGGCCGTATCCTGTCTGTGACGGACTGCATTGGATTGGCGTGAGGCCTGCAGGACCGCAGTGCAGGCCCAAGCCCGGAGTCAGCAATGGCCCACAGACACGTTTGGTGGGAGTCCTATGCAGACTTGGTGGCACCACATCGGAGGGAGTATGGGGACATGTACTCAGCCTTCAAACATGTACTCTGCCATGGTGTGATCAAGACTCAGTTCCATATGTGTGAACTACTTGTCCGCTGTGCATGCTGGTGGAGTATGTCGACGGGAATGGAGGTCCGCGGGCCTGTGACGCGGTGGCCGTGATGATCCGAGGAGTCTGCCAAGGTCGGGGTCCTCGGGCTTGGAGCAGGCACCGACACGTGGTGGGCCCGCTTTGACACACGCCTGTGTCGGCAGGTGAGCAGTGATGCCTGGATGCGCAGGGGCGGGCATGATAGCTCCGGGGACCAGCGGGCCGTGGTGCAGCAGGCGCACAGGATCCTAGGCAACACCTCTCACGGCATAGGCCTCGTGGCGGGGTGAGAGGCACCGCCCTGGCAGGGACGTTGGGCATTCTGGAAGAGGTCCACGCCCAGGGCTACATGCTTTTTATTCACACCCATATGCTGACCTGGCGTACGCCGGGCCAGCCCACTCCTCTCACGCCTACAGGGGGGGGACGTGACAAGCTACGTTTCCTTGGTCTCCCCCATTGGCTGGGGCGACATGGTTGCGTCCACTGTCCACTACACCACACACCAGCGGTGTATGTGGACATGGATATGTGTGTGGTCTGCATACTGCAGTGTGTCCGACACATCCTCGCCACACTTGGCATTGTGTGCAGTCCCATTCATCAGTAACAGTGCCTCCTTCGCACATGCCTGGTTCCCTTCTCTTCCCACATTCTGCTGATGTGTGGCTAAGGTGCCATGCCGTTGATGGCTCATGTACATGGCTAGGCCAGGTTCCCATGGTGAGTTGTGCTGTCATGTCTGTTGGGTGGGCATGTTGTATGTGGGTTGTGATGTGTGCATTTCCAGGATTGTGAGTTGTATGATTGTGGAGTTGAGGTGTGTGGTGTGTTCATTTGGTACTTACCACCGAGCACTGCATTTCCGTAGGTGCCATCCTGGAAGCGCCGGTTGATGATGGACTGTCGGAAGATGTATGAATCATGCACACTGCCTGGGTAGTTGGCGACGACATTGGTGAAGAGTCCCCGGTGGTCCACTATTGCCTGCACATTGATGGAATGCGTGTGCTTTCTGTTGCGGTAATTGTGTGCAGTGTCGGAAGGGGGCACAAGTAGGACATGTGTGCAGTCTATTGCCCCTAACACGTGCAGGACTCCAGCTATGGCGTTGAATCCTTGCTTGGTCTCCAGCTGTTCCTGCGCAGAGTGGGGGAGGTATAGGTACTGGGGTACCAAGCTGATGATGGCATCCAAGACAGGTGTGAGGAACTTTGATAGGGCTGGATGTGAGACTCCTCCGACTCTGGCGGTTGTTGGTTGGAATGTCCCAGAGGCCAACAGGTGCAGCAGAGCCAGCAGCTTTGTCTGCGGAGGGATGTTGGTTGTCCGCTGTGTTGGTACGATCAGCCTGTGGGCAATGATGTTCAGGATGCGGAGGATGGTTGTACTTTTGAGCCTGTAGTGGGCAATGACATACTCTGGTGTCATGTCTGTGAGGCTGGTGCGTTTTCTGAAGGTCCGCGGTCTGTGTCTGCGCTGCCTCTGTGGTGGTCCATGGGGGTGGTGCGGGGGGGGTCCGAGGGCGGTCCGTGGGGTGGTGGCGGTGGGTGTTGTGGCCCTGTTGGGGCTCCGAGCTGCATGATGAGTAGCTCCATGGCATCTGTTGTCCTTCAGGTGCGGCTGTGGGCTGGGCTCCCTTTTCTGGTGCCGGCTGAGGTCCGACTTTACACCAGGTCAGAGCAGGTGTTAGTTTCCTGCCGCTAACGCGCCATATCGCATGTTTTGTGGCCTTATCGCCGATCTGCCTGGTCGTTGTGAATGTTGCGGTGTGGTGTTGATGCAGCTTTTTGCACAGGAACCCCTACTCTGCATCTCATTAGCGATAGTTGCCGGTGTCATCTGTGGCAATGCTTTCGGCGGCTGATATCGCGGGTTGACTGGTGTTAGGGGCTGTTAACACCAGCTTGTGAATGGTGCGATGTATTTATCGCAACATTGGCTGCGATAAAGTGCTGTTAACTCGCCATAGCTCCTTGAGAATATGCCCCTTTTGGGTTTTCTTTCCCTGCATAGCAGAAACAGAGAGAGAGAAAATGTCTGCTCACTGTTTCTGAATTGTCTGTTTAAAGTTGATGATGATGAAGAAGATCGATTTATAGAGTGCACAGATGCTCCTAGGAGTGTCCCTGCACTAGTCTAGCAGCAAGTAGAATATCACAGGGTGAATTGACAGGGTTTTAGCTTTTTTTGAAAGGCATGTTCCGAACGTTCCTGCCTCAAATACAGGGGGAGTGTATTCCATACAGAGGGGCCCACAAAGGAGAAAGAGCACCCACCGGCCCTTGCCCTCCTCACTCTAAGCGCTCTTTTTTGTTTGCATCTGTTTTATTATTTTAAAAAAAGCATAATATGATTAAGGGGTTGAAATTTCAGGACCAGTTACAGTGCCAAGAATACATCAACATGATATGAAAAACATATGGAGGCAGCATAAGAGCACAGAGTTCGTCTTACACAAAAGTGTCACATGCAGCAATGAACAGGAATAGAATTGCATTTAAAGGTTGAAGGCATGTACTTCTCAATGCACTCGGGTCGTTACTGTGCGCTTGTGGGTTTCCTGCTGCAGGGCCTATGCCATGTGGTATTGGCATAGGCGCGAATCTATTACAAAAGCCTCACCAAAAGGAGACATCAAGGAGAAGAAAAAAGGGGGGAATACAAAATCACAGGACAAATCAGCCCTACTTGGGTCTTCCCAGCCCTCCCCATCCCTCATTCCCCCCAATGAAGCAACAGTGTACACATTTCCTATCAACGAACCCATCAGATCCTAGTTTGTAAGAGGGGCGAGCATGGTGCTATCCTCTCACTTGGCATTTGTGAAGTGTTAGGTTAGGGCTCCACATCTGCTTCTCCTACTCTCGCTATAGTGACTGAGTGGTCTGAGTCTGGGTGATGCTTGCTTTAGAAGTATTATAGTGCATTATAGTGTCCGAGTTGGCGGCTATAGGGATCCTATGTAACCCTAAAGTTTCTTCTTTGTGTAACGTATTACTCTCCTGCCTGGGCCCACACCAGAAGCAATTATTTCCAGGCTACCAGAGGAGTAGGCTCAGGTGATTTCCAGTGCCTTGTGATTAAATGCTTAGCTGCCAATAATTCCAAATCAAGAAAGCGGGAAGTGACCTTTTGTCTCTTACTTCTGTGAAAGAGACCCAAGATGCACGTCTCCGACGTGTATAGCTCTGTAAGTCCTGTGCAGGCGGACAATTGGGTTGTAATGTGTCGCCAGTAAGTAGTGAGAAGTGGACAAGCCCATAACATATGAAGGAGGTCAGCATCTTGTAGGTGACATCTTGGGCAATGTGCATCAGCATGATGAAAGTATCGGTTTACCTTGGAATGGGTGAGGTAAGCCCTTTGGATTATGTAGAATTGGATGAGGTGGAGGTGAGCGTTTCAAGCGGCATGGACTGGGCTCTCTAATATGGCAGCCCACTCTTTATCCGTACACGAACGGGCTAAATCTTCCTCCCAGTGTCGCTTCAGAGATATGAGTGGTGGTGCTGTGTGCTGGTGCAATGAAGCTGCAAACAATCTCGTGAGATGCCTACCTTTCTCCATAATGTGCAGATACTGGACAGCAAGGTGTGTTGGTGCTTCCCTCGACATGTCAAAGTGTGTAGCAGGAATTGGCTCAGAGGTAGTTCCTCCTATTCCACTAATGTGTCATAAGGTGCTTGTGCACCATCTTGATAGAAGTCCCCTAAGGTGTACAGGTCAGCCTTCAGCCAGGCAGAGATCTCAGCTCAACCCATCAGTGGCAGAATTATTAAACTCGAAGTAGGCCACTGTGGCAGAGCCTAGAGATGCGCAGAAGGGCAGGTCCTCTAGTACTGTAGATTGTAGGCACCAAGGGGGTATGGCAGGTATGCTATCTTCCCATGTGAGTTGTAGGAATAGAGGGTTTTGGTCCGAGTGTGTGCGCCCTAAGTAATTCATTTGCTGGATAGTTTAGAGGAGGATGGTCGACCCTACAATTCAGTCGAGTCTAACATGCACGTTATGTGATGAGGAGTAAAAGGAGTACACAAGCGTTTTAGAGTTGCAGGTTCGCCATATGTCTACAAGTTGCCAGTGCAGGAGCCAGTCACCTAGAATTTGGACATTGGATGTGGCTAACTCGCATGAAAGGGGTGGTAAAGAGCAGTCTAGAGCAATATTGAGGACAGAGTTGAAGCTACCTCCTAGGAGCCACAGCATCCCGCTCCAACAGGGCATTTTGCTAGATAATGTGTTCAGGAACGAGGTGTGGTCAGTGTTAGGGGCATATACTGCCCCCAACAAAAGGTGACAGTCATCTAGGTGACAATGTATTAACACATACGGACCATCAGCATCTACCACAACCTCATCTGCTATGAAAGGGATCCCTGGCTTCACCCAGACCAGTAAGACTCTGGCATAAGAGGAGTAGTCAGTAGCACATACTTGGCCTTGCCACCAACGCTGAAGTTTACGGGCTTCAACCAGTGTCAAGTGTGTCTCCTGAAATAGCGCAATGTGAGTGGATCTGCGTTTAAGTTAGGAATATGCAGCATAATGGCATACACCCTCGCGCTGTTATGATGCAGGTGATAATGTCAGTGTCGGTCATCCTGGAAATGTGTTAAAGCCCTGCATGCAACTAGCATGCATGGAGCAGGGATCCCTGCAGTTTGCAGTGGTATTGATGGATGAGGGCGACCAGGGGGGCTGGGTACTACCAGGTAATCAATCATAACTGGGGAAAGAAGGGACAGCATAACATGTAACATCATCAGAGTGGAGGAACAACAGTTATCCACCCAAATTGCCAAACTATTAGTGGCAAGTACCAGCCTTACAGGCTGGATAAAGGAAGCACAGGGGGACAGTGTGAAAGCCAAAGTTGCAGCGCCCCGTTTTGCAGTATGCAGAGATACCAACTATAGTGATGAGTGTACACATAACAGCAGTGTATCATAGTGTATGGACTAAAATAGGTGGGACACCTCTGAGGACTGTGCCACTGCCGGCTGCAATATAAGAGAGGTTAGTGCATGCATAATCATAATCAATACAATACGAAAATAAAAAAAGCTAACAAGAAAGCAGATTGGACTACATGGGTGACAGTCATCTATGAATCATATAATGTTATCAGTAGTCTGAGGAGTCACATCAGGTGGGGCCAACAAGTCAGGTCTAGAAGGCCACCATCACTGAAGGATTTCATAGAGCTCGCGTCTGGATCCGGACTCTGAGTGTGGTCTCACATCGTGGATGCCAACTGTAAGGCTTGATGCCTCTCTAAGATTACTTGCCCCAGTCAGGTTGTGAAGGGCGGCGTTCCCATACGCGGCAGCCCCAGCAGCGGCCTCCTGCCCCTATGGTGGCACCACTTCACTGGGCGGAGGGCGCAAAGCTGCTCACCTGGTGGACTCCATCCAGTCCCATGCCTTCTCAGTGAAGTCAAAGAAGTGTGTCGTCATGTCTGCCATCACGCGGAGATGGGCAGGGAACAGGAGTGAATATCGTATGTCCAGCTCTCAGAGACGCCACTTGACTGTAAGAAAGGAGCTCCTCTGACGCTGCACTGCCATAGTATAGTCAGTAAAGATCATGACAGAGGTATTATCCACTTTTATATCTTTCAGCTTACACGCTTCACGAAAGATGGAGTCACAATCCCTGCAATTAAGCAGACAGAACAGAAAAGGCCTAAGGTTGGCACCAGTTGGTGGGCGGTTGGCCGGCACATGGTGGACTCGTCCAACAGAAAAGAAGGGGGAGAGCACTGGTTCGGGGAGCAGGGTACGGATCCAGGTCTCAGTGTAGGTTACTGCGTCTAGGCCCTCCACACCTTCTGGAAGACCAACCACATGTATGTTATTCCTCCTACAGCAGCCCTCTGCATCCTCTACTCTGCATTCCAGCATGTGTACGCACTCTACCAAGGTCGGCACTAGGGATGCTGATTTGCACGTTGTCTGTTGGGGTTCGACCAGTGTGTGCTCATCACTATTTACCTATCCGGCCAGGCTGTGGTGGTCTGCATGTAACAGGGTGAAGTCCGCTGTCACTTGATCAATTCTGCTTTTAAGTGACATACGCGTCTGCTCAAAGGTTGCTCCGATCTTCTCCATGGCCTGTAGCACAGTATTCAGTTTAGTGCCAAGGGACACAGTTGAGACGGGTAGGCCCATTGTCACTTAGTCTCCAGGTGGCCGCTCCAGAGCTGATGGCTGCCATGGCATCACAGGCTGGGATCCCAAGCGCAGGCGACCCATGGCCAACTGGCGTGCATTGAGCATCAGAGGGGCCTAGGTCGGCGATGTACACCTGGGGTTCCCCCTTCCCAACCCGTCGTCCAGTGGCCAGGAGGGGCTCTGGCAGCACGGTGTGTGTAGCTTGCCAGGGGCTGAAGTTAGCGTTGGGAGAGGCTTTTCCACTGGGATTTTGGAGCAGCAGTGGCAGCACCACCAAATAGGGCCTGCTTGCATGCGCCTTAGCTTGATACGGGCGTGGCAGCATGAGCATCCCAGGTAAGCAGCAGGGAGGCACGCCCACTAAAGAGTGTAGGAGGAACTGCAGAATGTGGGGCCCACTTGTGTGTGCCAGTTGGATTAATGGCGCCGCAGCGCGAGCAGCCCCAGTCATGTGAGCCACCGTGCCTGTGGCGCAAGGACACAGGAACCCATGTGTGGGTCTGGTTCGACTGTACTTTTATGGCATCTCCTCTTTGGGCCTGCTTGCTGACACATAAATACATCAGGGTGTCACAGCACGAGCAGCCCATCAATGTTCTGGTTCCACTGCCACTAGGTCCCACTGTGTTGCAGAATGGACATCAGGCCGGTGGCGGTGGCTGTGTGGCTTCCCCCGCTACTCCACAGGCTAGCAATATCTCAGAGGCTGAACAACAGTCCCCAGGTCGGCCGGAGGAGGAAGGAAAGGTCGTGTCCTCTGGTGTGGCAGACCCAACACTGCAGAGAGGACATGGCTATTGGCACTTTGCACTGGGGTATCCGATGTCTCAGGGTGTGGGTCACCACTCTGTCCAGTCACCACGAGGGGCCCCCACATCTGGGCAAAGGAGTAAGGACGCAAACTGATATGCCTCCCAGGGTACCCAAGGAGATGCAGACTTAGGAGGCAAACAATGGGAAGGCATGGATACAGGGCACCACACCATGGCTGGTAGGCCGGCTAGGGAGGCCAATGGAGCGGTCACTAAATGTAGACAACAGCTCCCATGGAGGTCACAGGCCTCGCCACTACCACTCACAGTGTCTAGCTGTGGTGGAGCTATTCACGCATCTCTAGGCGGCCACCCTCCCTGGGGGGCACATTGAAGCTTGCAGCAGCACAGAGGTGGGACCTAGTTCTGATCAAATTTCCGGGCCCAACAATCACTCCAGGCACTGTTGCACAAGCAGGCAGACAGGCAGGGGGGTAGGCTTTAGTGGGAGCAGCTGAGGAGAGTCTGCCGTGTCAGACAAGTATGGTGGTGAGTATAGCTGCAGCGCAGCCCAGTTCCAGCACAGCAGCCAAACCTCAGCAAGGCCGCGTCAACCGTTATAGTCAATTTAGCAGCTACACTGTGCAGCGGCTACCTCCCACAGCATGGGCCTCCAGCAGGGTTCTGAGATCGTCGCAAGTACCGGGGACCGCCCTGCATCCCCCACAGTATCTGTCGTTTCCAGGCCACGGTGCAGTGCTCTACAAGTACAGTGTGGTCTCTGGGTACCCGCAGTTATTATATGTGAAAGGAAGGGAGGGAGGCCAATGGTGTCACAGCACCACAGCTTCCCCATCTCTGTCGAAGTATTACACAGGGGTGACAATGGGAGAAAGTGGTGTTCGCTGCAGTCACTCTGTGGGTTGTGTATAGTAGCAGGCGGGGCCTCTATCATGCCTGAGCCGCGGGGCAGTGCTCCGCCAAAGGGCCCTCCACTCACCGATTCTAAGCTGCAGTCAGTGGGCGGCTCCTCAGGCGATCACGGTGCCAGTTGGGGCTCATATGTCTCCAGGTTCGCACGTTCCCAGCAGTCGCTCCCAGGCAGCCACCTAGCGGAGATAGGCCTTGACCAGGCCCACAATGATATTCCGCTCGCCGTCACCAAACAGTTCAGCAGAGACAGCAGCAGATGCAGAGCAATCCTGGGAGCAAGATAGCGTGTTTGGTTGTTTCGGATGGATAGCGGTGTCCAGGATTAATGCCAGATAAAGGGACAGCAAGGCGGAGCTTCCCCAGGACGAGTCCACCATCTTGGCCCTGCTAGCCACACCCTCACTATAGGCACTCTTACTAGGGCCTGGTGTGAGGACTGGAGATTTCTAGCAGGGCTGTAGAAATGGACACAGCAGGCCAAGTAACTTGGAACAAAATTGTGCAAAGCACAAAAAATAAACAGCAATGTTTTGAAGAGGATTTTCTTCCTAACCGGATGCCAGTGCAAGGAAGAGTGTTGCATAGAAATTCTTGCTATCAGCGGCAGATTCAATGAGTCGAGACATTGCATTTTGCACCACCTGAAGTCTGTGAATGGCGCAGTGCGGAAGCTCGAAATATAATGAGTTAGCATAGTCAAAGCAAGAGGTTATCAGAGCCTGGATAACCATTTTGCTTGCCGGAAAAGACAGAAAGAACAAGAACTTTTTCAAAGCCCGCAGGATCGCAAAACACATTCCAGCCACTGAGCTAATCTGAGGTTGGAACGTTAAACAGTTATCAAATTTAACTCCTAGGTTCTTGGCTGTCTCCATATAAGAAGCGAGTGGAGCAGATCCAGGTGGCCAGCATGCCCACTAGTTGGTAGGTGCCAGAGTACCAAAAAAGAGTATTTCTATTTTATCGATGTTGCACATCAGCTGTTTCTGATGCAACAAGACAAACACAGTAGGTAGACAGGACTTTATGGAATCGAAGACAAGATCTTCTTCTTTCTTGAAAGAAAAGAGAATTTGGGTATCATCAGCATTATATATATCTTGCCGCTGAATGACAACCACAGAGGCAAGAGGGGTAAGATAGACATTAAACAAAGTTGGACTAAGGGCGGAGCCTGAGGGACCCCGACAGAAATTGCTCTATTGCATGAAACAAACGGGGGTAGCCAAACTTCTTGTTCTCTATTGTTTGAGAAGTAGGTCAACCACCTAAGGACCAGACCCTTTACTCCAATCTTCAGAAGGCTATCCAACAGAGAGGAGTGTGGTACCGTGTCCAAGGCAACCGACAGATCTAACAAAATCAGCACAGCTTTGCCACTGGCATCTAGAGTGCCTTTGATTTGTTCCAACACCTCCAGTAGAGCTGCTGCCTCAGTACTCAGATTCTGCCTGAAACTAGACTGACCTGAATGGAGGAGACCGTTATTCTCATGCAGTTCATGCATGATCTCAGAGAAATTCTACATTATATGTTTCAGCCTTGGACAACCCACACACAGAATTGCTGGCACTTGGCTCTGAGCAGAGTCATCATGATACACCCCTGGATTACTTACTGGTAGTCTTCTGTGCTGCTAGTCGTACTCTCTGATAGGAGAGTCTCAGAAAGCTGAGTGTTAGTTCCACCCACAACTAGGTGTCATTAAAAGTCTGAACACTCTCAGCATATTCCTGAAATACCGAGGCCAGCCAAAGCTGCTTGAAGGCTGGGCCATCTAGGGAGGGTGGGCAGATCGTATGACTTGGCGAGGAAGTGTAGGACTAGCAATAATGAAGATTATTTGCAAGTAATCTGGGTATTATCTCCATGTCCCTCTTCCTCTTCATAACAAAGAAAATCCAAAGCAAATGAGCCCAGCAGCTGTAATTCCACCATAATATGGTACACCATTAGATCTGCTTCTGCTGCAGTACCCAGAGCTTCCTTGTGAACAGAAAATAGAGTCCTATAACTCACAATAGAATGCTATGCAAGACTGCAGCTCCAAAATTTAGTTTATCTCTCCCTAACCTCTGCAATGCATTATGAGAGACAAGGAGTTGATGAGAGGGCCAAGTAGAAGTCCAACAAATTTCAGAAAGAGAAACACCTCGAACCTCAACCCATGAAGTCCACAATACATTGTAGGTGCAGAGGCAAAGTGCTTCACTCATTTATATAAGGACACATCACCATACAAATTAGAGAACTCTCCCTTAGGATCTCAGTGGCTGTATTACAGAAAGGGGCTACACAAGTGTCTATGACCCCTTCTGCAAAAAGTGCAATGATGATGCAGAGAGTGGTGAACACACCCATTTTGCCCTCAGATCACTTTATGTAATACAGCCTCAGATTGGAAAACCCCAATCAGCCTAATGGCAAAGTAATCCAGAATGACACCGAAAGGGGTACTATGTATTGGTGGGGAATCAATTACAAGTGATAGATTTGCATTTATCCAGGTGGGTAACAATCCAGACTCAATACCGTAAGTAGCGGCTTCCTCAGACTGGGCACCCACCAATGAATACCCCACACACGGCGCTTAGTATTACACATATTTATTCTTCTGCATGTAACTGCGAACCCAATATTCTAAATCAGCCTTCATTGCATTCCTCTCTAATACCTACATCACAGCTCTACGGAGTCCAACAGGAGCCAAAAGGCTTCAGTTATTGCTAACTCTCTAGACACTACAACATAGTCAAAAATTTTAAAACATTACTTTAAATTGTACCATCCATAGAAACATGAATACAACTTCAAATTACCTAAATTATAATCTAAAAGTCACTATATACACACATTTTTACAAGAAGAAAGATTGGTTCATGAGACGGAATCAAGTTAATTGTCCTATTGAAGCCCCAAAACAGCTGACACGTGTATCACGGTGTTCAACCAACAGGTTATTTAATGCTCAAAAGATTCTTGACTTCTTTCATGTGTCCTATATTTTTACATGCTTCACAGTCTTCATGAGTAGAACTCCATTAAGTTGTTAAAGCATAAGCTATACGTACACCCCGTTGCTTTTGAAGTTTGTGTTTTTATGTTGCATTCTGGTCAAGTCAAATTGAGAATCTAGGAGTCTGACGTAGATGTCTCCTAAACTCTCCTGAAATGCTCTATTCTACTGCCTACCCACCACAGGGAGCCCGACCCATAGACTCCCGGTCTTGTGCTGATGCATTTCTGGAAAATTTGCATCATCTACTCTCTTTCTTTACCTCTAGGGCATTGTGTAACCTTTTGTCAATGGGAAAGTTTTATGAATAAAGATCTATGCTGATTTGAAAATGATAATGACACCATTTGCCGTTCCCAGAGTTAAGACTGTTTTATTGCTTGAAAATACAATGACCATGTCTCTCTAATTCTAACCAAAAACAGGAGTACCCAGGAATGCCAAGCACAGAGCTGTGGTTTTCTGGGCAGTATCTGTGTACCAGTTGTGAAGAAGGAGATTGTGACATGCAGCAATGGAGATGCATTCAGACAAAGTTTCTGCTCTCACATCATCAAAAGGCACATTTTACAGGAATATAACTTGCTTTTCCAAGTCCCGTAGAAGAGCTGAACCCTCCAAATGTTCTCTCACACCCTTAAACAAGTCCTTGAAATCCCATAGGACAGATTGGATAGCACAGGCGCCATACACTGCTGCTCTCAAGGCAAGACGAAGTGGTGAGAGCACCTTGCATAAAGTCAAATCCACTTTCTATCAGGTGGATCTTTTACCGCAACATCCTCCCCCATTTATTTTTTGGAGTTTTATATAGCGTGAACTTGACCCGAAGGTATCAGGTATCAGAGTGCTTTACATGAGCACCAGTTGCATTACACAAGGACACATTCATTTTGTTGGGCACTGGGAGATTAAGTGGTTTGCCCAGAATCACAGGATGTTGGGGTTATTGCCGAGATTCGAACGCGGTTCCCCAGATTTGCGATCGACCGCTCTAGCCGTTAGACCACATCCTCTCCCACTGGAGATCTACCCATCAAACTACTGGTACTGTATCCAGAAACACCGAGTTCCTTTCCACCAGCGGTTACAAATGTGCATAATTTAGGAAGATCGGTCTTATAAGGACCACAAAACTACATTCTTAATACATATTGATGTGTTGGGAGACAAAGCTGTGGTTTCTGTTGAAAGTGGCATATTAAGGAGAAATATGATGTAAAAAGAAAATCATATTTTGCCTGATTCTCTTTTTTGGCTAAATATCTTCCTTTAACCCAATATAGACTGCACAAATAGATCTAAAATAATAATCATCTCCCAAAAATAGCCGCCCCCCTACCACCGATCATAACATATTGGGGCATATTCTCAAGGACTTATCGCCGATTTATCGGCACTTTAGCGCCGCAAAAGTGGCGATAGATCTATCGCCCCATTCACAAGCTGGTGCAAACTGCCGACATCGCCAGTTTCCCTGCGATAGCTACCGCAAAAAACATCGCCACGGATGAGTGCGACAACTAACGCTAATGATATGCAGAGTAGGCGTTCCCATGCAAAAACACACGAAAACACCACTTTGCGCGATTCTCAATGACCAGTCAGATCTGCGATGCAAACCAAGAACAGGCAATAAGGCGCGTTAGCTGCAGGGATTTAACACCTGCCTTTTGCTGGTGTTAAGCAGGACGACTACCTGCAGTATGAAAGGGAGCCCAGCCCAGAGCCACATCTGAAGACCCACAGATGCCATGGAGCCAATGAACATGCAGCTCGGAGACCCAAGAGGGCCACAACACCCACCGCCACCACTCCCAGGACTCCCCCCTCCGGACCCACCCCGGACTACCACCGAGGCAGCGTAGGACAAGACAGCGGACCCTCCGAAAACGGCAATGCCCCTCAGCCACACAAGTGCAGAATGTGGGGAGAGGTGGGAACCAAGTATGTGTGAAGGAGGCAACTCACCCATGAAGATGAATGTACACAATGCCAAGTGTGGCGGTGATGTGCTGGACAGCCCTCAGAATGCAGAGCACAGACATGTCCATGTGGACATATACTGCTGGCGTTTGTAGTGCTGTGGACAGTAGACGCAACCATGTCACCTCAGGCAGTGGGGAAGACCTTGGACATGTAGCTTCGTTGTTCCCCCCTGTATGCGCAAGCAGAGAGGGCTGGGCCGGCGTACGCCAGTCCAGCGTAGGGGTTCGAAGATTTTGCCCGGGGGACTGGGCGTGGTTCAGTTATGGCCTGGACAAGGAAGTACGTAATGCGTGTGTCTCTGTTGTAGTGTGGGCGCCACCCGGCCCACAATTGTCAATGTTGCAATGTAGCATGCACCCGGAGGGTGGGCTCGCACGAACGGAGTCATGAAGGAGCACAAGACCGCTCGGGTCTTGGCTCATACATGACAAGTGTTGTGTCGATCTGTATAGCCGCGGAATGAGCCAAATGCCTAGCCTCAATCGCAGCGCGAGTACAGCCAGCCATGAACTGTACACCTGTGTCCGCCCTGTCCTTACCATAGGCCTACACTCACGTGGCAGCCCACCCTCAATGGCCAACATCACAGTGTCGTTGTCAGGCTTGTGGACATGCGCAGACAGGCATGACAATGGTGTGCCGTAGGAGTGCAAGTGATGCAAGCGCGCAGCGCACACAAGTAAAAAGGCTCGGGGGAGGGAGGAGCAGCTGTGAGGCAACGTAACACACTGAGGCCGCTCATTTGCCACATGCTAGGCATGTCATATATGATTCCCAAAGTCGCAGACATCCCACCCCACCCCCAACAACCCTCTACACATTTCCTGAATGCAAGCAGATGACAAACTAACATTAGGGATGAAAGCTCCATTGTCTGAACTATCAGGCGGAAGCACATCTGCACCTCCGACCTCGGAATTGCATGTGCCCAGCACCCCCTGACAGATACCATAGCAGCTGTTGACGACTCCCACACTACGCACAGCCCGATGACAGACCAACGTATACACACCCCACACACAGATGTCCTTGCTCGAAGTTATCTTGCATGGAATGGCCTTCACACTTACTCCCACACCATCCCAGGCCTACAACCGTTGCACACAAACACTGCTCATTGATCCGAGCTGTGGCATTTCATCCACAGAACTGGCGCAGGTCAGAACAGTGCCGCTTCAACCAGAGCCACTAACGCAATGGCTGAACAACCCTGGACACATGCACAACCCCTGTCACGTGGAACTGTACTGTGCACGTATGCTGCATTTACTGGGGGCACTGCCATTGGTAGTGCTGCAGATCAGTTACCGGCTAAGCTTCCGCCTTGCCAACGTCACCTGCGTTCAGCCTGTGTTGCATTGTCGCTCGTGCATATTCGAGTGGTCCATGGATGTCTGCCTATCCAACAGGACGGTAGCCAAACTGGATTTCGACATGTGTGTGCGCCCCCTGTTGGCCCACGACCATGAGTGTCACTGTGATACCCGTCTATGGGATGCCTGGATACTTGGCATTCATGCTGGCAGCTGGACCTGGGAGATTGCAGAACTCCTCGTGTGCAGTGACCACATTGAGCCGCTCCCTATTGGGCTGTAGTGCTAATTGGTGAAAGGGGGTGGACGCAGCACATCTGTCCGGACCTGCTAATGGTTAGCCTCGCCATCCTGTTCGATGAAGTCGACAACGACCTCATGTTGGAAATGATTGCCTACGAAGCTGCACTCGCTTTCATGGACGTGTAACTACGTACCTGCAGACACAACCGTTTGGAACACATTGCACATGTCCCGTTCCTTGTTGGAACTTGGGGTTCTGGTCACATCTCCCACGACGACAGTGAACAAGGCTGCATTCGCCTGGACTCCGAATACATGAGCGGACAACAACGCGGGTAAACACACACCTGTGAATGGTGCAGCACTCCCCCGGAGTGGACAGCGGCGCTTGGCAACGTTCCACGTTCTGACATACTGCTGCATTGGTCTGCATGTTGTGGCACTTATCTTGGCCGTACTGACACGCATGTGCTAATATAGTCTACGCACCTTCACTTGTATTCAACTGTGATGAGTGTTGATTTGTATGACAATGTGTGTCTGACTGCCTATCTGGGTCATGGCCATACATGCATTACTGCACCATCAGGGATGTGGGGTTGTACTAGTACATTATCATCTCACAGTTTCCTGCTGTGCCACATGCGAATGGCCATTTTCCACACACAAGCGGCAGCAGTTGTGTCCTCTGTTCTGTTGTGCTGGTGTTGCTGTTTGTTTAACATTGTTGTAAATGTTGCAGTGCTCTGTATCTTATGTGTGTGTGCTGCATTGTAGGTGAGTTGCCCCTTCAGCTCTGATTTGGCTGGCCCTTATCCCTTTCAGGCGGTGTGGCTTTCACTTCTGTGCTTATGCAGTGCTGTGATGTTGCAGACTCGGGTAAATTGGGCTCTTGGTTGGAGTTGTGACTCTTGGCCATGGTTTGTCCGCAGATGTGCTCTACTTAATTGTGCATGTGTGCCATTGTGCCCATCTCCCCCGTCCCCCCAGTCCCTGGTGGTTACTCACCCTGTTGCTGTTGTGTCGAGTCATGTTGAGCAGTGTCCGGTCCCCCAACTCCTGCCACCGTCTCCCCACTGATGACTGTGGACATCATTTCCTCCATCTCATCCAGCTCCTCTTGTGGCGCTGGACTCCCACCTCCAGTCTGCATTGCTGCCTTCTGGTTGTCTGCGAGTTTCTGCTTGGTCTTGTGCTTCACATCATTCCAGTGCCTCTTGACCTCGTCCATTGTCCTCCTCAGCACTCCGCGACTGCATTCACCTTGTCCACGATGGACTGCCATATTGCATTTTTTGTTGCCAATGACACAGTGGAGGTGACAAACAGTTGTTGATGGTGTTCTATCACCTCCGTGATCAGGATCCTGTTTTCCTACGGATTGAACCGCGTCTTCCTCTTCTTCTTGTCCTTGCCCTTCCCTGAACCCGAGGTCCCAGGATGGTCCTCCGGGGGGCTTGTGGGGTTCTGGTCGTCCTCTGTGCCTGCTCCGGCTGCCTCCATTGTGCTTCGCTGTAGTTTGGTTTTTGTTTGTGGTTTTTTTTTCTGCTTTTGTGGTGGTTTTTCCCGACTGACGTGTGTGAATTGCAGGCCTGGCGCTGCTTTTCGCTGTTTGTCTTATCGTGGTTGGGCCCATCGCAACTTTTTTCGCGTTCGGGTTTGGATTTTTATCGCCGTACCGGTACTGTTATCGCGGATATTTGCCGCGTTATCGGGGTACTATCGCCTGTTACCACCGTGTTCAGAACGCCACTTTAACACGGAGTTATTTTCCTGCAATAGACGGCGATATGGAAAATTGCGTTAACCTATTTTGGCGATGTTTATCGCACGTTCTTGTGAATATCCTCCATTGTCTGTTAGAGCAGCACAGTGTTATTTTGCAATGTAACTTCCTTACTGGTACAGAACTGAAAAACAACAAAACCTTCAACAGTCGTGATATTCCACTATTTCAATGCATATGGTATATGCTGGTGTTATACAGGTACCATCTTTCCCCTTTTGGTTGAAGTCTGGAATATTGCAGAAGGAAAAATCGAGGAGGTAAGTGAACAGAGGGGGTATATATTTACGATTTTAACTCCACTTTTAATTAACTCAAAAGTACATAAATATACAGTAAGGTATAGAAAATGTGTACATGCTTAGCTGCCAACATTTGTCGTCGATATTCTGGCCATGATATTATGACCACTTGATATTCCTTC
The DNA here is from genome assembly GCA_963921515.1 of Calotriton arnoldi. Taxonomy (NCBI): domain Eukaryota; kingdom Metazoa; phylum Chordata; class Amphibia; order Caudata; family Salamandridae; genus Calotriton; species Calotriton arnoldi. Next base: position 822,668 of record CAWUFW010002192.1, on the reverse strand, counting down.
CACAATAGTCCAGATCCACCTCCCCCCCCTTTCATATCAAAGGCTGTCACTCTACATACCACTAATGTGGCTCTCAGTTGTTTCCAGCTTATCGCTATCCAACTTTTGAATAAGGCAAGCCTCGGTGCAATAAGTGCTTTTCTTCCCCTCTATTTTGATTAGAATATCTTCAAGTAGACAGATTTTTCAATACCTAGTAATGGTCCACCTTGGCATTTACCACAGTATAATCACACTGTTTTTGCAATAATCTTGAATAGTTAGTAAGTTACTCAGCTTACAAATGTAATGGCCTATTTCTCTGACATAGCTGGGGCACAAGTCATTGCAATCTGCATTAAACGTATGCATCAGCTGTGCAAAGATATAGTGCATCCATTTTTAGTGGATCAATTTTTACTCAGCATTCCATGTGATAGATCTGCAAGAACTATGAATGAATGATCGCATTTATAGAGCGCACGGCTACTCAATGCAAGTGTCCTGGCGTTAATGGTCTCCATCTATCTTTCCAAAAACCCTTAGTTGCAGACTAGCCAGGTTTTAAGCTGTTTTCTAAAAACCGCCAGGACGGTTATAGATTTGAGAGTCATCGGGATGAGGTTCCATGCCTGGGCTCCCAGAAACCTAAAGGATCTTCCACCAGAACAGGCTCGGCGAATCCTGGGAACCGAGGCCAGGCCGTTTGAGGAAGCCCTTAGCGTTCTGGATGGCGTGTAGTGGGACACCCTCTTCCTGAGGTAGCCTGCACCTATACCTTGTAAGGCTTTGGAAAACAGCACTAGAGCCTTGAACTTAATCCTCTTTCTCACTGGAAGGCAGAGTAGAGCCTTAAGTTGTAGGGACATATGTGTCCTGCGATTAAGCATAAGCACCAGTCTCACGGCTTCATTTTGAACTACCTGCAAGCGGTTGAGAAGATACTCAGGAGCACCCAGGTACAGGACATTCGCATAGTCCAGTCTGGAGGAGACCAGCGCCTGGACCACCGTTTTCCTCGTATTTAGTGATAGCAAGGGTAGGAATTTCCTCAGCATTCGCAGTAGACCATAACAGGTACCTACTAATGACAGGACTTGCGATCTCATTAAGAGAGAACTATCAATAGAAATGCCCAGATCTTTGACCGTAATTTGAGCAGAGGGTGGAGGAGACATATCTCCCCGCCACCAGAGTCTCCACTCAAGCGGGGCGGTGAACCAAAAAAGATAATCTCCGATTTCTCAGGATTACACTTCAATTGGTTACTCAACAGCAAATTGAACACCCTGGAGAGGCATACTCTGATCTTCTCGCCCTCAAAATCTGCCCCTTTTTCACAGGTAACAAGCAGCTGGGTATCATCGGCGTATGTAATTATTTTAGCCCCACATGCTTCAGCCAATGAAGCTAGTGGGAAATATACAAATTGAAAAGTGTGGGGCTCAGAACAGTGCCCTGCGGGACCCCCACTTTCAATTTGGGAATGGTGGCCGTAAAGGGTAGAGTCTAAACTTCCTGACTTCTGTACTCAAGAAAAGAGGCCAGCCACTTTAACGCAGAGCCACCGATACCAAGCTTCTTAATCCTTTCCAGGAGCCTGGCATGCGGGACTATATCAAAGGCCGCCAACAAGTCTAAAAATACTAGAATAGCTCTACCCCCTTGATCTAACTTCTCTTTAATATGCTCTGTGAACTCCAACAATGCCCTTTCTGTGCTATAGTTAGCCCTGAAACCTGACTGACTAATATGCAGAAGGCTATTTTTTTCCACTTAGCCTGAAATGACTGTGTTCACATATTTTTCCAATACCTTAGAGAAGACCGGAAGTAAAGATATGGGCCTGTAGTTGGCTAGAACTTTAGGATCTGCCGAAGGTTTCTTTAATAGCAGAAGGATTTTAGCGTGTTTCCAAATGGAAGATACATGGCTAGCTAACAAAGAGGTATTAAGAACCTGATTAACCACAGGATTAATGGTCGGGCCACCATGGCCAACAGTTGAGCTGGACAGGGATCATCCCGAGAACCCGACTTAAGACACTTAATAATGCCCAGGGATACTTCAAGCGGTAGTAAGGGCATTTGCAGGAGAGCGGGGGTTTCATCAGCGGGCAACCCTGCGGCTGGGACTAACACGTCCGAGTGGTCATCTAGGTGCACCCCGTGAAGGAGTTCTGTATGGTCACGATCTTTTCATGAAAGAATTCTGCCAAATGGTTGGTCCATTCTATTGATGGAGGGAGATCTTTGATAATGGACGACGGATTAGAGAAGTCCTTTACAATTTTAAAGATCTCCTTTCCTTTATTGTTGGATGTCTCAATTTTATCTTCCAAATACATTTTTTTGTAGACTTGACTATAGTATTATAGGCCTTCAAGGCCAGCTTATACTCAAGTTTGTCCTCCAAACTATAATGTTTCTGCCACTTCCTTTCCAGAACCTTGCAGGCTCTTTTGCTAGATTTTAAGCTTTCATTAAACCAGGGGGCAGAGAGCCTAGCTTTAGTGGAAGCACGTATCGTCGAAGGAGCTAACTCATTAACGCACTGCCTCACCCATGCTTGCAGCTGAAGAGCATCCTCACCTGCGTTCCCTGATAGAGAAGAAGTGGAAGTTTCAAGGACGTCCCCCAACTCCATCGTTAAAATTCTGTGAAAAACTCTATGCCTACCTTTCACCCGGTTGACATATTTATGACCCATTTTCAGAGAGAATGGCAATCTAAAGCTGCTTAGACAGTGGTCCGTCCAAACCAGAGGTAAAGGTGGATGAACCTCCAGTTTTATGTTCGAAAACACCTGGTCTAGAATATGTCCTGCCCTGTGCGTAGGATGAAACACAAAGGGAGCTAGGTTAAGAGCTGAAAGAGTCTCAGCGAATTGATCTCTGACTCCATTGCGTTATCTATAAGCATGTTTAGATCGCCCAGAACGAGGAAGTGACTATATCTAAATGGCCTGGGGTGCAATTGTCTCGTTAAGAGATCTCAAGAAGGCTCCTGCAGGTCCAGGTGGTCTATATATCAGGGCACCGGCCAAGGATTGATGTGAAGATAACGAGCAGCGGAATCCCAGACATTCGGCACCATCCAAGGCTCCCGAAGTGAGGGCTGCGCAGTCAAATTCTTGCTTAAAAATAATGGCCATCCCCCCCCCCCCCCTTTCCCAACGGGGCGAACCTTCCTAAGTATCTTATACCCAGGCGGAATGTCCGTTGCAAGCGTGGGATTGGGGAATTCACTTAGCCAAGTTTCTGTTAAAAACATTATGTCAGGTTGGACGTCCAGAAGAAGGTAGAAAAACTGTATTTCATGCTTCTGCAGGGAGCGCGTGTTGAGCAAGAGAACAATAATGTTACCCCCTTGCTTGACCTTACCGAGACTGGCCTCGCTACTAGCTGATGCAGTGGGAGATCACATAGCTCCGTGTCGAAGGACCCAGTTACAACGTGCACATTGGAATTCCTTCACCTTCGCATATCCTGTTACATCTCTGCTATAACCTAATTGTTGTTAGTTGGTGCATCTTCCTTATTCTTGTTCTGTCCCTTGCTGCTCAGCCAATAGTGATGTCATTTGGAATGTTGAGTGTGTGGGACTTGAGGAAATGTCAGTTGGAAGAGATGGGCTGAGCAGCAAGGAAGCTGCTCCTGGTGGGGCATTATATGGACTTTACTACCATCCTGTAACTTAAATCTGAAGCTGTTACCATATGAATAAACCTACAACTTGTTTCTACACAACCTGTCTAAGAGACAATCTTTCATTTTAACACTGGCGACGATTTGGAAGAACCTACGTGTACATTACTTCAATGGATTACAGACTTTGGAACTTAAAGGATTTACAAGTACAAGGAACTTCAAGAGAACTTACAAGACTGTGTTTAAAGGAGCTATGGAACTACTGTAACTAAGGACTCTATTGAAAAGTTTGCAATAGAAATACTGAAACTTCAAGGAAAAGGAAACGTAACGGAAACGCCCTGGTCAGCCCCACCAGTGTCCCTCATCATCTGGACAGCCTGCAGCCTGGGCGTTTCACCCTCTACCACCAGTCAGCAAACAGTTACAGTGGATATTACTGCTATCCTGCTGCTTTGGAAGTATTACTCCTGCCCTGCTGTCCTTACTATTGGCAGTAGCAACTGGTGCGTGGGAATTTGCAGCAGCCATGTGTGCTGGGAAAACTGGCACCCCTGTGAGGAATTACACTTGGTTTGCTAACAACCTAGAGCGTTTGTCTTTCTACAATCGTTAACGCTGCAAGCTGTACATGTTTGGCTATGGTGTATGCTTAATACAACATTGACAGCTACCCTTCAGTTGGTGGTTTGTGCTGATAAAGCTTGTGAAGTTAAAGTCGTCTGGGAGTTCACCCTTCTGCAGCCTGTGCGTACCAATCTTCTGGAGTTGAGTGTCTGTGAGGAGATGTCTGGAGTACGTGACATTACTTGATTCAGTTGTTGACATCTATGTTTTTGAACGTGAGACCGTTTTTGCTACCAATTTAATCTACGAGCAAGAGTTAGCTCGCATTTGTGTCTTTAACCTGCTGGTGTTTCAACTCTGGGACAGATGGTGAGTTTTCGATTTTGTTTTTCATCCATCTTGACTTTGCATGTTGTAGGCAGTTTAACTGTCAATGGGCAATTTCAAATATGTTGCACGAGCCGTGTAAGGCGCGTGAAGCTCACCTGCTCTTTGATGGACGCGTGCAGAAGCTGTTTTGTCTTCCCTGACGTCTCACTCGTTCGTCACGTTTTGCGCTGCTCATGGACATTTTCTAGCACAAACGTGCCTGGAGCCAGCCGGCAGGCGTAAGATCAACGTGCTGCCATTTTGTTTTTCAGCGCTAAGTTTACTCTTTACCTGATTCGCCGGGGAAAAGTTGTTGGCACTCATCCTTGTCTGAAGAAGTGTTGGAGTTTTCATGAGGTACCCTGCACCGAAGTCTCTTTGGGAAATCAGAGTTGTAGAGTTACAGTGCGGTATTTGTGCACAAACGGCTGGCAGTTCAAAGAGTCAGAGTTTTACCACATGCTCATCAGGGACGCTGTGAAGACTCGAATGAATCTCAGACAACCCACTGAGGTTTAGGGTGGTGAGTCTAAATTTTCCTTGCTCGTAGTTCACTCGCGTTGCCAACCACAATGTGCCCTGCGTGTTCGAATGACGTTTGAAGGAAGCACAGTGTTCGTGGTGACGAATGAATTTCTGGAAACCCACTGAGGTTCGGGGTGCTCAGTTTAAGTTTTCCTGCTCTGAAACACATGGAAGACAATAGACTTTGAGTGAGGACTTCGGGTGAGAGACCGCTCACCGGGGTATAGACTTACTATTTGTTATGTTCATCTCTAGGCAATTCTGCTTTTGATGGGGTTGTTTCTGCATGCTATTTGGGTTTCCCTCTTTACTGCATTATGCTCATTTTAGTCTCCATGTCTTTTGGGTGGTGATTACCTTCACTGTTTTGTGGGGTTGTGAGTGTCTTTTTGATTGTTTTCTGGAGTAGGGAGTGCCCCAGTCTTGGGACAGGGTTCCCCTATTTTGGTCTTGCCAATTTCTTAGGGAGGTGTTTTCCCCTATAGGGAGGTGTTTTCCCCTATTACAGTGCTCAGTGTGCCATTGGGAGGTTAATTCCCCAATAGGGAGGTGTGTTTCCCCTATTACAGTGTGTTATTATAGTGTTTCTTTAGGGAGGTGTTTCCCCTATAGGGAGGTGTTTCCCCTATTACAGTGCTCAGTGTGCCATTGGGAGGTTAATTCCCCAATCGGGAGGTGTGTGTTTCCCCTACTACAGTGTGTTATTATGGTGTTTCTTTAGGGAGGTGTTTCCCCTATAGGGAGGTGTTTTCCCCTATTACAGTGTGTTTGTTCAGTTCACAGGGAGTTGTGTTCCCTATTACAGTGTTTCTTTAGGGAGGTGTTTCCCCTATAGGGAGGTGTTTTCCCCTATTACAGTGTGTTTGTTCAGTTCACAGGGAGTTGTGTTCCCTATTACAGTGTTTCCTCAGGGAGGTGTTTCCCCTATAGGGAGGTGTTTTTCCCCTTTTACAGTGTTCAGTGTGTCATTGGGAGGTGTGTTCCCCATAGGGAGGTGTTTTTCCCCTATTACTGTGAGTTCGTGTGTGGTGTGTACCCAACTAATGAGTTTCCCTAAGGGAGGGGGATGGGGCATTCATTCATTTGCTTAAGATATTTTTCTTGCATTCATTTGCTTACTCTATTTTCATGCATTTGCTATTGGTATTTTCATGCATTCATTTAGTTAATGTATTTTCCGGATTGAGTATTTTCTGATTGCATTATGTACATTCAACTACTGCTTAATGTATTTTCTTTCTAATTTGTTTAAGATGTTCATTCTTGTTTACGTAGCAATGTAATTTGTGTTCTTGTGCCTTAATGCATTTATATATCTTTGCTAATTGTTGGCAGTATTTGTGTTTAGTTTCCCTAAGGAAGGGAGATGTGCTATAACCTAATTGTTGTTAGTTGGTGCATCTTCCTTATTCTTGTTCTGTCCCTTGCTGCTCAGCCAATAGTGATGTCATTTGGAATGTTGAGTGTGTGGGACTTGAGGAAATGTCAGTTGGAAGAGATGGGCTGAGCAGCAAGGAAGCTGCTCCTGGTGGGGCATTACATGGACTTTACTACCATCCTGTAACTTAAATCTGAAGCTGTTACCATATGAATAAACCTACAACTTGTTTCTACACAACCTGTCTACGAGACATCTTTCATTATAACAATCTCTCTTACAGTACAAATCCGTACCTAATTTGCGAAGCGTTGCCCCATCGTACTGGAGTCTCTGCTCCTTGTCCCTACACGAACTGGCAGCGTGGTCGTCGCCGGTCACCTCCGGGACGCTGACGGGTGCAGACAGGCTTGCCTTGGGTGTGCCAGTGGCGCTCCCGCTGTGCACGTCTGTGCAGCACCTCTGAATTTAAACATAAGGACTAGAGCGCGCACTGACACAAAATAGCGCTGCTCCATGGCCAGGCAGAGAAAAAATGGCCGAACGTATTTAAGACTCCGGATAGTGACTGCCCCCTCCTCCCGGTCAACCAAAAAATTCCAATAACAGTAATCCCCAGGTGCTTGCTCGCGCACAGTAAAACTTTCACCAACTTCGTTAAAAACAGATCAAAAAGGAGCCCAGCAGGATCGTGCAGGTTAAAAATAGAGAGAGACCAACTGCGTCCGCTCAGCACCTCTGAATTTAAGCATAAGGACTAGAGCGCGCACTGACACAAAATGGCGCCACTCCGTGTCCAGGCAGAGAAGAAATGGCTGAACTTATTCAAGATTCCCGATAGTGACTGCCCCCTCCACCCGGTCAACGAACAAATTCAAATAACAGTATTCTCCAGGTGATTGCTCGCGCTCAGTAAAACTTTCACCAACTACGTTAAAAACAGATAAAATGGGAGCCCAGCAGGGTTGTGCAGGTTAAAAATAGAGAGAGACATTTCCTAGCAGTCTCTGGCCTCTGGTGCTTAATCAGGGTCTGATTTCCATCTATTTCTCTGGCTCTCCCATTGTTTTGATCTGCTGGCATCCCCTGTCCTGTACAGTTCCATGATAAAAATGCCATTCTCCCCAAGGGACAATGCATTTGACCTAAAACATGAGTTACTGGATCCATGCCTTTGTATACAAGCAGACAACTTTGCATACAACAGAAACAGGCCTGCCAAGTATCACGCATTAGGCGTGACGCTAACGCATTTCAGTGTGGTGTTCCCGCATCACCGCACTGAAATGCATTGTCACGCATTTTTGCCACTGACCGCACTCTGTCTGCTGACAGCGCTGAAACTGGCTGCCAATGCCAGGTACTAGCGCGCGCTGGCACCTCTGACACCTGTGCGTGCGCCCGGCCGCAGCAGACTTCACTTTCCAGCACTGGCTCAGTAACAGTTAAAGATCTGTCAGTGCCGTGCTACAATGTAATAATCTGTCCTCTGCTGCCTGGAGACCCGGGCGGGGCCTGCCCTCAGCAGAGTCGTTGCGTTACAGGCTCTGTGGCGCCGTGGTGGGGGGGATGTGACCTCACCTCCTGTAACAGGAAGTCGGCGGGGCCGGGGTCGGACTCAACTGGCTCGAGAAATTATCTAAAAGTGGAGATCCGGCGAGTCGACCGGGTCATTAGACGATCACCACCGGATAACTGAAGGGACCGTGGATAGTCACAGGTCTGTCCTCTGACCTGCTCAGCTACCATCTGCAGTGCAAGCGGGCGAAATAAGTTTGGGCTGCGCTTTGAAGTTCAGGGATCAAGAAGTCACTGAGTGCGGTGCCACTGCAGCTCCCCGACCTCGCTGCTCGAACCGCAGTCTGGTGCAAGTGACCTGTCGTGATGGACGCCAGGGCAAGGCGCAGCCTTCCAGCAGCTGCTCACAGCCATCACCGCTGGTAATAAATCGACGATAAGTAATGCGGGAATATGAGATCCTGCCCGCACTCGGTCCCAGGCCCACCAGCGCCGGCTGAGAGTGACTCAGTATGAGGTAGGCCATTGTTACTACAGTCAGTTAGTGAAGTCTCTAACAATATGCATAATCCGACTCTCACTCTGCTGCTAAATTTGGTTTATAAATTATAAATATTATTAAACAGTTTAGCGCGCCAATCAGTTGCCTGCCCACAGCTGAAGTGTAGTTTTCAATGACGAGGCGCTGCGTGACAAAGCCGTTTTGAGCCGGTCAGGTGAGTGACTCTCTCTGGTCACAATTAGACCTGCTTACCTCCCTGTGTGGGCTGACGTCAATAAATCCATCATTCTGGCAAAAATGTTAAATTTCGCAAAGGCAGTCAGGCTGATTTGTCTTCCTGTGGAGAGACACAGGGTTTAGTAAAGCACTGAGTGGTGTGCCACGTTACCAGTTGAGTTATGCACATGTACCAATGTCCCTCTTTTTTATGTATTTTACCCACAGCGCTCAGATGCTGGTGCATTCATTTAATTTGACTTTTTCATAGTGAAGGGAATTCCATAGGATCTATTGGCTTGATTAGTTCCTTACCTAACCATGTCATCAGATCTGAATCCACATTCACGATCCAGATGACCACGAATGAAAGCTACACTACAAAATTATATTTTCAGAGGTCAGGGCCCAGAATTACCTCATCCCCAACTCCCATAGGGGCACAAGTGTTTTTTAAAGCATTTCTCAGTAGGCGTAATCTGTAGTATAGGTGTAATCTGTAGTATAAATAGCACCTGGGAGTCATGGTCATTTTAGAAAATGTGATGACCCAATTAGAGACATCAGGCATGAAAAGCATCACTTAACAGGGCCCAGAATCACCTCATCCCCAACTCCCATAGGGGCCCAAGTGTTTTTTAAAGCATTTTTCAGTAGGCGTAATCTGTAGTATAGGCGTAATCTGTAGTATAAATAGCACCTGGGAGTCATGGTCATTTTAGAAAATGTGATGACCCAATTAGAGACATCAGGCATGAAAAGCATCACTTAACAGCATCCTTCAACTTGGCTTGTTCTGTTGGTGCATTTCAGTCGGACCCCCACTCATGTATATATACCAGCATCAAAGGGATGATGTGTTTACTTTAAGAAGTATGTCCCTAGGGTTTTGATGTTCTAGAATTATCCACTGTGCTATATGACAAGCTATTAAAGCCCCCCTTCCACATACGCTCTGAACACTCTTGCCACTTGCTTGGGACACCGGAAGCCGCATCTGTGACCTGGTGGGACCGAAGTCCCAGGCCACCCACGAACTGGGCAACCGACCACCCCTGCGCCATCCAGCTTGCTACCAGGGGACTACAAGTCCCAGCGTACTTTGCTGCCTTTCCAGGTGCAGCCTGTCAGGGAGAGGCACCATCCAACTGAGCGCATAAAGCGCTGCTCACTCTTCCGCGGCGCGGGACGCTCTGAACACTCTTGCCACTTGCTTGGGACACCGGAAGCCGCATCTGTGACCTGGTGGGACCGGAGTCCCAGGCCACTCACGAACTGGGCAACCGACCACCCCTGCGCCATCCAGCTTGCTACCAGGGGACTACAAGTCCCAGCGTACTTTGATGCCTTTCCAGGTGCAGCCTGTCAGGGAGAGGCACCATCCACCTGAGCGCATAAAGCGCTGCTCACTCTTCCGCGGGACGTGCGCGGGCGAAGCCCGGGCCAAGTGCGGGCCCGTCATGCGCCCGTCAGCGACAGGAAGAGACAGGGCAGGGCCACTCCCCCTGGCCGGTTTGTTTGGAGATACAGCCATTTCAATAGGTAAGGTGCACAGAGCCCCAGAATTCTACTCAATCAACTGTGAATACCCTTTTGCAGTCCCAGGTTACCCAGAAGACATTGACTCTGAACTGGGAGAGGGCTATGATACCAATGAAGTTTTTCGCATGTACCGAGGGGGAGACATAGTGCTGGTGGCTTTATTCGGACATCGCACCCTAGTTTATTTCCTCCCTTTCTTCTTCTAAAATTGCCTATTGTGTGGTTGAGGATTTGCAAGAGGTTGGCTGAGGGGTTTTGGGGTCACAGCTCACTGCATTACATCGAGTGGCAGGGGTGGTCAAAAAGTGACAGCAGCAGGTCCAGTAGCTCCGTTCCTTCTGCACCATCCTCGGTCTCTCTTGGGTTGTGTGGAACTAGGGGCTGATCTGTAGTGTCTCTGTAAAAGATATCTGAGTTAAAGGAGACATTCCAGGGACGAGGGAGAAAATGGGAAAGAAAGCAGTCCCAACGAGAGCTAAAACACCAATAGTATCTTCACTGCCCCAAACCTCGATAGACAAAATGCTGCAAAGAGCTATAGGGGTAGTGAATACTGAAATTGAGCTAACTGAACGGCGCCTATCACTTACACCTGATTTAATTTTTCCACCCCCTGATATAACGTTGTTAGAACCACCACAAATCCATGAGGAGGCTCTGCGGTCGTCCCCCCCAACGCCGGTTGTACATAAGAAAGCAGTCCGTAAGAGTAAAAACACCACCAGTACTACCAGGGCTGCCAAGTATAAATCAACTACCGGGGCCGGCTCAAAAAAGAAGAATCAAAGTGAGGTAAACTCTGATAAACAGGAGGGGCGAGTAGATCAGCTAGCGAGCATAGATAACTCTGCAATAGTCGAGCCGGAAAAGATCTACCCAGTATGGGCTATGAATTTGGTGGCAGATCTCCAGAACAACTTAAGGGCCATTATCAAAGGCGAATTGGTCCCACTCATTGACCGCTTAGAGAAACTGGAGGGAATGGTGGCGGTAAGGGATGTGAGATCAAGTGACACACAGCCCCAAATGTGTAATATGTCCAAAAAGGGGATCACCGTAGGGTGCCAGACGGACAGTAAAGGACTACAACTGTCAAATACCCGTAGAAAAGAGTCCCTCTCTAAAAGTCCTGAACTTGGTCAGCAGAGCAAGCCCAAGGAACCAATAAATAGGCTGGACAAAAGAGAGCAGAAAGGGAATAGTAGCTCAGACTCCCAAATGCGTGAAGAAAGCCCTAGCCCACAAGACCAGGGCAGTAAAACAACAGTTAATAGGCAGCCAACACAAGAGGGTGGCAGTGATTTGCATACAAACCAAAAGCCTAAACTCTGTACTATAAACCTCCCCCCCCGCCTGTTCGCCTTATGTAGTAATCCTAACAGGCACCCCGCAATTGTCACACAATGGAAAGGAGTACCATTTAGAGCTGAGGAATAAGTGCCTGTTCTGGCTTACCAAGCACAAGTACCTCGAATATGCAAAAGCAAGGGAGATTATAATGGTGCGTCGTGTCGAGTGGGTGGGGAATCGTAGGAAGGATGAGCCTGGAGATTGCATAGTCATAAATTTTAGCAATCCAGACACTTTGGAGAACCTGCTCAGACCAATATCTGGATGTCACTATGCTCCCACCAGAATGAGCCTGAGATCGCTAGGGTTTTTCTACCCCCAAGACCTGCTGGGACAAAGAAGATATGTACCATCCACAAGACCGGTAAGGAACAAGGGACCGTATTATGAGGGAAGTAGAGACACCTTTAGCGAGCCCCCCCAATTCGGAATACCAGTCCACAACAGATATGACGTATTAGAGGAGGTAGACTGACTGGGAGAGGGCTCGACGCAGCTAGGGAACTCTGAACTGGTGAGGGAAACTGTAATGAGCAGAGATGAATGTAATCTAGTCCAATTAACAAGTAGCGGTAGATTAGATCACATACAACAGTTAGTCCCACAGGGAGTGAAGTTGCAATGCCCTGAGGCCTCTACCTTTAAAGATCCTGCTGTACAAGGGGGAACAGTGACTAAAGAAGAAAAAGGTATGGGGGCTGACGGTCGGTGCGGGGCCCGTATGGATGATCCTATAGATCCCAGGGACAGCTATACTGTGGGTGCGACAGACGAACTAGATCAGGGCACCGGGTTGAAGATTCTGTCATGGAACTTAGCAGGGCTAAAGAATAAACTCCCATGCCCGGATTGGGGGGAATTCGTGGATAACTATGACATTTGTCTCTTTCAAGAGACGTGGGCGACAGAGAGTGTGCAGAGGGTGGGTTTTGCTACATTCAATAAGCTGGCACTCAAGGGGAGCAGGGGGAGACCCTCGGGTGGACTGTTGATTTGGGTGGGTACGTACCTAGGATGCACAGCGGAAGCACTGATAACTCCCTCTAGGGACATTCAGTGTGTACTCCTCTCTTTTCCATCTAAGCTAAAAATTGCCCTAGTTAATGTATACTCTCGCCCGGTAAACAATAGCCAAGAATCAGTTACCATTGATAAGTTAGGCCAATTCATACCGTCATTGGACCCAGGAATACGGGTAATCGTGGGAGGCGATTTCAACTGCCACTTTGAACCACTCACGGACACTGTTCACTCAGACCCTGCAGAAGAAGATCTACTGTGGTCCATCCCTGACCCACAGATTACCCCGATTAAAGTTTGGTCTCCTCTGGCATTGCAGCTAAACGCACTTACTCTGACCCTGTCACTAAGAGCCTGCAATGGGCGGACTAAATCAGATCAGCCGGGGCAGTCTACATTCAATAGACCAGGTCAATCCTCGCTCTTGGACTATATCATGGTAGAAACCAGATTTTGGAACAGGGTGTCAGATTTTTACATTACGCAGAGGGAGGATAGTGACCATAATGCGTTGAGCTTGATTTTAAAACCTTGCAAGCTGGGGATTGGTAACCAATCCCAAGGTCATACGATCGAGACCAGTCCATTGGTGGTAACAAACAACAGAAGGAAGGTCAGGTGGGACCGCATACAGGAATCTCCATTTAAAATAGCAAAAGTATATCAGTTAGCACTTCCAATGCTAACCAGGATGAGGGACTTTACGCTGGCGGAGGGGCGTAGTACAGATCAGGGCGAGGTAGGAAAAATCCACACGGAACTAACCCTGAAATTGGCGGACATCTTTTTTCCGATGGGGAGATGCAGGAAAAGTGTTGGTAACAAATGCCCCTGGTATAACGGGATTGCCGTAAGGCAAAACAAGAGCTTCTGCTGGCAGTAAAAGAGCAGGATAGGCAGCGAGTAAAAGTAGCAAGGGCTAACTATAAACGGTCTATCCAGAAGGGTAAAAAGGAATGGGAGGAGGGGAGGTGGGAAGGCCTTAGGATAGCCCTTAAAGAGAAGGATATGAAATCTTTCTGGGCCATAGTGACATCGGGTGACAGGGAGGGGAGCCCGGCTGCTGCACCTAATATAGCTCCAGAGGCCTGGGAATCATACTTCGGGTCACTATATGCAATAAGGGGAGATGAGTATGACTGGAGATTTCAGTGTAATAGAGTGCATGCGATTTGAGGGAATGGAGTTTAGTGTGTTGGAGGTGAGCAATGCCATCTGCAAGCTCAGTCCTAATAAGGCGCCCGGACTAGATAAACTGCCAGGGGACCTCTTCCGGGATGAACCGAAGATCTGGGCCCCTTACTTTTGCGCCTTATTTAACGCAATTGCTAAGGGTATGGATCTTCCGGATACATGGCGTGGGGCCGAGATAGTGCCTATATTTAAGAAAGGATGCCCCCTTACGCCATCCAATTATAGGCCAATCAGTCTTATTGATATTTCACAGAAACTCTTTGGCCGAGTGCTCTTGGACCGTTTACAGGACTGGGTAGAGCAAGAACAAATACTCAGCCCATACCAGGCCGGCTTCAGATCCAAGATGTCAACCGTAGACCAGATATTTAGGCTACAGCTACTATTCTGGAAAACGGTTGTCTTAGAGGGTGGCAGCCTCTACTTAATATTCGTGGATCTGAAGTCGGCCTTTGATATGGTTGCGAGGGCGAAGCTTTGGAGGGTTCTGAGGGATCTTGGGATTCCCCCGTACCTGCTTGAGATTATCATAATACTTCATACGGACAATTTCGCGCAGGTTCGATGTGGGAAATTTGGTGAGCTATCTGCCCGGTTCCATGTTCTCAATGGTGTCCAGCAGGGATGTGTCCTTGCTCCCACCTTGTTCTGCCTTTTTATAAACGGGCTTATTGATTTTCTAAGGAAAATTAAGGATAGTGATGTCCCAAAGTTAGCCACTGGAAGGGTTCCCGCATTGATGTTTGCGGACGACACGCTGTTACTTTCAAAAACCCCAATGGGTATCCAGCGGATTTTAGATGGGTTCACAGAGTTTTGTAAGATGTGGGGACTGGAGATAAATCTAGTAAAAACCAAGTTTATGGTCTTTAACCCGCCCAAACTGAAGCGTTCCAACCCAGTTTTACATGGCACCCCTCTGGAGAGAGTGCAGACGTTTGAGTACCTGGGTGTTACTTTGGCTGAGTATTTTAACTGGGAGGCATCAGTGGCAAAAGCCAGCCTTAGGTTAACACAGACGACGGGTGGCATACTGAAGCTACATAGAACCTCAGGGCTGAAACCCATTGCCCCTGCACTTGAAATCTATATTTCCCAAGCCAGAGGGGCTGCACTATATGGGGTGGAGCTGTGGGGTCACTGCCATGTACCTAAATTAATGAAGGCGGAAAACAATTTCATAAGGCAACTTATAGGCCTACCGAGCAGCACTCCACTTATCCCCCTTCGTATGGACCTGGGTATTAGGCCTCTGGATGACGAGATAGCACTGAGACCCCTTACGTTTTGGAGGCGATTATGGGTAACTCCCGAGCTGTCCGATATTAGGGCTGAGCTAAATGAGATATTGCCCCAGTGTCGTACCAAGGAAATTCCCTGGCTTTGTCATATAAAGGATCTTACTCTGAAACTAAAGAACCTAGATTTGTGGAGTTCTCCTGAAACTTCATGCACTCTGATCTCCAGATTGGAGCTAGTAAGACAATATAGAGAAATGAAACTCGCCCATATTCAAAATAGTTCTTTACATGGGCATCTTACATCAGAGTTTTTGCTTATAAAAGACTCATATAATAAGGAACCCTTTTTGGATTTTATCCAACCCCCTAGGGCTAGGAAATTATATTTGCAATTTAGACTAGGGACCCTCCCAATCCATGCATACACGAGTAGATGGGCAAAAGATTCAAAGAAGGAATGCCTCGCATGTAATTATAAGGAGGAATCTGAAATTCATGTTCTTTTTCTTTGCCCTGCTTACCGGATACAGCGTAAGCGCTGGATAACACAACTTTGTAAAAATTTGGGTTTTAAGCAATGTACAGCGGCACTGAGAATTTTAAAATATGATACGAGCTTACCAACTGTATTTGCGGTATCACGCTTCCTAAACAGCGTGTGGCATATCAGGCGAGTCGCTAAGATATAACTGTTCAGGAGGAATCAATTGTTTAGCTTCAGTTTGATGTCCGCTACCTTTATTATGTAAATCACACTGGTTTTAATCTTTGATAGTTTTAAGATGTTCTTATTCTTTTATATCTAGTGTCTCTTTACAGATCCATGATTGTTGCTGCTATAGAGATGTTTGAAGCACAAGGATGTAAACAGCCTGTAAATATATTTGAACCTGCGTTTCTTTTAAAAAATAATGTAGTACTTTTATGGCCTAGTGCCGAAATAAAGTTTTACTGACTGACTGTATATATACCAGCATCAAAGGGATGATGTGTTTACTTTAAGAAGTATGTCCCTAGGGTTTTGATGTTCTAGAATTATCCACTGTGCTATATGACAAGCTATTAAAGCCCCCTTCCACATACTCTAGGTCAGTATCTCCCTGACATACATGAAATATGCTGTTGTCATCGTTTGGGGTATACATGTTCAGGAACAATATATCTATTCTATATAGTGACCCTGTAACTACCACATAGCTCCCTTCTGCAACTCAAAAGTGTAGTTGACTTTTAAGACGGCCTCATGAGTTAACCATATCAGAACACCCCCTTCAGCAGAAAAGCTGAATGCTGAATACCAATGCCTTGCAATCGATCTTCATCTCAGTTTGGTGTGCTCCCCAAATGGCAGATGTTTCTTACAACATTGTAATCCCTATGAGCCATCTGCGTAAGTAGGGCAACATTCTCTGTCTCTTAACAACGCTGCTTATTCTGCACACATTCCATGTTGACATGGCATAACTAGCCACTTGTTCTATCTCCAAACCTTGGGTATGTCACTGTGCCGTTTACGTTCTTGTCCAACGTACGATTTGATGCTGCTGCCACATCTTAGTTGTCCATTTTTGCCCAAGTAGAGAAAAAAGAACATATCAAGTAACCAATAACCTCTAACCTCTCTAGTCCCCCATGCCTATGGACATACCATGGCTCTAACAAAAGGAGACTTCTCAGAAGGTATCAGAGCTCAAAATCTTGATTATCAGAATACGTAATTTGTGCATTACCTACAATGTGGTTGCCTCCAACCCACTTAGTATAGTTTATATCTCAAGAAATATGAATATGGAATTTCCATTGTACTTAAATTACTTATGAGAAAACAATTACTTATGTCTGTTACCTAACTTAGCATGCTATTGAGTTGACTTATTGATCAAATCATTTCCCCATGATCCAACTTACTATGGAAGTGTCTCTTTTCTTCTATGTCAATACTCAGTTTGGCAGGTGGTTGAAGTGCTTATCTTATATGTTTCTCATACTACTTGTGTTTATCCTCTTTGAAAGATTTCTGCTTCTTCTCTGTAATTACTCACAAATCTGGGTAGAAAAAGAGCTGTGTGACATTATTGGATAGAACTGCCTTTTGGTGAAGAATTGCAAGGATTTTCAGTTCATCTCTCTATCTTTGTAGACACATCACTATAATTCAAGCGGGAACTTCAGGTTGCTGCTTTTGTATTAAAGTCCTGTTTGATCAATCAAGTTGCGTGTCACTTAGGGCTGCTTTGACTCTGAACATTGACAGCAAGAGCGTCTTTAAGATGTTTCTATACTGTACAATTCTGTGAGCACTCTTGGAGCTTACAGCCTTTATTATTTCTCTCTCACCTATCTAACAAATCTACTAATCTATCATCTTGTTGCTTTGTTATCTTTTATAATTCGAGATTATATTTTGCGTGTGCCAAAAAGGTATCTAATCTACAAAGTCATACATTCTCTTATCTGCCATGGCTGTTCAGTCTCTAATTTTATCCAAACGTTTCCTAAACAAGGCGATATTAATAGCCATGTTGTCTATTTTTCAGGTATCTGTGTATTACCATCTAAAATAGTTGCCTCAGAGCGGATAAGGAAGGTGATTGTCCACTGCATCCTTGCCTGATAAATCAGTCACATGTCTCTGAGGCACCTGGGCCATTCTCATCAAGCCTTCTTCAATTATGCTCCAGGTAAATGTCTGCTCCCGACTTTGGTCTGAGCATGTAGATGTCTTTGTCAGATGACTCTCTACCAGTATTCACTGTGGTTGCTGTGTGAAAAGAATCCTAACCCACAAACTAATCGCACATCCAGTGGGGAAGCCACATTTCTTGAACCATATTATTGGCAACTTCAGTCAGGTCCTTCTCCGTTTGATGCCCATATTTTTGTGTCCAAACATGTGACATTCTTCTGTACGAGGAGTTATTAGTTAGACAAAATGGTTGCAGGGATTCATTATTCCTCCCCTACCTCTCACATCATTCCCTGTTCTGACACACTGGTAGAGAGGAAAGAAGACTGAAATCTCCACACTATAGCTCTTTCACCAGATTTCTTTGTTTCCTGTTACCTGTGTGCAGTGGAAGCCCCCAGCTACCATTGCTGTCTCCTGTCTAGGGGTTGGCGGAATGTTTCATTCCACCTGTAGAATTGGCATATTCCAACTACCTCGGTGCTGCCTCTTGTAGGGAATGAGAGCACTCACTTCCTGTTCATAAAGTAGCCTACACAGGCCACTGCAGCTTTCTTCCCTTTGGGCCACGGCCTTTCTCTTTATTGGGCTCTAGGAGTCAGGAGCACTCGTTAATGCACATTTAACTCAGCAGACAACTGCTGAAGGCATATGCTACAGTAAGTATCGTTTGACGACCTAATGATAACAATATAGGGGCATTTATTTTTAAAGGCATGGAAGAGCGTTAGACAGACACTTACTTCTAGGCATCCCTCTTTTGCCTGATTCTTGACAAAACCGACCACAAGGCTTCCTTCCTGATATATTTTCCTTTCTGTTTAGAGCTGTCCATAGACATCTTTACTTTCTGACCTACAAGGCTTTAAAACATCTCTGGAACTTCTGAATCCTTGTTGTAAGCTAGCAAAAGCTTCTGCTACCAGCTATCAATGTTTTCTTCTGTGGGGAAATTTGAAGTATCCCAACTCTCTCAGTGTCAGCAATGATGAAGGGCATGAAAAGAGGAAGTGGATGATTTTAAATGTTGTTACCTCCTAGAATGCTTGTCCATTGTGCATAGATTTAAGGCCTAGGATCAATGAAATACACAAAACAATTTCTTGAAAAACCACTTGCCCATAATCCATCACCCAGTAGAATGCTTCTATTCTCCAAAACTAAACTTTGTCCATGCACAGACATGGCCAACATGTCATTGCCCTGATGGTCAATGACCCCTAGAACAACAACCACCTAACCTGACTCGCCATATCCTGCAAGACCGGCACTATGATATCTAATTTAGACTGGAATGAAATCAGTATTTCTTATGCTACTTTCTCTCAAAGCTACCCCGAACGGTGCAAAGTCCTGATGATCACCCCTGAGGTTGTTAAAAGGAGACAGCCCAGCAAAGACCCTTAAACTCTGAAACCCCATCTTACTGGAGACAGGAAAAAAGCTCGGACGACGCTGGGTATGTCCAGCCCTTTTATGACACCTAGTCGGCTGGTGGGATTAACATTCTCAGTCTTTTTTCATGTTAAAGATGAGGAAGTGAGACATGGAGGTAATGATGTGCAGCTACAATATGCAAACAACATGGGAAGCATAGTACTAGAAGAGCTAAATAAGTGTGATTGATCTCTAGAATGTTATAGAAAGTTGGAAAGGATGCACTTATACAGTCTTCTCTCAGAAGGCACACAAATGTTTTACAAAGCAAGGCACAATATAAAACCGAGATTTAACTATGAGTATGGTAGGCCAGCCCTTTGGCGACACAATAATATATAATCAGAGGTAGCACAGAAATTAATCATGTGGAGCAAGATATATTTAGGTCATTGGACTATGGAGGGAAGAAGGAAAAAATGTTGTGAGGACGCTCAGGGTCTCGCTGCCCTCAATTTTGAGATCCTTACCACATCCGTCCTGAGTTCCTCTACCAGTGCCACCCAATTTGAAAACCAAGCACACCACTTCATGTCATGAGTCCAAAGCATCCTCTGGGAGGTGATGTGTGGTTGGAACATCACATCAAACCAGTCTTGGGTGGATTTTTTGAATTATTCCACTAAGGCACTGAATGGCTGGATGAGTAGCAGCGAAGTTAATGATTATGATGGGCTGCTTAACAACTTTTTTGAGGGAAGACATGATCAATACTTGATTGACCGAGCTGGGCCAGCACATGGTGGCTAGCAAACTGACTGATCCCAGGAGGCGTGCTGAGGAGGCGGACCTCTGGATCAGTACAAGAGTGTCCAAAAAGGCATCTAGGAGGGATTCCCTAAAGGGTGGTCAGGGTTTTCACCAGAAGAAGGAGAGTGGAGTTAAAAGCAAGAAGCAGTTCTCACAAGGCCTTTAAAATAATTCACAGGTGAAAGGGTGCCATTCCCAATCTGGCCACCGGAAGAAAGGTTTTGTGGACAAACATATCGATAAATTTGTTCCTAAGTGCTACGAGTGCTGCCAGTATGGGCACATCAAAGGAGATGCTAAGCGCTCTAAGTGGGCACAGTCCCCAGGGTTGGCCAGTGCAGTGCTTGTGGAGGAGATGGTCCCAGTCAGTATGGGGAGGCAGCTGAGATTACCTTAGTGTCTCTGGGTAATAGAGAAATGGTCCCTAGGGTCCACATGCCTGCTTATACTTCCAAGTATAGGCAGTGGATCACCATCAATGCACAAATGGTGGGGGCTCTGAGAGACACAGGAGCCTGTATGACTACTGTCAGGTGTCATCTGGTGTCCTCCGAGCAGGTGATACTCAATACATTTCACTAAGTTGTAGTAGCAGACAGCCTGAGAGCCACTACCCAGTGGTTCTAGTTCCCTTCAAGTGTGGGGACAGTTTCAGGTTCTCTTAAGGTAGCTGTGAGCCCTGCCATGACTGTGGATTGTTTGCTAGGGATTGACTTGGAGCACACTGTCTGGAAGGAAGTGAAACTCAGGTCACATCTGGAAATGTTGGGGTTGCCTGAGTGGGTCTTCATGACCAATCTGTTCATTGCTGCCCAGGAGGGAAGTCAAGAGAGCCTGGACCCTGAAAGAATGGCCCAGGCAGCTGCAAAGAAGGGGAAGGGCAGGGGGCATGGGAAACCAGCCCCTGAAGTTCCAACGGTATCAGTGGATGGGGCATCGGAGGAAGCAGCCCGATCCGAACAGGGAAATTATTGCCACCCTAGGAGACCTGTCTCAGCTTGCTGGATGGCAAGTTGAGGGTGGACCCTTCAGGATAGAGTTCTTCAAGGTGCAGAGAGAGTGCCCAGCCCTAGAGGGGCTGAGGTGTCAGGCCGAAGTCCAGGCAGCTGGTGAGACCTCTGGAGATCATCTTATTTACTGAGAGAACAACCTCCTTCAAATTGAGCCTAAGGAACCTGTGCATGGGGCAGCATGTGTGCTGGTGGTCCTCCAGTGTTACAGAAACTTCCTACTTGTTTTAACTCACCAGATACCCTTAGCAGGACATTTGGGACATGACAAGACCTTTGACAGACTTATCACCCACTTTTATTGACCCGGGATGAGGACTGTCTCAGATGATTTCTGTAGGACTTGTCCCACCTGCCACATCAGTGGGAAGACAGGGAAGATGCTCCAGGCTCCCCTGACTCCCATGCCTGTCATTGGCACTTCCTTTGAGAGGGTGGGCATCAACAATTTTGGGCCCCTAGACCCTAAAATGCCCTGGGCAACAGGTTTATCCTGGTTTTGGTGGTCCATGACACATGGTATTCAGAGCTCATCTCTCTGAAAACCATAACTGCACCAGCAGTGGCTAGGGCCCTGTTGGAGATTTTTATTTGAAAGGGTTTCCCCAAGGAAGTAGTGTCAGACAGGGGTACCAAATTCATGTCTGCGTACATGAAGTCCATGTGGAAGGAATGTGGGGTGGCATACAAGATCTTTGCACCTTACCACCCCCAGACCAATGGGTTTGTTGCGAGGTTAAAAAAAAACCTCTAGCACATGATTATGAGCCTACCTGAGCCCCTGAGGCCGAAGTGGGATCTTCACTTGACATGCCTACTTTTTGCATACAGGGAGGTACAACAGAAACAAGTAGGGTTCAGACCTTTTGAACTCCTCTATGGCCACCCTGTGAAGGAAACTCTCAGTTTGGTGAAGGAGGGCCAAGAGGGCCCCTCAGGATGTGGTTAGCTACATGCTCGCTCTCCACAAACCAATGCAGAAGTTCCTGAAGAGGGCTTCAGAGAACTAAGATGTTAGTCAGGAAAAGCTAAAGCAATGGTATGACCTTGTCAAGTTTCAGCCTGGCCAGTAGGTGTGGATGATTGAGCCAATGGGGCCCAGGACCCTCCAAGATCGCTGGAAAGGACCCTATGAGGGGATTGAGTGGAAGGCGGAGGCCACCTGGTAGACCTCAAGTCTCCCAGAAACCCCTGGTGGGTCCTCCCCCTCAATCGCCGGAAACCCCACTATGAGAGGTCTGAGGTCACCATGTTGTTGGTGACAGATGATGGAGTAGAGGAGGAGAGTAGACCTCTCCCTGACCTCCTGTCATCCTAGGAGAAAGATGGGTCAGTGGAAGATGTCAACCTCTCCCCTACCCTGACCACAGAGCAACAGAGGGACTGTCACCAGCTGTTGGGACAGTTCTTCTCTCTGTTCTTCCTCATCCCTGGGCTTCAAAATCTACAGACTATCAGGCAAGGTGATGGCCAGTATCAAGGTGGAGGTTTCCAGGTTCCTGGAGTTGGGAGTGATTGAGCACTCCAGTAGTCCCTGGTCCAGTTAGCCCACTGGTGCCAGTTCCCAAGGCTGCCCCACTGGGCACCACCCCAGAACTCCAGTTGTGCATGGACTACAGGGGGCTCAAGTCAGTCACAAAGACTGATGCTAACCCCATCCCCTGAGCAGATGAGCTCATTGCTCGGTTGGGGGCTGCCAAATTCCTCAGCACGTCTGATCTAACGTTTGGGTTCTGACAGATCACCCTAAACTGAAGGGAGAAGGACTGAACTTGCATCTTAAACCCTGGACGACCAGAGTGACTTCAAGGGCTAGTTGGCTGGCCTCCTGATCAGAAGCCTAAGGGACAGAACAGGCGTCCTTCATCTTCAACCCAGAACCTGAACTCTGCCAGCTGTGAGTACTACCATCCCAAGTGGTGCCACCCCAGTCCTGGACCCTTGGAAGTGGTCCTCAAGGTGCTTTGCTAGCCCAACTGTGGTACCAGCAGAGCCGGCGTATCAGAGCCACTGTGCGACGCATCGCCTCACCAAAACTCTACATCAAGACCTCTGACCTCCTGGTCAGAGAAACTGCTATCCCCTCGCGCAGCTCTGTCGTTGCGCCGCTGCCCCCAGCACCTCTCTGGTTCCAGGGAGGTGTTCGAGGCCCTCCTCCACCCGCAGGCTCCTGCCTGCTCCTCATCCCTGGTGGTCCAGTGGCAGAGCCTTGCTCTTCTGCTGGTCTGCTCGGCCAGCCTTCTGTAGTTTTTTGCCTTTGTCTGTCTGTGCCTCGTTTGTGTCTTTCTTGTGCTTTTTTATCTTTATGCCTTTTTTGTGCCTCTTTGTCCCTTTGTGCCTTTATTGTGCCTTTTGTGCCTTCTTTTGTGCCTCTTTTTCACTGTTTTGCCCATTTACCGTTGCTCTCCCTTCCCCACCGCTGTCCCGTGGCCCCTCCCCCAGTGTGTTTCCGCTTCTGCCTCCCAGCTGCTCTCCCTCCCCCTGACACCTACTTAATGGTGGCAGCTGTGCTGGCGCTCAGCAGGCGCGCGCAGCGGGCACGCCTTAGGTAAGCCCATCTGCACCCAACCGCAACCCAAACGAGACAAGCGCCAGGGACCCTGGTCCTCCAACCTCCCACTGCTACAACTCAGCAACCCTCCACACACTCAACCCCGGAAGAAACAACAACTGCCAGCTGTCGACGCCGAACACCACCCAAGGCCAGTTCTCCTGCAGACACTGCTGCTGCACCTTCACACACCTCCGGGACCCTACAGCTACTGCCATCCCTCCGGACTCCAATGCAGCCAAACCCCTGAGCTGCAGCCTCCTCAACGTACGCTCCCTACACAGACACGCAGTAGAAATCTGGGACCTCCTCGACACCCTCTCGCCCGACGTCGCCTTCCTCACAGAGACCTGGACCAATGCCAGCTCTGGACCCGACATCGCAACCACCATCCACGACGGGTACAAGATCCAGAGGAAAGACTGCCCCAACCACCCTGGAGGGGGCCTCGCCATCGCACACAAAAACTCCCTCCGACTTACAACCACCATCTTGAAAGACTCCTCGCCCCCCATGGAACACCTCCACTTCTAGATCCAGATCAACCCCAGAACGACTCGATGCGGAACTCTTGCCTACAGACCTCCTGGACCCCGCGCCCCATTCACTAACACCATCGCAGACCTCATCCAGCCCCATGCCGTTGACTCCACAGACTACGCACTGCTCGGAGGCCTGAACTTCCACCTCGACAACCTCAGCAACCCCAACTCCACCACCCTCCTGGACAACGTCGCCAACATCCGACTGAAGCAGCTCATCACCACCCCCACGCACAAGGCAGGACAGTAGGACACACCCTTGACCCCATCTTCGCAGCGCCTCTGGACGGATCACCACTGCGTCCACTTCTCCTTCTCAAAACCCACCGCCCCTGCGCAGAAACTGGAGCGAGATCACCGAAGAGCACTTCAACTCCGCCCTCAGCTGCACTCCTCCAGCCCCCACGACCGACACCAACTTTGCAGCCAACGAACTCCACAGATGGATCGCCGACTTCGCTAACATGCTCGCACCCTCCAGAACTCCGACAGACAATGCACAACGAGAGCGACCTGGTTCACCACGGACCTCCGAGAATCCAAGTTCATATGCAGACGACTCGAGAAAGCATGGAGGAACAGCAAAACTTCAGAAGCACGCACCGCCTACAGGACTGCCATGACAGAACACCACCAACTCATCAGATCCACGAAGAGGAACTTCATCTAGGACAGAATCCTCTCCAACTCCTGTAACTCCGAGGAATTCTTCAGCATCATACAAGAATTCACCAAACCCCCCAGCGAAACCTCTGACATCCCTCCCTCCCAAGACCTCTGCAACAAACTCAGCTCCTTTTTCCATCACAAGATCAGGGCTCTCTACGACAACTTAGATGAACAGAACCAAGGCACTGACACAACAACAGCCACCAGCGATGCAACCCAGCTAACCATCACTGCCTGGACCCCTGTCACCACAGAAGACACCCGCAAAGACCATGAGGAGTATACACTCCGGAGGTCCTACCGACCCCTGCCCGCCGCACATCTTCCACAGGGCCGCCTCCACCATAGCACCTGAACTACGACGTATAATCAACTGCACCCTCGAAACAGGCACATTCCCCGGCGACTGGAAAAGTGCAGCAGTCAAACCCCTCCTAAAGAAGCCTTCCGCAGACCCAATGGACCTCAAGAACTACAGACCCATTTGTCTCCTCCCCTTTGCCGCCAAAGTCACCGAGAAGATCGTCGACATCCAGCTCACAAACTTCAAAGAATCCAACTCGATCCTCGACACTTCTCCATCCGGATTCCGCAGCAACCACAGCAGCGAGACAGCCCTCCTAGCCGCCACAGACAACATCTGCACTCTCCTCGTCCAAGGCCACATGGTAGCCCTCATTCTACTAGACCTCTCAGCAGCATTCAGCACTGTCTCTCACCGCACACTAGCTGCCAGACTCCAGGACGACGGCATACAGGGAACTGCCCTAGACTGGATCCGCTCCTTCCTCGCCGGCCGAACTCAAAGAATCAGACTCCCACCTTTCCTCTCCGAACCCACAGAGATCAGATGTGGAGTACCCCAAAGATCCTCCCTCAGCCTCACGATCTTCAACATCTACATCGCCCCACTCACAACCATCGTCAGAAAACATAGACTCAACATGGTATCCTACGCCGATGACACTCAGCTCATCCTCTCCCTCACCAAGGAACCCGACTTCACCAGACACAGTTTCCAGGAAGGAATGAAGGATGTTGTACTCTGGATGAGCAGCAGCTGCCTGAAGCTCAACTTGGAGAAAGCGGAAGTCCTCGTCCTCGGATCCACCCCCTCTACGTGGGACAACACCTGGTGGCCCTCCGCAACCCTCCCACACCCACGTATCACGCCCGCAACCTCGGCATCATACTCAACTCCTCCCTCACCATGAACCGACAGATCAACGCAGTATCGTCAATGTGCTTCAACACCCTTTGCATACCTTCAAATGGATCCCCCCGAGTCCAGAAAGACCATCACCCACGCACTCGTAACCAGCAGACTTGACTACGGGAATGCCTTCTATGCCGGAATCAACAAATCTATACTCTACAGACTCCAGACCGTCCAGAACACCGCAGCCAGATTCGTCCTCATCATCCCACGACAAGACTACATCACCCAGCACCTACAAGACCTCCACTGGCTCCCTGTCGAAAAGAGAGTCACTTTCAAGCTGCTCACACACGCCTACAAAGCCCACCACCCTCCACAACACCGGACCCCAATGTCTCAACAAAAGAATCTCCTTCTACGCCCCAAGAGGAACCTGCGCTCTGCTGACCTTGCCCTGGCCTTTATTCTACGCATCCGCAGAGCCAGAATGGGAGGAAGATCCTTCTCCTACATCACGGCCAAGACCTGGAATGAACTCCCCCTCCGCATCAGACGAACCCCCAATGCAAGCATCCAGGAAGAGCCTCAAGACCTGGCTCTTTGGATGAGCCGGAGCTGCCCAAATTCCCCCCCCCCCCCAGTGCATTGAGACCCTCACCGGTGAGTAGTTGCGCTTCACAAATCCCTGATTGATTGATTGATCGGGACCACTGCATGACCAGTCCCTGGACCAGGACTTTGCATTATCACCAGCAGCCCTCCAGGAACCACCGCTGTGTGATCCTCAGTGGAGGGCTCTGCATTGCAAGCCCCTGGTCGACGGCATCCTTGACGACAACATGCAATCCACATCGCAGCTTTGCAGCCCCTAGGAACTGCAATTGTGCAACGCATCCTCGACATGGGACTTCGCATCACTCCTCAACCAGGATTTAAGGTACTTTTGTTCAGGGGGTCTAACTGAGTCCTTCGAGCTGTCCCGCGCTCCATCGTGGTT
Organism: Calotriton arnoldi; assembly: GCA_963921515.1. Taxonomy (NCBI): domain Eukaryota; kingdom Metazoa; phylum Chordata; class Amphibia; order Caudata; family Salamandridae; genus Calotriton; species Calotriton arnoldi. Next base: position 795,817 of record CAWUFW010002192.1, on the reverse strand, counting down.
GACCTGAACTTGTGACTTTGTCCCGTTCTACCGCGACCAGACAACTACAGTTGGCGCTTTGGGCATTTTGGTGCTATTTTCACTTAAATCTCTAAAATTGCATATCTCTGGTTCTACTGATTGGATTTTTGCTGTTTTGGCCTTAACATATTTATTACATTTTACTCTATTTTACTAAATTGGTGTGGGATTTTTCTTGTGTTGTGTTCACTTTATTACTGTTTGAAGTACTGCATAAATACTTTACACATTGCCTCTAAGTTAAGCCTGACTTATTTTATGCTAAGCTATCGGAGGGTTAAGCACAGGTTAATTTAGGGTTTGCTTGTCACCCTAAGAGGGAATTGTAGTTGCTGCTTGAGAAGGGTTTCACCCCGTCAAACAGTAACACAATTTCGTACATATCTATATCCATCTACTTATATCTCTATCTATCTATCTATCTATCTATCTCTCTGTCTGTCTGTCTGTCTATCTATCTATCTATCTATCTATTCACAAAAAACAACAGTTAGAAGGGAGTTATAGTTAGGGGTTATTATAATTTTCTCCACTAAAATACACATTAAAACTACACAAACATTAGAAATACAATAGTTCTAGTTATTGATTTATGTTTTTAATTCCAACATTAATTCCTACAGTTTTACTACAGCCACCAGCGTACCATCAATTCTCAACATCACTCATACAGTCAAACAACTACAACTCGCCCATGGTATCTCTATTATTTAATCTGTCTAATTACCTGTTTTTAGCAAAATGTAAAAATTTGGGATTTATACCTACAATATTATATAGTATTTAAAACATATTTTTACATATCTAATATAAATGTTGTGAGTTATAGTTGCTTGACTGTATGAGTGACGTTGAGAATTAATGTTATGCTGTGAGCTGTAGTATAACTGTGAGAATTAATGTCAAAATTAAAAATAGAAGTCAATAACTAAAACTATTGTATCTCAATTGTTTGTGTATTTTAAATGTGTCTTGTAATAGAGGAATATTATAATAACCCTTAACTATAACTCACTTCTTACCTTTGGCTGGATTTTTTGTGAATTTTTGGGTTTTTAGAACAAGTAAATTAAAATATATGCTATTATTTTGGCAAAAGATTTTTGTGTATGTAGTTATTGTATTACAAAAGTACTACATATTTAAAATATAACCTAGTAAAAATGTATTGAAATATATGTAATGTATATAAATTTAATTATTATTATAGCATTATTTCTTATAAAATATATAAATATTTAGTATTATAATAAGTGTGCACTTTTTGTTAGTAACACTGGACTATAGTTTTGTAGCCTACTTTATTGTAAGCATACATATAAAATTTAACACCTGTAAGTGTTAAACTGTTTGTAAGTTTTTTTTTAAAATATGTATTTTTAAGGGGGTTGTGTATTGTCAGATTGTATTGTAAGAGGTTTTTTTTCAGTTATCAGAGGTACCGCAGTACTATCTCAATAGTACCACAGTACTTCACGATTGTAAGACAGCTTCTAATTGGCTGAAAACATTTCTTCTCGAACCAATAGAAAGCAGCAGTTTATTTTGGGTTCTGTTTGTTGTGCTTTTCACTGGTCCACAAGCATAATAGTTTTGGAGCTGCTTTTAGTCTTTTTGGGTGATTCAAGAACACTAATTTATTGGTTGAAAGCAATGGCAGAAGCAGGAGAGGGTAGTGCTGGTCCTGGGGCTGTATACAGTGAAGGAGGAAGAGGATGTCATTGAGCAAGACGATGAAGTGCTAGAGCAAAGAAAGCTCCTCGAAGAGTCAGAGGTGTGGCAGTTTTTTTGTTTCCAGTGGGGGAGAAGAAGGTAAAAGCACGGCATGTGACATTCACCTTTTGTCACAAGGGATTTCCTGGAGGATTGGCCAACAATACTCGCTGGGTACAACTGGAATGTGCAAACACCTTCATGCTATGCACTCCACCCGTTTGGCTCCGGCTGAGTGGAAAAAGGGGCTTAGAATTGGCAGAACTGAAAAATCCAACATAAACACTGGCTGCTGAAGTCCCAAGTGCAACACCCTCAACTTCGGCCGTGCAGACTCCTGTTTTACCATCATCTACTACCTCAGCAGTACCCTCAATTCTACCACCTGGTTGGGCAGTCGCAGTACACCAGCTAAGACAAGACTGCCACATCATCAAGCCATATACTAATACTGCGACATACTGTTTGTACTGTCAAACAATAATAGTTGCAGGAGAGAGTGACCTTAATATTCATACGAAGCTGGTAATAGCTCACCTCTGCCCTCTCCAGAATGCCTAGGGGTGGTTTTTTGCAGGATGTTTTGTTCTGCACTGTTGTGTGCCTTTTTTTATTATTTTTTTTATTATTGTTGGTACGGTTGACCTGTACTGGGAAAAAAAAGAAAGAAAAAAAATCACACAGGTGCAGGAAATAATATATATTAAAGAAGTGTAAAGGAGACGGCAAGAGAAAGTTACGTTACATTATATAGGTACATATATTAAAGCAATAACATTAGTATTTTGTTACTATTTCATTTTTTATAAAATAACAAAACTAAGTTAGTGAAATATAATATTAACATTTGTTGAAGTGCATTCTTAATAAATGCAACCTATTTTATTAAGTGTTTTTCAGATTGTAGTAACAAAAAAGCTACGAATATATATCATAATTTATCATCTAATAAGATGCAGATAAGCATTAAACATTGCATCATTACATTGCATTGATAGGCATCAAACACTGGGGAAAATCACAAATCAAATGGATTATGAAAAAGCCTGTTTGAATGCTGTGCTTGTTCATCTGTGACTTTTAGTAAATGTATGCAAACAAACAATAATAAGTAGTTAGATTTCTTACTTGAAGCATTATACTTCTTCAAAAGTCATCAACCATGCAAGGCCACATAAATACATATCTACTGATTGATCTTATGTACCATATTTAGTCCGTATTCCTGTTTTTCAAATGGGTGAACCTTAAATGAACATTTTGGAGTTAGAATAAGCAGGAAACAGTTGTTCAAATTTTTAGGCAATCTGTGTTTAAATGTTAACATATTGTCATCACATTTAGTCCATCCTGTATTGTTTCTTAAATATATTGTGTAATGTCCTGCAATGATTTTTTCTCCATGTTGTAAAATTGTTCAAGTGAAAGTGCGTTCAGAAATGGGAATGTGGCTAGCAGTGAATTGAGTATTTAAGGTATTAATTTTCATATTATCTGGAGCACTTATTTTTATCATTAGGCATAAATACTTATTGACCATAGTTAACCAAAGTGTCACATAGCCTTTGAACAAAAGTTAGAGTGCACAGCTTAATATATTAATGTTTAAATTGCATTGATTTACAATCAGGAATATGAAGGTATACAAATCTTTCAAATTTCATGTTTGTTGAGAAACCATTCAAGCATTGGAAACATTCATGTTGTCAATAGTACCTTACAGCAAAACGTTCAGTATGTGGCAGAGTTTCATGAGCTATAATTTCAAGAATAGCCTAGCAAAAGTCTTGGACATTTTGCTGCTGATTTATAGAGAAGCAAACTGTTCCTATACAAACATCAACAATAGCTCTAAAACCACTTTCAGATTGGCACAATAGTTTTTTTCTGATTGAAGTAGGGAATACAGATGAGTTACAATCTTACAAAAGTGTTTATGTGTATTTTCTAAAAGTAATTATTTTACTAAAGGTAAACACAGAACCAGATTTACATTCACATTAATATAACAGTCAATACTATTTGTATTACTGAACGGAAAGCCTAAAATGCCAAGGTGGTGTCCTTTTTTCCTTTTTTACATGTTTGTCTATAGTCTCATTGGTTGTGAATCTTTCTTTCCTTTCCATATATATTTTAGGTTTAGGCACAACAGGATATTCTCCAAGAGAAGCAGTATATATTTGTCTCAAACAATTACATACACATACACAAGAAGTGTCTGATTTAATTTTGGTGTCATCAAAATCTATAATATATAGTCCTTGTAATGTTTTAACACATGATAAAGCAACATAGGCTATACCCTCTTTATAAACAGTAGCGCCAATGTTAATTAATGCATAGTCCAAGCTTAAACCTTGAGATTTATGTATTCCTATGGCTAAAGATAAATATATAGGAAATTGTTCTCTTCAAATATATGTCTTTCATCAGGAAAGATCTTGACGTTGCACTTGAAATTTGTTTTGGTTCCTTTATTTTGTGAAAATTAGCAATACAAAATTCAATATCATCATTACTTTTTCATGTGACAAAATGTAGTATATGTCCCATAGAACAATTTACAAGTCCATATTCTACATCCAAATTTCAACGTAAAATGACACAACATTTTTACAGACAAATAAGTCTTTTTCAAATCCTGCAGTCCGTGACACCGATTTCTCCATATTTGATAATTTTGTAGATAATGCTTTAGCTATGAGAAAACTTACTCCATGAGCTTCTAAACAATCTTTACAAGGTAAATGTATAATTCTTTCATTTTCCATACATAAGAATTCCATATTTAAATCAGAGCAATATTTTAAGTGTCGCCACCAAACAAACAACGGGAAGTGTCCCCAAAAGAAGATAATGTATACTTTCTGTTGCAGTCTTCTAATGTGGGAATAAAGTAGATATATTTCTGTCATACGTAAGTGAACAAAAGCCATCATTAAGTTAGAAACCATACTAACATTGTCTATAAACATACATATGTAATTTTTTACAAACTCAACGAAGGTCCTGAGGGTTATCAGAATATAATTTTAAGTACTCTAGTTTGTTATCATGTTCCACTGGTAGTAGTAGAAGTCGGTGTAATGTAAACCCTTTAATATTATGTGCCACTAATCCATTTGGAGCAGTAACAACAAGTGATAAGTTTGAATTAGTAACTTTTTGAAGGTAAGTAGTTATACATTTTATAAGGAAACTTTTAACTGTACCAGCCTGGCCTGATATATATTTTAATATGGCTGAAAATCTGAACATAAAAGTAAACCATGTTCATGTTTAAAGCCATGGATCAACAGTTGTTTGAATCTGTTCAAATATTTCACATAGTTGAATATTTATTTCTGATATAAGGTAATCAAAGTTTTCACCATCCTTATGCATTTCACCCATATCAATGTTCTACCTCACCCATAGCAACAGCACCTTAATTACTAATATTTAGTTGTCCAAGCGGATCTGAAGGTGTAATATTGGAAAGATTATTAGTACTTGCAGTATTACAAAATGTTTCAGATTTTATTTTTTTCACTCTACAATTTCTTGGTCCAACATGTCAACATAAATCTGGAACTCCTACATTGTAATATAGGGTTTGTACTCATAAAAAGCTTCTTCATATGATATTGATGTTCCAATCAATTATTTCTCTTTTTACCATGGTTTAACAAGCTGTAACAGTGCTAAAAAATAAAATTATTTATTACCAGTATTGTCATATGTAAGTTTACAGTGATTAATTAGAGTAGGTTTGGAATGACATATTCAGCAGCCGTCTGTCCCATTAGCATGAAACTTTCCACTAAATACATCCTCAACGACATTATTTCTGTAAGTATAAAATGTTCCAATAAAGGACTTCAGTTTGGGTGGTAAGTGTCTGTTAGAAATGGGATCTCTAGTTGGCAAGGGCTTGCACCTTTGTCCAAGTAGGGACCCTTCTTCCTAGTCAGGGTAAGGGTGTTACACTCGTGAAGTAACCCCTGCTCACCCTCGTGGTAGCTTGGCACGAGCAGTCGGGCTTAATTCAGAGGCAGTGTGTAAAGCATTTGCACATAACCAACAGTAATACAGTGTAAGCACTACAAACGGACACCACACCAGTTTAGAAAAATAACCAATATTTTATATACTCAAGACAAGACCAATTACGACAAAAATCCACAATACTATACTTTACGAATGAATGCTTGATACGGTAACTTCTTCTTTGCAGGAATAGCACAAAAGCAAAGTTCGTACGAGTCGGTAGCTCCGTCCGAGCCTACCGTGATGCTGAAAACCACAGAGTCTAACAGTTCCAGCCGACCGCGATCGATACGGGCCAGCAGAGTCATGAACAGACTCGGTTACAGTACCTTTCTCGTTGTGGCTGGTACGGAGTGTACGAGCCGGTCGGCGTTCGTCGCGGTTGCGGTGCAAGACGGAGCGATGCAAGGTGCGGTGTCCCTCGATGCGGTGCAGGCAGCGGCTCGATGAGCGTCGTGCAGACGGAGTCGGTGAGTCCAAGGCGTGCGATGCAGGGTGAGACGATGCTCGATGCGGTGCTGACAGGTTGCGATGCAGGCGACCTAGCCGGAGTGCGGGAGCTGGCGTCGGACAGCGGTGCGAGTCGGAGCGGTGCGTCGCAGACGTGCGAGCGGTGCCCCAAATGCGGTGCGGTCTCGACTCTTGAGCCAGTTGCAGCGACCGCGTCGGTCGGGTCCGGTTGGTTCAGTGAAGCGATGCGATGCGAACTGCGGTGCCCACAGGTCACGGTGCAAGCAGCGGCTCGATGTTGGCGGCGTCGGACGTCGCCCACGGTGAGACCAGGGTTGCGATGCGAAGCGGGGCGATGCGGTCTGCGGTGCAAACAGGTCACCGGCCAGGGATGGACTCGGTTGACGGAGTCGGTTGCAGTTCCCTTCCTCTGTGGCAACTGAAACAGCGTTCCAGAAGCGGTACCCAGAGGCTTGTGAAGTCTTTGTAGTCCCTGAGACTTCTTAACAGGAGGCCAGCTCGGTTCCAGGCCCTTGGAGATACTCAGCACAAGTTTGTAGAAAGTTCAGTCCAGTCCTTTCACTGCCCAAGGCAGAAGCAGCAGCTGCAGGCCAACCCAACAAAGCAACAACACAGCAAAGGGGCAGTACTCCTCCTGGCAGCTCTTCCAGCTCTTCGTCTTGGCAGGTTCCTTGATTCCAGCGAGATCTAAATTCATGGGGTCAGGGCCCCAATATTTATATCCCAAATTCCTTTGTTCTCTGAAGGCAGAGAGGCCTTTGCCTAGTCCAAACCAGTTCTGGAGCACTTTGTTGACAAGTCTCCGTCCCTTCTTTCAGTGAGTAGGCCAGGGACATCAGACGCACCACAGGAGGTGGAGCCAGCATTGTGGAGGGAAGGCACTGTCCTATTCAGGGCCCAGGTGCGACCCCTCCCACCCATCTACATGTAGATCTTGCTATTCAGCCCTGCGCTGACTCACCCTGTCTCCTGGCATCCCCCAGCCCCTGTCACTCACACTCCAGACAAGGAATACACAACCCCGCAGAGGCAGGCTTGGATGGTTAGACAAGAAAATACCCACTTTCTAAAAGTGGTATTTTCAAACACAGAATGTTAAAACCAACTTCACTAAAAGATGCATTTTATCATTCTGAGTCCAGGCATACTAAACTCGAATTTCTACCATGTTCCCGGGGTCAGTTAGGATTATAAGCTGTAATAATCAAAACGGCCCGTTCTGGCCTAGGGGGAACAGGTAGCCTTGCAATAGTGAAAAACGAACTAGGCTGTAATTCACTATCAGGACATGCCGCACACACCCGGGCATGTCCTACCTTTCGCATACACCGCACCCTGCCCACAGGGGTACCTTGGGCCTACCTTAGGGGTGACTAACATGTAGCAAAGGGAAGGTTTAGGGACTTGCAAGTGTGGGCACTTGCCAAGTCGACATGGCAGCCCCAGGCTGCGCACAGGCTCTGCGTTGGCAGGCCCGAGTTACACTTTACGGGCTGTTTGCGTGGGTGGCACAATCCAGTGCTGCAGCCCACCAACAGCATTTGGTCTATAGGCCCTGGCACTCGCAGTGCACTTTACAAGGGACTGACACATAAACCAAATAGGCCAATCATGGAAACACCAATCCATAACACATTTTATACAGGAGCACTTGCACTTTCCCACTGGACCGCAGTGAGGAAAGTGCGCAGAATCATTACACCAGCAAAAACAGAGTCAAAACCGGGAGGTCAGAAAGCAAAAAGTCAGGGGAAACACGCCAAAAGATGCCAAGTCTAACACATGTCCCCTCCAGCTGAAAGTAGGGAGAACTACCCAACCCCATTGGAGTTCTCTTCACTAAGGCGGAAGAACCTGGACAGACCATCTGCGTTGGCGTGTTCTGTACCAGGACGGTGCTCCACCGTAAAGTCCATTCCCTGTAGGGAGATGGACCACCTCAGCAGTTTTGGATTCTCACCCCTCATTTGCATCAACCATCTGAGGGGCCTGTGGTCTGTCTGAACCCGGAAGTGAGTCCCAAACAGGTATGGTCTCAACTTCTTCAGTGCCCAGACCACAGCAAAAGCTTCCCTTTCTATGGCACTCCACCTCTGTTCCCTGGGAAGTAGTCTCCTGCTAAGGAAGACTACAGGCTGATCCAGGCCCTCTTCGTTCAGTTGTGAGAGCACCGCTCCCACACCATGCTCTGAAGCATCAGTCTGCACGACAAATTCTTTGGAGAAGTCAGGTGCCTTGAGCACGGGCGCCGTGCACATGGCTGCCTTCAGGGCATCAAAAGCTTTCTGGCAGGACTCAGTCCAGATCACTTTCCTGGGCTGCCTCTTAGAGGTCAGCTCTGTTAAGGGGGCAACGATGGTGCCATAGCCCTTAACAAATCTCCTATAATAACCGGTGAGACCTAAGAAGGCTCTCACCTCTGTCTGGGTCTTGGGGGGTTCCCAAGCCAGAATGGTGTCAATCTTGGGTTGTAGGGGCGCCACCTGGCCGCTTCCTACCTGGTGCCCCAAGTACACCACAGAACCCTGCCCGATCTGGCACTTACTGGCCTTGATCGTGAGGCCTGCACCTTGCAGAGCCCTCAACACTTTCTCAAGGTGCTGTAAATGTTCTTCCCAGCTGGAACTGAACACAGCAATGTCATCCAGGTAGGCGGCACTGAAATCCTCCAGCCCAGCCAACACCTGATTGACCAACCTCTGAAAGGTGGCAGGGGCATTCTTCAACCCAAAGGGCATCACCCGGAATTGGTAATGACCTTCTGGGGTTGAGAACGCTGATCTCTCCTTGGCCCCATCGGTTAAGGCAATCTGCCAGTACCCAGACGTTAAATCAAACGTGCTGAGGAACCGGGCAGCTCCCAACCGATCAATGAGCTCATCAGCTCTGGGGATGGGGTGCGCGTCAGTCCTGGTGACGGCATTGAGCCCACGGTAGTCCACACAAAACCGGAGTTCTGGAGTGGCACCGGGCGCCGCAGCCTTTGGGACCAAGACCACTGGGCTGGCCCAAGGACTGTGGGAGGGCTCAATCACCCCTAACGCCAACATCTTAGAGACCTCCTCCTTGATGCTGGCTCTGACCCGGTCAGTCAACCTGTAAATTTTGTGCTTCACAGGATGGCTGTCACCGGTGTCCACGTCATGGGTACACCAGTGAGTAACACCGAGGGTCAGAGAGAACAGCGGGGCGAACTGTCCCAACAACTGGCGACAGTCCCCCTGCTGCTCCTGAGTCAGAGTAGGGGAGAGGATCACACCCTCTACTGACCCATCATGCTCCTTGGTAGACAGGAGGTCAGGGAGAGGCTCGCTCTCCTCTTCCACCCCATCATCTGTCGCCAAGAGCATACTCACTTCGGACCTCTCGAAGTGGGGCTTGAGGCGGTTCACGTGAAGGACCCTCAAAGGGTTCCTTGGAGCCTGCAAATCCACCAGGTAGGTGACGTCACTTTTGCGCTCCTTTACCTCATATGGCCCAGTCCACTTGTCCTGCAAGGCACAAGGTGCCACTGGGGCCATTACCCACACTTTTTGCCCAGGTTGAAATTCGACCAGAGTGGCGTTCTGGTCATACCATCTCTTCATTTCTTCCTGGCTTGCTTCTAGGTTCGCCTGAGCGAGTTTCCTGAAGCGGGCAGTTTGGTTTCTAAAGGCCAGCATGTAGCTAAATACATCCTGGGGAGTTTTCCTGGGAGCCGCCTCCCAGCCTTCCTTCACCAAACTCAGAGGTCCTCTGACAGGGTGGCCATACAGGAGCTCAAAGGGGCTGTACCCAAGAGACTTCTGAGGCACCTCCCTGTATGCAAAGAGTAGGCATGGCAAGAGGACGTCCCACTTACGCCTCATGGGTTCTGTTAGACCCTTGATCATGCCTTTCAAGGTCTGGTTGAATCTCTCCACCAGACCGTTTCCTTGTGGGTGGTAAGGAGTGGTGAACTTGTAGGTTACACCACACTCCTTCCACAGGGATGTCATATACTTCGATATGAAATTGGTCCCCCTATCAGAAACCACCTCTCTGGGGAATCCCACACGGGAAAAGATCCCCATTAACGCCCGGCCCACCACTGGCGCCGTCGTTGTCCTGAGAGGGATTGCCTCCGGGTACCGGGTGGCATGGTCCACCAAGACCAGGATGTACCTGTTGCCCATGGCTGTCTTGGGATCCAGTGGCCCCACAATATCCATCCCTACCCTTTCAAAGGGTGTTCCAACAACAGGAAAAGGTTGGAGAGGAGCTTTGACCTTCCTCCCACTCTTACCACTTGCCTGGCAAGTTTGGCAAGACCTACAGTGTGCATCTGACTGCCTTCGCATTTGGGGCCAAAAGAAGTGGGTGACAAGCCTGTCAAAGGTCTTGTCCTGCCCCAAATGTCCTGCCAAAGGCACGTCATGAGCCAGACCCAGTAGGAAGGTCCTGAAGCGCTGGGGTACCACCAGCACACGGGCTGACCCAGGCTCAGCAACCTTAGGCTCACTGTATAGGAGACCACTCTCCCAGTAGATCAGATGTGACCCGGACTGATTACCAGCTGCCTGGTCTGCAGCCTGCCGCCGCAGACCCTCCAGAGTAGGGCACTCGTTCTGCTCCCTGCAGAACTCCTCCCTGGTGGGACCCCCTTCTTGCTGCCAATGGGTCAGCTCAGAGATGTCTCCCAGTTCGGCTACCTGCTCCCCTGTAGGCACCGGGGCGTCCCCCTCGAGGTCCGCCTCCTCCCGGTCCGTGGGAACTTCGGGGGCCGGTTTCCCGCGCCCCCTGCCCTTTCTCTTGGCAGGGACTTGGGCCACTGTTTCAGGCTCCAAGTCCTCTTGATCACCCTTTCTGGCTGCCATTGACCGAGTAGACACGCATGCCCACTCTGGCAACCCAAGCATCTCCAAGTGAGACCTGAGCTCAACCTCCTTCCATGAGGACTGCTCCAGGTCGTTTCCTAGCAGACAATCTACAGGCATGGTAGGGCTCACAACCACCCTCAAGGGACCTGAGACCCCCCCCCATTCAAAGGGAACCTGCGCCACCATACACTGGCGCTCAGAGTTGTCGACAGCAACTACTTGGTGGAATGCTCCTGGGACTACTTGCTTCTCAGACACCAGGTGACACCGGACTGAGGTCACACTGGCTCCAGTATCTCTGAGAGCCTCTACCCTGTTCCCATTAATGGTCACCCAGGTGCTATATTTCTTTGTGTTAGGGGGCACCTGGTTTCCTGGGACCATCTCACTGTCCCCTAGTGAGACAAGGGTCATTTCTGCGGGATCCCCACCCTCCTGTGGGCACCCCTCCTCCCCAAGCGCTACACTAGCCAACACTTTGGACTGTCCACCAGTGGGTGGCTGTGTCCCCTTCGGGCACTTGGGGTCCCCTCAAAGTGACCTACCTGGTCACATGCATAACACTTGCGGGGGCCGGTCTCAACAGGCTTCCCTGTAGAGACCCCTTTCTTCTTATCACCGGGGGGCTGGGAACCTTTACCCTGGGTACTAGTTTGGGGCCCTTTAGAGAACTCCTGTGCTTTACCCTTGTCCCCCCCACCTTTCTGCTGGGGACCCTGCCCACCTTTGGCTGAGTCTCCCCCAAACGCTTTCTTGTGGACCCTGGTACTCACCCAGCGGTCCGCTTCCATAGCAAGCTTCCTGGGGTCAGTTAGCTTACTATCCACTAGGTGCTGGCGCAGATCTGCAAAACATAGACTAGACAAGTGCTCCCATGCAATCAAGTTGTAGAGCCCCTGAAAATCTGTTACACTACTGCCCTTCACCCAACCATCCAGAGACCTGCAGAACACATCCACACATTCCAACCAAGTGTTGGCATCAGACTTCTTACTGGACCTGAACTGATCCCTGTACTTTTCAGGAGTAAGACCATACTTCGTGAGAAGGGCATCCTTCATGTCAGCATAGGTGAGGTGATACCCCTTACCCAAAGCTATCAGAGCATCCCTTGCTTCTTCAGGGAAAAGTGGCCACAATCCTGCTCCCCAATTCTCCTCAGGGACCCCATTCATGTGTATGGCTGCCTCATAACCCTGAAACCACCTTTGTATGTCATCCCCCTTCTTGAACTCCTTGCCTACGTTCTTGGGAATGTGCACAATCCTGTCTGCCTTTCTGGACGAATTGCTGCCACCATCTGAGCCTGACTTACTCCTAAGTTCTAGCTCCTTCAGTTCTCTCTCATGCTCTAAGAGCATCTTCCTCTCCTCTATGGCCAATCTCTTCTCCTCCCGCTCACTCTCCAGCCTGAGCTTCTGCAGCTCAAACTGCCTTGCCTCCCGCCTGTCCTCCAGCTCCTCTGGGGACAGACTGCTGCTGCCTGACCTGGCGGGTTCCCCCTACCCAAAAGCACATCCACCCTGGAAATAGGCTCCTCCACCTCCTCACTGAGATCACCAGGCTGCCCATTGGCATGTCTGGCTGCTACCCAGGCCCTCAGCGCCTTCTGTAGCTCCTCCTTCCTTGTGAGGCCTTTAATTTGGACTTTCAGGTTTTTACAAATCGCTCGTAACTCCTTTACGGCGTAGGATTCCAACCTGTCCTCCTCAAAGATAACTTCCAGAGATGCAACGGATGATGCAATTGATTCAGGCATGACAAAAGTAGTGAGTTGAAAACTGGCAAGATCAAAAATAGGCCAAAAGAAAAAGAACCAGTATGTGGTACGTAATGGTCTGCGATATGGTAGTAGTGCACACCAATCACTGTAAGTCAAGTGCAAACACAAGTCCTATCCTCACCGCTGACAACCAATGTTAGAAATGGGATCTCTAGTTGGCAAGGGCTTGCACCTTTGTCCAAGTAGGGACCCTTCTTCCTAGTCAGGGTAAGGGTGTTACACTCGTGAAGTAACCCCTGCTCACCCTCGTGGTAGCTTGGCACGAGCAGTCAGGCTTAATTCAGAGGCAGTGTGTAAAGCATTTGCACATAACCAACAGTAATACAGTGTAAGCACTACAAACGGACACCACACCAGTTTAGAAAAATAACCAATATTTTATATACTCAAGACAAGACCAATTACGACAAAAATCCACAATACTATACTTTACGAATGAATGCTTGATACGGTAACTTCTTCTTTGCAGGAATAGCACAAAAGCAAAGTTCGTACGAGTCGGTAGCTCCGTCCGAGCCTACCGTGATGCTGAAAACCACAGAGTCTAACAGTTCCAGCCGACCGCGTCGATACGGGCCAGCAGAGTCATGAACAGACTCGGTTACAGTACCTTTCTCGTTGTGGCTGGTACGGAGTGTACGAGCCGGTCGGCGTTCGTCGCGGTTGCGGTGCAAGACGGAGCGATGCAAGGTGCGGTGTCCCTCGATGCGGTGCAGGCAGCGGCTCGATGAGCGTCGTGCAGACGGAGTCGGTGAGTCCAAGGCGTGCGATGCAGGGTGAGACGATGCTCGATGCGGTGCTGACAGGTTGCGATGCAGGCGACCTAGCCGGAGTGCGGGAGCTGGCGTCGGACAGCGGTGCGAGTCGGAGCGGTGCGTCGCAGACGTGCGAGCGGTGCCCCAAATGCGGTGCGGTCACGACTCTTGAGCCAGTTGCAGCGACCGCGTCGGTCGGGTCCGGTTGGTTCAGTGAAGCGATGCGATGCGAACTGCGGTGCCCACAGGTCACGGTGCAAGCAGCGGCTCGATGTTGGCGGCGTCGGACGTCGCCCACGGTGAGACCAGGGTTGCGATGCGAAGCGGGGCGATGCGGTCTGCGGTGCAAACAGGTCACCGGCCAGGGATGGATTCGGTTGACGGAGTCGGTTGCAGTTCCCTTCCTCTGTGGCAACTGAAACAGCGTTCCAGAAGCGGTACCCAGAGGCTTGTGAAGTCTTTGTAGTCCCTGAGACTTCTTAACAGGAGGCCAGCTCGGTTCCAGGCCCTTGGAGATACTCAGCACAAGTTTGTAGAAAGTTCAGTCCAGTCCTTTCACTGCCCAAGGCAGAAGCAGCAGCTGCAGGCCAACCCAACAAAGCAACAACACAGCAAAGGGGCAGTACTCCTCCTGGCAGCTCTTCCAGCTCTTCGTCTTGGCAGGTTCCTTGATTCCAGCGAGATCTAAATTCATGGGGTCAGGGCCCCAATATTTATATCCCAAATTCCTTTGTTCTCTGAAGGCAGAGAGGCCTTTGCCTAGTCCAAACCAGTTCTGGAGCACTTTGTTGACAAGTCTCCGTCCCTTCTTTCAGTGAGTAGGCCAGGGACATCAGACGCACCACAGGAGGTGGAGCCAGCATTGTGGAGGGAAGGCACTGTCCTATTCAGGGCCCAGGTGCGACCCCTCCCACCCATCTACATGTAGATCTTGCTATTCAGCCCTGCGCTGACTCACCCTGTCTCCTGGCATCCCCCAGCCCCTGTCACTCACACTCCAGACAAGGAATACACAACCTCGCAGAGGCAGGCTTGGATGGTTAGACAAGAAAATACCCACTTTCTAAAAGTGGTATTTTCAAACACAGAATGTTAAAACCAACTTCACTAAAAGATGCATTTTATCATTCTGAGTCCAGGCATACTAAACTCGAATTTCTACCATGTTCCCGGGGTCAGTTAGGATTATAAGCTGTAATAATCAAAACTGCCCGTTCTGGCCTAGGGGGAACAGGTAGCCTTGCAATAGTGAAAAACGAACTAGGCTGTAATTCACTATCAGGACATGCCGCACACACCCGGGCATGTCCTACCTTTCGCATACACCGCACCCTGCCCACAGGGGTACCTTGGGCCTACCTTAGGGGTGACTAACATGTAGCAAAGGGAAGGTTTAGGGACTTGCAAGTGTGGGCACTTGCCAAGTCGACATGGCAGCCCCAGGCTGCGCACAGGCTCTGCGTTGGCAGGCCCGAGTTACACTTTACGGGCTGTTTGCGTGGGTGGCACAATCCAGTGCTGCAGCCCACCAACAGCATTTGGTCTATAGGCCCTGGCACTCGCAGTGCACTTTACAAGGGACTGACACATAAACCAAATAGGCCAATCATGGAAACACCAATCCATAACACATTTTATACAGGAGCACTTGCACTTTCCCACTGGACCGCAGTGAGGAAAGTGCGCAGAATCATTACACCAGCAAAAACAGAGTCAAAACCGGGAGGTCAGAAAGCAAAAAGTCAGGGGAAACACGCCAAAAGATGCCAAGTCTAACACATGTCCCCTCCAGCTGAAAGTAGGGAGAACTACCCAACCCCATTGGAGTTCTCTTCACTAAGGCGGAAGAACCTGGACAGACCATCTGCGTTGGCGTGTTCTGTACCAGGACGGTGCTCCACCGTAAAGTCCATTCCCTGTAGGGAGATGGACCACCTCAGCAGTTTTGGATTCTCACCCCTCATTTGCATCAACCATCTGAGGGGCCTGTGGTCTGTCTGAACCCGGAAGTGAGTCCCAAACAGGTATGGTCTCAACTTCTTCAGTGCCCAGACCACAGCAAAAGCTTCCCTTTCTATGGCACTCCACCTCTGTTCCCTGGGAAGTAGTCTCCTGCTAAGGAAGACTACAGGCTGATCCAGGCCCTCTTCGTTCAGTTGTGAGAGCACCGCTCCCACACCATGCTCTGAAGCGTCAGTCTGCACGACAAATTCTTTGGAGAAGTCAGGTGCCTTGAGCACGGGCGCCGTGCACATGGCTGCCTTCAGGGCATCAAAAGCTTTCTGGCAGGACTCAGTCCAGATCACTTTCCTGGGCTGCCTCTTAGAGGTCAGCTCTGTTAAGGGGGCAACGATGGTGCCATAGCCCTTAACAAATCTCCTATAGTAACCGGTGAGACCTAAGAAGGCTCTCACCTCTGTCTGGGTCTTGGGGGATTCCCAAGCCAGAATGGTGTCAATCTTGGGTTGTAGGGGCGCCACCTGGCCGCTTCCTACCTGGTGTCCCAAGTACACCACAGAACCCTGCCCGATCTGGCACTTACTGGCCTTGATCGTGAGGCCTGCACCTTGCAGAGCCCTCAACACTTTCTCAAGGTGCTGTAAATGTTCTTCCCAGCTGGAACTGAACACAGCAATGTCATCCAGGTAGGCGGCACTGAAATCCTCCAGCCCAGCCAACACCTGATTGACCAACCTCTGAAAGGTGGCAGGGGCATTCTTCAACCCAAAGGGCATCACCCGGAATTGGTAATGACCTTCTGGGGTTGAGAACGCTGATCTCTCCTTGGCCCCATCGGTTAAGGCAATCTGCCAGTACCCAGACGTTAAATCAAACGTGCTGAGGAACCGGGCAGCTCCCAACCGATCAATGAGCTCATCAGCTCTGGGGATGGGGTGCGCGTCAGTCCTGGTGACGGCATTGAGCCCACGGTAGTCCACACAAAACCGGAGTTCTGGAGTGGCACCGGGCGCCGCAGCCTTTGGGACCAAGACCACTGGGCTGGCCCAAGGACTGTGGGAGGGCTCAATCACCCCTAACGCCAACATCTTAGAGACCTCCTCCTTGATGCTGGCTCTGACCCGGTCAGTCAACCTGTAAATTTTGTGCTTCACAGGAGGGCTGTCACCGGTGTCCACGTCATGGGTACACCAGTGAGTAACACCGGGGGTCAGAGAGAACAGTGGGGCGAACTGTCCCAACAACTGGCGACAGTCCCCCTGCTGCTCCTGAGTCAGAGTAGGGGAGAGGATCACACCCTCTACTGACCCATCATGCTCCTTGGTAGACAGGAGGTCAGGGAGAGGCTCGCTCTCCTCTTCCACCCCATCATCTGTCGCCAAGAGCATACTCACTTCGGACCTCTCGAAGTGGGGCTTGAGGCGGTTCACGTGAAGGACCCTCAAAGGGTTCCTTGGAGCCTGCAAATCCACCAGGTAGGTGACGTCACTTTTGCGCTCCTTTACCTCATATGGCCCAGTCCACTTGTCCTGCAAGGCACAAGGTGCCACTGGGGCCATTACCCACACTTTTTGCCCAGGTTGAAATTCGACCAGAGTGGCGTTCTGGTCATACCATCTCTTCATTTCTTCCTGGCTTGCTTCTAGGTTCGCCTGAGCGAGTTTCCTGAAGCGGGCAGTTTGGTTTCTAAAGGCCAGCATGTAGCTAAATACATCCTGGGGAGTTTTCCTGGGAGCCGCCTCCCAGCCTTCCTTTACCAAACTCAGAGGTCCTCTGACAGGGTGGCCATACAGGAGCTCAAAGGGGCTGTACCCAAGAGACTTCTGAGGCACCTCCCTGTATGCAAAGAGTAGGCATGGCAAGAGGACGTCCCACTTACGCCTCATGGGTTCTGTTAGACCCTTGATCATGCCTTTCAAGGTCTGGTTGAATCTCTCCACCAGACCGTTTCCTTGTGGGTGGTAAGGAGTGGTGAACTTGTAGGTTACACCACACTCCTTCCACAGGGATGTCATATACTTCGATATGAAATTGGTCCCCCTATCAGAAACCACCTCTCTGGGGAATCCCACACGGGAAAAGATCCCCATTAACGCCCGGCCCACCACTGGCGCCGTCGTTGTCCTGAGAGGGATTGCCTCCGGGTACCGGGTGGCATGGTCCACCAAGACCAGGATGTACCTGTTGCCCATGGCTGTCTTGGGATCCAGTGGCCCCACAATATCCATCCCTACCCTTTCAAAGGGTGTTCCAACAACAGGAAAAGGTTGGAGAGGAGCTTTGACCTTCCTCCCACTCTTACCACTTGCCTGGCAAGTTTGGCAAGACCTACAGTGTGCATCTGACTGCCTTCGCATTTGGGGCCAAAAGAAGTGGGTGACAAGCCTGTCAAAGGTCTTGTCCTGCCCCAAATGTCCTGCCAAAGGCACGTCATGAGCCAGACCCAGTAGGAAGGTCCTGAAGCGCTGGGGTACCACCAGCACACGGGCTGACCCAGGCTCAGCAACCTTAGGCTCACTGTATAGGAGACCACTCTCCCAGTAGATCAGATGTGACCCGGACTGATTACCAGCTGCCTGGTCTGCAGCCTGCCGCCGCAGACCCTCCAGAGTAGGGCACTCGTTCTGCTCCCTGCAGAACTCCTCCCTGGTGGGACCCCCTTCTTGCTGCCAATGGGTCAGCTCAGAGATGTCTCCCAGTTCGGCTACCTGCTCCCCTGTAGGCACCGGGGCGTCCCCCTCGAGGTCCGCCTCCTCCCGGTCCGTGGGAACTTCGGGGGCCGGTTTCCCGCGCCCCCTGCCCTTTCTCTTGGCAGGGACTTGGGCCACTGTTTCAGGCTCCAAGTCCTCTTGATCACCCTTTCTGGCTGCCATTGACCGAGTAGACACGCATGCCCACTCTGGCAACCCAAGCATCTCCAAGTGAGACCTGAGCTCAACCTCCTTCCATGAGGACTGCTCCAGGTCGTTTCCTAGCAGACAATCTACAGGCATGGTAGGGCTCACAACCACCCTCACGGGACCTGAGACCCCCCCCCATTCAAAGGGAACCTGCGCCACCATACATTGGCGCTCTGAGTTGTCTACAGCAACTACTTGGTGGAATGCTCCTGGGACTACTTGCTTCTCAGACACCAGGTGACACCGGACTGAGGTCACACTGGCTCCAGTATCTCTGAGAGCCTCTACCCTGTTCCCATTAATGGTCACCCAGGTGCTATATTTCTTTGTGTTAGGGGGCACCTGGTTTCCTGGGACCATCTCACTGTCCCCTAGTGAGACAAGGGTCATTTCTGCGGGATCCCCACCCTCCTGTGGGCACCCCTCCTCCCCAAGCGCTACACTAGCCAACACTTTGGACTGTCCACCAGTGGGTGGCTGTGTCCCCTTCGGGCACTTGGGGTCCCCCTTAAAGTGACCTACCTGGTCACATGCATAACACTTGCGGGGGCCGGTCTCAACAGGCTTCCCTGTAGAGACCCCTTTCTTCTTATCACCGGGGGGCTGGGAACCTTTACCCTGGGTACTAGTTTGGGGCCCTTTAGAGAACTCCTGTGCTTTACCCTTGTCCCCCCACCTTTCTGCTGGGGACCCTGCCCACCTTTGGCTGAGTCTCCCCCAAACGCTTTCTTGTGGACCCTGGTACTCACCCAGCGGTCCGCTTCCATAGCAAGCTTCCTGGGGTCAGTTAGCTTACTATCCACTAGGTGCTGGCGCAGATCTGCAAAACATAGACTAGACAAGTGCTCCCATGCAATCAAGTTGTAGAGCCCCTGAAAATCTGTTACACTACTGCCCTTCACCCAACCATCCAGAGACCTGCAGAACACATCCACACATTCCAACCAAGTGTTGGCATCAGACTTCTTACTGGACCTGAACTGATCCCTGTACTTTTCAGGAGTAAGACCATACTTCGTGAGAAGGGCATCCTTCATGTCAGCATAGGTGAGGTGATACCCCTTACCCAAAGCTATCAGAGCATCCCTTGCTTCTTCAGGGAAAAGTGGCCACAATCCTGCTCCCCAATTCTCCTCAGGGACCCCATTCATGTGTATGGCTGCCTCATAACCCTGAAACCACCTTTGTATGTCATCCCCCTTCTTGAACTCCTTGCCTACGTTCTTGGGAATGTGCACAATCCTGTCTGCCTTTCTGGACGAATTGCTGCCACCATCTGAGCCTGACTTACTCCTAAGTTCTAGCTCCTTCAGTTCTCTCTCATGCTCTAAGAGCATCTTCCTCTCCTCTATGGCCAATCTCTTCTCCTCCCGCTCACTCTCCAGCCTGAGCTTCTGCAGCTCAAACTGCCTTGCCTCCCGCCTGTCCTCCAGCTCCTCTGGGGACAGACTGCTGCTGCCTGACCTGGCGGGTTCCCCCCTACCCAAAAGCACATCCACCCTGGAAATAGGCTCCTCCACCTCCTCACTGAGATCACCAGGCTGCCCATTGGCATGTCTGGCTGCTACCCAGGCCCTCAGCGCCTTCTGTAGCTCCTCCTTCCTTGTGAGGCCTTTAATTTGGACTTTCAGGTTTTTACAAATCGCTCGTAACTCCTTTACGGCGTAGGATTCCAACCTGTCCTCCTCAAAGATAACTTCCAGAGATGCAACGGATGATGCAATTGATTCAGGCATGACAAAAGTAGTGAGTTGAAAACTGGCAAGATCAAAAATAGGCCAAAAGAAAAAGAACCAGTATGTGGTACGTAATGGTCTGCGATATGGTAGTAGTGCACACCAATCACTGTAAGTCAAGTGCAAACACAAGTCCTATCCTCACCGCTGACAACCAATGTTAGAAATGGGATCTCTAGTTGGCAAGGGCTTGCACCTTTGTCCAAGTAGGGACCCTTCTTCCTAGTCAGGGTAAGGGTGTTACACTCGTGAAGTAACCCCTGCTCACCCTCGTGGTAGCTTGGCACGAGCAGTCAGGCTTAATTCAGAGGCAGTGTGTAAAGCATTTGCACATAACCAACAGTAATACAGTGTAAGCACTACAAACGGACACCACACCAGTTTAGAAAAATAACCAATATTTTATATACTCAAGACAAGACCAATTACGACAAAAATCCACAATACTATACTTTACGAATGAATACTTGATACGGTAACTTCTTCTTTGCAGGAATAGCACAAAAGCAAAGTTCGTACGAGTCGGTAGCTCCGTCCGAGCCTACCGTGATGCTGAAAACCACAGAGTCTAACAGTTCCAGCCGACCGCGTCGATACGGGCCAGCAGAGTCATGAACAGACTCGGTTACAGTACCTTTCTCGTTGTGGCTGGTACGGAGTGTACGAGCCGGTCGGCGTTCGTCGCGGTTGCGGTGCAAGACGGAGCGATGCAAGGTGCGGTGTCCCTCGATGCGGTGCAGGCAGCGGCTCGATGAGCGTCGTGCAGACGGAGTCGGTGAGTCCAAGGCGTGCGATGCAGGGTGAGACGATGCTCGATGCGGTGCTGACAGGTTGCGATGCAGGCGACCTAGCCGGAGTGCGGGAGCTGGCGTCGGACAGCGGTGCGAGTCGGAGCGGTGCGTCGCAGACGTGCGAGCGGTGCCCCAAATGCGGTGCGGTCACGACTCTTGAGCCAGTTGCAGCGACCGCGTCGGTCGGGTCCGGTTGGTTCAGTGAAGCGATGCGATGCGAACTGCGGTGCCCACAGGTCACGGTGCAAGCAGCGGCTCGATGTTGGCGGCGTCGGACGTCGCCCACGGTGAGACCAGGGTTGCGATGCGAAGCGGGGCGATGCGGTCTGCGGTGCAAACAGGTCACCGGCCAGGGATGGATTCGGTTGACGGAGTCGGTTGCAGTTCCCTTCCTCTGTGGCAACTGAAACAGCGTTCCAGAAGCGGTACCCAGAGGCTTGTGAAGTCTTTGTAGTCCCTGAGACTTCTTAACAGGAGGCCAGCTCGGTTCCAGGCCCTTGGAGATACTCAGCACAAGTTTGTAGAAAGTTCAGTCCAGTCCTTTCACTGCCCAAGGCAGAAGCAGCAGCTGCAGGCCAACCCAACAAAGCAACAACACAGCAAAGGGGCAGTACTCCTCCTGGCAGCTCTTCCAGCTCTTCGTCTTGGCAGGTTCCTTGATTCCAGCGAGATCTAAATTCATGGGGTCAGGGCCCCAATATTTATATCCCAAATTCCTTTGTTCTCTGAAGGCAGAGAGGCCTTTGCCTAGTCCAAACCAGTTCTGGAGCACTTTGTTGACAAGTCTCCGTCCCTTCTTTCAGTGAGTAGGCCAGGGACATCAGACGCACCACAGGAGGTGGAGCCAGCATTGTGGAGGGAAGGCACTGTCCTATTCAGGGCCCAGGTGCGACCCCTCCCACCCATCTACATGTAGATCTTGCTATTCAGCCCTGCGCTGACTCACCCTGTCTCCTGGCATCCCCCAGCCCCTGTCACTCACACTCCAGACAAGGAATACACAACCTCGCAGAGGCAGGCTTGGATGGTTAGACAAGAAAATACCCACTTTCTAAAAGTGGTATTTTCAAACACAGAATGTTAAAACCAACTTCACTAAAAGATGCATTTTATCATTCTGAGTCCAGGCATACTAAACTCGAATTTCTACCATGTTCCCGGGGTCAGTTAGGATTATAAGCTGTAATAATCAAAACTGCCCGTTCTGGCCTAGGGGGAACAGGTAGCCTTGCAATAGTGAAAAACGAACTAGGCTGTAATTCACTATCAGGACATGCCGCACACACCCGGGCATGTCCTACCTTTCGCATACACCGCACCCTGCCCACAGGGGTACCTTGGGCCTACCTTAGGGGTGACTAACATGTAGCAAAGGGAAGGTTTAGGGACTTGCAAGTGTGTGCACTTGCCAAGTCGACATGGCAGCCCCAGGCTGCGCACAGGCTCTGCGTTGGCAGGCCCGAGTTACACTTTACGGGCTGTTTGCGTGGGTGGCACAATCCAGTGCTGCAGCCCACCAACAGCATTTGGTCTATAGGCCCTGGCACTCGCAGTGCACTTTACAAGGGACTGACACATAAACCAAATAGGCCAATCATGGAAACACCAATCCATAACACATTTTATACAGGAGCACTTGCACTTTCCCACTGGACCGCAGTGAGGAAAGTGCGCAGAATCATTACACCAGCAAAAACAGAGTCAAAACCGGGAGGTCAGAAAGCAAAAAGTCAGGGGAAACACGCCAAAAGATGCCAAGTCTAACACATGTCCCCTCCAGCTGAAAGTAGGGAGAACTACCCAACCCCATTGGAGTTCTCTTCACTAAGGCGGAAGAACCTGGACAGACCATCTGCGTTGGCGTGTTCTGTACCAGGACGGTGTTCCACCGTAAAGTCCATTCCCTGTAGGGAGATGGACCACCTCAGCAGTTTTGGATTCTCACCCCTCATTTGCATCAACCATCTGAGGGGCCTGTGGTCTGTCTGAACCCGGAAGTGAGTCCCAAACAGGTATGGTCTCAACTTCTTCAGTGCCCAGACCACAGCAAAAGCTTCCCTTTCTATGGCACTCCACCTCTGTTCCCTGGGAAGTAGTCTCCTGCTAAGGAAGACTACAGGCTGATCCAGGCCCTCTTCGTTCAGTTGTGAGAGCACCGCTCCCACACCATGCTCTGAAGCGTCAGTCTGCACGACAAATTCTTTGGAGAAGTCAGGTGCCTTGAGCACGGGCGCCGTGCACATGGCTGCCTTCAGGGCATCAAAAGCTTTCTGGCAGGACTCAGTCCAGATCACTTTCCTGGGCTGCCTCTTAGAGGTCAGCTCTGTTAAGGGGGCAACGATGGTGCCATAGCCCTTAACAAATCTCCTATAGTAACCGGTGAGACCTAAGAAGGCTCTCACCTCTGTCTGGGTCTTGGGGGATTCCCAAGCCAGAATGGTGTCAATCTTGGGTTGTAGGGGCGCCACCTGGCCGCTTCCTACCTGGTGTCCCAAGTACACCACAGAACCCTGCCCGATCTGGCACTTACTGGCCTTGATCGTGAGGCCTGCACCTTGCAGAGCCCTCAACACTTTCTCAAGGTGCTGTAAATGTTCTTCCCAGCTGGAACTGAACACAGCAATGTCATCCAGGTAGGCGGCACTGAAATCCTCCAGCCCAGCCAACACCTGATTGACCAACCTCTGAAAGGTGGCAGGGGCATTCTTCAACCCAAAGGGCATCACCCGGAATTGGTAATGACCTTCTGGGGTTGAGAACGCTGATCTCTCCTTGGCCCCATCGGTTAAGGCAATCTGCCAGTACCCAGACGTCAAATCAAACGTGCTGAGGAACCGGGCAGCTCCCAACCGATCAATGAGCTCATCAGCTCTGGGGATGGGGTGCGCGTCAGTCCTGGTGACGGCATTGAGCCCACGGTAGTCCACACAAAACCGGAGTTCTGGAGTGGCACCGGGCGCCGCAGCCTTTGGGACCAAGACCACTGGGCTGGCCCAAGGACTGTGGGAGGGCTCAATCACCCCTAACGCCAACATCTTAGAGACCTCCTCCTTGATGCTGGCTCTGACCCGGTCAGTCAACCTGTAAATTTTGTGCTTCACAGGAGGGCTGTCACCGGTGTCCACGTCATGGGTACACCAGTGAGTAACACCGGGGGTCAGAGAGAACAGTGGGGCGAACTGTCCCAACAACTGGCGACAGTCCCCCTGCTGCTCCTGAGTCAGAGTAGGGGAGAGGATCACACCCTCTACTGACCCATCATGCTCCTTGGTAGACAGGAGGTCAGGGAGAGGCTCGCTCTCCTCTTCCACCCCATCATCTGTCGCCAAGAGCATACTCACTTCGGACCTCTCGAAGTGGGGCTTGAGGCGGTTCACGTGAAGGACCCTCAAAGGGTTCCTTGGAGCCTGCAAATCCACCAGGTAGGTGACGTCACTTTTGCGCTCCTTTACCTCATATGGCCCAGTCCACTTGTCCTGCAAGGCACAAGGTGCCACTGGGGCCATGACCCACACTTTTTGCCCAGGTTGAAATTCGACCAGAGTGGCGTTCTGGTCATACCATCTCTTCATTTCTTCCTGGCTTGCTTCTAGGTTCGCCTGAGCGAGTTTCCTGAAGCGGGCAGTTTGGTTTCTAAAGGCCAGCATGTAGCTAAATACATCCTGGGGAGTTTTCCTGGGAGCCGCCTCCCAGCCTTCCTTTACCAAACTCAGAGGTCCTCTGACAGGGTGGCCATACAGGAGCTCAAAGGGGCTGTACCCAAGAGACTTCTGAGGCACCTCCCTGTATGCAAAGAGTAGGCATGGCAAGAGGACGTCCCACTTACGCCTCATGGGTTCTGTTAGACCCTTGATCATGCCTTTCAAGGTCTGGTTGAATCTCTCCACCAGACCGTTTCCTTGTGGGTGGTAAGGAGTGGTGAACTTGTAGGTTACACCACACTCCTTCCACAGGGATGTCATATACTTCGATATGAAATTGGTCCCCCTATCAGAAACCACCTCTCTGGGGAATCCCACACGGGAAAAGATCCCCATTAACGCCCGGCCCACCACTGGCGCCGTCGTTGTCCTGAGAGGGATTGCCTCCGGGTACCGGGTGGCATGGTCCACCAAGACCAGGATGTACCTGTTGCCCATGGCTGTCTTGGGATCCAGTGGCCCCACAATATCCATCCCTACCCTTTCAAAGGGTGTTCCAACAACAGGAAAAGGTTGGAGAGGAGCTTTGACCTTCCTCCCACTCTTACCACTTGCCTGGCAAGTTTGGCAAGACCTACAGTGTGCATCTGACTGCCTTCGCATTTGGGGCCAAAAGAAGTGGGTGACAAGCCTGTCAAAGGTCTTGTCCTGCCCCAAATGTCCTGCCAAAGGCACGTCATGAGCCAGACCCAGTAGGAAGGTCCTGAAGCGCTGGGGTACCACCAGCACACGGGCTGACCCAGGCTCAGCAACCTTAGGCTCACTGTATAGGAGACCACTCTCCCAGTAGATCAGATGTGACCCGGACTGATTACCAGCTGCCTGGTCTGCAGCCTGCCGCCGCAGACCCTCCAGAGTAGGGCACTCGTTCTGCTCCCTGCAGAACTCCTCCCTGGTGGGACCCCCTTCTTGCTGCCAATGGGTCAGCTCAGAGATGTCTCCCAGTTCGGCTACCTGCTCCCCTGTAGGCACCGGGGCGTCCCCCTCGAGGTCCGCCTCCTCCCGGTCCGTGGGAACTTCGGGGGCCGGTTTCCCGCGCCCCCTGCCCTTTCTCTTGGCAGGGACTTGGGCCACTGTTTCAGGCTCCAAGTCCTCTTGATCACCCTTTCTGGCTGCCATTGACCGAGTAGACACGCATGCCCACTCTGGCAACCCAAGCATCTCCAAGTGAGACCTGAGCTCAACCTCCTTCCATGAGGACTGCTCCAGGTCGTTTCCTAGCAGACAATCTACAGGCATGGTAGGGCTCACAACCACCCTCAAGGGACCTGAGACCCCCCCCCATTCAAAGGGAACCTGCGCCACCATACATTGGCGCTCTGAGTTGTCTACAGCAACTACTTGGTGGAATGCTCCTGGGACTACTTGCTTCTCAGACACCAGGTGACACCGGACTGAGGTCACACTGGCTCCAGTATCTCTGAGAGCCTCTACCCTGTTCCCATTAATGGTCACCCAGGTGCTATATTTCTTTGTGTTAGGGGGCACCTGGTTTCCTGGGACCATCTCACTGTCCCCTAGTGAGACAAGGGTCATTTCTGCGGGATCCCCACCCTCCTGTGGGCACCCCTCCTCCCCAAGCGCTACACTAGCCAACACTTTGGACTGTCCACCAGTGGGTGGCTGTGTCCCCTTCGGGCACTTGGGGTCCCCCTTAAAGTGACCTACCTGGTCACATGCATAACACTTGCGGGGGCCGGTCTCAACAGGCTTCCCTGTAGAGACCCCTTTCTTCTTATCACCGGGGGGCTGGGAACCTTTACCCTGGGTACTAGTTTGGGGCCCTTTAGAGAACTCCTGTGCTTTACCCTTGTCCCCCCACCTTTCTGCTGGGGACCCTGCCCACCTTTGGCTGAGTCTCCCCCAAACGCTTTCTTGTGGACCCTGGTACTCACCCAGCGGTCCGCTTCCATAGCAAGCTTCCTGGGGTCAGTTAGCTTACTATCCACTAGGTGCTGGCGCAGATCTGCAAAACATAGACTAGACAAGTGCTCCCATGCAATCAAGTTGTAGAGCCCCTGAAAATCTGTTACACTACTGCCCTTCACCCAACCATCCAGAGACCTGCAGAACACATCCACACATTCCAACCAAGTGTTGGCATCAGACTTCTTACTGGACCTGAACTGATCCCTGTACTTTTCAGGAGTAAGACCATACTTCGTGAGAAGGGCATCCTTCATGTCAGCATAGGTGAGGTGATACCCCTTACCCAAAGCTATCAGAGCATCCCTTGCTTCTTCAGGGAAAAGTGGCCACAATCCTGCTCCCCAATTCTCCTCAGGGACCCCATTCATGTGTATGGCTGCCTCATAACCCTGAAACCACCTTTGTATGTCATCCCCCTTCTTGAACTCCTTGCCTACGTTCTTGGGAATGTGCACAATCCTGTCTGCCTTTCTGGACGAATTGCTGCCACCATCTGAGCCTGACTTACTCCTAAGTTCTAGCTCCTTCAGTTCTCTCTCATGCTCTAAGAGCATCTTCCTCTCCTCTATGGCCAATCTCTTCTCCTCCCGCTCACTCTCCAGCCTGAGCTTCTGCAGCTCAAACTGCCTTGCCTCCCGCCTGTCCTCCAGCTCCTCTGGGGACAGACTGCTGCTGCCTGACCTGGCGGGTTCCCCCCTACCCAAAAGCACATCCACCCTGGAAATAGGCTCCTCCACCTCCTCACTGAGATCACCAGGCTGCCCATTGGCATGTCTGGCTGCTACCCAGGCCCTCAGCGCCTTCTGTAGCTCCTCCTTCCTTGTGAGGCCTTTAATTTGGACTTTCAGGTTTTTACAAATCGCTCGTAACTCCTTTACGGCGTAGGATTCCAACCTGTCCTCCTCAAAGATAACTTCCAGAGATGCAACGGATGATGCAATTGATTCAGGCATGACAAAAGTAGTGAGTTGAAAACTGGCAAGATCAAAAATAGGCCAAAAGAAAAAGAACCAGTATGTGGTACGTAATGGTCTGCGATATGGTAGTAGTGCACACCAATCACTGTAAGTCAAGTGCAAACACAAGTCCTATCCTCACCGCTGACAACCAATGTTAGAAATGGGATCTCTAGTTGGCAAGGGCTTGCACCTTTGTCCAAGTAGGGACCCTTCTTCCTAGTCAGGGTAAGGGTGTTACACTCGTGAAGTAACCCCTGCTCACCCTCGTGGTAGCTTGGCACGAGCAGTCAGGCTTAATTCAGAGGCAGTGTGTAAAGCATTTGCACATAACCAACAGTAATACAGTGTAAGCACTACAAACGGACACCACACCAGTTTAGAAAAATAACCAATATTTTATATACTCAAGACAAGACCAATTACGACAAAAATCCACAATACTATACTTTACGAATGAATGCTTGATACGGTAACTTCTTCTTTGCAGGAATAGCACAAAAGCAAAGTTCGTACGAGTCGGTAGCTCCGTCCGAGCCTACCGTGATGCTGAAAACCACAGAGTCTAACAGTTCCAGCCGACCGCGTCGATACGGGCCAGCAGAGTCATGAACAGACTCGGTTACAGTACCTTTCTCGTTGTGGCTGGTACGGAGTGTACGAGCCGGTCGGCGTTCGTCGCGGTTGCGGTGCAAGACGGAGCGATGCAAGGTGCGGTGTCCCTCGATGCGGTGCAGGCAGCGGCTCGATGAGCGTCGTGCAGACGGAGTCGGTGAGTCCAAGGCGTGCGATGCAGGGTGAGACGATGCTCGATGCGGTGCTGACAGGTTGCGATGCAGGCGACCTAGCCGGAGTGCGGGAGCTGGCGTCGGACAGCGGTGCGAGTCGGAGCGGTGCGTCGCAGACGTGCGAGCGGTGCCCCAAATGCGGTGCGGTCACGACTCTTGAGCCAGTTGCAGCGACCGCGTCGGTCGGGTCCGGTTGGTTCAGTGAAGCGATGCGATGCGAACTGCGGTGCCCACAGGTCACGGTGCAAGCAGCGGCTCGATGTTGGCGGCGTCGGACGTCGCCCACGGTGAGACCAGGGTTGCGATGCGAAGCGGGGCGATGCGGTCTGCGGTGCAAACAGGTCACCGGCCAGGGATGGATTCGGTTGACGGAGTCGGTTGCAGTTCCCTTCCTCTGTGGCAACTGAAACAGCGTTCCAGAAGCGGTACCCAGAGGCTTGTGAAGTCTTTGTAGTCCCTGAGACTTCTTAACAGGAGGCCAGCTCGGTTCCAGGCCCTTGGAGATACTCAGCACAAGTTTGTAGAAAGTTCAGTCCAGTCCTTTCACTGCCCAAGGCAGAAGCAGCAGCTGCAGGCCAACCCAACAAAGCAACAACACAGCAAAGGGGCAGTACTCCTCCTGGCAGCTCTTCCAGCTCTTCGTCTTGGCAGGTTCCTTGATTCCAGCGAGATCTAAATTCATGGGGTCAGGGCCCCAATATTTATATCCCAAATTCCTTTGTTCTCTGAAGGCAGAGAGGCCTTTGCCTAGTCCAAACCAGTTCTGGAGCACTTTGTTGACAAGTCTCCGTCCCTTCTTTCAGTGAGTAGGCCAGGGACATCAGACGCACCACAGGAGGTGGAGCCAGCATTGTGGAGGGAAGGCACTGTCCTATTCAGGGCCCAGGTGCGACCCCTCCCACCCATCTACATGTAGATCTTGCTATTCAGCCCTGCGCTGACTCACCCTGTCTCCTGGCATCCCCCAGCCCCTGTCACTCACACTCCAGACAAGGAATACACAACCTCGCAGAGGCAGGCTTGGATGGTTAGACAAGAAAATACCCACTTTCTAAAAGTGGTATTTTCAAACACAGAATGTTAAAACCAACTTCACTAAAAGATGCATTTTATCATTCTGAGTCCAGGCATACTAAACTCGAATTTCTACCATGTTCCCGGGGTCAGTTAGGATTATAAGCTGTAATAATCAAAACTGCCCGTTCTGGCCTAGGGGGAACAGGTAGCCTTGCAATAGTGAAAAACGAACTAGGCTGTAATTCACTATCAGGACATGCCGCACACACCCGGGCATGTCCTACCTTTCGCATACACCGCACCCTGCCCACAGGGGTACCTTGGGCCTACCTTAGGGGTGACTAACATGTAGCAAAGGGAAGGTTTAGGGACTTGCAAGTGTGGGCACTTGCCAAGTCGACATGGCAGCCCCAGGCTGCGCACAGGCTCTGCGTTGGCAGGCCCGAGTTACACTTTACGGGCTGTTTGCGTGGGTGGCACAATCCAGTGCTGCAGCCCACCAACAGCATTTGGTCTATAGGCCCTGGCACTCGCAGTGCACTTTACAAGGGACTGACACATAAACCAAATAGGCCAATCATGGAAACACCAATCCATAACACATTTTATACAGGAGCACTTGCACTTTCCCACTGGACCGCAGTGAGGAAAGTGCGCAGAATCATTACACCAGCAAAAACAGAGTCAAAACCGGGAGGTCAGAAAGCAAAAAGTCAGGGGAAACACGCCAAAAGATGCCAAGTCTAACACATGTCCCCTCCAGCTGAAAGTAGGGAGAACTACCCAACCCCATTGGAGTTCTCTTCACTAAGGCGGAAGAACCTGGACAGACCATCTGCGTTGGCGTGTTCTGTACCAGGACGGTGTTCCACCGTAAAGTCCATTCCCTGTAGGGAGATGGACCACCTCAGCAGTTTTGGATTCTCACCCCTCATTTGCATCAACCATCTGAGGGGCCTGTGGTCTGTCTGAACCCGGAAGTGAGTCCCAAACAGGTATGGTCTCAACTTCTTCAGTGCCCAGACCACAGCAAAAGCTTCCCTTTCTATGGCACTCCACCTCTGTTCCCTGGGAAGTAGTCTCCTGCTAAGGAAGACTACAGGCTGATCCAGGCCCTCTTCGTTCAGTTGTGAGAGCACCGCTCCCACACCATGCTCTGAAGCGTCAGTCTGCACGACAAATTCTTTGGAGAAGTCAGGTGCCTTGAGCACGGGCGCCGTGCACATGGCTGCCTTCAGGGCATCAAAAGCTTTCTGGCAGGACTCAGTCCAGATCACTTTCCTGGGCTGCCTCTTAGAGGTCAGCTCTGTTAAGGGGGCAACGATGGTGCCATAGCCCTTAACAAATCTCCTATAGTAACCGGTGAGACCTAAGAAGGCTCTCACCTCTGTCTGGGTCTTGGGGGTTCCCAAGCCAGAATGGTGTCAATCTTGGGTTGTAGGGGCGCCACCTGGCCGCTTCCTACCTGGTGTCCCAAGTACACCACAGAACCCTGCCCGATCTGGCACTTACTGGCCTTGATCGTGAGGCCTGCACCTTGCAGAGCCCTCAACACTTTCTCAAGGTGCTGTAAATGTTCTTCCCAGCTGGAACTGAACACAGCAATGTCATCCAGGTAGGCGGCACTGAAATCCTCCAGCCCAGCCAACACCTGATTGACCAACCTCTGAAAGGTGGCAGGGGCATTCTTCAACCCAAAGGGCATCACCCGGAATTGGTAATGACCTTCTGGGGTTGAGAACGCTGATCTCTCCTTGGCCCCATCGGTTAAGGCAATCTGCCAGTACCCAGACGTCAAATCAAACGTGCTGAGGAACCGGGCAGCTCCCAACCGATCAATGAGCTCATCAGCTCTGGGGATGGGGTGCGCGTCAGTCCTGGTGACGGCATTGAGCCCACGGTAGTCCACACAAAACCGGAGTTCTGGAGTGGCACCGGGCGCCGCAGCCTTTGGGACCAAGACCACTGGGCTGGCCCAAGGACTGTGGGAGGGCTCAATCACCCCTAACGCCAACATCTTAGAGACCTCCTCCTTGATGCTGGCTCTGACCCGGTCAGTCAACCTGTAAATCTTGTGCTTCACAGGATGGCTGTCACCGGTGTCCACGTCATGGGTACACCAGTGAGTAACACCGGGGGTCAGAGAGAACAGTGGGGCGAACTGTCCCAACAACTGGCGACAGTCCCCCTGCTGCTCCTGAGTCAGAGTAGGGGAGAGGATCACACCCTCTACTGACCCATCATGCTCCTTGGTAGACAGGAGGTCAGGGAGAGGCTCGCTCTCCTCTTCCACCCCATCATCTGTCGCCAAGAGCATACTCACTTCGGACCTCTCGAAGTGGGGCTTGAGGCGGTTCACGTGAAGGACCCTCAAAGGGTTCCTTGGAGCCTGCAAATCCACCAGGTAGGTGACGTCACTTTTGCGCTCCTTTACCTCATATGGCCCAGTCCACTTGTCCTGCAAGGCACAAGGTGCCACTGGGGCCATGACCCACACTTTTTGCCCAGGTTGAAATTCGACCAGAGTGGCGTTCTGGTCATACCATCTCTTCATTTCTTCCTGGCTTGCTTCTAGGTTCGCCTGAGCGAGTTTCCTGAAGCGGGCAGTTTGGTTTCTAAAGGCCAGCATGTAGCTAAATACATCCTGGGGAGTTTTCCTGGGAGCCGCCTCCCAGCCTTCCTTTACCAAACTCAGAGGTCCTCTGACAGGGTGGCCATACAGGAGCTCAAAGGGGCTGTACCCAAGAGACTTCTGAGGCACCTCCCTGTATGCAAAGAGTAGGCATGGCAAGAGGACGTCCCACTTACGCCTCATGGGTTCTGTTAGACCCTTGATCATGCCTTTCAAGGTCTGGTTGAATCTCTCCACCAGACCGTTTCCTTGTGGGTGGTAAGGAGTGGTGAACTTGTAGGTTACACCACACTCCTTCCACAGGGATGTCATATACTTCGATATGAAATTGGTCCCCCTATCAGAAACCACCTCTCTGGGGAATCCCACACGGGAAAAGATCCCCATTAACGCCCGGCCCACCACTGGCGCCGTCGTTGTCCTGAGAGGGATTGCCTCCGGGTACCGGGTGGCATGGTCCACCAAGACCAGGATGTACCTGTTGCCCATGGCTGTCTTGGGATCCAGTGGCCCCACAATATCCATCCCTACCCTTTCAAAGGGTGTTCCAACAACAGGAAAAGGTTGGAGAGGAGCTTTGACCTTCCTCCCACTCTTACCACTTGCCTGGCAAGTTTGGCAAGACCTACAGTGTGCATCTGACTGCCTTCGCATTTGGGGCCAAAAGAAGTGGGTGACAAGCCTGTCAAAGGTCTTGTCCTGCCCCAAATGTCCTGCCAAAGGCACGTCATGAGCCAGACCCAGTAGGAAGGTCCTGAAGCGCTGGGGTACCACCAGCACACGGGCTGACCCAGGCTCAGCAACCTTAGGCTCACTGTATAGGAGACCACTCTCCCAGTAGATCAGATGTGACCCGGACTGATTACCAGCTGCCTGGTCTGCAGCCTGCCGCCGCAGACCCTCCAGAGTAGGGCACTCGTTCTGCTCCCTGCAGAACTCCTCCCTGGTGGGACCCCCTTCTTGCTGCCAATGGGTCAGCTCAGAGATGTCTCCCAGTTCGGCTACCTGCTCCCCTGTAGGCACCGGGGCGTCCCCCTCGAGGTCCGCCTCCTCCCGGTCCGTGGGAACTTCGGGGGCCGGTTTCCCGCGCCCCCTGCCCTTTCTCTTGGCAGGGACTTGGGCCACTGTTTCAGGCTCCAAGTCCTCTTGATCACCCTTTCTGGCTGCCATTGACCGAGTAGACACGCATGCCCACTCTGGCAACCCAAGCATCTCCAAGTGAGACCTGAGCTCAACCTCCTTCCATGAGGACTGCTCCAGGTCGTTTCCTAGCAGACAATCTACAGGCATGGTAGGGCTCACAACCACCCTCAAGGGACCTGAGACCCCCCCCATTCAAAGGGAACCTGCGCCACCATACATTGGCGCTCTGAGTTGTCTACAGCAACTACTTGGTGGAATGCTCCTGGGACTACTTGCTTCTCAGACACCAGGTGACACCGGACTGAGGTCACACTGGCTCCAGTATCTCTGAGAGCCTCTACCCTGTTCCCATTAATGGTCACCCAGGTGCTATATTTCTTTGTGTTAGGGGGCACCTGGTTTCCTGGGACCATCTCACTGTCCCCTAGTGAGACAAGGGTCATTTCTGCGGGATCCCCACCCTCCTGTGGGCACCCCTCCTCCCCAAGCGCGACACTAGCCAACACTTTGGACTGTCCACCAGTGGGTGGCTGTGTCCCCTTCGGGCACTTGGGGTCCCCCTTAAAGTGACCTACCTGGTCACATGCATAACACTTGCGGGGGCCGGTCTCAACAGGCTTCCCTGTAGAGACCCCTTTCTTCTTATCACCGGGGGCTGGGAACCTTTACCCTGGGTACTAGTTTGGGGCCCTTTAGAGAACTCCTGTGCTTTACCCTTGTCCCCCCACCTTTCTGCTGGGGACCCTGCCCACCTTTGGCTGAGTCTCCCCCAAACGCTTTCTTGTGGACCCTGGTACTCACCCAGCGGTCCGCTTCCATAGCAAGCTTCCTGGGGTCAGTTAGCTTACTATCCACTAGGTGCTGGCGCAGATCTGCAAAACATAGACTAGACAAGTGCTCCCATGCAATCAAGTTGTAGAGCCCCTGAAAATCTGTTACACTACTGCCCTTCACCCAACCATCCAGAGACCTGCAGAACACATCCACACATTCCAACCAAGTGTTGGCATCAGACTTCTTACTGGACCTGAACTGATCCCTGTACTTTTCAGGAGTAAGACCATACTTCGTGAGAAGGGCATCCTTCATGTCAGCATAGGTGAGGTGATACCCCTTACCCAAAGCTATCAGAGCATCCCTTGCTTCTTCAGGGAAAAGTGGCCACAATCCTGCTCCCCAATTCTCCTCAGGGACCCCATTCATGTGTATGGCTGCCTCATAACCCTGAAACCACCTTTGTATGTCATCCCCCTTCTTGAACTCCTTGCCTACGTTCTTGGGAATGTGCACAATCCTGTCTGCCTTTCTGGACGAATTGCTGCCACCATCTGAGCCTGACTTACTCCTAAGTTCTAGCTCCTTCAGTTCTCTCTCATGCTCTAAGAGCATCTTCCTCTCCTCTATGGCCAATCTCTTCTCCTCCCGCTCACTCTCCAGCCTGAGCTTCTGCAGCTCAAACTGCCTTGCCTCCCGCCTGTCCTCCAGCTCCTCTGGGGACAGACTGCTGCTGCCTGACCTGGCGGGTTCCCCCTACCCAAAAGCACATCCACCCTGGAAATAGGCTCCTCCACCTCCTCACTGAGATCACCAGGCTGCCCATTGGCATGTCTGGCTGCTACCCAGGCCCTCAGCGCCTTCTGTAGCTCCTCCTTCCTTGTGAGGCCTTTAATTTGGACTTTCAGGTTTTTACAAATCGCTCGTAACTCCTTTACGGCGTAGGATTCCAACCTGTCCTCCTCAAAGATAACTTCCAGAGATGCAACGGATGATGCAATTGATTCAGGCATGACAAAAGTAGTGAGTTGAAAACTGGCAAGATCAAAAATAGGCCAAAAGAAAAAGAACCAGTATGTGGTACGTAATGGTCTGCGATATGGTAGTAGTGCACACCAATCACTGTAAGTCAAGTGCAAACACAAGTCCTATCCTCACCGCTGACAACCAATGTTAGAAATGGGATCTCTAGTTGGCAAGGGCTTGCACCTTTGTCCAAGTAGGGACCCTTCTTCCTAGTCAGGGTAAGGGTGTTACACTCGTGAAGTAACCCCTGCTCACCCTCGTGGTAGCTTGGCACGAGCAGTCAGGCTTAATTCAGAGGCAGTGTGTAAAGCATTTGCACATAACCAACAGTAATACAGTGTAAGCACTACAAACGGACACCACACCAGTTTAGAAAAATAACCAATATTTTATATACTCAAGACAAGACCAATTACGACAAAAATCCACAATACTATACTTTACGAATGAATGCTTGATACGGTAACTTCTTCTTTGCAGGAATAGCACAAAAGCAAAGTTCGTACGAGTCGGTAGCTCCGTCCGAGCCTACCGTGATGCTGAAAACCACAGAGTCTAACAGTTCCAGCCGACCGCGTCGATACGGGCCAGCAGAGTCATGAACAGACTCGGTTACAGTACCTTTCTCGTTGTGGCTGGTACGGAGTGTACGAGCCGGTCGGCGTTCGTCGCGGTTGCGGTGCAAGACGGAGCGATGCAAGGTGCGGTGTCCCTCGATGCGGTGCAGGCAGCGGCTCGATGAGCGTCGTGCAGACGGAGTCGGTGAGTCCAAGGCGTGCGATGCAGGGTGAGACGATGCTCGATGCGGTGCTGACAGGTTGCGATGCAGGCGACCTAGCCGGAGTGCGGGAGCTGGCGTCGGACAGCGGTGCGAGTCGGAGCGGTGCGTCGCAGACGTGCGAGCGGTGCCCCAAATGCGGTGCGGTCACGACTCTTGAGCCAGTTGCAGCGACCGCGTCGGTCGGGTCCGGTTGGTTCAGTGAAGCGATGCGATGCGAACTGCGGTGCCCACAGGTCACGGTGCAAGCAGCGGCTCGATGTTGGCGGCGTCGGACGTCGCCCACGGTGAGACCAGGGTTGCGATGCGAAGCGGGGCGATGCGGTCTGCGGTGCAAACAGGTCACCGGCCAGGGATGGATTCGGTTGACGGAGTCGGTTGCAGTTCCCTTCCTCTGTGGCAACTGAAACAGCGTTCCAGAAGCGGTACCCAGAGGCTTGTGAAGTCTTTGTAGTCCCTGAGACTTCTTAACAGGAGGCCAGCTCGGTTCCAGGCCCTTGGAGATACTCAGCACAAGTTTGTAGAAAGTTCAGTCCAGTCCTTTCACTGCCCAAGGCAGAAGCAGCAGCTGCAGGCCAACCCAACAAAGCAACAACACAGCAAAGGGGCAGTACTCCTCCTGGCAGCTCTTCCAGCTCTTCGTCTTGGCAGGTTCCTTGATTCCAGCGAGATCTAAATTCATGGGGTCAGGGCCCCAATATTTATATCCCAAATTCCTTTGTTCTCTGAAGGCAGAGAGGCCTTTGCCTAGTCCAAACCAGTTCTGGAGCACTTTGTTGACAAGTCTCCGTCCCTTCTTTCAGTGAGTAGGCCAGGGACATCAGACGCACCACAGGAGGTGGAGCCAGCATTGTGGAGGGAAGGCACTGTCCTATTCAGGGCCCAGGTGCGACCCCTCCCACCCATCTACATGTAGATCTTGCTATTCAGCCCTGCGCTGACTCACCCTGTCTCCTGGCATCCCCCAGCCCCTGTCACTCACACTCCAGACAAGGAATACACAACCTCGCAGAGGCAGGCTTGGATGGTTAGACAAGAAAATACCCACTTTCTAAAAGTGGTATTTTCAAACACAGAATGTTAAAACCAACTTCACTAAAAGATGCATTTTATCATTCTGAGTCCAGGCATACTAAACTCGAATTTCTACCATGTTCCCGGGGTCAGTTAGGATTATAAGCTGTAATAATCAAAACTGCCCGTTCTGGCCTAGGGGGAACAGGTAGCCTTGCAATAGTGAAAAACGAACTAGGCTGTAATTCACTATCAGGACATGCCGCACACACCCGGGCATGTCCTACCTTTCGCATACACCGCACCCTGCCCACAGGGGTACCTTGGGCCTACCTTAGGGGTGACTAACATGTAGCAAAGGGAAGGTTTAGGGACTTGCAAGTGTGTGCACTTGCCAAGTCGACATGGCAGCCCCAGGCTGCGCACAGGCTCTGCGTTGGCAGGCCCGAGTTACACTTTACGGGCTGTTTGCGTGGGTGGCACAATCCAGTGCTGCAGCCCACCAACAGCATTTGGTCTATAGGCCCTGGCACTCGCAGTGCACTTTACAAGGGACTGACACATAAACCAAATAGGCCAATCATGGAAACACCAATCCATAACACATTTTATACAGGAGCACTTGCACTTTCCCACTGGACCGCAGTGAGGAAAGTGCGCAGAATCATTACACCAGCAAAAACAGAGTCAAAACCGGGAGGTCAGAAAGCAAAAAGTCAGGGGAAACACGCCAAAAGATGCCAAGTCTAACACATGTCCCCTCCAGCTGAAAGTAGGGAGAACTACCCAACCCCATTGGAGTTCTCTTCACTAAGGCGGAAGAACCTGGACAGACCATCTGCGTTGGCGTGTTCTGTACCAGGACGGTGCTCCACCGTAAAGTCCATTCCCTGTAGGGAGATGGACCACCTCAGCAGTTTTGGATTCTCACCCCTCATTTGCATCAACCATCTGAGGGGCCTGTGGTCTGTCTGAACCCGGAAGTGAGTCCCAAACAGGTATGGTCTCAACTTCTTCAGTGCCCAGACCACAGCAAAAGCTTCCCTTTCTATGGCACTCCACCTCTGTTCCCTGGGAAGTAGTCTCCTGCTAAGGAAGACTACAGGCTGATCCAGGCCCTCTTCGTTCAGTTGTGAGAGCACCGCTCCCACACCATGCTCTGAAGCGTCAGTCTGCACGACAAATTCTTTGGAGAAGTCAGGTGCCTTGAGCACGGGCGCCGTGCACATGGCTGCCTTCAGGGCATCAAAAGCTTTCTGGCAGGACTCAGTCCAGATCACTTTCCTGGGCTGCCTCTTAGAGGTCAGCTCTGTTAAGGGGGCAACGATGGTGCCATAGCCCTTAACAAATCTCCTATAGTAACCGGTGAGACCTAAGAAGGCTCTCACCTCTGTCTGGGTCTTGGGGGGTTCCCAAGCCAGAATGGTGTCAATCTTGGGTTGTAGGGGCGCCACCTGGCCGCTTCCTACCTGGTGTCCCAAGTACACCACAGAACCCTGCCCGATCTGGCACTTACTGGCCTTGATCGTGAGGCCTGCACCTTGCAGAGCCCTCAACACTTTCTCAAGGTGCTGTAAATGTTCTTCCCAGCTGGAACTGAACACAGCAATGTCATCCAGGTAGGCGGCACTGAAATCCTCCAGCCCAGCCAACACCTGATTGACCAACCTCTGAAAGGTGGCAGGGGCATTCTTCAACCCAAAGGGCATCACCCGGAATTGGTAATGACCTTCTGGGGTTGAGAACGCTGATCTCTCCTTGGCCCCATCGGTTAAGGCAATCTGCCAGTACCCAGACGTTAAATCAAACGTGCTGAGGAACCGGGCAGCTCCCAACCGATCAATGAGCTCATCAGCTCTGGGGATGGGGTGCGCGTCAGTCCTGGTGACGGCATTGAGCCCACGGTAGTCCACACAAAACCGGAGTTCTGGAGTGGCACCGGGCGCCGCAGCCTTTGGGACCAAGACCACTGGGCTGGCCCAAGGACTGTGGGAGGGCTCAATCACCCCTAACGCCAACATCTTAGAGACCTCCTCCTTGATGCTGGCTCTGACCCGGTCAGTCAACCTGTAAATTTTGTGCTTCACAGGATGGCTGTCACCGGTGTCCACGTCATGGGTACACCAGTGAGTAACACCGGGGGTCAGAGAGAACAGTGGGGCGAACTGTCCCAACAACTGGCGACAGTCCCCCTGCTGCTCCTGAGTCAGAGTAGGGGAGAGGATCACACCCTCTACTGACCCATCATGCTCCTTGGTAGACAGGAGGTCAGGGAGAGGCTCGCTCTCCTCTTCCACCCCATCATCTGTCGCCAAGAGCATACTCACTTCGGACCTCTCGAAGTGGGGCTTGAGGCGGTTCACGTGAAGGACCCTCAAAGGGTTCCTTGGAGCCTGCAAATCCACCAGGTAGGTGACGTCACTTTTGCGCTCCTTTACCTCATATGGCCCAGTCCACTTGTCCTGCAAGGCACAAGGTGCCACTGGGGCCATGACCCACACTTTTTGCCCAGGTTGAAATTCGACCAGAGTGGCGTTCTGGTCATACCATCTCTTCATTTCTTCCTGGCTTGCTTCTAGGTTCGCCTGAGCGAGTTTCCTGAAGCGGGCAGTTTGGTTTCTAAAGGCCAGCATGTAGCTAAATACATCCTGGGGAGTTTTCCTGGGAGCCGCCTCCCAGCCTTCCTTTACCAAACTCAGAGGTCCTCTGACAGGGTGGCCATACAGGAGCTCAAAGGGGCTGTACCCAAGAGACTTCTGAGGCACCTCCCTGTATGCAAAGAGTAGGCATGGCAAGAGGACGTCCCACTTACGCCTCATGGGTTCTGTTAGACCCTTGATCATGCCTTTCAAGGTCTGGTTGAATCTCTCCACCAGACCGTTTCCTTGTGGGTGGTAAGGAGTGGTGAACTTGTAGGTTACACCACACTCCTTCCACAGGGATGTCATATACTTCGATATGAAATTGGTCCCCCTATCAGAAACCACCTCTCTGGGGAATCCCACACGGGAAAAGATCCCCATTAACGCCCGGCCCACCACTGGCGCCGTCGTTGTCCTGAGAGGGATTGCCTCCGGGTACCGGGTGGCATGGTCCACCAAGACCAGGATGTACCTGTTGCCCATGGCTGTCTTGGGATCCAGTGGCCCCACAATATCCATCCCTACCCTTTCAAAGGGTGTTCCAACAACAGGAAAAGGTTGGAGAGGAGCTTTGACCTTCCTCCCACTCTTACCACTTGCCTGGCAAGTTTGGCAAGACCTACAGTGTGCATCTGACTGCCTTCGCATTTGGGGCCAAAAGAAGTGGGTGACAAGCCTGTCAAAGGTCTTGTCCTGCCCCAAATGTCCTGCCAAAGGCACGTCATGAGCCAGACCCAGTAGGAAGGTCCTGAAGCGCTGGGGTACCACCAGCACACGGGCTGACCCAGGCTCAGCAACCTTAGGCTCACTGTATAGGAGACCACTCTCCCAGTAGATCAGATGTGACCCGGACTGATTACCAGCTGCCTGGTCTGCAGCCTGCCGCCGCAGACCCTCCAGAGTAGGGCACTCGTTCTGCTCCCTGCAGAACTCCTCCCTGGTGGGACCCCCTTCTTGCTGCCAATGGGTCAGCTCAGAGATGTCTCCCAGTTCGGCTACCTGCTCCCCTGTAGGCACCGGGGCGTCCCCTCGAGGTCCGCCTCCTCCCGGTCCGTGGGAACTTCGGGGGCCGGTTTCCCGCGCCCCCTGCCCTTTCTCTTGGCAGGGACTTGGGCCACTGTTTCAGGCTCCAAGTCCTCTTGATCACCCTTTCTGGCTGCCATTGACCGAGTAGACACGCATGCCCACTCTGGCAACCCAAGCATCTCCAAGTGAGACCTGAGCTCAACCTCCTTCCATGAGGACTGCTCCAGGTCGTTTCCTAGCAGACAATCTACAGGCATGGTAGGGCTCACAACCACCCTCAAGGGACCTGAGACCCCCCCCATTCAAAGGGAACCTGCGCCACCATACACTGGCGCTCTGAGTTGTCGACAGCAACTACTTGGTGGAATGCTCCTGGGACTACTTGCTTCTCAGACACCAGGTGACACCGGACTGAGGTCACACTGGCTCCAGTATCTCTGAGAGCCTCTACCCTGTTCCCATTAATGGTCACCCAGGTGCTATATTTCTTTGTGTTAGGGGGCACCTGGTTTCCTGGGACCATCTCACTGTCCCCTAGTGAGACAAGGGTCATTTCTGCGGGATCCCCACCCTCCTGTGGGCACCCCTCCTCCCCAAGCGCTACACTAGCCAACACTTTGGACTGTCCACCAGTGGGTGGCTGTGTCCCCTTCGGGCACTTGGGGTCCCCCTTAAAGTGACCTACCTGGTCACATGCATAACACTTGCGGGGGCCGGTCTCAACAGGCTTCCCTGTAGAGACCCCTTTCTTCTTATCACCGGGGGCTGGGAACCTTTACCCTGGGTACTAGTTTGGGGCCCTTTAGAGAACTCCTGTGCTTTACCCTTGTCCCCCCACCTTTCTGCTGGGGACCCTGCCCACCTTTGGCTGAGTCTCCCCCAAACGCTTTCTTGTGGACCCTGGTACTCACCCAGCGGTCCGCTTCCATAGCAAGCTTCCTGGGGTCAGTTAGCTTACTATCCACTAGGTGCTGGCGCAGATCTGCAAAACATAGACTAGACAAGTGCTCCCATGCAATCAAGTTGTAGAGCCCCTGAAAATCTGTTACACTACTGCCCTTCACCCAACCATCCAGAGACCTGCAGAACACATCCACACATTCCAACCAAGTGTTGGCATCAGACTTCTTACTGGACCTGAACTGATCCCTGTACTTTTCAGGAGTAAGACCATACTTCGTGAGAAGGGCATCCTTCATGTCAGCATAGGTGAGGTGATACCCCTTACCCAAAGCTATCAGAGCATCCCTTGCTTCTTCAGGGAAAAGTGGCCACAATCCTGCTCCCCAATTCTCCTCAGGGACCCCATTCATGTGTATGGCTGCCTCATAACCCTGAAACCACCTTTGTATGTCATCCCCCTTCTTGAACTCCTTGCCTACGTTCTTGGGAATGTGCACAATCCTGTCTGCCTTTCTGGACGAATTGCTGCCACCATCTGAGCCTGACTTACTCCTAAGTTCTAGCTCCTTCAGTTCTCTCTCATGCTCTAAGAGCATCTTCCTCTCCTCTATGGCCAATCTCTTCTCCTCCCGCTCACTCTCCAGCCTGAGCTTCTGCAGCTCAAACTGCCTTGCCTCCCGCCTGTCCTCCAGCTCCTCTGGGGACAGACTGCTGCTGCCTGACCTGGCGGGTTCCCCCCTACCCAAAAGCACATCCACCCTGGAAATAGGCTCCTCCACCTCCTCACTGAGATCACCAGGCTGCCCATTGGCATGTCTGGCTGCTACCCAGGCCCTCAGCGCCTTCTGTAGCTCCTCCTTCCTTGTGAGGCCTTTAATTTGGACTTTCAGGTTTTTACAAATCGCTCGTAACTCCTTTACGGCGTAGGATTCCAACCTGTCCTCCTCAAAGATAACTTCCAGAGATGCAACGGATGATGCAATTGATTCAGGCATGACAAAAGTAGTGAGTTGAAAACTGGCAAGATCAAAAATAGGCCAAAAGAAAAAGAACCAGTATGTGGTACGTAATGGTCTGCGATATGGTAGTAGTGCACACCAATCACTGTAAGTCAAGTGCAAACACAAGTCCTATCCTCACCGCTGACAACCAATGTTAGAAATGGGATCTCTAGTTGGCAAGGGCTTGCACCTTTGTCCAAGTAGGGACCCTTCTTCCTAGTCAGGGTAAGGGTGTTACACTCGTGAAGTAACCCCTGCTCACCCTCGTGGTAGCTTGGCACGAGCAGTCAGGCTTAATTCAGAGGCAGTGTGTAAAGCATTTGCACATAACCAACAGTAATACAGTGTAAGCACTACAAACGGACACCACACCAGTTTAGAAAAATAACCAATATTTTATATACTCAAGACAAGACCAATTACGACAAAAATCCACAATACTATACTTTACGAATGAATGCTTGATACGGTAACTTCTTCTTTGCAGGAATAGCACAAAAGCAAAGTTCGTACGAGTCGGTAGCTCCGTCCGAGCCTACC
Organism: Calotriton arnoldi; assembly: GCA_963921515.1. Classification (NCBI taxonomy): domain Eukaryota; kingdom Metazoa; phylum Chordata; class Amphibia; order Caudata; family Salamandridae; genus Calotriton; species Calotriton arnoldi. The sequence continues at coordinate 752,948 of CAWUFW010002192.1, read as the reverse complement.
GTGATGCTGAAAACCACAGAGTCTAACAGTTCCAGCCGACCGCGTCGATACGGGCCAGCAGAGTCGTGAACAGACTCGGTTACAGTACCTTTCTCGTTGTGGCTGGTACGGAGTGTACGAGCCGGTCGGCGTTCGTCGCGGTTGCGGTGCAAGACGGAGCGATGCAAGGTGCGGTGTCCCTCGATGCGGTGCAGGCAGCGGCTCGATGAGCGTCGTGCAGACGGAGTCGGTGAGTCCAAGGCGTGCGATGCAGGGTGAGACGATGCTCGATGCGGTGCTGACAGGTTGCGATGCAGGCGACCTAGCCGGAGTGCGGGAGCTGGCGTCGGACAGCGGTGCGAGTCGGAGCGGTGCGTCGCAGACGTGCGAGCGGTGCCCCAAATGCGGTGCGGTCTCGACTCTTGAGCCAGTTGCAGCGACCGCGTCGGTCGGGTCCGGTTGGTTCAGTGAAGCGATGCGATGCGAACTGCGGTGCCCACAGGTCACGGTGCAAGCAGCGGCTCGATGTTGGCGGCGTCGGACGTCGCCCACGGTGAGACCAGGGTTGCGATGCGAAGCGGGGCGATGCGGTCTGCGGTGCAAACAGGTCACCGGCCAGGGATGGATTCGGTTGACGGAGTCGGTTGCAGTTCCCTTCCTCTGTGGCAACTGAAACAGCGTTCCAGAAGCGGTACCCAGAGGCTTGTGAAGTCTTTGTAGTCCCTGAGACTTCTTAACAGGAGGCCAGCTCGGTTCCAGGCCCTTGGAGATACTCAGCACAAGTTTGTAGAAAGTTCAGTCCAGTCCTTTCACTGCCCAAGGCAGAAGCAGCAGCTGCAGGCCAACCCAACAAAGCAACAACACAGCAAAGGGGCAGTACTCCTCCTGGCAGCTCTTCCAGCTCTTCGTCTTGGCAGGTTCCTTGATTCCAGCGAGATCTAAATTCATGGGGTCAGGGCCCCAATATTTATATCCCAAATTCCTTTGTTCTCTGAAGGCAGAGAGGCCTTTGCCTAGTCCAAACCAGTTCTGGAGCACTTTGTTGACAAGTCTCCGTCCCTTCTTTCAGTGAGTAGGCCAGGGACATCAGACGCACCACAGGAGGTGGAGCCAGCATTGTGGAGGGAAGGCACTGTCCTATTCAGGGCCCAGGTGCGACCCCTCCCACCCATCTACATGTAGATCTTGCTATTCAGCCCTGCGCTGACTCACCCTGTCTCCTGGCATCCCCCAGCCCCTGTCACTCACACTCCAGACAAGGAATACACAACCCCGCAGAGGCAGGCTTGGATGGTTAGACAAGAAAATACCCACTTTCTAAAAGTGGTATTTTCAAACACAGAATGTTAAAACCAACTTCACTAAAAGATGCATTTTATCATTCTGAGTCCAGGCATACTAAACTCGAATTTCTACCATGTTCCCGGGGTCAGTTAGGATTATAAGCTGTAATAATCAAAACTGCCCGTTCTGGCCTAGGGGGAACAGGTAGCCTTGCAATAGTGAAAAACGAACTAGGCTGTAATTCACTATCAGGACATGCCGCACACACCCGGGCATGTCCTACCTTTCGCATACACCGCACCCTGCCCACAGGGGTACCTTGGGCCTACCTTAGGGGTGACTAACATGTAGCAAAGGGAAGGTTTAGGGACTTGCAAGTGTGGGCACTTGCCAAGTCGACATGGCAGCCCCAGGCTGCGCACAGGCTCTGCGTTGGCAGGCCCGAGTTACACTTTACGGGCTGTTTGCGTGGGTGGCACAATCCAGTGCTGCAGCCCACCAACAGCATTTGGTCTATAGGCCCTGGCACTCGCAGTGCACTTTACAAGGGACTGACACATAAACCAAATAGGCCAATCATGGAAACACCAATCCATAACACATTTTATACAGGAGCACTTGCACTTTCCCACTGGACCGCAGTGAGGAAAGTGCGCAGAATCATTACACCAGCAAAAACAGAGTCAAAACCGGGAGGTCAGAAAGCAAAAAGTCAGGGGAAACACGCCAAAAGATGCCAAGTCTAACAGTGTCTAACAATTTCGTTTTTCCAATGCTCTTGTGCTCAGGTTCAAAGTGAGCAAGATATTCAATTTCTGCCAAATCTCTTCTTTGAGAGAACACTAATCCTACTCTAAGCCATGTAATGGCATGAGATTTAGCATATAAACTCGAAGAGTTTAAACAGTGACACCCCTCATAACTGCTAACCTCTCTCAGAGACAGCATTTGAAGGCTAAATTTGATATAGCCTTATAGTTAAAGATTGCTCTGCAGATATCTCTTCCCATACTCCCTTCATATCTGGTTTTTAGCTATAGTATTAAATGAAGCCACATAACGGGCGACAGCAGTCTAATTATCTGCAACAAATTGTATATCTGATTAACACTCCACAGATGTAGTTTCAAAGGGTTGTAGTCATTTATCCACTGAGATACATGCCCTCTTTTTAAACATGTGTTTTTAGGGGACTTTTGTTTAATGACATGCCTAACAGAAGATATAAGATGTTTGACTCTTACTTTATTTAAAATTAATCTTGGGAACCCAAAACAACATTTTGTGTACTATTTTGATTTGTTTTTAAAATTTCCCAAAGCAGTATTTCCCACAGTTGTGACTTTGATATTATATAGCTTGTTCAAACAGTTTTGTCTTTGTTTCTTTATTTGGGATTGCACAAGTAACATATTGCTCAATAAACTTAAGAACAGATTCATCTTAGTCATAGCCAAATTTTGGAGCATTATTTATCCATATCAGCATATGAATATGAGGTGCATTTTGCTTGGTACTCTTTTCTCCAAAAGAAATCAACAACCTCTCCAAGGGAATTTTTCTTTTCATTTGTTAAGAGCTTAAGCATATTTTGGAATTTGTGATAAAGAAATCTGCAAACATTAGCTGGATTTAAAGAACATAATTCCCCAGGTGTCCTAAATGCAACATCTGTTAGATTATTGTTAACTTCAAGTAGGAAACTATCTAAATCATCCCATAGGTATGACTTAGAGTGAGAAACCAAGTAAGTGTTCCCAAATTACTCATCATACATCTTAGTTCTTCATGTCTTTGGAACCAATATTTATTTGTACCTTACTGATATGTCAAAATATTTATTAAGTTATATTCCAGGTTCTCGCCATTGCTTTCCACCTTGTTTAGGAAATCTTTAACTGTTAAGTTATTAAACCTTGTTCCACATCATATCACATGCGCAACATCATAAGAGGTAATGGATACTTCACTTTCATATAGTAAAGTAAAAATATAAGGTATGTTTTGTCTAAAACGTGGGTCCTCTGAATATATTCTTGTGGAACAATATTCAGGTGCTGAGATTTAAATAGGACATTCATCATATCGCACTCCTTTTCCTGTTGGAAAACAAATTGGATAACATCTAGCCTCTAAAGTTTTCCCCAGAAACCAACTGGATCTCCGGTAGCCTCTCTCATTTGATACAGTTTTTTTTTTTTTTTAACATTTTTATTAAATTTTTACAAATTTTCCCCCATGGATCAGCACAAGTTCGCAATAAATTGAAAGTACATACAAAGCGAATCATATAAAAGCATACTTAATGTGAAATAAAACGACAAAGATTGTGAGGCATAAAATAAAAAAAATAAAAAAATATAAAGATAAGGAAAAAGAGAGAGAATAATAAGAGAATAAAATTCAGAACATTCTTAAGCAAACCGAAAAAAGGGAGAGACCTAAGAACAAACAAAGAACATGAGAGACAAGAAAGGCTGACTTGAGTCAGATATCGACAATGATCTAAATTCATGACTCTAACATTGAATTACAATCCTCATGGATACACCAGCCCGTGAGAATAGATTGGCCTAGATAATTGCCCTTAAAATTCCTATTTGTCCTTCCATCTTGCCAATAATGCCCATATACTCTGCCCCAGCATTTTTGCTTTTTTACCCTTCCTCTCATAAATGGCCCTTTCCATTGTATATATTGAAAGTAAACGCGACAGCCATTGATGAAAAGTGGGGGGAAGGGGATCGAGCCAGGCCGAAGCTATGCTCATTCGTAATACAGCCATAGCCACAAAGAGAAATTTATTAGCCATAACATTCCGTTCACTGCTACTAACTCCCAGCAATACCAAGACAGGTGTTATCGTGATTTTTAGCCCCAAAGACATATCTAGAAATCTCATAATAGATTCTAGCAAACACTGAAGACGTGGGTAAATCACAAACATATGCACAAGATAGGCTGCCACTACACCACACCGTGCACAATTAATCCCTGAGAGCCCACCCCATTGCTTTATCCTTGCTGGGGTATAATATAATGCAAAAACAGTTTTGTAATGTTGTGCTTGAAGCCCGACAGAGCACAAAACCGTCTGAGCTAAATCCAGAGATTCTGCCAGCCCCTCTTGTGTAGCTCCCACTCGTTCCACCCATTTATTCTCATGCTTAACTAAGTCATCTTGCTTTAATTCAATCAGCTCAATATACAATAACCTAATAGTACCCTTAATGCTGCCCCGAATAGTGTCTAAAACTTTATTTCTACTGAATCCGCTAAACCCCCCCAATTTCTTACCAAAAAAGCTGCGCAGCTGTAAATATTTAAAGAAGCTCCCCCTTTCCAACCCATACTCCAGCTGAATATCCCCAAACTGACGAATCCCTTCTTGCGTTATTAAATCCCCAGCGATCCGTACTCCCTTCCTTGCCCAGAAGGCCATTACCTCATCTGAAAAAATTTCCGGAAGCGTAGGATTTTTGTAGAGCAGGGTGTAGTAGTTGAATCTCCCCACACCAATCGTCTTTTTTAGTGCCAACCAGATATTAAATGCAGCGGCAAGGGTCTTAAATTTAGTCCTTTTATAATAGCTATGCTCTGTAAATTTAAAGAAGCAATTTTCAGCCTGATCCCCCAATAACAGCTTATAAACATCCGGGATTTCAGTTTCCCTGTCTTTATCCCGGGAAGGTGCACCAAACAGTATACCCATATATTGAAGGGAAGCAGCCCAATAATAGCTGCGAAAATCCGGGACTGAAAATCCACCTCTCTCTCGTGGTAAACACATAAAACGGAGAGCCCTCCTGGTTTTACCCTGTGCCCAAATAAAACGATTAACTATGCTTTCCAGAGCTATAAACCAATGTTTAGAAAATTCCAACGGGATTGCCCTAAACAAATAAAGAATTTTTGGCAAAAACATCATTTTTACCAAATTGCACCGCCCTACCAGTGAAAAATGAAGATTATTTAACCTATTAAAATCACCTTTCGCCTTCCTAAGTATTGGTCCAATGTTCATAGCGACTAAGTTGTCTAGATCAGACATAATCGAAATTCCCAAATATACTCCTGAATTTGTAACGCGTGGGTCCTCAAAGTTAACAAACTGATTCAATATAATTTGGGTCTTAGTACTATTTAAGGCATATCCAGAGTATCTACCAAACTCTTGCGCTATAAGCTCAACCGCAATTATTGCCGAGGAGGGATCAGCTGTAAGAATAGCTACATCGTCAGCATAATCTAACACTTTAGATTCGATACCCTGACAGATAATTGGGGAGATTCCATTACTAGCCACAAGTAACCGAATTAGAGGGTCCATATATATAGCAAATAGCAGGGGAGAAGCTGGGCACCCCTGCCGCGTCCCCCGTTGTATAGCGAAAGATTGTGTATATACACCATTTAGCCTTAAACGAGCCGTGGGTGTTGAATAAAGTACCTGAATAGTTTTAATGAAGCCCTCCCCCAGTCCAAACCATCTCAATGATTCCCATAAAAACCCCCAGGAGACCCTATCAAATGCTTTTTCAGCATCAAGCAACAAGGCGGACATAGGGTCTCCTGAGGTCTCTGTTGCATCAAAGAGTGTTATCACTCGCCGTACATGCTGGGTGGTCCCACGACCCATTATAAACCCATGTTGACATGGATGAATACTTTTCTTTATAATTTTATTTAACCTTGTGGCCATAGCTTTCGAAAACAAATTCACATCGCTGTTCAATAATGTTATAGGGCGGTATGAACCTGGCTCCCTCGGTGGCTTGTCTTTTTTTAAAAAGACCACAACGTCCGCTCCAGCCCAAGACTCAAGACCCTTTGAGCCTGCAGAATTACCTCACACAGATCCGGTCCAATAATATCTATAAATATTTTGTAAAACTCCAACGGAATCTGATCTGGTCCGACCGCCTTGCCGGAAGGTAAATCTTGTAAGGCTCTTGTTATCTCTTCTTGAGACAAGGCACATTCCAAATTCTCCCTGTCAACCGGGTTAACTTTATTTACAGCTATTCTGTCTAAATATTTTCGTATTTCCAGTGGCGTCTCTAGTGGGTCTTCAGTATATAAATGTTGGTAAAAAAGCCTAAACGTCTCTCGGATCCCTGAGGAATCTGTTATAACCCTCTTATTCTTGTCATAGATTTCGGAAATCTGGCCAGCCACAGTTTTCTGTCTAGCTCTTACTGCCAGTGTATGCCCCACCCGCTCATTATATTCATGGCTATGCTCTCTTTTTGCCAGATAAATTTCTGCAGCCTTTGCGGCAATATGTTCGCCCGCCTCAGCCTTTTTATATCAAGCCGGAGTATAACCTCGTCGGCCGACCTACCCTGACTAAGAGTAGTAGCCAATACCTCTTCCAATTTTATTAGATTAATTTTAACCTCCTCCTCCCGTTGTCGCTCCTTTTTCTGTCGATGAAAACTATAACTGGTCGTCTCCCCTCTAACCCCCGCTTTAAAAGCATCCCAGACTATTCCTATATTTGCACTCCCTCGGTTAAACTCCCAGAATTCTTTAATCCAGCCTTTCATATATAGGACATACTCTGGATCATATAGCAACCCGCGCTCGAAGGTCCATCCCCGAGGTTGCTTCCCTACCCCTGAAAAGCTAACTGTAAGGATTAATGGGTTATGATCTGATAATATCCGCGGGTGCAATTCTATACTGGAGTTGGGGAGAAGGTGATGAGAAACAAAAAATAGTCTAAACGAGAGATAATCTTATGTGGTGCGGAAAAAAATGTACTGCCAAGATCGGTAGGCTTCAAATATGCCCACATATCAGTTAAACGATTATTCATTATTAAGTTATTTAACGCACTACCAGTCCTTCTTTTCCTACCCGAGTAATTACTTCCTAAAGTGCCCCACTGAACCCCCAAACCATTAATATTAAAATCCCCACAGATAACCATTGGGGAGGGCCATAGAGCTAAATTTGAATCTAAAAATGCAAAAAATTTCCGGATCGTCCCTAGTAGATCCATAAAGAGAACACAATGTAAGTCTATTGCTATTTAATGAGCATTCTAGTAACACCCACCGCCCCCATTGATCTCCAGACTTTCTTACAACTTTAACATCAGTCCTCCGAGTAAGAATTGCCACCCCTCTTGTGCGTGAGCCTTGCGTTGTGTGTACCAAAAGTTTATATCCTAGTTGTTCCAGAATAGGAGCTCTACAGCTTTCTATATGCGTCTCTTGAACACAGATAAAATCTACCCGCAGAGTTTTAAGCCAGATAGCCACCTTATACCTCTTATGTTGATCATTCAATCCACAGATATTCACTGTCACAATCCGTAAATTCATGATTTGAAGTTCTCTCTTTCCTTGTACATAATCCCCTCCAAACCGTCCGCTTTAAAGCTCATAATGTTTACTTTAGCATCCATCACTCTCTTTTGCCCATCATCATTAAACCACTTCAAAACAACTTGCATCCACCTCCTCGACTCTTTCCTAACCCTCACTGATCGTGCAAGCTCACATTGTGCTGATCCAGACCCAACCCCCCCCCCCCCTGCTCCCCTTACAGGCAACTAGGTCAGCCATGACCTAGGTGTGGCAGCTGAACTCCCATCTCAGGCAGTCCCGACCCAACCCCCCTGCAGACCCATATAAAAACACCTTATAAGTAACTTGAGTGAACCACAAAAATAAATCCATCAGCTGTATGCCCCATATTCCCAAAATTTCAACTCATAGACCACAAATATTTTTACAGAAAAGAAAGGAGCTAAAGCGCTCCCCAGATGCTCCCCAAATCCATTGATCAAAGGTTATTGCCCCTCCCAGATCCAATATTGGCTGCTACTGTTTGCCCCCCCCTCTCAGTTATCTCGGTAAGAAATTCCCGGGTCTTCACCTCAGAGAAAAACATTCTGACCTTTCCTTGATAGAGAACCTTAAGCCTAGAAGGAAATAGGAGAAAGGCTTTGCAGCCCGCTCCTTGAAACGGGGTTATCATTTGTCGAAGTCTCCATCTCCGCTCGACCGTTGTATGGCAAAAATCCGGCCGAGCGAAAAAGGTATGCCCCTCAAATGATCGCTTTGAGTCTGGTCTTGCCTTGTCTATTATAGCCTGTCTTAACAGATAGTTGCCCACGAAGATTAAGATGGCTCTTGGTCGCTCCCCTTGACTTTTGGCATGAGCTTTCCTAAACATTGGGAAGCGGTGAGCCCGCTGAATTTCCACCTCCCAATTCCACTGGGCGAGATCCGGAAAGGCGCCCTTCAACAGTGTGACAACAAAGGCCATAATGTTCTCTCCCTCAGTATTTTCTTCCAGGCCCAACAGCCGTACATTGTTGCGGCGCTGCCGGTTCTCAAATTCCTCGAGCTTCCAGCAAACATCCAAGGATTGCTTCTCTTGAATGACCTTAAATGATTGAAATTTATCGACCTCCGCCTCTACAACAGCAGTTTGTTCTTCAACATGGGTAACCCGCTCCGAAATATCGGTGCACACCTTGTTCATCTTACGAATGGCCCCTTGCAATTTCTTATTGGCTAATAGTGATCTTTTGCTCTCCTGCCGTGCCTCTCCCTGCATTTGTTTTAGGGTGGAATATAATAAATCCAGTGTTGTAGCAGGAGTGGGGGAAGATACACTACCAATTTCATTTGATCCTACTATACCTCCTGTGCCAGTGTGGCCTGTGTTTCCTACATCAGGCCCGCTACTAGTACCCGCTGTCAAGACAGATGCGGAATAGTCCCATTCCAGCTTCCGGGTGGCGGAGTCTGTAGATCTCATTTTGGTCTTAATCCGTCGCCTTGAGTTTACAGATCGGCTATACCGCGTCTTCTGCGTGGCAGAAGACTCCCCAGAGGCCGTTTCCTGAGAAGATTCCAACTCGCTAACCTCTGATGTATCTCAGTCATCGTTCAACGAGAAGAATTTTTCCCCTCCTTCTGGGGAGAACAAAGGGGCACTCTGCCAAGGGATTATTACACTGTGGTTGATCTGACCTCCTAAGGTATCACTGGTATGGCAGTGATCGCTAGCCTGCGTATCTAGCAGTACCTGGACTTGACAGCATGCACCATCAGGGGGAATATCTCCTCCGTCCTCATTAATGCAATCCTTCATTGTGTCCTCCTTGTCATAAGGTACTTTACAAATCATCCCTCCACCCGCAGAAATCCGGGATACTGTAGCCTCAACCTCATCAATTTCATCAGTTTCATTCAACATAGTAACCAGCGGGAGCTCACCCACTCTTGTTGTATCCACCTGGCTAGCTCCGCTTTTTTCCTGACCAGGATTTGTAGTTTTTGTTACTTGAGGGAGAGAACTACCTAACCCAGAATCCTCCTGGACGGGCTCAGCAGTTTCAGCAGGCATGTTGCGTGACAAATGAGAGACGGAATTACCTAATGAGAGGAAAAGGCTATCTTCGCATTCCATATGAGTCACGATTGCATCTGGGAGACCGGGGGGGTCAGCGGCACCTGAGGGCGTTTCAGCTACCATCAGAGCTGCCATCGGAGCTGCCATCGGAGCCATCGTTAGAGCCGGAGCCGTCGTCAAACCAAATGCCTCCAGAACTGAAGGCTGCCGCTGCACACCATCTCCAGCAGCAGCAGCGCCTGCAGCGCGCCGCCTGGTACCGCCGGCAACCCCAACATCTTTTGCCTTCGCAGTATCCTCATTCTTTTTTTGGAGACCCCCGCGTCGGAGCTGACCTGCGCTAGACGCCACTTCCAACATGCCGTCCTTCAGGCCCCCCTTGACCTCCTTCACAGCCTGCCTTGTAGCCGCTGCGTCTTTCACTGTTTTGCTCGCCTTTGGAGCCATCCTGGAACTCAATAACGATGCAAGACGCCGGACACGTGCGGGGATCTGCCACAGAGTGAAAGTCAAAATATGCCACGCCGACCAAGAGTCACCACGAAAAGCAAGGTAAGAGTGGTCCCCAGTCCAGCGAACATCAAAAGCCTGCCCGATCCACCCAAGCATATCCGTTGGAGCTGCCAGAGATTTCACAGGGGAGTGCAGAGCCGGAGCCGCCTTCCCAGAGGTCAGTCAGCGGCCATCTTGCCTCTAGGCAGCACATTTGATACAGTTCTAAAGCATCACCCACTATATCTTTAGAATACAGTGGGTGTATACTATAGTGCTTAGATATTTAATCGAAGTTTTCTTTAGTAATTTTCTCCAACTGGCCAACGTTAGTTTCATCTGTAAATACCAGTTCAGTGGTGTCTTATGAGTTCATTAATTTCCAAATTTATGTAGTGTATGTTATTTTGAAACAGGGATAAAATAGCATCTTTTATGTTAGAAATGCATATTGATTCTTGCAAAAATGTTTTATCTTTTGTTGACACTGCATTACCTAATACAACTAAAGGTTCTTCTAATACGCCAGGAGACTAACAGTTTCAATATTTGTTTTGAATTCTAATGGTAGAAAAACAACATTCTGTTTCAGTGCACACACTAATTGTTGTGGTTCAAATTGCCAGATTTAGGTTGCATTCTAACAATAGTTTGAAATAGATGCAACGTTCGAATTAATATACTTTCATATAAATTGAAATTCTGGAAATCTCCAAATTAGTGTGAATTGCACCTTAAGGCATAAAGGTATGGTCTAGTTTTCCAAGGCAATAATAACATAAGATTTGTTCAGCACAAACATCATATCTGTTTTCAACAATCAGATAAATAGCAAGTTTCCGTCAAGCTACTATGTCTTCTGTTTCTGTTTTTGTAGTAAATCAATATATTTAATTTGTTTGGCATAATTTGTCTGTCTACAGCAAATGCATAGTTTAATTGAAATTTCAGAAATGGTTTAGTTAAATTGCAAAATATACAATTCATTCTGTTTAAAGTCCATAATTGAATTATCCATAGTAGTTTGTGAGTATACAATATTTGGACACACTGAGATTTCTGATTCCCCACCAAAGTATTGTGTTTGTATATACTTTGTAATTGATAGGACCTTTTCGGCAGTGCAGTGGAGCACAATTTATTTGCTCCAATTGTATTGCTGGTCCTGTAACAAAGTGTAAAGTTTGTACAAGTTTTTGTATGCTTGAACGATGAGTTGAAAGCATTTTAATGTAATGGAAAGTTGAATTACACATTTCATTTTGAAGGCAGCCTAATGAAGGGCCTTGTAGATGTATAATATTTCTAAATGGGCGTTGACTACTGTTTGCAGAATCTTTATTTTGCCTTGTAAATATGCTCTTTCAAAACTAGTGAGACACTGTGGTGGTTTTTTGATGGATTTCATCTGAATCTTCATACATATGTGCAATGCCATTGGTAAACAAGATGTTTAGTAGCTTTCTCCCTTTGAGTGGTCCGTTATATTTTATACTTCGTTTCCTAGCCCTGCCACAGAGACATGCATATCTTCATAGCAATGCCCTTCATTATTTATAGATAGGACCCAATTTATGTATGTATGGTAAGCCTCTTCCTGAAAGTATGGTTCAGTATTGGACATGTGTCTCCAACACCCTCCAAACATATTTGAAAAGTTTAACAAATTTAATTTTTTCCCCTAATTAAATGTGAGTTCTTTCATGCTCTGCATAGTTAAAATAAATATTTTTTATAGCAAACACTATTTCCACAATATGTTGAGCACATTGTTTATGTTTCAGTTTGACAGTATTGTTTCTTCAGTAGGATAATTTTGGAGCAAATTCGCAAGTATTCATTTTTAAACTGTTTACATACAATGCTTCTAATGATCTTCGTTCTTGTATGACTGTACAACGAAAAATAATTCTCCTGTTTGTTTTTCTACATGTGGTTTCCACACATATTAGCAGTTGTAGGGAGATTTTTCACATACATATCCATAATATCAGCAGAAAGTAGTTTCTCAGTTTCAAAAGTATTAATAACCTTACCAATTGTCTTTTTGAATCGTCCACTTTCTCCTTTTGTAGGTGTGGGAGAGTTTTCTGTAATCTGTTTGGAGTACATTTTCATTTTTTTCTGGTAATATTTTGAAGGCATCATGATAATTTTATGCATACATGTATATAGATATATTCAAAATAAAGCAACAGCCCATTTAGTGATACTAAAGTCAACAATAAATCACACATTAGCTGTAGCTATAACAAGTTTGATTATTTTAATGTAAGGCAACGTTAGTTGGGTTTAACTTACATAGTAGTAAATGCTGTAATTGTTTTCCTATAATATAAAATTAGTTAACAAGTAGCTCTATCTCCAAGTTTTAGTTCAAGTTCAGTTGTACTACAGCAGTTCACCTACTCTCACTTCTCTTTGCATAACTCTAGTAGTAATCGGCTAGGTTTGTAGCCTAATCAAAAATATGATTCAATACTTATCTTTGTTACAGGTCCATTGTATTTGTTAGATAGCACACTATTTCTTCATCATGTGATTAAAGTTAGCCTCACTTTCACATGTGTGTTCAACAACTCACAAAATACATGACACATAAATGGTGGCTTTTCCTTTTAGTCTTGTACTCTAATGGCTTACATGGTCATATGACCTAAAATGTCACTGACATAGCTTTAGGTATTCTATAACATAATAAAAGTATGCAGCCTAGTCTATTTGTTATTCAATGCGTTTTCTTAGCAGTCTTTAGACTATGTTACTAGCTTAATATAACATATAACCAATCACAGTCTTTCTTTCATGAGTTTCATCTGTTAAATAGGGAGTTTGCTGAATAAACTTCAAACCTGGCAGAAAGCAGCAACCCATATACTGCTAGGGCTTCTCAAATTCCAGTCAACTTCCCAGGTCCTGCATAGATTACACTGGTTACTCACCAGAAAATCGATTGCCTTTAAGGATCTCTGCATGGCTTACAAGGCCCTGCATTGTGCTGATCCTGAATATTTTAGGAATGGATTCAAATGGTACACTAACTCTAGAACTCTTCAGTCCACTTTTGCAAAGAATGCTAGGATCTCTAAATTCAAACTAACCACCTGGGATAGTAGGGGTTTCATGGACCGTGCTGCTAAACTATGGAACAACCTTCCTTTACAGTTAAAACCCCAGTCAAATCTGCTTAGGTTCTGGAAGGACTTAAAAACCTGGTCATTTACAAACTAGTATTATGCCACAGGAAGATCCTTACATACACTACATTGCTATGATGCCTTATGGCATACACAAGCTTTATAAGAATTAACAATAACATGTTATTAGGCAATGTTGTACTTTCATTGATTCAGTCAGTGTTTCTTCAACCTTTTTGGTAGTGTTCAAAGAAGATGGTTTGTGTGTGGATAATTGGAGACAGTTATATCTTTTGGGCTAGGAAGTATGCCAAAAAGCATGGTATTGAGCTTATATAGGCTGGGCAAAACATTGAGTTAACATGGGTGGCTGAAAGAGGTTTAAGGTGGGACAGCATCCTACCTCTCATTTTATCTCCTTCTGCTTGAGAGCATTCCCAGTTTGGAGACAATGATATTGGTCACCTCACTGCTGTTCAAATTCAAATAGAGATGAAAGCTACTTTTCACTCTTTCATGACTCTATTTCCTCACACCCATTTAGTGTTTTCAAATATTGGGCAACGGATAAAATAGAAGTACTCACTTGCTGGAAAGTATGAGAAAACCCACAGACATATTAGCAAAATGGTGTCTACATTCTTAAGTGATCTTCCATATATCTCTTAAACATTGTTTTTTATCTATATTGGGCAGATGGTGTACATTTTACCTCAGATGGCAAGAATGTGTTAATTAATAACATCCGACAATTACTGCAAAATCAAATATAAACCCAAAATAAACAATTGCAATCAAAGGCTCTTTAAGAGCGAACCATAATGTGAAATTAGTAAATGTTAAAATACCTGGCTTATTTTTTCTAAATTACTTTCCGGTCCCACAATACTCTCTAGTAACAGTAAAGGTAGTACTGAGGTACTCCGTAATTCATTTTTTAAAAGCATATAGTGATTTTTAAATATTTTTCTCAATCACCACTATACTAAAGTGTTAATAACTAAAAGTAAAACACCAAACTTTTTTATGATCTTATTCTTAAGGTGTAACACAAAACACAATTAAACTGGTGTAAAAAAACAACACAGCTGCCTTAATGTTTTGGAAAAGAACTCGTTACCCAATCAAATAATCCCTTGGCATCGCCATGTACCACAGTAGTACTGTAGTACTACCGTAGCAACAGATATCACTAAGTTAAAGTACATTATAACTTAACATTTACTTATTGTACTTACCTGCACTACCCCCACAGAATCATCTGCGTGAACTAATATGTAATGCTGCCAAATTTCATGGAAATCCAGTTGACGGTCTTCGCGCTACATGAAACCCAAAAGTCTATGAAAAATTCAACCCTGTTTTGGGATCCCCCTTTTTTCTTTGCAGCTCCTTGACCAAAAGTCACAAAAATGTCAGTCCTCCGAAAATGAGCCGGGTGTACCAGGTATGCAAAGTTTCACCAACATTCGGTAAGCTGGTGAAAAGTTGTTAAAGGAAAAAAATCACTATCTCTGGTCACCCTAACTATAAATGTGGTCATGCACAGCTAATTACCCCATATATTACATCATTGATCTTCTGTAGCATCATTGATATTACCACTGCAAACATTTACAATAAAATTATTGAAGTGAAAACTGTGCATGATGGGGGCACGAGTTATAGTTACCTTAGGGCACGAGTTATAGCTACTTAAAATAAGTCTAATTATAACAGCTGAATTCTTATTGGTTTGTGCATGTAAATTCAGAAGCTAGATATAACGTCCCTGTAACCTTTGGAATTTTTTTGTGAATTTCAACTTTTTAGAAAGATGCTAATTCCTAACTATAACATCCCCATAACCTTTGTTTTTTTCAGTGAATACATATATATATTCACTGAAAAAATCAAAGGTTACAGAGACGTTATAGTAAGGAAAGAATTTTAAAAAACGTAGAAATTCACAGAAAAAAACAAAGGTTACAGGGACGTTATAGTTAGGCTCAGGTTTCTCTCGTACAAAACTAGAGAAATTCAGCCGTTTTAGTTAGCTGAGCTAGCTATAACTCGTGCCCCCACAATGCACTGCTTATGGCCTCACATATTACATTACTAATGACATGGTCAGTGACATCAATCATGACATCACTGATGACATCTCAACGCAAAGTCTTCTGCTGAGATTTACAAACCAACGCAAATCAGGATTTGCATTGGTTTGTAACCCAAAGTAAAGGAAGGTGGCGCAATGCACTGCCTTGCATTACTTTATGTCAAGGGGGTGTTACAATGGTTTTGCATGAGTCGTCCCATGCAACCACCCATGGGTTTTGTTACAAATCCCTATCTAAAATGAACTGTAGACAGGGGTTTACACTAAAATCTAGTGCCTACCTGAGGCATGAGAAATTTTTCCATTTCTCCTCATTTTTCCCTCTTTGCATGTATGCTGCATTCTGCAGCACACATGCAAAGAGGAAATACCTTAAGGCATAGTTTTGTGCAGGAAAAGACCCCTTCCTGCACAAAAACTATGCTGACTACAACGCAGACACTCAGCAATTCAGGGGTCTAGTAGGCGACGGTCCCCATATAGCCTCAAACTCTGTGAGTTGGTCCAGTAACCTAAAATACTTTTCTCATAAGTGGTCAATTTAAACAGTTCTGATCTCCAATCCGAATGTGTGGGCACCGGAGACGATAGATAAAGGTGCAAAATGCATATCTTCACTACAGTTAGAGCCATGGACATCCACCTCTTCCAGAAGCGTGTTGCCTCTGCCACAATAGACATATCATGCAAGAGGGCTAGCTTCTCTGAGCCTATGAAGGGGAAGAGACTGGTATTGTGGGACGGGCACCAAATGTCCACACAGTAAGTGGCAAGATGTGGACAAAGCCATAGGATATGATAGAGATCTCCATCGTGTTGCGCACACCCCCAACATCTGTTGTCTGCGGTGATTCTAGCGCTCTTTAGTTTGTGTGGGGTCTAGCAGCAGCTAGGGAAATTTTTAAAGTAAGTAAATTTCAGTCTGGCTTACCTCAGAGAACGGTCGTGGGAGTCCATGAGCTCTTTACAGTCTTCTGTCTTGAATTTTAAGCCTAACCTATCCTGCCAGCAGTTTTTGGTCTCAGTTCGGGTAGTGGGTGGAGTACAAGTGGTAAATAAGTATTTGGTGTAGGTTAGTGACAGACCCTATGGCTATACCCCAAGTCTGTATATATTTACGATTTGGAGATTCCAGCAGCTTGATCTAGTCCAGTCCTAGTGTGCTCCTTAAACAGTGTTGGATCTGCCTATGTTACCAGAGCTGTGTTTCAGGGAGGTCAGAATCTGCACAAAAGACCTCAAAGGTCTTGAACACACTGAT
Organism: Calotriton arnoldi; assembly: GCA_963921515.1. Lineage (NCBI taxonomy): Eukaryota > Metazoa > Chordata > Amphibia > Caudata > Salamandridae > Calotriton > Calotriton arnoldi. The sequence goes on along the minus strand of CAWUFW010002192.1, from coordinate 736,321 downwards.
ATAGGTCTTCAATTATTGTCACTCACCCCTGCATCCAGAACTGCCATCTGATTGGCTGGCGCCTGACCTGTATGCTGCCACTAGACTATAAGGACGCTCCTGAGTGAAGAGATGCCTGGGCCCCCAGTAATTTATGCACATCTCTCCATACCATCCACATTGCCCACATCTGGGGCAGGCAGGTGGAAACCTCCATTGCTCCAGAGCCACAGAAAATACCTAAGTCTGGTTGGGCTCCTGTAAGTGACCTCTCTATGGTCACCCACTTCAGGTGATCCTCTCCCTCCCCAAAAATGTATGGTAGCTGTGATAAGCATTGCACCAAGTGGTACATATGCATGTCGGGCAAACGGGGGCCTCCTGCTCTTGTGTCCGCATGGAGATTAGCAGGTTTCAAGAGCAGTTTCTGCCTCACCCAGATGAAAGTTTTAATGCACTTATTAAGTGTTCACAATATGCCTTTTGGGACCGGAAGTGGCAGCATGCTCAGAACATAATTGAAGTAGGGGGAGTGACAATTTACACAATATGCACCCTTCCCCAAAATGAGAGGTGGGGGAAGGTCCACTTGCTAAAATCAATGTCCATCTTGGACAGCAGGGGCTGTAGATTGTCCATGACAATATTCACCAGTCCTTTATTTACCAGTACCCCTAAATATTTCAACCTAGCAGTCTTCCACGTGAACCCAAAGGCTCCTTCAGGTCATTTGGGTAGGTGGTCCATGATGGAAAGAGCCTCTTACCCCAGTTGACCCGATATCTCGAGAAAACGGAGAAGGAATCAATCAAGGATATCAGTATAGGGACTGAAGTAATCGGATCAGAAAGTGTGAGGATGATATCATCTGCTTACAACAGGATCTTCGTTTCCCCTGCCGGTGTCATTATACCCCGTACTCTATCACACTGCCTGATAGTCACAGCCAGGGGTTTGAAGGTTAGAAATAAGAGGAGTTGCCAGCCCTACTGTGTCCCCATGTGAATCTCGAATGTTGAGGACATAAATCCCCCAGTTTACTTGAGCAGAGTGATTCGAGTACATCCAGCAAATTATAGCCAGGAAAGTCCTGCCATATCTAATAGGTATCCCCATTCCATGTAATCAAATGCCTGTTTCGCGTCAAGTAGGAGAAATACCTTCTCATCCATATCATTGCACATCTGCCACAACACATGTGCTAATGTGTGCATATGGTTCCTAGAGGACTGGCCCACCTGCAAGTTGTGTATCAGGCTAGGCAGTACTTTCTTAAGGCAGGTTGCAAGCACTTTAGTCAGAACCTTCATATCCATGTTGAGGAGCGAGATTGGACTGCAGCTGGTGCAATCAAGGGGCCCTTCTTTGCATTCAGTATGAGGCAGTCTATGGCTCTGTTGTATTCCATGGGGAAGCCACTGCTTTCCTCAGCCTCCTTAAAGACTCGACATGGGAGTGGGGCCACTCTCAGATGGAAATTGACTCACTTGATCTTATGAGGGTCTTTTTGGAATTCTGTCTTGGCTTATGTTTGGAGTTGATAAATGTATATGCCAGGTCTGTATCTCCCAGTAATATTTCAGCAACTGTGGTTCTGTTAGATGAAGTAATTGAGACGTACCAACACGAGGCCAAAATTATGGTTGGGGATGATTTTAATGTAAATTTTGAGCCCTCTCCTATCATTAACAATCTGGTAGAGGCTGAGGATGAGCAATGGGGAATCACTTGCCATACTGGTAAACCTCGACAGTACTCTTTTTCCAATCTTGCTCTTCAGCTGGCATCTCCGGTCGTTGGGTAGGGAGTTAGGGCTTGTAATGGGCGTCCTTTTTTTGACTGCCAGAGATCTCCTAGGTTTAACAAAGTAACCTCCACCAATGTTATTGATTATGTCCTTTTGAACATTAGGCTTTGGTTGTTATTAGTTGTAATGGCAGCAATGACCCGATCAGATATGACCATAACCCTCTCACTACCTTTTTTAAAGGGGATGTCATTAGAAGGTTTATGACTGCTCGTGAATCTTTGAATCTTCGTGCGGGAGAAGACCGGAAGCATCTTATCAAGGATTGGACGGTAACTTGCCTACCCTCATTACGGGGTTTTGTCGTAAAGAACAACACGTGCACACTAGATATGTTTTTTCGTGCCTTACACTTAAGGATTTTGGACGTACTGTATTGACTCTTAATTGAGAAACTGTTGACCCCGACGCAGCCACATCACACCCCACCTGAGAGACCTGCACTGGCTCCCTGTCAACAAGAGGATAACCTTCAAGCTCCTCACCCACGCACACAAAGCACTCCACAACTCCGGACCAGCCTACCTCAACAGACGACTCAGCTTCTACACCCCCACCCGCCAGCTCCGCTCGACCAGCCTCGCCCTCGCCACAGTCCCCCGCATCCGGAAAACGACCGCCGGCTGCAGATCCTTCTCCCACCTCGCCGCCAAGACCTGGAACACCCTCCCCACCAACCTCCGACAGACCCAAGACCTACTGGCCTTCAGAAGACTCCTCAAGACCTGGCTCTTCGATCAGTAGCAGCACCACCCCCCTCTTCCCCCAGCGCCTTGAGACCCTCGCGGGTATGTAGTGCGCTTTATAAGTGACATGATTGATTGATTGATTGATTGACCTTGAGCGTGGACTTATTGTTCTCTTTGCTAACATTGGAGCCCTGATGAAGTTCCCCCAGTGGAACGAAACGCGTTGGCTGATGTCCATCTTTTACTACCAACTATAATAAAGTGATATTTTGAATATATTTGGAGAGAATCGACTCTATCCTTGGTGCACCTTCCACTTTCTACAGAGACTGCTCGTGACATGGCAGCTGCAACTCCAATCATCGATAACAATCATAGAAGGTTTTCTTACCCCCGGGCTGTAGCCAACCCTAAAAAGTATACTGACATAAATAGTTGGTTTGTCTACTTTGTGTCTGAATTTTATGCAAGCCTTATGTTATCAAAAGCCATTTTAGCTGTCCATCAACGCTTTTTCAGTACCTTATTGAATATTTTTCCAGGGAAACTGGTGGTAAAAAACAGATGTTCTTACATGATACAAAATGGTTTAATTCTGCTTGCAAATCTGCCAAAGTGACCCTCAGAGTGGCTGTTAAATTAGGGGTAGGGGCAGATATCAGTGAGGCTCGGTACAAGTATAAGAAAGCCCAGGAGAAAGCCAAGCATGCTTGGGATGAACACATTTGGGATGACCTTCTGTGCGCTGCCAAATCAAATGTTTGTCGAACATTCTGGTGCTTAGTTTCTCACGGGAGCGCAGTTGCTAGCAATAGTTTCTAATATAATATTCACCCTGAAAAATGGGAAGAGCACTTTGCAGAACTGTATGCCTCAAGCACTTCAGGTCCCCCCTCTGACACCAATAGTTGCTTTTCCCCTATGCAGACTCTCTGTTGGCCCCCTACTCAGGGCAGTAGAGAGTCTGTGTTTAATTTAGAAGATACCCATGCTGCAATTTGTCAGTTAAAAATGGCTAAGGCCCCCGGACCTGTCCAGATTCCGGGTGATTTGCACAAGACTGAACCTTCTATGTGGGCCCCCTACATAAATATTTTATCTAATGCAGTTGTGACTGGTGTGGTAATTTCTGACACTTGGAAGGGGGTTGAAATCTTCCCAATATTTAGGAAGGGTAATGCAGGTAGTTCCTTGAACTATAGGCCTATAAGCTTAATTGACAATTTACAAAAAAAATTGCAAGGCAGATACTTGACAAGTTGCTTAGTTGGACTGAACAGAATGACATTTTATCTCCCCTGCAGGCTGGCTTTCATGCCAAACCAAGCACTTCTGACCAGGTTTGTAGATTTGCACTCCTATATTGGAAGTAGACTCTGATAGGTAAGCAAAGGTTATATGTTGCATTCGTTGATCTGGTACCACGCAAGAGGCTCTGGGAGGTGCTAGTTAATATGGGGGCACCTGTCTCTCTTATTAATCTTTTAGTTAGGCTGCAAGAGGAGACTTACGCCCAGGCCTTCTTGGGCAAAAGTGGGGAGTTAACTAATCGAATTCCTATTGCCCGCGACGTTCGACAAGGATGCGCCCCTGCTCCTACGTTATTCAAGTTATTCATAAATGGAGTGGTTGAGGAGCTTCAGACCTGTAAAAATGATTCTCCATCATTGAATGGCAAGAAAGTTCTTATTTTATTATTCACAGACGATTCGCTGCTTATTTCGAAAGATCCCTATGGGATTGCAGTTGCTCCTGAATAAATATGTGGGCTTTTGTAAACAGCGAGGCCATGGGTTAAATGCCAAGAAAACTAAATGTATGATTTTTGGACCTGGGAAAACCCATAATTGTGTTTTAAAGGTAGATGCCATGCCTCTTGAGCGAGTCTGTAGCTTTTATTACCTGGGAGTCAGAGTGACTGACAACTTAACTTGGATCTCTCAAGTTGTCAAAAGCTCTTTGCTATTGACTCATAGATCCAGTGCTATTTACCGCTTCCATAGGCGCTCCTCTTCGCAACCTATTTCCCCTGTTTTTGAGGCCTATCAAGCGAAGACTCGGAGTGCTGCACTTTCTGGCGCCAAATTATGGTTAATTGATTGGTGCACCAGAACTTTTCTGTGTTGTGAGCTGCCCTGCTGAATGCATTCTGTCTGTGTCCGCCCAGAACTCTAGTAAATCTCCACGGATCAGTTGGCTGGCCACCTGTTCAAAGCCACAAGGACATAACAGGCTTCTTCGATATTGACGCATCTCCACGCAACTTGACGCAGCGCGACACAGCACACCATCTACTCTCGCCCAGCACAACGCAGATCGTCCTTGACACTGATGCATCTCATCAAAAGTCCTCAGAAGCACCAGTGGCTTCTTTGACGCTGACACAGCCCAACCCGGACACAGACCCAGCGCGATGCATCTCGTCTCCTGCACTGATGCACCACAGCGCAATTCTCAACAAGCCCCACCGGCTTCCTCGACTACAACAACGCAGGACCTCGCATCGAAGCTCCTCATCAATGGTCATCGACTAGCACATTGTGAAACACATCTCGATGCCGGACCTCGCATTGCAGATCCTCGTCAATGGCTCCTCAACACCAGCGCATGCATCTCTATGCTGGAACTTCACATCTCAATGTCCAGGACCCACGAGGTACTTTCTCAGAGGACTGAACTCAGTACTGTATCCAGCCCACACTCCATCACATTCAGACTGAGCTTGTGACTTGGAGCCGGTCTACTCTGACCAGATATCTGTGGTTGGCACTTTCTGCTTCTTAGCGCTTGATTTTTACAAAACCTTTAAAACTGCATATCTCCTGTTCTACTGATTGGATTTTTGTTGTTTTGGTCTCAAATCATTTATAAAATATTACTCTATTTTTCTAAATTAGTGTGGGATTTTTATTGTGTCGGGTTTTCACTTTATTACTGTTTGAAGTGCTGCATAAATACTTTACACATTGCCTCTAAGGTAAGCCTGACTGCTTTTGTTCCAAGCTACTAGAGGGTTAAGCACAGGTTAATTTGGGTTTGCTTGTGACTTCACCCTGACAGGAATTCGTGTTGCTTCTTGAGTAAGTTTGCATCCCCCTCAACCTGTAACCTAATTTTGTACTGGTCAAAGTACACCAACTGACTTGTTATCAGGCCCCTAGACTAGTGTATACTTTTGTTGTATTTTAGATGCCTTTATATAGTGCTTACTCTATGATTCATGCTCATACAAAATGCAATAGCGGCATTTAGGACAATAAGTAATAAGAGTGCTAATAAAGATAGGGAAATCTCTGTCTTTCTTATGAAAGCATGTCTTTTTGCATCCTGTGAGGATAGGTTTGGCATGACAAACAGGCATTTAAAACAGTACAGTAATTGAAAATTATAAAATGTCCTTTTTTGCCCTTGATGATTTTGACATTTTTAGCACACGGCATGCTACCTGTATACCATTTAATGCTAATCCACTGTTATTAGAGTAGCAACTGGACGGATGGCTGCTGGCTATTCTGCAACTCAAGAGGGCACGTGCCTACTTTGTTGGCAGAACTGAGTACTTATGGAGGACCCAAGACTAGGAGAATTTCAATCATTGCACTATTCTCCAAGAAGGAAATGACAACATTATTGGTATACATTTTGGGCAGGTTGATAATGATTTGGATGGCTCTTCAAAATATTCAGATGCCAAAATTGCCCAACAAATACTTGTGTGCCACAACAAACATGAGAGAATATTCACAGGTAAAAAAAATTAAAGTTCACTTTAGGCTACTAGTCACCTCTCAAACTGTCTCTTATATGCTGGTGGTACGTGTGTTTGTCCTGCCACTTTGCACAATCTGATTGTTCCAATAATTTGTCTGCCACATATATTTCCCCTAAGTTCCCAATTTTGCCACCTTAGATATCACTCATTTTTTCTCAGATTTATTTTATGAGGACCATACACATTGCCTATGTTTGGAAACTGGTGACATAACACAGATTCCACAACCAATTGCTCGACCACTAGATCATTTCTCTGTTCCATGAATAGCAACTAGAAACAATGCCAGTATAACCAAGTATGCTTAGATTATGGGACATCCAAGTTCATGGCTTTAAGAGTCCTAACAAATGTCTTTGAGTTTTCCGATGCTGGGCTCTGTTTGCTTCTCCAATGTAATAGGCATTCAATCAGGCTGGATCTAACCAATGCCATAGATTGCATGCAAAATAAGCCTAAAACTCAGCCACCACTTAGAAGCTGGTTCAGTGCAAAATGTCCCAGCAATTACGCCATCCCAGACTGTAACCATTTTATTGTCAGATGGTTAAGCAGATTGTGCTGTACAGAACCTTAACTTGAACGCTATGATGTTCGTGCTACACTATGCCACAAAACATAGTGCAGCTAACATAGTGCAGCTAAAGCCAACCATCTGGCTAACGTCTGCTGGCAAGAAGCAGTATCCTACTAAGTACAGAAATGTACTCATTCAGCAGAAGCAGCAAACCGTCTTCTTCCCTGTGGGCATTTCCAGGCATATTATGAGGGTTTCTAATTCCTCCACACAAGGATTCTCCTAAAAGTGGGGAATAAGGCAAAGGCTAGGTGACATTTCAAGAAAGAACTGTACATCCAAAGTGGCAAGGCATATTTCAACAAGGTGCAACCTTTCTGAATAATGTTGGGCCATGAAGAAGTGATTTATTTCTATGCATGGGCGGAAACAGACCTCATTCCACTCACACCAAGCTAGAAAATGGCACTTCACTAACACCTGCTTGTGTCTGTGCCATTTTGCATCGCAAAAGCCTTTGTCCATGTTGGTGTTTAGACAGAATATCAGAAACAGAAATATCGGAGGACAAAATATCATGTCAAGAATATCGAGGACAAAAATATCATGAAGGAAAGTTTCTAAAGGTATGCAAAGTTTTACTATATATACCTATATGTACTTTGACAATATATATATCTTCATGGTATATAGATGTGGAGTTAAGAATAGTAATCTTACACCTACCAATATGCACTTACCTTCTAGATATTTTGCTCCTCCATATTCATCAGGAGGGCACATCATGTGCCCCCCCTGTATTTCTGCACCACCCTGTTCCTGCACAGGAAGAAATGCACAACATGGTGCATTTCTATCCTGTGCAGGAACGTGCTGCGGCGCTCCCACCCCGGTGTCTTTCTAAGGCACTCTTTAGAGCCTTAGAAAGGCACCACTGTGGGACCGCTGCAGCATGCACCACCCGCCAGGATTCGACTCGTAATTCGGCAGGCGGTCTGACTACAAGTTTGGCAGTCTTCCTGGGCTCACTGGCATGGCAGCCCACAGTAAGACCGCCAAACTCACAATCAGGCCCTTAATGTTTTACAACACTGATAATGTACAAGAAAAAATTTCAAATTTGCTGGCCGATCAATTCCCCAATGTTACAAGTGGACTCCTTTCGTTTGAAAATGGAGAGAATTAAAAAGGACCCTCTTTTGTAAAGACTGTAATAACCGAGCTACAATGACTATTTTTCAAGTAGACACAAAGTGCTCTCAAGCAAATGAATTGGATAATGAACAATGGGCATATGGCAGCCCCAGAACAATGAGTAACTTGTCATATATTGCCTAATCTTTGAATTGTCAGCTAGAGCATGGTCCGCAAACAGGCTAAAGAAAGAACCTGGCTCTTTCCAATAAAATGGATAGCTATTAAACATCACACTGCAAATAAATAAGTTCTGTGTTGTGTTACATAAGCAAAAGAAAGTCCAAGCTTGCTTCAACTAATTTTCCACCCATTCCCTCTTTTCCCCTTTTCTTCTCCTTCACACTCTCTTTGCTTCCATCTTCATTTTTTTTTGTAAAGTAGTGCAAACCATCATCAGGCAGCATCAGAGCACTTTGGCTAGTGGAACTGTAGGCGGAAGAAGTCAATATCTTCAAGAGAGTGACAGACAACTGACATCGAGACAATTTCTCACCAAATGGCAAAGTGCTGTGTTAAGTCTAATAAGATTCGGATGCCAATTTCTTTAAGCATTTAAGGCAATTGTAGATCTTAGGCATCTGGCCGGCAGGACAACTTGGACAAAGGGTGGACATAAGAGTAATCACAGGGAACAAGTCAACCATATGCCACGCCAAATGTATGGTTTTAAGCAATTTGTACCCATGAGTATATCAGATTCAAATCTCAGATGGATCAGTTAAGGTTTTCTACATTCATTACACCTGGAAGAAATTTCTTTCACTTTTAGTGAACTGAGATTCTATTGTAAGGCCTGAAGTTCACTTTTTAAACAGTTGAACTTTGAAAAATAGAGTTTGACAAAATAGTCCATTTTAATTGTTGACATTTCCGTAATTTTTTGTATCATTAATGCTTCTAATGTACACAATGTTTTTGTCAAGTGTTTCACAAATTGTTTAGGAATTGGCACATATTCTGCGTATATTCTGACTTCAAAAGGTCACATACATAATGGACCCTAGCAAGAAGTGAACAAATTGTAAATCTGTGAAGATGTAAATGAGCTGCAGTTCATTATAAATGTGTTCCACTCATTTTGTTTTTTTAGAAATATTAACAGCAGCTGACTGGAGCATAAGCAAGAGCAGGAGGGTCATCCTTATTTTGAATCCCGAGCTCGTTGAGAGTGAAGAAATTGCTATTGAACAGCAGATTGGTTTCTACAGCGCATTAGTTAGCAATAATCTAAGAGTAATTATTATTGAAATGGAGAAAATTGAGGATGATAGTAAGTTGCAAGAATCCCTTAAACACATCATAAAAAAGAGAGGCACCATCAAATGGGAGTCAGGCAACTCAGCCAATGTGAATTCTATGAAATCAACATTCTGGAAGCACGTGAGATATCAGATGCCAGGAAGAAAAAGCCCTACACGTGGCACCATTGTTTAAAAATAGAGAATGGTGGGGCAAGATTCGCAAAGTTGGTCCAAGAATAAGTCATACTGTCACACAGAAAAAGTTTCAAACTCTACAAGCAAAACATTTTCCTGGTCTACAAAGTATGTGTCTGTATGGATTTGCGTGGGCATAAGTCGAATTATTAGTCGAGAGTTTCCCCATCCCCAAATTGTGCTAACGTATTACATTGAAAAGTGAAAATGGGGCTGTCAGGGTGGTTAAGAGGGAAATAAAATGCAAATGAAGTGAGCATCCACAAAATGGCAGCACTCCTGATGGTTACACACGTTTGGAAAACCTTAGCTAAATTTAGCTGCACTTCTAATCTTACACCATTTGGGGTGTGATGTTAGTGGTTTTACAATGCAAAAATATTTTCTATGTGAGGGAAAATGTAAAAAGAAATCTTTGGTGACATGTCATCTGTTATCTGTTTCTTAACATTAGGCATGCAAATTGTTTAATGTTTACATTGAAAGCACAGAGGATTACAAGGAACTGATGCTTGCCAATTGTTTATGTCTACAAAACCTCACATAGGATAAAATCAGACCATCACAGGTAATGCCTGCAGACTCCTGCGCATTCATGATTTGCATCCCAGATACTAAAATTGCTTGTTTGACAATCTGCCAATAGAAACTTTCTCCTTGGATTACTGAAAGAAGAAATGGATTTGAAGATCTGTCATACAGTGTAGAGAAATATACAGAAAAATTATATTGCGCAAACAAGTTTTAATGTCAAGGATATTTAGAATGCAGTAACTAAATAAATCTAAAAAAACAGGTTCTCCATAGGACGTTTTTTGCATATCAGTTAATGACTCAAAAATGTAAACTCTTCCAAAATATTCTCGCTTGCATCAGTTTATATAAAGACACAGGAATTATGACTAAATAATGAGATAAACTATGTGGCAGTGTTAAATGATTTCTTTTAAATTAAGTAAGGGATAGAGGTGGAGCAATAAATGATCCTAGTTAGCATATAGAATGCAACATATGAAATTGTATAATTACTTAACATCACAATCTTATTTGTGCTTTGTAAGAAAATTGTTCAAAAATAGTAACAATAGGACCTGGAACACTGGAAAATGCCACATTTTCAGATTATCCACTGATTGGGTAAATATGTCCAATTTAGATTCATTTTATGAAAAGCTATTTTATGACGTTAACCTCATAATCTGACATGGGGATCTGGCCCTGCCGAACCTACACTGGAAGAAGGCAATAAACTGTAGGAGGACCGATTTGCAAAATAAAGTCAGATACATACACTTGTAGGCTAAAATTTCGAAAATATTTCAGAGCTTTTCAAATTCTCAAAATAATCCCAGGAGTACTCATGGGCACAGTGGCGGGTGGTGATTGCAAAAGGTGGTGGGCTAAAGTCCGTACATGGAACTGTACCATGCGAATTACTGATTCTCCTAAGGAGGGTTTGTGGGGTTTAGCCCTTGGAATTTTTGTTAACTAAATGGGGCAAAGTAATGAACATTACTACAGACCCTATCTAAGAAATTGACCAAAGACCACAATTGTGATAGAGAGTTTTGAAAGAACTTCGCTAAATATGTGAAATAATTTCTGGTTAACAAAATGAGCATGGCCCTTCTGAGGGAAGCTCGGACCTGGCAACAGGTCTTGTTAGATCATCAGAAATTCCGCTTGCAAATGTGTCCATTTTCCAAAAGGCGATCTAATTGTGAGCTGCTTCTCTTCAAACACCACTTGAAAACCAGTTCCACTCAATGCACTCCAACAAAGAAAATAATCATTGCTGACATGTCGTCTGTGCATTTCCAACAATGTATCCGGATCAGCTTAAAGCGCTATTTGGTTTTCTCTATTCAAAATACATGGCATTTTTGAGGTCCTATTTAAAATCTGAGAATTAAACAATTTGAAAGCATATTTTGTTTGTTCTTGTTTATAAGTGAGGCCCATGTTTGTGCCTGTGCAGTTGTTCTCTGCCTTTTTCCTGTCCGTGTGTACCCATGTGTCCGTATCAGGTCGGACGGTGTGTATGTGTCTAGTTGCCCATTTGCGTGCATTTATTGTATTTGTGTGCATCTGTTTTCTTGTGCTAGCTTACAATTTTATGTTTTTCTCTGGGCCTGTATGTGTTTAATTTTTGTTTAGTGCGCAGGGAAAGTTCATTTTGGGATCGCTCTTTCAAAGCTAATATTGGCATTGAAACAGTGCACTGTGAAGATGCCATATACTAAGTTGAAGATAGAGCACTGTACAATTTCTCAGTACAAGGACAGTTAAGGGGAGAAGGATGATGAATTTGATGATCTCATAATATGAAGCCAAAAACAGAAGGTTTGGGGGTACTCATGTTATCGAACAGGATGAAATGTTGACTGAGTTGAACAGGATTTTACCTGTACGATGGAGTCAGATCCTTCCAGTGAACACATTCTATAGTGATGATAGAGCGCTATGTTCTCGTAGAAATTGTAGGGGTGCATCATAATCACCGCTAGTCTGCACCCGCATATATCCAGATATATATCAATGAATGGCCAGCAAAATGTAGTTATAATCTGCAGTTATCAGAAGGAATAAGAAATGTAATTGTGCTATTTTAATCATGCAAATGTAAGGCTTAACTGAATCATGTGTAAAATAATGCATAGATGAATCAGCCCATGTGTAATCGAGATGCAGTAGTTTAAACGTGTACCATATTAAGTTGCACAAGTAGTTCATTTTTCGCATATGAAATGTAATGAACCAATGCTTATAGAAGTGATTCAGATTTGTGTGTTTAAATTGTGCAAAGGCCTGACCGAACATACGCCAAGTAAAGGCCTGATTGCTCTTATGTTAGCTTATTATGTAGGCAGAGAAGGTTCTCTTGGAAAGGCTCTCTGGGCACCAACAGTAGAATTAATTAGCACAGTGGAAGGTTTCTGTTGAACGTATCTTCTGTTGCAGGTGCAAGGACACATGCCTCGTTAGTTAAAGACTGGCTCTTTGTTTCACAAGTTAGAGCGATGGGAGGCATGGAAATGGGAGTGCAATGGAATTTAGGGATGATACTTTCAGCGGAGAAGGTGCCTGGGACCCAAGGTCATCACAACCGTCCTGGATGAAGTAAGAGTTTCGATGGAAAAGTACGAAAAGGAAGACCTGGCCGAAGAGGCGTGACAAGGGCGTGTTCAATTGTATTTGGGATTTGTATTAGGGACAGTGCCCCGAGGGAGGAGAGCAGAGAAGAGGAAGGAGAGAGCAGAGAAGAGGACAGAGAGGGACTTGGAAGGAGCACCTTAGAATCGAACTCAAAGTGCTATGTGAGTGCACTTCTTAGGAAGTCTTCACAGCTGACATCTTTTCTTTTACTCTTGCCTGGGAAATTCGCTAAGTAGGTATGTCACCTTAGTAGTAGAGTAGGGACAGCCAATGGGTTTATGCTTGTTTAGATAAATGAGGAATAACGTAGAGATTGGAGCTGTCATTGCTTGTCTAATACTTTTGGAGCTAACGATTCTTCTTATCCTGAGTCGGATGAGACTCCTGCGTAGGATGCTATTTGTATTAGTGACCATCTATTTCTTTAACCTCGTGTTGAGGTGCTTGCATGTGCAATTATTCTTGGCTGTAATAAAACCCCAAATTTGAACTCGGAGTCATTGGTCTTTCAAGTAAACTAGATTCAAACTTAGTTGCATAACCGAAAAGGATTTCTTCCCTTTACACTATTCAGCAGGTAAAAAGATCCTGGTGACCTGAAGATTCTTAAAGTGATAAGATAAGAATCAGCGTTATCAGTTGGTAGCAGAGTAGGATGGTTATCTCTGATAGTAAGGGGAGATCAAGATTAGGATAAGAGATTATTTGCCCCATAGAGCCCGAGTGATGGTGATCCAGTGGATCGTAGGAGGAGGACATCGGCGGTCGCTGAAAACTGACGGAGAGTGACGGTGCGGCGGAAGTAGCAGTTCGGGGTAGAGTGAGTATGAACAGGGTGACGCTTGTTAGATTGCGGTGTTTAATTGTTGTGTGATGTCTTGCGGAGTTGGAATGAGAGTTGTGTGATTGAGGATCGGACCGTGAGCGCGCGCGGGGCCGAGAGATATTGTGGTGTAGAAGACACCCAGAATTGAGATCGTTGACCAGAGATTGTGGGGGTCATGAGCACTGTTCCCTTTAACGTGCGCGCATGCGTGCCCGCGCACTGAAGTCACTCCGAGCGCGCAGTGTCCAATATTGTCCGCGCACACAGCACATCCCGGGAGCGGCAAGTGTCTGTGGGGTTCGGGAGGGCTCCCGTTCACCAGCAAGTGGAATTGGCACTTCCTCAATTTCTTTCCTTAATAGTGCTTAGCTGCGGGGCTGATTGAGGGCCTTTGTGAAAGTATTCGTGTTAATCGCAGCGCCGTCATGCGCTGCAATTAACATGAATACTATCTCAAAGGCCCTCAATCAGCCCCGCAGCTACGCACTATTAAGGAAAGAAATGTAGCAAATCTAAAGCAGGACGTGTGCTTTCAGACTCTGTTAATTGCAGCGCACACGGGCGCTGCAATTAACATGAATACTATCTCCAGGAGGTAAGGGCACTTTTGTGCTTTTCGCTCTTCCAGCCTGGCTCTTTGGAGCTTTTGCGTCTGGTTTCCGTGCGAGCTGTGGGTCCGCGCTCTGATGTTTGCTACTTTCAGTCACATTTACAGGCAGGGAGATCTGTAGCCGATCCAGGGAAGCCACCCGTTCTCTGGGAGATCTGGCAGTCGCCGTGCGCTGCTGGAGTTTGGAGGGGGGGGAGCAGTGCAGCCTGGTGGTCTTGTGTTTTTGAACTTCGACTAAGGAGAGGGGGGCAGGGTACCTGTAAAGTGGCACCTGCCTGTCTGCAGTGTGCCGGGGTACGCCTGCTATACGTACAGTCTGCGGGGAGGCAGACATCTGGAGGCAGCCACTGAGCCAGGGGCTCAGCCCCCCAATGGGCCAGTGCTGCTGCCAGGTCCGAATTACCCGGGGGCCGGGACCCCTCCACGGAATGTGATATTATGTGAGTGAGTGTGCGTGTGAGAGTGTGTAAATGTGCGTGCCTGTGTAAATGTGTCTGTGTGCCTCTGTATGTCTGTGTTTGCCGGTGTGTGTGCACGTGCATGTGAGTGCGTATATGTGTGCTTGTGTGAGCATGTCTGTGTGCATGTCTAGTATGTACGTGCCTTTCTCCCCCTTTTCCAGGATGCGCTGTTTCCTCTCACTTTTTAAGATACATTTTTATTCAGTGTCCCAATAATCTGCGCGTGCTTACTGCCTGCAATGAATTCATGCTTTCTCTCATCCTTTCTATAGCCCTCCTCTCCTTTGCTCCGCTCTCTCTCTTAACTATCCTTCTTCCCATGCATGCCTCCCATGCCTCTTTCCCCACACCATCGTCCCTGTCCATCTCCCACAAACGCCCTTCTTATTCCTCCCTCCTGTTTCTTCAGCCTCCAAGTGAGGCTCGCAGTGGAAGACTAATAGGGCCATATTTTAGGGGCTGTGCTCATATACTACACCTCAATTTTATGCCTTGCACATGACCCCCTGTTCCACTCGCTCCATCCTCCCCCTCCAGTGCACCTCACCCAGCTGCTCTTGGGCCCCCACCCCTCCCGGAAGAGGTGCTCCCTAGCCCGCAGTGAAGGGGCAGACTGGCACCTGGCACTCTGTGAACAGGACTGGCAACAGAGCTGGTTCGTGTCCGTGGACACCGGATCGGCCTCAGCCTCTGGGTGGGCACGTGTGAGGGGCATAGGAGCGATTTGTGGCACCCTGTTCTTTCTACCAAGTTTATGTAGCGCCGAGCTAATCCTTATTATCGATCCCTAATGTGCGCTACTTGCACCCAACGTCTCAGAAGCCCTAATGGGGAAAGAAAGCCTTCATTCTACGTGGGGTAAACAGGGGTGAGGGTGCCCTGCTTCGATGTTTCACCCTAGGCTACAGCTGTTGTACCTACGGCAATGACACAAATTATTACACTTAAACACTCGACCCTTCTTTTCAGCAAGAGGATTTCTGACTCACGCACCTATTACGTGATTTACGGTCAGCTCATTAACTCAAGCGGTCCCTGGACCCCTCGACCCCGCCAGGACCCTCCAAGGTGCAAACAAGTCATGTGTCAATGTGAGGGGTGGCGGGGAGCTCCGCTCCTTCATGATAGGGTGTTCCATCCAGGGTGGGGGTTTGAGGGGGGTCTAGTCTGGGCACAGACAGGAAGTCCGCCCTCCCCTTCCTCCGCTGTTTCATGTCGAGCCACTGCCCATTCTGTGCCACCATCAGATCAACACATTATGTATCTCCTTCACGTGCCAGCCAGGGCGGGGGTGCAGGGTAACTGTCTGGTGGTGATGCTTCCTGGTCCACTCAACATCCCATTCTGGGACACAATAACAATTTCTGTCACATGAGAAGGGTGGTATTGTGTTGCTTTGTAATAACACACATCATTGACAAAAATCGACAATCTGCTAGCCAGGTGCACTTCGTTATGCTTTGACCACCACCCTCCCCCCCCCGCCCTACCCCCCAATACTCCACCAATGTTATGAAGCTCTGTGGTTATACTGAATAAGCAGCTAAATATGTTATATGACATCTCTTCATTAATGTAATAACTGCACTTTCACAATTGCTTTATTAACCTTCTTGTTTTCTCAAATTTACTTGAAAATGCACCATTTGCCCACTCTTTTCTCAAAATGTTCTCGCCATCACAAAAGACAAGTAGTTACCTTCTTTCTCACATCGAAAACCGCAAAACCTTCTTGCTGTTTTAGTCTTTAAAAGTAATTCCAAATGAAAGGCAAAGGGAGACTACCTGAAAACTACAGAGGAGTTGTGTTAATAAAGGGGGTATTAACAGCTGCTTGGGGGGGAAGGGGGGAGAGGATCCACACAGATCCCGCCAGGGTCCTGTGAGGATATTTGTGCAGTGTGTGCCCTGCTTGTCCTGTGCAGCCCCTCCTTCACCAGAGAAGAACAACTCTGTGATAACTCGGAGTCCCTGTCAGCTCTGGACAGAGAGGTATCAGAGAGAGGCTGGTTTTATCTGCCAGACAAGGATAGCTCCTCGAAGTGCAGGCGGTGCATAGGTGTCCCAGAAATGGGAACATTTACTGTATTTATGTTGGGGGCAGAGCTACCAGAGGTGCAGCAGGTGCAGTGACACCAGCACACAGGGCTGGGAAGGGCTCAGCGCCAGCTGTGGGTGTTATTTTACTCTTTACATTGGGGCCCCGGCACACCTCCTCGTGCAGATTCGGCGTCACCTGTGACTGTGCACCCTGGCGAGACAAGGCACCGAAGAATGCCCGGCCAAAAGGGGGTGGGGAGGACGCACAGCAGTGAGACTGACAGACACACACACAACACAAGTGCAGTGGAGTGGCAGGCTGAAAGCGCCTTCTCTGGGATCTGTGGGTGGGAGAATGAGACATCAGGCCTCACCCTCAGCTCCTCTGCTTTAATCCTATAAATTCCTATTGTCTCACTGCCACACTCCGGTGTTGCTAACGGCCTCGGCCATAGTGAGGAGTCACATGCAGCATCGCTGAGCAGGGCGCTCTGGGCCTTCAGCATAAAGAAGACACACAGCAACAAACAAGCTGCGCACGTGCAATGCTTCAGTTCTGCTGTGTATCCCCTTCCCCCGTCTGCTATGGCATTATACTGTGCATAGACGAAACCCGACGTTCAGACATTCCTCTTCATGCACATATTGTTGCATTTAAAGTACAACGCTTTACAAATCTGCATATCCCCATCAGCATTCCTGTGGATGCACATATTGTTGTATTTAAAGTTGAACCTTTCTTTACAAACCTGCATTCCCCTCATCGTTCCTGTGCATGCAGGAGCCCTTACATTGGCCCCTCACAGATGGAAGCCTGCTTTCTGAGGTCACCTGTTCACACCTGAGCTGCTGCCGGTGCACGGCCTGTGGGCGCGAGCCGCGCCCTCTCCTCTTCTCACGTTGGACCTGGGATCCGTGGGGCGCATGCGCCAACGCACACCTGTCAGTGCCTGACGCCAGACAGGGCTACTGGGGGCTCGTGCGCAAGTTACATGCTTTTACCTGAGAGTGCGTACAGCGTTCACCAGGAACCCTCTCCAAGGCAGACATGCGCAGTACAGCGCTTCCCACGCTCGGCCTCACAACATCAGAGCTGAGTAATCGGACAGGACGTAAAAGGCTTACTTGAAACATTGACGCAAGCAGGAAGCCTCGTTCCATTCTCCAGTGTCCCACCTATAGCACCGTATGCCCAACACTTGCTACACTGCTGTAAATTCAGCCCCAACACTCACGATCACTGACTCCTATTACACAGGCATTGTCGTGGTGCTAAAAATGCGTGATTAATGCATTTTAGTGTGGTGTTGCGGACCACGCCTAATGCGTGCTACTTGGCAGGGCTGGAGTATTCATGTTAATTGCAGCGCACACGTGCGGTCTGGTTCCCAGTGCACATAGCTTTGGTTGCAGCGCACAGAGACCTTACACTGCCGCACATAGAGGAAAAAAATTAGAGGGAACATTGGTCATGAGACGTCGTTGATAACCCACTGAAGATAGGGAACACATGTGTGAGAGTGTGAATAACCGACGCCGGTCGTAGGTTGTTGTATGTAGAACATTGAGCGGTTGAAGCCTATCAATTGTGTCAGAGGTGATTGTCCGGTCGTTCGCGGACAGACAGTTGCCAGATTGAGGTCAACAATTTCGAGAGGCTGATCGGTCATTGGTGAACCGACAGTCAGAGAGGTAATTGGTCGGTGACGGACAATTGCTTCAGAGTGTGATTGAGATATGTGCGAACGAGAGAATTAGCAAGGAGGGGAACTGCTGCAAGCGGAGGAAGCGTGACGTCAGACAGTGCCGCGCTGCGATAGGCCGGTTGGCGTGAGCCGCGCTGGCATTGGTAGAATGAACCAGGAAGCGAAAACAAAATATTGGGTGCGAACAGATATCTGCTTTATCACGAAATGTTTTAAAGTTTTACGAGAACTGTGTAGAGGTGATAGACATGTGGTTACTCAGGGTGGAGAGGAAGCCCCTCCCGAGGATACGCCAGCACATTATATGGCTAAAAATGTAGGATTGCATACTATAATTTGGCTTGAGAATTGGCATAAAATGACAGAAGGAGAAGGAGAATTGACTTTTCCACGTTATGGCACTTTCAGGTTGGAAGTGCTGTACCAGCTGAAAACTATAATGGCTTCTTTACGACCGCTGCCTAGACCGACACAGTTTGAGGCGCTACATGCATGGATTAGGGCAGCGTATGATAGGAAAAGAGACAAAAGTCAAGAAAGGGTGAAGAAATCGATCAGGGCCTTCCAAGATGCGAGGTGGGATGCATTGGAGAAAAGGTGGAGGGTGGAAACGATCGAAGGAGATAGGTTGTACCCACTGCTAATAAAAGATGGGAAAATAACAAGGGTCGAAGAGGACGACAGTGATACAGATGACAGCCTGTTAGACAGGTTGCTGGCAGAGAGACCACCTCCATTTAATCCAGATTCAGAAGAGAGAAAATCAACTTCAACAGTAGAAACTAGTGAGACGCAGAATCAGACTAACATGAGGGTAGTGGGAAGAATTTCCACAGGAACAGAGGGAGCGGCAACACAGCCTTCCATTGGCAATACCCGATTACCGGACTCCCTGACAGTACCGGTTACCATTGGCCCTATAGTATCGGTGTATGACCCAGATCGAATAAGCGAAGGAAGTGTAATGCAGACGACAGGAGGAGAGGGAGCTAGTGATAGTGGGAATGGGTTCGGAGTACAAGTGATTCACTTCCCACAGCCATTAGACACAAGTACGCCATTACCAGCCACTGCAGACTCCTCTTTTAGACAGGAGGATGAGAGACCAGTCAGACCAAGATCTTTGCGCGAATCCAAGTCAGCTTTGAGGATGTGGACACCATCAGTAAGAACCCAAAGTGATAGAATGCCAGGCGATAGGGACAGAGAAATTTCAGAAACCAGACCAACTTACAGGATTACGATAGAAGAAAACAAGTCACAAGAACAAAGTGGTGACTATGATGAGCGAAATGGCGCAGCTTGTCAAGAATTATTAAAGAGTGCAATACAGGCAAGGTTGCTGGACGTAGTAAGATTAAAGGCAGAGGTAGACGAAATGATTAGTGGGAGCCTGCCTTTGGAGAGAATAGAGATTTATGAGCCAGACGAGCTGCTTTTCGTAGCAAAAGATGTGACTCGTAAAGCGAGGATTGCACATGAGAAATTGACAGCATTGGCTAGGAGATATGAAGTGGATTTGAATAAAACAAAGACGTTGCAAGGACCGCATAGGTTACAATATAGTGATCAGGAATTGGAGGAGAAAAGGATCACAGGATTAAGGACGCATACTAAGGATCTGATTGTAGGGATGCGTATATGGAGTTTGTTGGACAAATGGGAAGAAAGGTGGTCAAAGAAAAAATTAGCAAGGAAAAGTGTAGGAGAAACGCCGCCCCCGGGGGGAGGGGCGACGGGTGTAGGGAACTTTCCTTTTCGGGAAGTACAGAATGGAGGGTACGTGCATGTACCGTGGAGTAGAGGTGATTTGGCTGCATTCACAAATGACTTTCCGAGGCTGAGGGAAAAACCCGTAGAGTGGTATAAACAAGTTGAGCGGTTTGTCAAAATCTCGAAGGTACTATGCACTGATTTGAACACTTTGTTTGATATAGTGGTACCAGGAGATTTGTGGTCAGCTTGTAAAATTGCAGTTGAGTGGCCGACCTTCGAACCTGAAAGGGATGCTGTTACGAATGGCCCGTCACCCATTGTCATGAAAAAATTCGAGCAAGTGATTACATGGTTGAAGCTGAAAATTTCACCTCAAGATATTGATTGGGTTAAGATAGATCGAACTGTGCAGGAACCTAAAGAGACAGTGCATGAATATTAAGAAAGGCTCTTGCAAGCTTTTAAACAGTATAGTGGATTAGATGCCTTAGACCCCAAAGATATGGGACAGTTTGTCTCAAAGTTTGTTTTAGGATTGAGGCCGGAGGTCAGCCTCATGATACAGCACCATTTGATCTGTTGGCAGAACAAGCCGGTAGATGAAATCTTGCGGTATGCGAGGTACTGTAGCGATGAAGTGGACTCGAAGCACCAGAAGCTAAAGGACAAGCTGATGCTCGTACAGATGCAGACAGCTCAGATCCAGCCTAGTGGAGGGACGCTGGGAAGAAGACAAGGAAATTACCAAGGGAACCAGAATGGGCAAGGCCAGGGAAAGGGGAAACCCATAGATCCCAAGACGGGGGTGGATGTGGCGACACTGAAGAAGACCACTGCGTGTCATCTTTGTCACCAGATTGGACATTGGAAATGCGAGTGCCCTTTGAACCCAGCCAACCAGGTGCAGCAGGAGGTAGAAGGGGTTCAGGCACCTGCGCAGGAGGTAGTCAACACGGTGATGAAGCCCAGATCAATGAAAGGGGGGACGTATAACCCACAAGTACAAGTCCCACAGCCACCAAGAATCTCGCAGGGAATACGGACTTACCTGCAGATGCCCCTTTTCGAAGGGTATGATGAATATAGTCCAGATCCGTTATCCTGACGGTGCCTGAGGGGGGAGGAAGACTGCACTCTTGGAGCAGTCTTGGAGGTAGACCAGAGAGGACCTTTTGTGGAGGCAGACATTGATGGTCATCCTACCACACTTTTGGTTGACACTGGAGCTACCCGGTCTACTGTAAGATCAGCAGTAGTCCCCAACCTACCCCTCTCGGGACAATCGATCCAAGTTGTTGGAGTAGCGAACAAAAGAATAACTAGCCCCTTGACCGAACCGATTCCAGTGAGGATAGGCTCCTTCCAAGCTAAACACCAGTTTGTGGTTTGCGATACAAGTCCAGTTTGCTTGTTAGGAAGAGACCTATTGTGTAAATTAAACTGTACTATCTATTGCACACCAAGGGGAGTGGAGGTTCAGACGAAGGATGACGATGCTACCTTTAAAGTTGCTAATCAGCATCTGTGTGTAGACTTGTATCCAGTGGTGACCGTGGAAGAACTCCCACCTGACTTGAGAGACACTGTGTCACCAGAGGTGTGGGATTTTACAGGAAAAGAGATAGGATTGATAAAGGGGGTTGAACCTGTGCAGATTCAGGTTAAGCAGAATGCTGATTTCCCTAGAACACCTCAATACAATCTGTCGCCCGAAACAATAGCAGGAATCAAGCCTGTAATTGAGGCTTTCATCGAGCAAGGCATTCTGAAGGAGATTAGAGGTAGCCCATGTAATTCACCTATTATGGGACTACAGAAGCCAAGCGGGAAGTTTCAGGATCGTGCAAGACCTGCGAAAGGTCAACACGATAGTTGTCCCTTGTTGTCCAGTGGTACCGAATCCATCAGTGATACTGTTTCAGATTCCATGCGAACCCGAGTGGTTTACTGTCATTGATTTGTGTCAAGCATTCTTTTCGATACCGCTCCATGAGGAAAGCCAATTTCTTTTTGCATTCAGGCTGGAAAACCGTGTGTTAACATGGTGTCGTATCCCTCAAGGGTATATAGAAAGTCCATCAATCTTTAATCAGATCCTGAAAAAGAATCTTGAGAGTCTCGTATTGCCACAGAACTCAGTTCTCATGCAGTACATAGACGATCTGCTTGTTGCCTCAGAAACGGAAGATGCTTGCAGGATAGACACAGTAGCCTTATTGAACCATTTAGCCGAGAACGGGCACAAGGTGTCTCCAAACAAGTTGCAGTACTGTCTAAATGAGGTACAGTACTTGGGACACAGATTAGAAAAAGGCAAGAGGAAGGTGTCACCAGATCGAATTGAGGCGATAATGAACATGGCAGTGCCCACCACTCAGAGAGAAGTCAGGATGTTTTTGGGAATGGTCGGCTATTGTCGCCAGTGGATTCCCAGTTTCTCTTTGAGAACAAAGCCTTTGCAGAGGCTTACACACAAGGATGTGAGTGATCCGGTACCATGGGATGAGGAGTGTTTGATGTCATTCCTAAGACTGAGAGAAGAGTTGTGTTCTGCACCTGCTTTGGGAATGCCTGATTATAATAAGGCTTTCTCACTGTTCTGTTGCGAGAGAGAAGGTTGTGCATTAGCAGTTCTAGCTCAGAACCATGGAGGTGTCCATAGACCAGTTGCCTATTTTTCAGCTACTTTAGATCCAGTAGCTTCTGCGTTGCCCGGATGTCTCAGATCCGTTGCTGCAACAGGTGTCAGCATTGAAAGATGTGAAAGCATTGTAATGGGTCACCCTCTAACGGTTTATGTACCACACTCTGTTGAATTGTTAATGACCAGGACAAAGACCCAGCACCTAACGAATAACAGGTTAACGAGGTATGAGCAAGTCATACTTGCCGCAGAGAATGTGACTCTGAAAAGGTGCTCTGTCTTAAACCCTGCGACATTAATGCCTATACCAAATACCGATGATGAAGATTGTGAGGACCATGATTGTCTTGATGTGACCGAACTATGCACCAAACCAAGACCTGACATTGTCGATGAACCACTGACTGACCCAGATGAAATTTTCTTTGTCGATGGTTCATGCCTAAGAGACAGTGTTGGTCAACTGAGAGCAGCGTTTGCTGTATGTACCATTTCAGGAGTGGTTGAGGCTGCTTGCCTAGGAGTACGCTCCGCACAGGTAGCTGAAATCATTGCTTTGACTCGTGCCTGTTTGGCCGCTGATCGAATTCGAATCACGATTTACACGGACAGCCAGTATGGGTTTGGTGTGGTTCATGACTTCGGATAGTTATGGTCCCAGAGGGGATTTTTGACATCATCTGGCTCACCCATTAGGAATGGAGAACATGTACGACAACTGTTAGATGCATTGCAATATCCGAAAGAAATCGCAGTTGTCAAGTGTACTGCACATGTGAAGGGGGAGGATTTTGTGTCTTTAGGAAATAATTATGCGGACGAAGTTGCCCTCTTCTGTGCAGAACAGGGATGCATATTTACAGAAGGTTACACAGGAGAGAGCCAAGAAAGAACCGAGCTCAACATGATGTTGGCCATGGCAGACACTTGGGAGGAGCTCAAGCGACTGCAGGATGAAGTTTCAGAACAAGAAAGGAATGGATGGATCAAAGCAAGGTGTGAAAGAGGGGATGTGGATGTTTGGGTCTCCAGTGATGGGAGAGCTGTATTACCAGACAATCTGCTGAGTCCGATGGCGAGACTAATACATGGACCGGCACACCTTGGTAGAGATGCAATGATGCGTGTGTTTAGACAGACGTGGTATAATCCACGATTTCGTGCAATGGCTGAAACAGTATGTCAGAGGTGTGTCACGTGTCAGCAGATGAATGCTGGAAAGAAAACAGTAGCCACCTTGAGTCATATCGGGAGGTCAGGAGGGCCTTTCAACAGAATACAGTTAGACTTCATAGAAATGCCTAAGTGCAATGGGTTGAGATACATTTTGGTGCTGATATGTGTATTCTCACGGTGGGTGGAGGCTTACCTAACCCGTAGATGTGACACTCTCACAGTGGCTAAGTTATTGTTGAGGGAACTCATCCCGAGATTCGGGATTCCAACCTCTTTGGAATTAGATAGAGGAAAACACTTCCACAGTGAAATCATGAAGTTACTCTGTGCTGCATTGAACGTTGATCAGAGACTCCATTGTAGTTATCGACCAGAGGCTTCTGGGATGGTGGAATAGGTTAATGGGACTTTGAAAGCCCGGATGGCCAAAATGTGTTCGTCAACGTCTTTGAAGTGGCCTGATGCACTGCCACTCGTGCTGATGAGCATGAGAAGTGTCCCAGATAGGAGGACTGGGTTGTCCCCTCATGAAATTTTGATGGGAAGGGCAATGCGGTTGCCAGCAGTACCAGCTACAGCTTTGATAAACATCACTGATGACTTGATTCTCGATTACTGTAAAGGACTATCTGATGTGGTCCGTTCTGTGTCCCAGCAGGTCCAAGCTGCAGCTGTTCCAGCCTCGAGTGATCTGTGCCACGACCTGTGTCCAGGTGATTGGGTGCTTGTCCGAAAGCACGTGAGGAAGAGCTGTCTGGTTGTTCGGTGGCGAGGCCCGTACCAGGTGATACTGGTAACGAACACAGCAGTGAAGTGTGGAGGATTGCCGAACTGGGTGCATGCCTCCCATACCCGCAGAGTTTCAGCACCCTCGGAAGAAACAGCTCCTCTCGTAAATGAAAATCCAGCTGATGTGGCAGGGCCACATGAGAGGACAAGTCAAGCTGTAAGGGTCGCTGACGCAGCTGGGGGTGCACCAGAGCAAGCTGAAGGGGGTCCTAACGATCAGGGACTCGACTCTGACACGGAAGACAGAAGTGGTGCAGTGGGTGGAGCAGAGTCAAATTCAGCAGAAGAAGGAAGTGGTGCACTGGGTATAGCAGGGGAAGGCGGAAGAACGACCAGAATCGAGGAGGGTTGGCCTGAAAGACAGAGGCGACTGAATCTGAGGTTGGCACCCGAGAGAGATCTTGCTCCAGTGTCTGAAACGTCTGAGACAGAAGCAAGTGACGAAGAGCAGACTCAAGAGGGTCGGCAAAGGTCGAAAAGAACAAGAGTACCTTGCCGGAGATACTCTACCCCTGAGTGGACTTACACAGTGACTAATGCAGGGGGTAGTGAGTACGGGGAGGCTGAGGTCGTTGCAGGTGGTCAGCAAGAGCCCGAATGTGGTACTGAAGGTGGTGCTGCTGTTGCCAGGGCTCGAAGTCGAAGGAATACTGACCCTCACCGTTCCGAATCCCCCGCTTCTGAGTAAGGTCCGAGAATTGGTTCTACATCGACTCGTGTTCCCGTCTTTTGGATTTGAACCGTATTCACATGAAATGGTAATTCTTCGTCTTGAACTTTTGTATCACGTTTTGGAAGTGCTTGCAGATGATCTTATCGTGGACAAAATATAACATGTTGTAAATAAAAAGTCTAAAGAAGAAGATAACCTAGGTCCAAGTGGAAGAAGAATAAACTTAGGGACTTTCCACCGAAGCGGAACAAGGGTTAGGGAAGTCTTTTTCTGGACTATGTAAATAAGACTGTGGCTGAAAAGGGGATTTCCAGAGGTTTCAAAGTTGCTCGAGCTAGTTAAGCAAGTCACGTGTGAAGAAGACAGAGACTTTTGAGTGCTCATTGCTGAAACCAAGAACTTTTGAGAACTTTCGAGATCATGGAGGTTGGAGATCCAAATCGTAGATCCAAATTGGTTGTAGGCATACTAATAGGGAGTGTGATAGTTTCTATAATCATAGTAATTATAATCTCATATACCGTTCAACATGAGCTAGCAGTGCAGGGGGTGCCAGGGACTCCTACACCTACCACACCTAGCCGAAAAGAGGGAAACATAGGAGCTGACAAGGCTTTGCTGATAGAAGAAAGTCGTAGATTGCATGTAGATTTGTCTAGAAGTGATTTTAAGCTTAATGCTTACGCCAAGCTGCTATACGAGTATGTGGATGCGATGGATGCGAAGGACTGTTATGTGTGTATGCAGTTGCCTGCGTCAGTGGATGAGGGTATTAGGTATCACCATCTTCCACTGACGTATGGAATTTCATGTAGTCTGTTGCTTAGTATATTTTATGAAAGAGATCAGTTTGAGTATTTCTTTTCCAATTACGATGCAGTGCTTCCTGAAGTCCCAGCTTACAAACATTTGAATAAGTATGATTATTATAAGACAGAGGATAGACTTAGGAAGTTCTTCATACCGTCTTTGGAACTGGACACAGCATATGCTCACCGACATAACTTGACGTGTTCCTTATCAGATGTAGAAAAGAAGTTTGTAGATCAGGTAGAAGATAGATATAGAAAACTAACACAGACACGGGACACAGGGCACAGTCCAGTAGATTGGACCGAGGAGGAAAGATTGCACCGAACAAAAGGAAGTTATGGTCCTATAGCTTTGGACAATGAGCAGAGGGGAAAGTTGTGTGTGCAACGTTATCAGACCTACTATGAAAAGGTTCCAGTGGGACAGAGTACGTGCGACCATGTCTTCACCATGGCAGATGCAGCAAAGAATTTTCTCCAAGGCCCTGTACAAGTGATACCTACGGTGTATTTCGTGTGTGGAAGGAATGCCTATGTGAGGTTGCCTGCGAACTGGTATGGTACATGTTACTTGGGGATAATATTTCCAAAGATTTACCATACAGAAGATTTGGAACTTCTGGAAGGTGGAAAGCATTCAAGAGTGAGAAGAGGTGCAAGTGCAGGGGTCCTAGTGGGAGATATCTTTGGAGCCATGATAACAAGTTTGGGAGTGATCTTGAATGATGTGAAGATCCGGAGACTGGCGACTGTGATAGACGAACTATCGATGAACACAGCAAAATCGTTGGTACTGGTGGAAGGGGAGATGTTGTCGATAAGGACAATGGTTTTGCAGAACCGCCTTGCTTTGGATGTCTTACTGGCAAAAGAGGGCGGAGTCTGTAAATTATTGAGGGTTCAAGAGTGCTGTACTTATATACCAGACCACAGCAAGGATCTGGAGAAATATATAAGTAACATCACTACTATTCACACGAAGATAGGGGACTTGACTGAAGAGGGAGCTTGGGAAAAAGTTGGAAAAGGGTTTGGTCATGTGGGAAGCTGGTTTGCGAATTTGGGAAAGGGATTCCTTGGCTATATCCTGAGACCACTCCTTATCGTGGTGGTTTGTGTGGTTTGCCTGTGGGGTCTGATCAAAGCTTACAAGTGGTGTCGAGCAGGCCGAGTTGAGAGAGCTCTGAGAGAAAATGAGACGAGAATGGCTAGACTGCAGGACAGTCAATATCAAAGACTTAAGAGATTGGAGAATTATAGACAAGGAGGAATGGCAACAAGTTCTGTTTAGGTCGGTTCTTTTTCCAAGGGAGTTGAGTAAATTGTGATGACAGGAGTCATCAAAGGGGGGAACTGATAGAGCACTATGTTCTCGTAGAAATTGTAGGGGTGCATCATAATCACCGCTAGTCTGCACCCGCATATATATCCAGATATATATCAATGAATGGCCAGCAAAATTTAGTTATAATCTGCAGTTATCAGAAGGAATAAGAAATGTAATTGTGCTATTTTAATCATGCAAATGTAAGGCTTAACTGAATCGTGTGTAAAATAATGCATAGATGAATCAGCCCATGTGTAATCGAGATGCAGTAGTTTAAACGTGTACCATATTAAGTTGCACATGTAGTTCATTTTTCGCATATGAAATGTAATGAACCAATGCTTATAGAAGTGATTAAGATTTGTGTGTTTAAATTGTGCAAAGGCCTGACCGAACATACGCCAAGCAAAGGCCTGATTGCTCTTATGTTAGCTTATTATGTAGGCAGAGAAGGTTCTCTTGGAAAGGCTCTCTGGGCACCAACAGTAGAATTAATTAGCACAGTGGAAGGTTTCTGTTGAATGTATCATCTGTTGCAGGTGCAAGGACACATGCCTCGTTAGTTAAAGACTGGCTCTTTGTTTCACAAGTTAGAGGGATGGGAGGCATGGAAATGGGAGTGCAATGGAATTTAGGGATGATACTTTCAGCGGAGAAGGTGCCTGGGACCCAAGGTCATCACAACCGTCCTGGATGAAGTAAGAGTTTCGATGGAAAAGTACGAAAAGGAAGACCTGGCCGAAGAGGCGTGACAAGGGCGTGTTCAATTGTATTTGGGATTTGTATTAGGGACAGTGCCCCGAGGGAGGAGAGCAGAGAAGAGGTAGGAGAGAGCAGAGAAGAGGACAGAGAGGGACTTGGAAGGAGCACCTTAGAATCGAACTCAAAGTGCTATGTGAGTGCACTTCTTAGGAAGTCTTCACAGCTGACACCTTTTCTTTTACTCTTGCCTGGGAAATTCGCTAAGTAGGTATGTCACCTTAGTAGTAGAGTAGGTACAGCCAATGGGTTTATGCTTGTTTAGATAAATGAGGAATAACGTAGAGATTGGAGCTGTCATTGCTTGTCTAATACTCTTCTTATCCTGAGTCGGATGAGACTCCTGCGTAGGATGCTATTTGTATTAGTGACCATCTATTTCTTTAACCTCGTGTTGAGGTGCTTGCATGTGCAATTATTCTTGGCTGTAATAAAACCCCAAATTTGAACTCGGAGTCATTGGTCTTTCAAGTAAACTAGATTCAAACTTAGTTGCATAACCGAAAAGGATTTCTTCCCTTTACACTATTCAGCAGGTAAAAAGATCCTGGTGACCTGAAGATTCTTAAAGTGATAAGATAAGAATCAGCGTTATCAGTGAGACGGGGAAGTAAAAGGACAACAAATACTTGAACATGCTTTTTGTCTTTACTATACAGGCATTCAGAAGTCAGAGACTGGGACTTACTTTTTGTTATATCACAAATTGCTCTGATCTAGTCATATTATGGGTCATAACTGGAGGTCACTTTCATGACTGTGTCACAGCTGTACTAATTCATTTGCATTGACAACAGGGCTGAAACGCAATTACATATCCATTCCCAGGCTATTAACTTGTAAAGCTTCACAGTAACATTTAACATTCCTTTAAAGTCAGACCTACTAAACATCATGTTGCTAAGATAAAATAAAGCTTTTACAGTATTTATATAAATATAAATTACAAAAATATAACTTTCACATCAGTACAATATTTGGAGCAGTCCATCAGATAGAAATATATGTTTACATATGATATTATTTTACTTAATATCGCGTAGTTGTTGCACCCAACATAATAAGTGCTACTGTTTATGACTTTATGACTTTCCATTTCAAATAGCAGTTTTCCTCCCTGGTACAAATATATAAAAATATGGGTCTGATTGCGATGTCGGGCAGAAAGCCATCCAACAGCTACTCAGAGTCTTTCCGCCCAACATCTATGGTTTCTGTCCGACCGCCATATTATAATACTGGTAGTCGGAGAGAAACCCGCGGGGGATTTCGCTCTGCTTCCGAAGGGCTCACAGAGCCCGTCAGAGCGGCAGGCAGAATGATAATCTCAAAATGTCGGCAGAGCCAGCCTCTACTCCGCCGTCGGGATTATGATGTTGCTTTCAACCTGCCCTTTCATGGTGGTCTGCCCGCCATGAAAAGGCAGGCAGAAAGAGTCTTTGGGGGCACCTAGCAGGGCCCCCTTTCCCCTGTCCCTCCACTATGGGGCCTGGGGGGCACCTAGGGGCCCCCCTAAACATCCCTGCACCATGTGGCAGGCACATTTTACAAATGTAGCTTGTGCTACAGGCCTTTTCCGCCCGCTGCACAAGCTGCAATTGTAAAATGGATGTTTCTGACCGCCCATAGGGTGGTCGCATCCAAATACAGCGGGTGGAACCGCCGACCTATGGTCAGGCGGTTCCATTCCACTATGAAGTCAGTCGTACGCTCGTCTGACCTGATCCAGCGGCGTACTAACAACAGATACTCCACTACCATATACTCACTTGGGCCCATACAACTCGCTTCCGTTCTGCGCTAAGTAGACCACTGGAACTGTTTAGTTTATAATGTTTCTCATACCTCAAGATCTAGTTATTGCTTCCTTAACTAAACCTTCCGCTGATCAAACAGTTCTTTCCTCTGGTCAATGGACCAGTTAGGTGGAACTAGTTGATGGCGATAATTGACATAACTTATTATACATTTCTTAATAAGTATAAAATAATGACAGACTCAGTAAGTTTAAAATCTTTATCTAAATTAGGGTTTTGAACCATCTCAAAG
Organism: Calotriton arnoldi; assembly: GCA_963921515.1. NCBI lineage: Eukaryota > Metazoa > Chordata > Amphibia > Caudata > Salamandridae > Calotriton > Calotriton arnoldi. The sequence goes on along the minus strand of CAWUFW010002192.1, from coordinate 706,180 downwards.
CGTTTCAGTACAAACACCCTCATTCACGGGAGTGCCAATTCAAAATATTTCAGATAACATTTATCAAATCAGATCCACACAATAACTATGCTAAGAAAGAAGAGGATAGAGACAGAAGAGCATTTATCAAACAATGAATTTCATAATTACCAAAGTATGGTGTGAAGACCAACCCCTGGCCAAAGGGCTGGTAAGGGCCTCCCAGGACAGATCAGGAGACAAAGACTTCAGGACAGGAAATCAGGACAGGATACTTCACCTCTCTAGATACCGATGACTACATCGCACCCCTCTCTGACACTCTCTTCCTCCTCGTGGTTCTTCCGCGATCTTCTTACTAACCCACCCAATTTAAGTAGATGGTTCTGCATTCGGTTTCTTCATCAGCAATTCAGAGCATCAGCACCACCCCAGCACTAACAGCATCCCGAGCTTTGCATCACCTCGGCCCACCCCGTTCTTAGGCTTCTTCAATGCGCTCCAAAAGCTTCTTTGAAACTTCCCCAAAGCTCTCCTCAATGCGCCCCAAAGCTTCCTTTCATCAAACTAAACTATCTCAATTATACCTTTCTATAAGCCATGTACCACCCATTAATGTTTCATTTTTACAGAATACTGACTTCTGATTGGACAGGCAAGGGGGATGATCATCACACCATGCTTATACTTCATTCGTTTCTTTAAACCATTGTTCCCAAACTCCTCCCTCAAACTTTTATTCCGCCCTTCCTTTCCCATACATCTTTAAAACTTTATTAATACAAATGTAACAGTTTTCTCGAATAAGTTCCTTCATATGAACTCTTCACCCTCATGTTCCCAGGGCACATCTCCGCCGACCTTGGACGCGTGACAAATACTTAGTCATCCTCCAAGCTTCCGTACCAGGGCGCATGCGTTGCACCACGTCAGTCTGCTCGACTCAGACAACTTTAACAGGCCCAAATACGCACTAATAATAAAGTCAAAAGGAGAAATGTTATTCTCAAAAATAAATGATTTCACTGTATACCACCAACCTCTACTCTGACCCATACCCTTTATTATTTCTCTTTCTGCATTTGCGTTAGTTATAAACTCATTTTCTAATTTCAGCAAAGCAGGTGCCAGGCATGTGAGCTTTCAAGCGGCCATTTTATAGCTCTTTGTGCAAGCGCCAGAATTTCCCTCTAAGCGTCAGCACGTCATACTACGTAGAAGCAGTAGACGCATGCGCAGTAAAGATCCCGTGTTAAAATGCGTTCTAGTCCTACGTCCGTGTTACTGCAGTTAGTAAACACATAGGCAAGCTTCATTCTTTTCACGCGTGTAATGAAAATGCGTATTATTAATCACAAAACACGTTGTTAGTAATTCGCTAGTAAGTTAAATCGAGAGGATTGCATTTGAGCAAGTCTCATGTCCGAGTCCTTGCTCCATCAATCCCCTCTCTGATGGCATATTAAGCCATCACAAAATTTCCCATCCATCCCAGATACCAACTTTAACACTTCTCAGTTTTCTCCATTTGTCCTCCCAATTTTTCATCAACTATCTCATTTCCTTCTAAATCTCGCATCTTCTTATATAACCTGCCTTTCATTTCTTCCAAGCGTATTTCCTCGTACTTTCTCTTACGTGTCTGTCCCTTTCCTTTTCTGTTCAAGCATACCTTTCCTTTCGTACCTTTTCTACAACATCTATATGTGAGCACTATTAACATCACTATTGTTATTATCATAACTAATAGTATTATTATTTGACCTAGAAAACTTTTCCCAAACCCAACAAACCATTTCCCTATTGATGTTATACTTTTTGTTAGTCTTCCCCACACACTGTCAACCTCTAGTTGGGTCAAACCTTTATGCATTCTCGTAATATTTTCAATATATCCTTTAATTTCTCTGCTCTTGTCCGGAATATAAGTGCAGCAATGTTGAACTTTCAACATGCCACAGACTCCACCTTCTTTTGCTAACAATATATCAAGAGCAAGACGGTTCTGTAAAACCATTGATCTAATTGCAACCATTTCTGTGTTAATCATTAAAAATCCTCCTGCAGTATCTGTAGAAAGACGATCAACTATGGTTGATAACTTACACATTTTCTGTGAATTTAGGATGACTCCAACTGAGGGTATCAGTGCACCAAAAATATCTCCTATAATTTCAGAAAAACTGGCTCTTCTTCTTCGTGTTAGTCCGTTCGAATTTCCATTGGTTCCACTGATTTTGTCTACATGATACATTTTTGGGAAAACTATTCCAAAATAACAGCTTCCGTACCATCTTGCAGGTAACCTGTAATAGGCATTGCTCCCACAAACATAATACACTCCTGGAAACACAGGATCAGTTCCCCCTTTTAGTCTCCATCCTTCTAATATTAGGAAGTTATGTTCACATACACGGGAACCAATGTAATTATTGTTATAATCTGTCTTTAATCTGTGGAGGCAGAATTTTCCCCTTTTCACAAAGTCCAGGGACATCGCAGCATGAGCCTTGCCACTTGCATAGATTCCTTCCTTCCCAACCCATGGAGGCACATGGGTTTTCTGTGTAGTTGCCTTCTTCATTAAATCCTGTCTCCTTTCTTCTACTAAATCTAAAAAATCTTTTTCTTCTTTTCTTAAGGTACATGTTAGATTATCTTCGTGTGCCTAAACTAATTCTATTGAACTCATTGTTATGAAAAATTCACCCATAAATTGTGCATTTTTACTACTAGCTACTGGATTCATATTCTTTCTAATAGGAAGTTCAGAAAATATTACATCTAAGTCAGAATAAAAATACTGCAATCTCCCTGTAGTGTAAAATAAACTTGACAAAATACTACATGACACACCATAAGTTAAAGGTATATGGTGATATGTAATCCCTTCTGACACTGATGAAGGCAATTTCATACATACATAACAGTTGTTAATTTTCATAGTGCTAACATACTGAAATAATAATTTAATAAACACATTAGAGGATGTATTATAGTCTGATTCATTGTGATAGTTTGCCTCATCTTCCACTCCTATTTCTAGTTTAGTTTCTCTTAATCTATCTACTTTGACATTAGTATCTGTATTATTCTCGTTACTTGTTTTCATTATCAAAGGTACCCCTACTGTTAGGAATAGCCATCCTATTACTGCTAATAAAATACTACAAAAACAAAATCTAAGACACTTTCTTTTTACTCCACATTTTGGTTTTCCGCTAACTTCATTGTCGGCCATTTTGTTCCTGAGAAAATTTCCTTTCTCTTATCTTTTCCCTTTTTCAGTCTTATTGTTCTTCTTTCTGTTCTTAAGGAGGTTTCAATTGGCTTTCATCAATTTGTGCAATATGGACTTCTTCTGTCTCATCAGACAGATCCAGGGACTCAAATTCTTCAAGAATGACGTACGTCCACTCTGGAGCCTTGTATTTTCTGTTTAAATTTCTCAATCTTGGACTTCTTCGAGTTATTTTTGCTAAAGTTTGCTTAGGTCTTGTTTGACTTGTGATTTCATTCACTTGCTCTGGTTTCTTTTCAGATTTTCTCAGGTGATATTTTAGTTTCTTTACTCCAGTTGGCCAATTATCTCCTCTACTGACTCTTTTAATTTGCACTGCGTTTTCACCTTCTTTATCCCTTTGTAAGGTTCTTTTTATTTCATTTGTTCTGGGCACAATCTGTTCTATTTCTCTGATTTCTGTGCTTGTACCTTCTTTTGCTTCTTCCTGCTCAGGTTCTACCGAATTTTGTTCTGCTTCTTCCTGAGCTTGTTCTTTTAATTCTGTCTGATCCTGCTCAGGTCTTACTTCAAATCTTTCTTCTTCTGCCTGAACTTGTTCTTCTAACTCTATCTGGTACTGTTCAGGTTTAAATTCAAGCTTTTCTTCTTCTTCTGCCTGAAAGTGTTCTTCTACTTTTCCCTCCTCAGGTTTGTTTGTGTCTCTTTCTGTTTTCACCTGAGTGTGTTCTTCTTCCCCTGTCTCTTCCTGACTACTTTCTTGTCTTTTCAGTTCTGTTCTTCTTCTGGTTTCAATGGCATCATCAATTATTTCAATGACTGGGATCCATTCTTCCTGACTTAGCTCGGGCTGCTCATCATATGGTTGTCTTTCAGAATCTATCACTCTAGATTCTTCAATTTCACAGTTTACAACTCCTGACGCTTCAGCCTGCTCAGTCAGTGGTGGCTCTTGTTGATCTGATGGGCTCGGTTCTCTTCTGGTATGACTAGCGTGAATCCAATTGGGCAAACCTGCACACTTCACTGCTGTGGTAGTGACTAGTATGACTTGCCTTGGTTTGTCCCACCTTGGTGCTAGACACGATTTCCTTGCGTGTTTCTTCACTAGCACCCAATCTCCAGGATTCAAATCATGCGCTTGATCTGGCTGTCTTTCAACTGCGTCTTCTCCAACCTGATGAGAGATAGAACGCATCATTTCAGCCAATCCTTTGCAATAGTCCAATACCAGATCATCAGTTATACTCAGTTGTTTATTTCCAGGAATAAACGCCTGTCTCATGGCTCTTCCCATGAGTACCTCATGTGGACTCATTCCTGTTTTTCTGTCTGGAATGCTTCTGAGACCCATTAATACAAGAGGTAATGCATCTGGCCATTTTAGCTTTGTGGATGCACACACCTTTCCCAATCTTGACTTGATTGTGCCATTCATTTGTTCAACAACTCCAGAAGCCTCTGGACGATAAGCACAGTGTAGTTTTTGTTCAATGTTAAATGCAGCACAGATTAATCGAATCATTTCATTTTTAAAATGAGGGCCTCTATCTGATTCCAAAGTGACCGGAAAACCAAATCGTGGCACCAACTCCCTCAACAATAATTTTGCAACTGTAAGACTGTCATTTCTTCTAGTAGGGTAGGCTTCCACCCATCTTGAGAAAAGGCATACTATGACAAGTACGTATTTCAATCCGTTGCAGGGGTAATTCAATGAAATCTAACTGTAATCTGGTGAAGGGTCCTTCTGCCTTTCCAATTTTTCCCCAGCTTACCACTGTCTTTCTACCTGGGTTCTGCTGTTGACAGGTTAAGCATCTTTGGCAAAGGCTTTCTGCGACTACCCTGAACTTCGGATTGTACCAACTCTGTCTGAATAGTCTGATCATTGAATCTCTCCCTATGTGTGTTGCTCCATGATACACCCTCACCATTTTTGAAAGCAGACAATCTGGCATGACTGGTCTTCCATCTAGATACACCCATACTTCATCATGTGGTCTTTTGGTACATGCTGCCTTTATCCAGATTTCTTTTTCCTTTTCCTCAACTTCTGCCTGCAATTGTCTAATCTCATCCCATGTCTCTGGTACTGAGAAGTACATAAGTTGACATCTGGTTTCCCCCGTTTCAATTTTTCTGTTTATGGCTACTGCATTTTTAGCGCAGTATTTCGCCACTTGGTCAGCATAATTATTGCCAGCAGTCACATAGTCATTTCCTGACTGATGTGCAGCGCATTTTACAACTGCTATTTCTTTTGGCAATTGTAATGCTTCCAACAAATCTTTTACATTTTTGCTGTTTCTGATAGGAGACCCTGAGGAAGTCAGAAATCCCCTTTGCATCCAAAGCTGGCCGAAGTCATGCACAATCCTGAAACCATATTGACTATCCGTAAATATGGTTACTCTCCAATTTTTCCCCTTTTTACATGCCATTGTCAAGGCAACCAATTCAGCTACTTGTGCAGACTTGACCCCATGTAAACAGGATGCTTCAATTACCCCCGAAATTTTGCAAACAGCATATGCAGCACTTAGACCTCCTTCTTGTGTCCTAAGGCAGGAGCCATCTACAAATAACTCATGATCTGCTACTTTTAGTGGTGTCTCTCTTATGTCCGGGCGGGGCTTTGTGCATAACTCAGTCACGTCTAAGCAATCATGATCACTTTCATCTTTTACTTCATCATCACAGGGGTCTGGCAATAGGGTGGCTGGGTTCAGAATCGTACACCTTATCACAGTCACATTCTCAGCTCCCAAAATCACTCTTTCGTACTTTGTCAAACGACTAGGGGTGAGGTGCTGTGTTCTTGTTCTTGTCAAAAGAATCTCAACCGAGTGTGGAACGAATACTTTTACCGGATGTCCCATCACTATCGACTCACTTTGCTCCAGACTCATACAAGTAGCAGCTACTGCTTTTAAGCAGCCAGGCAATGCTGAAGCCACCGGGTCCAATGTGGCTGAAAAATATGCCACTGGACGCCGACTCAATCCATGTCTCTGTGTTAAAACTGAAAGTGCACAATTTTCTCTTTCGCAACAAAACAAAGCAAAGTCTTTTGTATAGTCTGGCATGCCCAAGGCAGGAGCCTCACACAGACAATTTCGCAATCTCACAAATGCCTCTAGGTAGTCATCATTCCAATCAATCGGATCTTTTGCTCGTTTCCGAATCATCTGGATCAGTGGTTTCGCTAACATAGAAAATCCATTTATCCATTGTCTGCAGTATCCAACCACTCCCAGAAACATTCTCATTTCTCTCTGAGTCTGTGGCAATTGCATTTCTTTGATTATTTTTATTCTTTCCGGTGTCACTTTTCTAACTCCTCTTTCTATTTTATGCCCTAAATATCTTACTTCTTGTCGACAGAACTGTAATTTTTCTGGAGACACCTTGTGTCCTCCTTCAGCCAAATGGTTCAGCAACGCAATTGTATCTGTGACACAATCTTCTCGCGTTTTTGATGCCACTAACAGGTCATCAATGTACTGAACCAGAACAGAATTTCTAGGCATAATCAATGATTCTAGCCACTTTTTCAAAATCTGATTAAAGATTGAAGGACTTTCTGTGTACCCTTGAGGAACACGACACCATGCGTAAATACGATCTTCAAATTTAAACGTAAAAAGATACTGGCTGTCTGGGTGTAGAGGAATAGAAAAGAACGCTTGGCATAAATCAATTACTGTGAACCATCCTGCATTCCATGGTATCTGATAAAGGATCGCTGCTGGATTTGGCACAATTGGACAACAAGGAATTACAATTTTATTTATTTTTCGTAGGTCTTGCACTATTCTGTACTTTCCGCTAGGCTTTTTCAGTCCCATTATTGGCGAATTAAAGGGACTACCCATCACTTCTTTTAGAATGCCTTGTTTAACCATTCGTTCAATTTCTGGAATAATTCCTGCTTTTACTTCTGGACTAATTTTGTACTGTCGGGTATTTGGATACACTGCACCTTCCTTCACTGTCACTTTAACTGGGTCTATATTTTTCATTATCCCAATATCTTTTCCTGTAAAATCCCACACTTCTGGATTGACTGTCGTTCTTAATTCTTCTGGCAATTCATCCTCGGTTATTAATGAAAACATTTCATCTACCTCTGTTCCCTGTTTGGCCAGCATCATTTTGTAGACTACGTCCTCATCAGGAGTTTGGAAAGCAACACCATCCGGTGTACAATAGATCGTGCAATTCATCTTGCACAAAAGATCTCTTCCCAACAGGTTTACAGTACTGGAATAGCAAACTACAAATCGATGCATTTCTTTGAAGTTTCCAATGTGCACCTCCATTGGCTTTGTGATAGGGGTTCTAATCTGTTGGTTAGACATACCTACAACTTGGATAGTTTCTCGCGAGAGGGGTAGGTTTGGGATGTCTGCTGTTCTCACAGTAGACCTGGTAGCACCAGTATCCAATAGGAAAGTTATGTCTTTACCTTCTACTTTCCCGTCAACAAATGGACCTGACTGATCTACTGGCAAGGATGCGCCAAGCACGCACTCCTCTTCCTCCCCCCTCAGGCACCATCATTGTGCAGTATCTGAACGTTTTTCATCATTCTGCAAAAAATATTGTGCAATTGTTCTATTATTCTTACCACTTTCTCCTTGAAATCCAGTGTTCGCACTGAAACTTTGATGGTTCACAAAATTTGGCATAGGAGCTGGTGGCACCTGATATTGTGGGGTGACTACCTGTTGCTGCTGATTCATAAGTACTTCATTCTGCATCTGTGGGATTAAATTTTGATTTGGCCCATTATTATTCTTATTATTCTGAGTACTCTTACACTCGTTCTTCCAATGTCCAAGCTTTCCGCACGCATGACAAGGAAACTTCTTTTCGCTTCTTCTCTGTCCATTCACCCCTTACATTTATTACCATTCGCTCCTTGATTATTCTGACTCTGTTCTTTTACTGGATTATTATTTTGCTCATTTGCCTTCTCTTCCTGCTGCTCTGCCAATTTAACTTGAGCCCACATCATTTTCTCCTTTAGCTTCCTTCACCTGGCCTCTATGTCATCTCCTCAATATTTCGCGTACTTTAGAATTTCATCCACTGTCTTACTTTGCCAACACAACATGTGCTGCTGTATCATCTGACTAATTTCCGGTTTCAAGCCATATACAAACCGATACACAAAATGTCCCATATCTTTGTCACCAATGTTCTCAAAACCACTATACTGCTTGAACACCTGCAATAACCGTTCATAGTACGCATGTACAGATTCATTCGGTTCCTGTGTTGTTCTATCTATTTTTACCCAATCTGTTTCTTTAGGAGGGATTTTTCCTTTCAAATATGTAATCACTTGATGATACTTTTTCATCACTTCTTCTGATGGTGCTCCTGTTTTTGAATCTCTAGGATACTCCTCATTAGGCCAATCAATTGTGATCTTACATTCTGTCCATAAATCAGCAGGTACCACTATGTCAAATAGACCATCCAAATCTTTCAATAACACCTTTGAGACTTTCACAAACCTCTCTACCTGTTTGTACCACTCAACTGGCTTTTCTCTCAATTTTGGAAAATCATTTGTAAACGATAAAATATTTTGTCTACTCCAAGGGACATGAACATATCCTCCTCCAGGAACCTCTCTCATTGGACACAATTTTTCCACCTTTCCTGGTTCTCTTACTGGAAATGCAGCTGCTGACTCTCTCGCCTGCACTTCTTCTTTCTTCCTTATCCATCTAATCCTCCATTTATCAATGTCTCCCCATTTTCGCAAAATGTTCATTAATTCCTTTATCTGTAACCTTTTTCTCGAAGCATTCACACTTTCTAAATCTTTATCAGTAAAATCCACTCCGATAGGGCTTCTGTAACAATTTTGATTTCCCTATGTCTATTCCAATCTCTGAAGCAACTTCAGTTAATCTCTCATGAAATAGTCTTGCTCTCCTGGTTATACTCTTACATAGATACAATAATTCTTCATCATTGTAAACGTTTAATCTTTCCGTACCCACGCATCCTGTCATCATTTCTTCCAATTCCACTTTCAATCTGCTGATATCCAAAAGTTTTGGTATTGGGTTCCGATTATCCCTTTCCTGAGCCCACCTCTCTAATTCTTCAGAGGTAACTACTGTTGTACCTGAAGTTCCAGCCGGAACCAAAGGTCTTCTCTCTCTCAAATTCATAGGCGTAACTCTCTTTTGAGTTTCCGCATGAGGTTCCACAATAGGGAGATCCATTAATGAAATAACTGACTCACTTTCACTAACTTGATCATCTGTGATTACTACCTCTTTTCTAGGATCACTTAATGGAACTGTCATGAGTTGTGGTTTCTGGCAAATCTTATTATCCCTATATAATGGGATTACTGGACCAATGGTTACTGGTACTGTCAAAGCTTCAGTATTTAAATTCAATTGACTTATCCTTTGTACTAATTCTTCCCTAGTTTTGTTTAAAGCTTCTCTTTCATTATCTTCCAACCCTCTGTTGTATGATGTCTCATGTAAAATCTGTGGAGTTAATGGTATTCCCATTATGGGCGCACTTGGGACAACCTTACTAGCTGCTTCTTGATACGGTGGTGGATTTTTAATTAAAATATCCTCTAACAATTCGTCATCTGACTCTCCATATCCTGTTGAATTCATATGCTTCGTTTTCTCTTTACACTTTCCTCCAGTGTGTTCCTCAGCCATCAACACTGGATATAACCCTTCTGATACCATAGCTCTCCTCCACTGTTTCATCTGCCCTTCTCGTGTCTCATGCAAATGTCTCGGAAAGAATCCTCTATATCTTCCACCTCTGCATTTCTCTCTTTCATATGACTCAGTCTCCCATTCTTCCAAAGCCTCATATTGAGTTAACCTAGGTCTCGGTTCTAAATCATTCATTTTCAATCTCAAATTCCGAAGAATCCTCCCATTAAACGTACCATCCTAGGGAAACGCTAACACACCATCATCCTTCGTGTACTCTACCCAGTTTTCCAACCACACGCAGGTATGATATCCCCTTTCCATCATCATAAAAGATGCTGGTGTCTTCGGTAGCGGAATAGGAATGCCCTCTCTAGTCAACACAGGCTTATCCTTAACAAAGAAATTCTTTATTCTCTTAAAAATTGACATCTTTCTTTTCTCTCCATACATCTTCAAAGAACGGTGTAGGAAATTGTATTCCGCAAACCCTTGAAATCTTCTACCTGTACGTCTTGCACTGACAGTCAAATCAAAATCCCGCATACAATCCGTCTCTCCTCCAATCCTAGCGCGGCTTCTAACTAAGTGTTCAATTAAATCAGGCTCACACTCGTACTCTGACCAATGTCGGCGTGGCCTTTTCCTGACGTCAGTTCTGCTCCTCACTACTGACCCCTCCTTTACAATGCTGCTCCTGTTACGCGCCCGCTGCTTCTACCAATCCCAGCGCGGCTCTTCTGTGACGTTGATCCTACTCAGGCGATTTCTCACCCCTTCTTTACCAAGCTCCTCCTGTCACACGCCCGCTGTATCTACCAATCCCAGCGTGGCTCTCTGTGACGTCAGTCCCACTCCGGCAACTGACCCTCCCTTTGCAAGGTAATACGAAATTTTATTTCTTCAAAAATTCTTTAAACTTCTTTGTTATTAACAACGTAAAAACATTCGCTACTCTGTCTGTTCCACTAAATCAAAAGGATAGTTTATTTTTCTTTCACTGCGAGTAAAACCTTCCGCTTACTCTTCACCTAAGCTCCAGAGAACCTGCTACTCTTCCGGTATCTCCCGTTAGGGAATTTTGAGAGCGGTATTTCACCAGCGAACTCCTTTTGCTGCCAATCTAGCTTAGAAGAACCTGCTACTCCTTCAGAGTTGCCCTTACTAGGTGATATAACGCCTAAAGTTTCACCAACAAACTCTTTGCTTTCAACCACTCTCACTTTTGTACAGAAAATAGTCCCTAGTTTAACACTGCCAGCCCTACCTAGCTTCTCAGTGTTATTCCAACAGACGAGTAACCTCACTGCAGTGTGGTTTCTATCGCCACCTGCTATTCATTCCCCGGAAATTTTCCAGACAACATAAAAACAGGACACTAACTCTTTTGTTAAAACATTAACCAAAAATCAATAATCTATACTTATCACCAAACTAGTTACTAACAACCATAGCTCTGCTACCAGAAAACTGATCCAGCGGCGTACTAACAACAGATACTCCACTACCATATACTCACTTGGGCACATACAACTCGCTTCCGTTCTGCGCTAAGTAGACCACTGGAACTGTTTAGTTTATAATGTTTCTCATACCTCAAGATCTAGTTATTGCTTCCTTAACTAAACCTTCCGCTGATCAAACAGTTCTTTCCTCTGGTCAATGGACCAGCTAGGTGGATCTAGTTGATGGCGATAATTGACATAACTTATTATACATTTCTTAATAAGTATAAAATAATGAAAGACTCAGTAAGTTTAAAATCGTTATCTAAATTAGGGGTTTTGAACCATCTCAAAGCGTTTCAGTACAAACACCCTCATTCACGGGAGTGCCAATTCAAAAATATTTCAGATAACATTTATCAAATCAGATCCACACAATAACTATGCTCAGAAAGAAGAGGATAGAGACAGAAGAGCATTTATCAAACGATGAATTTCATAATTATCAAAGTATGGTGTGAAGACCAACCCCCTGGCCAAAGGGCTGGTAAGGGCCTCCCAGGACAGATCAGGAGACAAAGACTTCAGGACAGGAAATCAGGACAGGATACTTCAGCTCTCTAGATACCGACGACTACGTCGCACCCCTCTCTGACACTCTCTTCCTCCTCGTGGTTCTTCCGCAATCTTCTTTCTAACCCACCCAATTTAAGTAGATGGTTCTGCATTCGGTTTCTTCATCAGCAATTCAGAGCATCAGCACCACCCCAGCACTAACAGCATCCCGAGCTTTGCATCACCTCGGCACACCCCGTTCTTAGGCTTCTTCAACGCGCTCCAAAAGCTTCTTCGAAACTTCCCCAAAGCTCTCCTCAATGCGCCCCAAAGCTTCCTTTCATCAAACTAAACTACCTCAATTATACCTTTCTATAAGCCATGTACCACCCATTAATGTTTCATTTTTACAGAATACTGACTTCTGATTGGACAGGCAAGGGGGGGATGATCATCACACCATGCTTATACTTCATTCGTTTCTTTAAACCATTGTTCCCAAACTCCTCCCCTCAAACTTTTATTCCGCCCTTCCTTTCCCATACATCTTTAAAACTTTATTAATACAAATGTAACAGTTTTCTCGAATAAGTTCCTTCATATGAACTCTTCACCCTCATGTTCCCAGGGCACATCTCCGCCGACCTTGGACGCGTGACAAATCCTTAGTCATCCTCCAAGCTTCCGTACCAGGGCGCATGCGTTGCACCACGTCAGTCTGCTCGACTCAGACAACTTTAACAGGCCCAAATACGCACTAATAATAAAGTCAAAAGGAGAAATGTTATTCTCAAAAATAAATGATTTCACTGTATACCACCAACCTCTACTCTGACCCATACCCTTTATTATTTCTCTTTCTGCATTTGCGTTAGTTATAAACTCATTTTCTAATTTCAGCAAAGCAGGTGCCAGGCATGTGAGCTTTCAAGCGGCCATTTTATAGCTCTTTGCGCAAGCGCCAGAATTTTCCTCCAAGCGTCAGCACATCATACTACGTAGATGCAGTAGACGCATGCGCAGTAAAGATCCCGTGTTAAAATGCGTTCTAGTCCTACGTCCGTGTTATTGCAGTTAGTAAACACATAGGCAAGCTTCATTCTTTTCCCGCGTGTAATGAAAATGCGTATTATTAATCACAAAACACATTGTTAGTAATTCGCTAGTAAGTTAAATCGAGAGGATTGCTTTCGAGCAAGTCTCTTGTCCGAGTCCTTACTCCATCAGACCGACATCATAATTAGGCCCTAAGCTTTATTTTATCTTGCCGATTACAAAGTGCACAATCACTTCCTAGGCCTATCAAGTGCTGCTATAAGGATAATAACAACTGAAAATAAATTCTCCCATTTTAAACGTCTAGATACTGTAATCAACAGGAAAGGAGGTGTGGGCAGAAAATGTCAGAAGCTGAATTACGTTTGCTGAGCTGCATTTGTACATACGTTTTGAATTGTACTCGTTATTGATTATATTAACCGCTTCGCCGTGATCGGAATTCCGCCCAGGTGCTGGACATTCCGATCGCGGGTGTGGTCGTGACGAGCTCAGCTCGTCATGCGCACAGCGCGACCGCGCAGCATGACGAGCTGAGCTCGTCATGAGCATCGAAGGGGTTCATTACAATAATTCTGCTGTATGATTCCAGTGGCCTTCATTATACATTAAGTAAACTGATAAATTGAAGCAATCTGGAAGCAATGATCATTGTTTCAGAGATTAAAAGTAAAAGTGATTTAAGTGAGATAAACTGGTGGGTGCATGGAAAGTGAATGGGAGACGGGCATGTTAACTACCATGCTATTATTTGAGAAGCAATGTTAGAATGTCTTAAAGCAGCCTTGAGTGTAATTTTTTTCTGGAGCGTAATGTGTTAATGGTAGTGGCAAACCTTTCAGGAGAAATCCAAGGGATGACTATAATCATTTGCTATTCAAAGATCCAAAAAATGTTATTGCAGAGACTGTTGGAAAATGAGTTTCATGTGGCGAAATGACAAATATGAGAGTGACACCTAACATTATGCCCAGATTACCTGAAGGATTTCTAGAGCCTTTACGATGTCTACTAGTAGCAGCTAGTTGGTACATTCACTGGGGGGTGGCTTGTTAACATGAGAATCAGTTTAAAATACTACTGAATTCAACATAAAAGGAGATGTAGGTAGTGAGTGAAGGCAGGTATGCTGAAACTAGATTCAGTTACATTTGGGTTTCGAAACCCCCATACAACATCTCTAATAAATCTGTGAGCACGTGTTCGCTGTTGAGAGACTTGTCAGGTTTGTTGGGGGGAGAATACAACATGACTGAATTTGAGCGTTTTCCAGGCTGTCTTTAGTGAATTAATATGTATGCTTGTATAATTGTAATCTTTTAAACAATTTTCAATAAAATCTCAGTTTGCAACAAATCAATTAAGAGAAAATTAATAGTAAGTAAGTAATCATTTTTGAGGTTGATCCTGGCAGCGAGCATGCGCTACTGCAAGACGCGCTGTATTCACTAAAAGGACTGTGATCCCGCCTGCTGCTTACCGTAGGTTGACTCCCACATTGCTCTTCTTTGCTGCCTCCCAATTGGTTCGTGACCCGATACATCACTTCTGTCTTCTTGCTGAGGAGCACCGCTCATCTACAGATTTATTACCCTTGATTAGTGGTCATCTGCTTTGATGCAGGTACTATTTCTTCCACCCCTCCCATTCCTTCTTCCCTCCTTGCAAGTATCACGTGGGGAGATTCAGAGCATGCGCTTGCTGGGCTGTTTGTTTTCCGGCGCCCTCCTCCTCAGTTACTCCTGCAGCCTCATTCCTGCCGCTGGAAACATGGTGACCTCTACGCTGGTGCAGGGTTTGCGCTCAAGCTCCCATAGAGGCAGCACAACAGGAACCCCTCTCAGCCCCATGCGCCTTTTGCAGCTGCAGGAGGAATTGGACGATGCCCGGCGCGTGCTCCAGGACACGGTGAGGGAGCGCATACAGCTACAGAGCGAGCTCATCACTCTGGGCATGAGCAATTCCAGAACAGGTTAATTGTTTTTACGAGATCAGCATGTGCAGAGGAAATGGATTGTAAACGTGATGCATCTTTGTGCAGTAGTTAGCATTCCAGTCGTAGTTAATAACTCTATGCGACCCTTGACCTTGCCAGGTAGGTCGCTCCCCCACCACACAGCTCCGCCTGTGCTGTCCGCCCGCTGCTGCTGGTAAGCTCGCCCCTCCGCTTGTGGCCTCGGTGCCCGCATTTCTTGTGTTTTCTCTGTCCTTTTGCCTTCTGTGCCCCCGCTGCCCCATTTGTACTGTGCCCGTATTTCTTGTGTTTTCTCGCTCCTTTTTGCCTTCTGTGCCCCGCTGCCCCATTTGCACTGTGCCCGTATTTCTTGTGTTTTCTCGCTCCTTTTGCCTTCTGTGCCCCCGCTGCCCCATTTGTACTGTGCCCGTATTTCTTGTGTTTTCTCGCTCCTTTTGCCTTCTGTGCCCCCGCTGCCCCATTTGTACTGTGCCCGTATTTCTTGTGTTTTCTCGCTCCTTTTTGCCTTCTGTGCCCCGCTGCCCCATTTGTACTGTGCCCGTATTTCTTGTGTTTTCTCGCTCCTTTTGCCTTCTGTGCCCCCGCTGCCCCATTTGTACTGTGCCCGTATTTCTTGTGTTTTCTCGCTCCTTTTGCCTTCTGTGCCCCCGCTGCCCCATTTGTACTGTGCCCGTATTTCTTGTGTTTTCTCGCTCCTTTTTGCCTTCTGTGCCACCGCTGCCCCATTTGTACTGTGCCCGTATTTCTTGTGTTTTCTCGCTCCTTTTTGCCTTCTGTGCCCCCGCTGCCCCATTTGTACTGTGCCCGTATTTCTTGTGTTTTCTCGCTCCTTTTGCCTTCTGTGCCCCTCGCTGCCTCTCTCCATTCCCGCCGCTGCGTCCCCTGCGGCCCCGCCCCTGACTGCCCATTCGCTGCCCCTGCCTCCCAGCTGCTCCTCCCTCCCACCTCCCCATATATGGCGGCCGCTGCGCTGTGAGGAGAGCGACCCTTGACCTTGCCAGGTAGGTCGCTCCCCCACCACACAGCTCCGCCTGTGCTGTCCGCCCGCTGCTGCTGGTAAGCTCGCCCCTCCGCTTGTGGCCTCGGTGCCCGCATTTCTTGTGTTTTCTCTGTCCTTTTTGCCTTCTGTGCCCCGCTGCCCCATTTGTACTGTGCCCGTGTTTCTTGTGTTTTCTCTGTCCTTTTTGCCTTCTGTGCCCCCGCTGCCCCATTTGTACTGTGCCCGTGTTTCTTGTGTTTTCTCGCTCCTTTTTGCCTTCTGTGCCCCCGCTGCCCCATTTGCACTGTGCCCGTATTTCTTGTGTTTTCTCGCTCCTTTTGCCTTCTGTGCCCCCGCTGCCCCATTTGCACTGTGCCCGTATTTCTTGTGTTTTCTCGCTCCTTTTGCCTTCTGTGCCCCGCTGCCCCATTTGTACTGTGCCCGTATTTCTTGTGTTTTCTCGCTCCTTTTTGCCTTCTGTGCCCCCGCTGCCCCATTTGTACTGTGCCCGTATTTCTTGTGTTTTCTCGCTCCTTTTTGCCTTCTGTGCCCCCGCTGCCCCATTTGTACTGTGCCCGTATTTCTTGTGTTTTCTCGCTCCTTTTTGCCTTCTGTGCCCCCGCTGCCCCATTTGTACTGTGCCGGTATTTCTTGTGTTTTCTCGCTCCTTTTTGCCTTCTGTGCCCCCGCTGCCCCATTTGTACTGTGCCCGTATTTCTTGTGTTTTCTCGCTCCTTTTGCCTTCTGTGCCCCCGCTGCCCCATTTGTACTGTGCCCGTATTTCTTGTGTTTTCTCGCTCCTTTTGCCTTCTGTGCCCCCGCTGCCCCATTTGTACTGTGCCCGTATTTCTTGTGTTTTCTCGCTCCTTTTTGCCTTCTGTGCCCCCGCTGCCCCATTTGTACTGTGCCCGTATTTCTTGTGTTTTCTCGCTCCTTTTGCCTTCTGTGCCCCCGCTGCCCCATTTGTACTGTGCCCGTATTTCTTGTGTTTTCTCGCTCCTTTTGCCTTCTGTGCCCCCGCTGCCCCATTTGTACTGTGCCCGTATTTCTTGTGTTTTCTCGCTCCTTTTGCCTTCTGTGCCCCCGCTGCCCCATTTGTACTGTGCCCGTATTTCTTGTGTTTTCTCGCTCCTTTTTGCCTTCTGTGCCCCTCGCTGCCTCTCTCCATTCCCGCCGCTGCGCCCCTGCGGCCCGCCCCTGACTGCCCATTCGCTGCCCCTGCCTCCCAGCTGCTCCTCCCTCCCACCTCCGCATATATGGCGGCCGCTGCGCGGTGAGGAGAGCGACCCTTGACCTTGCCAGGTAGGTCGCTCCCCACCACACAGCTCCGCCTGTGCTGTCCGCCCGCTGCTGCTGGTAAGCTCGCCCCTCCGCTTGTGGCCTCGGTGCCCGCATTTCTTGTGTTTTCTCTGTCCTTTTTGCCTTCTGTGCCCCGCTGCCCCATTTGTACTGTGCCCGTATTTCTTGTGTTTTCTCGGTCCTTTTGCCTTCTGTGCCCCCGCTGCCCCATTTGTACTGTGCCCGTGTTTCTTGTGTTTTCTCGCTCCTTTTTGCCTTCTGTGCCCCCGCTGCCCCATTTGCACTGTGCCCGTATTTCTTGTGTTTTCTCGCTCCTTTTGCCTTCTGTGCCCTCGCTGCCCCATTTGCACTGTGCCCGTATTTCTTGTGTTTTCTCGCTCCTTTTTGCCTTCTGTGCCCCCGCTGCCCCATTTGTACTGTGCCCGTATTTCTTGTGTTTTCTCGCTCCTTTTGCCTTCTGTGCCCCCGCTGCCCCATTTGTACTGTGCCCGTATTTCTTGTGTTTTCTCGCTCCTTTTGCCTTCTGTGCCCCGCTGCCCCATTTGTACTGTGCCCGTATTTCTTGTGTTTTCTCGCTCCTTTTGCCTTCTGTGCCCCCGCTGCCCCATTTGTACTGTGCCCGTATTTCTTGTGTTTTCTCGCTCCTTTTTGCCTTCTGTGCCCCCGCTGCCCCATTTGTACTGTGCCCGTATTTCTTGTGTTTTCTCGCTCCTTTTTGCCTTCTGTGCCCCCCGCTGCCCCATTTGTACTGTGCATGTATTTCTTGTGTTTTCTCGCTCCTTTTGCCTTCTGTGCCCCCGCTGCCCCATTTGTACTGTGCCCGTATTTCTTGTGTTTTCTCGCTCCTTTTGCCTTCTGTGCCCCCGCTGCCCCATTTGTACTGTGCCCGTATTTCTTGTGTTTTCTCGCTCCTTTTGCCTTCTGTGCCCCCGCTGCCCCATTTGTACTGTGCCCGTATTTCTTGTGTTTTCTCGCTCCTTTTGCCTTCTGTGCCCCCGCTGCCCCATTTGTACTGTGCCCATATTTCTTGTGTTTTCTCGCTCCTTTTTGCCTTCTGTGCCCTCGCTGCCTCTCTCCATTCCCGCCGCTGCGTCCCTGTGGCCCCGCCCCCTGACTGCCCATTCGCTGCCCCTGCCTCCCAGCTGCTCCTCCCTCCCACCTCCGCATATGGCGGCCGCTGCGCGGTGAGGAGAGCGACCCTGACCTTGCCAGGTAGGTCGCTCCCCACCACACAGCTCCGCCTGTGCTGTCCGCCCGCTGCTGCTGGTAAGCTCGCCCCTCCGCTTGTGGCCTCGGTGCCCGCATTTCTTGTGTTTTCTCTGTCCTTTTGCCTTCTGTGCCCCCGCTGCCCCATTTGTACTGTGCCCGTATTTCTTGTGTTTTCTCGCTCCTTTTGCCTTCTGTGCCCCCGCTGCCCCATTTGCACTGTGCCCGTATTTCTTGTGTTTTCTCGCTCCTTTTTGCCTTCTGTGCCCCGCTGCCCCATTTGTACTGTGCCCGTATTTCTTGTGTTTTCTCGCTCCTTTTGCCTTCTGTGCCCCCGCTGCCCCATTTGTACTGTGCCCGTATTTCTTGTGTTTTCTCGCTCCTTTTTGCCTTCTGTGCCCCTCGCTGCCTCTCTCCATTCCCGCCGCTGCATCCCTGCGGCCCCGCCCCTGACTGCCCATTCGCTGCCTCCTGCCTCCCAGCTGCTCCTCCCTCCCACCTCCCCATATATGGCGGCCGCTGCGCGTGAGGAGAGCGACCCTTGACCTTGCCAGGTAGGTCGCTCCCCACCACACAGCTCCGCCTGTGCTGTCCGCCCGCTGCTGCTGGTAAGCTCGCCCCTCCGCTTGTGGCCTAGGTGCCCGCATTTCTTGTGTTTTCTCTGTCCTTTTGCCTTCTGCGCCCCGCTGCCCCATTTGTACTGTGCCCGTATTTCTTGTGTTTTCTCGTTCCTTTTGCCTTCTGTGCCCCCGCTGCCCCATTTGTACTGTGCCCGTGTTTCTTGTGTTTTCTCGCTCCTTTTGCCTTCTGTGCCCCCGCTGCCCCATTTGCACTGTGCCCGTATTTCTTGTGTTTTCTCGCTCCTTTTGCCTTCTGTGCCCCCGCTGCCCCATTTGCACTGTGCCCGTATTTCTTGTGTTTTCTCGCTCCTTTTTGCCTTCTGTGCCCCCGCTGCCCCATTTGTACTGTGCCCGTATTTCTTGTGTTTTCTCGCTCCTTTTTGCCTTCTGTGCCCCCGCTGCCCCATTTGTACTGTGCCCGTATTTCTTGTGTTTTCTCGCTCCTTTTGCCTTCTGTGCCCCTCGCTGCCTCTCTCCATTCCCGCCGCTGCATCCCCTGCGGCCCCGCCCCCCTGACTGCCCATTCGCTGCCCCTGCCTCCCAGCTGCTCCTCCCTCCCACCTCCCCATATATGGCGGCCGCTGCGCGGTGAGGAGAGCGACCCTTGACCTTGCCAGGTAGGTCGCTCCCCCACCACACAGCTCCGCCTGTGCTGTCCGCCCGCTGCTGCTGGTAAGCTCGCCCCTCCGCTTGTGGCCTCGGTGCCCGCATTTCTTGTGTTTTCTCTGTCCTTTTTGCCTTCTGCGCCCCCGCTGCCCCATTTGTACTGTGCCCGTATTTCTTGTGTTTTCTCGGTCCTTTTTGCCTTCTGTGCCCCCGCTGCCCCATTTGTACTGTGCCCGTGTTTCTTGTGTTTTCTCGCTCCTTTTGCCTTCTGTGCCCCCGCTGCCCCATTTGCACTGTGCCCGTATTTCTTGTGTTTTCTCGCTCCTTTTGCCTTCTGTGCCCCCGCTGCCCCATTTGTACTGTGCCCGTATTTCTTGTGTTTTCTCGCTCCTTTTGCCTTCTGTGCCCCGCTGCCCCATTTGTACTGTGCCCGTATTTCTTGTGTTTTCTCGCTCCTTTTTGCCTTCTGTGCCCCTCGCTGCCTCTCTCCATTCCCCGCTGCTGCGTCCCCTGCGGCCCCGCCCCCCTGACTGCCCATTCGCTGCCCCTGCCTCCCAGCTGCTCCTCCCTCCCACCTCCCCATATATGGCAGCCGCTGCGCGGCCGCGCCGCTGGCGCGCCGAAGGCGCGCCTAAGGCAAGCCCGTCTGCGCCCGTCCGCGACTGGACCGCGCCCAGCGCCAGAACCCCTGGGCCGCGCGCCCCCGCACCAGCCTCGAGGACCGACGCCAATACGATGCCACCACACTCCACGCTCTCAACCCCGGACGGACGCACAACTGCTTCAAGGCCGCCCCGAAACGCACCCATGGTCCCTTCACCTGCCGGAACTGCAGCTACACCAGCCTCAGTTCCACCGAGGCGCCCGCCAAGAAGGACCTCAACCACCTCCGGTGCATCCTACTGAACACCCGCTCCACACGCAAACACGCCTGCCGAGCTCTGGGACCTGCTCGACACATCATCACCAGACGTCGCCTTCCTGACAGAGACCTGGATGAACGACTCCTCCGCCCCCGACATCGCCATAGCCATCCCAGACGGCTATAAGATCACCCGCAGAGACCGCATCAACGCAGTAGGAGGAGGAATCGCCATCGTCCACAAGAACACCATCAGGGTCTCGACCAGCACCGATGACACTCTCAGCACCGCCGAACACATGCACTTCCAGATCCACACGGACCCCAACACCACCCTTAGAGGCACCCTTGTCTACAGACCCCTGGGCCCCGACCCCAGTTCAGCGACTCCATCGCCGACTTCATCAGCACGCACGCCCTGACCTCTACCGACTACATCCTCCTCGGAGACCTGAACTTTCACCTGGAGAACAACAACGACAGCAACTCCACCACCCTGATCGACAGCCTCGCCAACCTCGGCCTGAGCCAGCTCATCACAACACCGACCCACTCCGCCGGCCACACGCTTGACCCCATCTTCTCCTCAAGCTCCCACGTCTCCTTCAGCCACACCACGGAACTCCTCTGGACCGACCACCGCTGCATCCATTTCACCTTCCAGAAACCCACCACACACCACCGCACCCAACAGATCCCACGCCGCTGCTGGAGCAAAGTCACCGAAGACCAACTCCGGGCAACCTCGCTCTCAGCCCTCCCTCCGACCCATCCAACACCGACGACGCTGCCTGCAACCTCAGACGATGGATGGACAACTGTGCCAACACCTCGCCCCGCTGAAAAGCTCACCTACAGCGACACCACCAAAAGAGCCAGCTGGTTCACCTCGGAACTCCTAGCTTCCAAGCGTACCTGCCGGAAACTAGAGAAGAAATGGCACAGTGATAAGACACCGGACAGCCACACAGCCCACAAAGACGCCATCCGTAACCACCACCACCTCATCAGGTCCGCCAAGAGAATCTCCTTCAAAGACCGCCTCGACAACAACGCACACAACAGCAAGGAGCTTTTCAACATCGTGAAGGAACTCTCCAATCCCAGCTCCAACACCAACGACATCCCGCCGTCGCAACCCTTTGCGATTCCTCGCCACCTTCTTTCACCGCAAGATCGCCGACATCCACGACAGCTTCAACACCCTGACAGCCCCAACTAAGATCGATGCACCAGACCCGCCACACACCATCGACCACGACCCCTGCCAGCCTGGACCAGCGTGAACATCGAGGACACCATCAAGACCATGAGCACAATACGCTCCGGCTCCCCGTCAGACCCTTTCCCGCACCACATCTTCAACAAAGCCAGCAGCTCCATCGCACCCCACCTGTGCAACATCATCAATCTCTCCTTCGAGACCGCGACCTTCCCAGAGAGCTGGAAACACGCAGAGATCAACGCCCTACTCAAAAACCCAAGGCGGACCCGAGAGACCTCAAGAACTTCCGGCCCATCTCTCGGCTTCCGTTCCCAGCCAAGGTCATCGAGAAGATCGTCAACAAACAGCTAACCCGATACCTCGAAGAAAACAGCATCCTGGACCCATCCCAATCGGGGTTCCGCAGCAACCACAGCACTGAGACTGCCCTCATCGCCGCCACCGACGACATCAGGATCCTGCTGGACAATGGTGAGACCGCAGCCCTCACCCTGCTGGACCTCTCCGCCGCCTTCGACACTGTCTGCCACCGCACTCTACGCGCACGCCTCCACGACGCAGGGATCCGAGACAAGGCCCTGGAATGGACCACCTCCTTCCTCGACGGCAGAACCCAGAGAGTCCGCCGCCCACCTTTCCGATCCGAAGCCTCCGAGATCATCTGCGGCGTACCCCAGGGATCGTCCCTCAGCCCAACACTGTTCAACATCTACATGGCCCCGCTCGCACGCATCGCCAGACAACACGACCTCAACATTATCTCCCTACGCTGACGACACTCAACTGATCCTCTCCCTCACCAAGGACCCCCTGCCGCCAAAGCCAATCTCCACGAAGGAATGAAGGCCGTCGCCGATTGGATGAAGATCAGCTGACTAAAGCTGAACACGGACAAAACGGAGGTCCTCATCCTCGGCTCCAACCCCTCAGCCTGGGACGACTCCTGGTGGCCAACGATGCTGGGAGCAGCCCCGGCACCCACCGACCACGCACGCAACCTGGGAGTCATCCTCGACTCAACGCTCTCCATGGCCAAGCAAGTCAACGCAGTCTCCTCCTCCTGCTTCAACACCCTCCGCATGCTTCGCAAGATCTACAGGTGGATCCCGACAGACACAAGAAGAACAGTCACCCAGGCCCTCGTCAGTAGCAGACTGGACTATGGGAACGCCCTCTACGCGGGAGCCCGGCCAAGCTCATCAAGCGACTGCAACGCATACAAAACGCCTCCGCACGACTGATCCTCGACGTACCACGCCACAGCCACATCACCCCCACTTGAGGAACCTGCACTGGCTCCCCGTCGACAGGAGGATCACCTTCAAACTCCTCATCCACGCACACAAGGCACTCCACAAAACTGGCCCAGCCTACCTCAACAGACGACTCTTCTTCTACGTCCCCAACCGCCAGCTCCGCTCCGCCGACCTCTCCCTCGCCACCGTCCCTCGCATTCGAAGAACAACCACCGGCGGCAGATCCTTCTCACACCTCGCCGCCAAGACCTGGAACACCCTTCCACTAAGCCTACGAAAGACCCAAGACCTGCTGACCTTCAGGAGGCTACTCAAGACCTGGCTGTTCGACCAGTAGCAGCATCCCCCCCTTCCCTCTCCCCAGCGCCTTGAGACCCTCGCGGGTAAGTAGTGCGCTCTACAAATTCTGTGATTGATTGATTGATTGATGCCAGGAAGTCACAGTTTGCCGGAAGACCTGCAGTTGACTCTCCTTTACCGAATGACCCCTCAGCGTCGGTGGAAGTTTTTACTGCCTTCCCCAAAATGTCGATTTTCAGTGTCTTCCTAGTCAAGAAGGCTTGGGGACTCATCTACCAGCTTGACCACTTTCTTTCCCCCGTCCCAAAACTGAAAACACGTTTAGTTTCCCTCTAGAGCTCCTGCTCAAGGTGCAGATGAGCGGGTATTAGTATCCTCTGGGCAGAGAGATAGGATCTGAGGTGAGGAGGCCAGGAGAGGAGTAGCCATTGAATTTTAACACTACATTTATTGTGTTGTGCCAAAGCCTAATATTACCAGCTCAGCATTATTTTGTCTAGAACGGAAATGCATGCGCACATTCACACACCCTTTGCATTTAAAGAATTACTTTACTTGGGACTTTGACCTTCCTGCTACGCATCTCTGCTGCAGTGTCCACTTTCTGAGCTATGTTGGCACTATCGGGCCATGAACAGTGGCTTTCACAAAGATCTCCATATTAGGGGCATTATCAGACCTATTGGCAATATTGAACACACTAGCACTGTTCATATACTAAGTGTGATTGTACATAGAGCCTACAGAGTACTCCGAGATTTCTACATTTGGAAGATTCACCCGCTTAACTATCTCAATAACGCTTTGTGTGTGTTTGATTGGATGGACCCGATGACCTGTAGGGTACTCACAGCTCTGTGCTGCTGTTGCATTAATCCACTGCCCCTTTTTCGTCATGCTACCGCCATTAGCATAGTATGTCCATTTGAAACCTGTGAACAGAAGGGTGCCGCAAATCTTTGTAGCTGTAGCTTTAGCCCACTGCTTTATTTCCGCACACCTCCAGCATTAGCACATTTCCGTGATCTTGGACATTTGAGCTAAGGGTTACACATATTTACAGCTGGTGTAATTAATCCAGTGCCCCTTGTCCGCACGCTCCCACCATTATTATGGTCACTAGGGTGAAACCTTTAACCTGCAGAGCACATGTTAAATGTGCTGTCAGAAGAAAAAAGTAAACAGGTAAAGTTGAAAATGCACGTATACCGATGCAGAGGCTCCCACCCGCGCGGTCACTGGAAACTGTCAGTCCAATTGGCAGGATGTCACATCACAAAATGTACACCCTTAACAGTGAGCCATAAACATTACCGTATGCACGAGACCATATACAATCAAGGATCTACTTTGCTGAAGTCTTTTGTGCACTCATATTTTTGGACATCATCAACAGCGTGCAAAATGTAGTTTTACGCTAGATTACACTGTACACAATGATATTGGGCTATTATTTTTTTAACTATTTTCCTATGACATGCAGAAGTGTTTTCCTAATTTGTTTACTAGGCCTCAATTTAGGCCTGAGAACCATGTTTCTTTTTAAAATGGATGTCTTTCTGTCTTCCCTGTACATTTCACTGTTCGTTATTACTGCAGCACACAGTCCAGCAGAATCATGTTTGTTTATTTACATTAACATTACTCTTCCTGTTTTGGAATATCCCTAGCCTAATCACAAAACTGTATTTTATGTCAAGGGCCTTCTGTTGGTTCACTGTGCTCTATCATTCTTAGTACCTTGCTGTTCATGTATCTAGTTTGTTTTATGTTATGTTAATTTTATTTATAATGCGCTCAAATCACCTTGAGGTTCGATCTACAGATAACATTAGCATAAAAACTTGCTTGACACACAGTATGAGATAGACTGTTACAAAATGGTTTAGAATAGAATGGTGCTTCCAAAATGTACACTGCTTTCTTGGGCTTATACTGCTCTCTACTCTGCTTCTTGTGTATAATGCTGCATATCTCTCATCGCTCACTTTCCTTCTACCTCCTGCTGCTCTGCAGTGCCTCTTTCGTTGCCCTTGCTGCTCTACTCCAGTTTTGTTTTTCTTACTTACCTCCTCCCACCCCCTCCTTTTCTAACTTCTGCTCACTATTTGATAATCCCTTCCCTCAGTTAACGTCTCCTTTTAAGCCCCAGCTGAGCTTCTTTCTTGTGTTCCATTGCCCTCTTCCCCTGCTAACTCATCCAGTGTGTTGCTGCATAATTATTGAGCCTTTCTCATTCTTATCTGGAACAATTACCACCACCCCCACACCTTGCATTGTGTGGTTACTCCTTCCATCCCCTTCTCGGGTATGTGGTCTGTTCATCTTTGGCTGTTCTCGGTGCTTTCTTGGGCTTATACTGGTCTATTCCTACTCTGCTTCTTGTGTATAATGCCGCATATCTCTCATTGCTCACTTTCCTTGTACCTCCTGTTGCTCTGCAGTTCTTCTTCCATTGCCCTTGCATCTCTACTCCAGTTTTGTTTTTCTTACTTACCACCTCCCACCCCCTCCTTTTCTAACTTTTGCTCACTCTTTGATAATCCCTTCCCTCAGTTAACGTTTCCTTTTAAGCCCCAGCTGAGCTTCTTTCTTGAGTGCCATTGCCCTCTTCCCCTGCTCACTCAACCAGTGTGTTGCCGCATAATTATTGAGCCTTTCTCATTCTTATCTGGAACAATTACCACAATCCCCCACACCCTGCATTATGTGGGTACTCCTTCCATTCCCTTCTTGAGTATGTGACCTGTTCATCTTTGGCTGTTCATAGTGCTTTCTGGGGCTTATACCGGTCTCCTCCTACTCTGCTTATTGTGTATAATGCTGCATTTCTCTCATTGCTCTCCTTCCTTGTACCTCCTTCTGCTCTTCTCCTCCTCACTCTCTGTCCTTATCCCTCATGCTGCTCTAATCCTCACTCTACTTCCTTGTGCCTCATACTGATCTTCTCCTCACTCTCCTTCCTTATGCCTCACACAGCTCTTATCCTCACTCTACTTCCCTTTGCATCATGCTGATCTTCTCCTCACTCTCCTTCCTTATGCCTCACACAGCTCTTCTCCTCACACTCCTTCCTTGTGCCTCATGCTGCTCTTCTCCTCACTTTCCTTTCATGTGCCTCATGCTGCTCTTCTTTTCACTATCCTTCCTTCTGCTTCACGCTGCTCTTCTCCTCACTCACCATCCTTGTGCTTCATGCTGCTGTTCTCCTCACTGTCCTTACTTATACCTCATACTGCTGTTCGCCTCCTCACTCTCCTTCCTTGTGCATCACACTGCTCTTCTCCTCCTCACTCTCTGTCTTTGTGCCTCACACTGCTCTTCTCAATCTACTTCCTTGTGGATCACACTGTTCTTCTCCTCCCCACTCTTTTCCCTTGTGCCTCATGCTGTTCTTCTCCTCCTCACTCTCCTTCCTTGTATCTCATGCTGCTCTTCTCCTCACTCTCATTCCTTCTGCTCCTGCTGCTCTTCTCCTCCTCAATCTCCATCCTCATGCCTCATACTGTTCTTCCCACTCTCCCTCATTATGCCTCATTCTGCTCTTCTCCTCCTCACTCTCCTTCCTTGTGCATCATGCTGCTCTTCTCCTCACTCACCTTCCTTGTGCATCACTCTGATCTTCTCCTACTCACTTTTCTTCCTTGTGCTCCATGCTGCTCTTGTCCTCCTCACTCTCCGTCCTTGTGCCTCATGCTGCTCTTCTCCTCAAGCTCTGTCCTTGTACCTCATGCTGCTCTTCTCCTCACTCTCCTTCCTTATGCATCATGGCGCTCTCCTCCTCACTCTCCTTTCTTGTGCCTCATGCTGCTCTTCTCCTCACTCTCCTTCCTTGTGCCTCAAGCTGCTCTTCTCCTCCTCACTCTCCTTCCTTGTGCCTCACGCTGTTCTTCTCCTCCTCACTCTCCTTCCTTGTGCATCATGCTGCTCTTCTCCTCACTCTCCTTCCTTGTGCATCACGCTGCTCTTCTCTTCACTCAACTTCCTTGTGCAGCATTCTGCTCCTCTCCTCCTCACTCTCCTTCCTTGTGTCTCATGCTGCTGTTTTCCTCCTCACTCTCCTTCCTTGTGCCTCACGCTGCTCTTCGTCTTTCTCTCCATCCTTGTGCCTCCCACTGCTTTTCTCCTCCTCACTCTCCATCCTTGTGCCTCACACAGCTCTTCTCCTCACTCTCCTTCCTTGTGCCTCATGCTGCTCTTCTCCTCACTCCCCTTCCTTATCCTGCTCTTCTCCTCACTCAAAGTTCTTGTGCCTTATGAAGGAAGTGGCCCTCTAGGGCCACCCGGGTTTTCTCACAACCACCTTCTAGGCCTTCCCAAGAATGAAGAGTCGGTCAGACAGTAGAGAATATGAACTTACATGTTTATGACAAATGCTCTGCAGAGGAGTCCGTCATGACCTGCACCCTAAGATGTCTGCAGAGGGACTGGCCCCCCAACAGTCTACAGTGAGTAATCATTCTTCCCCAGCAGTCTGCAACCACGCCCACCATGGAAAACTACCAGCCTGGGCTGATCACGAACAAAGGAGGCACAGTAGGATGAGCTCACACCTGCCAGATGGGTACATGTTATCAGGGATCCAAGGCCACAGTGCAGGGTCTCAGCTTCTCCTAATGTGTGAGCAGAAGCTACACAATCGGGCGAACATACGAGGGCCGAATGGCCTATTCATTAGCATTGAGAAACAGCCTTGAGCAAAGAGAAGAAATAATAATGGAATACAGTATTCTGCTGAGGCAAGCGAAAATAATAATAATGATGAGGCCTAACTCGGGCACAGTCTGAACAGTCTAATGAGGGTAACGAAAAAGAAAATGGAGTCACATTCGCTAACTAAAGCCTGCACATTACGAGGATAACTCAGTGGGTTACATAACGCGAATGCGACTGGCATGCATTTAGCCACATAAGCTAACATAATATAATACAGAGAATATATATGGTAGGGACGGAATTTCAAAACTAACAGACCCTCCTTTTAGCATGTGTGGCTAAAAAAGCTTTATTGCTATCCGGTAGGGTCTTTACAATTCTAGGGGAGGAGAGAGATATTGTCTATCCATCCATCAGTCAAGATAAAAACAAGGCAAATGCAAGCATCAAACATTGTATTTAATATTCAAATATGCCCTCTTCTATTAACATTATTGACTGAACTTCTTGCATCAGGAGCACTTATTGTCACTCTGGGGCAACGGAACACTAGGAGTGAGCTTGCTTATGCAATATGTGCAGCAGGCTGGGAGACAATTTATACATAGGCAGCATGTGAAAATAACCCCTGCAATGGCTATCAGGACAAGTAATATCTTCCATCTCCATGTAGTCACTAGAGCCCAGAGCCATCCTGTAAGGGACCATGAGCCATTATCCTGATGAATTTCTGAGGCAAGTTTGTGCAACTTTTGTATTGCAGCATACACAGTAGGGGCGCTATCAGGGATATATACACAGCAACTGCTTCCGATGACGCGACAAGCTCCACCCCTATCGGCCAGGATGACGTCTAACACCATCCGGTTTTGGAGAGAAACAAGTCTTGTGGCCTGGAGCTCAACTGTAATGTTGGTCAGGATACCAGCAGTTGTGTTGATAACACCCTCAACTACCCTGGCAAGGCGAAAAATATTACGGCTATTGAACATGGGATGCCAGAATGGCACAATGTCCTTCATTATGTCGGTGAACTGTTGCAAAGAGGTATCGGTCTGATCTACCTCATCTGGATCAAGCACCCTCCTAACTTGGTGTACCTGAAGATCCCTACGCTGCAATTTATGATGCTGGTGGTAGTCGGACGGTGCAATGTAAACGGGAGGCAAGAGGAAGGATACATAACACCGACCAGACCACCCTCTCGGAAGCCACGTGTAAGCCTGTTGCCCACAGATGAAGTATACATTAGGAGGTGTGAGCAAAGGTGGGCTACAGGTAGTGTTCAACTGGTAGATGTAGTTGCAGCGACTCTGTCCTACCAAAATGTTCCCTATTTCTTCAACACAGAAACTAGCTGTTGAATTTATTACAGGGACAGGCATAGCTCTGTCCTCCGTGATATTTTGTTCCTGGAAACATTTAAAGTAGGTGGTCACATTAAATCCTTGGAAATCTAACAGTTCATTTCGCAACCAGGTGACGTTTGCATAGGCTTCAAATTTATTCATACCAGCTTCAGGGTGCAGGGTACCCTCCTTACCATCCGGTCCGGGGGTATATCCCTGGTGTACTACTATATATTCCAACACCGCCTTGTAATCAGCCTGTACCATTTTCATAGCGTCAGTGTGATAGTGCATATATACCATAGAGAGCAATTGGAACCACGCTTCACAGCTACCCAAGTATGACAGGGGCAACGAGACTAACAGATCGTGCTTATGCATAAAGGATGGAAGTAGACCACACACCCAGCAATTCATAGAATTAATGGTACTGTGTACCTGGTGGAGCATTTGAACAAAAGCATTCTGCACATACGTCTGTCTATGTCTCTCCTTATGCGGGGCCAGTGTGACAAACAAATGTTCGTTTGAGACCGGTATTGTCCCTATCAAAGCGTGCACAGGGTGCTGTTCCTCCAAGTACCAAACAACCCCAAATACAATGAGCAGGGAAAGGAATATTATAGCAATTAACACTGCTTTACTCTTAGTGGACCAGGAGGACCAAACAGGATCATTTGAAATAGGACGCGGAGCCGCAAAGGGCTGCTCCTCGTCAGGGACGAGACGACCAAAAGGATACATGTGGACAACTTCAAGGACAGTCTATCAGTGTCTTAGGAAGGGGGAAAAAAGGAAATTCACAAGCTAGAGCCACTTATTGCAACCACAGTACCAGGGGCACAATTCACCCAGCGTCCGTCAAAGCATCGCTGGCAGGCTTCTATCGTTCATCAACGATGGTGCTGTGAAGCACTCCCACGGAGGGGCTGCGCGATCGCAACCCTTGCATACAAAACAAATCCTTCTTCTTTCAGGATAGGGCACCCTCCCTCCGGGGCCAATGCCCTCAACTATCCTGTCCAGTGTCCGGGGAGTGCACCAGATCAATCACCCCTATCTAGTACAAGCACCTCAGGCACAGTACCCGCCCCTAAGCTCAAGTCCTTCCCTAACTCCTAGCGATACAAAAGGGGATGATGGACGGAACGTTTGAGCCAATCAAACACTCACCCCAGTCAACTGATCTGGGTTTAATCCATCATCATTCTTTAGCTCACTCCACCACCCCAGTTCAGACATGGCCATATGCAAATCAGTCTGACCCTGTGCCTCATGGGAACAGTCCAGCACGAACTGCCAAGCCATGTCTTCCTGGACCGGAAACAAGCATCCTAGGACCGGTTTCTGGCATTCCAGCCGTCATCAGCCAGGCTTGCTTGAATCCAGTGGCAAAGTGAGCAAGGGACCCACGTCTGGGCATACCCCGCCAACTTAGGGCGAACAAAGCGACTAAGGGGATGATGGACGGAACGTTTGAGCCAATCAAACACTCACCCCAGTCAACTGATCTGGGTTTAATCCATCATCATTCTTTAGCTCACTCCACCACCCCAGTTCAGACATGGCCATATGCAAATCAGTCTGACCCTGTGCCTCATGGGAACAGTCCAGCACGAACTGCCAAGCCATGTCTTCCCTGGACCGGAAACAAGCATCCTAGGACCGGTTTCTGGCATTCCAGCCGTCATCAGCCAGGCTTGCTTGAATCCAGTGGCAAAGTGAGCAAGGGACCCAGACGTGGCAGTTCGTGCTGGACTGTTCCCATGAGGCACAGGGTCAGACTGATTTGCATATGGCCATGTCTGAACTGGGGTGGTGGAGTGAGCTAAAGAATGATGATGGATTAAACCCAGATCAGTTGACTGGGGGTGAGTGTTTGATTGGCTCAAGCTGTTCCGTCCATCATCCCCTTTGTATCGCTTTGTTCGCCCTAAGTTGGCGGGGTCTGCCCAGACGTGGGTCCCTTGCTCACTTTGCCACTGGATTCAAGTAAGCCTGGCTGATGACGGCTGGAATGCCAGAAACCGGTCCTAGGATGCTTGTTTCCGGTCCAGGGAAGACATGGCTTGGCAGTTCGGGCTGGACTGTTCCCATGAGGCACAGGGTCAGACTGATTTGCATATGGCCATGTCCAAACTGGGGTGGTGGAGTGAGCTAAAGAATGATGATGGATTAAACCCAGATCAGTTGACTGGGGGTGAGTGTTTGATTGGCTCAAGCTGCTCCGTCCATCATCCCCTTTGTATCGCTTTGTTCGCCCTAAGTTGGCGGGGTATGCCCAGACGTGGGTCCCTTGCTCACTTTGCCACTGGATTCAAGTAAGCCTGGCTGATGACGGCTGGAATGCCAGAAACCGGTCCTAGGATGCTTGTTTCCGGTCCAGGAAGACATGGCTTGGCAGTTCGGGCTGGACTGTTCCCATGAGGCACAGGGTCAGACTGATTTGCATATGGCCATGTCTAAACTGGGGTGGTGGAGTGAGCTAAAGAATGATGATGGATTAAACCCAGATCAGTTGACTGGGGGTGAGTGTTTGATTGGCTCAAGCGTTCCGTCCATCATCCCCTTTTGTATCGCTTTGTTCGCCCTAAGTTGGCGGGGGTATGCCCAGACGTGGGTCCCTTGCTCACTTTGCCACTGGATTCAAGTAAGCCTGGCTGATGACGGCTGGAATGCCAGAAACCGGTCCTAGGATGCTTGTTTCCGGTCCAGGAAGACATGGCTTGGCAGTTCGGGCTGGACTGTTCCCATGAGGCACAGGGTCAGACTGATTTGC
The DNA here is from genome assembly GCA_963921515.1 of Calotriton arnoldi. Taxonomy (NCBI): domain Eukaryota; kingdom Metazoa; phylum Chordata; class Amphibia; order Caudata; family Salamandridae; genus Calotriton; species Calotriton arnoldi. The sequence continues at coordinate 674,076 of CAWUFW010002192.1, read as the reverse complement.
ATATGGCCATGTCTAAACTGGGGTGGTGGAGTGAGCTAAAGAATGATGATGGATTAAACCCAGATCAGTTGACTGGGGGTGAGTGTTTGATTGGCTCAAGCGCTCCGTCCATCATCCCCTTTTGTATCGCTTTGTTCGCCCTAAGTTGGCGGGGTATGCCCAGACGTGGGTCCCTTGCTCACTTTGCCACTGGATTCAAGTAAGCCTGGCTGATGACGGCTGGAATGCCAGAAACCGGTCCTAGGATGCTTGTTTCCGGTCCAGGGAAGACATGGCTTGGCAGTTCGGGCTGGACTGTTCCCATGAGGCACAGGGTCAGACTGATTTGCATATGGCCATGTCTAAACTGGGGTGGTGGAGTGAGCTAAAGAATGATGATGGATTAAACCCAGATCAGTTGACTGGGGTGAGTGTTTGATTGGCTCAAGCGTTCCGTCCATCATCCCCTTTGTATCGCTTTGTTCGCCCTAAGTTGGCGGGGTATGCCCAGACGTGGGTCCCTTGCTCACTTTGCCACTGGATTCAAGTAAGCCTGGCTGATGACGGCTGGAATGCCAGAAACCGGTCCTAGGATGCTTGTTTCCGGTCCAGGGAAGACATGGCTTGGCAGTTCGGGCTGGACTGTTCCCATGAGGCACAGGGTCAGACTGATTTGCATATGGCCATGTCTAAACTGGGGTGGTGGAGTGAGCTAAAGAATGATGATGGATTAAACCCAGATCAGTTGACTGGGGTGAGTGTTTGATTGGCTCTAGCTGCCCGTCCATCATCCCCTTTTGTAGTCGCTTGTTCGCCCTAAGTTGGCGGGGGTATGCCCAGACGTGGGTCCCTTGCTCACTTTGCCACTGGATTCAAGTAAGCCTGGCTGATGACGGCTGGAATGCCAGAAACCGGTCCTAGGATGCTTGTTTCCGGTCCAGGGAAGACATGGCTTGGCAGTTCGGGCTGGACTGTTCCCATGAGGCACAGGGTCAGACTGATTTGCATATGGCCATGTCTAAACTGGGGTGGTGGAGTGAGCTAAAGAATGATGATGGATTAAACCCAGATCAGTTGACTGGGGGTGAGTGTTTGATTGGCTCAAGCTGCTCCGTCCATCATCCCCTTTTGTATCGCTTTGTTCGCCTCTAAGTTGGCGGGGGTATGCCCAGACGTGGGTCCCTTGCTCACTTTGCCACTGGATTCAAGTAAGCCTGGCTGATGACGGCTGGAATGCCAGAAACCGGTCCTAGGATGCTTGTTTCCGGGTCCAGGGAAGACATGGCTTGGCAGTTCGGGCTGGACTGTTCCCATGAGGCACAGGGTCAGACTGATTTGCATATGGCCATGTCTAAACTGGGGTGGTGGAGTGAGCTAAAGAATGATGATGGATTAAACCCAGATCAGTTGACTGGGGGTGAGTGTTTGATTGGCTCAAGCGTTCCGTCCATCATCCCCTTTGTATCGCTTTGTTCGCCTCTAAGTTGGCGGGGGTATGCCCAGACGTGGGTCCCTTGCTCACTTTGCCACTGGATTCAAGTAAGCCTGGCTGATGACGGCTGGAATGCCAGAAACCGGTCCTAGGATGCTTGTTTCCGGTCCAGGGAAGACATGGCTTGGCAGTTCGGGCTGGACTGTTCCCATGAGGCACAGGGTCAGACTGATTTGCATATGGCCATGTCTAAACTGGGGTGGTGGAGTGAGCTAAAGAATGATGATGGATTAAACCCAGATCAGTTGACTGGGGTGAGTGTTTGATTGGCTCAAGCGTTCCGTCCATCATCCCCTTTTGTATCGCTTCCCTAACTCCTAAACTGTTCGGCTGGTGCACCGTCCCTTTTTCCTGGGCCTCAAATTGTACCTGGTAACTCCAGGCTCTGTGTCATCAGCAAAGAGAGGCAGAAGGTCAGGATCAGATGGGCATCGAAGTTCGGATTCCGGCGTGATAGGAACTGCGTTATCCGAGGCGGCCCTTACTTATGGTGGGATCGCCTCAGACAGAACTGCATCACTTTCCTCGTCTGTCTGCGCCCACCTCACTCGGGCATCAGAGAAAGGAATGAAACACGGTACCTTCTCACACTCCTGATCACCGATGTCGTCGTTGACCCAGCTGTCGTACGGGAGCGGTAGGGGCACCCGCTTTACGTGGGAAGCATGTATCCAATGCTTCTTGCCGTCCACCTTGACCGCTGTTCTAGTGGCAAGTAACACGATCACTGGGTCTTTCCACCTCGGCTCCAAGCTGCTCTTCCACTGGAAGTTGCGGACCAAGACGTAGTCTCCGGGCTGTATCTGATGCCCAGGCCCCTCTGGTACTGGCTGCAACGTGGCATGTATCTGTTGGTGAAGAGAACAAAGATCTTTAGATAATTCGTAAAGATAGTCTACAAGCAAAGGATATTCTATCTCGGAAAAGTGCTTTGGTCTGGGGACGCCCCAAACATTCGCAGGGCGTCCAAAGACCACCTCGTAGGGGGACAGCCCTGTTCTAGAATGCGCTGTTACTCTGGTGGATAACAAAGCTAGGGGTAATGCATCTGGCCATCACAGTCCCGTACTCTCCTGAATCTTTGCCAACTTCAGTTTGAGAGTACCGTTGTATTTTTCAACCAAGCCTGCCGACTGGGGGTGATTTGCTGCGTGGAACTTCTGTTTAACATGTAAACCTGTGCATACTAACTCAATGACTCGGGCATTAAAGTGGCTGCCGTTGTCACTCCAGATCACCCGAGGCAATCTGTAGCGTGGGGAATACTCCTTCTGGAGTGCTTTTGCTGTCGCCATGGCTGTATTCTCTTTAGTGGGGTAGGCTTCGATCCACTTACTAAAAGCGCAGATTACCACTAACACATACTTAAGGTTATTAACTCGTTCCATTTCGATGAAATCCATCTGGAGAACCTCGAAAGGGAAGGATGGTGGTGTAAAGTTGCCGGAAGGTGTGGGGGTACCTTTCCCGGGATTATGTCTCAGGCAAATGATACAACGCTTCACTAGATGCGTGGCTACCTTGGGGATATTATCATTCTGCCACACTGGGTCCAGCAATTTACATATTCCCTTGGCACTAATGTGCGCCGGGCCATAGTTACAACAGGGAGTACATAGGAATTGGGCAGTAACCACCGCTGCTTCCCTGACAATTCAGTCCAGCACCCATCCTCATCCAGGTGACCTGTTCTCTCCTCCCACATTGCCAATTCATCTAGAGTCGCCTCACTCTGAATTTCTCTGACGCTTTCTAATGTGTCTTCGAACATTCTGTTGTCTGGAACCCATCTAGCGGGGCCTGACACCAGCATCTGTGTCGTTTTTGATCGAGCTGTTTCCTTGGCTGTCTGATCTGCGAAAGCATTGCCCCTTCCCACATCGTCCGTAATAGCCTTATGAGCGCTACATTTCAGTATTGCTAGCTTACTGGGAAGTGTCAATGCAGATAGTAACCTATGTATCAGTGGCCCATTCTGAATCCGCAATCTATGCGAAGTCAGAAACCCTCTCTCCGCCCAGAGGCACCCAAAATTATGGGCCACCCCAAAGGCGTACTGGCTGTCGGTGTAGATATTAAAAGCCAGTCCCTCACTCAACTCACAAGCCCGAAGGAGGGCCACCAGCTCTGCAGCTTGGGCTGATTGGTGTGGGATACGGGATGTCTCAACTACAGTATGTAATGTTGTTATTGCATAGGCTGCAGTGGTGGTACCATCTGGTAACTTGAAACAAGAGCCATCGACATATAGTTCCCCTTGGGGTTCAGATAGGGGAACATCAGTCAGGTCTACCCGTCCCTTCGTCTCTTCCTCCGTTCTATATACACAACCGTGTACATCCGTATCTTTACTTGACAAAGGGAGGGTCAGTAATGTGGCTGGGTTCAGAGTGGTATCGTTTTATGGCAATGTGCGGAGCAAACAAAGTAAGTTAGTATCCAGTCAGACGTGCACTAATAAGGTGCTGTGTCTTCGTTCTGTTCAATAGTGTATCCACAGCATGAGGTACCATTACTGTGAGGGTAGTATCAAGGACGAGCCCTGCCGATTGCCTGATAGAAACTGCCACTGCAGCTCTCAGACAGCTCGGGAGCGCTCTGGCAACGTTATCCAGAATGGCAGAAAAATAAGCGCAGGGTCTTTGCTTACCTCCAAAACCCTGTGTTAAGACAGAGAGCGCACAGCCATCCACCTCATGCACATAGAACACAAAAGGCTTTTGGTAGTCCGGGGTACCCAATACAGGAGCAGAGCAAAGCACAGCTTTTAGTTGTTCAAAGGCTTGCTGGCATGCAGGTGTCCAAGGCAGGGGTTCATGCACATCTTTCGTGGTCAGGGAAAGAAGGGGCTTTGTTAGTAGTGAGTAATTAGGGATCCATTGTCTACAATACGATGTTATTCCTATGAACGCGCATACCTCGCGTTGTGTTCTAGGGACAGACATGTTAGTGATGACAGCTATGCGCTTGGGTGTTAGTCTGCGACCCTCCTTCGACAGTAGGTGACCTAAATAGGTGACCTCCCGTCGACAGTACTGAAAATTGGAAAGCGACACCTTGTGTCCATGATGCGCCAGGTGTAATAACAATTTAACCGTGGCGTCTTTGCAACCATCCTCAGTGTCAGAGGCAATGAGGAGGTCGTCAACATACTGCAACAGCACATTACCAGTGGGAAGCTCCAAAGAATCTAGTTGACTTTTTAATGCTTGGCTATAAATACTAGGGCTTTCAGTATAGCCTTGTGGAGCACGACAGAATCTGAAGCTCCGGCCGGCTATTGTGAAACCGAACAAATAGCGTCTATCTGTATGAATCGAGATGCTGAAAAAGGCATTCTTTAGGTCAATGACAGAGAAAAACTTCGCTCAAGGGGGAATCATTGTTAAAAGTGCGGTAATGTCCGGGACCACTGGGTATTGAGGAATTACTATTTTGTTCACCTCCCGAAGGTCAATCACAAAGCGGTAAACATCAGGGTGGGCATCAGGGGAATCCGAGGGGGGTTTCTTAAGAACAGGAAGAATAGGGCTATTACACATATTCGCCGTAGTCTCTTCAACCACACCAGACTCAATCAAGTCCTGTATTATTTGCAACAAGGCCTTCTCACCTGCCTGGGATATCTTGTACTGGGGGACACGTGGTAATCGAGCCTTATCTTTGTTCTGGATAGAAACTGGCGGTATTTGGAGCAGCCCCACATCCGTGTCTCCCGTAGCCCATAACGTACATGGCACACTTTTAAATTCAGCTGGAAGGGGGGCATCTTTCGCAAAGCACTGTTTAGCACCAACAACTGGCGGGCCAATGGTCATATAGACACCGTCTGGCGAACAGGAAATAGTCGCATGCAACTTCTTCAGCAAATCGAGTCCCAACAAATTTTCCCCACAATTCGATGTCAGTAAAAAGGGTGAATCGACCGTAAAGGGACCAATCGTCAAGGCAAGGGGCTTGGAGATGGGGCTAATGACCGGCACGCCTGAAAACCCCACCGAGACATTATTGTGGCCAGACAGAGCTGCCCCCGGGACCAGTGAACGGGAAACAGAGCTATTCATAGCCCCTGTATCGACCAAAAATCTCTTAGCAACACCCTGCAAATCAGCAAGGACATAAGGTCCATCCTGATCTACGGGCACTGGAACCGGTCCCTTACTCTGTCCTCGGCTGTCCTAGCTATGAGATAACCCCGTCACGTCATCCATGTCATAATCGTCATGATAGTACTGCCGGCCTCTGGGGTCGTCAAAATAATTCCCACTTTGCCTGTTGTGTGACGTATCGCCCAACTGCGCCCCTCCCCTTCCCTCTGCACCTCGCCCACGCCCTCTGGACCCCCGACCTCTTGGGGCCCCATCCTTCTGTAATGATTCCGGGCACTCGTTTCACCAGTGTCCCTCCTGTTTGCAGTATGCACATTGATTGAGCCCAATAGGCGTGTTGAACGTGCCACCTCTACCAGACCGCTGTTGGGTCGGACCAGAACCCATACCTCGTCCGTTGCCCCTTGCAACCTGCTGCAGTAATACCCTCGTCTTCAAATCCTTTGACTTTTTCTCTGCTTTTTCCTTATCCTCGTTCTCCCTATGCTCATAATATTGTGCCATACTCAATATCACAGATGGGGATGATGTCGTCCAAGTGCTTTCCGAGGCCTGCAAACATGTCGCAATCTCGGGAATTAAGTTGTTAACAAATCTATTGACGAACAAATGAACAACACCCTCCTGTGACATGTCCTGTCCACTAAAGTCCCAAAATACCCCTTCAAACCTGGTAAAGAAATCTGACACACTTTCATCCTTCTTCTGACGGCATGCAGTCAACTTGTCCCAATCCACCCTTTTCGGCGGAATAAGTGAGTGCATGTAGGTGATAATACGCCCTGGCAAAGCGAGAAGCTCCGCTTTAGGCTTGTCTCCAGGCTTGCGCTCCTTGTCCCAAGTCCTAATCTCATCCCATGTTCCCCCCAACTCTAATGCATGATCTTGTGTATGGACCTGTCTCCATATGTCCACCGGTACCAGTAGACCGAAAAACAGCTCTATGTCAGCTAGCGTCATTACGGTGGAGGAAGCCGCTTCCGTCAATTACTTATAGTATGCGGTAGGGTTTTTCCGGAGGTCCAGCAGCTGGCTCTTTAAGGATAAGACCTCACTCCTTTTCCAAGGCATATAAACCCATTGCTCCTGAAAGCGAGCTTCAACTCGTTGTCTAATCACATCATTAGTGGAATTGCGCTGTTCAGGTATTTCAGGGTGATAAATGGGATGGACTTCCCTCATGGGGTGCTGTGTCCCCATTATCGGGACTCTCTGGAGCAACCTACCTCGGTAACCCAGTAGTGTCGTTATACTACTAAAAACTTCATTGGGGGCCATACCTGCCGCATATACCCTATCTCGTATGTCGTATATTATTTGCGGTGCAACACCGTTAAAACACTGTTCCCATAATTCTATCAGCATCGCTGACATGTGTTTGAGTGCATGCTGTTGTATGAACGGCTCGTAGTCTTTCATCACACTCCAGACATCCTCCACACTGTAGATCGGGTGGCGAGCCCACTGGGCTGCTTGATTTGCCACCATTTGTTTCTCCTCATCACCCACTGCAGAATGCACCAACACCTTGTCCATTCGATCGCGCACTGCCACCCTGTTCACATCATGTATTCCACGCGCAGGAGTTTCAACATTCAACCGTGCCTGGTGTGTCTCACTAACGGGGGAGGGGCCAGATGCAGAGACAGGCACCATCATGTAGGGGGAAAGGGCAGTAGGGGTATACAGGGGAGTATCAGTAGAGCTGGTAGACTGGGCAGAGGAGACAATAGCGCCTGCCCCAGTGACTGGTGTAGATGGAAGGGAGGCGAGAGGGGCCACAGCTGCAGCGGTAATGCTGGGAGCGGGCGGGCTAGAGAAGGCTGCACCAGGGGCCGGGGACTGGGAGGTCCGAACTGCCCGGGTATATCCGTTCGGGGGCGTAAGGAGGAGGAGGACGAGAATCCAACAGCTTATCAACAAACTCATCTCCTTCTTCTCTAACCACATAACACTTATCTGTCTGTAACCGAAACTTCCTATCTGCACACTCTATACCCTTCTCTACCTTCCCTCTTTCATAGGCTACTGCCTTCTGTGTAATTGTTTGCGTCTGTTTCTTTCGTGCCTCTTTCTCTGCCCTCATACGTCGCTGCTTTGCTTCCTTCTGCCATACTCTCAAAGAATCAAACATCGACTGCCTGCTCCTCCTAGCAAACAACTTGTCCTGCAAGTAGTTCAATTTCTGTTCATCAAATGAGCGGCCACCGCAACTCGGCATTATCCTTCGTATATTTATGCCACAACGTACTGAACATAACAGGGCCAATACCATGTTTAACATACATATCAAAATTTGGGGTACCCTACGGAGGTGCGGGCTGACTCTCTTCCAATCGAGCATCAGTAGAACAACATCGACATCCAAAACACCCTAATTTACTAAAACAAGGCATCTTAATTTAAAAAACACAAGTACTGTCCCTGCCGGATAAATGTAACACCAACGATCGACAAACGAAAACAAGACAAAATAATGAACGTTAGTCACAAAGTCAAACAAAACGGTCCAGAGACCACTCCCTACAGTCCGAAGACTGTGTCAAATCCAAGAAGACAGGCACCTGCCCCAGACCTTTTCAAATATTAACCAAATTACCAGTTGGTCTGGCACAGTGTTCGCGGGTAGTCCCGGACCTTTTTGAGCACGAGCCAAATTTCCAGGTGATCCGGCAAACCGCTCGCAAACGCTCTGTGTCTTTTTCCCCGGGGTCCGTAGACCCACCAAGTGCAAGACAAGCGGTCCGGAGACCGTACCAAGACACAGCCCGTCGGCTTGTGCCGTTCAAGACAAGCGGTTCGGAGACCGTACCAAGACACAGCCCATAGGCTTGTGCCGTTCAAGACAAACAGTCCAGAGACTGTATCAAGACACAGCCCGTAGGCTCGTGCCGTTCAAGTATGGCGCCATTTTTCCAAGAATCAAACCAATCACCTGGTGCACACAGGTCGAGTCAAGCTATTCTCCACTGCCGACTCTTCGGACCAAACGGTCAACTGCAAGGTTTCGCCTTCTCAGGAACCCAGCTGGTGACCACTAGACGAGGGGGCGCCCGATCAGCTGGGCGGGGCAGCTGCGAGAACCAAGCTCGGTCTTGTGTGGGTATCCCCGATCCGCCCAACCGACCAAACGCATCCCCGACCCTGCAACCCGATTACGGGCGAGCCGGGTCACCTTGCGGGGTCCCTGTTTGGGCGCCAACTGAAGGAAGTGGCCCTCTAGGGCCACCCGGGTTTTCTCACAACCACCTGCTAGGCCTTCCCAAGAATGAAGAGTCGGTCAGACAGTAGAGAATATGAACTTACATGTTTATTACAAATGCTCTGCAGAGGAGTCCGTCATGACCTGCACCCTAAGATGTCTGCAGAGGGACTGGCCCCCCAACAGTCTACAGTGAGTAATCATTCTTCCCCAGCAGTCTGCAACCCCGCCCACCATGGAAAACTACCAGCCTGGGCTGATCACGAACAAAGGAGGCACAGTAGGATGAGCTCACACCTGCCAGATGGGTACATGTTATCAGGGATCCAAGGCCACAGTGCTGGGTCTCAGCATCTCCTAACGTGGGAGCAGAAGCTACACAATCGGGCGAACATACGAGGGCCGAATGCCCTATTTATTAGCATTGAGAAACAGCCTTGAGCAAAGAGAAGAAATAATAACGGAATACAGTATTCTGCTGAGGCAAGCGAAAATAATAATAATGATGAGGCCTAACTCAGGCACAGTCTGAACAGTCTAATGAGGGTAACGAAAAAGAAAATGGAGTCACATTCGCTAACTAAAGCCTGCACATTACGAGGATAACTCAGTGGGTTACATAACGTGAATGCGACTGGCATGCATTTAGCCACATAATGCTAACATAATATAATACAGAGAATATATATGGTAGGGACGGGATTTCAAAATTAACACTTATGCTCTTCTCCTTACTCTCCTTACTCATGCCTCATGCTGCTGTTCACCTCCTCACTCTTCTTCCTTGTGCATCACGTTGCTCTTCTCATTCTCACTCTCCCTCCTTGTGCCTCTCTATGCACTTCTCCTCTCTCTACATCCTTTTGTATCCCGCTGCTCTTCTCCTCCTCACTCGCTTTCCTTGTGCCTCATGCTGCTCTTCTCATCACTCTACATCCTTGTGCCTCACACTGCTCTTCTCTACTCACTCTCCTTCCTTGTGCCTCACACTGCTCCTCTCCTCCTCACTCTCCTTCCTTGTGCCTCATGCTGCTCTTCTCCTCCTCACTCTTCATCCTTGTGCCTAACGCTGCTCTTCTCCTCACTCTCCTTCCTTGTACCTCCTGCTGCTCTTCTCCTCACTTGTGCATTATGCCGCTCTTCTCCTCCTCACTCTCCTTCCTTATGCTTCATGCTGCTTCCCAACTAAGAATTCCAATCCAACCAACATAATTCCACGACACACCACATATATACATCCATAAAACAGGGGTAAATGACATTGCCATTTACAACCGCAAAAGCTCGAAATCAAACAAACGCGAGACCTATTGCACTTCCAATGCCTGTCTGTACTGTAATGACAATCTGCATGCAGGGCGCGCTGACGACACTGAATTAAAGTGAAAGTAAAATGAGACAATGAGTTAATTTTACATTCACTGAATCAGTGCTTGGGCATATCTCAGTCCTCAAGCACTGATTATTTTGTGAGAGGTATCTTTGGAAAGGAAAAATCTCCCCTTTCCAATGCTACCTCTTCCTAGTGGATCCCTGCTTGGGGATCACCACAGGAGTTTGATCCCGAAGCAGGGATCCACACACTATGCACCAGGGATGGGTGGGGCAGCCCCTTAGGCATGGCCTTGTGCTACCCCAGGGATATTTAAACATTTCAGTCTTTCTGCCCCTCCGGGGGTAGGATGGGGATAATTATCCCCAATATTCTCCCGGGTAGGGCAGAAAATCCAGTAGATGCCCAGGAAAGGATTTTTTTTAAATATAGGGATGGGCGCATCCCACAATTGACATGGCCATGCCCCACCCTATTTGAAATGGGGCATCATTCTTTATGCACCCCCCACCATGGGGCTGTTGGGGTAATTACCCCTGAGCTGCCACTCAGGGGGGCAGAAAGCTAACTAGATGCCAGGGCAAGTATTTTTTTTAAATATAGGGGTGTGGGCTGCCCACCATGGGCATTGCCATTTCCCTACCCCATTTAAATGGGGCATCAGTATTTCTGCCCCTGTTTGGTGGTGGATGGGGGTTATTGCTTCCAATCTGCCCCGGGGGGGGGCAGAATGCCCTCTAGATGCCAAGGAAAGCATTTTTTTAAATATAGGGTTGGGAGCTGCCCACCATGGGCATGGCCGTGCCCTGACCTCCCCAAAAAACAAACAGGAAGTCTTTCTGCCCCCCTTGTTGCCATTACCCCCTATTTGCCCCCCAGGGGACAGAAAACCCACTAGACACTAGGGACTGCATTCATTCTATATATGTTTGAACTGGCCTGTGCTCTGCCCCACCCTGGAGCCCAATAGACTTGCTGCCCCTCCTGGGGGGTGGGTAGGGCATTCACTCTACAAGACCCAGACAGTTCTGAAAACTAGGCATCCGAAGGAGTCCAAGGTGGTGTGCTTCGTCTGGATGCCACACAATTTTCTAGCCCACAATGGCCTACAAACCTCAACCTTTGACTAAAAACACATATTTTCCTAAACTTTCTATGAAGAAAACTTCTGGAATCTGCGGTTAGCCACAGATTTCCTACCACACAGTGTTCCCCAGGTCTCCCAATAAAAAAGATACTTCAGTTGTTTGGGTGGGCCAAGAGAACTTGACACAGAAGTCCCTAAAGCGCTACATGGATTGACCAGCAATATGGGTAGCTGTGGGATTTGGGGCCGTGCTTGGCTGCCACTCATCCAAGACCCCTAGGTACAAGAGTCAAAATAATTTTGCAGAAGAAACAACCCCAGTTGAGTTGCGGAATGTGTCGCCTTGAACATACAATAGAGTCTGTGTTGAAAATTTGAAAGAGGCAATGGCCGCGGTCACATTCCGCGGTCCCGTATGCTTTCCACTCAGAGTTGGAAGCTGTGATCGACAAATTCCGCAACTCAACTGTGGTTGTTTCTTCTGCAAAATTATTTTGACTCTCGTACCTAGGGGTCTTGGATCTTCACATGAAACATTTTGTCCTGATGATGGTCTAGTAGATTTACTTCAGAAGAGACTGAAACATCAATGCCTTAACCCATTTTCCTTTTCATTTCTGTTAAGAGCGAACCTGCGAGACTTTGTTCCTATGTCTAGGACAGACTCCAAATTGTTTTTTAGAAATGGGTTTTTGTGCATTGATGACTAGCGAAACTTAAATGCCAAGAAACTTCCAGCTCTGTCACCAATGCTTTTGAAGTACCTCTTTAATTATGAACCCCTGTTGTAGCTTTCATTCTCTGAAACACAATATAATGAATTAAGAAATATCACGGTTGTATTGATTTATTCTTTTTTCCTTGTATTTATATAGATAATTGTATTTTTTATTGATTGTTGGTGACACAAATAGACATCTAGGAAGTAATTATTAACTTCATTTAAGCACATCTTTAAATATATCCCTTGTGGGCACCTGTACCGGAGACTTAATTACCCAGGCCCACAAGGGTTTATCGGGTTGCTCATTTCCACATATATAACTTTCTAAAAGGGGCATTTTCAAAATTGTAATTCAAAATCCATCTTTAACATAAAAAAGGATCTTTCATTACAATGCCAAAGACACCAAATATGAACCGTTTACCTATTCCAATTTGAAAGATGTCCTTATTAAATATGATAAGGTAACTCTAATCTCCTATAGGAGTGGCATGCCTTGCAATAGGGAAAAACTAATTTAAAGGTTTTTCACTATCAGGACATATACAACTTAAAAGTACATGTCCTACATTTAAATACACTGCACCTTGCCCTCTGGGCTGTTCAGGGCCTAACCTTGTGGTGACCTATAGGTATTAAAAAGGAAGGTTTGGGCCTGGCAAAAGGTGAATTTTGCCAGGTCAAAATGGCAGTTTAAACTCCACACACAGGTTGCAATGGCAGGCCTGAGACAGGTTTGAAAGGGCTACTTAAGTGGGTGGCACAATCCGTGCTGCAGGACCACCGGTCCCAGGATGCTTGTTTCTGGTCCAGGGAAGACATGGCTTGGCAGTTCGGGCTGGACTGTTCCCATGAGGCACAGGGTCAGACTGATTTGCATATGGCCATGTCTGAACTGGGGTGGCAGAGTGAGCTAAAGAATGATGATGGATTAAACCCAGATCAGTTGACTGGGGGTGAGTGCTTGCAATGTTCAACACTCCGTCCATCATCCCCTTTGGTTTTGCTAAGTTTGCCCTAAGTTGGCAGGGTATGCCCAGATGTGTGTCCCTTGCTCACTTTGCCACTGGATTCAAGATAGCCTGGCTGATGAGGGTTATGAACCCGAAACCGGTCCCAGGATGCTTGTTTCCAGTCCAGGGAAGACATGGCTTGGCAGTTCGGGCTGGACTGTTCCCATGAGGCACAGGGTCAGACTGATTTGCATATGGCCATGTCTGAACTGGGGTGGCAGAGTGAGCTAAAGAATGATGATGGATTAAACCCAGATCAGTTGACTGGGGGTGAGTGCTTGCAATGTTCAACACTCCGTCCATCATCCCCTTTGGTTTTGCTAAGTTTGCCCTAAGTTGGCAGGGTATGCCCAGACGTGGGTCCCTTGCTCACTTTGCCACTGCATTCAAGATAGCCTGGCTGATGAGGGTTATGAACCCGAAACCGGTCCCAGGATGCTTGTTTCCGGTCCAAGGAAGACATGGCTTGGCAGTTCGGGCTGGACTGTTCACAGGAGGCAAAGGGTCAGACTGATTTGCATATGGCCATGTCTGAACTGGGGTGGCAGAGTGAGCTAAAGAATGATGATGGATTAAACCCAGATCAGTTGACTGGGGGTGAGTGCTTGCAATGTTCAACACTCCGTCCATCATCCCCTTTGGTTTTGCAGGACCACAATTAGCATTTAATTTACCGGCACTTGGTACACATAGTACCACTTTACTATGGATTTATAAGCAAATTAAATATACCAATTGGGGATAACCCAATGATACCATGTTTTAAGACGTTTTGAGGTACATTGTTCAAACATTAAGGTTATAACAGTAGACTAATATTTTCAGTTAGGTGATTGTAACACACATATTGGTTTCTTTCTTTAAACAGACACCACCATGTCCAGGTCCTGATGAACACCCCATAACGGTCACAGGTTTTGAAACGCGTTGACCTCAGCGTCTGGGATAAGACACCCGTATTGTGTCTTGGGAGAGAATTTACACAAATAGGGTTCTCCTTCTGACAACACTTGAAACCACAGTTCCCAGAGCCGCACACACTGGCAGGAGTCAATAGACATTTAGTTTTTTCAAAACTTGTACATTCTCCGCCCACGTGTGTTTGTCATTTCCAGTTAAGGACTGGTTTCTCATGTCTTTAAATGTATTTGTTAAGAGATGTATATACTTTATATTTATCTGTGTATTTCTAATTTTCGTGACACATCTGTTGTTTTTTCAAAGTCTGTGTTGAATGTTCAAAAGTTGTCATAATTTTGTGCTGTCCTTTATGATGACATGATTATAATGCATCAAACATTTTTCTAAAAGTAATAAAGGAAAGTGAAATAAATCACACGAGCTTGTCTATTAGAGACATCGGCTCGTTTTGTGTCTAAAGCTTTATAGTGTACTAATGCAACTAGATACTTGTTTTGTATACAATGTAATAGTGGTCCTATCTAGTTTGCATAAGGACCCAAGCCTTCTTTAGGTTATTAGCAGGACCACAATTAGCATTTAATTTACAGGCACTTGGTACACATAGTACCACTTTACTATGGATTTATAAGCAAATTAAATATACCAATTGGGGATAACCCAATGATACCATGTTTTAAGAAGTGAGCACATGCACTTTAGCACTGGTTAGCAATGGTAAAGTGCACAGAGTCCTAAGGCCAACAATATGGAGGACTGAGGCAAAATAAGATCTTACTTTATGTTAAAAGAATTTAATTCTCTGAAACCCCAAAGGTTAAAAAGTGACGTTTTAGTTAGAAATGGTATTAATATAGAATTCTACATTTAAAAAAAACCTAGAAATTCATTGGAAACAATGAAGGTTAAAGTGACATTATATATAGGTGAAAATGTCAGTCATAACACGTATTAAAACACTGAAATTCACCACTTATAGTTAGGCACATGCTCTGTTCATAATAGTACAGGATTTCAGATATGAAATACTAAGGGGCATATTTACAAGCGAATGGCGAAGCGTGGCATTAATCAAAAATTGCTAACGCCACACTCCGCCATTCTGAAAATGCTGGAATGCACCACATTTACAACGATACAGCGCTTCCCTGCGTTTTCCCTAGTGCTGGCGCTAAACTAAGCTGCCTAGCACAAATGCAGACATCCTTGCATCATAGTGCAAGGGTGCCTGCATTGAGGGAATGATTGTTTGTGTGCAGGAAGGAGTCCCTTCCTGCACTAATGGTGATTTGTAACTCCTATGTGTGCTGCATTGTGCAGCACACAAGGAAGTTGCTAATCGTCATTCTTTAATGATTGTTTATGTGCAGAAAGGAACAACTTCCTGCACATAAACAATCATTCATGGTGATTTGCTATTTCTATGTGTGCTGCACAATGCAGCACACATAGAAATAGCAAAAATTAGGAGAAATCAATAATTTCCCCTCGGTTCGCCAGGATAAGACCTGGTCTTAATTTTGGCGCTGCATTCTATTTACGCACCCTTGTAAATAGGGTGCAGCGTCAAAATCAATGGGTTTTGCGGCAAAACGCCCAGCGCAACACCCATTGCCCACCCCTTTCACGCTAAGTGTAGCGTGAAAGGGGGCCTTATTTGTAAATAAAGCGAAGGACTTAACGCCGCAGGAACGTCACAAAAAGTGACGTTCCTGGGGAGTGAAGACCTTGTAAATATGCCCCACAATGTTGCAGAATCAGTTAAACCATAAATTACTAATCACACACACAGGCTCCCTTCAGTAAATCTAGGCCCTCCTATGAACAGCCTTTGCCCTGTGACCAGCACTTTGTTGATAGCGGAACTCATGTGGCAATTAACGAGACACGAGTGGTCAAGCCCCTGCCACAGACAGTCTTTGCCCTGTGATGGATGAGGTCATAAGCAGGACATAGCGGTGGCGCAAGTTATAGTAGCTCAGTAAACTATAGCTGCAATGAGCAATGATTAAAAACAAAAAATAAATCAATCAAAAAATAAACAAACCAAACAGAGATTACCAGCACTGTAGAGATGCACACAGGAGAAGGTGTGAGATAGCTGCATTTTCATCTTCTGTTCTGCAGTTCAAATGTCAATAAGAGACAACCATACTTTGAGTGAACCTGTTGCCTCTGATACCACACCAACCACAAACACGTAATCCATCCACAGTGCCTTCATCATTTCAAGCAACAAAACGAAAGCATAGGTTAGCAACCTTACTTTTTATAAAAAGTAGACACAATGACAGAAAGAGCGGAATTGCTCTACTCATAGTGTGGTTTCAAATGCGTTCTTGTTAGCAAAGTTTGAAGAGAGATTAAGTTAGCTTTCCAGTGCGTACATGTACAATCTGTTACTTTGCTGATATAATCACGTAAATCAATTTTTATTTTAAATATAAAATTTAGAAAGTGAGTTGACGTTTACAGAGTGGTTGTGAACGGGCCAAAATCAGAGATAGGGGCAAACAGGGCTGTGATATACGAAATTCGCAAAACAAATTGTAGTGAGAGAATAATTTACAGACAAAGGCAGAAGAGAGAAGAAGTCAGCCTGATAGGGAAAAAGAGAGAAGACAGGGAGAACTGAGGACAGACAAGATGGCAGACAGAGGCAATTTGGAGCAAAATTAAGTCAGGGGTGGGGAAGAGCAAAAGGCAGAAAATTAATTTGAAGGGGAAAGGCTAACAGAATCGAGAGGTAGACGGAAGCATCAGGAACAACACAGAGGAAGGAGAATGCAAAAGGCAGACTTACGTGG
This sequence comes from Calotriton arnoldi, assembly GCA_963921515.1. Lineage (NCBI taxonomy): Eukaryota > Metazoa > Chordata > Amphibia > Caudata > Salamandridae > Calotriton > Calotriton arnoldi. The sequence continues at coordinate 657,409 of CAWUFW010002192.1, read as the reverse complement.
GGAAGAGCAAAATGCACCTGTAAGTTGGGAAGCAGCTGTGCATACAGAGGATGAAAAGAGCAAATGTAACAATAGGCCGTGGGGGTCATGAAAGCAGTGGTGATTGAAGCAAACAGAAGACAAGTAGTCTAGGGAAAGCAAAATAACAACAAAAAGGGGAAAGAAAAACACATAAGACTGAGTATCTCGACAAGAAAGACGAAGCAGCTTGAGCAGTGTAATTTTGGCTCCTCCCTTTCATGTTTGACTAGGCAACTGTTATACCTGCTGCTCAGCCAGTGTGACTGTGGTTGTGGAATGTTGGTGTGTGGGGATGCTGTGGAATGTTGGTGAGTGAGAGAGTCAGTTGGAGCATGGGCTGAGCAGCATGAAGGCTGCTCCTGGTGGGGCTGACATGTCGTGTGTGAAATGTTTTCCACCTATTTTTGTTCATGCATTCGCATTAGTTCTCATTGCCACATGGTAAGCATTCATGCAAGAGTTCTGATGTTATTTTGTGTAAAGAAAGGAGATGTGCTATACCTGCTGCTCAGCCAGTGTGACTGTGGTTGTGGAATGTTGGTGTGTGAGGATGCTGTGGAAAGTTGGTGAGTGAGAGAGTCAGTTGGAGGATGGGCTGAGCAGCAGGAAGGCTGCTCTTGGTGGGGCTCTAGATGATAACATCCATCTTAATAAACCAACCTACTTAATATACATGGACTACGAGGCGCCTTCCTTATTACAACAGCAACATATATGTTTACTTATGGCTTCATGTATTCGTGCGACTTAACATTATTAACAGGGCCGGCTCTAGGGCGCTGCGATCGGTGCCAATGCACCGGGCGCTGACTTGGGGTGGGGGCACCATGTTCATCGTTTTAAAAGCACCTGATGCCGCGTACATTGTCCCAGCAATTTTCAGGCATCAATAAAAATGACAACTCCGGTGATTAATGTTCTTCCTGGAGAGAGACCAGAAGCTTTGTCTAGTGAAAGTTTTGACTCATCATAGCACAGAGGGTTAATACGCCTGCTGCAAAGACCGTGTTCCATTCACATCACAAAGTGCATATAATATAAATAGGTCAATGGGTTACCGCTTTTGTCAGAGATCCTTTTGTTGCTTGCAGTTTATACATTAAAATCCTAATATAGAGCAGTGAGCTATTAACTGCCATCAACGAGCTGTATGCAAACTGCAAGGAAAATATTAGAGCTATATATTTTTTGCCCAGTCTTTCATTGTCCTAGTATTGCAAAAGGGGTTCATTTGGCTAGAAATCAATTCTTATTATTAAAGAAAACCCCTAATAATGGTGTTACATTTTAATTCTGAATTTGTGCTTTTCCAGTCCAAGGACTCTTAAACTATACTGCCTACCAGTATGGATGAAATGTGACTCCTACTCCTTGTAAGCCTCTGTCTTATGTAACATTTCCTATATACTGATTTACACACCGATGATTGACTGCCCCTGTGCGATGCGTGTGTGATGTAAAGTGTTCTGACATCTTAAACTGGTATGGGCGGCGCTATAAAACTAAATGAATCTAAGAGACAGTGGTTATGGAGACTTGAGGGGCACTGTTAAAGGGTGCTAGTGAGGGAATCCGTGGCAGAGGTGGTCATTGGGGGGGGCGCCAACAAACATTGTCGCACAGGGCGCCACCATTGCTAAAGCCAGCTCTGATTATTAATGTAATGTAGTGCACTTGAACAGTTACAGAAAGTGCATTTACTGTGTAATCTCAACATTTATATGAGTGTGTATGTTAATGTTTTCTTTCCAACAACTTGCAGTTCTCACATATATCTGCATTTGTATGGTTTGGATAATATTGTTAATTCTTATATACTCACATACTCATTTAACTAACCCTTGGTGTTTATTTTATAACTGAAATTGTATTCATTTGACTAGTACTCTACATCTATATTGTAACTGGATATGTCTCTGTATTTATGCATTTAGATGTGTACTAAGATGCTTGCCACACTAAGTTGACCAAATGCCTTAAACATTTGGATTTCACAATGTCTAACCTTCAACGTTCAGGCATTACTGGTGTTCTAGCGTGGGGACACTTCGTTGGAGTAACCAGGCGCTCTATAAGCTGTATAATAATAATAATAATAATAACGTGAACGATTGCTTTGGATAAAATGTTTTTCTCTCCTCTGAAGGTAAAGTTTTGTGATCTAATGAATAGAGAAAGGCACTTTGTGTGAAAGAGATAGTGAGGTTCCCAAAGAGTACTTTTGGCAATGATGAGAAGCCTTAACAAATGAAGAGAGGACTACTGTCCGTGCGGAATGGGTAGATGGAAGGAATCCAAGGGCGTTCTGATGTTTGGACCAAAGGAAAGACGTCTTGAGTGTAGTTGCCAAGATTTATTTTTTGAAGGTGGAAAATAATGAGACATGTAATATGGGATTCTCGAAGGTTCTTTTCATAGGTTAGGTTCATAGGTATAATTAATAATTAATTTCCCTTTTGAGAACTCTACAGATGTTCTGCTATGCTGACACCTTTCTTGCTTCCCCGAGTTTAGAAGGGATTTTCTGATTCTACTTTAGAAAGTTGCTTAATAGATTTTCTTAGACAACCTCATGTATAGGCAGGTGGATCAAAACTTTCAATCTAATCATCAGACTTTGTTTCTCATTCTTTGTATTGCAGCTACGGAATTTCTCATTTGCTTTCTGTTATTGAGGATACATTTTGTCAGATGTTTTGGTTATCCATTAGTGATTCTGTATTTTTATACTATATTTCTGAGACTGATTTATATGAGCTTGGCTCTGAATTTGTAATAAATCCATACTTAATCCCATCTTTTGACTCTGAGCTTTACTGTGTGACCAAATGGGTTACACTGTAATTGTTAAATTGTAGTTGATCCTAACTCTTTTTATTTCTCAGGCACCTACAAACTTTTATTGCTGGACCATGTCGATACTCTTTCCTCTAAGTGTCTCACCCTCTGTTGTACCTGTACGTCCTCGTGAGTCGAAGATGCGGGACTCACAAGGACATACAGGTACAACGGAGGGTGAGACACCTTGAGGAAAGTGTGACAAAAGGGTCCAATCCCTTGGAGCAACCCATGTAGCAAAAAACTACCAAACCAAGAGATGGATCGCAAAAGGTGATTATCTCCACAAGTACTCTGGTTTGTAAGTACAAACAACAATCCCACATGCCATAGTGCACATGCATATTTAGTTTTTTGGTCCTGAAGAAAGCCACACTGACCCATAGAGGCATGAAAACAGATGGTTGAAACATGTTGACCACACCAAGGATAAGTGGGATCAACTAATATCTCACAATTATCCACCACTGCTGTTAACATTGACCGAGACCGACACTATTAAAAATTCACGTTTGATGATAGGAGATCCCGAGCCAATTTTAACATCGCTCTTCACCAACGCACGCATAGTCACAGATAATAAAAACAAGTTCCGCTGTAATCAGGAGTCATAGCACACCCTGAAAGCATTCAGCGACTAGAGTGGGAACCCAATGATGAAGCATGTCACCAACTAGGTTGGCGAGTGAGGGTTCTTTTAAAACACCCTGTGGGTTCCAAGGCACTTCAGCCTTAAAGATTATGAGAAACTGTTTTTTAGAACAGTAGGAATATATGTAGCAAACTCGATCTTCTTTGGTTGTTATAGTTATGGATTGGGAAGGCAAACAAGTTTTTACTTACCCATCGCTCTCTCACTTTTGTTTATACGTATTTAGAAACATAGTCACCAGGCTCAGTACTCCTGAAGGTGAGGTGCCTGCTTGAAGGGCAGATGTAGTAGAGCCAAGTTAGTGAGTGATGTCTATTTTAAATCTCTTCAACTGAAGGAAAGTTGTCTAAATACATTCCCCTTAATTGTATCTGTTGTGCTCATTTTTGGTGCAATGCATAGAAAAGCACAATTGCTGCTGTATAATGTGCAGAACACTAGAGCCCTTGTGATGGCCTTACAACAATATTGCTATTTCTAAATCAGACTTACTCCCTGAATAAAGATCCAAATCTAAGTGCTTTCCAAAGTTCAGTGCAAGTTTTTTATGTGAGGATGTGTGGCCTAGAAAGGATGCTGTATCCCAAAGACATCACTCTGCTTTCCTTTCAAAAAGATACAAATGTAAATATGTGGCAATTGTGCTTACATTAAGCTTTATTCATTCTACTCACTCATTCACTCACTCATTTACCAAACTCCTTAACCCCTTTCACTTATCCCATGCACAAAAACACTTTAATTCACTCACTCCTTCACCTCTTCACTCAACTTTACTACCCCACCTACTCCACTTGCTAAACTTCTACATTTATTCAACTACTTTTACCTCACTCATTCACTTATCCAGTCCATTGTTCTCAGTCAGAGTGTTCAATTGTTCACTTTACTTACCCAGTCACTTAATACTCACTTACCTCCTAACACTAGTCACCACACTCACTCCACTATCACATCCAGTGACATACTTGCAACCAAATTATCCACTCAGCCACCTCATTCTACCCCGTTTGCTTAGCCGTCTCACTTACTCATCACCACACTTACCCCAAACAACTCTGTCTCCCTCACCAGCTCACTGACTGAATCATAGCCATACATCCTGCTCACTACATCTGCCCACCCACTCATATCTACCTCACTCACAAACATCAATCCACATCCATCCACATCACTCACATCTGTTTCCCGCACCAAGTAGATACAGTAGGACTATTGCTGCTACAGTAAAGTAAGGCTAAAATGAGACCAAACTTGCTCCACTGCGTTTCATCAAAGGACAGTCCAGGGAAGAGCTATATTGAAGAAGATATGGCTCTGCTGGTGTCATTCCTGAGCTGGTGCGCTTGCTTGCTGCATAGCATCACATACACACCTTTGCACCATGGTATAATGGTGTCTGCCGGAGTATACCATAATGTTTGTACTGAAAGTGTATTCATCCAGTACAAAACAATATTATGCTCAGACATAATTAAAATTCAAAAATAGAAAAACCTAAAGAAAAAAATATTTCTTTTAATCTTTATGCCTACCTTGACACAAAGCCTTGTGTGCAAATGTTAGTAGATATGACTTTGATTTTAAAAATCATGGGTGAATGCTTGGGAACTTCCATTTACGCCCAATGGACGCTAAGCACTCCCTTGCACAACTTAAGGGGCAAACATCCATAACAACGAAGTCTTTACAACGACCTACCTTTACAACGCAACTGTTACAACGCAACTGCCTTTACATCGCATGCCATTACAATGCATGCCATTACAATGCATGTCATTATAACTCATGCCATTACAACGCATACCATTACAACGCATGCCATTACAACACATTATAAGGTAAGTAATGGAGAGTTTTTTAGTATTAGGGTGGGTGTGGGTTTTGGGGTACATGGGAATAGTAATTTTTCCCCTACACTCTCCAACACTTTCCCTACTGTTGCACTCACTGGAGTGGGAATAGTAATTTTTACCCCTACACTATCCAACACTTAGTAATTTTTACCCCTGCACTATCCAACACTTACCCTACTGTTGCCCTAAAAGTATTATGCGTTGTAATGGTATGCATTGTAATGGTATGCATTGTAATGGAATGCGTTGTAATGGTAGTTTTTAAAAATGCGTTGTAATGGCATGCGTTGTAAAATGATGCAATGTAATGGTAGTTGCGATGTAAAGACTGCATTGTAAAAGCATGCGTTGTAATTGCATGCGTTGTAACGTCATATATTCACTTAAGGTCTACTTTCCATTGAAAACAAGTTTTGCACTGGAAAGTAAATCCCAAATTAACACTTTGGATCAGTGTGATATTGCACTCGTGCAAAGTGGTTATAAATTTTGCCCTTGACTCACTAAGATTATGACACCACATGAGGAACACAGAAAAATTGTAAGACCACAAAGCACCATCTCCTATAAATATCACATGCACTAAGCGTGCTAGTGGTCAATGGTCACAAGAGGGTGCAAGGGACTAGGACAGAAGTTATCTGTGTGCCTAAAGACTGTCTAATAAGATTAAAGGATGAAAACCCTCACCCACTCTAAGGTGGCATTCTTAATCATAGGGGTCCTCCTCAACCACTATGTGGAGAGACAGTAGTGTGTGCTACAACCCTCTGTAAAAAGGAGAACTTTAGGTGTTGCTAAGTCAGGAGGAGATCATATGTGTTATGGCCCACTCCACCTGTGCGCTTTATGGCACATGGGCATCAGGTATGTGGGACCCTGAGCACGCATTTTGAATTCCCATGCACCTTGCCTTGACCACCTATGATTCTGTGGCTCTAGGACACGTAAAATAACCCCCTAGGCCATTCCCGCTACAACCTGTGGTTCAGTATTATTGGTGTACTCATTGGTCACCCATTGGTCAGAGTCATTGAAGTCTGAAGAATTTCCAGGAGTCTTTTGTAGCCTAAAAAAACCTCTCGCCATCCGTCCCGAAAATTCTGCAGCACATTTGCATTAGACCCCAGAGCCTCATTCACCTTCCTTGTGCTTCTTGGGTCGTCCACACATTCAATGCTGAAATCTCGTGAGAATTCAAGTTCATGTGAGACTCGGCAGTATTATAAATACCATGCGCACTTACAAAGCCATGTTTAGTTTCGTGTTTTTTTTCCTGAGAGGAAGCCTTTGTCCCCTGCATACTTACCCGGCGGTGAGGTGTTGGTCTCCTTCTGCTCCAATTGCCCGTTTTTCCTCTTCCTTCCAGTCCTGGCGCCCTGCGGAGCATCTCCTTGGCGAGTCCACAAAAGAAACATAAAGACAAAGACAAAAAGGTGAAAAGAAAGATTACATATCAACTCAGTCCAGGCCAGTGCACTGAAACTGCAGATTCCTGTACTCTTTTAAGTAACCTAAGAGAATGATGGTAGGAAAAGTTTGAAAAGAACATTACAAATAACAATAAGTTCAATCAACAGAAGAGACTTTGCCAAAGAGTTCATTCATAGGAAATGTTATAGAATAAGAGTGATTCTTCTAAAAGACTGTGAGAGAAAACTCGTTTGCCATTTTGGCTCGAGTGGATTAGCCTCTCTGAATCTCGTCTCCTCTGAGTGCCTTCTAACTCCAACAGGATTTGAACTGACCTTGATTTAGAAACATTGAAGTGAGCAATCTAAGGGTATTAGCATACCAATCTGTTGGGGTCATAAGTACAGTAATTCTGTTGTGTGAATCTAGTTGTGCCTGATTTAACGAGTCTCATGTTTGTATTCTCATAGTGCCTTCAGTGAATATAATCCCAAGAGAACCAGGTCCATGGCACATCAGTTGGATCCCGGAGAATCTTTGCCTACCTTTCCCATCCTCATCCTCAACCCCCTTGTAGGCAATCTACAACACCTGTACCATTTGTGTAGGGTAGGGGGGGACTGTCTTCTCTCCTGCAGATACTTGCATTTCAGTTGAGTGGAGTCTGACATTATGTTGTCATAGGTTGGGTGTTGTTAAAGGAGAGTAAGGGGGAAAACTGTTAAAACTATCTGGCTCTGAATATAAAAATGGAGAAAAGAGTAATAAGTAAATGATACCAAAATGACAAAAATCCAATACAGGGAATCAGAGATATGAATGATGAGTAGTGAATGACTGCAGTAGAACCGAGGTGCAATTTGAGGCTGACCCAGATGGAGTGCCAGTCAGATACACCAAGTAGATTGGCCCCATAGGGTCTGGAGGTAGGGAAGTTTTAAAACGTTTCTAAGCCCCAATCTGAAAATGGGCTTTGTAGTTTTTCTGGAAAAAACTCTTCTCCACGTGGGACAAACCTGAAATATATTCTGATGCTGTGAACCTGCCGGTCGGATACTTTTTGCGGGTGGTCTCTTTGAATCTCTTTGAAAAAGGTCCCAATTTACTTTGATGCCCAAACAACCAAAGGAGTACAGTTCCAAGGCCCATAGGACCTCAGGGGGAGCACTTAGAGACTCCCATGGTGTCAGGCAGAGGGCAACAGCAAAGTCAAGAGCAATTCCACTTGCCACTGGTCAGCTGGGATTCTTCACATAAATGCCCTCTTCAGCTTCTTTATGCTCCTGGAGTTACTCAGAGAATAAGCCTTAGGATCCTTGAAGATATTCCTTGGAATCTTGGATGTCAAGTGTAAGAGGGCCCAACATCCTCAGGGCCTTCTCATCCATAACAGATGCTAAGTGCAGCAGGTGCAAGCCCCCAGGTATCCTTTTGCAAGTACAGCAGTATTCTAAGGAGGGCTGGTTAAGGGTCCAGGTTTGTAGGGTTCACCCACCTGTGGATGGGGGACACTCTAAGACACTTCTAGTTTCTATGCCATAGGCATATTTTCTGCTCCATATACTATGGCCTTATAATAAAGTTAAATAAACCAAGCAGGGATTAGCAATTTTGTACATGTTTTAGAGCACATGCACTGGGCACTGGACAGCAGTGCCCCAGTGTGCAGAGTTGTAAGAAATTGTATTATTGGTTAAGGGTGGTGAAAACCTTACTCAAGCAACATCCACAATCCTTGCCAGAGTGAACCTCAAAAGCCACTAAATTAACTTTTGCTTAACCCTCAGGTAGCTTGACACAGAATCAATCAGGCTTAACTTAGAGTCGGTGTGAAAGCACAACACAAGAAAAATCCCAAACCAATTTAGAACTCTAAGATACATTTTAATAAATAGAATTGCACCAAAACCAATTAAATCCAATTAGTAGAACCGGAGTTAGGAATTTTTTAAGTTTTATAGAAATCTAGTTCCTACTAGATCAAAGTGCCATCTGCGGGTATCTGTTCGCATGCGACTGGGGCTAGTCAAAAGTTAAAGTCGATCGGGATGGAGCATGGGTCAGATACAAGGGGTGTGAATGAGCCCGGTCTTGGTTTAACTTCAGACTTAAAACATTTCTTGAAGAAAAGTCCAGGAGAAGGTAGAGTTCAGCGAGGCATGACAGCAGGCTGTGTTCGTGGAGGAGACCTCGTCATTGGAGAGCCGCTGGATGAAGTCTTGTGAAGCCATCATTAATTGCGGGAAAAAGCTTTAAGCCGAGGAGGTCATCTTTGATGGAAAGCATGTGGCCATTCAGCGCGGTCAAGATTTTTATCTTCAGACTTAGACCACTTTTTGGAAGCCAAAAACATCCAGCGGGATGATGCTTCAAGCTGTAGCCCAAAAGGGCTCCACGAGTCGGGACACCGTCGCTGAGTGGTCCCAATGAACAGGTAGCTGCTGTGGAGAAGAACTTAGCGGAAGCTACAGCAAAGTCAGGCCAACCAGCGATGCTCCTTGGGTGTATCAGGAAGCTGGTAGGACTCGACCTTCCACCACTGTTTGCTGAAAAGTTTTCAAATTCCTAAGTTTTAGGGTTAGGCAGAAGCAACACCTTTCACATCACTTCCAAGGAGCCAGGGGTCAGGACCTGGGGGGTACCACTTGGGAGGACAGGACTCACTTCAGCAGAGTCCAGGTGCAGGGTTCAAGGTCTCTGGAGCTTTTTATGTCCTGGATTTAAGGAGATGGTCCAGTTCTCTTTTAAGCAGCAAGGCAGGCCTTCAAGCTGCAGGGCAGTCCTCTGGGGAATAAGGCAGGTCTCAAGCAGGAGGGCATCCTCTGGTAGCAGCAGGGCAGTACTCTATGGATCAATGCAGGCCCTAAGCAGCAGTATAGTCCTCTGGGAACAGGGCAGTCCTTGTGAAATCTTCCACAGGTCCAGGAGAGTACTGAAGTGATGTTCTGTGGGTCCTATATTTACCCTGTGTCAGCCTTTGAAGTGGGAGAATTTCCTATGCTACCCCTACATCTGGATCTGGAAAGTTCTCTCCTTCCCCTGCCAAGGCTCCAAATGGTATAGGGGGGCAAAAGTCTAGTGTCAGGTTCCTTTGTGTCTTCCAGAGGCAAACCCATTCAAGTGTAAGTGGGGCAGAGAACAGCTCTACCCCAGCCATCTCAGCAGGATGGCCATTCCTGCCAACACTTTGTCCCCTTTTGTCTTACTGTCGGGGAGTAATACACAAAGCCTAACAGCAGAGCCATTCACAGTCATATGACCGAGGACACTGAGAGCAGACGGAATGCTGAACAATGCAAACATTCACCCCCAGTCACAAAGATCTGGGCTTAATCTATAGATCTTTTGCTCACCACGCCACCCCAGTTTGGACTAAGCCATATGCAAATCAGTCTTGACCCTTTTCCCGTGGAACAGTCCAGCCCGAACTGCTAAACCACGTCCTCCCTGGACCAGAAACAAGCATCCTGGGGCCGGTTTCGGGGCATCACCCCTCATCAGCCAGGCTAGCTTGAATCCAGTGGTGCAGTGAGCACGGGACCCACGTCTGGCCATACCCTTCCCACTTAGGGTGACAAAAGCAAAAGGAACAAATGATGGACGGAATGCTGAACAATGGAAACATTCACCCCCAGTCACAAAGATCTGGGTTTAATCTATAGTTGTTTTACTCACCATGGCAACCCAGTTTGGACCCAGCCATGTGCAAATCAGTCTTGACCCTGTTCCCATGGGAACAGTCCAGCCCAAACTGCCGAGCCAGGTCCTCCCTAGACCGGAATCAAGCATCCTGGGACCGGTTTCGGGGCAATACCCCTCATCAGCCAGGCTAGCTTGAATCCAGTGGCACAGTGAGCAAGGGACCCACGTCTGGGCATACCCATCCCACTTAGGGAGAAAAGTGCTACGCAAACAAATGATGGACGGAATGCTGACTAAATCATACATTCACCCCCAGTCAAGTGATCTGGATTAAATCCATCGTTCTTTTGCTCACCATGCCATCCCAGTTTAGTCCCAGTCATATGCAAATCAGTCTTGACCCTACTCCTCATGGGAACAGTCCATCCTGAACTGCCAAGCCAGGTCCTCCCTGGACCGGAATCAAGCATCCTGGGACCGGTTTCGGGGCATCACCCCTCATCAGCCAGGCTAACTTGAATCCAGTGGCGCACTGAGCACAGGACCCATGTCTGGGCACATCCTTCCCACTTAGGGCAACAAAAGCAAAAGGAACAATTGATGGACGGAAGCTGAACAATGCAAACATTCACTCCTAGTCACAAAAACATTTTAAAAGTGGCATTTTCAGAATTGTGACTACAAATCTGACTCTACCATTAAAGAGGATTTTAAATCGCAATTCATTTGAGTCCAAACTTGACATCCCTATCTGCTCCCAATCAAAATTAGCACTTATTAAATGTAATAAGGTAACCCAATTTAATTCATTAGGAGAGATAGGTTTTACAATAGTGAAAAAAGAATTTAGGCGTTTTTCACTACCAGGGCATGTAAAACTAAAGAACACATGTCCTTTTCTTAAATACAATGCAGCCTGCACCATGGGCCCTTAGGGCCTATCTTAGGGGTGACATATGTATTAAAAAGGAAGGTGTAAGCCTGGCCAAATTTTCTTTTGCCAGGTCAAATCAGCAGCTTAAAAATGCACTACAGGCTGCAATGGCAGGCTTGAGGCATTTTTTAAAGTACCACAGTAGTGGGTGGCACAATTGATGCTGCACGCCCACCAGTAGCATTTAAATTACAGGCCCTTGGTACATGTAGTGCCATATACTAGGGACTTATAAGTAAATTAAATGTGCAGATCAGGCGTAGGCCAATTTTCCCATATTTTAGGGAGAGAGAACAAGCACTTTAGCATGGGTTCCCAGTGGTAAAGTTCACAGAGTCCTAATGCCAGCAAAAACAAATTCAGAAAACAGGAGGGGTGAGAGCAAACAGTTTGGGGGAAGACCACACCAAGGATACCAGGTGTAACGTGAGTCCCCCCCAGCTTAAAGTAAGGAAAACTATCGACCCTCATGGGAGTTCTCATCACTAAGGCGGAAGAACCTTGAAAGACCATTGGCACCCCAGCGGTCAGTCCCAGGGAGTCTATGCTCTATTGAGTGAAAGAGAGAAAGGGGGAGGTCTCCTACCTAATTGACCTCAACACCCCCAGGAAGTCCTAGAAGGTCCTGCATGTCAATCACTTCAAGCCCCACTATGAGAGGTCTGATGTTACAGTGCTCCTGGTAACAGATGATGGAGAGGGCTAGGATAGTGAGTGCAGAAAAACAGAGGGACTGTCGTCACTTGCTATGCTGGATCCTAGCAAGTTGGAAAACTATTGCCCGTTTTCTCTCCTGCCACTCTTTTCCAAAATCACAGAGAAAGCCGTCAATAAACAGATTTCAGCATTTATAGAAAGCAACAACGTGCTCCATAAAATCCAATCTGGGTTCAGTCCCACATACAGTACAGAGTCAGCCCTATTGTGGGCAACAGATTCTGTGCGCCAAACTTTGGATGCTAGCAAGTCGGCAGCAATACTAATGCTAGATCTTAGCGTTGCGTTCAATACTGTGTGTAACAACATTCTGCTAGGGGGACTCTGGAAGTGTGGGATTGGTCGCCTAGCTCTGCGATGGGTTGAGTCCTTTTTGCGTGGATGCATCTTTCAGGTGGCACATAAGTCTCATCAGTCAAAGGTACTCCAGCGGAAGCAAGGGGTGCCATAGGGCTCCTTGCTGAGCCCAACCCTGTTTAACGTGTATGTGTGCCCACTAGCAGAGGTAATTGAGAGCTTCGGGTGTGAGATTGTGTCATACACTGATGATACTCAGCTTATTATTACCCTGTTAAAAATATGCCACTCATATGACCGCTTCTCTCAGCCGCTGTGTGAGAGATGTCGCAAAGTGGATGGACCTAAATTGTCTGAAGCTCAATGCAAGAAAAACAGAGGTATTGACCTTGGGCAACCAGGCAAACATTTGGTCATCAGCATGGTCTCATTTCTGGAAGCCAAACCTAAGGTTAAGAATCTCGGCATCTGGGTGGATGATAAACTATCTTTTGACAACCAAATCTCGGCGGTGGTGAGAAAATGTTTTGGACTCCTGAAAATGCTGAGAAAAATAATGTGCGTCTTACCATCAGAATCCTGGAAGACAGTGGTACAGGTAAAGGTACCTTAGTGTCAAGGCTGGACTAGTGCAATGTGTTTACCTTGGAGTGACACAAAGCAGACTCAGCAGATTGCAAAGAGTGAAAAATGTGGCAGTGAGGCTTGTTTTGAATCTGCCGAGATGGACGCCCATGAAGGACGCGCTCAGGAAGTCTCAGTGGCTGCCGGTGAGTCAAAGAGCATCCTTTAAAGCCTTATGCTTCTTTCATAAAGCCTTGAACAATAAAGGGCCACGGTACCTGCAACTTCTGGTGAGACCTTACGTACCCCAGAGGCATCTGAGATCAGCAAGGGAGCTGCTGGCTATAGTGCCCAGAGTAAGGAAATCACGGATGGGCGGTAAGTCGTTCAGCTTCCTAGCACCTAAACTATGGAATTCACTGCCTTTAGCAGTTTGGCAGGCCCAGTCAGAGGAAATATTCAGGAAAAAAGTTAAAACATGGTTCTTCAGATCAGGATGTAGGGAGGTTTGAGAACTGTACTGAGATGGGTGGGCTCGGTACCGAGTGCTGGGACACCTCTCAGGAGGCAGATATGCACTTTTGAAATCTCATTATTATTATTATTACTATTATTCTTATAGTGGAGCTTGAAGTGATTGACATGTAGGACCCTTAAAGGCTTCCTGGGGGTGTTGAGGTCTATTAGGTAAGAGACCTCCCCCTGTCTCTCTTTCGCCTCATAGAGCATAGACTACCGGTTCTTTAGGACTGTGGGCTCCACTGGCTCCATCACCCACACTTTTTGGCCAGGGTGAAACTCAACCAGAGTGGCCTTCTGGTCATGCCACAGCTTCATAACCTCCTGGCTGGCTTCCAGGTTCTCAGTAGCCTTCTTCCATAGATCTTTCATCTGAGTAGTCCTGAAGGCCAACATGTAGCTGACTACATCCTAGAGGGGTTTCTTGGAAGCTTGCTCCCACCCTCCTTCATAAAGCCAAGGAACCTCTGACATGGTGGCCACACAGGAGTTCAAGGAGTCTGGACCAAACTCCTTTTTGTGGCACTTCTCTGTAGGCAAAAACAAAGTATGGCAAAAGGACATCCCACTTTTGCCTCAAGGGCTCTCACAGGCCCATAATCATGCCTTTAAATGTGTTATTGAACTTCTCAACAAGCCCATTGGTCTGGGGGTGATAGGATATGGAGAATTTGTAGCTTAAACAATACTCATCCCACATAGACTTCATGAAGGCTGACATGAAGTTGGTGCCACTGTCAGACACCACTTCTTTGGGGAACTCCACCCAGATAAAAATCCCCATCAGGGCCCAGGTCACTACAGGTGCAGTCACAGCCCTCAGAGTACTTAGTGGCATGGGTACCAAGACCTGGATACATTTGTTTCCCAGGGCAATCTTGGGGTCCAGAGCCTAATATTTCAATGCCCATCCTTTCAAAGGGGCTGCCAAGGACAGGAAGGACAACCAGGGGAGCCTTTCACTTCGACCTGACTTACTACTGGCCTGGCAGGTGGGACAGAACCTGTAGAATGCATCTTAAGTCACTCTCATCTGGGGACAGTAAAGTTGGGTGGCTAGCCTTGCAAATGTCTTGTCTTGCCCTACATGTCCTGGCAGGAATAAATCATGAGCCAGATCCAGTAGGAAGGCCCTGTAGCACTGGGGGGCCACCAACACAGGGTTGCTCAGGGGCTAAAGAACCTTAGGGTCACTATATAACAGGTCATTCTCTCAGTAGATCAGGTGATCTCCAGAGGAGTCACCAGCTGCCTATGCCTCAGCCTGTCTTCCTGAAGTCCTCAAGAGGAAGGCACTCCTTCTGAACCTTACAGAATTCCTCCTTGGTGGGCTCACCCTCAGTGTGCCAGCCAGCTCAGGGAGGTCTCCTAGTGCAGCAATGTCCTCCTCTGTATGCTCTGAGTCATCGCCCTCAGGCTCAGTCTCATCCTGAATCATGGGAATTTCAGGGGTTGTTTTCCGACAACCCTTGTCCTTCCTCTTTTTGGCAGATATCTGGGCCATTTTTCCAGGTTCCGTGCCCTCTTGATTTCCTTCTCAGGCTGCCATGGAACATGTGGTTATGTACACCTATTCAGGCAACTCTAACATCTCCATGTGGGATCAGAGCTCCACCTCCTTCAAGATAGTGTGTTCCAGCTCGTTACCAAGTAGACAATCCACCGACATGGCAGAACTCACAACTGCCCTCAAGGAACAAAGAACCCCTCCCCTCACTCAAAGGCAACCAGAGCGACAGGATAGTGACTCTCATGGTTGTCTGCTACAACAACCTATTGGAATAAATTAAGGATTACCTGCTCTGAGGACACCAGTTGACACCTAACAGTATCCATACTGGCTCTTGTGCCTCTCAGAGCCTCCATCCGCTACCCATTTATGGTGACCCTCTGCCTATAATTTGAACTGTTGTTATGCACATGGGCTTTTAGCACCATCTCCTTGTTACCCAGGGACACTAGTGTAACCTCTGCACTAACCCCTATGCTAACTGGGACAACCTCATCCCCAAGCACTCACCTAGCCATCTCTGTTGTCTGCCCACCAGTGGGAGCTGCACCCTCTTAGGGCATTTGGCATCTCCTTGATGTGCTTGTACCTGTAGCGCTCATAGCATTTGGGGTTGAACTTCTATGAGGACTTTTTGCCAGGGAACCCATTCTTCTCTGGGTCAGTTTGGGACTAGGAATCCTTTCTCTGAGAACTGTTTGGGGGGCCTTTAGAAAAATCTTTGTTTTTATTTTTTGTCTCCTCCCCCTCTTTCTTCTGCTGGGGATCCTGCGCAACCTTTTGGTGATCCTTCCCAGTTACCTTCTTATGGACCCTGGTGCTAAGCCATCTGTCCGCCTCCTTAGCAGGCTCCCTGGGATCAGTGAGCTCACTATCCACTTGGTGTTGGTGCAGCTATGCATAAGAATTACTGAGCATGTGCTGTCTGGCAATCAGGTTGTATGGCCGTTTGTAATCACGCACACCACTGCTGTTCACCGAACTATCCAGAGCCTTGCAAAAGTAATCCACATATTCTACCCAGGACTGGTGTGGCAGCTTCTGGCTGTCCTTGAATTTCTGCCTATACTACTCAGGGGCGAGGCCATACTTTCAGAAAAGGGCTACCTTTATGAGGGGATACTTCATCCTGTCTCCCTTCACTCGGGCCAATACTGCATCCCTCCATTCATTGGGAATGTGCCGCCAAAGACTTGCTCCCCAGTTCTCCTCAGAAACCCAGTGAATTCCTGTCCTCCAGTTCCTCAGGGAACAGGTTGTGGGAGGGCACTTCACTCTTGTGGGAAAGTTGTCCATCTCCTCCTCAGGGTGTTGCACCTCAGGGCCTGTGAAGAGGCCCTCTCCTTCCTCCTCTTCCTTCCTTAAGTCCACCTCCTCCAGACTATCCTCTCCATGCTCCTCTGGGGTGGCCTGCATCCTTCTGACTACCTCAAAGGCTCAGAGGGCTATCTGGACATCCACCTTATACGCCTTTCTCCCCCGTTCAGCCCTCTCTCCTTGCAGAACCTCTGCAGCTCTACCTTGTCCAGGTAGTTAATGTTGATCAGCTCCATCTCCATTGTAGAAAAAAGGATGTGAGGCAAGCCATAAATTTAGAAAAAGGAAAAAAATAGCCAAATCAAAATTAATGAGATTCTAGAAAAAAATCAAATTTAATGTCATAATATTTTTAGGGATTTGCGGCTTTACAGAAATCACTGAGTGACACTGAACAAACACAAGCACTGAATCCCACAGCTGCCACCAATGTAAGAAATGGGGTTATTGGTTGAGGGGGGTGAAAAGCCTACTCAAGCTAGAACCACAATCCTTGTCTGGATGTACCACAAAAGTCACTAAATTAACTTGTGCTTAACCCTCTGGTAGCTTGGCACAAAAGCAGTCAGGCTTAAATAAGAGGCTATGTGTAAAGTTTATGTGCATCACCCAAACAGTAATAGAGTGAAAACACAACACAGGAAAAATCATAAGGCAACTTAGAACAATAGGATACATTTTGATAAATATAATGACACCAAAAGTAAATAAATTCAATCAGTTGAAGCAGAGTCATGAGACTTTAGTGAATTCTAGTGCCTAAAAGATCAGAGCTCCAACCACAGGTATCTGGTCATATGAGACTGGGGCAAAGTCAAAATTTAAGGTCAACCATGGCGGAGTGTGGGTTGGAAACAAGGGGTAAATTGGGCCTGGTCAAGTCTTACTTTCGTACATACAACATTTTTTGAAGAAAAGTCCAGGAGATGGTAGAGATAACGAAGCAAAGCAGAAGGCTATATCTGAGGAGGAGTCGTCATTGTTGTGGTGTCGCTAGATGAAGTCTAGGTGAAGCCGTCGATGATGGCGGGAAAAAGCTGCAGGCCGAGGAAGTTGTCGTCAATGGGGAGCCTGTCGCTGTTGAGCCGGTAAAGGTTTTTACCTCACGACTTGAACACATTTTTGGAAGTCAAAAACCTCCAGCAAGATGAAAATGTACCCGAAGAGGTACCAATGAACAGGATTTACGGCAGCAGAGAAGAACGTAGTGGGAGCTAACACAAAGTCAGGCAGACAGGCGACTTTTTGGTGGATCGGCTGGCAGGTAGGTCCCAGTCTTGTATTGGTTCTCTTAGCACTTTTTGGGGAAAAAGTTTCAAAGTCCCAAGTTTTGGGGTTAGGCATGAGAAGTGTCTCTAACGCCACCTCCAAGTGTCCAGGACCTGGGGAACCCCACTTAGGGAGCTAGGATTCAATCCAACAGAGGCCAGGTGCAGGGTTCAAGGTCTCTGAAGCTTGTTATGTCCCTGTAGCTCACACAAGGGGCAAGTCAACTAGTTCTTAGAGTCAATGAGATGGTGCAGTTCTCCTTCAAGCAGCAAGGCAGACTTTAAAGCGGCAGGGCAGTCCTCTGGTAGCAGAAGGGCAGCTCTCTGGAGTACAAAGCAGGCCTCAAGCAGCAGGCAAGTCATCTGGGAACCAGGCAGTCCTTCTGAAGTCTTCCACAGGTCCAGGTGTGTACTGAAGAAGTTTTCTGGGCATCCATCCAATACTAATAACTGGTGGCAGCCTTTGAAGTGGGAGGATTTCTTATACTACCTCCACATCTTGTTCTGGAAAGTTCTTCCCTTCTCCTGCCAAGGCTCCAGGAAGTCTGGGGTGACAGCAAACAAATGTCAGGTTCATTTGTGTGTGCTGGAGGCAAGCCTTTTGAAGTGAAAGTGGGACAGGGAACAGCTCGCCCCCACCCATTCTGGCTACATTGTCCATCCTACCATCACCTAGTCCACTATCTTCTCACTGTCTGGGAGGGATACATGAAGCCCAACAGCAGAGCCATTCACAGTCATGGGATGCTGGACACTGACAGCAGGCACAAAATGGTTAAGACAAGAACATGCCAACTTTCAATGGTTCTGCTTGATTTGGAACGCCGATCAATAATGGCTTAATGGATAACTGACACCACGAGTGTAGACTCGTTAACTATTTAATGATGATTACCTCACAAAGAGTATCACAAGTAATCCTCCGTTGGCAATAATACTGTTAGATATTTCATTTATCTGGTCCAGATTGCACTAAGCCTTCATTTGCGCCATTCATTCATAGGTCCATATTCGTTCTTACTTCACAGGTCTTCAGTCTACATATGAATTTTTGGTCCTGAAGATGGTCTTCCAGATGCTATACAAGATAAGACCGAAACGTCAACAATTATAACCCATTTTCGCCAACATTGTTATATAGGAGTTAATCATTGTATGCTCAATGATAATTTCCATCTGTAAAAATATGTGAAATGGGTTTCCACAAAAATGATAATGAGAGAAAATTATTGTAAAAACTATTAATCTCAGTCATTTTTGTTTATGTAATTGTGTTATGTACCCTTCTGCTATGCTATTTATTCACATACATTTGTGTAGATAAAGTATAAACCCGTCTGTTTGTTCCTTTTGATTTACTTCTCTTTATTTTTGTAATTAATTTCAATAATTCTTTTAGTTGAAGTCCCTGATTTGTGCTCTCCGAAATGGTTTTTTAAAAATCAAACTAGTTTGTGTTTAAAAGAAATCCCTTGTAGGCATCGTTACCTGACACCTATTTTTTCATCCAAGCCTCCAAGGGTAAATTGGGCTGCCCAATTTTTTGATTAGCTTTCTAAAAATGACATTTTCTTAATTGTGACTCACAATCTGAATATACCATTAAGGAGGATTTTAAAACTTTCAATTCATTTGAGTTCAACCTTGACATCCTTATCTGCTTCCAATCAAAAGTTATTTCAGGAACAAAGGTCCCTAAGCATAAAGTATTTTTTAATAATACTCGTGGAAAAACAATAATCATTTCCATGGTTATAAGTTTATTTATTTTGCATAGTTACTTAAAACCATTGCAACGTTATAAAACTTCCAATAAAAATCATTGCCGTTCACCAGTGAAACCGTTGGTACACATGATAAAAATGCAGTGCAGTGCTTACATGGCTAGTATAAAATTGGCTGATAAAAACATTCGATATGCACCGTTGGTGTATGACAGTAAGATCGAGAGTCCTGGAAGTGTGCAGTACAGTACAACATGACTAGTGTAAAATTAGTTGATAAAACCATCAGTGTACACCGTTTGCATATGCCAATGGAACCAGGCGACCACAAAGCACAGTGCGGTGAAGTGTGTATATGTCAGAAGGAGGCTCCTAGTAGATGTAAGGCAAAATGGGAATTTTTTCCCCATCATAGGGGGCTCTTTTTTGAGTTATAGCAGTTTGATTTTAAAGAGACAGCGTCCGGTTTGCGAGTCGAATTCTTATTTATCCGCCTATTGCTAAAATTGCTAGTACACTCTTGTAGTTTTATTCATTTTTTGTTCCGCCAGTGTGAGGAATTTGACCACTCGGCAGTTCAGTTGTGTGGCCCCCGGATCAAAGTATGCAAGCACTGCTTGCCTCCTAGTGCGAGTTCCCATCTGCTTGAAGGGGGTCTTTAGCAGCTGTATCCTCTCTTGCTGCAGCACCGTGCATGTACAAATTAGATTCAAAATGTCTCCTGGGCCTGTTTCACACAGGCTACAAGTGCTTTGGGACAGTGCCCTCTGCCATGGTGAAAGATTCTGGGCACACTGGAGAATGCCCAGACGGTGCTTTAGAAATTTTATTTTTTGTCATTTAGGGTAACCCTGATTGAAATATTTTTGGGGTGCAGGTGTTTTATAAGAATTCAGGGTCATCCAGGCATGGGATATGGCCGAGAACAGAGCCTTGTCCTCCAACAGTGAAATTTGTCTTATAGACTTCCAGACCAATTTTTTGAAGGTTGTATGTTGGAGCTGTGTGTTCCAAAGAACGGTGAGCTTGGCGATTTCAAGAGATTCTTGTAGGTAGCGTCTAGCGGGAGAAGTTTCCCTGTGCTGGAGTTCTTGCCATAGGAGTTGGTTTAGAGTGTTTGATGATATAAGTTCCATGCAGATGATATAAGTTCCATGCCTAGCCAAAGATTGTTTCAATAAGCCGAACTCCAGCCTTATTTGAGCTGGTGAAGTGTAGTTCGGGAGGCTGAACATGGTTCTATGTGCCTTAACCAGAGAGCTGTCTTGTAGTTTAGCATCTCTCCCCCGCAATGCTTCGCTGCCATAGGTTATAGTGGGGAGTAGCTTAGCCTGTGCTACCTTCAGGAGAGGGCATAACGAAGGCCCCATCAATTTTGATGTCAGGTTTTTCAGCGTTATTGCTACGACCAAGCCTCTCCTTCTGATTTCTTCTTTCTGGCGAGCGAAGGACCCTTCTTTGTCAATGATTACACCTAGATATTTGTAATCAGTTTTGGGTTCAATTTTAGTACCTGCCAGGTGTCAACTCTTCTGCCGTCTTCTTTTGTTATTTACCGTCATGGTCCTTGTTTTCTTAAAATTGATTTTTAGGTTATTCTCCATGGCATAATTCTGCATTTCGTCAAGTAGATGTTGAAGACCAACATATGTGTGGATGAGCAGCACCACATCATCAGCCTACAGAAGATTGGTCAGTGTTTTGCCTCCTAGCCTGGGTGCAGGTGCGTTACTGATGTTGAGATCTTGAGGGAGGTCGGCCTTATAGAGGTTGAACAGGGTAGGTGCCAGCACGCAACCCTGCTTCAGGCCTTTGGTTGTGGGGACTTTTCTAGAGGAGTGGGTCCCCCCTCCCAGTTTCACCTGGACCCAGGTATCGGTGTGCAGGAGTGACAAGATGTTCTGAGGGATTCCCCAGCGTGCCAGCTTCCCCCAGAGTTTCCCCCTCTCGACGTTATCGAATGCAGCACTAAAGTCAATGAAGCATAGATGTAATTGAAGGTTGGCGGTCTTGGTCGCATCAATAAGTAGAGAGAGTGCAAGAATGTTTGTTGTCGTGACAGACATTTTGCAGAAACCAGTCCGGTTTAGCGGTATTATCTTGTTGGCGTCTGCCCAGGCTGTGAGATCCTCTAAGATGGTGCCCGCAAAATACTTTGCCTCATTGTCGATCAGGGCCACCAGGCGATAGTTATTTGGCCGAGCCTTGTCGCCACTCTTATAAATCGGCATGAACGTCAAGACTTTCCATGATTCAGGTATTCTGCTTAGTGACCTGACTTTCAAGAATAGGGGTTGCAGAATATTTGCCCAATCAGCCGCTTTGTGTTTGAATAGTGCCAGTGGAATTCCATTCTGACCCGGAGCCCCCTCTCTTCTCCTTTTGCAATCTGCTTCTTGATTGAGGGTGGTGATGGGTCGCCCACCACACGCACAGATGTGTTAACTGGGTCAGGCATTTTTGCCATAAGCGTCACCTTGGAGCCTGCTCCTGAGTGATCGCATGGCGGCCGTCTGTTTGAGTCCATTGTACAAGCGCCCCCGGCTTCATTGTTAAAGTGCTCAAATAGCAATTTGAGCCATATTTCCTCTGAAATATGTGACAAAATTCCCTTGTGGTATGGGCAGATTATAGCGTTCACCTTTTTCCAGAATCGGGCACCATCGTTGTGGTTTGCGTCATAAAGAAGCTTTGCCCAGGTTTCATCTTCTTGCTCTTTATAAATTTCCCATTTCAGTTTTTTCATTAAGTTCCATTCATTTCGCAAGAGTGTATGGGCACTTAGGTCCCCTGGATGTCTTCTCAGAGAGCTTAGAGTGCTGTTTATTGATTTCTTGAGCAGTTTTAGTTGGTCCCTTTGTGCTTTCAGGATCCTGTTTCTCCGGCTGAGTGCCCGGCCAGAATCTACTTTTGATGATGGTGTGCCCCAGAGGCTTAATAGCTTGGCGGTAAAGTGTTCCCAGTGTGTTATTTGGTCAGTTGTGCCTATTACTTGTGACTGAAAAAGTTTGATTGCTGTTTTTGACAGAGACTCCATAGTTGACGCTTCGCATTTGATCCTTCTTAAGTTTGAGGTGTAAGTGGGCCGCAAGGCTGATTCTTGATGGATGGAGGAGGTTGGGGAGGCTAGCAGTAGGATTTCTTGTGCTCAGTGTTCACTGTCCCCCTTGTCCCCCATTCTGAACCCATGAATGAAGGGAAACAGTGAAAGACTTACAAACGTGTAGTCTAGTATTGAGCATTTTGAAGCAGAGTAGTGTGATGGGATGGGGGGAATACTCAGGGAATTTGCCATTGAGAGCCCTGAAGTTTAGATGTTCTAGGTCTTCCAAGAGACAATTTTTCTTGCGGCTCTTGCTTGCGTTTAGTGGAGCACATTGTGGCAGGATGTTACAGAGTGAGGTTAGGATGCAGGTCTCTTCATCCCAGATGTCTCAAAGAGGTATTGGTTTAAGTCCCCAGTCATGATGAAATATGAGGTTTCCATCCCAGTTATGTAGTTTGATACTTTAGCTATTAGCTTTTCTGAATCTTTGATTTTCCGTTTTGGGTGGACGTAAGTATTGACTAAAACCACCTCATCCTGCACTCCCTGGAAAGAGACGGTGATCTTCGCTGCAGAGGTGGCCGATGCAGGGGGACCAACAAGGACTGCTGATGAAACTCTCATTGTGGAAACATAGGTCGCCAACCCTCCTGAGTGGTGTCCAAATTTACTGCTCTTTGTTTCCGGTGTGGAAAAACACATGTAACCTTGTATGTGCTGCGGTAAAGTGAGCCATGTTTCCTGCAACATAATTATGTAAAAAAGTTTGAAGTATTGCAGGAAATCCGGATCCATAATTTTTGTTGACAGGCCGTTGATATTCCACAAGCATAGGCGGAGTGGGTTGACGTCTGCTCTAAATCTAGATTAGTTTTGTGTTGGTCGTCATTGCATTCCTGCGGAGGTGGTTATTGTCTGAGTGATTGACCTAAAGTCTGGAGATCTGCTCTGTGGGGCAGATGCTGCCCAAGATCTGTTTTGGCTATCCATCATCGAATTGGCCCCTGTTGAGGTGATTATCCAAGAGCCCCTCTGAGCACTGAATTTGGACATCCATATGGTTTTGTAAGTGCTGGCCTCAAAATGTGGGCCAGTAAAGGTGAAGGGTATGCTGGGTTAAGGTACGGTGTGATGTCTATCCCCCAGGCTTTGAAGGTGCACTGTTCTGCTAGAACTTTCTGGGTGACTGTTATTGATTTCCATGTGGCCTATGTTGCCTCTGGCAACAAGGGGTTTGCGGGATGGATGAATTTTATTGAGAGTAGGTCGGTTGAGCTCAGGTCAGCGAGAGTTGGGATTGCTTGCAGCAGCCTTAGAATATTCCCCCTGTTCAGGATGTCCTGGTGTCCTTTTGATGTACATATGGGGTGAAGGAGAGTGGCGTGTGTGACCTCCTGAGTAGTTCTCTGCAGATGTGTTTTCTGTTGGGGGTCATTTGCGGATGCTAGAGTTCCAATTTGGCAAGTGTGGTCGGTTTCTTCATTTGGCTGGGTTTCCCCACCCTTGCTCTGCATACTTGAGGTTGTATTCCTTGACTCTGTCTCGAATGTTGTTAGCCCAGAGCTTGCCTGCTTAGGGGAATGCAGTATGTTCTGTTCAGAGTGGACTGCTTGATGCACTGTCTGGACTGCATGCTGCCTTCCGAGGGTTGAATTGGATGGTGAGGCCAGGTTTCCCGTGTTATGCACTGCAACCCAGATCGACCTAGTTTTGTTGTTTGGGAACTCGAGGCCGATCCCCTTGCTTAAATCCTTTTGTAACTTTGGGCTCTTTGGGGCTACTTCTAATGGAACTGGTCTAGGCCCCTCCTTTGCTGTATGCTGTCGGGGTTGCTCTGAGATTATGAATGATGTAGGAGGCCCTCCGTTTGGATCTGAGCGTTTGTGCTTCTGTTGGCTGCTTCTCTGGGAAACCTTCTTGATTTGAGATGTAGCTGTATTCACATTTCCGTTGTCTCTTTTATTTACCATATGCTCCTGTTCCGAGTTTTGTGGGGAGGAGGAGCCTCCTTGGTCAGATTGATTATTCAATGTGGGGTCTTTGGTGTGAGTATTGGCAGTGCCAGGCTTAGTGGCCGATTTTGTATGTTGCCGGGAGAAGATAGAATAAAAGGTAGTTGGGTTCTCAGTAGTTTTCTGATTGCACCCTTTCCTTCTCTGCTGGCGTCGCTGTTTGGCGTTTAACTTCAAGGCATACGTTCCTTCTTGGGGCTCTGTCGTCGATTCTTCGTGCCTTCCTGGTGACCCAGCAGATTCCTTGGTGTCGGGTCCTGTCGGCTGGTTATGGTGATGCAGCTCCCCGCTGTTCAGATTTGTCTGTTGCCCATCGAACGGCCCTGATACTGTGAGGCTGACGCTTGGGGGCTTGCTTACGGGTCCGATTGTTGCAGTCCTCATGTCCCTTAGCAAGTTGTTTAGCATTGAGGGAAGAGTAGGAAGTTTGTCAACTATATAGCTGCATCCACAGTTGAGTTGAGCCTCAGATTGGGCGCTCTTTATTAGACCGTTAAGGTCCCCCAATTTCTTATCAATGTCTGCGGTGAACAGTGCCAAGGTGTTTAGAAGTGAGAGCTGGATATCCAGCTTTTCAGACTGATATTGGAGCGCTTCAATGGCCGGTTGTATGGTGTTTAAGAGGGAGGCCCAGGTGCTGCTGGCTTGCTCTTTAGGGTTCTCCCCCCTCTTGGGCTTGTCTTTGTTCACCTCCCTAATCGTTTGACTAAGGCTTTGGCAGTACAGTTGAGGCTCCTTGGCCGGAGTGGCTCTCTGTTGCTGATCAGGTGAGTAGGCAGCAAGCATTTCCTCCCATTCTTGTGTGTTCAAGTAGGAGAGGATTGCCCTCCCCCCTCTTGGTGGATCAGGTCAGCAGACCCTCCTGTCCCTTTGGATAGTCTGGGTGGGTGAGGTGGTTACCAGGGTTGTGCAGATGGTGATGCTGGGGTTGATGCAATTGTGCCTGCAGGCTGCAGAGGTGATGCAGGGATAATGTTCCTGCAGATCAATGGAGGGCTGGGACTGCTTTCGGGATCTGGTTCTACCTGCAAACCCCTCTCAATACATGTTGGACCTATGGCACTGTTTTCCTTTTGTAACTGGATGGGGCTGTCCTCTGGGGGCACATTTTGAAGCACATTGTAGTTGTTTAGACTGCGTGTTCCTTTTATGGCAAAATTCCTCTTGTGTGCGTCCCCGTGGGCTGGCTGCCTTTCGGGCTGAGCGGGCATGAAGTGCTGGCCCCCCCTCTATGGCCAGAGATGAAGCCTGTTCCAGTACTGATTCCGATCCTGGGTAGTTGAATGCTCGGGCTTAATTTGACCTTGTTGTGCTAGTACTTGTTGTAATTCAGTCAGGCTCCGGGTTCCTGAGTGCCTTGCGAGCCTGGTAGAGAACAGATTTTTATTTGCTGTGCTAGGTACAGCATTTGGCGTCCCCAGCTGACTGGAGCAGGCAGAACGAGGAGAGCTATGATTGCTGCGAGTCTCTGGTGCCATTGGGCACGATGAGGAAATGATCATATTTGCCATTGAGTTATTAATTGGTAGTGGGCTTGTCAGCTCCTCAGCACTTGAGCAAGCCTTCTCTTGTGACTGTGCAGGAGATGCGGTTGACTGGGATTGCAAGGGAAGCAGAGGGGACTGCAGGCCTTTAAGGGTGACATTGCTTGAGTGGATTGCAGAGCCTGCGTCGGTGAGAAAGCTAAATTTTGTGTAAATTTTCGGTTGGGTTGAGCCGATTGGACCCCTTGGCAGGCCCTGACTTTTGGTACAGGGTCTGTTGCAATTAGTGGAGGATTGGCGCTGAGCTGAGCGAGAGGGCATGTTTTTTGACTTTTCCCTTTTTTCGCCCCTGGCCTCAGGGGAATGGCCGCTCTGGTTTTCCCTGACCTCATCTGAGCCCCAGAGGGTAGGCTACTTGTAGGGCTGGGATTGATGGCCACGGACTCAGGGCCTAATGTTTGTTAATTGGTTAGTAATTAATGTGGTTTGAAAAAGAAAGCAGGACTTTAAGAGGATGCAGGTTGCAATGCTGGCCCTGGTTTGGAGCCTGGATTGGTGTGCAGAGAGAGGGCCTGGGTGGGAGCCTCTGTGATTTTTCTACAGTTTGCCTTGAGCTGTAGAAGCTATGGGGCCTTAGCTCCCTGGTGCCTTCGTTCGTGGTGTACAGAGAATAAAGTAATGAAATGCGGCCTGATGCCGACCACGTCCATGTGCAGTGGTCTCTCCCACTAGGGGCTAGTCTCGCCACACCCAGCACTGTTCCGTGTTCCAGCCCCCCCTGCGCTTGCTGCCAGTTCCGGGCAGGGGCGGGTGGCGTGTGGCGGGTGGCAGCTGGTGGCTTAGCTGGAGAGTCTGTGGGGCCCAGAGCCATAGGGGAGCTAGAGAGAATTCTGGGGGTGTGCTGCCTCTGCTGAGCCCCCCCTGCCACTCTGCTACTGCTGCTCTTCCTCCGATCCCCCAGGACTCAGTGGGATTTGATAGGTTAATTAATTAGGTCGGAGGAGGCGAGGCTTCTCAGGAGGTGAGGGAGGTGAGGAAGAGAGGGGGGACCCGAGCGGGAGCACTCAGGATCGCCGCAAGCCGCACCCAGCCTAGCCGGGTCGCTTCTGTGGGAGATCCCTGCTCGCTCTCTGCGTCGATGTGTACGCTGTTGCGCTCGGTTCCCTACCAGATTCCGCTGATCCTTGGGCCTTGGATCCTTAGGTCTGTGGCGTCAGATGCCTTCCGCCTCGCCCTCCTCCTGGCCGTTCCGCACCGCTCTGGGTTCAACTTCAACTTCAGCTCGGCACGGCTTCCGGCTTCCCGCTTCTGGCTTCCGGCTTCCGCTATGAGAAATCCGGATTTCCATGGGAAGTTCCAATGACTAAGATTTTTTAAAATTTATTTCAAAAATAGACTTCAACAGAAAAATATATATAGAAAATAACCCCGCCGGAAAAAATTCCTAACAGGTGTTAAAACCAGACCAAACAAGACATTTGCAAAACATACAGGCAAGAAAAAAAGTGTGACCAATAATCATGTCCAGCAACAGGGTCACTAGTTAGAGGAAACAGTACACTTCTGCACCCAAATGAAAGATTTTTGCATAATCTAGCGGGCCAGAGTGTGTGTCGATGGCGTTTCGATCCCGTGTAAATATGGGATTATCATCAGGACTGTCCATCATATGCCTGATACACGACTAAGGGCCTGATTACGATGCAGTTAGGAATGGCTCCGACCCTCGGTCGGAGCCATCTTAACCGCATCATAATCACCTGTTTGTAATAATTTACAACCGACCCATTTCGATGGAGTCGGTCAGAAATTATTACACAGGGAAGTTCCGAATGGCCGACGAAAGGCGCCCGTCCGCCATTCGGAAGGCCTGCAGTAATCCCTCGGCCAGCTCTTTCCGGCCGAGGGATTACGATGGCAGTTTCCCACTGCCTTTCTGTGCTGGCCTGTCCGACACAGCAAGCCCCCCATGGGTGCAAAGCTGCCGAATGGTGGCCTAGGGGACACCTATGGTGCACCCTTGTTGATCCCTGCACCCGGTGGCAGGCACCTGGAGGTGCTTGCCACAGGGTGCAGGGATGAACTGCACCTCTTCGTTTTTCAATGAGAGCATGCATTCCAATCGGAATGCATGCTCCCATTGAAAAGAATACGCATGCGACCGACCAGGGTTCGGTCGCATCCTAATTCCAGGGCTGGAACCGACTTCAGGAGGTCGTTCAGTTACAGTTCCTGACCGATGTCGGACGGACTCTGGTCCGTCCGACATCGGAATCGGGCCCTAAATAGTATAATATCTTAAACACCTGAATTGCATTATTCACATCATGTGTTAATATATGATCATCAACAGGCCTGTTAGTCATCTGCCTGAGACAATTCTAATAGTACATACATATATAAACCACCTAAAATGTAAAGGAAAAAGACAAATAAAGAAAAATATTAAACTGATGTATTCCAGTTTAAGAATAAAGAGTAAAGACCGTATACAGACCATGCATGGACATAAAGAAGGGTGTAAGGCTGCTAAGCAGCTTTTTAGAATCCAATTATCTGTGAGCCTCATGCACCGAGCATAATGTGTTTCTGGCTCATGTGGCATCATGGGGTACGAGGTCCCATGCAGATATTGCGAAATGGACACATACAGCTATTGTGAAAAAGACCCATGCAAGGTGATCTATTGGTGGATGAAGCCTGCATGCAATTAATATGGATCGAACCCATGTAGGATGATCTTTATGGCAGATGGCCTGGATACTGACCTGATATATGTGGAGTCATATAAGGGGAGACTGTAATGGTATTGGTAATTCAGTGCTGTATGTAAACAAATAATATGATTGTTATTGATTGTTGGAGAACATATCGATTATTGAAGTTCTGATTACAAAAGGTCACATATAAACCGATGTAAAAATTACCTACTCCAGTAAGGAATAGTGAAATCTTGCCATCTAATCCATTATTTCTTGTTTAATGACTCCAGCCTGGTTACGTCATATCTCAAGATTAAGGGATCACAGTGTTGAGCCGACAACATAGGATATAATAAGGAACATTGATCCAGCAGAAGCTGTGTAAATTTGTGGGCTCAGATATGTGTTTTCCGACCACACCGTAAACTCAATACATCGCTAACACAATACACAATATCATAAAGTTTGGCCCATAAAACACCACATCAATCACAAACCATAAGGTCTTCCGATAGATCTTTGATCAAGCTAATAGTGACTCAGATAATTAGAGACGGAAGGTCACTCCTTCATGAGGCCCTTTAATAAAGGAGTGCCTATCTAACAACAATATTCACACAAGTCAATAGGTTCATCAATAAGTAATGACATACACATGGATTTATTATATCAAGAAAACCTGTATCTAAACTTCAAGATGAATGGTCAAAGCACAAAAATACATTGGAATCATTTAATATCGGTTATTCATTTGAATACAGGTAAATTACAATACATCACAGTTCAGAGCAAAATACATCACACATAATACCTGTTGAGAGGGTGAGAGAGAGAGAGAGAGAGAAAGTTCAGTTCAGTTCATAATCTTTATTTCGATCACCAAGATCATAAAAGACGTTCATAACAGTACACGCAACAGTTTGTTAAGGGGTAGCTGAAGTCATTAACCCTTCAGCCAAAAGGTTTAGCCTGCTCTACTTCACCAGCCGGCGAAGTGCAGGGGAAACCAGGAGAGTTCAGTTCAGGGAAATCAGAGTTCAAACTGACAGCATGTCAGGCCCAAAGAATTGCAAGAAAATAGCCGGATACGTCCTTTACCCAAGGGGCAATTACACCTCAAAACGTTCGCAGTTCCTGCCCACAAAGTAACTTTTTTCGCAGTTTGCATGATTTCTATTGGTAAAAATGTATGGTCTGATTGTGGTGTGATCGTTCTCTAACCCAAATCGTCTGGAACTCATACGTAATACCCTTGTCCAGTGTTCACTGTTTTACTAAAATGTTCAATATCATTTCTCCTCGGATATAGGAAGTACATTTGCAACTTATCGTGTCCGCTCCATACGCTCTCTTCTGAGCTTGCAACAAGGTTGACACAGTTTTGGACGAGCAGAGAGGATGTCTATTATTCAAACTGTAGAAAAGAAACTTCAGCGATAATACTCGTAGCTAACAGTGCAGCCAGGTCAGCATTTCTAGTCTATTCGAAGGAAATAATGAAGGACAAAAATGCATTTCTGAGGCCTAGATGAAAACCTACTAAAACACTAACTTCTATTGAAAATGTGCTAGCTTTCAAACATTATTAAAGAAATAAAGATAGAAAATAATGTATGAACATCATTCTACATACTCTTAAGCATCAACTTATTATGAATTCACTAATAAATGAGCAAGCACATTACTCTCAGATTTACATGACAGTGAAAACATTACAAGGAATCATTTTACTCGAGCATTTCCATAATCATATTTGCTAAAGACTACATTATTACGCTTCACATTATTGTCATAGCACATTTTAGTAGTTTTCTCTCTCTTTCATGAATGACTTTATCTCAAACCAGTTTGCGACCCTTCTGCATGCTTTTACGATGCAGTTTTAAACTCTCACGTGTTTCACGAGACACACTGTTAGTCATGTTTCTTAAGTATGTATTAGTATCACACCCAATGAGAAGGAATTGATCAAGCCAAAACATAGTAAAATAATCATGCTCCATCAACATATATCAACCTAAAAAAACAGCAAGTACAGTGTAATCGGACACTAGCATACCGAAATGGCAATTGACTGATAGGGGATATTTCCTTCCAGCCACGCCACGTAAGGCGGCACATTGCTCGGGTATATTTGATTCAGGTACTGTAACCGTATGGGGCACAGACCATAGAGGCGAGAAAACAGGGAGTGAATTTCTTACCAGAGTTGAAATGCCAGATTAAGCAAATTTTGCATCTGCAGGGAAGTGATGCCGCTGTCCGTGTGAGGCATGCGTTTGTAAGCGGAGTAAGAAGACGAGGAACTACAGGAGCACTCACAGAATAAATACTAGCACAGTAGCCATCTTTGAGAGTGAAAGTGGGCCGTATGGCCCGAGAAGTGTCTCATATAGAGGAAAGAATGACAAGGAATGGGCATCAGAGAAATATTTAAAAATTACAGATAAAGTCAAAGAATACAAAAACTAGTCATAGTTCTCTTACATGCAGTAATCTGGAGTAAATGCATGGGTAAGATCTCAAAGTCATATGAATCATTATTTGTGGGACAATGTGCATTGTCTCAATTCAGTATGTTGCAAAAACAGTTTAGTCTGCATCATACCACAACATCAAGCTACCATTATATTGGGATTAAAGTATTTCCCATTTGGACCAACAGCCTGGAACATAGTGGGTATATGCTCAGTAGTTGAAAAGGTCTAAGGAGAAAGAATATCAATGGTTACAAAAGGGAGTTAAATCAATGTGGTCCATTTATTAAATGTAATAAGGTAACCCAGTGTTATCCAATGGGACAGATAAGCCTTACAATAATGAAAAACAAATTGAGGTATTTTTTTACTACTAAGACATAGAAAACTTAAGAACACATGTCCTACTTTTTAAACTCAAAGCATCCTGCCCTATGGGTCTTTAGGGCCTACCTTAGGAGTGACTTATATGTAGTACAAAGGAAGGTTTATGCCTCATTAGTTTTTTACTGCCCCTTACGCCAGGGTTTGCCTGGCGGTGATGGGCAATAAAAGACGGCTAAATGCCCACCCATATAAATTTCACGGGCTGACAAGCGTACTCCATCTCCATTGTGACAGATTATACTTACCACCAATATATAAATCAAGCCCTCAGTCATGTAGGTGAGATTACAAAATACTGTATTGCTATGCCCTGTGTTCAATTGGTCTCTTTTCCTCCAGCTTGAAGATGACAGTCCACGGTTACAGCAAAGAAGGTACTGAAATTTGCCAAATAATGTGCTGATGAGTGCAGTGAGATTACACTCTGTGATGTGGCGATCATGTGACCAGACCCTGAGCTATCCACCATCTTAGAGAAGGCAGTTTAGTACAGTGATACTCAAAGTACGGCTCGGGGGGCCCATGCAGCCCTCCTGACCTTAACATGTGACTCCCTGGTCAACAGCAGCACTGAGCTGCTGTTTATTTGACTCAGCACTAACAATCAGAAAAATGTTCAATAAATGGGCAAGCATTTATTTATAGGTTACCTGAAGTTAAAGAAAGGATGCAACTAAAATGGCCTGCATCACTTTACCTTTAGTTTTACATCTTACAGTTTTGAAGACATCTTACAACAAATGTGTAAAAATATGATAAAGTCTCTTCAAAATTCAAAAAGCGTATTCCATTAACTTACAGAAGAGTTTCTGGCAACAATACAACCCTCGGTCACTTTACAGACCAACGGGCATACTCACAAGGGAATGGCGAAGCTTGGTGTTAAGCAAACATTGCTCACGCCATGCTCCGCCATTCTGAAAACGCAGGGATGTGCAGTATTCACAAGAATGCAGCGCACCCCTTTGTTTCCCCTAGTGCTGGCGCTAAATCTAGCTGCCTAGTGCCAACGTAGGTACCCTTGCACCACAGTGCAAGGGTGTCTGCATTGGGAGGAATGATTGTTTAGGTGCAGGAAGGTGTCCCTCCCTGCACATAAACAATCCAGAATGGCGAATTGTAACTTCTATATGTGGTGCATTGTGCAGCACACATAGAAGTTGCAAATCGTCATTTTTTTTAAATGATTGGTTATGTGCAGGAAGGGACATCTTCCTGCATATGAACAATCATTCCTGGTGATTTGCTGTTTCTATGTGTGCTGCGCAATGCAGCACACATAGAAACAGCAAAAACAAGGAGAAATTAAGCATTTCTTCTTTTTTCGCCTTGTTAAGAGTGGGTTTTTCCTGGTCTTAATTTTGGCGCTGCCGCCTATTTATGACACCCTTGTAAATAGGGGGCAGCATCAAAATCAATGGGTGTTGCAGCGTTAAGCCTTGTAAGTAAGGCGAAGGGTTTATCGCCAAAGGAACATCATAAAAAGTGACGTTCCTGTGGCGATAGGTGCTTGTAAAATATGCCCCCACATTTTTTGGCCTCTGGGAAAATGTTTGCAAATACCTATGGTTTAGTAGTAAAATGAAAGCGAGGACTTGTTTTAGGACTGGCCACACGCTGTGACTTCATTGGACTGGAGCCACTACCTGGTAGATCACTGTTCTGGAGCAGGTAATGTCAGTGTTCGAGTTGGGGGTACACGCGGGTGGTCAGCGTCCACCCACTCTTTTCACAGGGTGGACGCCATCCACCCTGCCAAGAAGTTGAGCCCCACTCTAAAATATGCTGAACTCGTCCCGGTGTAAGTTTGAGACACCGGTATTCATTCAGCAGCGCCTGCTCCTTATCTGCTTTCCTTCCAAGCAGAAACTTGCAGACAGGGAGGGGGTTTTGTTATTTGAGACTCCAGCTGGGCCATAACAAAGGCCGAACTTAAGGGCCCATTTGGCGTTCTTTTTCCGAGTATCCAGGCTGGGGGCTGCCTGTAGCCTCACACCTAGATGTAAATGCAGAGGAAGGGAAACAAAAGCAGCAGCTTGTTAACACTTCAAAGGTGCATAAGAGAGGCATTTTGACTTTGTTCGGAACCCCATATATAATA
This sequence comes from Calotriton arnoldi, assembly GCA_963921515.1. NCBI lineage: Eukaryota > Metazoa > Chordata > Amphibia > Caudata > Salamandridae > Calotriton > Calotriton arnoldi. The sequence continues at coordinate 623,928 of CAWUFW010002192.1, read as the reverse complement.
GATATTCATGCACTGTAAGAATGTCAGATGCGTTACTCTGTCCCAGTGCAAAATAACAATTTAAATACCAGTATTTTTTATTTGTTTTACAGCGCTATCCATCCCAATGTAGGGTGCCAGATCACATACATATTATATTGTCAATAAATCACACAAGTTTGTAAATCATTGTACAGGATGTGTTACATAAGACAGTGAGGGTTACTGGGTGTAGGAGTCACATATCATCCTTCATAGCTCACTGTGCTATACTAGAAGGATTACAATGCAACTGCATGTAACAAAAGGATCTCTGTGTTCAAAGTAGTAACCTACTTACGTATCTACATAAAATAAGATCTGCCATCTGCATGTTACATGATGTGCTTTGCAGGAGGCGCATTAACCCTGTATGCTACTTTAAGTCAAAACTAGGACTAGACAAAAACAGATCTTTCCATTAAATGTGTTAACCACCAGGCAGCTAAAGCAATCACATCTACATAGAAATGTGCTGCACATGGAATATTACGCCTGGTGGGGTAGGCTGGCAGCAGAGTTAGTTTGTCAATCCTTGGGTAAAGGAACCTGTCACGCGCCGTGATGTCACTTCCTGTGATGTCACTTCCTGTGATGTCACTTCCTGCAATGCCACGCGCCGTGATGTCACTTCCTGTGATACTACCTAACTTGGAGAGTCCCCCCACTTCATTTTTTAGGATTTGTGCCCTGGGTAATATACTTCATCAAGATGAAGCAATATCACTGCCTGTGGGATGTTTGTATTAGTATTTTGCTGACAATCGCATTGTAGAAAACAACATTTCGCAGCGGGAAATCTAGATGATGATGACGATAATTACTGGATCCTATTTCAGCCATGCCTTGGCTTTTTGATCTTCATAATAAGAAAATGTCACCAAACAACAGGATATTAAAGGTTGCAAATGTATTTTACGCATACAAGTCTTTCCCTCTGTGGCATTTTTTTTAAATTATTTGCACACGATGAGTGCGCCTACTGAAGTGACAGAAGGTGCATCTTCCATTTTTGCTCAAGAAATTTTGTATTTTATTCTCAAACCTTCATTTTGCATAAGCCCTTTCTACTTATCCTTTCTTCTTCTTTTAAAAATATTTGAAGGCGGGCTTTCTCTGCAGCATTAGTCACAGTTAATCACCAGCTCGCGTCCTTTGTGTGGTAGACCATTTTTCCTAGACCCTTTTTGAGGTCTTTCTCTGTGCATTGCCGATTCAGTGTCATCACCCACAAATTCCGCTCGCACTAGGAAACAGACTACTCATAGAATATGAACAAAATGTAACAGCAACTACACTCCCGTCTCATTTCTTTGTCTTTATTTGAAGAGATACAGACGTGTGCCAGGAAATGAAAACAGCAAGTTTGGCTGTTTTTTTGCTGACGTTTCTCAGAGGACCCTTAACAGGTGAGTGAGTTTATATACTTAAACATAACAATTAATTTTTTATTATGTAAGTGGTATATGTCGGCTTTGCTTTTTCGTGGTGGACCATTCTGTGTCTGAGCAAAAATCGCATATTTCTGATCTTAAAGTGCAAATGACCACATACATGAACGAACAAAATAACTAGTCTTTTCTTACAGCAAACTTTACTTTTTATTTAGCTAATATTAATGTATACTTTTTCATCTTTCTGCATTTGCTTCTAGTTCAAAATGAATTAAGTATACTGCGATCTTTGTACGAAACACTACAACAGAGGAAGGCGTAAATTAGAAAAATGCTATTGTGCAAGGATCAGCTGCTGTAAAAGGAGAAATGTAACACACGTGTGTCCCACTTCCCGATTATAAGTTTGGTGGAGTTGTATCCCTGGGATGGATAAGTCTCCAGCCGATTATAAATGGCTCACAGTTCCTACGGTCGAATTTAACAGGTGCGATTTTACTGGCTGGAAACTATGGCTGGTAAAACTTCGCGAGACTTTGGCAGCAAGTACAGCCCAGCCATGCCCAACCCTCTCCTATGCAAGGCGAGAGCCCAGAACAGTGATGGCTTTGTCATAAGGGGTGTCAGGGCGCCATCTTCCTTGTTTTCTGACCTTTTTTAACTATACTAATAGTCAATAATAAATTATTATGGACTATTAGTATCATTAAAAAAACTCTGACTCTCGAGGTTCTAGCAGCAGTGCGCAGCAGCGAATGGTCTGATGGCTGGCGAAGTACAGGTACCTGCACTAGCCATCAGACAGATGTTCCAGGGCTTGCAAAGGCACAGCCCTGGCCTCATGGGCCTGATACACTAAGGTGCCCCCAGCATTATGACTCATTGCAGTGTCACTTGTGAAGGTAGCCCCAGGTGCACTAGGCTACATGTCAATCAGGCTGTCACCTCACCCTCTCTCATCTTCTCACAGTGTGGATTGGGGTCAGGAGCCTCATGGATTTCACCCTCTGATGAGTTAGGAAAGGATAGGGAGAAAAAGCAAGAGGCTGCAGGCAGCTAGCTAAATGTTGGGGCCCGGGAAGTGCATCAGCATGGTGTTTTGCACTGAACAGGATCACACTTTCAGGGGGAGATTTACCAAATCTCCACACAATGCAGCGCAGCCTCCCGCGAGGCTGCGCTGCGTTGTGCGACAGGGAGGGAGTAGGAGAGTGCCATATTTCCAAAGATATGGCTCTCTCCTCCCTTTCCCTTGCACCGGCACTGATTACAGCTGCCGTGTGCCATGCACCACCTTAGCGCCATAGCGCTAGGGTGTGTGTGTGTGAGTCTAGCATAGGTTTTGTACAGGAAGGATACCCTTCCTGTACAAAATACTATGCCTATACACGAGGGAAAGCTTTTCCCACTTTGTATGGATGCTGCACAGTGCAGCACGCATGCAAAGTCAGAAAAGGAAGGAGAACTGAAAGCATTTCTCCTTCCTTGTGCCTAGTTTAAAAGGGTGCAATTTTCTCACGCTAAACCCAATCTACTGTATTTAGTAAATTGGGTTTGGCGTGTGAAACCGTGGGTGGTTGCATGGGAATGCCCATGCACCACCCTTGGCACGCCCCCATGGCTATGCGCTGCTTCGCATTACTTTTACGTTATTTCCAGCGCTAAACAATTTTAGCGTTGGAAAGTAAATTAGGAAAAAAAGATTTTGCGCCGTTTTGCGTTACTTTTGTGACGCAAACACGGTGCAAAATCTTAGTAAATCTCCCCCTCAGCCTCCTGCTTTAGTGCTCGAAGCTGTGTTCCTGCCTGAGAGTTCATGGAACACCTGAGAGAGTCGGCTAAGGTAGGTAAAAAGCAAAACTCTCAAATGCTGTGAGTATGCTTGCAGGTAAGAGAGAATGTGTGTCTGTGTGTGCAAGCATATGTATGTCAGAGTGTGTGTGAGCATGTGTGTATATATATTTGAGCTTGTTTTTGTATGGGGATAAATTAAGTGATGGGTAAGTAAATGTCAATTAATGAAACTAAGTGTAACTGTGAGTGAGAATGAGTGAGTCCAATTGATTTAGCATAAGTGAGAGAGATTATGAGAAAATAAAAGTGAGACTGCTACAGTGATAGTAAGAATGAGTACAAGTAAAAGGAAGCAAGAGTGACAGTGAGTGGAAGTAAGTGAGAATGAATGAGTGAAAATGAGTGTGGGCATTGTGAATGGTGAGTGAGAATGAGTGTGAGGCATTCCGAGGGAGTGTAGGTGACTCAGAATGTGTTTGAGTGAGAATGAGTGTTAGTGACTAGGAATGACTAAGAATGAGTGTGAGGAAGTGTGACAGAGTGAGAATGAGAGTAGGTGAGTGAATGTAAGTGAATGTGAGTGAGTGAAAAGGCATGTTTATGTGCCATGCTTTTGAGTCTGCTGATGGCTTGGTATCCTGGAGATCATTCCTGGCTCACGGCAAAATTATGGCACTGGCGTCCTGGAAAATGGGGGTCATATTTGAATTGTGGAAAAACACTAGAAAAATGCTGGCATTAGCACCTTATAGGTGATACTTGTAAAATGAGGCACCAATTACAAAATGCTGGTACTGCCATATGGGGGGTATTTCTTGGCATTAGGGGCATTCATGGCAAAATCCTGGCTCTTGTTTACTAAAGGCCATCCTTTGCATATGGAGCACCCATGTCAACAGGCTGGTGTTGATATGGCATACGGGAGGATAACTGTGGATTGTGGGAGTCGCAACCATGACAAAATGTTAGCCTTGACATATTAGAGGTAATTTTTCACTTATGGGTCACCTATGGTATATGGACAGCATCAATGGTACAATTCTGACACTGGCTTATCTAAGAGAAATCTTGGCATAATGGGGGCATTCGTGGCCTGTGGGGACACCTAGGAAAACATGTTGGTCTAGGCACACTGACAATAATATTTGACCTAGGGGAGGATTTTGAAACATTTTGAGATAAACTGCATCAGGCTTCAAAGGCACATCATTGAAATACTTGAATAATTAATAGTGCCCTTTTACAGCCTAATCATTATCAATTTTTGTGAAAATCTGCTTTACAGTGCACCATTTGACCCCAATGTTGTCTGTGATAGAACCCCCGGAACCAGGATAGAAGAAGGTGTGTTCGCCACACCGCTTTCTAAGATCACCAGAGGCCCCTGTCACACACTCCTCCCATGTCACACCAGCCTCCATTGCTCCGAGCACCCTCCCCTGCATCCTGCCCCCCCCCACCGTGCACAGGCCCCCATACCACTCCCGTTGTCACGTGCTTAGAGTAGGGGTAAATGGACCGTCTTCTCAATGGAATGCTGAATTTGACATGGGTTGGGTCTGTTTGGTTATTCCCCATGCTGCGTGCGAATAACTTGTAACTGCACTGTACTGGGGAGGGGTTGCTGCATGGTACCAATATATACGGATCCAGTGTTTCCATCATACCAGTACCGTGCAACTTGTAATCGAGTCCTGACAGTGGCCCTGCTCCATTGCATGCCATGTGTATTGTTCCAAAGGTATTCTGTTGTTCTTTTCACTGTTTATATTTCATCTGAATATAATATATTTGTTCTTATTTTTAACGTAATATTTATTAGGTGCAAAACATGGTTTTTAGTTGCTAATGTGTAATGCTACATGGAACAGCAATACATAAACTTCGTCGTCGAGTGTTTATAATAACCCACCAAATATTTATACAACTAACTTGTCATTGCTTGTTGCCTATTTCAAATCAGGAATTTCATAAGAGCTCCTCATTCTTATTCACTTACTCAACATTGACAAAGATACATTTCAAAATTGTGCTTCCGCAAACAGTATCGACAAGTTTGAAAACAAGCATTGGCATAGCCAATAGGTCTCGCCTTTGGGACCTTATAAGTGCTTAGCCATGCAACAGTTGATGTTGTTGCACCAAGGATATTGTGCTGCATAACTAAATACTTATAAGGTCCTAAAAGCGAGACCTATTGGCTATGACAATGCTTGTATATTTAGCCATCAGAACCAGGAAATGCATGTGTTTTTGAGTCTATAATTAAAATATTAGAAATGAATCAAGACCTAGATTACTATATTTATCAAACCAAAAAATGCAGTATTGACCTAGTGTGTCACACATGGCGCACGGCCACCTTGTAGTGATGGAAATCCGAGAAGACGCTCATCTGGTCCCAGTTAGGGTGCCTGAAAAGTCCCTATCACCAAGAATACTGTGTTGCAGTCCTGAGCTTTCATCAAACGCGGGCTTTCAGGGAGATGTAGTCTTGGATCGGCTCAATTGAAGCAATTGAAATGCAGTACTGCACTACAGTGATTCGCGGCAGGAAAAATGAGACTAGAATATAGTATCCCAAAAGACTTACTGGTTATCTGGTAATATACGACACATGCTTCCCTCCTTGTTTCCAAATTACCTGATGACGTGCTAGCAGTGCATGGCTGATCGGCGGTTCAACACGTGCAAGGTTTCACAGATGCCGGTTTGCGGCTCTTGCACACAGTGACGTAAAAGTAATCATAAATAGAACACCCACCCCTGGCTAGATGAGTAAACCTTTCTGACAATGAATGGTTTAATAAAATAGGAAAGGTACTATTGCTGAAATGAAAACATTGTCTTATTACACGAGCAGATAGATGACATATGTTTCACGAACGTGCCATCAATTGTAATAAAACCTGAAGATGTCTACATTGTGTTTATCAGTTCGAAATCTGTAGCCAAATAGCATTAAGTAATACATACATCGCCTTGTTTCTTTCCAAAGGAACACGATAGATGTTGAAAATGCAAGAATGGAGATGAGGGAACATAAATTGTGCGTAAATTCCAGTTACAGTTGGTCAGCTGAAAAACCCACCATGGAGCAGAGGGTTAAAGGTGTGTCCATGTGCCTGCACAATTACTTTGTCTGAAGGAGAGAGAGCTAGCGGCAGGGTCCTGCCTCTGAGGCGAGGCTGTCAGTGCAGCTGTAGTCCGGTGTGCAAAAAGCCGTCTGTCTGAGGAAAGACCGCTCAGCTCGCGCTCCTGGCAGCGTTGGCCGGTCCTTTGCAATGGGCCATGCCATCTACTATACCAATTGCCAGTGGGGTGGGCTTGGGAGGCGTTTACATTTGCAGACGGGAGAGTGCAGTAAAGGTGTCTAGAGTGTAGAAGTATAGCAACGTGCTTAACTGAATCATCGGGAAGGAGCAAGAAAGAACCAGCACAAGCGCGCGCCTCGCGCGGCAGCAGGGGAGGGGGCCTGCGCGATTCCCTTGCGGGAGCGTGCAGCAAGGCGCGATGATTGCGACCATATGGCGCCACCATATGGCGCCGCGCGCTCCCGCAAGGGAATCGCCAGACGTGCACGCGTTGCCATTGCAAGCAATGCAACGCGTGCACGTTTTTGCCCCCAAAGCTGTGCCGATCGCTAAAGGTCTCTCCTATGCAGCGCATGCGCGCTGCGTAGGCGAGACCTAAAAAGCCAGGAGGGTGTAAGTAGAAGTGTGGATTTTGTCTGGTTCTGAAACCTTTTGGCTGTTGAACAGACATCGATGCGAAGTTCCACTTTCTGTCCCGTGACTTACACAAGTACCCAGCCTCACGACAGCGGCAGTGACAGACACACTGCATATTACAGAGACCTTCCATGACATTTTACACAGGGATATCGCTTTTGAAATTTTGCAGCACAAATCTACAACATATATGAAGTTTTTTGCATTCTCAAACGGTGCGATTTGGTAAAATCGGCCGTTTGCGAATGCTAAATAGCCTTTTATGATGTATGAAAGGCTTTGTAGTCACAAAAACTGCGAGAACCTAAAATTGTGACTACAAATAGGGAATCGCAAATTGCAATTCCCTTAGCACATGTATGAAGCATTTTCCAAATGCAAATCGTGCATGTAGGAAAATACAATTACCATCAATTTCAAGCAAACTTTAAAAACAGCACCAAACAGCATTTTTCAAAGTGCCATGTAGCGCACACATGTCACCAGGGCATGAGTGCGCTTCACATGTGCACATTTATTTTTTGGGGGGGTGCGTCATGGGGGCCTTATGCTTACGGGCACCCTTGGCTTTGCATTAGCTAATTTGCGATTACCAATTAGATAATCACAAATTAGCTAATGCAAAACCATTCACACCTATGGGCCTTTTGGCCCATAGGAATGAATGGAGTAATATTACCTAATAACGATTCGTTATTTACCAAATCACTATTTGGTAATATTAAGGAATCGCTAAATCTTTGGCGATTCCTTACATACATTGCATTTTGTGACAGTACTGTTCCAAAAGAGGGTTAGCCTATAGTGGAAGTCATTAAACATCATAATCATTACGAGGCTGCTGCAAAAATGACCCTGTGAGACAAAATGCCAGCAAGATTTTCCTCAATAAATATGTTCACCAGTGGAGGTGCATGTGGTATTAATATAGTGATAATATAGCAAAAAGACAATTGCAAAGATACAGTGGAGGTATGATTGGAGTGGTAGCTGTTTTCTAAAACTGAAAGTGGATTGTTACTGCATCATGATGTAGGGTTAGTTTGCTCTCCCCTAAATTCTAGAATCGTTGGGGAAATTCTGATGGATAACAAGATGGCATTTCGGATCCTGGGTGCATTGATGGAGAAGGCCTGTTACCTTGATTTAACTTTTTTGCATTTGCCTTCAGTCCGATGTTGTTCTTGCTGAGGGTGTGCTGAGAGGCACCCAATGTGGGGAGCTTATCAGCAGATAGGCAGGGCTGCCAGTTGTGATGGGTTTGTAGATGATGCAGCTTGTTGTGAAGATATTGTGGGTGGTTAAGAGAACCAGTAGATTTTGGTCAGGCAGAGGATAATGGGGTTATATTTCTTCAGCCCCTTCATGGGGAATGCTGCAGGATGTGTGATGCCCATGAAGGGTCAATGTGGAGCCTGCAAAGCCATCAAGAAGGCCATCGCTACCATATAAATGCAAGAGTATAAGGATTGCACAGAGGTTTTGACGTCACTTTCTGGAGGAATGATTTCAATTTCCTCAGTAGAGAGAGCTGGTTCCAGGCTGTATTTTTGCCTTGGTAATGAGTTTCTTGACGTGGGATTAGAATTCTCGGTGAGTTGTATTCAGTGAAAGTTGGGTCTGAATTCATCCATGTTTATATCTTTGAGTCGGGTTTGGGCTAGTTGCTGCTTGTAGTTCTTGGCAAATTGCAAGAAACCTGTTTCAGTGGGGTTAAGTGCTGGACCTCCAGGTCTGAATGAGGTACAAGCATTATTTGAGGTGTTGGACATCTGGCACAGAGGAGACTTTCAAAAAGAGTTGTGTATGATTCGATTTGATTTTTAATTTTATATAGCACTTGAATGCCCTGGGGCGTTTTGGCGCTGCGGCTGCCATGGGTAGAAAACAATGGAGAGAGGTGCTGCGCTAGTGACTAAAGAGCCAGGTCTTGAGAGATTTTCTGAAGGACAAGGTCTGGACAGCTCTTTAGGTTCATGGGGAGAGAGTTCCATAATATTGCAGTGTCCAGAAAGAAACTCTTACCGCCCTATGATGCTTGTTTGGACCTGGGCAGCACTAGATGCTTGGCTTCCATGGATCTGAATTTCCTGGATGGGGTGTACCAGATAAATCTGTCCTGAAGATAGTCTGGGCCGATGTTATGCAGTGCCTTAAAAGCTATACAGAGAGCCTTAAATTCCATTCTCTTTGTCATTGGAAGCCAGTGTAGCTTAATCAGGGCCTGAGATACAGACTGATATTTTGGGATTCCTGACAGGAGCCAAGCAGATGCATTCTGTAGCATCTGAAGTTTATGGAGGAGTCTTTTTTGGAGGCCCCTATATAGGGCATTGCCGTAATCCAGTTTGGCTAGGGCAAGAGGAGTAACCGCCGTTTTTTGGAGGTCTGAAGCAATGAAGGGACACATTTTCCTGATAATGGCTAAAGTACAAAATACTGATGAAACCAGGGAATTAACCTGATCTTCATAGTTAAGTTTACTGTCAAAGACAATCCTCAGGTTCTTCACTTTCCACACTGGTGAAGGGGGTGCCTACATGTCCCGAGGCCACCAACTTTGCAACCGACTGAGTTGTCTTTGCCTAAGAGAAGGACCTCCATTTTCCCAGAATTAAGCTGTAAACAGTTTAGCCTCATCCAGCAACCTATTTGAGTCTTACAGGCGCTAAATCTTGAACCAGTGTCTTCTGGATTGCTGGATACCGATACCACTATTTGGATATCATCGTCATATGACACCACCGAGTATCCAAATGATTTGATAAGTCTTGCCAGTGGGGTGATGTAAAGACTAAAAAGAGTAGGGCTCAGCGAGGAGCACCCCACATGGCAGTCAAAACTGTTCAGAAATGAATTCTCCCATGGCAACATATTGCACTCTTTACATTAGCAATGCTTTTATCAAGCTGAGAGCAAGACCACTTATTCCTAGCTCAGCGAGCCAGTCAATCAAGATGGTATGACTGACTGTATCAAAGGCCGCTGAGAGGTCCAATAATATCAATGCGGCCATGGCGCCTCCATCTAAAACGGACCTTCGCTCCTCCGATGTGGCTACCAGCCCTGTTTCTGTACTGTGTGCCCTTCTAAATCAATATACTGTAGAGACCAGAAGCTGTTAATGTCTATGAATGACATATGTTATGTGTTCAAGGCCTTTTCCAATAGTTTAGCTGAAAAAGGTAGCCTAGAAATAGGCCTGTAACTACTAGGCTCTTGTCGATCCAGACTGTTTTTTTAGTAAAGGTAGAATGGAATCCTTCTTCCACTCAAAGGGGAAGGAACCGGTGTTAAGTATTTCATTGAAAATAATGGTCAATTGAGTGCTTAAGATCTCTGGGATAAGATGAGCAATTTTTGGAGGGCATGGTTCCAATGAGGATCCATATTTGATATATTCAACTCGGTTAAAGACCTGCTCTGTATTGAGCGAAGAAAACTTATCAAAGCCAGCATGTGAAGGTCGCACGGGGGTATGGGCAATGTTTGATTGTTGGTTACAAAGGTGTCAAAAACGTAATTTACTTTTATCTGAAAAAAGTTGGATAGGGTATTACAAAAGGTTTGGCTGCAACTATTCATGCTGGGCACAGGCATCTTGGCTAGGATTTTCACAGTGTTGAAAAGCTCTTTTGCAGAGTTCTTAGACTGTAGTATCTTGTTGGAGAAACATTTTGTTTTTTCCTCTAATAGATTTTTATACTCTGCAATCTGTTGCATATCGGTCTCTCTGTCCTGAGGATGATAATTAGATCTCCAGATTCGCTCCTTGCTTCTACACAGCTGTTTCTGAGCTGTCAAACTCTTGGAGAACCATAGTTCTGAGGGCGTGTTTCGGTGATTGGTAAAGATTGTTTCTGATGCAAGAGTGTCAATCGCCCTTCCCATCCAAGCGGAATAGTTCTGTATGGTTACATTGAGATCTGTCATATAACTGGGCTTAATTTCTAACAAGGTTTCTGATAGGGCAGGGCGTAGGGCAGATGAGTTGATATTCTGCCAGGCCCTACCTGGGATTGTGCCCTGGGGGTTTATGCCTTATGCTTATAATTCATCAGCATATTGGTGAATTTTGAAGTTGTATGTCAGTAGATCCACAAGAGGCTCAATGTAGACATTCAAGATGACAGGGGTCAGGCTGGAACCCTGGAAAACTCTGAACATGACTGAAATCTTATGAGACCTGTAGATACTCATGTGGATGAACTGGTGTCAGTCACATGGGTAGGAGGAGAAACAGTAAATTACATTTCCTGTCAATCACATTCACAAATTTAGAGTGTGGTTGAGGGTGTGATGGTGTGTGCTGTGGAAGGCAGTAGAGGAGTCCGGAGGCAGATGTCATCTTTACCTGTAGTATGGAGGACATAGTCAAGCATTTCTAAGTGACCTGTCTCCATGCTGCAGCATGATCTTAAACAGGTTTGATTATCAAAGAGGAAATGATTGACAGTGATGTGATCTTGAAGCTGTGAATACGTCTTTTTGCATGACATTGTTGACTAAATGTAGTTGAATGAAAGACTAGTAGTTTTGTGAGGTCATCAGGGTCCCGTCTAGATTTCTTCAGAAGTGGGAGGATCTACGAAGATGCCTTGAGTGAAGAGGGTACTGACTATGGTCATTGAGGGCATTCTTCACTGAATAACCTCAATATCACCAATTAAAATGATTGAAATTGTCACAAGAAAAGAGGATGTGTCCTTACTTTTCTCTGCTTAGTCTCCTCCATTATGATTAGGCAGGTGAACTGATGTTGCTGTTTTTTTTACTCTGGAACTCTGTTAACCAGACCCCAGTGCATGTATCCTGATCCCTAAATCATGTCCAAATTAGTTATACTGCTAATTGGAATCTTTAACTAATATATAAGCCCCTAGTATATGGTACAAAGTGTACCCAGGGTCAATGGACGTCCATTTTCAAGACTAAGTCCCAAGGTAAAATCTCTGACTGGGTAGAACCTGGTTGCTGTATCTGACCCACATCCATTGCACTCAACCTTAAATCATGCTTAAGTTTCTAGTCTACTGCAACCAGTTGATTGAGGTTGGCACTTTTGGTGCTATTTCTGTATAAAACCTTAAACATTCATATCTCTGGTTCTCCTTGTTGAATTTGTGTTGCTTAGGTGTCATTTTGTTCATTAAAGTATTCTCTAATTTTCTATATTGGAGTGAAATGTTTATTGTATTGTGTATTTGACTTTTGAACTGTTTTGGTACTTCTAAATGCTTTACAAATGTTCTTAAGTTAAATTACTGCTGTCACCAAAGTTAAGTAGCACGAGCATGGTGGAAGCATACTGTGTTTTTAATTGTTTGTCATCAGTAGAGTGAACACACCTATTCTTACCTGTGTCACAGGAGTGGCACCTCCTGCTCCTTTGTGTTTAAATCACCTATGGCCTGCATTGGATTGTGTGAAGTGCTGAGATGTATTTTGTCTGTGGAAAGTTACAGTGCACCAGAAGATGGCACGCATGATTGTGTGTGGGTGCTGAGATACATGTGTCCCTTTGGAAATGTACAGTGCATCAGAAAGATAGCGTGCTTGGTTGCATGTCCATGTTGGCATACATGTGTGCCAGTGCGAAGGCACAGTTCATTAAGGAATAATGAGTGGTTATGTGTACTCGCTGGGTTATATGTGTGCCTGTGACCTGGTACCGCCTGTAGGAAATTGTGCAGGGTGTTGCGTGAGAGTGCTGGGATGTATGGATGCCTGTGCAAGGGTACAGTACATTGGAGGCTGTGTACATGTGCATGTGTGCACAGTGGTGTGTGTGTGCTTGCAATGGACACAACACATGGAAGACACTTGGTTCCATTTTTGGAGGCCTGGTGCTTGCGTCACAATAAGCCAGCAATGTCATATTATTTAGGACAAAGAAGACATGTAAAAAAAAGTTAGTCTTGTGAAAAAAGTCTGCAAATTTATGTTGAAGTCAGACCCTCTTTATGACTTTTGCCATTGTGTCAGTCTTTATACAAAAGACATTCAGCAGTACCTATTCATGATTTTTTGGCATAATGTGTTTGAAGGGACAGTGGGTAATTTCGTAAAAGTATTGCAGTTTTAATACACGCTTTTCTGTGCAATGTTTTCACCCCAATGATTCTGCAATAGAGGGCACTGCATTTTAAAGGAAAGCTATTGACTTGCCCAGTACCTTCAAGGTAAGCTTAGAGTAGTGTAGATTTACTATTCTAACTCCACACCTATGTAAATTTGGGAAATTGTGCAGTGCTTGGGAGTGGGATTGTGATTATTCCTTGATCTCGCTAATAAATAAATTAATCAACAGCGCAAATGCTTACCAGCACAGGGCAGCTTTCATTTCTGTATTGAAATACATTTTAAGCAGAAATGTTCCAAATGCAACACGAAAAATTCTGGCTGATTAGATGGTGGAAGCCCCACTCAAGCAATAAACACAATCCTTGTTAGGAGAACCACAAAAGTCAACAAATAAACTTGTGCTTAACCCTCTAGTAGCTTAGGACAAAGCACCCAGGCTTAAATTAGAGGAAATGCGTAAAGTATTTTTGCAACACAAACAGTAATACAGCGAAAACACAACACTTATAAAATCCCAAGCCAATTTGAAAAAATCGAGTCAATTTTAATAAATAAAATGACACCACAACTATAAAACTTCAATCAGTAGAACCAGAGATATGAGTTTTTATATTTTTAGGTGGAAATAGCACCAAAAAGCACAAAGCACCACTCTGATTATGCTGGACTGGGAGGAAGTCAGAAGTTTGGGCTGACCGTGATGGAGCGCAGGTCAGATACAGGGACCAGGTTAGTCCTGCTGAAGAGTTATCTTCTCAAGTCCTGTATGAAGAGTGCTGTTTGAGTTGGGGGGGGGGGGCGTGAGGAGAAGGCTGTTGGTGTGGGGAGCAGATCAGGCATCACGAATGGTCGTTAGTGTAGCACCAAGAGACAGTCAACACTGAAGATTCGCCTTGGTGGTCGACACAGGCTGTCGACGCAAAGAGCAGGTCTCACTGGAGCTTCGTATCAGCAGTCAGCGCGGGCTGTCGATTACCGGCACAAAGACGTCACTTTGCAGTCTTAAGGGGCCCATAATCTCTGTATTTTCACCTTTTCTTCAGGAGGAGCTCACTGTGATGCCAGCCAAGGGTCCAGGAACTGGGGGACACCTTTTGGGAATCAGGACTCACTCCAGTAGAAGCCAGAAGCAGGGCTCAAGCAGGACCAGTTAGGTCCAGTTGGTGCTGGTCAGCTGGGCAGTTTTAGGGAGGCCTCTGGAAGCTTGTCATGTCCCTGTAGCTAAAACAGGAGGTCAGCCAAGTGACCCTTGGAGTTACTCTTGAGAGCCTAGATTCAGAGCATGATGGCATGTGTTCCCTGTCGCTTAGCAAAATAAAGAGAAATATTTGATCATAACCACACAGCTTGACTAAATAATGCACTGATTATAGATGAGCTTGTTTAAAATGTTAATGACCTGCTTTGTCTCCCAGTAAATGAAGCTATCAAAGGAATCACGCAAAGCTGATCATAAATTATCAGGAGGATACCCCTGGTGCCCAGAGACAAATTTCTTCACTAATGCTGCTGGGGCTTACTTGGGGAAGCACTGAGATGGTAAATTGTTAACCCTGTGCTGGTTGAATACTACAGCTAGTTATTTACATTTGCAGTTTTATATAGCGCAAATGTGGCTGAAGGGCATTAGAGCACTTCACATGAGGGGGAGGTTAAGGGCCTGGTTTAGAGTTTGGCGAATGGGATACCCAATCACAAACATGACATAAATCCCATTTAGGGCCAGACTTCCCCTTTCCTCATTCCGTCTCTCCCTTGTACCTCCCTTTACCTGCTACAAATAACCTTGGAGAGCTGTGAAAAATAGCAGAGAGACCAGGAGTGGTTCTGGTCTTTCAGAACTGGTCTCCAAGGTCTCCAGCCCACCGGGGTAATGCCTGCTGGAATAAAAGGCCTTCCCGTCCCTATATCCCTTCTGCAGTATTGGAAGTGCCATAGGATTTAACACACTTCTAATACAGTGGATGGCATATTTGTCTCGTCCCATCCAACAAACTGTAAATCTGATACTAACTGATTTGCCCAGAATCACAGGATACTGAGCCAAGACCAGGACTCGAACCTGGTTTCCCAGTTCCAAAGTTGGCAGTCCTAGGCCTCATCTCCATCCCTAAGCAAGCATTCTCTTACTTTGATTTCTGGATGTTGTATGTGTATAGCTGGGCTAACAAGGGCCACGGTGTTGGGGGTAGTCACATAAAGATGGGCATCACTCTCCCCAGCACTGCTGTCTGGCTTACGGGATGTAAGTAGATCATGGATGAATCAGTTATTGAGCCACTCCCAGTTTAATATTTAGTGGTCATCCTACCATGGAGATTTGCATGGCCAAATGGGCTAGAAATACACTAAAGATGTAAACTGAAGTACAAATCTTTAAAATCTACTGGACAATGCAGAAGTTGAATTATGGATGTTTGCTTTAGTGTAGCTCTCAACACAGTCCTTTACCGTGGCCATGAAACATTTAGCCATGAAATTTGCTGAAGGCCACAACTGATTAATTTTACGTTCTGTGCCTATGTTCTGCATGAAGCATTTAAATTCACTTCCACTGAATGGAGGTCCATTATCTGATTTCTTAATCGATGAGAAGGCCCACACGGAAAATAAGTCTCCCAGAGTTAGCCACAGATGTAGATGACACATATTGCTACTTTGGTAATCTCTAATATTCATAAATGAGCAAAATTAAATAGTGCTATGTTTCCAAAGTCCAATAGACAATAATGGTGACAGAAAACTACACAGCTTCACACAGGTCCACAGTGGAATTTATCTTCACAATGTGTCGGTTCAAGGAGTGCAGAGCATAGATGCAAGATCCCTTCAATGGGCTACCTTGAGAATTGTCAGTTCAGTTTGGATTTGTTTGCTGGCCAGTAATTCCTCCTTTTGATATACCCATAAGCTTCTTAGGTACTTACTTAAATATTGTACTTCCTATCATTCAGGACATGTCACCAGCAATTTTTCTGGATGATCTTTTTGACTGCCATTACTTTGGGCCTAATTATGATGTCCCGACCGACATCATAGCGGAATGGAACCGCCTGACCATAGGTCGGCTGTTCCACCCGCTGTATTTGAATGCGGCGGAAAAGGCCCACAGCACAAGCTACAATTGTAAAATGGGTGTTTGCAAACATCCCTGCACTGTGTGGCAGGCACCATACGCTGCCTGCCTCACGGTGCAGGGATGTTACCCCATAGCAGAGGGCAAGGGGGAAAAGGGGCCCTGCTAGGGCCCCCAAAATCAATTTCTGCCTGCCTTTTCATGGCGGGCGGACCGCCATGAAAGGGCAGGTGGAAAGCGACATCATAATTCCGACGGGGAGCCGAGGCTGATTCTGCCATCATTATGGGATTATCATTCCACCCGCCACCCCAGCGGGCTCTGTGAGCCCGTCGGAAGCAGAGCCGAATCTGCACCCCGGTTTCCCTCCGACCGCATGTATTTTAATTCGGGCGGAAAGTCTTCGACTAGCTGTCGGATGGCTTTCTGTCCGACATCGTAACCTGGTCCTTTGAGGTCTTCCAGCAAGGGTTTCTGTAATCACTTTCTAAATATCTTTCAGGCGTATACTATTGAAAGATGAAATTGATGTACTCCTTCCCAGGAGAGATGCAGTTGTTGGTCTCAGGAAATATTAGGCCGGCAATTTTTTATTTATGCTGATATAATGCCGCATATTTTCTGGCATTTTGTGTTACACTTGTTATGCAAAAGGCCTGAAATTATGCTATTATAACATGTCCCGCAATTTACATGTTGTTCTGGTAAAAATTCTATCACAGGAGCACAGGAGCAATGCGAACAAACAGAACGCGAGCAGTTGTTTACATCACATATGACATTTTAGCTTTTTTTAATACACAAAATTTGTCCTAGCATCCAACATGGTTGTGGGAATGCATTCTGCAATCTAAAATTGTATAGAATGCAGCCCTGTCATGTCATGTAATATTCCGTAATTTTATGGGCATTTCATATAATTTAAAAAAGGAAATTATGCAGATTTTGCTCAGGGCTAGTGGCGGTAGATGTAGTCTACTAAATTATGAGCCTTGCCTGGCTTGTGCACAATTTTAAATTCATATTCTAGGAGATGTAACCACCACCCCGCAATGTGGCATTGTGGCAGAAGGGTTTTCAAGAATGGTTACATGAGCCAAATGATCAGTTACAATTGTAAAAGGCTTGCCATTAATGAATTTGTTATGATGCTCATGTGCCCACCCTACAGCCAAGCTTTCCTTTGCAAGTTAAGAATATGCTTTGCCAGGCGGCAACTGTCAGTGGTAGGCCACATCTCTTCTTTGTGTGTTCCCCCCTGGCCTATGTTGTGGTGTTTAAAATAACACCAAGCCCCACTGGGCTTGCATCAACGGGGAAGTCGGTGCATTTGGTAAGGCTCAAAGTAAACTATGTGATTGGCAATCTTTTTAAATGCATCTTCACATTCTAACCACTACATAAAAGGTAGTTGTGTTTTTGACAGTTCTTTTAAAAATGCATTGTCATTTTCAAACTCGGGTATGCATCAGGGACTCTAGGTGGTCATGCCAAGAAAAGATCTGATATCTGAGATATCATTTAGGACAGGGGATCTGTGAATGGTTGAGACTCTCTGTGGATCATTCCCCAATTCAATAACGTAAGGCCCAAAAATATCAGTT
The DNA here is from genome assembly GCA_963921515.1 of Calotriton arnoldi. NCBI lineage: Eukaryota > Metazoa > Chordata > Amphibia > Caudata > Salamandridae > Calotriton > Calotriton arnoldi. The sequence goes on along the minus strand of CAWUFW010002192.1, from coordinate 606,227 downwards.
GATTTATATAAGTATTGAATTTTACTCCTGCTCTTTCCACACAGAAACAGATTTATTATACCATACTAAAATATAAAACGAGACTTTCCCTGGCTAATTACTCTAATTATGTACTCCTGAAAAGTCTCTGCAGCCAAGGATACCCTGAAGCAGAGCCTCTTACACCTGAAGAGCCTCATGTGACTTGAACATGTTGTGATATATTTAATTACTCATCCATTCAACATAAAATGCATACAAACTGTTGTTAGGAAGCAATGCCTTATTCCTACCTGATGATTGGCCACCAACCAATTGTACAAGTAGCAACTATTCTTTTTGCATCACTCAGCCAATATTATTACTATTTTACTTCCTTTCAAAGATGTTGATCGGATGTTTGTAGAATATGACTTCACTGTATCTAAAAACGTTCATCTATTGGCACGTACAATTCACTAAATCTCAGGTTCAACCCAGCTAACCATGGTTCTCAGAACCAATCACCTGGGCAAGAAGCCTCCTCAGGAAAACAGGGAAAGAATGGATAAAAAAACAGCTCCAACTTCAATCCACACTAAGAAAACTAACAAAACAATATAGAACCCTCATAATTTCAGATAAATCATCCTTCATCCAAAATCAAACATAATCCTTCAATAATGCCATCAGATCCCTCTTCTGGCATCTGAGAAAAACTTTCATCTGCTGCTGACCGCCGTCTGCCAGTCTTTGCCAGAGAGAAACATGAGAAATTCCTCAGTCACTTTATTGAGAAAATCCACTCAATCATGCTTAATTTCAATCGGACGTTCCTACCTCCCCGTCACCGCCTAATTCTCCTTCGCCCCATTACCTCTGAAGAACTATCTAAATGTATCAAGAATCTGAAATTCACCAATTACGTCTGCGACACCATACCAGCCAAAATATTCAAAGTCAGTTTTGCCATCTAAAAGTATAATTAGTGCAAGCTGATAAACAATTTCCTTCATCAAGGCAGTTTTCCATCATCATTAAAAACTGTCCAGATCACCCTCAACATTAAAAAGATCCAACATTGACCGCCATCTTAACCACAAACTACCATCCAGTTTTCAATCTACTGTGGCTCAGTAAGGCTATAAATAAAACCATTGGAAAACAACTTACTGCTGTTCAACTCCTACAATCATTTTTATTTGAGAGGAAGTTTAGAGTAGCAGTGGAGTAGTGCCTTGCCGAGACCATGATAGTTGTCTGTGGGTCAATCTGGGCTCCTGCCCATCTTCGTGTCTTTTTACATTAAAGCACAGCCATTGAATGAATTACTGAGCAATCATAGGAAACATTTTCCTTGATATGATACTCAGGTTGTGCTTCAGCTCTCAAACTACATTAACTTTAACAAACTGAATGTAGCAACCATCTTTGATGCTGTTCAAGAGTAGATGAATGAGAACCACCCAGTCTTAAATGTTACCAAGATAGATTGAATTACTGTTGGTTAGCACTGTCCTTGGCAGAGGAATCAAGAAGTATACTGCTCTATTCCTCTGGGAAAATATGAGATTGAAACAAAGGAAATGGTAAAAAAAACAAGCGGTGGGAAGGTACTTTGATCAGCAGATGAGTATGGATGTTGAAGTCAACGTGATCCTTTAGTCCTCTGATTATCATCTTAAATACAAGTGGAAAATGAAAGATCTGATATTGCAGGAAAATCATCAGACTATTTCAAGAACGATATTTGCTCACAAATTGTCTATGCTAATGCCTTGTTGAATGGTATGCCTAAGACATATGTCAAACATCTGCAGAACTCATCAGTAATAGAAGTAGCCAATCTTCCCAACAATATACACATCTCTGAGGCTTGGTGTTAGGTACATTGGCTGCCAGTGGCCCCCAGGATACATAATCTTTATGTGAGTGCACTATAGCCTATACACAAAAGAGTTTCGCTCCCTATAGTCCCAACAGAACCTTAAGATCCATTGGGAAGCAGCTTCTGATTCCACCTAACAGCATTAGGAATAAAGCTGGTGGGAAGTCCTTTATTGCTCCTCAGTTTAAGAGTGCTCTAACAACCACATTCATTTGAATAGTATCTTCAGTTCCCATGAGAACACAATACTCCTAATGCGCTTTCGTTTTTGGTGCTCTATAAACCTTAATGTGATTTGATTAGATTAATTCATCTTCCCAACTCCTAGGGCATAGCCAGCTATGCACAGCCTTGCACTAAGTTCTGTGACTCTGCAACCACAGTGGATGGCTTTCCAGTTTGAGCAGTGGCAATAGGGCACTGTTTGTGGCTTTGAATGCACCATGCACCCAGTTCATGTGCCTCTGAGCTTTTTATGGGCACACAGTTTAGAATTTGTTCATACCCTAACCCCAGTCCTGGTGCCTCTAAAAAACAGTTGGCCCTGCACAGCTAAATTTGGGTGCAGTTCATGGCCTTTGGCCTTGCCCTTCATCCAGTCCCTATGATCTCAGAAGGGAGCCTGCTATGCTCAGATATTAATTTTCAGCCATTCCGTTTTTTTCCCCAGCTTCTAGCCCCAGATCACAGTCTTCTGCATCCCCTTGCCCAGGTCGTACACCGCAATCTCTAGGACCAGCGACAAACGTTCAGTTGGACTCTGGGCTCAGAATGAAGGGGTGTTGAGCCTAGGCTTCTCAGGAGTACTCTTGGCAACCTTCTCAATTCTGATAAATTATGACATTTACTTCAGACATAGGAGTAAACCTCAGGAGTCATATCTGTCTGAATTTCACTCTTTCGATCTTATTCTGTAGATGGCATTCGTCTAATTCTGACTTCAATTATTTTATAAAACATTTTCAGCATTGGTGTGTCCACATCATACACATGCTGCATATGTTGTAGAAAATTCCAACGAGGAGCATGCAAAGGAAGGGAATGTACATCTATCTAAAATCATTAATTTCACAATTTAATGTGTACCAGAGTTCTAGCGGTTTAATATACCACAAAATAAGGATATGAAATGTGGAATTTACTATTTTATTAACCTCCAGGGATACACAAAAGTCCATTTGATTAATTTGACTAATCGCCCTCCAACTGCAGGATTAGTCCTATAATTCGAGATTACAAGCTCTAGCAAGTTGTAAAAGTAAACTTTGATTTAACACTATTTCAACATAATGTATCTGCCCACAAGATGTCCTCTTTAACAGCGACTGGCTGCCACCACAAACGACAAGATCTGGATATTGTTCTATCTAGAAAACTGGACTTTGCACTGCTTATAAATGCACACTTGATGTGGTCCGACCACTTCCTTAGCAGGTGTAGTGTTAAAAAGGAAGGCAGTTCTGGGAAATCAAAAGCTTTTCAAAATAAGCCTTCTTTACAGACACAATAAGCTCTTTTCTGGTAATTAAAACACCAATATCTCACAATTTTGCTAGATTTGTTCTCATTTGCAAAACTACATTTTGCTTATTTCCACAAACTTTTTTTCTGCTGCACCAAGAGTAAGATCAGTTCAAATAATCTTACTGGCCTAATGTGGACATGGGGAAATTCTGCACTCGCATAATATATAAAAAACATTTTTCTGGCAAAAACGATGGTTTCAGACTGTGTAATCCTGCATCACCCCTAACCTATAACCAATTCATCATTGTTCTTTCTCAGGACTTGTGCTGGTCTTTATTTCTTCTCATGAAGCTTTATGCTATCTAGTTCAGCACGGATATCTCTAACAAATGTATTAATTATTTTTAAACATTCCCCCTCTGCTCCACCTGGGCATACTATACAAAAATGTTTGCTTTCTGTGGACTGTAAGAATTCAAGTATTTCATCATATTGAAGATTTAATGGTCTATCAATCAATGGTAAAATGGATTGATTTGTCTTCTGAGTAACTAAAACAAATCTTAATATAATGGCCCCAATTACGATGTCGGTTGGACGCGCGTCCAACCGACATCGTCTCGGAATGGAAACCGACCGACTAGTAGTCGGCGGTTTCATCTGACAAATTAGGATGTGACCACCCATGAGGCGGTCGGAAACATCCATCTTTCCATTGCAGCTTGTACTGTGGGCGGAAAAGGCCTACAGCACAAGCCCCATTTGAAAAATGGATGTTTGCAAACATCCATGCACCGTGTGCCAGGAAGGTATGGGTGTTTGGGGGGCCTCTTAGTGGGAATATATGACTTTCAATGCGGTCGGACCGCCATTGAAAGGCTGGATGAAAGGGACATGGTAATCCATACGGTGGTCCCTGAGCAGACACCGCCCTATTGTAGGGTATTACATACCAACGACGGGCTCCTTGAGCACGTCGGGTGCGTCGGTCGGTCCCTCCGCGCAGGATGTCGTTCGGACTGCAACTGACGGCTTGTCAGTTGCGATCCGACCGACATCATAATGAGGCCCTATGTGTTTTACACTCTCCGTACATCAGTGATGCAAGTTTATATTTAGAGTTTCGCAGTACCATGTCTGCTCCTGGACTCCTGGTGCATTTCTGTTTTTGGTGCTCTATAAACATTGATTCATTCACTTTTCCTGCCCACAGGGGACAGACAGCTATGCACAGCCTTGCACCCAGTCCTGTGACTTCACAACCACAGTGGATGGCCTTCGACTGTGTACTCAAACAAAACATGATATAAGGAAGAGAAAAATACAGCTTTTTATTTCTTCCTCTGAGCCTATTTTATTACAGTTTACCCCTGGTGAAGTTGAAGATGCTATACGAGCTAGTGCGGGCAGGAAGGCACCGGGTCCTGACAGGATCCCTATGGATCTGTATAAATGCAATCCTGAACTCTGGGAGCCCATTACTTACAAATCTTTTGAATAAATCCTTAAGTTGTATTTTTCCCAAATCGTGGTCCTTATCTACAATAGTGCCAATTTAAAAAAAAAGGAGATAGGGGATCACCTAAATGTTATAGACCTAGCTCATTGGTGGATAGTTCTATAAAGGTACTGGGAAGAATTATTTTTAACCGGCTGCAGACTTGGACTGTAGATAACAGTATTTTAACTAACTGCCAATATGGTTTTTGTCCGGAGTTGGGCACTGTGGATCAGTGCCTGAATTTACATCTGATAGCAAGTAAGGATGCTATCACCAGGCGCTGTCCACTGTACCTAGCCTTCATGGATCTTTCCACCGGTTTTGATTGTGTAAATAGAACTAAACTCTGGCTGATGCTAATTAAGTTAGGGGTAGATTTTGCTTTGGTAGATTTTCTACATGCCCTAGATGAAAACTTAAGCGCAAAGGTACGGTACAGTCGCTCAGGCGAACGTTCTGATACTTTTCCTTTGTCCAGTGGAGTGCGCCAGGGGTGCGTACTGGCACAGCTACTTTTTATTCTAAATATAAATGATTTGAGTGTATCCTTATTAGGCTCTACCAAGAATGTGCCCATAATCTCCAATCTAGCCTTGCCGGCCTTATTATATGCCAATGACGCTGTGTTGCTGGGTAGAACCCCTCGAGCCCTCAGCAATTTGGTGGATTCTTTTGTCCTTTTCATGAAAAATCTAGACCTGAAAACCAATTTTGCAAAGTCACACATTATGACAACTGACCCGGGCAAGAAAGTTGTGCCAGTATTAAATCGGGGTGACAAGCAGCTAGGCGCAGTTAATAATTTCTGCTATCTAGGGCTGGCCTATGATGTAAGCAACTCCTGGCAGCTGCAAGTAAATACCACACAAAGGAAACTCGGGAGGACAGCAAGTTCCCTTTTTAATCTTGCTAAGAGAGATGGAAGGGCTACTATCTCTCCCTTTCTCACTATCTACCAAATGCAATACGTAACCACCGCCACATATGGAGCCGGGGTTTGGGGGTTTCATAACACTGCCCCTATCCAGGTAGAAGAGAATAGAATTTGTAGAAAATTGCTTAATCTCTCGCAATCATGAGCTAATCTTATTGTACACTCTGAATTAAAACTAGAGTATATAATAGACTGCATTAAACTAGCACCTCTTCTGTTATGGGTTAGAGTTTGGAGCAACAAGGAGGATAGCCTGATTAGGGCAGTTATTGAAGACTGTCTGAAATTGGATAGGGGCTCTACCACACCTTGGCTCAGTTACGTATGCAAAACTTTGGGCGATATCGGCTGGTAGAAGTGTTTAGCGCCCCTGATCTGATTACCAACTCTGCAAAAAAATAGGTAAAACATAGATTTCTTGAGTTTGTCACTGCTCTGAGGTTTCAGGAGGCTGCCAATAAGCATTCTATCTGCTATTATTATACAATGCTTGCAACACATGATATTGCCCTGTACCTAACACTAGAGTTAACTCAGTGGGAAAGATCTCTTTTATTCAGATTTAGGTCGGGGATGGTTTGGCGTTTAGTTTGCTTCTATGGAACTGAAGCTATGTGGAGTAAATGTGATGACAAGTCGGAACAGTCCTTACTGCATTTTATGTTTTTCTGTGGATTTTATCATAAATTCTTTCAATTATGTCTTAAACCCCTATTGATTAGGTCTGCTCTCCGACAATGTAGAACAGCACTAATTTATCTCTAATTGTTAAATAGTCCAGGAATCGGTTTTAATGCCTGTTTTTTTCTTAAGAAGGCCATCTGAAGCAGAAAATCCATGAAGATCATATTGTCAGAAAAGGACTTTGGGGGCCCCAAGCAGGGCCCCTGTCCCCAATGGGCCACTATACAGTGGCCCATGGGGTACCTGTAGTGGCCCATGGGGTACCTGTGGTGCCCCCACGCACATCCATGCACCGTGTGCCAGGCACCCCATGGTGCCTGTCACACGGTGAATGGATGAGCACATAGTGTCTTTTTCAACAGCGGCTTGTGCTGCAGCCCTTTTTCTGGGCCACAGCACAAGCCACTGGTGAAAAAGGCATTTTAGGACTGCCTGCATGGCGATCCTATCATAATCTGCCAGGTGGGACTGCCAACACATTGTCAGATGGTCACCTGCCCGAAACGATGCTGCCATCGTAATTAGGCCGATAGTGTGCTACCTGCCATTAGGAGAGGTTCTGATAGGAACTCACACAACTGCTGAATTTAAATAACCTAATCAAAATGGATTTGGCCATAGCTCATTTCATTACAAGTAAAGGTCTCCAAATTAAACCACAATCAACAATTATTCCCAAACAATTAGATTCTAGTGCAACTTGGAGCTCATCACTTTTGTATTTACATTTGAAGTTTTTAATTACAATTCCAAAATTGCACCAATCCACTTTTGACATATTTCACAGAAAAACAGTTGGGTTTATAATTCTGTTTTAAGAGACTTACTAAATGTAATCTAAGGAGACAATATCATCTGCATTACTAAAAAGTTCAGGAACGTGTATTTTTCAAAATTTGGGAGCAGTAGCAAGATTCCATACTAGACTCCATACAAATCAGACCTAAAGAAATTAAACAGGAACTGACCTAGTAAACATCCTTGTTTAACACGCCTGGAAGTATGAATTATGCCAGTAACTTCTTTATTGTTTCCCTCAAGTACTACCGTCCAGCTGACATTGCACAATAGGATTGTTCCTTCTAGAGTCTTGCAGAAGCCATTAATGTATGCATTTTTAAAAATATATTTCATCTACCGGTTGTGTCTAAAGTGCACTTCAGATCCATAGATATGCAATAAGTTACCAGTTGGATGTTTGTTGTTATTGTAATGTAAGTTATCAGTGTAAAGATATTGGTGAGGGTGGGGGGGGTTGATGTTTTGATATTCTGTTTGAGAAACAGCAAGTGCCAAATTACCATCTACCCAATTTTGCATAACTTTGACAGTTGAGAGGATTTTGCTAGACTGATTCAGCACTGACATTAGGCGATAGTTTAAGGGAAGGTTCTCCATATCAATGTACCTTTGCAATATGTATAGCTTCAAGGTATATACACAAGGAGTTAAGCATAGCAAATCTATATTTACCTATTTATATTTAACTTAACATACTTTGACAATGGTTATATGTCTTCGAGGTAGGTAGCTGTGGGCTTAAGAACTAGTACATCTATATTTACCTCCATATATTTACTTTCATATGCCTTGACAATTTATATATATCATCAAGGTACAGGGGTGTGGAGTTAAGAAAAGTAAATCTATACTGATCTATGGATAATTACCTTCATAATAATGTTGTAGTTGATATTCTGGATACAATACTATGGCAGGACAAAGTTGTGCTCTTAAATATTGTAGCATATAACCGTAAATAATATGTAATGCAATTCAATTTTTATGCCAGCTTTTTGGAGCTGCTTTTAAAAAGGGGATTTCAAATTAATCATTTCCAAGGAGCTGTAACAAATGGTCTGGTTCAGGCTTTTTTATTTCTCCTAGAAACTGAATCAAAGCCTAGTAATTTTTTAGCTTTAATTGAACATAGGGCTAATTCCAATCAAAACACCTGTGTGGTTATTGAACTTCGCAATCTTATGGCTTTTTGTACATGAATTGTCCTCAGCAGCATCCAGTTGATTAAAAGATTTTGGGTCCACGTAGCTAAGACATGGGACCTGATTATGATGGCGGTAGGACTGCCACGGACAGGCTGTCTGTTGGGGTCCCACCGACATCCAGCCCATTGGTCCCTGAATTTTCCTTATTGTTATTTCCTCTTTCCCTGTGTGCTCCATTCTGCAGCACACGAAGAAAGAGGAAAATGCCCCTAAGGATTGTTTTTGTGCAGGAAAAAGTCCCTTCCTGCACAAAAAACAATCCTGCCTGCAATGCAGGCACCTTTGCACCATAGTGCAAGGGTGTCTATGTTGGCGCTAGACAGCAGATTGTGCTCCAGCACAGGCAAAGAGCGGGAATGTGCCATATATTGATAAATATGGTGAATTCCTGCCCTCTCCTTTCACACAGCGCAGCAAGTTGTTTTGCTGTGTTGCGTGAAAGTTTGATCAATTTAGCCACAAGTCCCCTAAAGGACTACTTTGAAGGCACCTGGGTTGGCAGACTGCACTGCTCTGGATACAGACGCCAACCTAAATTCCAAATACCATGGTGTAATGTGTACAATAGCCATTACATAACCATGGCTCAACAAACTAAAACAAACAATGCAGAAGGAGGATGGCACAATGCCTTCCAAGCAACACTAGGGAGAACCCAACCTACACTCTACACATTTATTGAAGCCCTCAGAAAAACAAAGCTACCAACAACTAAGGACAGAGCAAACAATAAGCCAAATTAAACCTAAAATAAATCAACAACCAGACAAATGCTTGACATGCTACAATGTAAAGTTAAAATTGTTATTAACAACAAAGGAGTAGACTACTTAGAAGTAATTGAAACATCCCTATTGTAAATTCCCTACATACCTACACATTAAGCAAAGGTCCTTAACAAAAGAAAACACCACTATAACATAACCATTTTTAAATAAGTATTAAACAAATTGTTTTTTAAAATCATTCAATAATAATATTATTAACATTGAAAAGAAGACTAATACATAAAAATAATATGTTTTAATGCTCAATTAAACTTTTACACATCAACAACCAAAGCTACAACACTATAAATAAAGATAGCATGAAATCAACAAGTCATACACACAGAAAATAAAATTAATACATTGTAATTAGACCATATACACATACAAAATAAAGAATAACATTTCTACCCATTAATAAATAAAGACATCATACTTATAGTTCTGTAGCTGTAGAACTTCATCAACATCCATGTTCACAAAATCCAGTCCTCAAAAAGGGAACAAATAAAGTACAAGGAACCCAGAAACAAAGTCCAAAGTAATTCCATCAAAGTAATCCAAAGCCATTAGGAACTATAAATGCCCCATAAATTCTAAAAATTACGAACAGCTCCAGGAAAACCCCAAAACGGAAAGGATATGTAAAAAAAGAATGTTTGTTTACTACAAGCTAAAGTAATCTCCTTTAAAAAAAAAACATATAAAACACAGGTCTATGGTGTAGCTATGGATCCGTAAGCCTGTAAAAAAAACCATAACATAACCACCCTCACAAATACAATTTCTGAATAGATGATAAACATTATATTAGAACTACAAAAAACACAAGAAATAATATTACAACATCTAAAATAATACAAAACTACCACCAAACTATAGTCAGGCCAAACGCACAACATTGCTACACAACGTAAGACAAACCCCTGCAAAATAAGTTTCAAAAACAAAACTACGGCCATAATTCACACTAACTGTACCTATCCACATTTCCCCTACTGCCAAAACCGTAAGGAAAACCTAAAAAGGTCTTACCTTATCAGTTGACCAGCTGCAGGTAACTGTGACTTGCTCGCACAATATCCAACTAAAAACTACAGGAATACATTACAAAAATGGCTGCTAAATTAAAACAAAAAAATACTATTTCTCTATGGAGGGCAATGGAATATTACAAACATTTTTGGAAAATGTATACAATTATGTAAAAATGTCCAATAAATATCTAAAAATGTATTAACAAAATATAAACGATTATGAAAAGCATAATGTAAATAGTACTATAAAACATTAAATATTACCATACAATACTAATTATAATATACTACAAAAGTATATAAAACCTGCAAAAATTAAAACATGCATGTGTTACAAATGTATATGTGATAAATAATTGCGTACCACTCTTGTGGAAAACTTTATAAACATAAATTATTTTAATAATGTTTAAAAAATACATTACATGTTAATTGTGAAAAATGTGTAATAAATATTATATCACGATAATAAATAACATTTTGTATTTTACATTTAAGAATGTATATATGTGATTTAATAAATGTCACCATATACAATAAATAAAATATGAAAAACTAGATTAATAACAATATAGAAACCATAACATCTGTCATTCACTGTACAACAAAATGTATAATATTTTAGTGCCAAATGTTGAATACTTTATTTCTATTAATTGCTCTGTAATATTACATATTATGAAAAAGGTGTTAAACACTAAAGTAGTCACATTTACTGTCCCCATTCCAATTTATAACCAATTTGGGGAAGCTGTTGGATAATAAAGTGGTCACATTTACTTTTCCCACTCCAATCTCAAACATTTTGGGGTACATGTTGGACACTAATGTAGGCACATTGTTACTATTTCCACACCAATGTAAACCATTTTGAGGAAAGTATTGGACACTAAAGTGGTCATATTTACTATTTCCACTCCAGTCTAAACCATTTTGTATATGGTGTTGGACACTAGAGGGGTCACATTTACTGTTTACCATTCCCACTCCAATCTAAACCAATTTGGAGAAAGTGTTGGGCACTAAACTGTTCACATTTACTATTCCCACTCCAATCTAAACCATTTTTGGGATGTGTTGGACACTCCAATTTAAGCCATATTGGAGAAGGTGTTGGACATTAAAGTGATAACATCTACTATTCCCACTCCAATCTAAACCATTTTGGGGAAGGTGTTGGACACTAGAGGGGTCACATTTACCGCTCCCATTCCAATCTAGAACAATTTGGAGAAGGTATTGGACACTAGAGGGGTCACATTTACTACTCCCAATCCAATCTAAAACAATTTGGGGAAGGTGTGGGACACTAAAGTGGGCACATGTAGTAATCCCACCCCCAACCTAAACCTACTTGGGGAAGGTGTTAGGCACTAAAGTGATCACATTCACTATTCCCACTCTAACCTAAAACAATTAAGGAAAGTGTTGGTCATGAAAGAGATCACATTCCTATTCCAACTCCAATCTGAACCATTTTGGTTAATGGTTGGGGCACGATAGGGTTTACATTACTATTCCTACTCCAAAGTAAATCATTAAATTAAAGGTAAGGCGTTATACACTGAATATATTGGAATTTATATTTAACACTCATTTATGACAAATATATTATCTTATTATTAAAAATACATATTTTACATAAAACAAGTAAAACACATTAATACAATAAATAACATAAATTATAAATATACATTACTAACATATTATATAATAAAAGGAACACAATTATAAAATAATTAATATAAATTAAAATCAATCAACAACACATATTATTTAAAAACAAACAGTAAAACATAAAACTAAATATTTAGTATACTATAAACAAGGTACCAACATAAAAGCAAACAAAACTATAGTAATAAAAACATACTATTCTGCTCTTTATTGAAAGCAAATAATATAACATAAAACCATCAGAATTAATAATTAAAAAATGAATTTAATTATTATTGCTAATATAAATAATATTAATATACTAATGTATGAAGTTTAGCATCACATCATACACCACAAAACGAAATTTTTAAAATAAAAATTTAATATGCCATTAGTAGTACACACATAATTTTTCAAAACATAAAACATTGCATTATACAACAAAACAATATTTAAATTACTTTTCTATATATTTACATTAATTTCAAAAGGTTTACTAAAATTACATAAACACATTTTATAAAAGATTTCAAATGAATAATCAAAATAAATCCAATTCTGCAATAACATAATCAGATATAACAAAATTATTTACAAAAATGTAATACAACAAATATAAAAAGAATGTATTATCAGTAACTGATTCCATTAAAGCAAACTTAAACCATGTAAACACAGATATAAATTAGTTAATAAAAACAAAACAAAATGAAAACAATCAACCATACGAAACATACTATATAAAAAGCTAAAGAAATACAAAATATATCAATATTTTATAATAAAAAATAGAAAATAATAATGTAACTATAACATGTATTAAAAATAATATAAAACTATATTAAATTGATTAATATATATTAAAATAGTGTAATTACAAAATCAATATTTAAAAATAATCATAAATATAAATTATCATATGGTGTAAAATAAAAATATAAACATTAAACAATTACCGACATTTTTTTTCTTCTTAAAATATTCACATAAAAGCTAAATTAAAATACCCATATTTTAAAAGTCCTCCTTATTAACCCAACATCTTGCTACTGAAACAAATGTTTATAATAAATAAATAAAAACATACAAAAATGGACATAACACAATTAATAAATACAACGCAAAAACCATAGCAAATTAAGTATAACAATGATTTTATATGCAATGTTATTTTTGCTGATGATATTTTTTTACAACAATATTAAAAACAACACTTAAAAAGATATTCTTATGTTAGATGTTTATGTCCATGATATTTTGAACATCACGATATTCTTGGCACAATATGTTTCATTTCACAATATTTTTTTTCCGATATTTTGTCCAGACACCTTTTCCAACCTGAAATTTCTTGTGAATGAGTGCTATAGCAGCATTTGACTAGCTTCTAACATAACTTATTTTGATAGAATCACTGAAAATAGTTTTACTAATTTGGGATTGAAGCATTATAATAGGTTAAAATCTAAATTCAGGATGATCTGATCTAAATGCCTATACATTGGGACTTGTTCATTACTGTTCATAATCGGAACCCCACCGAAACTTTTAAAAAAAACATGTAAATATGGATTTCAAAGAACGGAACCTATTTTCATGCCAAGTGTTTGGTAAACTAAATGTGCCCTAAAGATGTAAATGTATGGTATGGAGACATCAAGTTTTGTAAAATACCTCTAATGGAAGAATTTATGTCACTCTACAGGCCATGTGTGAAGTACATTGTGAAATGTGTAAAGTCCAAGTGACCACGTGAGCCCAGAGCTCCCTTGCAGCCTTTCCTTATACTGTTCTTTTGAAATACACTTACTTTTAATCTCCTTTAATTTGAGATCTAGCAAGGATGTCATGCATAGCCCTAATACTAGCAAGGAAATGGTCACCCCATTCACTATTTTTGTAGTAAAACCAGCAATAACCAGCTATAATTCCGGTGCAGTGCCCCTGAGTTTCAATGCCACAGTGCCTGCTTCACCACTGATAGCTACATGCCTGCTAGTGATTGTTGTTTCATGTTTATCCTTTTTGAATACAATGCTTCGGAGAGGCAGGTAGTCATGCAGTCCGAAAAGAGCAAAGCAGAAAATCTTCCCCCATGTAGCTGTCTTCACTCATTCTCAAGGAGCATACCTAAGGGGGCCCTAATTAGCATCTACAGGTAACCATTGAGCAGGGCCGGCTTTAGTGCTGGTGGCGCCCGGTGTGACTATCATTTTTGTCACCACCCCATGACCTCTTTCTCGGATTCCCTTACTACCCAGCAAAAGTGCCCTTCACCTCTCCATAGCTCTTCTCTCACATACATTTCAAGTGCTGGTGAAGGCTGGCTTTACTAATTCACTCAGCTATTCACATAAAATACAGATCTGTTCTTTGCAGCAGGCATATGAACCCTCTGTGATACTTTATGGTGAGCCAAAACTGCCACTAGACAAAAATCCAATCTCTCTCTCCCTAGCAGAAACATTAATCATAAGAGTATTCTTGACATTTTTATTGCAGCCTGAAAGCTGAAAAGCTGGATACACAAGGCACTCTGCAGGAGTTGCTTTCAAATTGTAAGTAATTGCTAAACACAGTACCCCCCCCCTCTGGGATCAGTGGCCCTCCTCCAGGTCAGTGCTTAGTGCTGCTGCACCAGTCGCACCGCCCTAAAACCAGCCCTGCCATTGAGTATTGAAAGACTGGGTGCTGCGAGATCCAAAGAGAGGGGGGGCCAGAACCACTCCATGAAGACTCTTGTATTGAAGACTTGCAGACGATAAAAGAAAAGTGGTGGCAATATTGTATTTTCTCTCCTATCCAATACACTGGAAAGAATGAAAGGATAAAGTGCTTGAGCTTATGAAAGCATCAAGCTAAAGAGCTGTTGCAATATTTATCATTTTTCAATATGTAGGGGCCGAATACAATGCCGTTGGATACACGTCCGACTGGCATCGTAGCCGAAGCGGAACCCCCCCCCCCGGCTTCCCAGATTACGATCTGATCAAGGTGTTGGTAGCCAGATCCTATATTATTTCCATTGCAGCTTGCGCTGCCGCTTGCAGCACAAGCCGCAATAGAAGAATGAAGAGTTTAAACATCCCTGCACAGTGCGGCAGGCGCCATGAGGTGCCTACCACATGGTGCAGGGATGTTTAGGGGAGCACCACAGGTGCCCCCAGGCCCCACAGCGGAGGGCCTGGGGGGAAAGGGGCACCCCAAGTCACTTTCTGCCTGCCTTTTCATGGCAGGCGGACAGCCATTAAAGGGCAGGCGGAAAGCAAAATTGTAATCCCGACGGTGGAGCCGAGGCTGGCTCCACTGCCATTTGTGGATTACATTTCTGACTGCCGCCCCTACGGGCTCAGTAAAGCAGAGCGGTATTCCCCTGCGGGTTTCCCTCCGCCCGCCAGTATCATAATACTGCAGTCGAATGGAAGCCTATGATGTCAAGCGGAAAGCCTACAACGGGCTTTCCACCCGACATCATAATGGAGGCCCATAGTTATCAATTTCCAATTGGCAGATATGAATCAATACACGGGTAATGTGCTTAACAAATTGTAATTCCAAGCAGAAGCAGGATGAACATGCACATAATGGTGTCAGCAAGGAAGACACAAAGTCATTTTCAAAACAGTACTAATGCATTTTCCAAAGGTTAAGATTATGCTCATGAAATTTCACTCATACCACTTTTTTGCTTTAGAAAGTTCAAAAACATATATATTCAAATTTCCTCAATCAATTTTATTAAATTTGCAGTTAAGGTACACATCCTTTTTTTGTCATAAATCTTTTTATTATTGAAACAAAGAAATAAAGACCATACAGACAAACAAAAAAGATGATAAAATAATGTGCATTACAGTTTCCATCTGAATCATCAATATCAGTGCAGAAGTACAGCTAACATCACAGCGATCCAAGGGATCAACAACGCAGTCACGAGTTGTGGATATTACAGCGTAAGTGACAAATTACTCAGCTTCTTGGTCTATTGAAAATGGATGAGCGTCGCTGAAAGGTGTACATATCATCCCTCTACCCACATTCCATTGACCCCAGATCCTAGTCCATTTTTGTGGGCAGCCTCTTCCCTCGTATATGACTCTTTCCGCTTGCATACACCAGTCCATATCCGCCTCCCAGTCCCTGAACCGTGGTCTTGCCACCCCCTTCTTCGTCCTCGCAATGTTCCGCTTTGCAAACATGCATCCCAGGTCGATCCAGATTCTCTAAGTTCTAGACAAATCGGTGGCCTCCCAGATATTAAGAAGACATAGGCGGGGTGAAACCTCCAGAGCTTTGTGACAAAGAGTACATCACTGATGTAACCTTTCTCCAGTATGTCTGGAGGATTGGGCAATCCCATCACTGATGCAGATCAGGTTGGCCGCACCCTCTAGGGCAGGTCGAGGAGCCCAAAATACCCATTTTGACAAGCACTGAACTGGTGTAATAGGCTCTGTGTAGCAGTTTAAGTTGGATAAATTTAAAACGGGATCGAATCGCCACCTCGCGGGGGGAAGCCAGAGCCTCCTGCCAGTCTTCATCGTTAATGTCCCCAACATCGTCCTCCCATTTTGCACGTGTCCTCCCCAGAGTGTCTGGTGTATTATTCAATATTTTACGATATGTTAATGAAATAGCTTTTTCGTGGAGATAGTCGTCTAACAACCTGTCCTCTAGAGGCAAGGAGACCGGTGGGGTCGTATCTTTGGGTATAGCTTTTTGTAGCGCACTGCGTACTTGGAGGTATCTGAATGTTTCTCCACTATGTAGTTGGTAATCCCGCTGGAGATCACTGAATGGAACCACCCATCCCTCCACCCACAGATCGCCCACCCTCGTAAGTCCAATCAAGTCCCACTTATCGAATCCGTGTTGTAATGATAACATTCCAAGCTTGTGTGAATCAAGCAACGGGTGACCTGTGTAATTTTAGCCTTCCACCCCAAGGCGGTATTTGCAGAGTGCCAGAGAGAAATTGTGGTAGAGGTAGGAGTGTATTTCGGGACCTGCTTCTTCCCACCATAAAGTGCCCTGAGATAATTGCCTGGGTCCATATTATGTCTGTCCATTCTGTATGCGGGATCTATCCCTGGTCGATGCACCCAGTGATTGAGAACTATTAATTGAGAGGCCCAGTAATAACTTTTGATTGCTGGCAGGGCGATCCCACCCTCGTACCAACTTTTAGTAAGTTTAGCCAAGGCTATTCGAGGGGTACCATTATTCCAGAGCAGGGAACGTACCTCAAATTCAATGACATTAAAATATTGAGGAGGGACCAAATAGGGTGTGTTTTGTAAGGCACAAAGGAAACGGGGGAGGGCCATCATCTTATAGAGGGCAGCCCTGCCCAGTAAAGTAAGGGCCAATGTCTTCCAGTGCTACACGTCCGCTTGGAACCGACGCAGAGGAGGAGCCAGGTTGTGATCGTAAAATTCTGTGGGGTTCATCGTAACGTATAGACCCAGGTATACAAACCCCTCTGTGACTATTTTGGCCTTGCAGCCTGTAGGGAGGATCGGGTGTTCACCACTCAGTACGTGGAATAGGGCAAAGATATGTAGGACCCGATGAATAGAAAAGCGAGGCCTGGCCAGGTAGAGCAGAACGTCGTCAGCATAGAGGGATATCTTGTCTGTTCAGTCCGGTGACTAGTTGAGGCCTTTAATGAGGGGATCACCCCTGAACAATATCACCAGGGGCTCCAGCGCCAAGGCAAAAAGAAAGGGGGACAAGGGGCATCCCTGCCTCGTTCCCTTGTGTAATGCGAACGATGCTGATCGCTCCTCATTCACCGTAATCTGGGCCAATGGTTTCCTGTAGAGAAGTCGCACCCAGGATAAAAACCTCTCCCAAAACCGTATCTCTCGAGTGCGGCCACTAAGAAGGGCCATTCGATCATATCGAATGACATCTTGGCATCCAGTGACATAATTACCGAATCTTCTTGGATTGTGGCCGCTCTACCCAGGACCCCATAAAGGCGCCGAAGGTTCAAAGCGGTATTTCTAGTTGGCATAAAGCCGGATTGGTCCGGATGAATCAGTTTAAGGAGAAACGGGGAGAGACGACATGCCAGAATTTTGGCCAGTATTTTAACTTCCGGTCGAGTAGGGAAATAGGCCTATAAGAACTGCATTGCTCAGGGGGCTTACCCTTTTTGTGTATGACGACAATATTGGCCAATCTCTGTGTTTCAGGCAAGACACCCTTGTGTACACTTTCCTCGTACATCCGTATGAGGAATGGGGCAATCGTGGAAGCATTTAACTTATAAAGCTCGATCGGGAGGCCGCTGGGGCCCATCGCTTTTCCGGACTGCAAGGCACCAATCGCCTTGGTCACTTCCTTGATTGTAAAGTTTGAATCCAGGTCTTTAATGTCTTGGGCCTCTAAAACCGGTAGTTTCAGTGTATCTAGTAATTCTTTTGAATTGTTTTGAGTGGAGGTATGAGTGGAGGTATAGACCTGTTCGAAGTGGACCGCAAAAGCCTTCGCAATCCCAGATTTGTCCTGCAATTTCGTGCCATCTTGGCCTACAACCTCCGCCACCCATCTGTTGGCTATTTCGCATTTGTCTAACCAGGCTAATAATTTACTAGCCTTATCTCCAATATCATAAACCCGGTGTTGAGTGGCTCAATTTTGGGCCCTAGCTGCATCTTCAGCAGTGTTTCTATATTCAGTTTGTTTCATGAGTAGTTTGTGTGTAGTGTCTGGAGTGTCCAACGCAACGAGATCATGTTCCAGTAGGGCATTTCACGTTCTAACTCCTCTAACTGCTGCCTCTTTTCCTTCCTATGACCTGCTATTGCTGCCACCCCACTACCGCGGACCACCGCTTTGTACGCTTCCCACAGTGTAACATCTGAAGCCACTGAACCCTCATTCTCGGTGAAATAACTATTGGTGGTCTCCGTGAGTTTAGTTCTGATAGCCAGAACCTTGAGGTACCAAGGGTTAAGAACCATTTCGTGGCATATGGGGGAAGGAGGATCACCCCGATAGTATGTTACCAGCGGGGAATGATCAGAGATGCCCCTGGGAAGAAAGGAGACCCCTCCAAACCTGGGGAGCTGGGTGGCATTACAGAAGATGTAGTCGAGTCGGGACATGCTACCATGGGCCCCAGAGAGGAAAGTGTATTGTCTAGCCATGGGGTTGCATACTCTCCAGACGTCTATCAGGCCCATTGCTTCGAGGAAGTCTGTCAATAGTTTCCCCGTAGCCTCCCCCCTTCTAGGCGGGTGTCGATCCAGGTCGCCATTAAGTGCTGCATTATAATCGCCGCCCAACAGTAGGTCACCTTCAGGCAAGTTTAGTATATGTGAACCAAGGTCAGTTAGTGTCGTGGAATGAAGTCTAGGTGGCACATATAGGGATGTCACATTGAGGGACCTACCGTCCCATTGGCCCGAAACTGTGACAAATCTCCCAAGCGGATCATGCATGACCGTGTGAATCTGGAAGGGGAAGGAGTTACGTACTAGCACACCCACCCCTCTAGACCCTCTCATGTAGCCCAAGTGGGCCACCAGTTTATACCCCCATCTATTAAGTGCACAGTAGGTGGATCCTTGTATATGAGTTTCTTGTAACAGCACCACATCCGGTGTCTGGTGTTTCAGATACTGCAGGACTATCCCCCGTTTAACTCGATCCCCCAGGCCATTTACATTCCAAGAGAGAAGTTTAAAGCGGCCCGTTGGCAAGACCTCATCTTGGTTGTCACCCATGTAAATATTGTGTAGTGGGGCAACCCCCACCGGGTGCCCCAGGGAGGCCCAGCCGAGGGCCAACAGTGCCACCCCCATCCAGTGACCACATTGTAAACTCACTGAGCATGTACCCTAGCAAACGATCTCCAACATTGTTGTCTGTTCTCGATGTACTAAACAAAGTACCACATGCTAGACTGCACCTGAAAAACAAAATCAAAATACAAACATTTCCCTTAGAACATCCCGGATCCCCCCCCCCACCCTGCCTCCCTGCAACGTGGACGTAGAACTGCTTGTGTACCCTGAACCAATAAACTGTGTGAAGGGGAACCCTACACAGCCAGACCTTCTCTAACTCAAGATCCCGGTCTCCCCTTATTCCCAGCTATACGAGCCCGTTAAATAACATGCTGTAACTCAAGGACCCTGACTGTTAAGTATCCTATGACACCTCCATTGATAGTCTCGTGCTTAAACCATAGTAAGTGGAGGAAGGCCGTACGATCCATCCACCGCCAACACACCGTCACTGATTGTAGATAGTTAGTATAGCCCGGTTAAGTTCAAACTTTCACTTAATATAGTAACCCAGTCTACATTGAGGCCGGTTATCACTCAGAGCCCCTCATGCATACGATACCAGTTTGTGGTCAATGGATGGGTGATGGGCCCGCCACGGGGCACGGCTGGAATAGCTGTTTAAACGCCTTCTTCACGGCTGGATCTTTTGTGGCTGCTATCTTGTCGTTGTAAGCGGCTAGGGGAACCAGGCCCCTGAGCGCCGGAGGACCTCCAACCCTCCAGCCAATCCCAGGTGTCCTCCGGGGTCTGAAAAAACCACGACCTTCCCTCCGCCAGCACCCTCAGCTTGGCCGGGAAAAGTATTGCATATTTCAAGTTCTGGGCGTGCAGTGCTCTCTTCACTTCCAGAAAGGATCTACGCATCTTTTGCACCTTCAAAGTGAAGTCCAGAAAGAATGTAATCGTAGAGTTCTCAAACTTGAGCGGTGGGGCGGCGCACGCTGTTTGAAGGATAATGTCTCTGTCGCGGAAATTAAATATTCTCGCCAGGATAGGACGTGGAGGGGCGCCCGGTTCCGGGGGGCCCCCAGGCACCCTATGAGCACGTTCGACTGAAAAATATTGTGACAGGGTCCGGGGCTGTAGGTGTTTCTGAATCAAATCTTCAACAAAGAGGTCTGTGGCTTGCCCCTCCGCCCTCTCTGGAACCCCCAAAATTCGCACGTTGTTCCTGCGCGCTCGCCCCTCGTAGTCTTCCAGCTTCGCTTCTAGGTCTGAAGTCTGGGCCTGGAGCCGTTTTACAGTCAATTCCAGCGATTTCGAGGATTTTTGGAGCGTTGACACAGAATCCTCAGTCGCTTTAACCCTGTCTCCCAGGTTGCGCAGATTGGCACGTATGAGAGTGACCTCGGTAGCCACTGTGTCGACTTTGTGTTCCTGCGCTGAGCGGACCCCCTGAATGGCAGCCATGACATCCACTAGAGTCGGGGCTCCCTCCTCCGCCTGCTTCCCTCCATCTTGTGATGCGACTTTCTCCTCAGTGGCCTCCACTTTGGAATGCGCAAATTTAGCCAGTTTCAACAGATGGGACTGCTTGGTGCCCCTCGCGGTGGCCATGACGGTAGAGTCACCGCCCCAACGGAACTCCCACGGCTCATGGAGTATTGAGGTTGCAGACGTGGGGGTCAGGCGCGGCCCACAGACCAGAGAAAAGCATCGATGTTTATTACCCAGTTCAATAACACCACCTCTGACGCTACCAAAATAAGGGCCACTATATGTTAGTGAAGCATCCAGGCACAGTTCAAATCAGGTCAGCCCCTGGCTCACCGGTAGCTGCTCTATTATACTAGGCCACGGGCAAGAAACAAGGAACTTCCAGAAGCAGGACAATCTCCAAGTTCCCTAGTAGCACCTTTACCAAATGGGGCCTGTATTGTGCTGTTGGTGCCTGCGCCAAACACGGGCTCTCCAGCCCCAGCCGGGCCTACGTGGCGCACACCGCCATCTGTGGGGGAGGGGAGACGGATACTGCTCCCAAATCCGGCCTCCGCGGGGGAGGAAATGTGGTGGGGGCCTCAAGGACACAGCGCCACGGAGCTATGATGGAGGGGAGGGGAAACTTCCACTCACCCCCGGCCGTGGAGCGCCGAATCGCGGTCACAGCGTTTGAGGTCCTCCGAGGCCCACCACGTAGATCGGAGCTCCTCCGGATGCGCAGGCTGCTTGACAGGTCGCACAGACCCCCCCGGGGCAACCGCAGGGCTCCAGCGAGGTCAGTGCAGGAAGGGTGGCAGTCAGGGCACGGTGAAGGTGCGCAAAGCCAGTCAGGGAGGACGCGCACCGGGGCCCCCAGCTCCTACCTCCCAGCTCGAGTCGGCACAGGGCGTTGCTTCGTGTCGGCGTCGCCGGGGTCCCCTCCTACTCCCCGCTCGTCCCGAGGCTCGTAGCGATATCTCGTCGCAGCGGTGTCAGAATCACTCCGTTTTTGGATCGGAGACTCAGCATATGTCTGGAAACTCGGGGCAGGCTTGAAGCTTGGGCAAATACGGATATTTTAACGGATGTGGGGGAATTCAGAGGGTTAGTGATCGGAGCTCTAGTCCTTAGCGGCAATCTTGGGTCCCGGCCGGCCACGCCCCCTCGAAGGTACACATCCTTGATCTAGGGAAAATATTTTTGAATCCTCACATAAACATTGTATCTGGTACATATATATGCTAATTGAAGCCTTAAAAACAGGCATACAAACTGGTCACCATTCAGCTGTATAAAAACGAATGCCACTCTGTACGGCTAATACTGTAGGATATCTAGGACCACAATATCAGTTTGTAAGATAAACTTTTTCAAAGTGTTATTAAAATCTCTCCACTGGCTTCCAATAGAAGCCAGAATCAAATTCAAAGTGCTATGCACTGTCCATAAACCCTGCTAGGACAAAAGAGAAGAAGTTATATTATTTAGAGGCAGATTTATCAAATTGTCACACAACACAGCAAGACAACTTTCTGTGCTATGCTGCGGGATGGAGGGAGAGCAGGAATGCACCATATCTAATAAGATATGGCACACTCCTACTCTCTCCCTGCGCTTGCGCACCGAGTGCTGCCTAGCACCAGCGCAGGCGCCCTTACACCCTTGCACCATGGTGCAAGGGTGCCTACATTACAGGCAGGATTGATGTTGTGCAGGAAGGGTTGCCAATCCTTACAGGCATGTTGCTCTTTCTACGTGTGCTGCACAATGCAGCACACGTAGAAAGATGAAACAAGGAGATATTAAGATATTTCCCTTTGTTATGTCTCTGCTGGGAAGGAGTGCCATTTTGATGCAATTCTAGGTTTGCATCAAAATCCATGGGTGGTTGCATGGGAATGCCCATGCTCCTCCCATGGAATGCTTTCCCAATGCAGAATAATGCAAGGCAACGATTTGCACTAACTTGCGTTACTCTGGATTTACTAAGCCATTCGTAGCCACGAAAGGTGAGTTTGAGTAAATCTCAAGCCCTTGCTTTGCCTTGCATCACACTGGGTGACACAAAGGCAATGTAAGAGCTTTGCAAATCTATCCCTTAGAGTTTGTGATTTAGCATCATCTGAAACTCTTAGCAGGTGTTGTTGCCTAAGAACCTATTTTTAGGGCTCTGCCTTCTTGCCTACGCATTTGCAGTTACACTTATAATGAGTTACATTTCTTTAGACATTTCTGTGTCTTTATATTCATATTCAATTTGCACTTTAGTTGAATTTTATTTTTAAAGTACTGCTTTACTTCTTTATCATAGAGGCTTTAATATAGTCTGGTATTTATTTGATACCTTTAATTACCCTATTAGGCAACAGTGACTATAAGTTAAGTGATGTCTTCAGAATGGCCATTTTTAGGCACGGAGGACCAGCTTCACATATCGGAATCTATTTTGCAGTGCTTGATCACTGAGGGTTCCATTCGCTACCGGAAGCAGAACCAGAACCTCCTAGTATTTTAAGTGGAAGTATCTTGTCTTGAGAAAGTTTAGATGTATTTCGCTCCTGCAACAAAACCTGGAACACAATAGTGCCATAAAGATTCTGGATGCTGACCCCAAAAATACTGAAACACGTCTGGGTTGCTCATGTTTCCATTCAGGAGGGACATGATCTGGCAGTTGGGTCTGGATTGCTTCCATAGGTGTTGGTCAAAGACAGATTTACATGGGACTGCTCGCTCTCAGGAGTAGCACAGTGGTCAAAGTGGCCCAGACTAATTAACAGAGGCTGAAAATAATTCAGTTAATCCACACCCCGTTTTTTGGGTTTTCCCACTGTGACCCTCTAAGTGTGACTGGTATGCCTAGATGATGGTCCACTATCTCACTATGCCAAAGAACCTGTGCTGCACTCACTGATGAGGTCCAACCAGGCAGCAAGTGTCCTTGTGTTAACCTTCATAGGGCCTGGACTGGAACGCGAGCCAGAGTAATTGCCTGTGGTTGAGACTACTTTAACCATTACAGCCACTGCTTTTTTCTCATTGCATGGTGAGTGCATCATATCTCCACAAGCTTATGGAAGCAATAAGGTGCATGTGCCAACAGTAAAATCAGGCTTATTTTCTCACAAAGTCAAAATTAATTAATGGGCATTGCCGAGCTGCTTAGGTGTGCTGACGTCCTCCCAGTGCCTTCCATCCCAAAGCAATGCACATATTCAAGGAGAAATGTGAAATTTACTCTCATTCATTACAGTCTTAAATGTTAGGGAACAGTAGCAAAATCATAGATAAAAGAACCAGTTTACACGTTTTGAGGACTTTTACATAAACATGTTACAATAGTACACCAGGTCGCTATAGACTACAAGTAAAAAGGAGAAATCCCTTGGTGAAAAAAAAATATACTATAACTGGGTCTCTAAATTTCCCAGTACAAAGGATTTTTATTGCCCATATATTAGAAAGATACTGAGTTAAGGTTATTCCTACACAACTGTAGATTGTATTAAAAATATTGTTTTATTTAAAATTTATCACTCAATGTATACAAAAAACAATTATAAAAGCTCATTACACTCAAAATAGCATCAATTTCATATACCAATAAAAACCTGTGTTACAAACATTCAAATAACAACACAAACTGATAAAAGCAACACAAATGTTAGACACACATAAAAATCATTACAGGGATTATAGTCACTAAAATAGGCCAACACACACGTAACGGAGAGACAAATATAGACAATACAATTTGTCATTTACAAACACATCCAGTCGAAATAATTCAAATACAGATCCTAGATAAAATTTCTACTCTTTATCTATAGGATAAGCTGTTTCCACGGATTGTGTTGAATGGAGCGTCGACGCGTTTCGATGGTTCTAACAATTTCCCATCTTTTTCAAGACAAACAATTGGTCTCTCTTGGCTGGCACTGTATGGTTGCCTTTAAACTCAATCCTGTAGGCAGATATTAATTATATTAATATTTTATATAATTAAAAAGCTACATTTTAAAAGAAAGGCTAACTGGTTATAATACCATGATTTCATATTCATTATTTTTCAAATATATCAGTTTCAGTACCCACTACATTGAGTATTTAGACAAAATATATTCAGTATTTCTACAATTACAGAAACATGAAATACATATTTTATCCAACATTTTACATCATGCCTATTTGATCTATCAGATAGACCCATTCCGGTATATGCCTATGATACCATCTACCATCCTTGTACATCCCACCATCTTAATAAAAAAAGGGGGAGGCCTAACCCATATAAATCCAGTGTAAGAACTGGTTATACAAACAACCTGGAGGTGTTATACCTTATTTCATTTTCCTGCCAACTCCATATATATTGATTGGTTGGTCATATTAGGATACTCTGGTCCTGGGAACCTATAAAATATATATCCGAAATTAATACTACAAGAGTTGCTAATTATTGTAACACACTAGATTGATGAGCACCTTATATACACAAAGTCCTATTCTCACCTTGTAAAGTTAGTGATGGGATCTTTATTGTAATTTCTAGGCAGAACGTTATTTATAGTTATTTCACTGAAAGTGTTGCATTAAAATCAATAATTTTCAATCTAGGGAAAAAACATAAAATTAGTTTTCTATTTAGTAGAATGTGCAATACTATTGTTTTAATTTAGGTCCCCTAACATACCTGGGAGAGAGTCCTCACTCCCTCACTTCTTAATTAACCGGCGTACTCCTCACTCAAAGAGGGATTTATTTACTGTCTTTTACAGTCTCTCAATACAGCTATCTGAAAAGACAGAAAGGGAAAAATGCCATAGCTGCTGGAGTAATTGCAAAGATTTTAGATATTAATTTAAAACGGGGTGACTTTTGTTTTAAAGCATCCCTCTAGCATAATCTCCCCTGAATTACCTTAAAATTGATGTAGAGAGCCTGCAAACACGTCCTTCCGCCGTGGGTCATCCAAATGAAATGCCCTTCGCGTTCACGTTTAAATACCTAAATCGGAAGCACGCGATTGGCTCATTGATAAATTTAAACCAGCTGTAGGCTGAAAGCTTCTCACTACAGGCCCGCTAGTTCTGCCCTAGTTGACCTGGAAGTCCACCCAAAAGGGTCATGGCACCATACTTACTCTGCCTGCCTTAACCCGGAAAAGCTTAAATTTCAACATAGGGAATGCCGTTTTCTGCCTCTAATACCCCGGAAGTTGAACGCCCCAGCTACACCAATACTCATGTCTCAAAAAATAAAAAAAAATAATAATTATACGTATTGTTTGCACAGGGATAATGGTATTAGATTAAAGATTACTCATCAATCCCTCTAGACTCACATTTATTATGTTGTATTAACCCTTCCTAGTCCTGCTGAACGCCGCAGAGTTTCCTAATAGAGAAAACAACGAAAGAATCTATGATACTAACTTGTGTTCCAAAAGCCGAACGCGCAGTTCTCTGCTTGTCTCCCCTACATATCCCAAACCACATGGGCAGACAAGCAGGTAAACCACGTTTTTGCTTCGGCAATTATTCAGCGATTTAGCCACCAACAATTTGCCGTTAAAGTTAAACTTTTTCATTTCAATACAATTGGGACAGATGGAACAGGTACCACACTTATAGGGGCACATGCATCAAAGGTTTTTGCGATCGCAAACGGTGCGATTCGCAAAAATCGGCCGTTTGCGATCGCAAATTGGCCTTTGGAGATGCATGAAAGTGTTTCCTATGCGCAATTTAAGAATTCGCAATTATTTGCGAATTCCTAAATTGCGATTGCATTTAAGGAATCGCAATTTGCGATTCCTTAAATGCAATGCTAGAAGCACTTTCAAAAAGCGATTTCGCTATTTGGGACCGCAAATTACAGACAAATCAAACTTGTCTGTAATTTGCAGAAACTCTGAAAAATGCATGCAATCTCCAATTCATTCCTATGGGCCTGTAGGCCCATAGGAATGAATGGGACGGCATTCCTTAATTGCGAGTCGCAATTTGCGAGTCGCAATTAAGGAATGTTTAGGAATCGCTATTTTTATAGCGATTCCTACATGCATAGGCTTTTGCGATTCCTTAATTGCGATTCCTTAATAATCGCAATTAAGGAATCGCAAAAGCCTACCTTGATGCATGTGCCCCTAAGTTCCCTACCGCTTTCTGGTTATGCAGATTAGTTTGATTCTCACTGTCAGCACTGAGAACCAGGAAAGAGAACGCCCCGCTGACAGACCATTTTTTAGTTAAGAACCATAAATGTAACGAGTTCAGCTGGTTCATACTAGAGAAAGTGAGCATCAGTAGGAGAGGAGGTAATTTGGACGCCATTAGAAAATCGAGGGAACAATGGTTTATGTGTTATTTAAATACCATTGACAAAGGATTAAACTCCCGAGAAGACTGGATGAAGCTGATTGCCAACCAGTAGGTAGTAATATTAAAAATGAGCCGGTGTAGTTGTTTGGAAGGTTTTAGTATGTATTTAAAATTATAGGCAAAGAAACTGAATCGTAATCGAGAGAAAGGTAGATTCCAAACATTTAACTGATATAGATAGGATTTTAATTAGTATCATAGATTCTTTCGTTGTTTTCTCTATTAGGAAACTCTGCGGCGTTCAGCAGGACTAGGAAGGGTTAATACAACATAATAAATGTGAGTCTAGAGGGATTGATGAGTAATCTTTAATCTAATACCATTATCCCTGTGCAAACAATACGTATAATTTTGTTTTTTTGTTTTTTTTGAGACATGAGTATTGGTGTAGCTGGGGCGTTCAACTTCCGGGGTATTAGAGGCAGAAAACGGCATTCCCTATGTTGAAATTTAAGCTTTTCGGGTTAAGGCAGGCAGAGTAAGTATGGTGCCATGACCCTTTTTGGGTGGACTTCCAGGTCAACTAGGGCAGAACTAGCGGGCCTGTAGTGAGAAGCTTTCAGCCTACAGCTGGTTTAAATTTATCAATGAGCCAATCGTGTGCTTCCGATTTAGGTATTTAAACGTGAACGCGAAGGGCATTTCATTTGGATGACCCACGGCGGAAGGATGTGTTTGCAGGCTCTCTACATCAATTTTAAAGTAATTCAGGGGGAGATTATGCTAGAGGGATGCTTTAAAACAAAAGTCACCCCGTTTTAAATTAATATCTAAAATCTTTGCAATTACTCCAGCAGCTATGGCATTTTTCCCTTTCTGTCTTTTTCAGATAGCTGTATTGAGAGACTGTAAAAGACAGTAAATAAATCCTCTTTGAGTGAGGAGTACGCCGGTTAATTAAGAAGTGAGGGAGTGAGGACTCTCTCCCAGGTATGTTAGGGGACCTAAATTAAAACAATAGTATTGCACATTCTACTAAATAGAAAACTAATTTTATGTTTTTTCCTAGATTGAAAATTATTGATTTTAATGCAACACTTTCAGTGAAATAACTATAAATAACGTTCTGCCTAGAAATTACAATAAAGATCCCATCACTAACTTTACAAGGTGAGAATAGGACTTTGTGTATATAAGGTGCTCATCAATCTAGTGTGTTACAATAATTAGCAACTCTTGTAGTATTAATTTCGGATATATATTTTATAGGTTCCCAGGACCAGAGTATCCTAATATGACCAACCAATCAATATATATGGAGTTGGCAGGAAAATGAAATAAGGTATAACACCTCCAGGTTGTTTGTATAACCAGTTCTTACACTGGATTTATATGGGTCAGGCCTCCCCCCTTTTTTCATTAAGATGGTGGGATGTACAAGGATGGTAGATGGTATCATAGGCATATACCGGAATGGGTCTATCTGATAGATCAAATAGGCATGATATAAAATGTTGGATAAAATATGTATTTCATGTTTCTGTAATTGTAGAAATACTGAATATATTTTGTCTAAATACTCAATGTAGTGGGTACTGAAACTGATATATTTGAAAAATAATGAATATGAAATCATGGTATTATAACCAGTTAGCCTTTCTTTTAAAATGTAGCTTTTTAATTATATAAAATATTAATATAATTAATATCTGCCTACAGGATTGAGTTTAAAGGCAACCATACAGTGCCAGCCAAGAGAGACCAATTGTTTGTCTTGAAAAAGATGGGAAATTGTTAGAACCATGGAAACGCGTCGACGCTCCATTCAACACAATCCGTGGAAACAGCTTATCCTATAGATAAAGAGTAGAAATTTTATCTAGGATCTGTATTTGAATTATTTCGACTGGATGTGTTTGTAAATGACAAATTTTATTGTCTATATTTGTCTCTCCGTTACGTGTGTGTTGGCCTATTTTAGTGACCATAATCCCTGTAATGATTTTTATGTGTGTCTAACATTTGTGTTGCTTTTATCAGTTTGTGTTGTTATTTGAATGTTTGTAACACAGGTTTTTATTGGTATATGAAATTGATGCTATTTTGAGTGTAATGAGCTTTTATAATTGTTTTTTGTATACATTGAGTGATAAATTTTAAATAAAACAATATTTTTAATACAATCTACAGTTGTGTAGGAATAACCTTAACTCAGTATCTTTCTAATATATGGGCAATAAAAATCCTTTGTACTGGGAAATTTAGAGACCCAGTTATAGTATATTTTTTTTTCACCAAGGGATTTCTCCTTTTTACTTGTCAATAGTACCCTATTCCCCTGGTTTGAACAAAGGGGTCCCTCTTTTTCTTATTGTCGCTATAGACTACAACCAACACCGATACTAAAAGATTGCCAAATCATCAAAATACTGAAAACAACATGTGGAGTAGAAAAAAATGACATGCAATTGTGTATTGCAGGCTAGCTACAGATGGGCAAGGATGAACGTGTAAGGGATGGCTCAAATAAAAGAATCACCAGACATGTTCAAAATGCGCAGAGTAAAACACTTGCCAGAAAACACATTTGAGTCGTTTGTCCACCAGGGCAGGTTGTGACATGATGCTATATCCCCAACCTGCACCATTCAGCCAAAGCAGTAGCCCCTGAGAGTCAGTGGGCCTGATTTAGAGTTTGTGAATGGCTACTCCATCACAAACATGCTGGATATCCCATCCATCGTATTACAAGTGCTGTAGGTTATAATACACTTGTGATATGGCAGACAGGTCATCCGTCACTTTTGTGAAGGAGTAACCTGTCCAGCATTCTAATTCAGGTCCTATTTCACCATTAATAATGTAATTGACTTTCTTCTTATTCAGTATGAATGCCCACCAAGTGAACAATGTGGTCACAACTATTCACTGTAATCACTATCAGCTATTAAAGCATCCGCACGTGATTCCCTAATTCTCCTCACCCCTTTATCTCAGCAAAAGAAATTGCAGAGTAGACGTGAATTTTGAAGAAGTTGTAAAAGTACAGCTGCAGCACCTGGAAACCACAACTGCCACACACTCATGCAGTTCAGCATCAAACACTCCCAGCAATGCCCGCTCACAATATCCTGATCAACGAATATCAACACTGTCTGTCGTACACAGCAAGTCAATTTTGAATCAGTATGAACCAACACTGCTCAACTGCCACACCATAAGATTACACACAAGAAGCCAAAACACCTCTGCAAACATCTACTTAGTACAGCTCCAAAACCGATGTTGTCAAACCCCTAATTCATTGCAGAATTTGTTTGGTAAATGTAGCTTCAAGTTCAAAACAGAGCATCCACCGACGGCTAATATCGTGAGAAATGGATACTGCAAAAACCTATGAACTCAGGGGCAGATTTACAAGCCCCTTGCGCCACTTTTGCGTCACTTTTAACATGGGAAAAGTGATGCAAAAGTCGCGCAAGGGACCTGTAAATCTGCCCCACAGGCTGAAAGACAAGTGTATACTTGTGACACAAAATGGATCAGATGCTGGTACCCAACAAGGCTTTTCTGGAGAAATAAAACTAAGGTGGTTATAAAGACCCACAGACAAAGGATTACACAGCAAAAGCTTGGACAAATATGCTCGACTGAAACCATGGCCGGCTTTAGGACAGTGTGACTGGTGAGGCCGCACTGGGCGCTGACCTGGAGGGGGCGCTAACCTCAGTTGGGGGGGGGGCACTGTGTTTAGCAATAACTTATGATTGAAGAGATGAGGGGCACTTTTGCCCCGTGGTAATGAGGGAATCCGAGGAGTCAGTCATGGGGTGTGGGGGCGCCAAATATTATTGTTGCACTGGGCGCCACCATGACTGAAACGATTCAGAACGCTTAGCCCATATGTAATTCTCTTGTTGCATGTAGTCCATAGGATCCACGCCACGGAGATCTGCATGAGAACAACTCTACTTCATAAGACATGCATTGTACATAAGATGATTATCCACTGATGAAGGATATGATTACCTGAAATGCATTGGGAATTCAAAGCATTTTGTAAGAAATTTTGATTGGAAACACATTTCCTGTTGACTCCTCCTAGTGATTGTTTGAATGTCATGTGAAGATAACAGGCATCACAAATTTAATATCAACATCTAAAATAATAATCAAAATAAATAAAATACACCCATTGTGCAATTTTGGATTTTGGGGATTATTGTGGATCAGCTTCTGCTGAGATACAGCTGTACACCCTGACTTATGGTTGTTTGGATTGACAATCACAAACAGAGAGTGTATGCCCATTAGCCCGCTGAATAAGGGTTATTGGTAGCCAGAACAGATCACAGGAAGTGTGTTCAGACAACTCTCCATTCAATACTACAATTCCCTTGCCACTTCATAACAATGCAGAAACAGAAGCAACACCCATTAGTGAAATAATGTGCCACAATCTCTGAAACCAATCACATAGAAGGAGGGTTATTGCTCAACTCAAACACTTAAATTCAGCAACTGGGTAGGTGGGCCAAGACCAGAACAAGCCAACGGTCTTCAAGATGCACAGCCACAGGGCAAATTTTAATGGCTAGTGAGTTCACACATGAACAGACCCAAAGAATTGACATATTAATAACAGTAGCTAAAGGTGAGCTGAAAGTTTGAGCATGATTACAAATGGGATGGATTTTCCCCACACCCACAGTTACCTTTGCCAGGTTTTCAATACTTCAGTGGCATTTCAACTGCCAACCCACCACCCTGAACCCCAATGACTTCTACCAACCAGCGAACATAAGCCAAAATATTACCACCTGGTCTCCGCTCAACGTCCTGACCACCTCAGCCATTATGTCTTCCATCCACTCCGGAGCACCCACCGACCCCTACCCCCCCACCTCTACAACCTCGCAACAAACCCAATCAGCATACAACTCACCAGCATCCTCAACACCTCCATCTCTGTAGCAACCTTCCCGGACAGGTGGAAACACGCAGACATCAGACCCCTCCTAAAGAAAGTCTCCACTGACCCCAGTGATCTAAAAAATTATCGTCCGACCTCCCAACTCTCCTACCCGGCCAAAGTACTCGAGAAAGCCATCAACCAGCAGCTCACCAAACTTTTGGAACAAAACCACCTACTAAATGCCTCACAATCAGGATTCCGTGCCAACCACAGCACTGTGACTGCATTGATTGCTGACACAGACATCAGAACACTCCTCAACCCCAGAGAAACTGTGTCCCTGATCCTCATCAACCTCTCTACGGCGTTCGACACCATTTCCTAAAGTACCCTCATCAGCAGACTCTACAACATAGGTATACAGCAAGACACCCTCAAGTGGATTGTCTTCCTCCTTACAGGACGTGCACAGAGTATCCGACTGCCTCCCTTCACCTCCGCCCCAAACACATCATATGCGGCGTACCACAAGGATCGTCCCTCAGCCTCACCCTGTTCAACATCAACATGACCCCCTCTCGCAGATGTTGTCAGATCACACGGACTCAACATAATTTCCTAAGCAGACAACACTCAACTAATCCTCTCACTCACCGACGAAACCTCCAACGCCAAAACAAACTTCTGCAATGCCATGACCAACATAGCCAAATGGATGAGTGACAACTGCCTCCAACTCAACTCCGACAAAATTAAAGCACTGATCTTCAGGAAGATCACCTCCACATGGGACCACAGATGGTGGCCTGCAGAACTCGTACCTACACCCACACAGACTGACCATGCAAGCAACCTTGGCATCATCCTTGACAGCCAACTGACCATGAAAAGACAAGTCAATGTAGTCTCCTCCTCCTGCTTCTACACACTTTGCATGCTCCACAGAATCTTCAGATGGATCCCAACTAACACCAGAAAGACCGTCACGCAGACCATCATTATCAGCTGCCTTGACTACGGCTACACCCTCTACGCCGGTATCTCCATCCAGCTTCTCAAAACACTCCAGACCATACAGAACTCTGCAGCCAGACTCATCCTGAACCTCCCCAAATGCACCCACATTGCCCCCCACCTGAGAGACCTCCACTGCCTCCCAATCCAGAAGAGAGGCCAGTTTAAGATCTTCACACATGCCTACAAAGCCCTCCGTGACCTAGGACCTGCCTACATCAACCATCGACTGAACTTCCACCAACCCTCTAGACACCTGCGCTGCTCTTCACTCGCCCTGCACACAGACCCCGCATCAGTCACAGCCGCAGCGGTGGCCGCTCCTTCTCCTACATCTCTGCCAAGACCTGGAACAACCTTCCCCTCCAGCTCCGTACAGCCCCCTCGCTGGCAGACTTCAGAAAGAGCCTCAAGACCTGGCTCTTAGGCAGAGACACATCGCCCAGATACTCCTAGGGGTGACAGTCTTGCGCATTACAAATGCTGATTGATTGATTGATTGATTGATTGATTTTTGATCCCACCTATTATGAGTTGGACCTTGAGGGTCCACTAAGAAATGTGGAATAATCAGGGAAATTGGTAATTCTGGGTTCTGATCCCCCTATAATTTTTTGTTTTACCCCTGACTTCCACTCAAGTATTTTAACTTTTTTCAGTAGCCGAAACTGCTGTTAATGGCCCCATCAGAATTAGGAGGCCACTCTTAATGAGGCCCTTAGCAAGTAAAGGTAATTGTTGAGGTGAGTGGGAACAAGATGGGTGCTATGGTATTGCACATATATGCACATACATATGCAGACCGTCTCAAAGTCTGGCTGATATGTCTGTTTGAAGATAGCTGAGATAACAGATTCTATAAAACTTGTGGGAGACGCCATTTTGGTCATGTTCTGTCAGTTTTTAAGGTTAAAATTCCCCCTTCATTAACATATGCTGCTGAGGTATTGGATATGAACCATTGGCTTTCCTTTGATAAGGCCAAAGGCCGAATCCTGCGCCAAATCTGTAATCTAAACTCTCTGGCTGCCCCACATGTTTTACGACTTGAATTTGGTTTAGTATCCTCATATATTTGATCCTTGGCAGCGGTTCTGAGGTGGGGTAACTCCCTCTGTTGGGGGGATGAGGGTACTCTTAGGGCTGCCTTGAGAATAGAAATTTTCGATAAATTGAAAGAACAATCAGCATTCTTTAGGTCCTTTGCACAAGCAAATGATTCTTTTGGGCTCAGCTTGAACACTGACTCCCCCATGCCAAAGTCTGTATTGAAGCTGTTTATAAAGAAGGCCGTAACTTCTATCAGTCTGGCTAGAGACCTTGCTTTAAGTCAGTCTAAGTCCTGTAATGAGGTGGTCTGTGGGAGCGCTTTGGGGAATAAACCACAGCTTTATTTAACTTGGAATCTACCTCAGGGGATTAGAAGGCTGATACTCCTATTGAGAATCAACTTGTTGCCCCTAAGAGAAGTTACCGGTATTTGGGATAAAATACCAAGAGAGGAGAGAATTTGTGATATGTGTTATTTACAAATTCAAGATTTTAATCATGTGCTATTTGTGTGCACAAAGTTACAAAGGGCCAGGCACATGTTTTTAAGATCATTATTTATCAAATGTAATATCCATTCTGCCCAGGAGGCCCGTTCATTTGTTTTGTCCCCACTAAATGAAATGGTTTGCTATAGGATATATCAATTTTTTTAAACATTTCTGGCTATTTATTAGGTAATTTTTTTATTTATTCTGTATGTCACAACACTTGATGGTTGGATATTTGATTGTATACATGTTTTAATATTTCTCTTCTTGTTCTATAGGAATGTTTTAATTTATGTATCTAATCATTTATCTCCTTTCGCAGACCACACAGTATGTTTGATAAAAGACTTTTAGGAGGAAGCAATGTATAAAGGAAGAATTTTGTATTGTATGTAAATTATCTCTCGTTTAATTTGTCTGTGTATTTTTGTGGACCTCCGTAGGAGTTCCATATCAAAATAAATTAATTGTTGTAAGATAGCTGAAACAAAGGGATCATAGACTTGAATCCATATACATAACTTTTAGTGGACTACCACGTGTTCTTACTATAAAGAACATGAAGACAACCACATGTTCTTACCATAAATGGTTCTTTTTGCCTAAAACCTGATGACACACATGGTATATCTGCAAAGATTGAGCAAGGAAATATTGTGACATGTATGTCTTTTCACTTGCAAAATGGGACAGAATGGGGGCTAAACCAGCTTTACTTATGTACAATTTACAAAACATGCATCCTGTCCTCACTGTGTCTCCTCCCAATTTATGTACCACAGACAAACTTCAGAAATGTGTACAGCCGTGTCTGTCCGTCAACCTATCATGGGACCTGAGAACTGTAAATGAGGAACATATATACCACTTTGTGTTTGTTTGTTTGCATTCATATAAGGGAGCTATTGGGATCTAGTGTTAAAGGACATCGATCTAATGGGATGTATGTGTTTTAAATGCAGCCAGACTACATTACCACGTAATGTTGTAAAGGTGCTATCACATGCAAGTACCAACAAAGCTTTAAAAGATATTTATACATGTTAAAGTGCATATGAACTGTAAGATATGGAGTCCTCTTTGAATGGCATTCTTGTCTTGTTTTTGTAAATAAGAACAGAAAGATTTACATTTAGTGAATAATGCACAAGTGAGAGTTAACGAAGGTGGATTTAAAGGTCCTGCCTGAGTGTGCCAATTTGCTCGATTCTTGGGGGATAATTAGAGGATATCACTAGGCTCTTCTGAGTCCGAGACATTGGGCAGATGGATTAGATAGCGGGTTTAGTGATAATTAAAAAACACTCCCTACATGTAGATGTACTTATGGCCTACGTATGCTCAATTAGAAAGTCTCTGGATTTCGAAAGTTGATTTTATGATGTATGGATTCTGTTAATACAAGTTCTTTAGCTGATGAGTGTCTTCTTAAGTGCCAATTTGTTTTGCAAATGAAAAAGAGATTTAGGCCTACCTGTATCCTACCATTTTCCTGCTACTGTATCTACATGTTCTACATGATCTTACCAAATCCTTGTCTAAGAGCCCTGTCCCTCCATATCTGGCATCCACTTTCCTTCTTTCCCCATCAATGTTTTATTTTCTAGCCTGCTAGTCTCCTCAGTCAAGATACTTGTCTCATTTGTATAGTATGTTATTGTATTGTGCTGTGTTTATATAGTTCAATCCAAATCCCTTTTGAGGCCTAAAGCTATTTGTTGGTGGTCCAACATGATTATTCATATATATTGATTGATAGATTGATAGACCTACGGAAGCAGTGCTTGATAGTCCTGGGGAAGTAGTAAAGCTTTCTGATTTGTTTTTCTTTTCCTGGGCACATTTCAGAGTTGCATGGTTGAAAGATGTTGATTGTAATTTGGCCTGTATGGAACTTTTTGGGGGAAGTGCATGATGTTTGAATAGGCTGATGGAAGCATGTCACATCTGATACTGCTGCCCTTACTTACCAACTTTAGGGTGGACAGTATCTAGACTGGATCCCCGTTAATGTGCATATGTTGGGTACATTAGCTTATGCCACTTAGTAGCTTTAAAGGCCTATATGGAGGCACCAATAGCCACTAAGGGACCACTATTTGGAGTCCACCCAGATGTGACAAAGGAGCAGATTACTGGAGGCACTTTTAAGCAACCAAGGGAGTACTATATGGAATCAGCCCAAGAGAGACAGAGGATCAGCTCATTAGAAGATTTTTAAGTCTGCAGGGTATAAGAGTAAGATTAACCAGAGTTGACAGAGCACCCTTCACCATTTGGAGGCGACCAACTATTTTGAAACACTGGTAAGCCACTAAGGGAGAGCGGTATGGTGTCAACAAAAGGGTAACAGATGATCAATCCACTAGAGGAGCTGTTAAACTACTAAGTAATGCTGTATGGAGTCCACCCAAGAGTGACAAAAGATCATCTGAAATTAGATGCCTCTTAATCCACCAAGGGAAAGCAATATGGAATTTGCTTAGGAGTGCAAAAGGGTCCATCATTTGATATGCTGTTAAGTCAGCCAGGAAAGTACTAAACAAAATCCACCCAGGAGCGACAGATGACTAGAACACTGAAGGTGCTGTTAATCCACCAAAGGAGTGCTCCATTAAGTCTACCCAGGAACAAGGGACCAGCCAATTGGATGAACTGTTAAGCCAGCCTGATATTATAAGAAGTGCGCCAAGAGTCATCAAAAGGCCCAAATTGAAGGTTCTGTTAAACCAATGAGGAAGTACTATATGGAGCCTGCTCAGGGGCAACACAGCAACCAACTTACAGTAGGCATTGTTGCACTACAAAGAGTTGCGATGTGGAGTCTGCCCAGGATCAACAGAAGGACTACCCTGTAGGAGGCATTGTTCAACCACCAAGGAAGTACCGTTTGGAGACAACTAATCTAATGGCAGGGGGACCAACCCACAGTTGACACTGTTAAACCACACAGGGACTACTGCCTGGAGGAATCTTAGCAGTGACACAGGAACCAACCCACAGAAGGCACTATTAAATGCCCGTACATGCCCTAACAGGCCAAAACAAAACAGAGGCAACAGAGAGGCACCAATAGCGCTTTCATCCTTCATCAAAAATCTTGGACTGAACGCCCTGGTCAGAGAACTTAAGCCAATAAGCCAGCCAACAATGGTCTACAGGAGTCATATGATTGGGCCGATAGCCAGCGGGCAAGCTGGAACTTAAACATCAACCAATGCTGTCTTCAAATCATGGTTGAGGTGAATTTGGTTCTTGTGTGCGGACAGTGGAATAACTTGTTGAAGTGTATGTTCTGTGACGCACATACACCCTTTGAAAAATATTAGGATAGGAGATCAGTCTGTGGGTTTTCAAATGCTGATGGGAGCTATGACTGCATGTATGCCTGAACTGTTCATTTGACTTTGAGATCAAATAATATAATGCACAGTATGCTCTCATTTCTTCATAACTTTTTCAATTGTTAGACAGCTGCTAATTTTAGGATAGGGATAGGATGAAGAAAGAAATATAGAGTTTTGTAGTGGGATCATCATATGGTGGTGGATATTATATTATGTGACTTGGGTCCAGATGTACGAAATACTTTGCATTTCCTAAATAGAGACTCCTTAGAAATCACTATTTAGGGAATGCAAAATTGTATGTATGAAAGTTCCGATTTCCTAATAGCGATTCCTACAGAGTAGGAATCGCTATTAGAAAATCGCAGTTGGGAAATCCCATGCCATTCGTACCAATGGGCCAGTTTTGCATTTCCAAAATAGCGATTTCCTATTAGAAAAATCTCTATTTTGGAAATTCTAAACCAAGGCTGGCTATAGGCATAAGGCCTCCCGTACTGCACCCCCAAAATAGTGGTGCACATGTAGAGCATACATATGCCCTAGGGGAATGTGTTCGCTCTATTGCACTTTAAAAAAAGCATCTTTGGGTGCTTTTTTTAAAAATTGCACATGGTTACCATCGACTTTGAGTCAATGGTATTTGCATTTCTTAAATGCTCATTTTGCATTTAGGAAATTCTTTGTACATGTGCTAAGAAATCGCAAATAGGAAATCCCTATTTGTGATTTCCTGTAGGAAATCACAAAACGCGATTTCAACTGGGCAGAAATCGCATTTTGCAATTCTGTAAAGGCCTTTGTACATAGGAAAAGGCTGTTTTGCATTTTTAATGGCCCAAAATTGCGATTCAGTCCGTTAAGAAATGCAAAAGGCCTTTGTACATCTGGCCCATTGTCTGTAGTAGGAGAAGTCAGAACCTTCATGCAAACACATACATATTATCCTGCTTGCTACAAGAGAACGATGTTCCACAAGTATTCCACCACCTATCTCCTTGATCTGCAAGTGAGCATTAGGAGCAACCAGTTGCCCACTGCGGTCATCACTTACCCACATCTCTGTTACCATAGAAAGAGCACACTCGGTTCTCACTAACCTCAGTCAGGTATTCCACTGGTCTATGGAGCTTCTTTCTCCATCATCCATTCACAGCTGATTGTGTTGGGTGGGTCTGACTGATTCCTTTCCTTCTCATGGTGGTCCTCACAAGATGCAGCTATCAGAAATCTTGATCTCCTTCCTACTCTAGTTCCACCAAGATGAAGTAGTGGCACTCTGTAAATGAACCCTCCTCCTTCTGATTTCTCTTTGATGTGGGGACCAGTCTCTCAGTTCATCTAGCCATTAGCAGTAGCGGCTCCCTTTCTTAACAAGTGGTGGGCGGGGGAAGGGGGATAGCAGGAATATAATAAATAAAAATAAAACACTTACCTGCTGTTGTGCTGCCAGCCGCCATCTCTGGCTTCTTCTACTCGGGGTACCTGCACACTGCGCAGGTTCCTAGATGCCAATCAAGATGCTGCTCTCATGAGAGCAGCGCCGTGATTGGCCTGAGCGGGCTTGTTTAACGCTCGCTCAGGTCCTAGGAGCCTGTGCCTCTATTCCACCCAGTGGTACAGCACATCTCAGGTGGAGAAAGATCAAAGTGCACATGACGATTTGGACGCCACTAGACAGCCGGCTAAACCGTCATGCGCACTTTAGTGTGCACTACTCCTCCTCCTGCACTCCTCATGGCCCGCCCAGACTTGGCTGCCTGCAGCAGAAAGAAAAATTAAATGATAATAAAATGGTTTTATTGTCATTTTATTTTTTCCGTTTCTGTCTGCTGCCTGGCACTCAGCAGGGGGGGCAACGCTCCACCGCCATAGCGGAGGAGCCGCAACTGGCCATTAGTAGCAAGATTCTGAAAACTAAATATAAGAACAGATTTCATAGGAATCAAAATTATTTGGTACTGACTAATGCATATCATATTAACAGTCGTAATATTTAAAAAACATGAAGTTTTCTACTGTTTGTCACATACATTTACATTCCTTAATCTATCAAATTCTCATCACCTTCTAGCTTTTATTCCTTTACAATGTTGCATAAGGGCATTAGGTTAATGCAGGGTCCTCCACTCAGCAGCAACCTAAAAAATAACACTATGGGGCCTAGAGGCCCATAGGAATCAATAGAAATTGCATGCGCAATTTGCGAGTACCCAATAGGTACTCGCAAATTGCGCATGTCAATTTCAAGGGTGCAAGGGTCTCAAAAGGATACCCTGTTGTACCCCTGAATTTACAATTTAACCACATGTTGCGCACACACATGCCCCAAGGGCATGTGTGTGTGTAACATGTGACTTTGAAAATGCACTTTAGTGCATTTTTCAGAGAAATCGAAAATTACCATCAACTTTAGATTGATGGTAATTTGCGATTCTTATTAGCAAAATCGCTAAATTATTTTGTTTAATGCATTGCATTTAAGGAATCGCAATTTGCGATTCCTTAAATGCAATCGAAATTTAGGTAATCGCAAATTTTGCGATTACTTAAATTGCGATTTTTGCATTTGGGATGATGCATCCCAAATGCAAAGTACTGATCGCAAAGGGGCAGATTCTGAGAATCTGCCCGTTTGTGACTCGGTTTTCCTTTGATGCATGTGGCCCTATATCCCAACTCATGGAGATACCTATACCTGTGTTTTCTCACATAAAGAGATGTGGTGGGGGGGCAAATAAACCCCCTGAGAGGATTTTAGGGGTAAATGTGTGTGACTGTTCAGCCCAGGATTTGGTGTCAGGAACTGAAAAATCCTGTGTGTGGACATCAGACAACACCAGGATTTGGCTCCAGGAGTCTAGATGAAGCATCAATAAGCCAAACCAATTAAAAAGGTTCTTGTTTTATGTACAGTAAATATTCTCACCCTCAAGCAGTCCTATTTCCATAGGACTGCATGAGTGAATGACTATTCTTAGATTAGATGTATAACTTGATGACAAGGTCCACACAGCCACGTTACACTAAAATGTTACTACTGGAGGGAATATAGAGAGTTATGGGCCGTTTTATCGAAATTGTGCACAACACTACACTTGTGAGCACTGACGTATTGGAATGCAATGAGCAAGAGTGGCAGTGTTGATCTATAAACGTCATTATTCCAATCATGGAGTATGAGAGGATGCCCAGTACACAGGTTTATGGGAAAAATATGTAGTCTATAGTTTATAGAATAGGTTTCACTTAAATTACACAGGTATTATTTAAACAGACACTTTGGGGCTGATTACGATGGCGGACGGACTTCAGTCCATCCGCCATCGTATCAGGGATTGGGACCGCCCGCCTACAAGGTGACGGTCCCACAGGACTAATTATAATGCGACCGTGGCGGTCGCATTGACCATGTTTTGCATTGCGGCGGATGCTGCGCTCTGCAGCACCCGCAGCAATACAAAACAGAGACTCCACACATATCCCTGCACTACGTGGCAGGCACCATGCGGTGCCTGCCACATGGTGCAGGGGTATGTAGTGGGGCACCATAGATGTCCCCCAGGTCCTGTGTCTGTGGGCCAAGGGTGAAGGGGGCCCGCTACGGGGCCCCATTGTCCCTTTCTGCCAGCTTTTCCATGGCGGGTTACCCTCCGATGCCCCTCCGATGGACCGACGGGCTCCTTGAGCCCATCGGATCCGTGGCGGTCGGTCTTTTTTTACAGCCACACAGCCGCCTGCCATCAAAATGTGACGGGCGGAAAACTTAATTAAAATGGCGGTGAGACCGCCACCGACGGTCTCCCCGCCATTGTGAACAGCCCCTTTGTTCTTAAACAACCTCATTCAAAAATGTCTGTACACTTCCAATTAGTGTGGCTCCTATTTCCAGCTCACTAGTCTTCTGTTTCTGTGTTCCTGGCTATTTATACTGCACAGCATGCAACAATGATTTGACCTCTTCGGACTTTTTAATACAACTCAACAAGAGAAGTCACATTCTTATAATAGAGTATAAAGATTAATGGAGAATTGGGCCTCATTAAGGGTTTGGTTGACTGGACGACCTCCAAAACCGCAACTGATTAAAAGCAGATGGAGACCCTACGTTCTCCATTAATGATCAGCAATGGAACAATGGAAGCCAGTCCCCCACTGGTCTGCTGCCACTGGTGCATCGGGAGGTCAGGTCGATTTTGCACTGACCTACCTATGCAGGTTTTCCTTGCACGTGTTTGTAGTCTCCAAGCACAGCTATACATTTCTCTGCTTATACGCACAGCTGCGCATTCATTTGTGTCGAACGTTCTCCTGGTTGTCAGGGTCAGGCTGGGTCATCCTGTTTTTTTCCTCCTGGTATTTGCTCAGGATGCAGGAGCAACTGGAGGCTGGATTTTAAGGCAGAGAAACGCTGTTGGCACCTCTGTCCATTTCTTCAGCTTCCCCGCCAAATTACAGCAGGCAGGACGGTGGGGGGAGGGGACTTAGGAGTTATAGAGAGGAAAGAGAGAGAGGAGAGGAGGGAGGTTAGCGAGAGAGATGCTATAGGAGAGTGGGAACAGGGCTGGTTTGAACATTTTTGCCAGGACTGGATTTGTTTCCGAGTCCGGCTCTGGTCAGGGTGAGAACTGTCATCAGAAATGGAGCACAACATAAATTTACCCTGCAAAAAGTGAGCGGTCTGCCCAAAGGGCTCAGTGGACCACCCACAGGATATAAAGTGACTTTCATAGTTCACAGCTTTTCAACAAGTACGTGAAAATGACCCGTCTGTCTTTTTTTTAACAGGTGTCACCGACTACACCCCTTCAACCTGTGTTCTTGACGGAGAACATACTCTTTTGAAATGCTCGTCCTTCAGTTCAACAAATCCACAAAATTTTCAAAACAGCAATTATACTGTGAAGTGGTTCAGAATCAGTAGACATGATGAATCAAAGAGGCAGATCCTCAAACCAAACCGCAGACTTGTTTTTAACGGGCCAGCTCTTGAATTTTGGCCCACGGAGGTGAACGATACTGGGAAGTATCTATGTGTTTATGGGTAAGTAGGAGATCACCACGTAGTAACATTCAATGCTATTGAAAACTTTCCTGTTTAGAATATGGTT
Organism: Calotriton arnoldi; assembly: GCA_963921515.1. Classification (NCBI taxonomy): domain Eukaryota; kingdom Metazoa; phylum Chordata; class Amphibia; order Caudata; family Salamandridae; genus Calotriton; species Calotriton arnoldi. The sequence continues at coordinate 562,854 of CAWUFW010002192.1, read as the reverse complement.
ATAAGAGACCACTGATGAAGTTTACTGGGTAACTTTGTAAAAAAACATAGGGGCATATTGACTACAAAGTGGTGGAGCGCAGCGTTAACCTTCTTGGCTTGGTTTATGTCCCTTCCTGCACATAAACAATCTTTAAATGGCATTTTGTAATTTCTATATGTGCTGCTTAATGCAGCGCACATAGAAGTTGCAGACCGTAATTTTTTTATTGAATGTTTATGTGCGGGAAGGGTCACCTTCCTGCACATAAACAATCAATGGCCTTTTGCTGGTTCTATGTGGGCTGCACAAGGCAGCCCACATAGAAACAGCAAAAACGAGGAGAAATGGAACATTTCTACTCGTTGCGCCTGTTTAAGACGAGGTTTTCCCTGCTCTTAATTTTGGCACTGCCCCATATTTGCGCTGCCTTGTAAATATGGGGCAGCATTAAATCAATGGGTGTTGCGGTTGAACGCCCACCGCAACACCCATTGCCCACCCCTTTCACGCTAAGTATACCGTGAAAGGGGGCCTTGTTCACAAGGCAGCGTTAAGCCACATTAAGTGGCTTAACGCTGCCTTGTGAATAAGTCGAAGCCCATATCGCCACTACAACGTCCTGAAAAGTGACTTTGTGGTGGCGATAGGGGCTTGTAAATATGCCCCATGCTTTTAAAATTTGTACCAAGTAACAACAGTACCAACACATGTCTGTTTCATGAGGATGGCTGTTAGAATGATTGCAGGTAGAACACAATTCATGCTCTCATTTCTTTTACTAAAGAACTTGACCATTCTCAGACCACTTACTTAATAAAAAAATGATTACCATCACCCTTACATATCATGCTTTCTATCCCAGGAATGAAGCGTTACCTAAGAATGACACAGACTGCAACTGCCTACTCATTCAGGTTTTTCGATTAGCTCAATCAAGGCTGCTGCTACAGGAGGGGACAATTATGGAACCTGGTCCCTACTAGAGCTAAGTATATTAGTCAGTAGGGACTCTAATTAGGGTTACATCTAAGATCCCATTTCCAATTTTATTTTGGCTGCTATTTCTCAATTTCTTAAGGTCGCTCTCAAAACATGCTAAACAAATCATTTCCAAAATGTGTCTGGGCTAATATAAATTTGTTTGTCTAATCGAGGTAAGATCAGACTGTTGTGAGGTGTGGGAAGTGCCACAGACAATTGATTCCTACTCAACTTTCTATAGGACCAAATTGGTAAGTGATAATTCGCATAGTAATGTTAAAAGCATTTTAACTTAATATGGAAAATGCTACTGCTGATTTGAGCTTTTACCTAAAAGTTATGCTTTTTGTGCAAGCCATTGTTGAAAAAGCTCTAAAAAACTTCAGACACAGTAGTCCCTACATTTCTTCTCTTAATTGGCAGAAACATTTGCAGGAGAGGCAGGTAGCACCAGGTGCGACAATCATTTTTGGCGCCCCCCAAGCCCCATGACCGCCTCCTCGGATTCTTTCAGTACCACAGGGCAAAAGTGCCCCTCATCTCTCCATTAATAAGTTATTGCTAAACATAGCACCCCTCCTGAGGTCAGCGCCCCCTCCACAGGTCAGCGCCAAGTGCCGCACTGACCTAAAGCCGGCCCTGAGGAGAGGGTCTTGCCCTTAGAGCCTGTGTGTTAAACATACTTTTTCAACTGAATCTTCCACAATGAATATCTCATTTAAGGGCGCTAGGTAACAGTTTCTCTGTCAGAAATTGATATTTCTTGGTTCCCCTGCATCAGTTATGGATAGGGAACTGATGATTTTCTGCTGGTGGAGAATCAGTGAGCTGTGCCATTCAAAGCACAATACCAGGGAGGCATCTGCCACAGGATCACCAGCTTAATGTTGTCAGAAGGCATCCAGCACTCCTTTTCATGCCTGGGACTCCATATAAGCCACTATTATTGTGGACAACGAAAAAGAGCAATGTCCCCCTGATGAGCCTCAAGAAAGCTACCAGCACATAAGTGGCTTTGATTTTTTTCAAAACCGACCCGCTACTTTTGAGTAGATTTTTTTAAAACAAAAAAACATTTAAAAAAATGCTAATCTGTCCATTATGTCGTCATTATATGGCAGGCAGAAGGCATTGTGAAATTTTTAGTCAAAAGCGTTCCGCCCTTGTTGATAGAAGCACTACATCAACCATGTTGACAGAAGTATTTTTGGAGAAAAAATCCCACTCTTACAGCAGAGATCTTTAAATAGGACGGGCTGGTCACCGAAGGCCTGAAGAGATGGGGCCTCCATCTCCCTAGTGGTCTGTTGGCTCAATCACCAAAAGTCAAAAGCGGTCTTAAGGGTTTTCCATATAGGTCCTCCAAATATAAATTTGGGCTTCAAGACTTTTTAATCTTTCATGTTTAGTGAATCTGAGTTTTAAACGGGCACTACAACGAAGTGTTTGCACCAGCTGCAGATTGGGATCTTTGCCAATTTTTCAACCCATTGGCAGCATTCCAGGGCTCCTCATCGAAACAAGGAAGAATGCACCCTCAAGGAACTAAAAGCAAACAAAAGGCAACCATAAGCTTAAAGAACTGCAAACCTTGACCACCAGGAAGCGGTAACTAAATGACCTACTTGGCCAAAATAATGTCCCAGGTCCAAGAAGTAAAAAAGCCTTTAGTCAAAAGAGTTTATCATGCTTACATCTCAAATCCACTCATTTTGTGCCATATCAAGAGGACTACTAGAATTATGCGATTGTGGTGTTTTTTGCATAATTATGGATTTGCCGCACTTGCCATATAATCATCATCTGCAGCATAATCTGCATATTTTAACAAAAAAAAATAGTTTCTGGCTCAAACGGATCCAAGGTTACTAAAAATGTAGTGACGTGTTCTTGCACAGGGGAAGGCCCTTTGCAGAGGTTGACGGCTCATCTTGCCTTTGGAAGTTGCTATATTTGGTTGTTAGACTACTACTATTGCGGTGAAATCTTTGCACAGACATTATGAAAAGTATAGAACAGCGAAACAATACTATTACAAAATGTGCTGCTTTACGCCGCATAATTTGCCTTTTCTTGCTGCACAATTTAGTCAGTCCTGTTGCATAATTTGGTCCACCCATGCTGCATAATTCCAGCGGCCCTGCTTATAAATGGTGGCAAATGTGGTAAATTCTTACCACATCTCATATTTGAATCCAGAGGCGCAACTAGAGGCAAATTTCGGGGGGGCTAATACAAATTTCAGGGGGGGGGGCTAATTCTTCCAGCAATCGGCAGAGTGAAGATGCAGGGGGTCTAAGAAGGCGTGAAAACACAGCAAAGCCTCATTAACAAGTAAATGGTCTTTTAAAGACCTGTGAAGTACTCGGGTGCGGCTGCAATAAGACGGTCGCCAGCCCGGGAAGCTGTCTTAGCCCGGGCTGACACACACAACGGGGGGGGGGCTGAAGCCCTTTGAGCCCAATGGGCGTTGCACGCCTGTTTGAATCTATAAATCTCCAGCTTTCATTGCACATCTGTATGCGCCCTGTGTAAAGCGATCCGGTGGATATTGCTACCAAGAGATGAAAGAAGAGTCAAGCCTTGCATGGCTGCTACGGGGATGTATCTTTGGTTGAAAACAAAGCACACTGTGGGGTTTACTTCACTTTCCAAAATACAGCCACCTACGTCTTTGTTTGGCTTACCTCAGGGCAACTGTTGCTGACACAGATACATATAGAGTTGGGAGTGCATCCCTCTGTATATAAAAACAAAGAAAATACACAGTATTAAAAAATGATATTGTCAGTGAATGAGCAGATGCAGCATCCAGTGTGGAACACTACCAGATTGTTAGGGTGTTCACTGTCACAGTGTTAATAAATTGTTGATTTTGGGATCAGTCAAAGGATTGCCATGTAACTGGAATATTCTTGTTCCATTTCTATTTAGTAAATGGGTAATACATTATGTAATTAGGTGTAGTATCAATTACCACAGCAATATTTCACTCAGGTATTAATATCAATAGCATTATTGAAACCAAGCACAATACAAAAGAGAGTTAGCCAGTGTGGCCACATTATACCATTCTGTTTATTCAATCAGGCCATGCTGTGTAGAAACCAGCTTGTCAATCCAATTGATTTCTCAGTCCATGCACTGGTGTTGAAGGAGTCAGGAGGCAGACAAATGCACCTAAAAGCCAATAGCATGATGGCGAAGAAGAAATATTCCACTGCATTGATCCAAACTGTTAATGACACTTAAGAAAAATAAATACATTAATTTTATCTTTTTCCGCCTTTTTGTATCTGGATTAAACACAGTTGTGTAAATCGTCAAATGAAAACTACAACAATCTTATCAACACAACATCAGATCGAGGATCACTACAGTAGCATTATTTTATTTATTTTTATTTCACAGAGTTTTATATAGCGCAAACTTGACCCATATCGGGTATCAGAGCGCTTTACATAGCACCAGTTGCATTACATGAGGACACATTCATTTTTGTTAAGCACGGGGAGATTAAGTGATTTGCCCAGAATCACATGATGTTCAGCGTCATTGCCGAGACTCGAACCCAGTTCCCCAGATCGACCGCCCTAGCCGTTAGGCCAACTTGGAGATTTAGTACTGCAAGGGAGTTACAATACTACAACATCTGGTCACTCTATAGAGTCCATGAAATTCATTAGTCAATTATTATTTATCAAGAAATCTTCATCTTCCTGCTGTGCAGTATTGCAGTTGAATCAAAGTTGAAAAGGCATACCATAATTGTGAACAACATGTAACCACCTAGATTTCAGTGTAGAACTGAAATCTACTAAGTTATTATTCAAAGTTTAAGGGGCATATTAGCAAGACTGGCGATAAAATTATCGCCGTTTTAGCGGCAGGAAACTGCCGCTAAAACGGCGATAATTGGCTTGCTAATAAGCGTTATAGAATTTCAATAGAAGCCCAGGTTAGATGTCCTGCACATCTAACCTGTGCTTCTATTGGAATTCTATAACGCATATTAGCAAGCCAATTATCGCCGTTTTAGCGGCAGTTTCCTGCCGCTAAAACGGCGATAATTTTATCGCCTGTCTTGCTAATATGCCCCTAAATTTATTATTTCACTGAAGTTAATGCAAAAGAAATGTAACAATGATCTTGACAATAATTATGACTCAATGAAACATATTTTTGTTTATATAATTTGATAAATACAAATTAAATAAATAACTGAAGGGGAGACATGCATCCCTTGGTTTAAGCAGTAGGTATATTTAGGTAGAGTAAGTTCCCATCAGTTCTTGATAGTATGTCAAATAATGTATCCAGTCTTTCAATCAAATGAGGGTCCTTCGCACTAATGAATGATCAGTCTGCATTTAGCCAAAACAATGCTAGAGCCACAAACTTTCTAGCTCAATATGTCAGACAGCAGGGTAAACGGCATAATGCTTTATGCCATTTTAGCCAGTTCCTCTATCACTCGTTCCTCGGGACAGTTCCATCCTAAAAGAAGGAAGTCTTCAGCACCAGCATCACAACACTGACAACAGATATCCCTATCCCTATCAAGTTAACAAATCGGCTCGGTGTGTGGTCCAAATCTGTGAAGAAACTTGAAGTGTTTTGATTAATGTTGTCTACTTATTCCTCAACTTCCCTCATCTGCCTACAATAGTAGCCTCAGCAGGCATCTGACATGCCCCAGGTCTGTTTTCCATCATGCTCTCTCCCTCAGTGTCCCACTCAATCTGATCTGTTGAGCCTCTGTGTAAAAGAAGGACACTGGCTTCTTATCTCCCTCAGTGTCACCTCATTGATCTTTGAAGTACTGCAGGGCCGTAAATTTCCTTTCTAGGAACGGGTCTCCAAGAGTAACCATTTGCAGTACAGTGAATATGTTTTTGGTCCCCACCTCACTTATCAGTGGAATCCGTGGGTTATCTGCAAGTGGTATCATCGGTGAGTGTAGGTCATTCGCCCAAACATGTTGGTTAATTCCAACTAGGAATCATCATCGTGGTAATTTCAGATCTGTCTGTCAGTGGCATATCCCAGAATGTCATTCTTAAAGTATCTCTTTTGACCATCAGGCCTCAGTTACCTGAAGATTATAGCTTGTCTCAGCCCTAGATCCGTATTTGCTGAATTGCTTCTAGCAACTAGGTAATACAATCTGAGGTTTGGGAACTGCAAGGCAATCCAGTACTTCCCGACCAGCTCTTGCTGTCTTCCAGACCATATCATGCAGGTCAATACAGCTTTTATCCTAGTAAAGACAATCTTAAGTAATACCACTGTGTGAACACCACCATCTTTAAAAGTGAGATTCTACCATGGAACGTAAGGAAAAGCTTGATCTGTCTCTAAACCTGTCTCCAGTCTGTCTACTGCAGATCCAAAATTCTCCCTTACCATAGTATCTTTATCAGAATTGATCTCACACCCTGATATCGCACCAAGTCTGACATCCACTGAAGTTGATTTTCCGCCTCACTTCCGATGATGGTTTGGTTACTGGTAGGATTTCAGTCTTGTGCCAATTGATATTTAGGCATGACGTTTCTCCATAATGCGTCACCTCTCTTATTATCGGGTTTAGGTTGTCACACGGGTGTTGGATGTATAACAATATGTCGTCTGCATATGGTGAGACAATGACGGTGTGGCCTCTAATGTAGATACCTCATGGGGTTGCTGCCCACAGAGCTTGTACGGCATTGGAGAGGATGTGGCGTAATGGCCAGAGCCGCTGACTTGGAAACTGGGGAGCCAGGTGCAAGTCTCGGGGTCACGCAACATCCTGTGATTCTGGGCAAAACACTTAATCTCCACGTGCCCAAAAAAAAAAATAATGTGTTATTGTTGTAGCTTGGCCGTGGAATGTTACCGGTAGGGTGTTCCACCAGTGATGCTCCAGGGGTGCTAGGCAACAGGAGGTAAATGTTGTGGGGAGAGTTGAGGCAGCTGTTAAAGCTGAAGCAAGCATAAGAATGTGTTGCTCTGTTGGTGGATTACAGACTTGGAAGAACTTTGCTGGCCAGCCTTGTTTCTTATCAATGGTGACAAGTTAACCTGCGAGGGGTAGGAACCCACAACCAACATCGCTCTGTATTGCTCCACTAGAATTCATTTTGACTGCTAAACCAAACCTACGTGCAGCCGTTAGGACTCCTACAGAGTGGTGGGATTAAATGCAGCATTCGTCATTGACTTGAGGATGAGGTCTGTTCGTGGTACATATATATTGTGACATAACCTAAGACAGTGGTGAATCCTGGACACAGAAGGACATATTTCCACACAGTGCAAATTAATAGTTTTAGTTTATTATATTAATTTGCTGATTTGGCTAGTTTTTTTGGTTTGTTGTATTAGTTACTTGCTTTAGTTTGTTATATTAAGTTGTTTTGTAGGTACGGAGAACATGGCTTTAGCAAATATGCCACAACCTCCACAATTTTTATCAGAATCTGGGTAACGCGTTTTGCCATGGAAACGGAGGAAACCCCTTTTTGATTCATATTTGGTGACAACTGGGGGGAAAAGTTTTCGGTAGAAAAAGCAGGCGGTTCTTTTACTTAACTAGGGGATTGAAGGGCGCAATATTTATGAGAGCCTAGAGGAAATTGACACTCGCAATGACGAAGTTGAGCCAAGTGATGTGTTTGAATTATCCCTCACCATGTTGGAGAAATATTTTGGTCCATGTATCAATGTAGTGATGGAGAGACACATTTTTTATGAGGGTACAGGCAAAGGAAGAATGAGTTGCCAACCATGTAGCTGTTCAGAGGAACTTGATGCAAACTTCTGAGTTTGATGAGTTGGTAGAGTCTCTTATGGGGATCAACTGGTGCACTGCACAAATGACCCTAGAATTCAAGAAAAGTTGTAGGCAAAGAATCCTTCACTTAAAGTGGCTATTGAAATTGTGGAGGGTATGGAACATGCAGCTGGTGGGTCAAGGAAATGTGAGGAAACACTTCTCGCTCAGTGGACCGTGTATCTGCAATTCCTGAGAAAGGGAAAACTGACAAGCTGTCGAGGGGCAAGGTGCTGAGTGCCAGTTAGAGGAGTATCCCTTGGAAACCAGAAGTGAATGAAGGTGTCAGTGGACCAGTTGTTAAAAAGGGACTCTAAATTTAAATGTTTTAAATGTGGCAGCATCTATCATCTCGCTAATAGTCCACAATGCATTGCCCCAGAATGTGCTAAGTTGTAGTTTTGGGAAGAAGGGGCATTTTGCTCGAGTTTGCAAGAGTGCGAAGGTGCATGAAGTGTTGGAGATGCCTGAGGAGGATCAGAGTGTGATTTTGCGCATAGGAACTTCGGCGACTGCAGCGAAACGTGGGGAGGAGATGGTCAATGGTGGTCCCATAACTATGCCTGAATGTGAGGTTGAGATAGGAGGGAAGAGTCTCACTGTTTTGGCTGGTTCAAAGTTACCATTCACATTGGTGGGGGATAAGAATTGAGAAAAGGTACACAGCTCAAGTGGCATTTCATTGTTACCTCCTGATATTAATCCTGAAGGATATGGAGGCATGAAGACAGATCTATTGGGTTGCATGGTGATGTTGATCAACTCTCAAGGAAGAGAGACTATAGGCAAGATCTATGTTTGCAAGAGAAGGGACAATTTGTTGAGATGGAGACAACAGCGAGATTTAAGTATTGTGTTAAATCCTAATTCTCCTTATCAGGTTATGATTGTGGCCACTCTTGGAGAGGACATTAGCTGGGTGCATGAGTTTCCAGAAGCTTTTAATGAACGGTTGGGACTGCTCAAGGGTTTTGAGCACAAAATCATATATAAAAAAGTGTGCTAAACCACTGGTGCACAAAACAAGGAAGGTACCCAATTTAATGATCAGGCCATTGAAGGAGGAATTGGATAGATTGTATTGTATTGTATTGTATGTAGTGCTTATATAGCGCAAACTTTCACCCTACGGGTATCCTGGCGCTGTAACTTAGCAGATGACATCAACAAGCAATGGGCCTGATTAACAGTGGAAGGCATTGCTCTCGTTCCTGGGGAATAACCAGGTTTTCAGACTCTTTCTAAAGCATAACAAGGAGTTAGCTTGTCTAATACTCTGAGGTAGGTCGTTCCAAAGGCGTGAGGCCGCTATGCCGAAGGCCCTACCTCCCATCCTGGATTTCTTAAATCTGGTAGTTGTTACCAGTTTTGCACTAGAGGAGCGAAGATGTCTTACAGGCTTATACCAGGTAAATCTCTCCTGCATAGATAGAGGGCCCGTACCGTGTACCGCTCTGAACACAATACATAAGGATTTGAATCTAACTCTTTCCTTGATGGGCAACCAGTGAAGATCTCTCAGGGCCAATGTAGTGGAGGATCTACGTTGACTATTTAATGCCAGCTTTGCTGCTATAGACTGGACTCTCTGCAACCCATGCAAGATATATTGTGGAGCTCCCAGATACAAGGAGTTGCAGTAGTCCAGTCTGCACAGAATTATGCTCCTCACTACAAGGGGTCTAGCCTCGTTCGGCAGCAGTGGAAGAATCTGCCGAAGTGCTTTTAGTAAAGCAAAGCAGACACTGACCGTTTTGTTAGCCTGTGATGCCATTTGGAGGTTGTCATCAATCAGGACGCCCAGGTTGCGTACGGTCTTAACTGGGGCCAATGGGTCATCCCCAGGAGTGAGTTTAAACTCTAGCGGCAGGTGCTGTACCATTTTGGCAGTGGAACAATATACCACCTCTGTTTTCCCCCCATTGAACTGCAAAGAATTTTCTTTGAGCCAACCGGAGGTCTGGCGCATGCACTCCTGGAAAATCTCCATGGTCACCGCACGCTTCCCTTCCAAAGAGAACACCAGTTGGGTGTCGTCAGCATAGTTGACCACGTCAATCCCAAAAGATTTTATAATGGGGATCAACGGGCGCAAATATATATTAAAAAGAATGGGGCTTATTGCTGAACCCTGCGGCACTCCGTAATGTACCGGAGACTTAGAGGAGGCAAACGGTGTCATGGTTACCACCTGTTGTCTCTCTGAAAGGTACGATTGCAGCCATTTCAGTGTAATGACCACAGGTACTCCTCAGGGTCCGGGCGATGCACAAAGGGGTCCACCTCCTGATATCCCCAACTCTGACGTTTCATACACAGAGTATTGAGGCGATCAAGCGGGAGAAAGGAATTAGGGTAGGAACAGCGGGGGAGTGGGATACCTGTAAACAGAAAACACAGGATTACTACAGTTCAAACAACAAGACTACTCTCATTACGTCTCACTACAGCCTCTATTACCTGGAACACAAACAGCTATTGTTGTGTCCCTATCTTCTTTTCCAGGCAAGATGCTTCTCTCAACCTGGAAGAGTGGATACCTATAATAACAAAACAATGATCAGTGTCATCCATTCCCACTTCCTACTTTCCTACTGTAGGAAATAAACAGGACTCGTACATACCCCTCCAGCACTCCCCCATTCTGCAGAAGAAGACCAGCGGAAAAGAAGTAAAGAAGAAAGATTCCCCAGCTTGAGCTTTTTGGAGGAAAACCAAGGGTCTTGTTTGAGTAGAACGGATAGACCACTGGTATTGTCTTCAGCACAATAATAAAGAAAAACGATGGGCAAAGTCAATAGTTTCTCTTGACTCTAATGTCTTTCCTTCTCCCTTAATATCAAATAACTCCTTTGATATGCATCGGCAGTATTCCATCCACAGGAACGATAAACAGTAAGGCAATGTAGCAATCCAGACACAACAAATTACTCTTTACATGATACCTGAAAGTTGCCAACCCTAGGAGGTGAAGGTTCAGCAGAACGAGCCACACAGTAAGCCGAGAAGCTGCTACTAATACTGCCCTGAAAGGGAAGGGTGTTTAATCACGTCCTCCTCTTCTTTCCAGGTTAGTTGAGAATCCTGTGAGAATCGTGAGAAATCCTCACGCGCAAGCAAGACGGAAGGTAGACCGTCGTCTACGAGGCCGAGAGAGACGTCCGTGGCTCCGATCCTCCGCGGTCATCGATGTGCTTCCTCCAGTGACTCCCCTCTCCTGAATAGCCGGCAATAGAACCCAGACGAGCAGCGCGGTAGCGCTGCTTCTCCCAAAACAGATTTCTTCTAAAGAATTACGCGCACCGCTCGTCGCGCGTCTCGTCCGTATATACGTCTTTAGCCCCTCCCAGAAGGACGGCCCTCTGGGAATTGTAGTACGCGGGCCTTGCCACGTAACCTCCGCGTAATGCAGGCGCCGTTGGTCAGTGCCTGACAGTACGCCCTCCTCCTAGAGCCAGGTTTGCCTGGGTTACGGGAATGGAACATCCGAACGGCAAGCGGGGCGTGGACGTTCGCACTTGGCTCCCAGGAGTCGTCTTCCGATGGGAATCCTTTCCAGGAGACTAGGTACCACAGCCCCCCTCTTCGGTACCTGGAATCCAGGATGCGTCGCACTTCGTATTCCAGCTGACCATCCCTGACCACTGGAGGCACTGTTCTGCGTCTGGCACCCACTGCTGGTTTCAACAGGCTACAGTGGAATATCGGATGGATCCGTAGAGAAGCGGGCAGCTTTAGCCTGTACGCCACAGGGTTGATCTTACGAACGACGGTATACGGACCTATGAACTTAGGGTGGAACACACTGCGCACTCTGAAACGGATGTTTCTTGTGGAAAGCCATACCCTGTCGCCTGGCTGATAACTGGGATCCTCGAGACGGTGTCGATCCTCCCACTTCTTGTAGGTCATCTTGGCCCGTTTCAGGTTGCTTTGCACCTTCCTATGCATGGCTTGCAGGTTCTTTATCTGAGACATGACCGTAGGTTGGTTTTCTATCTCACTGGGGATGGGTAGAGGCAGTGTTTTAGCATGAAACCCCATATTGGCTCTGAACGGTGTTTCTTTTATGGAACTGTGCCAGGCGTTGTTGTATGACAGTTCCGCTAGCCATAACAGAGACACCCATGAATCCGTTGCTTCTTTGGAGTAACACCGCAGACACTTCTTGAGAGTCTGGTTCAACCGCTCTGTTTGGCCGTCGGTCTGTGGATGGAAGCTAGTAGACATAGCCACCTCTACTTGAAGGGCCTTACACCACATACGCCAGAATCTAGCGATGAATTGAGGACCTCTGTCTGACACGATGACCCTTGGGAAGCCGTGTAAACGAACTACCTGTGACAGGAGCAACTGGGCAGCTTGTCCTGCAGTAGGTAGATTCTTGCAGGGGATAAAATGACCCATCTTAGTGAGGCTATCTATAACAACCAAAATGGCGTTGTATCCCTGGTCCACTGGCAGTCCTACAACGAAGTCCATGCTAATCGTTTGCCATGGTTGTGAGGGTGTGGGCATCGGCATCAGTTTGCCCTTAGCTTTGGAATGTACCCCTTTTGCCCGCGCACACGTCTCACATTGAGATACCCATTGGTTAACGTCCTGAGCCACGTCTTCCCACCAGAAATGTCGCTGTACCAAGTGTAAGGTCTTTTTACTACCTGGGTGGCCCGCCAGCAGAGCATCATGACACCAATTAAACGCCTTCAGCCTAAGTTCTTGCGAAAGTAGGTACAACCGGTTCTTGTACAATGGTACACCATGTTTGAGCGTTCGATGTTTACTCTGTTCTGCCCATGTCTGCCACCGAGCAAAGGATTGATGTTTTATGACAACATCCAGGAAATGTTCCACTGTTATGGTGCATAGCACCCTCTCAGGACTGACAATCGCCTCGGTGATCCCCTGCCGTGGTGTAGTCACGTCCTCTTGGCGAGACAACGAGTCTGCTTTTTTGTTTTCCGACCCAGGACGAAATGTGACCACGAAGTCGTATTCGGCAAAAAACAACATCCACCGCATCTGTCTCTGGGTGAGTTGTCTCGCTGTCTTCATGTATTGGAGGTTTCGGTGGTCGGTGTAGACTGTGACCGGATGGTGAGCCCCCATAGATAGTGTCTCCACTCTTGAAACGCCTTCTTGATGGCCAAAAGCTCCTTTTCGGCCACGGTATAGTTGAGTTCCGCAGTGTTCAGTTTCTGGGACAAGAAGGCCACTGGATGTAGTTGACCCGTTTGTTCATCACGTTGGGACAACACAGCCCCTACCGCTATATCCGATGCATCGGCCTCCACGATGAACGGAATGCCCGTCTGCGGATGTTTTAGGATTGGTGCAGTACAGAACGCCTTCTTCAGTTTGATGAAGGCATTCATGGCCTCTGTGTTCCACAGAAAGGGCACCCCCTTCCTCAAGAGGCATGTCAAGGGAGAAACCAGCTGGGAAAAGTGAGAAATGAATCTCCTGTAGTAGTTGGAGAAACCCAGAAAACACTGTACATCCCTCACACTCTTGGGAACCGGCCACTCCTGAACCGCTTGTACCTTTCTCCCCGCCATACATAGACCCCTGGGACTCAGCATAACTCCCAGGAACTCGACCTCCGTTACGCTAAACTCGCATTTGTTCAGTTTGCAAAACAAGCTGTGCTCCTGTAGCCTCTGCAGTATCAATGCAACATGCTGCACATGCATCTCCTGGTCAGGGGAATATATCAGGATGTCGTCGATGTAAACGACCACAAATCTGTCCACATACTCCTTGAGCACGTCATTGAGGAAGTACTGAAAGGCCGCTGGGGCGTTACAAAGCCCGAAGGGCATAACCAAGTACTCAAACAACCCGTAACGCGTCTTAAAAGCCGTCTTCCTTCCTTCTTTCCTCACTCAGTCCCTGGTAGTATAACGACATCCTCTTCTCCCTGGGCCAAGCTGTTTCTGCAATCAATCGGTTAAACGAGGTCAAATACGTGATCAAGTCATTCTTTCCCTGCCTTAGCTCCAACAACTCCCTATCAACGCTAAACGTGGTAGCTCGGCGGTCAAACACCCTTTCGAATTCTCGGCGGAAAGCGTTCCAATCCGAGAGTATAGGGTCATCGTATTTCACCAATGGTACCGCCCAGTTTGCCGCATCTCCTGTGAGATATGAAATGGCAAATGCCACCCTTGAATGGTTGTTGGGAAAGGAAGCCGGCTTACAGGAGAAATGCAACATGATCTGGGTCAAAAAAGTCTGTATTTTCAGGGGGTCCCCTGAATACCTCTCAGGGCTAGCTAGAGGAATAGGAGGGGGCACGTTCACCTGTATCTGTGACGTTGCTGCATCGAATGGGTTCCTAGACTGTTTATCAACTCTATCCCTAAGCGCAGCTGTTTCTGCTCTTGAAGCTGCTAACTCTTGCTGGACTGCTACCAGCGCCTGCAGCACTTCGTCCAAGGACGCCATCTCCGTGAATCGCCCTAACCGGGAGTAGTTAAATTCGTGGGCGCGTAATTCTGTAATGACCACAGGTACTCCTCAGGGTCCGGGTCCGGGCGATGCACAAAGGGGTCCACCTCCTGATATCCCCAACTCTGACGTTTCATACACAGAGTATTGAGGCGATCAAGCGGGGGAAAGGAATTAGGGTAGGAACAGCGGTGGAGTGGGATACCTGTAAACAGAAAACACAGGATTACTACAGTTCAAACAACAAGACTACTCTCATTACGTCTCACTACAGCCTCTATTACCTGGAACACAAACAGCTATTGTTGTGTCCCTATCTTCTTTTCCAGGCAAGATGCTTCTCTCAACCTGGAAGAGTGGATACCTATAATAACAAAACAATGATCAGTGTTATCCATTCCCACTTCCTACTTTCCTACTGTAGGAAATAAACAGGACTCGTACATACCACTCCAGCACTCCCCCATTCTGCAGAAGAAGACCAGCGGAAAAGAAGTAAAGAAAAAAGATTCCCCAGCTTGAGCTTTTTGGAGGAAAACCAAGGGTCTTGTTTGAGTAGAACGGATAGACCACTGGTATTGTCTTCAGCACAATAATAAAGAAAAACGATGGGCAAAGTCAATAGTTTCTCTTGACTCTAATGTCTTTCCTTCTCCCTTAATATCAAATAACTCCTTTGATATGCATTGGCAGTATTCCATCCACAGGAACGATAAACAGTAAGGCAATGTAGCAATCCAGACACAACAAATTACTCTTTACATGATACCTGAAAGTTGCCAACCCTAGGAGGTGAAGGTTCAGCAGAACGAGCCACACAGTAAGCCGAGAAGCTGCTACTAATACTGCCCTGAAAGGGAAGGGTGTTTAATCACGTCCTCCTCTTCTTTCCAGGCTAGTTGAGAATCCTGTGAGAATCGTGAGAAATCCTCACGCGCAAGCAAGACGGAAGGTAGACCGTCGTCTACGAGGCCGAGAGAGACGTCCGTGGCTCCGATCCTCCGCGGTCATCGATGTGCTTCCTCCAGTGACTCCCCTCTCCTGAATAGCCGGCAATAGAACCCAGACGAGCAGCGCGGCAGCGCTGCTTCTCCCAAAACAGATTTCTTCTAAAGAATTACGCGCAACGCTCGTCGCGCGTCTCGTCCGTATATACGTCTTTAGCCCCTCCCAGAAGGACGGCCCTCTGGGAATTGTAGTACGCGGGCCTTGCCACGTAACCTCCGCGTAATGCAGGCGCCGTTGGTCAGTGCCTGACATTCAGAGCTCGACCTTTGTTGCATAGTGAAGTCATTGAGGAGTGTTTTCTGAGTGGTTGGCTCCAGTGGTTCTTGCCCCTAAGGACAATGGGACTAAGATCTGCATGTGCGTCAATCTTAGAGATCTCAACCAGTGTATTTGGGTGGATTGCCAAACTGTGCCTAACATCACAGAGGCTCTTACCATGCTCAAGGGTGCCACAGTGTTCAGTGTGATGGATTTGTCTGCCACCTATCATCAGGTGGTGCTGCACAAAGACTCCAGGGCTCTCACCTCTTTCATCACGCCTTTGGGAGCATACAAGTTCAAGAGGTTGCTGTTTGGGCTAGCTTCTGTGGCGGCATGCTTCTAGAGGCTGATAAAGGTGGCGTTAGCAGGTATTAAGTCAATGATGTATTTTCAGGATGATATCCCGGGGTATGGGAGAGTTAGGCGACAGCATGATGAAACTTTGAGACAGGTGTTGACCAGATTGAAGGACAAAGGCTTTACTTTGAAAAAGGAAAATTGCAAGTTTGAAGTAGGGTCAGTCGAGTACCTGGAACACACCATATCAGGAGAGGGAATCAGTCCCAAAATTGAGTTGACTAGTTCCATTATAGATGTGCCATCTCCATCCAATAAGGACACATCAGAATGTTTTTGGGCATGGCGGACTATTACTCAAAATTTGTAAATAACTTTGCTAGGGGGGGTGCAGCCCATTCGGTTGCTACTCAAGAAGAGTGTTTTGTTTGAGTGGACAGAGGAAGCTGAGGGGGCTTTCAGAGTGGTGAAGTGAGAGATTGCCAAAATGCCTACGTTAGGCCACTTTGATGTAACGAAAAAAACTTTTCTAACAACTGATGGCAGTTTAAAGGGGCTGGGTGGGGTGTTATCGCAAGTGAAGGATGACGAGGACAAGGTGGTGGCTTTTGCTTCGCGTTCATGAGCTGTGGAGAGATAGTCAGTGATTGAGCGCGAGGCATTAGCTTGCACCTGGGTGATACACCATTTCAAGTTGAGGATTACCATTCATCCGCAGGACAGATCATAGACCTCTTGTACAATGGTTGACACGTAGGTGTGTAGATAATGTTTCTCCATGCATTAGGAGGTGAGTAGAATGCTTGATGGAGTTCAATTTCCAGGTGAGGTATCTACCAGGAGTCAAGAATGTTGGATTGTGTGACAAGATTGTCAATATTGCACACGAAGGGCATTTAGGCAGGAATCTGACCAAGACAAGAGACATTGGCACACAGCACTCTATGCACCACAGGTCAATGGGCTAGTTGAATCCATGAGCAAGATGTTCAAAGCATCTGTTCAGTCAGCCATAGAAAGAAGGATTCCGCTTAAAGAGGAGCTCAGGCAGAAATTGAGGGTGCATCGTATTACACCCAATGTAGTGACCAAACTGTCACCTTTCCAGTGCTTGAGGGGAAGGCTTGTGGGATCCAAACTCAACCCTATTTAGTTGAAGTGTAAGGAGAGAATGACGGTGGTGGATGCAAATGAGATGGAGAAATATTAAATGAAATACAAACAGTACTATGATGACAAACATAATGTGTGTGAGCGAGAGTATCATATAGGAGATTACGTTCTTGTGAAGAATCCAGGATGGACACCCAAAGAGAGATTTCAATATTGGGGTCCGAGGCGCATTGTTCAGGTGAAGAGGAATGTGGTTGTTTCGCCTGATGGAGGTGTTTGGAGTATGTCCAGAATGGCAAGCTGCAATGACAAACATAATGACTTCCACAGCTCAGAAGATAAGGGGACTGATGGGTCAGTTGGGGAAGATCGTCACAGACTCCGCCCAAGGAGAACACCATCCTACTTGTTGGACTATGAGCTGAGTGATAACTAGCTGAGGGAGTGTGGTAGCCCTGATTACCATTCAAGTTCATTGCAGTGAGATTTTCACTATGAATGTTTTATATAAATGTATGTCCCATATGAAGCTAGTATTCGTTAAGTTATTTATGTTTATCTGTTGTAAGTCATTTACAATATTCTTTTTCCCTTTTATATTTTTTCCTGGTTCCTTGGAATTCTCTCCTCTTGGGAATCCGTTCTTTTATAGTTCTTATTGTTATAGGGGGGGAGATGTGTTGTTGTTTGGCTGTAGAATGTTATTGGTAGGGTAGCCCACCAGAAATGCTCCAGGGGTTCTAGGCAACGGGAGGAGAATGGTGTGCGGAGAGTTGAGACAGCTGTTTATGCTGAAGGAAGCATGAGACACAGTCATATGGAACTGGGGCTCATGTAAAGCTCTCAAATCCTTTGGGTCAAGTTCACGCTATACAAAATTGCAAAAAAAACAAAACAAAATGCTAACGTGAAGAGCAGAGGTGATAGTGGCCAACCATGCTCTGTCCCCCTCGTCATCTTTATCGGGCCTCATCTCAAATTATTCACCACTGTTCTTTATCACAGGCTCATATACGGCATTCTTGCTAACTTTAAAAAAGTCTCCCATTCCGCATCAGCACAAAACTTCAAACGTACAATGAGCATGCATATGTACTAGCACAAGCACCAATAGGGTGTGTGAACGGTTTATTAAATTTTTCCTTTTAGCTCACACCTCCTGATGGAATGTCCAACTGTAAATTACTTTTATTGGAAGAACATTGGAAGTTAACAAATTCTGTTATCTCTAATACCTGATCTCCAAATAACTTGTGTCTTTCACCACACAGTTTACACAAGTCTCGTTTTGTTTTACATAGTTCTTTTCTGTAAGTAACTAGTTTTGCACTACTAATAGACACAACTATAAGGTACCTCTTATCGGGCACAAATCTGTACGACCTATATTCCAGTTACACCTAGGGTTTCGCGTTTTCAATCAGAGAAGTATATGGCTCTTCTTCCTGACTCAAACACCCATTGTTATAGTGTGGACCCATTTGCAAATGACAAGTGCTCTCTGAAAATCCACCTTCTTGCCCGACTTGTGGGCCCAGTAAAGCAGGAGACCATGCTGGTTCAGGGAGCTCTTCTTTCTTGAACGCAAACAGTGTTGATAAGCATCTTAGAAAGGAACAGTTTATATAGGCCACACTCAAGAAATCCATGATGGCTGCCTTAAACTAGCTGACACTCAAACACCCATATCAACTTTAACTATTGTTGCAACCTTTTAAGGAACCTCCATGATCACACTCCAGATGTTAGTTGTACTGTCATTAACTACCAGGAAGTGATGGTATGTTCTGGAAATAATTCTGAGTATGCACTCAAGTTTCTTTTCTGCGTTGTAGATCCATGTTTTCTATGTGTCCTGCTGCTGGATGCTTCTATTGGTGTTTAATTTTTGCTCCAGGTGGTAACCTCGACTGCACATTCTACCCTTGTAGCGCTACATATTGTCTGTGGTTATGACTGATGCACAGCGTTAAGGCTTTGTAATGGTGGCATATTGTCAATTATATTGCCATCTACATAAGCTTGCCCCACGACATCTGCTCTCACCAGCTTATTATCTGCACTCATCAGCCCTTGATATCTCATGTTTTGTTATGTTATTTTATGTTATGTTATCCTATGTTATTTTGTGTGTACTTGTAAATAGCATTATCGCCTGCAAGAGTATCCTGGGGCTGAGCAGGTGTGTGTGCCTAGCCCTGCCTATGGTAGGTTAGTTCATTGAAATGCCAGGTCTTCAGCTTCTTGTGGAATTCAAGAAGAGAGGAGAAGCCTCTGATGTAGAGTGGGAGGTCGTGAAATGCTTTAGGAGTGATATAAGATAATACCCATCAAGCAGATCTGGTTCTATGTATGCATGGGATGTGTGCATGTAGGAGTCCTGCAGAGGGAAGTGGATCCCATCTCATCATGTTGAACATCTTGATCAAAGCTAAGACTTCTGCACTTCCTGGCAGGTAGGTGGCTTTTACTTTACTAAAGAGAGAGGCCTCACAGCGTGTATGTGTTTTATTTAATGAAATGTGACCATAACTGATACCAAAGACTTGACTCTACTTTCATTTTATGTGATTGATAACTAATGGATCGCCTGTCCCAGAACACAGACGGTTATACAGTTATAGTTGATAGTTTACACAGCTAAATATATGTTCTGGTAATGACACGTTTGACATTGTTTATTAAATTCAGATTCCAGCCTCTCCTGCCAGGTTGGACAGAGGGCATGAGGTTACTTTCAGTCAGTCTGATATCTCTTGGGTCTGAGTTGTTGCAGTTTTGAGGTCCTATCTTTTGGAGAGGTCCCAGGATTGTTTTTTCTTTTTTTGCCTTTGCATAGCTGCCTCCATGCTATTTCTGATCACTGGTCTTTTATTCAATTCCATAGAGTTTGCTGTTTAAGGGACCTTTCCACAGATGACAAATGGGCTATAGGTCATGAGTGCTGGTTGTGCACTTCTGGTCACTGATATAGACTCCCCCAGAGATGCTTGCTGTAGCAGTCATTCTCTAATGGCATTTTTGTTTTCTCCTCTGAATTGCCCCTGTTGGACTTGGCCCTTTTTGCAGGGTCATCCCTAAACTTTTTGCCTTCCTCCTATATTTTTTCTGACCTGTTGTTGACTGTTTTATGACTCTGGGCACTTTACCACTGCTGATCAGTGCTAAAGTGCATATGCTCTCCCCATTATAAATTGATGTATGTATTAGTGACTCCATGATTGGATGATTGGTTTACTTGTCAGTCCCTAGTACAGTGCACTCAGTGTGCCCAGGGCTTGTAAATCCAATGCCGCTGGTGGGCTTGCAGCACTGGTTGTGCCACCCACAGAAGCGGCTTGTAAAATGTGTCTCAGGCCTGCCATCGCAGAGCCTGTGTGCAGCCTCGGGCTGCCATGTCGACTTGGTGAGTACACCCACTTACCAGTCCCTAAACCTTCCCTGTACTGCATGTTGGTCACCCCTAAAGTAGGCCCTAGGGCAGGGTGCATTGTAAGTATAAGGTAGGACATGCCCTGGTGTGTGTGGCATGTCCTAATAGTGAATTACAGCCATTTTCGTTCTTCACTATTGCAAGGCTACCTGCTCCCCATAGGCCAGAATGGGCAGACTGACTATTACACCTTATAATCAGAACTGACCCAGGGAACATGGTAGAAAAACGAATTTAGTATGCCTGAACTCAGGATGATAAAATACATCTTTTAGTGAAGTTGGTTTTAACATTCTGTGTTCGAAAATACCACTTTTAGAAAGTGGGTATTTTCTTGCCTAACTATCCAAGCCTGCCTCTGCTAGGTTGTGTATTCCTTGTCTGGAGATTGAGTGACAGGGGCTGGGGGTGGCTACCGGAGACAGGGTGAGTCAGCGCAGGGCTGAATAGAAAGATTTGCATCCAGAGTGGAGGGAGGAGTTGCACCTGGGTCTGAATAGGGCTGTGCCTGCCTTCCACAATGCTGGCTCCACCTCCTGCCGGGCGGCTGAGCACTCTGCCCCACTTTCTGAAAGGAAAGAAGGAGTCAGAAAAACAAAGTGCTCCAGAACTGACCAGAACTGGTTTTGGACTAGGCAGAGGCCTCTCTGCCTCCAGAGAACAAAGAGAATCAGGGTATAAGAGGGGCACCCAGACCCCAGGAAGATTAGATCACTTTTGGGAACAAGAAGAAACCTTTGCTGAGGAGCGGAACCAAGAAGAAACTGAGGAGAGACTATCCCTAAGCCTGAAGTGCTGCTTGGGGGATTGGCCTGCAGTGGTTTGCCTGACTGCCAAAGAAAGGAGAAAGGAACTTTTGCTTTGCTGTGACTTTCATCAACTTGTGAAGGATCTCCAAGGGCTTGGAAGAGAGCTTGCCCCCTGACCGAAGTCCCAGGACCATTGGACTTCACCCCCTTTGTGAATTGCTGCTGGAAACTCTGTTTCAGTGGCTACAGAGGTAGGGAGCTGTGACCGACTCTCACGACCGACTCGGTGTCCTGCAAGCACCGCATCGAAGCACCGTCTCGCCCTGCAACGCACGGCCCTGGTCTCACCGACTCCGTCAACGAGCCGCTGCCTGCACCGCATCGAGGGACAACGCGTCCTGCAACGCTCGCTACGCCGAATCGAACTGGTCCGACCGACACGGTCACTGCTGCTGAGTTCGAGTCCTGTGACCGCACCGGAGTTGGGCACCGCTCGCACGCTTTGCGACGCACCGCCCGACTCGCACCGCTGTCCGGACTGATCGACGCCAGCTCCTGAATCCGGCTCCGCCGCCGCACCGCAACCTGCCAGCACCGCATCGAAGCACCGTCTCGCCCTGCAACGCACGGCCCTGGTCTCACCGACTCCGTCTCGACGACGTCAACGAGCCGCTGCCTGCACCGCATCGAGGGACAACGCGTCCTGCAACGCTTCCATTTTTGCATCACGACCGCGACGAACAGCCATCCGGCTCGCACGCCCGTGCCTGCCGCTTCAAGTAAAGGTACTGTGACCGAGTCTGTCTACGCTGTGTTGGCCCGTCTCGACGCGGTCAGCTGGATTTGTTAGACTCTGTTTGTTCTCGACATCGCCGTAGCCGGAGGAGGCTACCGACTCGCACAGAACCTTGAATTAAGCCTTTTTGATCAGAACTAAGTATTCTTAACAGTATTGTGGATTATTTTTGTCGTTTATGGTCTTGTGATAAATCTATATAAAGTATACCTATTTTTATAAATATATAACCGGTGTGGTGTCCATTTGTAGTGTTGTCACTTGATTACTGTATGTGTTCACAAATGCTTTACACACTGCCTCTGAACTAAGCCTGTCTGCTCGTGCCAAGCTACCAAGAGGGTGAGCAGGGGTTATTTCGGGAGTGTACCTACTTTCCCTGACTAGACGCAAGGGTCCCTATTTGGACAAAGGTACATACCTCTGCCAACTAGAGACCCCCAAATCTAACATTGGTGGTCAGCGGTGAGGATTCTGGACTTGCATTTGTGACTCATGTACAGTAATTGGTGAACACTACTTAGTGAGTGCAGACCAAAACGCAACCACATACTATTTTTCTGTTTTCTGCTATCCTCCTGGAAGTATTTTGGATACAAGGACTCTGGTTAGTTGTTGCAAAATGGAGCTCAACTTCTGGCACATGTTTGTCTACACAGTGAAGGAGCTACGTGTGTTTTGCAAGGAAAGGGGGCTGCCTGTGAGGAGAAGGTCCAGGGAGGATCTAGAGGCATCCCTATTTCAGTTTGAGTTACCCCGCTGGAGGGCAACACTACCAGTTGAGTCTGTGGAGGAGGAGTTCCCTGAAAGTGAGGGAGAAACAGAAAAAGACAGCTTGCTTCTGGCTTATGAGCAAAAGATAAGAGAAATTGATGAAGAGCTAAGAGAAATTGAGGAGGCTCAGAGGGCCTTAGCCCAAGAAGAAGAAAAGTGTGTAGCTCAGGAAGTGAGCTTTGCTGAGTTGGAGGTGGAGTCCAGCTCAGATGGTGGCAGCAAAATTAAGTTATTCAGTGCTGAGAGAGTAGTGCACACACCCAGAGATGTGGCGCCTGACTTGGAGGGGGTTAACATACACCAGGAGGTTCAAGGACATGAGGTAGCTCCAGTAGTGCGCAGTGTCCCTGAGAGGAATAGGGAAACTGACACAGGGATTCATGGTCCTAGTGGTGGGAGGGACACTCTACTGACTCTAGATGAGAGGTGCAGGGAGAGGGGTTCCCCATGGTTGAAGTCCTAGTATGTGAGTGTGAAGACCGCCCAGAAGAGTGTGGGTTGAGTGACAGAGACAGTCAGATACTGTCTTGCCAGTCTCAGGAGAGTGGTGTGGAGTACGTGTGTGAGGCACTGGATAGTGAGGTGAAGGATAGTTTGGTTAACCCCTGTGGGGGACTGTGTGATCCAATTTTGGGAGAGCATATTGTAAGTCCCGGTTTTCCAGAGCTATGCCAACACCTGTTGGAGAGTGAGTTCTCTGACCTCAGGGAGCTCACATTGGAGGCAGACCTTTTGGTGGATTCCAGAGGGTCTGAAGAGGCATTGGGGAGTGACCCTAAGAGGAGTGGCTCAGGTGTCTTCCAACCCAGAGTGGTGGGAGAGGTTCAGTGTAGCCCAGCTAGGTCCCGTGGTAATGGGAGGGGTGTAGGGACTCACG
Organism: Calotriton arnoldi; assembly: GCA_963921515.1. NCBI lineage: Eukaryota > Metazoa > Chordata > Amphibia > Caudata > Salamandridae > Calotriton > Calotriton arnoldi. The sequence goes on along the minus strand of CAWUFW010002192.1, from coordinate 539,316 downwards.
TCCTGTCTCAGTGGAGAAGGAGTGAGTGTGGGGCTGCGTGTCCCATGGTGCCCGAAACCCAGTCTCAGAGCCTGGATGGTTCTTTAAGGGAACACCAGGTAGGGAGCCTAGGCTGTCCTGATGGGCCGCCTGTTGAGGAGGATCTCCTAGTGTCTAGAGAACCCGGAGCGTCTGTAAATGGAGCTCCAGTGTTTCTGGTATCTGGCAGTGCCGCTCCACTTGGGAGGGTGCAGAAGTCCAGAGTGAGGGGTGACAGGGGAGAGAGTCCCCAGGGGAAAAACCAGTGGGTCAGGGACCAGCCAGAAGGGCTGAGTCACCAGTGAATGACCATGGTGACACCACTTCTGTCCTTGGGGATCTTCGCGCGTTGTCTGATGGACAGGGGTCGGGAGATCTGCGCCAGGCGGACTGTCACACAACACATGAGAGATGTGTTACCCTCTGGGGGGCATGCGTGCTCCCCAGGAAGTCCTGGTGCGCCAGGCAGATTATGACACAATTCTAGAGGAGTGTGTTTCCCTTGGGGGGGGTTGGTGTACCCTCCCGGAAGTCCTGGGTTGCCAGGCACAGGTCCAGCCTAAGGGTACAGACCCTGGGTTGGAGGGCCAGGTTCAGGGTGTCCCCCCTGACCTGGAGGAAGGGGCAGCTGCTAACAGTGCCCCTACCAGTTTGTCTTCTGGGGGCACCGCTCCAGGTGGGAGGGTGCAGGACCCCAGTAAGGGGGCGGGGAGAGGACAGCCTCACCCCTGGCCTCTGCCCAGTCTAAGGGTACAGACCCTATGCTGGAATCCCAGTTGCAGGATAGAACCCCTGAACTGGTGGGCGAGTTGTGCAGGACACCTGCCACAGGTGCCCTGACAATTCTGGTAGGGGTACCGCTCCTGATGGGAGGGGGCAGTACTCTGGAAGGGGTTGCAGAGGGAGGGAGTCCTCGCCTCTGACCCCGGTTCGACTGGAGGGTTTAGACCCTAGATTGGAGGACCAGGTTCAGGGTGTCCCCCTGACCTGGACGCCCAGTTGCAGGATAGAACCCCTGAACTGGTGGGCGAATTGTGCAGGACACCTGCCGCAGGTGCCCTGACAATTCTGGAAGGGGGTACCGCTCCAGATGGGAGGGTACAGAGCCCCAAGGAGGAGGACCGGGTGTGGGAAAGCCCACCCCAGTCTCCAGTCCAGCCGCCGGGTACAGGCCCGGGGCTGGTAGGTCAGTGTCAGGATGTCATACCTGACCTGACAGGAGGGAGAATGGACAAAGGGTGCCAAGCACCTGGGGCTACTGCCCCCCGCTCTCGGACGCCACAGAGGTTTGAGAGCCCTGAGAGGCATAAGGCCTGGGTCTCATCCCTGACCACTGTCAGTGGCCACTGTGGCTTGCTGTCTGTCTGTTGGGACACACCTGTGAGCAAGTTAAGGTTAGGTGCTGCACAGGTGGGGTCCACAGGTGAGGAGAAGGGTTCCCCATGGATTAGCTTGGTGGGCCCTGAGAGTATGGACAGAGGGATTCCAATAGGTTCAGATTGGCGTAGAACTGGAGTATGCCCCTGCTGTTGCGGGCCAGGTCCAGGTTCTATCGCTCGAAGCAGGGAAGCCCATCAAGGTAGTGATTGGTCTACCCTGCGTTTTGGCTGGAAGGGGGTTGTGTTGGACTTGGCCCTTTTTGCAGGGTCATCCCTAAACTTTTTGCCTTCCTCCTATATTTTTTCTGACCTGTTGTTGACTGTTTTATGACTCTGGGCACTTTACCACTGCTGATCAGTGCTAAAGTGCATATGCTCTCCCCATTATAAATTGATGTATGTATTAGTGACTCCATGATTGGATGATTGGTTTACTTGTCAGTCCCTAGTACAGTGCACTCAGTGTGCCCAGGGCTTGTAAATCCAATGCCGCTGGTGGGCTTGCAGCACTGGTTGTGCCACCCACAGAAGCGGCTTGTAAAATGTGTCTCAGGCCTGCCATCGCAGAGCCTGTGTGCAGCCTCGGGCTGCCATGTCGACTTGGTGAGTACACCCACTTACCAGTCCCTAAACCTTCCCTGTACTGCATGTTGGTCACCCCTAAAGTAGGCCCTAGGGCAGGGTGCATTGTAAGTATAAGGTAGGACATGCCCTGGTGTGTGTGGCATGTCCTAATAGTGAATTACAGCCATTTTCGTTCTTCACTATTGCAAGGCTACCTGCTCCCCATAGGCCAGAATGGGCAGACTGACTATTACACCTTATAATCAGAACTGACCCAGGGAACATGGTAGAAAAACGAATTTAGTATGCCTGAACTCAGGATGATAAAATACATCTTTTAGTGAAGTTGGTTTTAACATTCTGTGTTCGAAAATACCACTTTTAGAAAGTGGGTATTTTCTTGCCTAACTATCCAAGCCTGCCTCTGCTAGGTTGTGTATTCCTTGTCTGGAGATTGAGTGACAGGGGCTGGGGGTGGCTACCGGAGACAGGGTGAGTCAGCGCAGGGCTGAATAGAAAGATTTGCATCCAGAGTGGAGGGAGGAGTTGCACCTGGGTCTGAATAGGGCTGTGCCTGCCTTCCACAATGCTGGCTCCACCTCCTGCCGGGCGGCTGAGCACTCTGCCCCACTTTCTGAAAGGAAAGAAGGAGTCAGAAAAACAAAGTGCTCCAGAACTGACCAGAACTGGTTTTGGACTAGGCAGAGGCCTCTCTGCCTCCAGAGAACAAAGAGAATCAGGGTATAAGAGGGGCACCCAGACCCCAGGAAGATTAGATCACTTTTGGGAACAAGAAGAAACCTTTGCTGAGGAGCGGAACCAAGAAGAAACTGAGGAGAGACTATCCCTAAGCCTGAAGTGCTGCTTGGGGGATTGGCCTGCAGTGGTTTGCCTGACTGCCAAAGAAAGGAGAAAGGAACTTTTGCTTTGCTGTGACTTTCATCAACTTGTGAAGGATCTCCAAGGGCTTGGAAGAGAGCTTGCCCCCTGACCGAAGTCCCAGGACCATTGGACTTCACCCCTTTGTGAATTGCTGCTGGAAACTCTGTTTCAGTGGCTACAGAGGTAGGGAGCTGTGACCGACTCTCACGACCGACTCGGTGTCCTGCAAGCACCGCATCGAAGCACCGTCTCGCCCTGCAACGCACGGCCCTGGTCTCACCGACTCCGTCAACGAGCCGCTGCCTGCACCGCATCGAGGGACAACGCGTCCTGCAACGCTTCGCTACGCCGAATCGAACTGGTCCGACCGACACGGTCACTGCTGCTGAGTTCGAGTCCTGTGACCGCACCGGAGTTGGGCACCGCTCGCACGCTTTGCGACGCACCGCCCGACTCGCACCGCTGTCCGGACTGATCGACGCCAGCTCCTGAATCCGGCTCCGCCGCCGCACCGCAACCTGCCAGCACCGCATCGAAGCACCGTCTCGCCCTGCAACGCACGGCCCTGGTCTCACCGACTCCGTCTCGACGACGTCAACGAGCCGCTGCCTGCACCGCATCGAGGGACAACGCGTCCTGCAACGCTTCCATTTTTGCATCACGACCGCGACGAACAGCCATCCGGCTCGCACGCCCGTGCCTGCCGCTTCAAGTAAAAGGTACTGTGACCGAGTCTGTCTACGCTGTGTTGGCCCGTCTCGACGCGGTCAGCTGGATTTGTTAGACTCTGTTTGTTCTCGACATCGCCGTAGCCGGAGGAGGCTACCGACTCGCACAGAACCTTGAATTAAGCCTTTTTGATCAGAACTAAGTATTCTTAACAGTATTGTGGATTATTTTTGTCGTTTATGGTCTTGTGATAAATCTATATAAAGTATACCTATTTTTATAAATATATAACCGGTGTGGTGTCCATTTGTAGTGTTGTCACTTGATTACTGTATGTGTTCACAAATGCTTTACACACTGCCTCTGAACTAAGCCTGTCTGCTCGTGCCAAGCTACCAAGAGGGTGAGCAGGGGTTATTTCGGGAGTGTACCTACTTTCCCTGACTAGACTCAAGGGTCCCTATTTGGACAAAGGTACATACCTCTGCCAACTAGAGACCCCCAAATCTAACAGCCCCAGAATTGCATCTCTTTTTCTGCTGCTGGGTGGTACTACATTGTTCTAAGGGACATTGCATGCTTGTTTCAGAAAGTTTTTGGTGTGTTCAGCGTACTGGACTCTTAGAAATCAGGAACCCTTCATGGAGACACTGCCAGTTTTTCTATGGGTCTGTAATTACCTCTCAATGGGTGTGTTCTGGGCTAACCAGGGATTCTGGTGTCTCATTTCTCCCTGATTTTCCTTGAGTTAGCCCCTGCATTTAGTTGCTGTACTGTCTGTGAATGGGGCTCCGAAGGGCATTCTGCTGTGGTTGGTATGATTGCTTCCACTTCTTGACATTGCACCTGGTTGCTCTCCTACTGCAAGTGTTCTAGCCCTTTCTGTGGGAGCTGTGTATGGTTCCTCTTTTGGGTAGGCAGTGTGAGTGGATGTTTGTGGTTTGTGGGTGCTGGTAATGCCTATTGGTTCTCTGTCAGAGATTAGATTCTTCTAAATTTTTCACAGGCCACACCCACCTGGCATTTCTTCCAGGATCTGTGGATTGCTTGGGGATAGGCCTCTGGTTTTGATCAGTTTCTGTGGTTTTACAGCTGGTTCTATGGCTATAACTTTTATATGTCACATAGGCCAATCTTCAGATCGTTAATGAGGTGATGGTAGATGAGTATCTTCACAGAATAAGGAGAGTTTGGAGTGTGACAAGAAAGACAGATGAGTTGGTGATGACCAGATTACATGCTGGTAGTATTCCTTACCACAAGTCCAAGTCTTCCTTGTAACAAAGGAACCTGTCCTACTTCCATTCTTGGTCCTCTTGCCAAGCATGGTCTGACTTGCTTTGGTGAGGGGGGTGGGTGTGTGGTTGCCTTATACATAGAGGGGAGGGACCAAGAAAAATGTGTTACCAGGAAAATTAAAACTCTTTTTGGGGAGACAAGAAAGTCACATGCGTCCAGTAAAAGACTCTCCCTCATTGAGTAGGTACTGTAACAAGATTGATTTGGACTCAGAGTGTAAGAAATTCGGTTGAGGGGGGTGAAACCCTTTTCAAGCAGCAACCACAAGTCTTGTCAGGGTGAAGTCACAAGCAAACCCCAAATTAACCTGTGCTCAACCCTCTGGTTGAATGATGCAGAGTAGTCACATTTAACTTATAGGCAATGTGTAAAGTATTTATGCAGCACTTCAAATAGCAATAAAGTGAAAACACAACACACAACACAAGAAAAATCTCACATCAATTTGGAAAAATAGAGCAAAATTTAATATAATGTTATACCAATACAAAAAAAATCCAATCAATAGAGCCAGAGTTATAAATTTTGAAAATGTAAGTGAAAATAGCTCCAAAAAGCCCAAAGTACCACTCGTGGCTATCTGGTCATGCGAGACCGGAAGAAAGTCACAAGTTCAGGCAGACTGCGATGGAGTGCGGATACGATGACCAGGTTAGTCCCGTTAAAGAATTACCTTCTCAGTCCAACCGCCAGAGTTCCATTTGCCATGGAAGGGGCCATGGAGAGCAGGGAGAGCATGCTGGTGTCCATCAAAGTAGCGTGGAGAGCCAGCCAGACTATACAGACAGTCAATGCAGTAGGCGAAGATCCTGTCAGCATCATAGATGGTCAGGGCTGGAGCTTCGTGTCAGCTTTCTCCGTGGCGGTCAGTATTGAAGCGTGAAGAGTTGGTTCGCTGTAACCCTGCATTGGCGGCTGGCATGGGTGGCAAGATCTTGGCATGACCGGCCCCCTTAACATTAAAAAAGACCCAAAATACTTCAGGGGAGCTCAACTGAGCCAGACCAAGGGTCCAGAACCTGAGGAGCACCACTTGGGGGTCAGGAACTCAGTCAGAAGAGGCCAGTAGGGCTCAAGCAGGTCCCGTTAGAGGCCCAGTTGCAGGTCCAGGCAGAAGGTGAGCTGAGCAGTTGCAGGGAGCCTCTGGAGCTTGTTATGTCCATAAAGGGCAAAACAGGAGGTCAGCTGGCTGACCTTGAAGTCACTTCAGTCTTGGATGAAGGGCGCAGGTCCAATCTTCCTTCTCAGCAGGCAGGGCAGCAGGCAACAGAGCAGCAGAGTTGCAGGGTAGCTGAGTGGCAGTACTTCAGGCAGCAAAGCAGCACAGCAGTCCTTCTTCTGTAGTATCCACAGGCCCAGGAGTGTACTGAAGAGCTGGTGTCTGGGGTCCCATATTTATATCAGGTGCCTCCTTTTAATCTTCTAGAGATTCTCTTTGAAATGCTCAGGTTTCCTGCCTCCCCTACCCTGGCTCAAGACTAACTGCAAGGTGTATGCAGCCCTTTGTGTGAAGGCAAGATACAGCCTATTCAAGTACCACCCTTCCATCCTTCCAGTGCTGGCCCAATCAGGGAGCCCTAAGCTCTTTCTTATGTGTAGCAGTCTAAGAGGAATACACAAATCCCAACTGCCAACAACACCCAGTCATGTGACCCAGAGACAGACTGCAGGCAATAAATGGCTAAGGCAGGAAAATGCCAACTTTCTAAAAGTGGGATTTTCAAAGTTGTAATATAAAATCTGACTTTACCATCAGCGAGAATTTTTCATTACAATTCCATAGACACCAAACATGAATGGGTCATCTGTTCCCATTTGGAAGTTATCACTTCTCAAATATAATGAGGTAACTTCAATGTTATTCTATGGGAGAGGCAGGTCTTGCAGTACAGAAAAACGAATGTAAGAGTTTTTCACTACCTGGACATGTAAACCTTAAAATGGCATGTCGTAATTTTTAAAAGCACTGCACCCTGCCTTCTGGGCTGTCCAGGGTGTACCCTAGGGCTGAATTATATGCATAAAAAGGTTTGAGCCTGGCAAAAGGTCTATTTTGCCAGTTTGAAATGGCAGTTTAAAACTGCACACACAGGCTGTAATGGCAGTCCTGGGACATGTTTGCAAGGCTACTTATGTGGGTGGCACAATCAGTGCTGCAGGCCCACTAGTAGCATTTAATTTACAGGCACTGGGTACACATAGTACCACTTTACTAGAGCCTTATGAGTAAATTAAATATCGCAATTAGGTACAAGGAAAATTTCGCATATTTAAAGGAGCGAGCACTTTAGCACTGATTAACAGTGGTAACGTGAACAGAGTCCTAAAATCCAACAAAATGGGTTCAGAAAACAAGAGGGTGAAGGCAAAAAGTTTGGGGATGACCCTGGAGAGAGGGCCAGGTCCAACACAGAGTAATTACTATATGTGTAAGTGCTAAATAATTAATAGTGAATTTCTAAATTCACTAGGTGCCCTCTCCTGCATGGAGAACATTTCTGCTTGTGCACACTACCATGAGTGAGTTTGCTTGTCCACTACATTCTGTTGTTCGGCAGGCACATCATGCCTCTCATTTTCTCCCTCTGGAAGTCTCAGGGTGGGGGTATTTGACTGAAGGGAAAGGAGATGATGCAGCTACCAAGTGGCAGCTATTGTGATTTGTCAGTGCCACTCATGGCTAGCACAGCCTTGAGTGACTGAGGGGAAAGTCAGTTCCCTGCAGCTTGAGTTCTCATCCATGTTGAATGGGACTTTTGACTGCCAGTAATGGTATGGATAAAGAGAAACAAAAACCTAGGTGAATCAGAAGAACATTGCACTTCTTTGTAAATTGTGAAGAACTCAACTTCACCCAACTTCACCAGAGTAATGTTTCTTTTTCACCACTGCTATAAACAATTAGGTCATTGACACAGATGCCTGGATTGTTATTTGGATACATTCCAGTAAAAGAAGGCATTTGCATTCTACCTTCTATTATAAACCGTTTGGTAAATCTGCATTTGTATGCAATATTGTATTAAAACACAAAGTCCCAGATTCACACATTTGCAGCACCAGCATAAAATGTTTCAAAGAAGTGCACAGTATTTACTATCCAGCATGCTAGAAATTGTGCTTCTAGTTGGCAGAGGTATGCACCCAGTCCAAGCAGGAACCACAATCCTAGTCAGGGTAACACCCTAAATTAACCTGTGCTCACTCCCTGGTAGCTTGGCACAGAGTAGTCAGGCTTACCTTAGGAGACAATGTGTAAAGTATTTGTGCAAACACCCCACAAAAAGATTCACACCTGGTTAGAACAATAGAGCTTAATTTAATGGATAAAACAAGACCAAAAAGGAAAAAAGCCAACAAGTAGAACCAAAGTTTTTTGTCTGTCAAATGATATGCTTGCAGGGCCAGGTGTGATCATTCACGGAAACAGTGGCTGTCTATTTCCTGTCTCACAGCATTGCAAAACCATTTCCTTTGATGGTTTTAATGTTCCCAGCAATGAACAGAGCACTGAAAATGAGATGCACAGGGGCATATTTACAAGGAAATGACGGAGTGCAGAGCTGCAGCAAATTTTGCAGCACCATGCTCAGCCATTTCCAAAACGCAGGGACCCTCCGTATTTATAACAATATGGTGCACCCCTGTGTTTTCCCTAGTGCTGGCACTAAAAATAGCTGCCTAGCGCCAACGCAGACACCCTTGTGCCATAGTGCAAGGGTGCCTGCGTTGCAGAGAGGATTGTTTATGTGCAGGAAGGTGTCCCTTCCTGCACATAAACAAACAATAATGACGATTTGGTACTTCTCTGTGTGCTGCGGAAATCACCATTATGTAATGATTGTTTATGTGCAGGAAGGGATACCTTCCTGTACATGAACAATCATTAATAACATTTTGCTGTTTCTATGTGTGCTTCTGAATGCAGCACACATAGAAAAAGCAAAAACAAGGAGAGATAAAAGTATTGCGCCATTCTAACGCCTGCTATTGAATGGCGTTAGTTTTTGGATGTGCCTCAGATTTAAACTTCCTTGCTAATTGGAGGCAGAGTAAAAAAACAATGGGGGTTGTGGTGGAACGCCCAAAGCAACACCCATTGCACGCCTTTTTCACGCAGCTACCTTCATGAAAGGGTACCATATTTACAAAGCGACGTTAAGCCACAAAAAGTGGCTTAATGCCACTTTGCAAATATGGTGCAGGGTATTGCGCCACTGGAACGTCCATAAAATATAACATTCCGGTGGAGCTATCCCCTTGAAAATATGCCCCACACTGTTTCAGTAGAATACTTTTGGAATTACTAATATCCTATAGTTCCTAACTGTGAGCGTAGCCTTTGAAACAGGTTCTGGTGCTTAATTTTGTAGAGTTTGATTTGCTTCACACTTTAGAACAAATAAGTACAAAAACTAAATGCACAAAACAGATCTTTTGCAATTTAAAGCTCTTTTTATTTTGGAAGTAGCAGATAAATTACAATCACCACTTGAGCAGTAATTCCACCCAGTAAAATCATATGAATCTTTGGCTGCAGCAGCAGACACATCTCATACCTTCATCTTTTTTCTGACAGGCAGACAAATTCAGTACTCTCCATGCTAGAACTTATCTGCCCCTCCCTCAGCCACTCCCCACACCATTCTCCCTCTGCCAATACCACACGGAGGCCCTTGCATACACTTACCACCTGCTCACAGCAGGTTGTAAATGTATGCGCCAAATCCCACGAATTTGGGAATTCAGTGCGGTTTTACGCAGTGCTTTATTTGTAAAAAGGTAAGTGCCAGGACCCTTCTCAGGAGGCCACTGCAGCGTGCATCACCCATTTCGCCTGCCAGCGCTGGCAGTTACAGTACCAACACAACTACTAACCATTGCACTCCTAAAAGTGTGGCAATTCAGACTATGCAAGGTTACCCACAGCTATATTAATGGCGTGCGCAGCCGGTATTATTCATTTGTAAAGTATATTGGCTTATTAAACACAGCTGTTGTGCTCATCTCAAAATTAAAGAGACAGTGCCACCATGTGATGGACTGTCAGTAGAGCCGGAGCTGAAAATTACCTGCCAGTGCTGAGCACCTGAAACCACAGCTCAAATTAAGCACTGGTTTTAAGGCCAGTAAATCTGGTTCCACTCAATAATGCCCCACTCCGCTGGGCCCCCCTCATACTTACATTGTTTCTGCATATTAGACAAATTTAATTTTTGCATACAGCTTTACCACACAACCAATACCATGCAACTCGCAATCATGGCCACAGTCTCCATCTATGTGAAAAACAACTTTCTGTCTTGTTCTCCTATTTGTCCTATGCTCCAAGAATTGTGTAATATGATTTGGGTAGTTGTTCATACAGTGCTCACAATTGAAACTTGAGTTATTGCACAGCAGGAAATCCTTTGTTTGAGCCAGATGTGCTCAACCGATGGTCCTCTTCCCACTTATCTACAGCAAGGAGGGTCATACCTGAACTTGAAATAATCCTGACAGGCTTAACAATAAAAATCATTCTTGTGTATGCTTTCAACTATATATTTTAATACACTACAAGTTGATTTTAAAATATTATTTCACAAAGATGCAGTTGGAATTTTGAATGATTCAAATGTGTGCACCACATTTAATAAAGATATTTGTTTACCACCTTACAATGTATAAAACGAAGTTAAATTGTAGTCACTGATTTTTACAAGTTTGAAGCATCAACACAATTAAACGTACTAGGAGGTTAAAACAACACAGTGAAAGTGACCACGTGCCTGTCTGAGTTTCTGGGGTGGGAGGTTCCACTTTCTCCACGGCTGGCCATGCTGCATATTACGGAGGGTCTGGGTGGCAACAGGTACAAGCGCCACTTACTGTTTCTTGGCCTCACTTTGGCAAAGAAAGACATCGCCAGGGCGTGGAAGGATGAATCCCCGCCGTTGGTGGTGGTCTGGAAGAAGGGCTTAGTCAGTCAGTCAGTCAAGAAAAACTTTATTTGGTTTTCACAACCATAAAGCATGATACTAAAAATTTGTTAAAAAAATTAATTACAAAGATTTAAAACAAAATTTCATGAAAGGATCATTCATTTATGAATTTTTTTTACAATTCATGTAAGATTTCCAACTCGTTTATGACCTAGTTCATTTTTTATTGTCCCCTATTCGTAAAAGTGTATCAATCAAGGTAAGAAACTTCGCCCCTCGACAGATTAAGATGGTTGATGTTCCCCCCATCCATCAAGTTACGGTTTGTCTACAGGTACGAATGTGAAGTTCTTTTAAAATGGGTTTTAAAAGTCTCCTTCTTGCTTCTTTCACTGTAGGGCAGACGCACATCAAATGGCATAAAGATTCATTATAATATCCACATAAACGGCAATTTGCATTCCGGTGTTTTCCTTTATAAGTTTGTCGCAATTCCTTGGTTTCATATTCTCCAAGCCGGTACAGCATAAAACTCTTTTTTAAAACCAATCGAAAATGTGCCGCTAAATAAGCTTGCGGTTTTGGTTTAACGTAAGAATTTATGACCGTCCAAGAATGTCTGCGTTTTACCAGTAATTTTTTGTCTTCGAAAAAGGACAGATTTTTTGCGGCGCTATTACACACTCTATTAAATGCCGCCCTTTCCATCTTACTGTCCCATGCCTCTTGTATGTCTAGTGCCGCCAATGCAGATCGTAAGTATTCGCCCCATGAGTACGATGTATTAAAATCAAACTGAGCCTTTATTTCAGTCCAACATAGGTTATTCAGAGTTTCCAGCACAGTTTCACAAAAAGAGATTGTCGCTGGAATTCCTGATTTTGTAAGGGCTTAGATTTCAGCATGGGTCTGGAAATCCCGGTCTTTGAGGCGAGGGATGCCCTCAGAAGCATTTTAAAATTTGGAAAAGATGGGCAGATTATAGAGGATTATATCTGGAACCTCCTCATCCCACTTCTACTATCGAAGAACAATTGACATAATTGTACTGAACTGGAACTTAAACATTATAAATATTAGCTATGGTTATGGGTGACTTGGCCTACCCCCATATATAAGACTTCTCTACTTCTCATGCAGATATAGTGTGGCACTGTTGTTTGTTTTTCTAAAACGTTATTTAGCAACTCATTTCCTGTATAAACGATACTATAATATCATTGAAAATGTTGATATCATTATATGTAACCATGTATACATATTGCTGGTGCCCTTTGAGGCATCAACCTTGTCTTGGCTGTCAACAATAAAATTACGTTGGGAAAAAAAACAACAACACAGTGAAACATGCAATTAAAAACACTGTTTCCTGTTACCTTTTTACACAGTTTCTGCTTACAGAGCACACGACATAATTTAAGTCCAGGAATAAAAACATGTTAAGAGTTGATAGTCCTTTGAAAAGCAACACATATGATCCTGACAAGTTTCCAGAAACAAGAATCTTTTCTGATGTCATAATGGAGTCAGTAAAAATACAGAAATCTTTTGGGTTCGGCAGATGACAGAGGCATGTCCGTAGGTGTTGGGGGAGGTTAACGTGTCCGGCATTTTGATATGGACTGTGTGTACAACTGACACGCAAAGAAAGTGCACAGTCTTTGTCTCTGGACTCCGACTATTGTGTGTTCCCTATAAACATTCTGTAGTTGGTTTTTATAGCAATCTGAAGTAACCAAAAGGAGAGATATAGTGCTCTAGAATAAATAAATACATACATACATACATACTTACATACATACATAAATTAATAACTCACAGCCCTCCAGCCTCAGAAAACCCATTCTACTGTTGCAAACCAATCACCCAATTGAGATCTCTAGAGACTGGGTCATGGGCTTGCCTTCGCTAGTGCAGCGTAACCCACAAAGTGCTGCTTAAGAAACTAATTGAGAGGCTCCAAATGTTACAAAAGGAAGCAGCCAGAATGTGCTTAATCTTTTGCAAGAATGACCACATTAAAGAGGGTTTAAATATCTCCACTTGCTAGTAGTGGTTGCAAGGGTCAAGTTCAAGGGCATCTGCTTTGCTTAGTAAGCCTATCATCAGAAAGCCTAAAATAATTGGGAACACTGCCCCCTGGCTATGCATCAGCTAGGAATCTACACTCAGCTGTTACACACTCAATCAACCCATGGATCCTGAAATGACTGAAACATGGAGATAGTCTCTTGGGAGTTTAGTGCCCTAGGATGAAAAATGCCCTGAACTCAATCCTAAGAGCTGAACCAAACTACACTTGTTTCAGAGAACACTTCAAAATCAATTGAGTTGTGACTGAGAAACGATGGACAAGGTTGTTTCCTCATCTCATTAAATGCTAACTTGCCACCCGCTTGCTCAAAGAAAATGTTTCTGACAATACTTTTTGCACTCTTAAGAAAGGTAAGACATCTAGGGGCTGTTGCAAAGTCATCCTGTGCCCTGGGCACACCCCAACTTTTTGCTGACTGATACTGGTGGTAATTGACTCTGACTGACCCTGGGCTCTGCCTAACCAGGCCGAGGGCAAGTGCAATGCTGAAAGAGACACATTAGAATACAATTAAAACACCTACATACACTAGGGTACACAATGGTATGGTGGGGTACCCCTGTGATTGGCATGACCTACCCCATAAGCCCCTAGTATATAATAGGGCAGGGGGATTGAAACTACCTAGAAGTCCCTAGTACCCTAGGGCATGGCAGTTTAGAGGCCAGCAGATCTTTTTGCACTTGCATGTGTGCACTGCTGAAGCCTGAGGTCAGTTTAAAAGCAGCCTCGGGTGCCAGGACTGCTTTTAAAAAGTAAATTGTGCCCAAACTCGACTTTGGGGTTTGGAGCACTTAAAAATGGATAACCTACAATGGTTTGGCATATTAGGGACCCCCATGGTCTCTCCTAGGTATCCCAGGGGTGGGGGGTCAGGTATTTATAAGGTACACCCTTATAAAATGAGTTGTTATATGCCTGAGTAAAGTGAAATTTCACATTTCACTCCCCCATTGTGGTAAAGTGCTGCTCAAATTCAACTTTGATGCTAGGAGCACTGTGGAGGGAGGATCTGCAATATTTCTACAGATTCAGAACCCCTAAAGTCTCCCCTAGTTGCATATGGGGTGGGGGTCCTGTAGGTATAAGCGAAGTACTTATAAAATATGTTTTTGTAAGTCCTGGTGCTGGAAAAATGGCCCAATTCATTTTTCCCATTGCAAATCCCCTGTTACATAGGTTAACATGGTAGGAAGTTATTGATTAATAGCTCTTGGTAGGAGAGGGCTAGAAATGCCATTCAAAGACTTCCCAGAATGGTATTAATTAATGCAACAATATGATATTGTTGAAATTCTCCTAAAGTTTACATACAAGAAGTTATAAGACTTTCTTGTTTGTAAGTCCAGATTCAGCCTTCCAGTGGTCTGCCCTGATTGGTCAGAGTTAAGTGGATTAGCCAGGCTGCCTTGAAGAGGTGATAAAGAGCCCCTGGGGTTAACCAGCTCTGCTGGCAGGGCAGTGTGCTGTTCCATAGGAATGCCAGGCCAGGGGGAGGAGTCGTAAACTATGTTCTTCAAAGAGAAGAGCAGAGACCAGTGTCATTTACACCTCTGAACTTTCAACCTTAGGCAGATGGTAGGATTAAGGAAGGTATGAGCAGATGCAGGGGGGAGAGTCTAAGTAAATTAGCCATCCTAGGGGTGTGTTTAGCCAGCTCTTGCCTCCTTGCTGGAAAATCTGCCATTATGGATTTGGAATATTTGATGCACTCTGGGACAAAATAATGCCACACTCTACAGGAAGTGGTCATATGTTTGAGGAGTTACCCTGCTCCCATTGGTCAGGAGTGACCTCCTGTCTGACCCAGAGAACATGGAATAAGTATCTGAGAGGGGCAGAGCCCTCCAGATCTGCTGCTTGAAACTTACTGAAGCAAGACATTGCCAAGCTGAGAAGTTTTGCTGTGCAAACATTTCTAAGGCCTGACCTCTGAAAACGGCACCATCTGAAACTACAGCCCTGTGGATTATTTTGCTGAAAAAGAACTAAAGAGTGGACTCCCTGAAAGCTACAGGTTAAAAGAGCTCATCTGGAACATCACCAACTAAATCTGCACCTTGGAGAACTACCAGTGGATTTGTAAGGGTGACGTCCCAGTGGATTGTGGGAACTGAAGTCCTCCACTTTCAAGGACCATCTTGGAGCTTCCAGACCCTTGGAGTGAGTTTGAGACACCTTGGGACCCTTTGAGGAACTTCAGGAAGAAGTTCAAGAAGTTTGGAGAACTTTGGAGGAACTTTGAAAAAAAGCTCCATAGAGGGACCGACTCAACCTGGTCAGCCAACCCGCCTGCCTTCAACCGCGAGCCGGCCAAGCCGCCCAGGTTCGTCCCGCTAAAAGCTCCATCGGTCCAACTTCCAGAGTTTGACCGGGACTAGAAGAAATCTGAAGCCAGCGAACCCTCACCAGATCAGGCTACATGAAGAGCATCGAGAGACCCCACGAGAAAAAGCTCCAGAAAAGTTTCTAAGTCAGCTCGTAGAAAAGGTGACCGGGAGCAACTGCAAGAGCCAAGCCGCCTGCCTTCCATCGCGTGCCGGCCTGGATTCCTGGGTTGCCCCGCTGAAACGATCTTGAGAAATTTTCTAACTCCGCTCCAGGGAAGTTGACCGGGACCTCGTCACAAGTCAATCCGGCGAACCCTCACCAGATCCGGACTGGCTGGGAGCTTTGAGGACCCTCGGGAAGAAAAGCTCCAGAAAAGTTTCTAAGAGTGAAGGTAGAAACTGAGCTCGGGACCTGCCACAAGCTGTAGCCGCCCAGGGCTCCATCGCGGTCGGCCTGAAACTTTGACTTTGCCACGGTCTATCGCGAGCAGGTATCCCAATATGGTGCTATAATCTTCTAAGTGCTATATTTTATTAAATCTTTGAAAATTCATATCTCCGGTTCCCTACATTGGATTTTTTCTCGTTTTGGTGTCATTTTAAAGTTAAAAATATTTCCTATTTTTATAAATTGGTGTTGGATTTTTATTATGTGTTGTGTCTTAATTATTTACTGAATTGGTGTTTTTAAATGCTTTACATACCTGTCTTTGAAGTTAAGCCTGTCTGCTCGCAGCCCTGTTACCAAGGGTTGAGCATGGGAATAATTTTCTAAGACCTATGCTGAGTCCTATCATGTGTTAGTGGCCTTATTGCCAGTGGCAGACCTACATTTGCCCCTACCAATAATCCACTTTCCAACAGGGGCCAATTACGATCTCGGTCGGAAGGGCTCCAACCTTACGTCAGAGGCTTTCCGACCGAGTTCATCGGTTTCACTTCTGACCGCCTAATCACAGTCTTTCCGGCTGGATACCGACGGGCTCAAGGACCCTGCCGGCTAGTCAGAGACTGCCCCCGTAATCCATATGGATGACGTTTTACGCCATCTGGATTATGATGCACGGTTTCTGGCAGGCTTTCCATGCCGGGCTTTCTGACATGGAAAGCCTGTCAGAAAGCGAGTTTGGGGGCCCATAGCAGGCCCCCTTTCTGCTTGCAGCCTCCGTTTGGGGGCCGAGGGAACACCTATGGTGCCCCCTTGTTGATTCCTGCACCTTGTGGCAGGCACCTAGCCAATCACTAGGAGCTGAAGACAGCACCTGCCATACTTCGAGCAACTCTCTCTTGCTTCGTCATTTAGCAAATAAACAGAGTTAGAGCACAATGCTTATGTTTTTAGCGTGCTCTGGCAGCACCTGTCTGTGAGTTCTGCGTGAAGCCGCCAGTTTCTGCTGACTGAGCTGTGCCACTGCACCATGTTAAGGGCAGACGCACTTTCACGTGCGGAGGGAGCATTAATTTGTGTGCTGTCTCTTTAATAATATACAACGTGGTCCCGACATCTAGGTGCAGTGTCTGAGCGTGTCATAGGGATTAGTGCATCATGTTGTGAGAAGGACTTTTTCTGGTCATGTTCCAGTGATTAATGTTTATAAAACTGCCTCTGAGCATGCCCTAAAGAATAATGTCTCATGCAAATGAAATCGCCACCTTCAATTTAATTTTCATTCATGCTTGACAGTCACTGCCAACAAGCATTTGCAATGCAATAGGTCTCGCATTTGCCAGAGTTTAAGCTATTGGCATTGTAAATGACAAACCTTTTATCTATGTGTTGGTTTTGAAAACAGATAAATAAAAGGCATCGTCATTTACAATGCCAATAGCTTAAAATTTCGCAAATGCTAGACCTATTGCATTGCAAATGCTTGTTTATGATAGCTATTTTCTTTCAATGCACACTCTTCTGTAGCTCCAGTAGATTATCCATTTAAAAGATTTTCCTACCCTTATATTTTATGTAAATCTCTTTACGTGAATATACCTGGGTATTATACAAACAAATCAGCAACTTTACGAGAAAAGGGCCATATGTACGACCATTGGATTTAGGTGAGGCGCTAAATCCAATGTACAACAGTGTCAGAGACACTGTTAGCGATTCCCAATGGGGTCGCAAAATGCGAGGCTCATCAATATTCATGAGCCACTTGAAATTTGCGACCCCATTGGGAATGGCCAGGCTCACAGGGATGGTGGCCTGCTGGGGTCAGCAGACCACCATGTCTGTGACTGCTTTTCAATAAAGCAGTTTTTTGTTTTAAATGCAGCCCGTTTTCCTTAAAGGAAAACGGGATGCATTTAAAAAAGAAAAAATGAAACGTTTTTGTTTCATTTTGTAAGGGCAGGCAGTGGTCCCTGGGACCACTGCCTGCCCTTAAAAAATATTTTTCCCTGCATTCCCAAAGGGGAAGGGGTCCCCTGGGGACACCTTCCCGTTTGCGAGTGCTTTACCACCCTTCTGAGAAGGGTGGTAAACTGCGACTGTTTTGCGACCGCAAAAGAGTCATACATACCTGTAGGACTCGCTATTAGGAAGGGATGCCCTCGGAACACCACTTCCTAATAGCGACTCGCTATTCCTATTTTGCGAGTCGCAAATAATTTGCGACTCGCAAAATGGGAATAGTACATGGCCAACTCGTTTTTTGCGGTCGCAAAGGGGTCTGAAACCCCTCTGTGACCGCAAAAAACGGTCGTACATCTGGCCCATAGTGTTCTGCTAAGCATTTTGCAAAATAAACTAGAGATTGTCCATCAGGAATGATATTCCATTTTTACAGTTACAAAGCAAATGCATATGCATATTATTTTTTTCTAGTTTTCTTTATATGTAATCTGGTTGTCCTTGTGAGAAAAAACTCTGTCCAAATAAAATATTTGCACAGTTATTTCAATTTTCATAAGCACCACATTTTTGTGCAAATCTTGAGTAGGGTGAGAATATCAGCAATGGTAAAACATTCTGGTGGTTAACCACATTCTCAAGTTCACAAACTAAATTTAGAATAACAGAGACTCTCCAGAATATAAATTCAATCTCTGACTGTGAAAATCCTTGGGTTTTTTATTCACCAGGTTTTGATTTTGTTACTCGAGCTCTGTCATTAGCACTTACACAACACATTTTAGTTTAGGTAAGTGGCATTTAGGTGCACAGAAGCTTTTTTGAATTAGGCCCAAAGTGCACTTTATCATGGTTGGTTCTCACTGTGTGTGCGTGGAGGGTGTATCTTCATTTGCAAAAAGTGGTTGCACATTTCTATGTTCTTAAAAGGACCATGTGTCCTTTCAAAAAAAAGTTTCCCATTTTGGGAAGTTTTGTGGGAGCAGACAGTATTTCAGGGACCACTGCCTGCTCTTCCTGAGGTTGCCAACATTAATCCCTCAGGGAAGGAATCCTAAAGCGAATCTCAGGATCCTCCTACCCTGCCACCCGATGGTGCTACTTGAAGACCTTTTGTGTGCCTGCTTCCATCATGAAGACTAGATTAAAACCTGTGCTGCACTTAATATTTCATTCACAGATTTTACAAATCCTTTTGAAAATCAGATCCACTCCAGGTTTCACCTATCAACTCCTAACGCATGATGGTATTTGTATGCCTGTATGCCTTATCCATCTCTGAGAGCTGGAGATCATCTTTCTGGTAAATCTTATTATACTTTGAACTCTGTGTCACCACTTCCAGTGTATCTATATGCTCCTTGCATAACTTCCTGCCAAAACATGATCCCGTCCATGTTCCACTCTGGAGTTTCATTCTACCCACTTATTTAATCTTGGAACCTCAATACATTTAGTTTGGCAGGGAGCTGGAGAAGGGACCTTAGCTGCTCTCACCTTCACTATACTGCAGTTAGCTCACCCCTGTTCGGTGTTACAATAACCCTGTGTAGGTTTGAGCCTGAAGGAGGGATTTAAGACTGCCTTCTTCATTCAGAATGTGGGCTTCAACTGCTGTTACTGCAATTTCCTGCTTTCTTCTCCAGTTGTCTGGACTGGGGAAAACCTGAGAAGAATCCTGTTTCTTGCCACTGCTTTTTGAAATTTTCTGATTGTCTGTGGCTGCCCTGTGCAGCATTGAACTTTATGTGTTTCTTTTTTGCTGCACATTCTCACCTTGTGACTGCCTTTCCTTTTAAACCTTGCTATCCTGAATTTCTCTATTTGCCCTGTTGGACTTCTGGCCATGTATACACTGAGGGCCTGATTCACAAAGGTAAACTGAGACGAAAGTCTAACTTTACAACTTTCGGCATTCACAAAGGGCATTTACTGAGTAGTAAAGTTAGACCTTTGTCTCAGTATAACGTAAGTTTTAGTCTTAAGTTTAACTGAGACAGTATAGTCTCAGTGAAACGTAAGACCAAAACTTAAGTTATACTGAGACAAAGGTCTAACTTTACTACTCGCATATGACCTTGGTGAATACCAAAAGTCATAAAGTTAGACTTTCGTCTCAGTTTACCTTTGTGAATTGGGCCCTAAGTTGGCAGAGGCTCCCTTTTCTTCCTTATTCTGAAATACTGTTCTGACCGTGTTCTGAATTCCTGTTTGTATTACATGTACCAGCAGGGTATTACTTGTTCCAGTGCCTGTTAGGTACATTCTTGAAATCTTTGTCCTGAACCGTAGTTCGAGTTTCCCTGTGCCAACAAGGCATTACATGTCTCAGTGTCTTTTGTGTACAGCCTGCTCTTGATCCCAGAATTTGTGTTTTAGATTTCTGAAGCCTGTTTATAACTCCTTTTTCTGGTTTTCTTCCTGTTTCCTTGCCATTTTTATTGTTCCCGGTGCTAGTGTAGTATCTTCAGCCATGTAGTCCTTCAGTTTTGTAATGTCTTTAGACTCTGTCTCCTGTTCGTTCGGGTCGTTTGGTTTCCTTCTATTGGTATTTGTTGATCCTGTATTCTGGTTATTCTTTCCATTCTGGCTTTCTGTTCCATTCCAAATTCAGTTCACTGTCTGTTGCAGTTGTGTATCTCTTTACAGTGTGATCTCTGACTTGGTCTCCGTTCTGATCAGTTAAGAAAAAGACTTATGTTGTTGCGCCCAGGTCCTTTGGAGTCTTACCTGTCACAGTGTTGTTGTCCGTCTCGGTCCACCTTGTACTGATTACAACAGTCTCTATCATTGCAGGCCCAAACTTTGACTTTGCCCAAAAAATGATGGAGGGAATGCTTGAATTGATCTGAACCACTGGTAATTACTCAGGCTGCATCCCAGTCCATCATTTTTTTGCACACAATGCTACCTCAGTTTGGGCCCAGCTATATGCAAATCAGTCTTGGCCCTGCTCCAATGGGAACAGTCCAGCTCTAACTGCCAAGCAAGGTCCTCCCTGAACAGGAACACAAGCAAACCGGGACTGATTTCGCCCTTTTTCTGGGCTCATCAACTGGGTATAGCTTGGTTCCACTGACACAGTGTGCACCGGACCCACGTCTGGGCATATCCATCCCACTTAGGATGACATACAAAAGTATACAAAAGGTGATGGATGGAATTCTTGAATTAATCACAGCCACTGGTAATTACTTGGGGCTGCATACTAGTCCATGGTTATTTGCCACCAGGCCACCTCAGTTTGGACCCAGCTATATGCAAACCAGTCCTGACCCTGCTCCAATGGGAACAGTACAGCCCAAACTGACAAGCATGATCCTCCCTGAACTGGAACATAAGCAACCCAGGACTGGCTTTACTCTTATTATGGGCTCATCAACTGGGTATAGCTTGGTTCCAGTGAGACAGTGTGCGAGGGACCCACTTCTGGACATGCCCATTCCACTTAGCGTGACATACTAAAGTATACAAAAAGTGATGGATGGAATGCTTGCATTAATCTCAGCCACCTCGGGCTGGACTAATCCCATTGGCAGTATGGTCGAGACTGGTTTGCATATGGCTGGGTCCAAACTGAGGTGACTTGGTGGGCAAAAAATGATGGATTGGGATGCCGACATGAGCGATGGCCAGCGGCTGAGATTAATTTAAGCATTCTATCCATCACCCTGTTGTTTTTGCATTCGGCAACCTAAGTGCACCGGGTATGCCCAGATGTGGGTCCCTGGGATCACTGTGCCACTGAAACCAAGTTATACCTGGATGAAGAGCTCTAACTAGGGCAAAACCGGTCCTTGGCTGCTTGTGTTCTGGTCAGGAAGGATCTGGCTTGGCAGTTCGGGCTGGACTGTTCCCATTGAAGCAGGGTCAATACTGATTTGCATATAGCTGGGTCCAAACTGAGGTGGCATGGTGTGTAAAATAACCCTGGACTTGGATGCGGCTCGAGTAATAACCAGTGGCTGAGATTAATTCAAGCATTCCATTCACCAATTTTTGTATGCAAGTGTAGTTTGCAGTAAAGTCTTTGTGAGTTGGCCACATGGTGTGCCAGAGTATATGGTACTATTATTAGAAGTCAGGAATAATAAAATGACATATAAACAAACACTTCCTTTGATGTTAAAGTGATAAATTAATGTAAGGGTGTAATTATCCAGAGGCAACATCTAAATGGAACCTGCACAGCTAATTGCTCAAGTCCCTTTGTCTCTCTCCTCTAACCGAAGGTAAACATTTGGTTTGTCCAGAGAGCATACACACTGTTCACATGGAAGATGGGCAGTCTTAGACCACAAGTTTATCTCACAATCCTTATTTTTAATTTGCATAGATTTTTCTATCCTTCAAAGAAATTAAAATGATCACTTTCTGATTGTAACTATTTTCGACCTCTACTTGTGCTGTGTAGAAAATTTAGACCTTATCGGGAATATGGAAGGTCTATGCGAAAGGAAAAGAATCAGATGGAGTATTGTGAATCTTGAACATTTTAAAGAATGATGACTCTCCAAAAACTACCTCGAGTTAATAGACAGTCTTGTTGACTTCTCTGACCCAACCTACTCTTTATGTCTATGGCTGCACGTCATCAGCTCCTTAGCTGACATCCTTGCCACAAAAACTATCTGCCACGGAACCCCAAACTGTGTCTGTACTCACAATAATGGGTGGTATAATTTCCCATTACAATCAATAGGAAAAAATCTTAGGTCCGGACAAAGACAATATAACAAAAATAGCAACAACTCAGCAATCTATTTAAGTTATTGCATCTAAAACAAATGTATAAGAGAATGTTGTGGTTGGAAAAAAGAACCTACTTTAAACATCAGTGGCTATGTGTGAATACTTTTTTAAGTCCAAGGAAGTAATTTTTGGCAGCATATTAGTCGGTTGGATGACATTCATAGCCCCCAAGGGAAAACAGTGTGGGGGTTCTAGACAGGGATAATCACATAACTAACAACAAAACAGCCCCCTTTGTTTGCATGTTTTATTCAATATACCACCACTATTTATAGGATGGGTTGTTATATTTTATGGAAATAGTTTCTAGAGTGGGGCCTTCCTGCAGTACTGTTGGAGTTATTCCCCTCTATTCAAGGTTAAGAATCAAAGTTGGCACTGGATCCAGCTTCTCAAAACGCATAAACAAAAATAGAGGGCTTAACAAGGGTGTGTACTAGCCCCATTATTATTCAGCTTAAGTATGGCTGACATTGGCTCTGTCATCTCCAGGGCCTATCTACCAAGAATTTCTCACCAAAGGATATAAATCCTGCAATATGTAGATGGTTTAGTGATCTTAGATCAAAGCATGTGGGCCATCAGAGACTCATAAATGAATCATGGTCCGTATTAATGACATTTGTGGCACAGGGCAAAGCAGCAAATCACCTTGCTGCACTGCTCTGCGTAACAGGGAAATGACAGGACTGCGCCGTATTTATCCAAAACGGCGCATTCTTGTCCTTTCTCTCTGCGCTGGCGCAGTTTTGACAGCCTAGCGCCAATGCAGGCACCCTTGCACCATGGTGCAAGGGTGCCTGTGTTGTAGGCAGAATTTGTTTTGTGCAGGAAGGGGCATCTTCCTGCACAAAAACAATCCTGAGAGGCATTTTCCTCTTTCAATGTGTGCTGCAGAATGCAGTGCACATAGAAAGAGTAAAAAACAAGGAGAAATAAAGATATTTCTTCTTGTTACGGCTCTCCTGGGGAGGCGTATCTTTTTGGTGCGTTCCCAGGTTTCCAAGTCCTTTTTAATCTGGGAATGCATCAAAACCATGAGAGTTGTGCTGGAACACCGATCACAACACCTATAAAATGCCTCCCTTGAGCAGAGTAAGGCAACAGAGCGATTTGCGCTACGTTGCCTTACTCTAGATTTTTTAAACCATTCAAAGCCAAGCAAAGTGGCTTTGCGTGGTTTCATAAATCTGACTTGGAGGATTGCGTCAAGCATGTACCACGTTGCATGGTGCAATCATGAAGCAAAGCTCTCATAAATATTCCCCTACATATCTACAGTATTGCTGACAAATCAGTCCGCAACTTAGATCATGGTCTTTGGCAAACATAAAATTGAAGCTAATAAGACTTGCACAAGGGTTCTTCCCATGACCTATGTTTCTGTATAAATATTTGGGAGCCTGGTTACCAGTCAGATGTTCACCTGTCAATTTTAAAGAATAAAAGAATTGGCCATACCCACTGCACTATGTACACTCTATGCCAAACTACAGGGCATCTCAGTTTATCCCTGCTCGCCTATGGCCAAAGAAGTCTTTGCAGCACTTTTTTAACCCACTTTGGATTAATTACAGTGTAGGATCTTTGGAGAGTTTTCCATTTACCCCAGAGCACATACAGGTCACAAATTTGTTTGGAATTTGGACTGCGCAAGCACGATTTAGCAGGTATCACAGCTTTTCTGAAATATCTTTAGCTAATCAGAAACTCAGAACATGGTTCTTTGAAAGCCGCATTAATTCAAGTAATTCAGGGGAGCTGGAAAAACAGTATCTTTTGGACTAAGTACTTAGACCAGGCCTTCAAGGACTTGAACATGGAATTCACTTGGGAGAATAATCCATCAAAAGTATTTTTTAAAGAGACAATAAAGTCCCAACTGGTGCTTTCCAGTCACGGTGCAGATTTTCACAAATATAAATAATATAGACAAGCTGACTTAATATTATATTCCTGTAACACCCTGACAGTCCAGTATTTCTTCAAAGAGCCATTAAAATGAGTCATGCTGGCAGAGCATAATCTGAACACATTTCATGCTCTTTCTGATTATACAATTTAGTGCAGCATGGGGTAATAAACCCATTGATAATCAAAACCGCAGACTACAACAAGGAACATTTTTTGCATTTTATATGGTGTTGCCAAGAGGAAAAGGTAGTGAGACAAATGCTTATAAAATTTACCTAATGGAATTTCCAATTGTAGTGATGCTTTAAAGCCTTGATTAAAGACGGGGAAAATGCCAGAAGTCTGCTACATTTTTTTAAGTTTCAAAAGATACGTTTATTAACAGTATGTCAGAAAAGGAACAAGTATGCAATCATAAGCAGAAAGGCATCAAGTTTAAGCGATACAAAACATATTGTTAATGGCAATTAAGCAAATGATTATGTAATAGAAAAAAAGGTCCATGGTAGAATAACAAAATGAAAAGAAAAAAAGGGGGTATACAGAAAGGAGGCTAAATGCGGAATTCAATGATTATGCAATTAAAGTATGGTTACAATAGATCAATTTAAAAAGAGAAAAAAAAAAAGTGAACAATAACAAAGAGTTCAGGGGGTTGAGCAACTTCTTGAATACATGGAGTTGGAGCAAAAGACGTTTTAGCACTATAGTCCAAAAACTTCGTAACAGGAGACCATAAAAGTAATCTTTGATGTTTCAATGACATAGGAAATACAAAAGTTGTGTCAAGTCTGTGATTGTGGCAGGTGGAGTACCACCAAGCTAAATATGAAAGTTTAGAGGTATCCTTCCAATTTTTTGTTATCTGTTGAAAAGCAGCAGCTAATAAAAGGTCAATAATTTGTGTTTGAGATTTGGGCTTGTTCCAGCTATTAGAAAGAGTACCTAAAAAATATTAACAAATGTGAGGGGGATGCTAGTGTTAAAAATGGCATTAATTTGGATCCAAACGGATTCCCAAAACGCATAACTGGTGGACAAGTAAAAGCATATGTTGTAAATTTGCCTGTGGGCTTGAGCAGGTCCAGCAAGCATGTGAAGTTTCAGGATGCATTTTATGCAAGGAAGCTGGTGTGAGCAATAGTCTGTTATATATAAAGAAAAGGGTTTGTGTGGCACTAGCAGCTCTGGAAGATTTTCTAATTTTCAACCATACTTTGTCCCATAGAGTTATAGGCCATTGAGTATCTAGATCTGTTTCCCAGGAAATCTCAGTCTTCGTTTTGGGTCTTGATGAGAGAGGGGATAGGAGACAAGTGTAAATGGTAGATGCCTTAGACGATCTACCAAGAACAGTGGCCCAGTCGGGATCAGTTGGTAGGGGAGTGTGAGGTAGGGTTTGAAAATATGAGTGAGATTCTAGTGTGACAGAGCGTAGGATTAAAAATTTATGCAAAAATGATGGAGGCAAGCGAAAGAGAGAGCGAGCTTTTGAAAAAGTTAAAAAGTATCATTCTCAAATAATTGATGAACCCATATAATGCCTCTATCTCTCCAAGTTCTCCAATAAATCGGTTTTTCCTTGACGCGAATATAATTATTATGCCAAATAGTGGAGTTAAGAAACGTGTTAAAATCATGTGGTTCAATATGAAGAAGTTTATTTAGGCTACTACAAGAGTGTTTAATAATTGGTGTATGCAAGTTTTGCGGTTTC
Source organism: Calotriton arnoldi (assembly GCA_963921515.1). Taxonomy (NCBI): domain Eukaryota; kingdom Metazoa; phylum Chordata; class Amphibia; order Caudata; family Salamandridae; genus Calotriton; species Calotriton arnoldi. Next base: position 513,423 of record CAWUFW010002192.1, on the reverse strand, counting down.
CTGGTGAAAGATAAATATTCTTGAAAAGAAAAAGTGGAAAGAAAAGAGTTCTCTAAATCAATCCATAGCGGCAAATCGGGAGAAGGAGTAGATAACCACTTAGATACATGTTTTAATAAAAAGGCTTTATGGTATTTGGGAAAATCAGGGAAACGGACGCCGCCTTCAGTTTTTGGGCGTGTCAGCTTTATAAGGACATTCTAGGTTTTTTGTTCAGCCAAAGAAAGGAGGTAAGAATTGAATTAATTTTGTGAAACCATTTCGCTGGAATGGAAACTGGAATATTAGAGAGAAGGTAGAGAATAATGGGAGTTAACATCATTTTAATGGTGTCAAGTCGACCCCACCATGAGAGATATAGAGGGTGCCATTTGGTCGTGAGGAAGCTAAATTTCTCAAGGCATTTATTGAAATTTAGAGTAATCGATGACTTAATAGAGGAAGTAAACCATATACCAAGATATTTTATGTGAAGGGGGTTCCAGGAAAAATTGGAAATAGAAAAGTCGTCTTTAAAAGTGTATTTAGTTAAAGGCAGAATTTCGTATTTGTCATTATTTAATCTATAACCCGAAACTAAAGAGTATGATTTGACTTCCTCCAAAAAGACCGGTAAGGAATTTTGAGGTTGGGAGAGGAATAAAAGAATATCGTCAGCATATGCAGCTAATTTGATCTGTAAAGAATTAGAAATATAACCAGTGATATTTGAATTCTGCCTTATTTTAGACAAGAAGGGTTCTAAAGCTAAATTAAAAAGAAAGGGAGATAGGGGACATCCCTGTCTTACTCCTCTGTGGAGAGAGAAATAGGGAGAGGTAAGGCCATTGACAAAGATGGTGGCTTTAGGATTCAAATAGAGCAGAGAAATGAAGGAAATGATTTTTGGGCCAAAACCAAACCATTTTAGCGTTTGAAAAATAAAAGGCCAGTAGACTCTATCAAACGCCTTCTCGGCATCCAAAGCAATTGCAGTGAGGGGTTCAGATAGATTCGGCAATTTGGAGATGACGTAAAAAAAATAGGCGGGTGTTGTCATTTATAGATCGTCCTTTAACAAAGCCCGATTGTTCCTTAGCTAAAAGGTGGGGCAGAAAGGATTCCAGTCGGAGAGCCAATGACTTCGAGAAGATTTTATAATCTATGTTGACTAGGAAATAGGTCGATAATTCTTGCAAAAGCGTAAATCCTTTCCCTCCTTTGGAATAAGACAAATTAAGGCATCAAGAAAAGTGCCAGAAGAGTTACCAGAAGAAAGAAAAGAGGAAATAATGTATGTAATTTAGGTATTATTATTTGGGCAAAATGTAGAAAGAATTCAACGGTGAAACCGTCAGGTCCAGGGGCCTTATCCTTTTTAAGAGACTTGAGAGCACTAAGTAAATCAATTTGGGTCAAATCAGTTTCAAGGATATCAAGGCACAAAGGTGGAGAAGAGGGTTTTTGAATTGAGGAGAGATAAAGAGAAATGTCCTCCTCAGGCGGATATGACTCAGGAGTATAGAGTTGTTCATAGAATTTAACAAATTCTTGTAGGATATCAGCGTCTTTGTGTTTAGAAGTGTTTGTGTCAGATAGTATGGATTCAATGTGAAGCTTGTTTTGTTTGATCTTTAAATAATTGGCTAACAATTTACCAGATTTGTTCTGTCCACCATAAAATTTAGCGCTTGTTTTTAAAAGAAACAGAGAAGCAGCATCAGTGGTGTCTTTATTATATTGAATTTTAGCCTTAATAAGATCAGTTAAGCAATGTTTCGACTTGGAAGTGTAGTAGGTATGTTCTAAATTCTTAATTTTTGAAAGGAGTTCCTTATTTAAAGCCCGCGCTCTTTTCCGTCTAGTAAAGGTGTATCGAATAATGAAATCACGAGCAGAGGCTTTAAACGCGTCCCAAATTATATGAAAGGGCATGTTAGCTGTATTATTTAGAAGAAAGTATTCATTAAAGAAAGAAATAAAAGAGGCATTGAATTGAGAATCTAGAAGTAAGGAGTTTTTAAAGCGCCATCTTCTGGGGTGGTCAGAGTGAGGTAGTAGGTCTAACATAATGGATACAGGGGCATGGTCAGAGATGAGTATAGGGCCTATATCTGCAGAAATGAGAGATTGGGAAAGATTATGTGATGTGAAGAAATAATCAATTCTGGATTGTGTCTGATGAGGTGAAGAGTAGAAAGTATATACTTGTGAGGAAGGATTACACAATCTCCAAGCATCGGATAAATGCAATTGTTTTATAGTTTGTATGAAGGATTTATGTGCTTTTGAGGGAATGAAAGGAGCTGTGGATTTCAGATCTAAAAAAGGGTCAACAACCTGATTGCAGTCTCCAGCTAAAATTACATTACTATCATAAAATTGAGAGATCAGTTGATTTAAATGGGACCAGAAAGGGGGGTCACCAGAAGTATGGGCGTAGACATTAAAGAGGGAGAGAGGAATACCATCAAGTTCCAACTTGGTATATAGCCATCTGCCTTCCTCATCTCTTTCTTGTGAAATGAGAGAGGTCTTCAGTGACTTATGAATGAGAGTAACAACACCATTTTGTTTGCCGTCTCCAGGGGAATAGAAGAGCTCACCAACCCAATTTTTCTTAAGCTTTAAAGACTCAGATTCAGTAAGGTGAGTTTCTTGTAGCAAGACAATCTTAGCATCTAGTTTAGCTAAATAAGATAATACTCGTTGTCTCTTAATGGGGGAATTTAAACCTTTAACATTCCAAGTAAATATCTTTAAAGCCATTTAGGCAAGAAAATTGAATAAATAGTACAGTAGACCAATCACAATGCAAATGCCATTAAAAACCAAGTAAAATGCACATAGATGAAAGTAAAACTTGAAACTTAAAAGGATGAGAAAGAAGGAGGGGAAGGGAAAAGAGAGTGTACGAAAAGCAATTGAAGAAGATAGGAATAATAACGGTATAAGAGATAATAAAGATGAGCACAAAGGGACAGAAGAGAGTACAGAAATAAAGTAAGGAGAGGAGGAGGGAAAAGAGAGAAAGTATCAGCATGGGAATAGTGAAGGTACCATTGAATAGGACATCGAGGAGGAAGAAAAGAGGGAATAAAAACGTGCAGGAGGAAAAAAAAGAGATAGAGCGAGATCCAATGAAGAGTACATAAACGACATACTTACAGAAAATCCAAGACACATGTAAGGGGTGGAGATGAGGTCACATGGGAGAATGACGTGTCCCGTCATCAAACGGGAAGCAGGAAGGAACCAGAACCGACGAGCAATACAACAAGTAGGGGTAAACATAAAGAAACAAAATCTGCAAGGAATAAGAAAGGGGTTAACAGAATATCTTGAACAAAACAACCAAGCAAACAGAGAACATTATCAACAACAAGTAAAACATGGAGAGAGTCAACAACATTGTATGAGGAACAAGCGATAACTTATGTAAAATGAGAAAACAAAACAATTATTTGTTGTGCATTACAGAAGTTGAGGAAGTGTCCATGGATTCCGAGTGACATGAGTTGAGAAAACTTTTCCTCTGTGTAGGGTCTTCATAGGCGGTAGTCTTATTATTCATGGTCACTTTGAAGAGACATGGGTGGAAAAGTCCATAACGAGCACCAAGAGAACGAAGCTGTGGCCTCAATGCCAAAAAGTCTCTGCTTTGAATAATCTTGTGAGAAAAATAGAGGGCTACCTGCCCATATGACTCGGTTGGCTGCTTTAGCTGCTGAAAGAACCTTGAGTAAGTCAGTATATTCTAAAAAATATAAGATCACTCCCCTCGGTTTCCTTGCAGTAGATGAGATCGTAGCAGGAGCGGGGCCTAGACGGTGCGCACGTTGGATGTTAAGTTGAATATCTGGAGGCAAGTTAAGGATTTTGGGCAAAAAAGATTTGAAAAAGTTGATGGGGTCAGAACCTTCTGATAATCCATAGATGCGTAGATTATACCGTCTATTCCTGTTTTCCAAATTTTTGACTTGCTTTTGGAGCGTTGAGACTTGAGAATGAAGGGTATCTATTTTACTGCTGGCTGAGGACAAAGATTCAATATTCTGCTCTGCTGTGGTAATTCTGTCTTCAAGATTCGACCATCTATCCGTCAAAGTCTGGAGTTTAGAATTGGTTTCCTCAACAAATGGACGCAGCGCCCTAATTTCCTCTAATAAAAGGTCCATGGAGACGGAGGATGGTTGTTTGGGGGGAGAGGGAGGATCCTTCTTCAGACGTTTACTAAGTCCTTTGTTTGTAGCAGAAGAAGCCCAAATGGACGAAGCGATGGCGCCCTTAGGCGAGGAATTAGAAGAATCCTCCATTGAAGAACAGCGTAGACGAGATTTAGAACGTGATGAGAGTTTGCGGCTTGAAGGTGAGGAATACGTTAGAACTTTAAGGAGCCTGCCCATACGAATAAGTTATATGCAAAGGGAAGCACCTCATATCATCAGGGATGAGCAGGACCTCCTTGTAACAATGTAGAGAAAATGATAAAAGAAAGTCTCAAAACACAGAAAGATGTTCTCCAGTGTGTTAAAGTGTGCAAGCGAGAGGCAGCATTGAAATTGTGTCACATAAAAGTGAGATTTAAGTAGCAAGTAGCCAGGTTTAAATAGCAAGTTCCTCAAGGCTGAGCGCTGGGCTGTTATTTGCCACAAAAGAAGGAAAAAGAAGAGCCTACAGGCTCTAAAGTATAGCATTTCTATCAAAAATGAGGCAAAAGGAGCACATTGCACTTCATTATTAATTGGCACCAAGTTTCAAAATAGTTCTAGAAAAACATGACTAAATAGTCATAAAAGAGAGTGCTCGCGGGTAAAATGCGCCGCAAATTACCTCAGCGAGCGCAATTCAAAATGGCGGCCGCATCAGAGGAAGAGCCGCGATGTTGCGTAGATGGAGAAAGGAGCGATTCCAGGCGGCGGTTGCACTTCAAAGGGAAACCATCCAGCGCAGGAAGAATTCCGACGCCTAGGTTCCCAAAACAAAGTCTGTGCAGGCGCTGGAGTTCACGCTAGGTTCGATGTTCCTTCCGCCGTCCCGAGAGAGTTAGGGCCCAGCCGCCATTTCCTTTGGGCGCTAGCCACGCCCCCCAGAAGTCTGCTACATTTTTAAATGTCACCAGTTAAGTGCCAATATGCATAACTGATTTTAGAACTGCAGATTCACTTTTTATCATGTTGGCAGTATGGGTCTGTATAAAAAGTAATGTATGACGATTTTCTGAAACACACTATATTTTAAAGCTTGAACCAGTAGGGTATTTACGTTTTGCACCCTGCATGCAAAGAAAATTATGCTGGGATTTGTTACCTTCTTCATCAACAATCTGTATGTAGTTATTTAAAATGATATAATTAAACATGAAATTGTGTTCTTTATTTTGTGGATTGTAGTTATTTTAATTAATACAATAATATACATCATTACTACTACTAATACTAACCCTTGTAAAAGGTGTTCTTTTTAATGCTTGCAGAACCTAATTTACTTTATATTCAACAGAAATAATTTGCAAAATGCCTCATACTCCCGAGAATCTTTGGAAATACTTGAAGCAATCAAGGATCAATGTTTCACACCCATTTGCCTATTTGAACAATATGCCAGAATTGGGCAGTCGGCTATAGTTGCATGTGGAATGGACCAAAACAAAAACAGAAACTACAGTGTTAAATGGTATAAGGTAATTTATGTGAAACAATTATTTGTGATATAACTGGATGGGATATAGAGTCAACAGCATATTGTACCATTGGACTTACACAATATTGGAAATGAATGCATAAATGAGGATAACAGAATGAAAAAAAATCCATACACACACATTGGCATTAGAAAAAGATTGCATGTTACAATGACTTTACACTGGGAAATACTTTGTCTTCCTCTACAACTGTAATCCTGTGCATCGTGGTTATGATAAAATAAATTATTCTTCAAAAGAACAAATATTATGAAAAACTATTCATGTTGTAGGGAAGTAGGATCTGCTTCTTATGGTTACCCCCACGTTTTGCTTGATGTGATGCTGTTTTTGACTAGTCTGACTGGGATCCTGCTAATCAGGATCCCAGTCTATCTGCTTTCTCCTTAAACTGTTGTGTTATATACTTAGGTACACCCCAGATTGGATACTGGGGTACTCTTGTCAGTCCCTAGCATATGGTACCCATGTACCCAGGGCATAGGTACCCCAGAGGTCTCCCATGGGCTGCAGCATGTATTATGCCACCCATGGGAGGCCATTCAAAATGGAACTACAGGCCTGCCATTGCAGCCTGTGTAAGTTGGTGCATGCACCACTTACGAAAAAGATATAGGTTTACTATATCTAAGGGTCACTGCACTTAAAACCTATAAGTCACCCCTCTAGCAGGCCTGTACTATCCTGAGGGCAGGGTGCTTGGTTCTAAGTGAGAGGGTTCCCCTGCATGAGCAGGACACCCCTGCAGCCTACGGAGTCCATTCTCCTGGGCTATCAGTGAAGGAGCCATATACTATATAGAAGGGCATCGCGTGACTGCACGATGATAAATATCTAAAACGGATGCAATGAATCCAATCATGTTTGGTATCAAACATGTTGGAATCATACCTCCCACACCGTAAACGGTGTGGGAGGTATGATTCCAAGCACTGGAAGAGCCCTCTGTTAGGCTCTCAGTGCCCCCGGTACCAGCCTTCTAGTCCCAGACAGCACAAAATGATTGCTGCCGACCAGAGACACATTTCTGCCCTTCTGCTGCTGAGCCAAGCTCGAGCAGGGGAAGACAGAACAATAGGCATCCTGTCACAGGGAGGTGTGACCACCTCTCAGACAGGATTTAGTGTATTAGGGCTGGGTGGGTGCGCTTGCCAGTGCCTGAAAGTCTGCATGAGGGGCACATTTGGTGTCCCTGTGCATAGTCTAGTAAAAACCAGTCCTGGGAGCCGTTGGCTCCCGCTCTGGCGCGAAACTGGACAAAGGACATGGTAGTAACCTCCCCCCTGTCCAGACCCTCCCCTGGGAGGGTCCCCTGAATCTTCCCAACCCTCGCCTTAGGGTACTTAAGGGCTTTCATGGGTGTAGGTCCCGAGATTCATCGTGGGATAAGATTCAGACCTGAAACCACTGCACGTCTACCGTCCGGGCACTCTGGACTTCACTGGACTTCATTGGGGCCTGACTTCATCTCCCTTCCAGTCTGCTGCATCGTCTGTGCCTGTGCATCATACAGGAACCTTCCAAGGCCTGTGAAGCATCAAGGACAACCAAAGTAATCTCCCTTGTAGTGAAGGAGTCACTCCCCTACACTTGTAGGCACCTCAACACTGCTGACCGGTCTGTTGATACTGAGCTCCTGCAGACTCCAAAATGTTCAACAACACAGGTGGTAGTTATCTACGTCTCCTGAGGCCTGAGCTGCCCTCTCACCAAGTCTGAGGTCAGAATCCCTCGTGGGGGCTGCATTAACCGAACCCCTGTGCGCTGCATACTCTTGCAAGTGCATATGCTTGTTGGCAACTCTGCAACAAGTGCATTGGGCTCCAAGTAGCCCCAACCTCCGGCAACTTTTTCCACCAAGATCTTGAGCCACACTGCCTCGTGGGCACCGTGGCCTGCTCCTTTTGATGAGCTGCTCGAGGTCCTCTCGTGACTCCAGTTCCTCCGGCCTGTGGGTACACTTGAGGGTCACCTTTGTTTTCCTTGGGCTCCCCTGATTGCTTGGGGCCTGCCCTGACTCCCCTGCTTGTTGTGAGTCTCCTGGATCTTGCTGGTCCCAACCGTGCACCTTCTTGATTTCCTGCATGGGTTGCATTTGCCAAGGCTTGTTAGTGCTCCCGCTGGACACCGACCCCTCAGCACTCAACATCCTTTGTGGGACAGCTAGCATCCGGGTCCTGGTTGTCCTGAGTGTTGCCTGGTCCTCGCAGCTGCAGAGTCAATGTCACTGGCATCCTTCCTGAAGCACCAGACATCGGAGGGCATCCGTTTTCCATGTCTCCTGGTCACTCCTGAGTGACATAGACACTGTCCCCTCTGCTTTCAGGTACTTCTCGTCAATAATCCATGTTTGGATTCCTCCAGACACTTTCTCCTCTTCTAGCAGCGGCACTTTCCTGAAGTCCTCCATTGGGTTCGACAGCGGTTTCCAACGCCAATTCACACTTATGCACCCAGCTTCCGTGGGATAGGTAACTTGGGTACAACGGCATCCACAGGTGGGGTGGCTCTCCAACCTTCTGTCTTCCAGGGGTTTCTTCAGGGTCCACTGGGAAGGGTCCCTAATCTTTAAAATTCCAACCGCAACTTGCACATAGACTTGCACGGAGCACGCTGTCGTGTTCACACACAGCACACGCTCTCCGTGGGGTCCCTATCTACTTACCTTGGGTGGTTCTGTGGGTCCCCAGCAATTCTACGTCCTGACTCGAGTCGTGGTTCTTATACCACTTTCTTAGTATATGGTTTGGTCCCCCCCTGGGGCCCACTGTGTATTAGTGCTATTTACTGTGATTTCTTTGCTTAAGTATTGTGTGCTTTGTGTCTATCTCCATACATACTTTGTGTGGTTCTTTTTCATTTAATCTATACTATAAGATTGCATTCTGGTAAAACAAGCTGCTTTACACTCCTTCAAGACTAAGCCTGAAGGCTGCTCTCCACAGCTACCACTTGGATAGCTTTCTAAGGTTGTCTGAGACCTCCTAAATCACCATAAGTGTTGTTTGGACTGGTGCAAGGTGCCCACTTACATTAGTGGACATCATATACCAGGCCAGCTTCTCACATATGTCATATGTCGAAGCTCTGAAAATAGTATTTAAAGTGAGCCATAGCACAGTGTTTTAAATCAATGTACTGAGACTTTCCTCATTAAAAGATGATTATGGGCATAGTTTTTTCCCTTTAAAGTGACTCTAACATGGAATCTGTTCCAAAGTAAGTAAAAAGTTCTTTAGTTAGAATAACTCTTTTGTATCCTTCCTAGATTTTGTCAGTCAGTCAAAAGAATGTTTATTTGGACCATTGGTCTTTAACCAGCAGTAAAACAATGTTAAAATTGAACACCATGATACATATATAAACAAATTAAAACTCATCATACAATTTATATATAAAACTTGGCCACTCCCTTTAAATACTTTAAAGATCAGATTAAAATCCAGATAAAAAGTCGTTAACAGCAAACACAAATCTTCCTAAGGCACACGACACATCCAAATATCGCTTGTTAGTCAAAAACGCTACAGCTTGCAAATGTTCTCAAATACCATATTTAAGAAATGGTGGCTTTAAAATTATTTTTCATATTGTTAACAACTTTATGCAATCTAAAAGAATGTGCAGGCAATTACACTTTACCTTTAATCCACATGTGCAAATTACATGAGCACCCATCATTACCATTTTTACCTTACTGTTATATGACATGGATTTAGACCAATTCTTAATCTTATTACCTCATATCTAAGGGTGAGATTCAGTAAGGCGTCAACATTGGGGAACCACTCCCTATTTTGCCATGATCTTAGCATAAATTGGATAAAGGACTTCCGCCTTAGTCACTGCATATCATGTTCTCTGTCTTCCTTTTTTATCAATACACCGAGTTCGCCCTTAGAAGCCCCGTTCTGCAGGTTAAGACTTCAGATATTTAAGCCCAAAAGCCTACATATTTTGTCCAGGTTTTTTTTTACTCCTTTGACCCATTTCAACTCACTATGAATTATCTCATTTTTACAAAGTAACAATATTTTTTGCCATTCTCCTGTATCCAGGCCTAACCAGAATCTTACTGCCTCAGCATATGCCAGATAACTCCAATCCTATTTCCATTCTTAATGCCTGGGTCATTGATGACCTCGGTAATGACAACAGCAACTTTCAACATTTCTCCTCTTCATAGTCCTAGTTCATTTTGCTACTTAAGCTTGGCAGTTCTACTCCATAATGGAATTGCGGACGGATCATGGTCAGATAAGCGGTTACCACTGGTTTTAGGGACATATCTCCATAACCTTTATTACATTTTTTAAAGTTTACTTATTAAGGCCAAGCTCTCACTTCGAGCCATTAAATATGTTTTTTTCACCTTAATCTCTTCTCGAAACACACCCCTAAATATTTGTATAATTACCATTCAAAGTTTACTGATTTTTTCCCAAAGTCCATCACATCGGTCTTATCCATATTTATAACTAACTTTTTCTTAATACAGTACTTCATGAATAAGTCTACTTTCTTTTGTAGACCTATTTCTGTCATGTACATAATGACAAGGTTATCTGCATTTAGAAGGCATGCGATATGGGTACCATCCATTTTTGGGAGGAGGCCCTTTGATGTGGGTAGTACTGATGGTAAATCTGCAATAAACAAAGAGAAGAGCAAGGGCACCAGGGCACATCCCTGGAGCAACCTATTACGGATTGGACTTTTTCGGGTCAGTCGTCCCACTATATTGTTAATTACCTGAGCCCAATTCTGTGAGTGCAGTTCCTTTACAATAAGAAGGAAGCATTTGTGATTTTCAATTTTGTCAGATTTTTCCATAAACATTTACGATCTACTGAGTCAAATGCTGCATGGAAATCGACAAAGCACCATAATAAACTATCCCTTTGTTCCACAGATTTCAGTGCAAGCAACCATAGACTAAAGCAATGGTCTATCTGGAATGTCCTTTCTTAAATCCCTCTTGTTCTAATGCGACAATATTTTGCAATTCTGTTCATTTCTTAAGCCTATCTAAATATTATTTTTTTAAACAATTTTTCACCTGCATCAAGGAGAATAATCAGCCTATAATTTTTGTGGTTTTTGTGTCCTCCTTCTAATATATCGACCTATACATGCACCCTTCCAATTTCCTGGGAACTGGCCTGTAGATAATGTTCTATGAAATGGCCAATAAAATAATTTTGCCCACCAATCAGCCTTTGTTTTAATTATGATGGTAGGTGAATTGTCAGGTCCTGCGGCTCTTGTTAGTTTTAAATAGATCAAATGACTATGGTTCACTTGGGATTGCATCACCCACCGGGAGTGATGCTATATAATTGAATTAAAGCACATATAAAATAAAGCAATAAGTCCAACACATGAAGGAAGCACCACCCAAGAAAAAGCAATAATGTTATACACAAACAAACTCTAATCTTACCTAATTAATCCATACTAAGATATTGTTGACTACTGAAATTTACATACACAAAGTCAAATGTTGGTCAAAAAAAGAATTTAATCATAGAAAGCAATTCTAAAGCAACACACATAACACTGATATTAAATATACAGGGTAAATGGCTGCCATTCATTCAACAACAAAGTCACATGGAGAGTTGAATCTGATAACAAATCATTTGAGTTACACAATCACAAAACTTTGCAAAGACTTTCAGCAGTTCATATTAGCTTAGTACAGGTTGATGTTTCAGCCCAGATGTAGAATTGACCTGGGCCATCGTTAGGACATAGTGTCACAAAATGCAAAACAAATATCTGTACACTTCGAAACCTGAACAAAAGAAACAAGAATCTGGGACAATTATAAATTATATATATATATATATATACACACACACACACACTCATGCAGCTACTAAGCACCCATGCTGCCACTTACACACCAACTGACAGACTGATACAGACATTCACACAGATTAGTCATTCTCCCATGCATTCTCTAAGACACGTTTAATCACTCACTTATACAGTCAGTCACACACCTACTAAATCATCCATTCAGACACTCATACACCCACTCATTCTTCAATACACCTTGGCATATGTATACATAACATGCTTAAACTATTTAGAAACACTCCGTCACTGGATGATGTCATCAGTGATGTAATTTGAGATGTCATCAGTGATGTCAACAGTGATGTCACTGACCATATCATGAGTGATGTAATATGGGATGTCATCAGCAGTGCATTGCAGGGCGCGAGTTATAGTTAGCTCAACTAACTATAATGGCTGAATTTCTCTGGTTTTATGCGAGTGAAATGTCCAACTAACTATAACGTCCCTGAAACCTGGGGTTTTTCAGTGAATTTCTATGGTTTTTTAAATGCTAATTTCTAACTATAACGTCCCTGAAACCTATGGTTTTTTCAGTGAATATACATATATATATATATATATATATATATATATATATATATATATATATATATATATATATATATATATATATCTACTGGCGGTCGCCAGTAGATAGTTATAGTTAGGACCTATTTTCCATAGGAAATCTGCGACATTCTATTTGAAATAACTCTTGCGTCGGTTGACGAATCTTCGCGAAATTTTCAAACTTTATGGCCCGCTCCGGTCCGCTCCTACCCTGAAAGTCTCAGGGTGATTCGTCAAGCGGGGGCCGAGAAAAAGGGGGTCCCAAAACGTGTTTTCCCCATTCATTTTCCCATAGGAAACTTTAGACACGGCTACAGCCCGAACTGCTGAACGGAATTACACCAAATTTGGAAAGAGGTAGTTCTTGGTTCAGAAAGAACCCTTTTTGTTAAATGGTGTAAATCCGTTCAGTAGTTGCGGAGAAATTAAAAAAATAAGAGTCAAAAAATCAATTTCCCATAGGAAACTTTAGAAACGGCTACAGCCCGAACTGCTGAACGGAATTACACCAAATTTGGCAAAGAGGTAGTTCTTGGTTCAGAAAAGAACCCTTTTGTTAAATGGTGTAAATCCGTTCAGTAGTTGCTGAGAAAATCAAAAGTAAAAGTACATATATATCTATGGCCGCGTCGGATTCGCGCACCCTCCCGATCACGAGCTGTCTGCTAATTGGCTGTCAACACTCCAAACCAGGAAGTGTTGGCAGCCATCTTATTCCTCGGTAGAACCGAGGAACAAGAAAGCAGTAAAAAGTGCGCAAAACGCACAAAGGGGCAGGGTAGAAACACCCTGACCCCCTAGGTCTGCTCAGGGGGTCCCACAAGGACCCCCTGGGCAGAAAAAAGCATTTAAAAAAAAAAAAAAATCGGCAGGATGCGCTCAGGGAGCACGAATCCTGCCGAAAAAAAAAAAAATCGAAGGGCGGTCTCCCGCGCTTCGGTTGTATTTGCCCCGGGTGGCCCAAGTCCCGGGGGCATGGTGAGGGTTAAATTTATATATGGGGGCCTCAAAGGCCCCCAAGCCCGGGGACCGCCACCCCCGGGGCTTTCTTTTTAAAATGGTGCGGGAGGGCTCTGAGCCCTCCCGCAGCCCTGAGACCACCACCTCCCCGGGGCTTCTTTTTTTTTACTTTTTGCTGTGTGGGGGGGCTCGAGCCCCTACACGCCCGAGACCGCCACCTCCCCGGGGCACTAACAAATTAAAATGGGGGTCCGTTTGGACCCCCGAAGCCCGAGGACCACCACCTCCCGGGGCTTTGCTGATGTGGGGAGGGGGCCGCGCGGCCCCCTCCTGGAGCCTGTGGTGGCCCTGGGGACCGCCACCCCCAGGAGCCGGCTCCTGCAGTGTCCCGGGGTGCCTACCCCGGACACTGCTGTTTGCAATGACAGGGCGGGAGCCTCGCGGCTCCCGTCCTGTCATTGCAAACTGCTTTGGATATTGGAAGATAGAGCAGGGAAACCTGCTCTCGCTTCCAATATCCAAAGACAATTGCTTTTCCACACAGCCCCCCTTCAGGGGAAAGGGGAAAAAAAACAACAACAAAAAACGATCGGGCCGCAGGCCCCGCCCCCTTCCTTCACCACTCTGCAAGCGCGCCCCTGGCGCGTTTGCAGATGAAGTAATTCCCCTTGAATACTGGGGGTCCTGGGGCCAACTAGCCCACCAGGAACCTCCAGTATGCGCCAGGGAGCTGCGTTGCAGAGAGGTGTACAGAGGCCACGCCCGCTATACACCTCTCTGCAAGCGCAGCTCTCATGGCGCTTTTGGAGGTACATGGTGGGCTAGTTGGCCCCCAGGAACCCTCAGGATTCAAGGGGACTTAATCCCCCAACTTAAAAGCGCGCCACGGGGCGCGTTTGCACAGTGGTGAAGGGAGGGGCGGGGCTTCAGGTGACATGTGTGCAAACAGGCCCCATGGCGCGTATTAAGATGGGGAATTAAATCCCCTTCAATTGAAGCCATCAATTATTCTCATTATACTACTACAATATAATGAAGGAGGTGACAGTACTTAATAGTGCAACAAATTGGGTCAACATCCAGTTGATACTAGATTCAATATCAGTTAGGCACAATATGCCTCACGCCAATAGCTCTTCTGTCACCCTCAAAGAGATGGTGGCAACCCATCTGAACAGATTGGCAGGGAGAGCTTTGTGAGAGGAGGTGATGACATGTCCATCTGCACTTTGACATCAAGGTGTCAAAGTGTTAAGGAGCAGGATGAAGGAGGTGCATACTATCAGGGAGGCAAGATGGATAATGTAACAAGTGCAGAACAGGTAGTGGCTAGCCCAGTAGCGAAATGGATAATCTAACTGGATTGTCTTTTGCAGCTGAGGCCTGAAAGGTTTGGGTTCCGTCACATTTGATTTCTACTGCAGATAGAACATTTGCTCTTGTGATTGAGTTTCTTCCAGGTTTATGATTGGCCTGGACTTCTGGACCCCTACAATGAAAGAGTAGACTTTCTTTCATAAGTATTTGGATTTCCAGTCGAGATGTATGTGTTGTCGAATATCTGTACGCTTGTGTTTCCTATTGTGGTTAAACATATTACAGTGTTATATAGGTACTAAGGCTTAATGTATCTTGCTTACTAGTTAGGAAGTCGGTGCAGGGGATACAGGGCTCTCATTTAAAGGGCCAATTATTTTTCATTTTTCTACCTTATTCTCTCATAGTTTCTGGATCCTATTGTACAGGAAATGTATGTAAAAATTACAACTGAATTCCAATTTGTTTTGGGCAAAAGATAATGCTATATATTTTCATAAATTTCGATGGATATGACCTGCTCTAATGTGTAAGATAAAAACAGTGGGGGTTCGACAACTATCACTCACAGCTACAGGATTTAGCTCTGAGTATGTGCATAATCACTATAGGGCAGATTTACAAGGAAAGTGACTCAGTGCGTGCTTCAAGTCATTTGGCTGCGCCGCTCTAAATCACTTTCAAAGCACAGGGATGCGACAATATGTTGCATCTCTGTGCTTCCCCCAGCGCTGGCACACAAACAATTGCCATGCACCGGAACAGGCACCCTTGCATCATGGTGCAAGGATGCCTGCATCGTGGGGAGATTGTTTATGTGCAGGAAGGGTTCCCTTCCTGCACATAAACAATCAGAAATGGCGTTTTTCAACTTCTAGGTGTGCTGCATTAGCACACATAGAACTTGCAAAACGTCATTGTTTGACTGATTGTTTACGTGCAGGAAGGGACACCTTCCTGTACATAAAGAATCACCAGAGTTGATAACCTCTCTCTATGTGTGCTGCAGAATGCAGCACACGTAGAAAGAGGAAAGAAACGAGAAGAAATGAAAACATTTCTTCTTGTTGTGCCTCCCTACGTCTCCCCTGGGGAGGCGTAGCATTCAGACGCATTTCCAGATTTCCAATTTCTCGTAAATCTGGAAATGTGTCTGGCTCCATGGGTGTTGCGTGGGAACACCCACAGCAACAACGCCCCTTTCATGCAAAGTGCTGCGTGCAAAGGGGCCATATTGACAAGGACAGGAAAAGTCACGCAGGGTGGCTTTTCCTGTCCTTGTAAAAATGGGGCACTAAAATGCGCCGTCGGTGCGTCACAAAAAGTGACGCACCGGTGGCGCAAAGAGCTTGTAAATCTGCCCCTATGTTTGCTATTTTTTTTGTTGTTTTTGTTGTTGCTGTTTTCATATTTTCAGCATCACAGCTCACACCAATCAACAATATTACAATATGAGCTAGGGAAGTATTTGGTGATTTCTGTTCTTAATGATTTACTCAAAATTGTTTGTTCTAGTATCCAAAAGTGAGATGTTAAACAATATTATCATCTTAGGTGTGTGTGTAAATATTTTTTCCATTATGGACATTTTACAAAGTTAATGATTTATTTCATTTTGCGATCGTTGCAAATTTTCAGGGTATGTTCTTAATTAATCAAAGCTACATTTTGCATGGCGAAATAATTGTCTAGCTTTGAAGGATAATTTTCACTCTTATGAAACCCGGTCAAGCAGGAAAATCTATGCAGAATATTTTATGCAAGTTTTTATTTTTTACAAACATATCGATAAAAAATTGCACGCTTGGTGAAGGTTTCTCTGAAAGTTTTTTCTTTGCAACTTTTTGCTAAGCAGAATGGCAGAGATAAAAATGTAACAATCTAAGCAAAGCTGCAAACTTTTCCATAGAACTTTGCAACGGTTACCAGAAAAAAAACACTTCACAACTTTTTACTGCCTTGATTCCGATTACTTCAAAAGTATCTGGCAGATTTATTTTTAATTAACTCATGCTGTCATCACACTTTGTGGCTGAGTACGAGTTTGGCGGTGTGACGCCAGGTCAGTCCATCCGAGTTAATCTTGTGTCTGGCGGGCTTTTTTGACGTTCCCACGGCAGTGCCCTGAAAATGGGCTCTGGAATGGGGACACCAAAAACAGTTCCTGCACGGCTTGGACTGAAACGTCTATGCCATGCAGGAACTGGGGTGCATGCACACAGGGGGGCACATGTTGTATCCCCCCTGCATGCAACCCATGGCACAGAGGCACAAGGGGGCCCTGGGCCCCCTTTGGTTCCCCTCTGCCACAGTTTTCATGGAGGAGGAACCACCATGAAAATCGTGGTGGAGAGGATACTTGTAATATGCTTGGTGGGACTGCAGCGGTCCCGCCAAGCATATTGCAGCCTCCTGACCGCCGTAACATCGCCAGGGAAACAGGGTTCCCTGGCAGCTGTGGCAGGGCAATGGCATTCTGACTGCCCTAATTGTAACTGGGCAGTTGGAAGACCATTATCGCCGCGCCCCTTTGAGTCTGGTGGTCCGTGGACCGTCAGACTCTTAATTAGGCCCTAAATGGTTGGCGCCTTAGTTTGTGGTAATTTTGGGGAGATGAAAACTTTCACTATTAAGATTGCACCTTTTTATTTCTGCTTGTAGCTGCCACAGATTGTCAGTCTCTGTGTATCTCTTAACTCTATTTTCTGAAAAACGTTTCTGTTACTTTCAGTGAGGGCATTGCAGTTTTAATGAGTCAGTATAACACTACTCAAAGGGGACCTGATACTGTCAGGCATAGTATTTGCTAATCTTTTATTCATTTTTGTCCCTGATCATGTGTAAAATTTTCATGTGTCTCAATATTTTTTACAGGACTGTCTTCTCTATAAAGAAAATGAGCTGAAACTTACATTTAATGAACTGAAAGATTCGGACGCAGGGAACTACACCTGCAAAATTACATTTTTGTACAATGGAAAAGAGTATAATTATTCCAGAACAACTCACTTAAAATTACAAGGTAGGAGCGCTTTTTAATTTTTATAACTTTTCTTACCAGAACAATATTACTAGTTGCACCTTTATTGCATTTGAAGGTCTCCCAGAAAAATAATACTAATTCAAAGTGATAGAGACATGGTAATGAAGCATGCTGATGTGCTGGTCTCTCCTTTGATATATTATGGTTTATGTCTGAAAATGTCTTCATTAGGGCTACCATGAATTTACTGAAGGATTCCTGATGACAGGGTTTTCCTCTCGGTGACAGGCAGTGAAAACTGACTTGTAATTCCGCCCATCTAAATTAAGAGGGTGGAATGACAGGTCAGCCTCCGATGACCCTTACTCCGCAGGGCAGTCGGAGGAGATTAATCACAGTGGAGACAGAGAAGTCTCTGGCGTGATTACTCCTAAGGTCCGCCTGCATATAAATTTGACAGGCGGACCACATTCTTGACTGTAAAGATACTCCATCACCGTTGAGACAGTATGTCCTTACTGCCAAGAATTAAATCAGGGCATAAAAACCTGGATCGGGCAAAAGCACCAAAAGTATGAACTTCCCTGGGTGTGAAATTTGAATTCCCTGCTCAGAGTTTTTCCTGTCAAAACTAAAGACTTCAGTGGAACCTCATCCAATGGCTATCTGACTTCAAGAGGGCTTCCTGGGATACTTCCTGCAACCTTGCCCCACTGGAAGATTTTGACTTCTATGTGAGAAACTAAGTCCTAAAGTAAAACTTTGGACTAGGACGAACCTGGCTGAGGTATCTGACCCACACTCCATTGCGGTCAGCCTACAATCATGCCTAGATCCCCGTATACCACAATCATAGAATATTATTGGCTCTTAGCTGTTTTTGGTGCCATTTTTCCTTAAATATTCTCAAATTCGTATCTCTGGTTCCCTTTATTGGATTCTTGTCATTTTGGTGTCATTTCGTTTACTGCATTTTTTTCAATTTTTATAAATTGAAGTGGGATTTTTATTGTGTTCTGTTTTTCACAGTTTAATTGTTTTATGACTTCTAAATGCTTTATACATTTTCTCTAACTTACGCCTGCCTTCTCTGTACCATAGCACTAGGGATTAAGCTCAGTTTTAAATTATCATTATACCTTTGGCTTGGACCTAACAGGTTAGTGACTTTATTACTTGTGGTACTACCATCACCCCAATTAACAGTTCACTTCCTTACACTTGTGATGTTATTTCTTCCAACTATTGGCCATAAAAGGCAATGATTGCTTTGGTTTTAGTTGAACTGGCTTTTTTTGAAATGTAAATAAATACATCTCTTTTATATCCTCATGCCTTAATGCTTCACTATTTTCAGGTTGCTAATTTCACAAATTTTGGGCACAATTTTTCATCTGTATGAGCTTATATTATGCCTGTTTTTAAAGTATTAAGTCATTAACCAACTGCAAATACAAAAGCATTAATCATTATCATTACGTCTAAATCTTTTGGCCATCACTTCTTCCTCTACATGTATTCCTGTTTTCGTTGAATTCATCCAATAGTCTACGACAAGTTAAAATTCCCTATTAAACTGCAGCGCATAATATATATTTTTAAATGTAGGTTTTATTTGCCGTTAAATGTTAACCATACATAATCATAACATAAACGCCCCTTAATGTTTGAGCACAGAGCCCTGACATTCTGTTACAGGCTTAAAAAAAGTTGAGCGGTAAGAGCTAGAGAGAGGGAATGGCATTCCTATCTTGTGCTTCTTGTAAAATTTATATTTCTGATATTTTTCTACAACATCCCCTAAAGAAATCCTCTAGCCATAAACTGTGTTGCTTTTCTATATTGAATACAAATAGTCCACTTGCCAGATGTTGCTCATTGAAATAGTGGGTACTAGCTCCTACCTGTCATCTTAGCTAACGTTTTCTTCACACTCCCATTTTTTCCAGTGACCTTTAATCATCAAATTGTTATGCTTAGCAAAAATATTTATGATTACGATTCTATTTTCTGATTGACTAGCCAGAGTAAGAGGACATGGGTCATTATTTGATATTAGAAATCATAATAATATACCTCCATACCACCTGAATTAATTTAAACAAACACCCTTTGATAACGTTAAATGAGACTGTTTTGGTAGGTGATTGTTTAATATTTTGAGAACAACTTAAAAACTTCACCCATTAAAACATATTTTTACTCCATGG
Organism: Calotriton arnoldi; assembly: GCA_963921515.1. NCBI lineage: Eukaryota > Metazoa > Chordata > Amphibia > Caudata > Salamandridae > Calotriton > Calotriton arnoldi. The sequence continues at coordinate 493,853 of CAWUFW010002192.1, read as the reverse complement.
ACAGTAACTGGATGGCACCATCTTGTTTTTTCTTAAAAGTGAGCACTCATCTTGAAATAATCGAGATGCAGATACTTTCGATGTAGCTGAAAATAACAAACTGATCAAAGCATATTGTATCTCATATTAATCCTCTGCCAATGAACTATAGAATGGCAACATATTTTGGCTTTGATGAGCCAGATCTGTTGAATTTCCCTTGCTATACTTTAAACTTTTCAATTGCATTTCCATCCTCATCTCTTTAAGCATATGTACTAAACAGAAGTGGCTCTTTAGTCCATGGATTTGCCAAACCAATGAAAGTTGAGGATGAGAAATCAAACTTGTTTAAAATGGATAAGTCCCACCCTAAGAAAGTAGAAAAGGATGCTGATCAGACCATGAAATGGTGGCTGAGGTGGCCCAGTGGATCTCCTCTTGTCCAAATGTCTCTTTTCTTTCTTTTGAATTTCAATCTCCCCTGTTGAAAGACTTAAACCCCAATCAGAAAATAGTAAGCATGTCATCAAGAAGGTAGTTTAAAAGTTATTGTTAAGTGAAAAACACTAAATCAATTGCCTCTCACTGCTCTCAACATGTGGCTGGAAAACAAAGTGAGATCAAGTCACCTGACACATATCTCACACTTTGGTTATGTGTAGAAATCCAGATTTAAACACTGGACTTCTGAATCTAGAGTCTACAAATAAGGCACAAGTTCACATCTTCTCCTCGTGGGAGTTGGTAATTTTAATGAGGTGAGATTTGGTCAGGTTATTTTATAATATAACATTTCAGCAGTCCCAGAAACTCCAAAACTCCTCTTCTCATCCTGGAGAGCCCCAACCTCCCGCCACGCAATCTGATACTGGACCTCCCTGAGCAAATGTTGTGGTTTTAAAAAAAAAAGTTTTATATAGCGCTGGCCTATCTGTACTGTGCATATAAGCCTGCACATGGTCATTCAATTATGTTTAGGGGCATGCAAGACTGCCTCCTCTAATGTGTTTTTTAATGTTCTTTTTCTGGAGTATTTGTTCGCACATTCAATAGTTAAAACATTGAGTTCAGTCCATATCTCTCTCTCATGGATTATTGGACATAGAATGCAACGCACAATTCTTTTTACTCACTTGCGTTCATCAACTAAAATGAAAATTTCTGTATTCAATGGAAATTTAATTTCAAAATCAGCAGATAGAGTATTCTCATTTTCAACAAATACAGACCTGGTTCTAGGAAACAGTTGTAATTCTACAAGCATCCAACATTACAAGAGTGCACTTTTCTGATTGGTGCAATTCATAATACGTTTCCATATTATGCCTGAAAATCCTGTGTAGCATTCTCGCTGTAAATTGTTTTATGAATTCCTTTTGCACATGAAAAATGCACAAATATATATTTTTGTATGTGAGAATAAAACTGTTTTTAATTTCCTTTCCACATGGAAAATACACCAATACATACTTTTGCATGAGAAAAAAACAGAACTATTGCAAAAAAACTGTCAATTTCTATCTATTGTTTCTCCAGGGTTAAAGCATTTCCCCGCCAGCTTTGGGTGGTCCTTCCTTTCCCTTCCTTGCCTGAAAACAGATTTACTGCTTCCATTTTCAAGAGTAAATTTCTGACCATTTCCATAGCATGAAGGGGTTAGAGCAGAGTATGTCAATAGCCACAAACCTGTGTATTTGTGGGTATTAGTCACAAACGTCCTGAGGACTTCCTTCATGGAACTCTGAATCCCTGCCACTTTTACTCACACGAAAACCTCTATGAGTAAAGCTAATTATGAATGTGAACTCATCCTTTGTGAAATAAAAGTTGGTTTGCCCTTGAAAAGTATGCGGTTTGCCCTTGTGAATAAAACTTACACGTGGAAAAAGGTTAGTGAACTTTTTGTAATTTACTTGTTGCCCCATCAGTGATCTACTAAGAGCCTTTTTAAGACTTTCCCCTAAGTTCCAAATTCTGGAAATCATAACGTTGACACCACAATCTGGACAACAGCTGGTACAATAATTGTGCATCCTCTGATTGTTTTGTCTCACAATATTTGCCAGGTAAAACAAAGCAGTTATCATGCAGGTAACTGAACAATTTTCAAGTCTTCACAAATTAGAAAGGGAGAAAACACACTTTCTTAGCATCCCATGCCCAATACCATGGTCCAAACCCATATAGAGGCTCAAATTGTGCATCCATTAATTACCACAGTCAATAAAAGAACACAATTAAATTCTGCAGGAAATCTGCATTTTCTTCGTTGCCATCCCATATTTTTCACCTTCAGCTGGACCTTATATTTTTGCTGGTTTTAGAACTATGTAGCTAGCCAGTAGTAAAGGGCCTGTGCTCCCCTTTAAACATGGCCAATTTGGTATATTCCTAACTGGTATTTTCAACTTCTCTGTAAGTCATTAGTGTATCATACAAGGTGGACCCAAGGGCTGGAAATTAAATGCTACCAGGGGACTGCAGCAGCAATTGTGCTGTTACATACAATGACAGTGCAGACATAGCTTCAGGGCTACCAATGTAGCCTGACTGTAGCAGTAAAATCCCTGCAATTCAACCTGTCAAAATAACCCCATTTGACATGTCAAGCCTCCACCTTTTAAATAATAATACATTGCACATATAGAGGCTTTGTAGCCAACACAGCAGGGTGCATGATATTGAAAACTAGGACCTGCAGAAATTGAGGGCATGATTTAGAGTTCGGGGGACAGGTAAGTCTGTCACAAATGTGACGGATATCCTGTCTGCTGTATTGCTAGTGCATTTTATCCAATGGCACTTGTAATACGGCAGCTGGGATACCCGTCATGTTTGTGGCACTGTAACCCATCTTCTGAACTCTAAATCAGGAACTTAATGTTAAAATGCCATTGCAGCGACTAGCCCCCAAAAGTTATTTTTCACTAGAGCAGTCCCAACTGTCCTATGTAGAAAATAAAAGAACAGATTAACATGCTAATGCTGTATCTCAGGAATAAACCAACTACTTTTTATAGCTCTTAAAAATCCAATTCAATGGTGAAGTCGTATTTTTCATAAATATTTAGGATCATTAACTCTTGGAAAGTTACCTTTTCCTGCCTGAAGTTCCTAGATGCTAAATATGCATTTGCTCACACACTTCCGCAAGCCAGTAATAAACATTTGAATTGGTGTGAAAAAGGTGTGAAATGCCTCCCAGGAGCAAACAATAGACTTACCTGAATGGGCAGAGATGACTTCTCTGAACCTAACAGAATATGCAGGGTGGGATGTGAGCATTCTTTATAACATTATAGTGACAAATCCAGCTGGACAGTTCTGCTGGGATTACATATAACACTAGGGGAACACTTGAAAGAAAGGGAAACAGGATTCCAGAAAAATTATTGTGTATCCAGTGTCTAGTTGGTGGAAGACCCGACCTTTGTTCTATCAGATGTCTGGCGCTGAGTTTATTGTGGATACAGTAACTGCCTCAAACTAGATTTTAGTGTTAGATTATGGGAGAACACTTGTATTATTATAGTATACCCCCCACACACACACCCAGCCACCAGAGCCCAAATTTGGTCTGGCTGAAGACTTTCACCATCTTGAGAACACCCAAAGTGGGTAGGGTTGGCCCTAGGATCTTTTACTCCATTGGAGTGTGTCCATGAGTAATTCCCATCCACTAGCTCATGCCAGGCATACATGTGACATCTCCAGGCACCCACTTTAGAAGAATCCTGGACCTGTGAAAAATTAGAAGAAGAGTGAACCTGCTGTCTGCAACCTGTGAAGAGCACTGAAGGGCTGGACCTTTCTTGTACCCAGAAAAAAGCAGTGGACTCCAAGTGACATAAGATTGTGCTCCTGTTAAAGATACAGGGATCCAACAAGCTACCAGAGGTCTTTTCTTGCAAATTATGTTTAAAGAGGTTCCCCGCATGAGTTAAATATTGGAGCGGAACAGGGGAATTAAACCAATAACCACAAAAAAACAAAAACCCGCTTCCAAAACAAGCTCCATATATAGAGTTAACAATTCATGTAGGCCACACAAAACAATTCAAAACATTGGAAAAATCTCAATATATTTTATTTGTATTTCAAATTTTCTATTTTGCATTTTCTTTTTCTTACATGGATACTAAATAAACACACATTTTATGAATTAACCATATAGTTTCAAGAACTCCTAGACCTCCCACTCAGAATAAATATCACACTACCAGTCAAACTTCACACATGCCTCTCATACCAAATTACTATACTCGATCAACCATACTATAAAACATCCCAATGTATAAAGCCATTAAACAGAACATCCTTTTCAGTTATCCTAAATATAATCATAGGGTAACAATATCAAAGTGTGCTTTCTCTGTAACAATTTTTCCCCAAAAGTTAATTTATAACTCAGCTGTTGTTACATCTTGTTACATGTAGTATATATATTCCTTTTACTCATAGGGTAAACCTTCTATAAATTACAATTCGTGGGAGGTGTCCAAATAGCTATAGCGCTGGTGCTGACGCACATTTCGGTGAAGGTGATCAGCTGGCCACCCACCTCCTTCAGGGCACACACTAATGGTTCAAAGAGATAACCAATAAAAGACAAAGAGGGGAGGGAGGAGAACAATGTGGCCACAATACAGAATAAATCTAAAAAGGAAACAATCACTATTTAGTAAAGTGCAAATGCCTCAATGTAAGATACAGAGAACACAACCAACATAAAACTCGACCAGGCCTATGAACACTCACAACCCAATGTCCATCCCAATCCAGTGTATACCAATACAGCCACCATGCAGGCACAATACACTCCATACAAAGCTGTGCTGACCAACAAGAGTGTTACCTTATATCCCTTTATCCTGGTGTGCTGAGCTCCATTATCAACTGAAAATGCCACAGTGCATGTACATAAATCCAGAGAAATTGTCGCCCTTGTGACATAGTTAAAACTTAAAATGCACCTTCTCTTCAAAGGGTAGGCTGGATTGATGGCAGGAAGAATGAAAAGAAAATCTTAATTGATTTGGATTCTAGCTCAGACCGGGCACACCAAGAGATTGTGCTGAACTGAAAATACACAATCACAACTGAGTTAAGCACAAAAAAGATATAACTAAAAGGGGGGGTGCTTAACATATTTTTTCCAAGATAATGCAGGTACCTATAAACTTCTGTACTTTTGTTTTTGTACTCATTATTAAGGTAATGAGGGAGTGTGGACGTATCTAGCCCCTACCCAAGATAACTGCGGAGTCCAAAGACCAATGGCAAAAAGGGCAACAGCATAATTCTCTACAAAATGTGGAAAAGAGGAGAATCAAAATAGATTAAAACAGACACAAAGGGGCTTACATACAATAAAGAGATCCCCACATTTTGATTAAACCAGGCAATCTAAACCGTCCCAGTCCTCACCCACAAAATTAAGTAGTCACAGAATAAACGTGCCGTCAGGACACCCGTCTGACGTGTGTTCCCGCCGTGACAAGGAGACTAAACAGGAGCTAGCCTTTTTGCCATTTGTCATGAGTCTCAGGAGCCATCTTGAGCAGGGGTAGATGGACAAGTGGAAACTCAACCTGGACTGGACCCTGCTCTTTGGCCTCAGCCCATCACTCTGTGAGTCTCTGAGTGCCTCCAATAAATTCCCTGGGGGGCTTTAGAAGTGTAGTCCTGAGGTGGATTGGGACTTAAAGGGCTAAAGTTGGAAGGTGAAATCTTTGACCAGGATGAACCTATTTGATGTATCTGACTCGCGCCCTCCATTGTAGTCCGCGTCAAATTGCATCTAGGTCCTAGTCTCTTGTGACCATTGATTATCATTGCCACTTAGTGATTCTTGGTGCTATTCCTACTTAAAGCTTAAAAAACTCATATCTCTGGTTCCCCATTTTAGATTTTGTCATTTTGGTGTAACTTTGTTTATTAAACTTTTTCTTATTTGGTTTGAGATTTTTATTGTGGTGCATTTTGACTTTATTACTGCATTGATTCTGCATAAGTAATTTACACATTGCCCTATGTTAAGCCTGTCTGCTCTGTACCATAGCTATCAGGCAGTTGTGCTGAGGTTAGTTTAAGGGTTCACTCTGACAAGGGTTGTGATTATTCCTTGAGGTGGGTAGTCAACCACCCCAAATATTAATCCAGTTTCTTACAAATTCCCAAATCAATTTATTAAAATCAAGAAAAATGTTTTTAGCCAAAATACACCAAAATTACCAAAATTGGATAATGGGTCCTGGTGATATGAGCTGCAGTGCTCCATGAGGCAAGATACCTGTCTATAAAGTCCTACTGAAGCCTTTTCTTCACTGAAAAAAGCCAGATACATGATGAACCTGGATGTCTGGAGAAGCCTCTACACCATATCTAAGTCATCTGAGGAGGCAAAAAATAAATGCTCAGAAAGCAGCTGTTAGGAAAGTTGCTCCTGCTAGGTTCGGCAGCCTTCAGTGCCTCATGGGAGTATTTGGGCTCCAGGTCTCTCTCCAGCAACAGATTCTGCAGGGTCTAAACTACAGTAGTCATTCTTGGCATCAGGAACCTTCTACTTTCTGTGTCTCTGTAGTGGGTAACAGAAAGCCAACAAGTTGACCCTTAGGCACTACCAGTCCCAGGGTATCAGCAGGAGTTAGGGTGCCTGGGATTTTCTTTTTCCAGTAGTCAACCAGAGTCTTCTTCCTTTAGAATGCTTTTTCCCAGTTCTAGGAATGTTCAAGGAGATTTTTCTAAGTAGCCAGTTTTGTCTTATGAACCACCAGTGATTAGAAAATTCCCTGCATCAATCCTGGCTACTCTCTCAAAAAAGTCCTACCCCTTTTGGAAGCACTTCCCTTCTTGGTTCACTGCAAACCTTCCAAGAACCACTCAGTCAAAATGTCCCCAGCCTTCCTCTAATCCATCCTTAATTCTGCCTTCTAGCTGCTTCTCTATGGAGATAAGGTGTCTTTCACTGTGTCAGTGCTACAACTGGGTTTCGGTCCTGCTGGGGACAAAGACAAAAAGTCAGGGGAGGCTCTGGGACTCAATGGTTGCAGTTCCTGACAGTCCAATTTCGGATTTTCACTTCAAAGGAAGAGCTGTGAAAGCTGCCCTATGTGTTTCTGTCCCCCTTTAAGATTACTAATTCCTGCCAAGCAGCCACTGTTAATGCCATTCCTACCTTTTTGCTACCAGCGGACAAGATTATGTCTTACAGGAAGATGGCCATTAACAGTCAGCCGGTGATGTATATTGAGACTCTAAAGCAGGGCTGTGAGGCAAATCAGTTCTAAACCAATTTACTGTCAGGTAGCAGATATTAAAAAATATAGGCACATTTCCATGAAACCTATCAAAAATATTACTTGGAATTAAATTTTGAAAAGTAAATGGACAGAAACTTTTATTGACAGCTCTATCATTTTCTCAAGGATTTTTTAGATAACCAGGGGTGTTAACTATTAACTGTGAGAGTATACTTTTCCCAATATCTAGCATTCCCATCTTTTATATAATTCACACCAAGACCAGAGCTTTCAAGACTTTAGGGATGAATTAACCAATACATAAAAGTAGTATTTTCTACACAGCACTTGCATTGCTGTATGTAAAAACCACAGCCCAGACATAGCGCTCTGGAGCCATAACATTTTGTCATATATTGTGATTGGATTAAATTGCCACTCCAGCTACCAAATGACATTCAACTTCCTCACCACTGGTACCAACCAAAGCACACTAGATGTTTTAGGGTGAGATCACATGCACTGTCACACCATTTAGCAGTGCAATGGCAAACAGAGTCCTGACACCAGAAAAACTAGACAGGTAAATAGGGGGAGAGCATAACAAAAATTATGTATTTTTTACAGTTATCATCCCGGAGTATTAAAACACATAAAATAGTAATTCAAGCATGAATTTGGGATTAATTTTCTATATGGCAATTTAAATCTGCATTGCATTGGGAGCAAATTGGGTGTTCTTGTGATGTACAAATAGTTCTGTGTGATGAATTTCTTAATTACTTATAGAGTGTTCACATACGGAAAGTCATATCATGTTGGATTGCTAACGAGTATGCTAATTTTCTCTTTTTCAGCCTCTGAGGAACTTCTGAAGCTAGGAATATTGAGTGATTCACTAACACAAGTTGTAGAAATAGGTATGCATCAATGTGCATGTTTTCTGTAATGGAAATATATGTTGCTTATCTCTAAATTAAATATTAGGGCAAGTAAAATAGTATGCATGCCTTTTTTGCATTAATACTGAGTAATACATTAGCTAATCAATCAGATATAAATAACATCTTGCACTGGTATAATATAATGGGTCACCTGGAAAATACGAAGCACAAACAATTGTACCGCTGATAAAAAGATTAACATATACCCCAATGAATTCCAACTATTTAGTCCAATATCCAAAATGCATTTCCTTGGGAAAGCAGTCTCTAAACAACTTTTATCCCACATCAGCATGAATCCCTTAAACACCTATAAGTCTAGATTCTCTCCTAGAGGTGATACGGAAAAGGTGACTTCAAGTCTTTGATGATTCCCTATGTATACTTGATGGAAAATACATTTGCCTTCTAGGGGCTTAGCAGCATTTGAGACTCACAGCCATGGAATTGTATTAAACATACTATCCCCAAGAATGGAAACCAAAGACCTACTTCTAAAAAGGTTCCAATCCTTCATCGGAGTTCAGTTTGTGAACATGGGCACTTTTGGATCACATCTACACACTCTTTGCTACAGCTTACCATAGGACTCCTGTCTCTCTTCCTTCTATTCAGCCTTTACCTGGAGCAGTGTTTGGACAAAGTATTGAATAAAAATATCGGATACAAAAATATTGTGTCAACAATATCAGGATGTTAAAAATATCATCAAAAGGAATATCGTTTTAACGGTTGTTTTTAAAATCATTGTCCAACACCTTCCCCAAATTAGTGTAGATTGGAGTGGGAATAGTAAATGTCACCTCTTTAGTGTCCAATACCTTCCCCAAATTGGTTTAGATTGGGGTGGGAATAGTAAGTGTCACCCCTTTAGTGTTCAACAGCTTCTCAAATTAGGTTTGTATTGGAGTGGGAAAAATAAATGTCACCCCTTTTGTGCCCAACACCTTCCCTAAATTAGTTTAGATTGGAGTTGGAATAGTAAATGTCACCCCCTTAGTGTCCAGCACCTTCCTCAAATTGGTTTAGATTGGAGTTGGAATAGTAATTTGTTCTCCTTTAGTGTCCAACATCTTCCCACAATTTGTTAGATTGGAGTGGGAATAGTAAAAATTAGCTCTTTGGTGTCCAACACCTTCCCCAAATTGGTTTAGATTTGAGTGGCAATAGTAAAAGTCACCCCTTTAATGTCCAACATGCTCCCCAAATTGGTTTAGATAGGAGTGGGAATAGTAAAAGTCACCCCTCTAGAATCTAACACTTTCTTAAAAATGGTTTACGTTGGAGTGTGATTATTTAATGTAACATTTTTAGCGTGAAATACTTTTTCTAATTGCATTTCTATGTAGTCTATGTCATTTAAGTACTACTGTTAGTGTTTAGAAAGATAAATAAAAAAGTAGTTAGCTTTATATTTGTTATGAATAGCATTTTTAAGTTTATTTAGGGACTGATTACGAGTTTGGCAGTCTGACCACACGAGAACCATGTCCGCGCCCGCCAGTAGACCACAGCGCGGGTGGTCTGCAGGCTGTTGTATTACGAGTTGACCACAGTGCCGGCGGTATGGATATGGAGATTTGGTGGCGGTAGCAAGTACTTTTTCCTACAATATCGATGCATGTGTGTGCATTTCAACTGCATATGGGTCAGATGCACACACATGCATGATACATGTAGAAAAACACCATCTACCCTTTGCCAGGGTCCGGCCCATATCTGGGCAGTCCTAGCAATAGGTATATGGTATGAAAGGGACTCACCTGTAGATCATTCCAAAGAGGTTCGTAATCCTAGGGGTGAAGATCCTGCTGTGAAGGGGGTACCTGAAGAATAGGATCCACGTTGGACTCTGCCTGGAAGAACAAGAAAAGGGTAAGTATGCACCCCAAATCCTTCGTGTCCACCACCTTAAAGAAGGTAGTCAGACCGCCGCGGTCAGCTCGTGGAAAAGGCAACTCGTAATACGTAGGGTGGTGCAGCTACCGTGTAACACCCTATGGCGGCTGCCTTTGCCCGACCTGCGGACCCGTCAGTCTGCTGGCGGTGTTGGTGGTTCAGCCGCGGTCTTCGGAAACGAAATCCACCCAACTCGAAATACGGCAGCCGGGCCGCCGAGCTCACCGCGGTCAGACTGCCACCGCCGCTACTGGCGGTCCATGGATCGACAAACTCGTAATAAGGCCCTAAATATATATTTTCTAATTTCTAAACATATATATTTCTAGATGTAAAAAAATATATATTGATAAATAACATATTTTTAATACATTTTCGTTATTAAATAAATAATGTATATTTAAATAATATTGAATGATGTGCATTTTCCAGGTTTTCTTCTATTGTTTAATATGTTTTAAACATTTCTTAACTTGTTTCATATGCATATTTTTAATATAATTTTAACATACGTTTTTTCGGTTTATTTTAAATAATTGTATATTTGTTATTTTATTATTTAATTTATACTTTACAATTTTTTTACAACATTTTTTATATGTACATTTTAAAAAGTTTTTTAATTCAAATTTTTAAAATATATTTTCCATTCATTTATATGGGAAGATAGTCTTTTTTATTTCATTTAGTGGCCATTTTTTTTTACCGCTACCGTCTATATATTTATGACATTTTTAATATATTTTCTGGGATCCAGGCGTCAGAAAGGTGCTGCTGTTTTTCAGAACAGGTAAATCCTTTTTACAGATTTTTTACGGTTTGGAGGGTAGGTGTTGTAGCGAGGAGGCCGAGAGATTAATTATAGTGTTGTTTGTGTGTGTTTTTTTTTGTACTTTTAGTTATATGAATTGTAGACTTTCTCACTAGTATGTTGGTTAGGGTTTTCATACACGTTTAATGTTACTTACTTTATAGTGATTAAGTGTAATGTATATGTAATGTATATGTGCTTTTGAGAATTTAATGTTTTATTCCTGGAGGGTTTTCTGTTTTACTTTGGAGGTTTTTCTCTACGAACGTTTTCTATGGACATTTGGATTTACCTTTTTCTTTAAGGGAAATCTTTTTTGTTTTATTTAAACCAATATTTTGTACTTTGATTTCCTTTTTTTCAGGTTTTCAGGAGTGTTTCTTTTTTTAAACACTTTTTTGGGGGGTTTTATGGTTCCTAGATACTTAGGATTGCTTTGAGGGATCTCTGTTAAATTGGTTTTATTTTTGCATTATTTTTTGGACTTTTTGGAAAATATCTTTCCCATTCTTGGTGGATTATACTTTTTAACTACGTGGCTACATAGGATGATCTGCACCTACAGAACAGTAAGGGCCTTATTACGAGTACTGCGGTCCATAGGATCCCCACCATGAAATGGTCGGCAATAAGGCAGGTCAGAATAGGCACGGCGGTGCCGGCATCAGCACCACCTCCATTCCCCACCACTTTCCACACTGCAGCGGGATCCAGGATCCTGGCAGTGGCAGCTGTCTTCTGTCATTTTGACTGCCAGGGTCGCAATCGGGCATTCAACCAGCCAGGTCACAGCAATCAGACTGCCACCAAGGGTATAGCGGTCTTGGGTCTGCTGTACTCGTAATAAGGCCCTTAGTGCAGATTGTTGGAGGTGTTTCCATATGCTTTGATTGAAACAATAGTTACAGCCTTGGGTGGCTGTGTGGGGGTAACTTTTTTAAATGGTTTAAATCATGGCTTGTTCAAAGTCTATCATTATTTGTCGGTAGTAGTTATTTGTTTTATTTTTAATGTGGTTTATGAGTTTGTAATAAGTGCTACTTTGTGTACTTGATAGCAGGGCATATATAAAAGAGATATTCCCCATGTATGGTGTATATTTGAGTACGTGAATCGGGACACATTTTGAAGGTCCCATCCATAATCTAAGTTTGACAGTGGCTTAGTTTCAGTAAGTTATCTGCTGTAGGAAATATTAGGGTTTGTCTATCATTGTTTAGGCTGTCATGTAACAGGAGGGGTATCTCCTTATGAGTCATTATGTGTCAGTAGTGATCCATGCATTTCATCACTTCACATTTAGTAACGCGAATGCTCTGTATTTGGGAGCAGTGGAAGCTCAGGTGAATTTGCTTACAGTGGCTCAAAATGTGGCAGCCAGGCTACTTCAACGCCTGCCAAGGCGTTATTGAACCACAGCTGCATTGAAAGCCGTTAAGAAACGGCTTTTGTTTAAAGCCTTAGCTTTGGTTCACAGGGCAGTGTATGTTCCTAGCCCTGGTTACTTGGCTGAGAGAGTCGCCCAGTATTTTCCCTCCAGAGCATTGTATTCTGCTTCTGCTTCACTTCTGGTAATCCAGCATGTCTGAACTGGTGGTAAAGCCTTTTCCTTCTTTGCTGCTAAGGCTTAGAATGAGCTCCTTCATGATCTGCACCTGATCTCTTCTGAGATCAATTTCTGGAAAAAAAATTAAAACCTGGCTCTTTTCTGGGGGGGGGGGGGGGGGTGCAGTAAGATGTCCGTTGGGGAATGCATATCTGGGCCCTTCCTGTAGGCGGCTGGACTATCTTCGGAGTAGCCGCGCACTCTATAATTCTCTCTCATTCATTCCTTTTTACGTGTTCAGGTATTTCTATATCTTGGTATCTTCTATGGGCAGAAGGGGTATCGGTGGTAGACTTTTTTAGCTCGCTCAATTAAATGTTTTATAGTGGGAATAGGTAGTAGTTAGCCTGTGATGTGTTTGAGGACTTCAGGTAGTATATCTTTAAGTATTTTGGTTGTGGGTTCCTGGGAGTTAGTACTTGTCTCTCTTATATCCTGCAATAGCTCCCTTACTTCTGTTTATGTCACATTTGGAGGGTGGCTGTGTTCCATTACATTAATTACAGCACCATCTTTTGTAGTGGCCCTCTATAGCATGCATTACAATAGGTTGTAGGTGTAGCAAATGTGACTTAGGGCCTGATTACGAGTTTGGTGGTCTGACCGCCCGAACGCTGTGGCCGCGGCCTCTAGAAGACTGCAGTTCTGGCAGTCTTCCGACCACGGTATTACGAGTGGAACACGGAGCTTCCGTTGTGGCTGCAGTGGTCTTGCTGCAGTGGCGAATGGTTTTCTATATATATTGATGCCTGTATGAGCATTTCGACTGCATATGTGTTTAATTCACACATATGCATGTGTAAAAATGCCACCTACCCATTGCCGGAGTCCGCCCCATATGTGGGTGGTCTAGGCAATGTGTATTTGGTACAAACAGGACTTACCTGTGGATCGCCACAAACAGGGTCGTATTCCTCAGGGTGAAGATGCTGCTGTGAAGGAGGGACCAGAAAAAAGGGATCCACGTTGAACTCTGCCTGAAAGAACAGGAAAGGGGTGAGTATGCACCCGCAAATCCTTAGTTTCTGCTGACCTGAAAATGGTGGTCCAACTGCCATGGTCGGCTTGTCGGAAAGTCACCCCCTAATGCGGACAGCGGTGTAACTCCTCTGTACCGCCCTATGGCAGCTGCTTCTCCCCGACCTCTGTGGTCGGCGGTGTGCTGGCAGTGTCGGCGGTTCGACCACAGTCTTTAAAGAGATAATCCAACAATCTAGTAATAGGGAGGTCTGACAGCCGAGCTCGCGCCGGTCAGACCTCAACTCAGGTATGGTAGTTCATCGACCGCCAAACTCGTAATCAGGCCCGTAGTAATTGCTTTTCTTTTTGGGATATATGTATCTTGCTCTTTCTTTCATTGTGTCTGAAAGTAGTGTAATAGTATAAATAATTAAAATGTTAAAATGTTTATACATTTGTTATTTACATAGAAAAATAAGCAACTACTTTTATTCTTTATGCTTACATGTATGTTCTTACCTTTTTCACACTTTTTTGCAACTTTTCTGTTGGAGGTGTTGTAATGTGGAGCAGGGGCTTTCTTTACTGTTGAAAGAAAAATAGAGCGTCAGTTTCATTTAAAATTTGTATTTGTTGGTAGTTAGTAGAGGTTGAGGTTGTTGGACTTTATTTTAATCGGTGTTGGGGTACGTTTCTATTTCATAAGAATTTACCTATATTTACTTTTGATGTTTTTTTCTGGTTTGTGATTGGTGTTGTTTTTCGGTAGGTTAGCACTTTTTGAAGTTGTGGTATTTTCTTTTAGTAAGTGTATGTAAAGAGATAGAAATTGGAGAGTGTTTTGTTAATTATTTGCTATCTTACCATTTTAATTTTATTTACAGGTAAGTTTGACATTAAATATAAGCTTATTTACTTTGCAAGGCAGGTGTCGAGATGTGTATATTTCTATTTTTCAGGGTCTAGTCAGAGAATCCGGCAGAGTTTCGTCGTCTTGCAGTGTCATGTTAGTTAGGCTAGTCCTATCATGTATACCCCTTTTTACATACATTGTCCCATTCACACGACAATAACTTTTCTAAAGGGTAACCTTTTACCTAGTAGTTAGCTCTGTCCCTTCGTGAGCAGGCTCTTGGTATATTATGATAATAATGCTGTACCTGATGTACATAAACATGTCACCAGGCCCGGCACACTTATTCTGTATAAGGGTCACTGCTTTTTTTTTCATCCTCGGCCAACAGGCTCACTATGCATGAGCACATTGTTTTGATAAACATTTATAATTGTTTGAAAAACATTTAGGATTGTTTTCAAAACATATGTATTCTAGAAGAAACCCAGTACTGACCACTCCAGTATATAAGACCTTCACCCCCCCTACAATTTAGAGGAGAATTCTTTCCAAGCTGAGCTGGGGTCCTGCATGCTGAACCTTCGACACGCAGCGGTCTTACATCCCCCACCGAAACAAGAAAAACAGTCACCCAGGCCCTCGTCACCAGCAGGCTGGACTACGGAAACGCCCTCTACGCAGGAACGACGGCTAAGCTCCTGAGACGGCTGCAACGCATCCAGAACGCCTCTGCACGTCTTATCCTCGACATCCCCCGACGCAGCCACATCACACCCCACCTGAGAGACCTGCACTGGCTCCCTGTCAACAAGAGGATAACCTTCAAGCTCCTCACCCACGCACACAAAGCACTCCACAACTCCGGACCAGCCTACCTCAACAGACGACTCAGCTTCTACACCCCCACCCGCCAGCTCCGCTCGACCAGCCTCGCCCTCGCCAAAGTCCCCCGCATCCGGAAAACGACCGCCGCCGGCAGATCCTTCTCCCACCTCGCCGCCAAGACCTGGAACACCCTCCCCATCAACCTCCGACAGACCCAAGACCTACTGGCCTTCAGAAGACTCCTCACGACCTGGCTCTTCGATCAGTAGCAGCACCACCCCCCTCTTCCCCCAGCGCCTTGAGACCCTCGCGGGTATGTAGTGCGCTTTATAAGTGACATGATTGATTGATTGATTGATCCCTTGCAGGGTGTCAACCTCCAAGCAGAGACGGGGTCCTTCGTTCTCAACCACCAGGTGAGGGGGGTTGGAAGTTCCCTAGGGGTTTCTTGGCTACATACACATATTCACATATACATGCTACACCTACACATCTAGGCTAGGTACATTTAGGCAGATTACATAGGGCGCGCATTTTAGGAGTACGCAAATGCTATAATTTTTATGAACCATCCATTTTCATCGTTTTAGCATTATGGTAGAAATGTATCTACTGTTTACTATATTAGCACTTGCCATTTCTTTCGTATGCTTCTGTCTCCTGATTGTCGCAGCACATATGTTTTACACAAGATTGTCGCTGGACCAATAAATACTTATTGAAGCAAGCACGAGCACCTGAGCAAAAAGTACTGTACTGTTTTCCACGATCCCTGAGGAGTCAGGGTTGCCATGTTCAGTGGTTGCCAGAAACTTACCACTGTAGAATACAGGGGCGTGGTAGTGGCACTGTAGAGCTAGCTGCTCTAATGACTGACATATCCTGTGGGGGTGTCCAGAGTCGGTTTGGACACGAAGACCTCAGTTTAGGTCATCCAAAATGCACAGGTCCCGGGGGACTCCTAGGAACTACACAACAGCAGCTTTTGTCATTTTTGCTGTATTAAGTGGATAACATTTGTCTGCCTTTTTATGTTGTTGATTTAATTCTTCGTGTGATTTTATTGTGGTGAATTATAATTAATTTGGTGATGTAATGTATTTATTTTATTCAAACGTGTATATATTGTTTAATGTTTATTATAATTATTTGTTTTAATTATTTGTTTTAACATAAAAAGTAGTTTTCTTATGTTTATTAATGATAATGAATTATTTTGGCGATATTATTGTAATCGTTATTGTGAGGCAATGTTTTTGACATATCATATGTTTATTTAAAGATAACAATATATTTTGTTTCTGATATTTGTGTTTTCAATATAAGTAAAAATAGATATGTTTAACAACTATGGGCCCGATTCACAGAACTAACTTAAGACAAAATCCTAAACTTACTACCATTTTGGTATTCACAGAAGGCACTTACTCATTTTGGTATTCACAGAAGGCACTGACTCATTTTGGTATTCACAGAAGGCACTTACTCATTTTGAGTAACTTACTCATTTTGAGTAACTTACTCATTTTGGTATTCACAGAAGGCACTTACTCATTGATGAGTAAGTGCCTTCTATGAACTTCTAAAATAGTAACTTACTCATTTTGATAACTTACTCATTTTGAGTAACTTACTCATTTTGAGTATTCACAGAAGGCACTTACTCATCAATGAGTAAGTGCCTTCTGTGAATACCAAAATGAGTAAGTTACTCAAAATGAGTAAGTTACTCAAAATGAGTAAGTAAGTGCCTTCTGTGAATGCCAAATGAGTAAGTACCTTCTGTGAATACCAAAATGAGTAAGTGCCTTCTGTGAATACCAAAATGGTAGTAAGTTTAGGATTTTGTCTTAAGTTAGTTCTGTGAATCGGGCCCTATATTTGTGGTTTTAGTATTTAAGTATAAGAAAGTGATATTTTTGTTAATGATATTTATTTTCAGTGATCCTCTGGAGCCTTATTAGCCAATCCCACACATTAAAATGCCAAAAATACACCAATATGCCAATGACAACCAGCTCTACCTTAAAATATCAAAACCATCCAACTTCATTACTCTAGAGCCATTACTGAAACATCTTTCAAAAAGCACAAATGAATTTTCGCTAACTTAATGCTGCTAAAACTGAACTGTTCTTCCTCCATTCTTGTGAACCTGCACCCCAGTCCATACCTGGCTACTAAATCATACCAAACTGGGCATCACTTATACCTTGGTTCCTGCTGCAAAGTCCCTGAGTTTTACCATCAACCAAATATCTCCCTGATAAAAACACATCACTAAATTAGCTAAAACTGCCTAATTGGATCTCCACTTCCTAAAAACATCCCCTCAGAGACATTCTACATGCAGCTGTATGTCTTTTCAAGGGCGGCAAGAAATAATCTCACATTATCCTATAATGAAAGAGCTCCACTGGCTCCCTAGAAGCTAGAATTCATTTTAAGGTGACATGCATCACCCTCACAGCTCAAAACCCAAGCATGCATTTCTCCTCAAGGACACAGTTATGATCACTGGAGGGTAGAGAGACAACAGACGTAAATCACAACTGACATGACCAACCCCGAAAGTAAGAAAAACCAAAACATTGAACCAAGTCTTCTCATGTCAGGCTCCAAGACTCTGAAACAATTTACTTGATGCTTATAACACCAATGTGGAGTGCACCACCAACAAGCGAAGAAAGAAATTCTGTCCATCCATAGGGTAACAAAAAATAAACAAATTCTTTATTCTTCTTTTTGGTTAAAAGACAGCAGCCAAACAGCCGACGCGTTTCGTCCAAATTGTGGACTTCATCAGGGCTTGAAAACTTCAAATGGACTGTGCGAGAAAATGATCAAACTGGAAAAAAAGTTTTTTCCAGTTTGAATTCGTAAGCAGAAGGTTGCAGGGGTCCCGGAAGCAGCGGACCACGGCACATGAGCCGCTTTACTTTTAGACTGACCCTGGATTGAGGAGGGTACAGTTGCAGAGAAATCAAAGAATAGCTCTGCCTTACAATCTCTTCTATTGACCTTCGAGATCATTTTCTCACACAGTCCATTTGAAGTTTCCAAGCCCTGATGAAGTCCACAATTTGGGCGAAACGCGTCGGCTGTTTGGCTGCTGTCTTTTAGCCAAAGAAGAATAAAGAATTTGTTTATTTTTTGTTACCCTATGGATGGACAGAATTTCTTCTTCGCTTGTTAGTGGTGCACTCCACATTGGTGTTATAATTGACTCTTGGTCGTGAAGACTGCTCCTTGGGAACAGCAGGAGCGGTGGAGGGGCACACGGTTTGAGCAAACAGGCTCAGAATATTGGACTTTTTGTTTGGGAGATTATATTGGGGGAGGTGCGTCACATGCACACTTGTGTGTATTGGTTAGGCTTGTTGTTCCAATTTTTAGGTTTACTAATTTACTTGATGCTCTCAGATATACTGACAAACTACTATCATTCAGCAGAAACCTCAAGACCCACTTACTCAGAGCATATATGAAGGAATGTGGATGTGGAGTTAAGAACAGAACATCTTTACACACACACACACATACACACGCATGCATGCACACAAACACACACACACACAGACCCACACACACACAGACACATAGATCCACTTAACTTCATAAAACCCATTCTCTTTAATTGTAAAGTAGCTGCTGTAACTTCATTGTGGAAACTTAACAAAAATGAAATTTGTGCCAAATTTGGAACTAGGTGTGAAAAGAGACTTCTAAGAAAAGTTTAAAATCTGTTTGGGATGGGAAAGTTACCAAACTGAATTGTGAAGTTTGACATGCAAAGTTATTACTTCCTGCTTATTAGAGTGGGATTGACTTTTTAGAAAGCCGTTAACTGGCGCACATTTTAATGCTTTTGCCCAGTAATAGAATTGATGCTCTGAGTAAATTGCCAACCCTCTTTTAACTTTCATTGCCACATAATTTACTATTAGTTATACTTCCAAATAAATATTTCCATCAAGAAGGCTTTTGAGAAGTTGTGGTAAGAGGTCTGGGATATTAAGGTAATTATTTTCTCTCTGTCTTTCCACTACCAGGCCTCTAAACTCCTCACAATGACATTTCAAATTGTATAGTTCATACCATAAGATCAGGATAAGGTCATAAATGAGTAATTTATTATTTTGACATTAGACTTTAATCTGTCCAATAAAAGTCTTTTAGAAGTTTAATTCGGAACATCTCCAGAACAGGGACAACTCTATTAGCAATGTGTTTGTGTGTCTCGGTCTAGGTCCACTCTCTCCCCACTGCTCCGCTGTGCCGTCTCTTGCTTCCAGACCCCGACCTCCTCCTTGGGAGGTTCGAGGCTGCTGCCCGCTCCTGCGCCTGCTGCCCACTCCAACTGGGACCAGACTGCCTCCAACCACCGTAACCTTTCTCAGCCATTTTTTTTCTTAATTTTTTCCCTGTTGTGCCACTGTTATTGTGCCCATCTGTGTCTTGCTCTAATTCCACCACTGTTTTTATTTTCTCGTGCCTGCTTGTTCCTTTTGCCTTTTGCCGCTGCTGCCCCTGCGGCCCCTCCCCCCCGGAATTCCCCCCCGGAATTCCCCCCCGGAATTCCCCCCCAGAATTTCCCCCCGGAATTCCCCCCCAGAATTCCCCTGCTCCCGCCTTCCAGCCTCTCCTCCCTCCCACCTCCCCTACTTAATGGCGGCCGCTGCGCGGTTGCGCCACTGGCGCGCCAAAGGCAAGCCCGTCTGCGCCCGTCCGCGACCCGACCATGGCCAGCGCCAGGAACCCTAGACCTCCCACTACCCATCGCTACGACACCACCACCCTCCTCGCACTCAACCCTGGAAGACTTAGAGAATGCCAACAGGCCTCGCCGATCACAACCCACGGCCAGTTCTCCTGCCTCCACTGCTGCCAGACCCTCACCGCCACCCCGGCCTCCAACACCGCTGACGCCAGCACTGGCGACACCCTAAAATGCATCCTCCTCAATGTACGCTCCGTACACAAACACGCCATGGAAATCTGGAACCTACTCGACTCTCTTTCGCCCGACATCGCCTTCTTCACAGAGACCTGGACCAACGCATCCTCCGCCCCTGACATCAGTACCGTCATCCCAGACGGATACAAGATCCAGAGGATAGACCGCCCCAACCACCCAGGAGGGGGCCTCGCCATCGCCCACAAGATCACCCTCCACCTCACCACCTCCAGCGAAACCTTCCCCTCCGCCGAACACCTGCACTTCAAGATCCAGACCACCCCCAAAGCCACACTCCGAGGAACCCTCGTCTACAGACCCCCCGGCCCCTGAACACCCTTTGCCACCACCATCACCGACTTCATCGCACCCCACGCGATCACCTCAACAAACTACATACTCATTGGAGACCTGAACTTCCACCTCGACAACCCCAGCGACCCCAACTCCACTATCCTTCATGACAACCTCGCCAGCATCGGACTTAAACAACTCGTCAACACACCGACCCACAGAGCAGGACACACCCTCGACCCCATCTTCGCGGCAGGAAACAGCGTCCATTTCAGCCACACAACGCAGCCGCCATGGACCGACCACCACTGCGTACACTTCGCCTTCAACAAACCCAAGGCACCCAAACCATCCCCACGCCCACCACGAAGGAACTGGAGCAAGGTTACCGACGAGCAACTTAACTTCACCCTCACCCGAGACAACCACACCTGGGCACTCGATGCAAACAGCGCAAACGATGCAGCCAGAGAACTCCACACCTGGATCTCCAACTGCGCAGATGAGCTCGCCCCGCTACGCAATCCCGACAGACAAGGCCCCAGGAAAGCCGCCTGGTTCACAACCACTCTCCAAGAAGCCAGACGCACCTGCAGACGCCTGGAGAAGAACTGGAGAAACACCAAGACAACCGAAAACCACACCACCTACAAGGACGCCATGACGGACTACCACAACCAGATCAGAGCCACCAAAAGGAACTTCATCCACAACAAAATCCTGGCCAACTCCAAGGAACTTTTCAGTGTCATTCAAGAATTCACCAACCCACGCAGCGAAGCCACAGACATCACCCCATCCCAAGACCTCTGCGACAAGCTTGGAACCTATTTCCACCTCAAGATCAAAAACCTCTACGACAACTTCATCGACCATCCACCAGGTGCCACAGACGGTCCCCCACCCCCCAGAAACACCAGCCAGCCCACCATCTCCAACTGGGCACCGATCACGGCTGAAGCCACCGCCTCGACCATGAAAAGCATCCACTCGGGGGCCCCCACCGACCCCTGCCCCCCTCACATCTACCACAGAGCCGCGGCCGCCCTCGCACCCAAACTACAACACACCATCAACACCACCTTCAAAACAGGCACCTTCCCAGATGACTGGAAGCACGCAGAAGTCAGACCCCTGCTCAAGAAGCCCACAGCTGAACCCACCGACCTCAAGAACTATCGGCCCATCTCGCTACTCCCCTTAGCAGCCAAAGTTGCAGAGAAAACAGTCAACAGGAAACTGACACGATTCATTGAAGAGAACGCCGTCCTCGACCCGTCCCAATCTGGATTCCGAAGCAACCACAGCACAGAGACCGCCCTACTCGCCGCAACAGACGACATCCGCACCCTCCTGGACCAAGGCCACTCCACAGCCCTCATCCTACTCGACCTATCAGCGGTCTTCGACACCGTCTCCCACCGCACACTAGTCGCCAGACTACACGATGCAGGCATACAAGGAACAGCCCTGGACTGGATCCGATCATTCCTCACCGGAAGAAGCCAAAGGATCAGACTCCCACCCTTCCTCTCCGACCCCACAAAAATCACCTCACTGAGCCCCACCCTCTTCAACATCTACATGGCCCCCCTCGCAGCCATCGTCCGACAACACGGCCTCAACATCGTATCCTACACCGATGACACCCAGCTCACCCTCTCCCTCACCAAAGACCCCACCACTGCCAAACTCAACTTCCAGAAAGGAATGCAAGACGTCGCAGTCTGGATGACCAACAGCTGCCTGAAGCTCAACGCCGAGAAGACAGAAGTCCTCATCCTCGGTACCACCCCTTCTGCATGGGACAGCACCTGGTGGCCGACCGCGCTCGGAAGCCTACCTACCCCCTCAGACCACGCCAAGAACCTCGGCATCGTACTTGACTCATCACTCTCCATGAACCGACAGGTCAACGCCGTCACCTCCAGCTGCTTCAACACCCTCCGCATCGTCCGCAAGACCTTCAAGTGGATCCCCCCTGAGTCAAGGAAGACAGTCACCCACGCACTCATCACCAGCAGACTGGACTATGGAAACGCACTCTACGCCGGCATCAACAAGTCCCTACTCCGCAAACTCCAGACAGTACAAAACACCGCCGCCAGACTCGTCCTCGGCATCCCCCGACACGAACACATCAGCCAACACCTACGAAGTCTCCACTGGCTCCCAGTGGAGAAAAGAGTCACTAAAAATCCTCACTCACGCCTACAAATGCCTACACAACAACGGACCCAAATACCTCCAACGACAGAATCAACTTCCACGTACCCAAAAGAAACCTCCGATCTTCCAACCTGGCACTGGCCGAAACCCGCGCATCCACAGAGCCAGAGCAGGCGGAAGATCCTTCTCTCACATTGCAGCCAAGACCTGGAACGAGCTACCGGCAGACATCAGACGCGCCCCTCCCTGAACACCATCAGGAAGACCCTCAAGACCTGGCTCTTCGGCTAAACAGATCTGCGGACCCCCCCCTCAGCGCCTTGAGACCCTCACGGGTGAGTAGCACGCTTACAATTCCCTGATTGATTGATTGATTGATTGAGTCCAGGGCGGCCACTTGAAAACACACAGCGTTACAGGGAATCTATTTCTTGCAATTCAAGCTCCAGGGCCAGCATAGACATTTATAGCTGCCTTTACTTCCAGCTTCACACAGCAAAGTGTGCATTGTAGATAGTATAGTGTGCTCAGGGCTCTGTCTATTGTCGGCCGCTATACCATCACATGTGTAAGGAGCTGGTTGTAGTGCTACCCTGCAACATACAGGAATAACATATGCTTTCCAATCAATACATCACTACTAATGACAAGTGTACCATAACCACTGCTAACAGTCTGCAATACGTCCTGCACAATAAAAGACACAGCTCCCCTTTTGGGATTTTAGGAGGAGGTCTCCAATATGTGTAAGACAATCGGTACACTACCCGGTAACAATGGCAGCATGCTTTATTCCCGCTGCAATTCATCCAATGGCACTGCATCTTGCCCATATAAATTGCTGTTTGGCACTTTTATGCTATAATGTCACCAGTGCCTCATTGTCTTTCTCAGTTGCACCACTTAATTGCCCCAATAGCCATTGGCACTACTCCCTATCCAAGTGCGGTGTTTAATTAATAGAACGTTCAGTTGCAGAACTTTCAATTCTAGCATGTTCAATTATATACAATATGATACGATCCTTAATACGCCTTGTATAATTCACATAAGGAAATCTACTACATTATCCCCCTATCCGTTTCCCTCATTCCAGTCCTTACTTATGTGAGGCCTCCAGCCTCCATGGACAGAATACTTTCTCCCCATTAGCTGGAAAAAGACCTTGCTTTCACTTTGGACAGCCTCTCTTTCCTATCTCTGACACCCCCTCAGAGCTATCCCTTATCCTGTAGATCTCTTCCCATTTCTAAGCAGATAACACCGCTTCCTTTCTGTCTTTTGACAGAAGCCTTCATCAAGTAAATTTTCTTTATTTAATGTAAATTTCTCTGCAGACTGTTTAGTCTGTGTTGGTCCCTCCTATAGCGAGACTACAAACATTAGCACAAAGCTTACCCACTGGTTTTATGCAGGGGCATTTTAAGGATTTCGGGGGCCTGGGCCAAATGTAATTTAAGGGCCCCTGCTCAGAACAGCTTTGGAGTCATGATCTAATTTCAGCTCTTTTGTGCCCTGTTTGGCCAAGTCACTGAAAGTGCACAGGCACACTGGTCAATATTCTAAATGTGTTTACATTTAATACTCAAGCCTAGTGACCTGTTTTCAATATTAGAATATACAGCTTTTTTGTAACCCCCACCCATTTCTCGTTTGTGAGGTCCTGTTTTGATCTAAAAGAAACTTTTTTATGGATGTTGCTATTGTTGAAAAACAAAAACATTTCTCTGAAGAATGTCTGTAATAGACTCCCACACATCACCCACATTAAAATTAAATTAAAGGAACACAGGGCCTTATTTATGAAGGCTTGCATCACTTTTACACGGCCTAAATAATGCACCACGTTGCACCATATTTACAAAGTGACATATCTAAGCAGATGCGTCACTTTGTAAATGCCTGCGCTACATATGTATAATGTATGGAGGGTGGGTGTTCCCATGTGAAAAAGCCTTGTAGAAGTGGCATAGTGAAATCTATCAGATTTCACTGCGCTACTTCTAGGATGCTACTGCGTCACAACCTTACGCCTGCCTCACAGCAGGGGTAGAGGTGAAGCAGTGCAATGGGAATAGGCCTCCCCCATGCATTGCTGGATTGCGTCATGCTTACGACACAACTCCAGCAATGTGTGGGTTTTGTGCGGACAGATATGTCAGGATTCCAGACGTATCTGTCCTTCCTTGCGACATGGTGGGTCCTACAATAAATACGGCGCATCCATCATGTCACAAGGAGGGCGCACTGAAAAGTGGCACATCACTGCTTTCACGCAGCGATGCAACACTTTTCATAAATGAGGCCCACGGTGTTTAAAATAATCTGTTTAAAAATTATCCAAGGTCATCATGGCAATACTCTGCCAAACTAAGGCGACTGTATCGAGAAGGCGCCCCCTGAGAGGGTGGGGCCCTGGGCCAGGGCCCACTTTACCCATGCCTTAAAACGTTTCTGGTTTTATGTCTTACAGTACCAGGATTCCTGGTGAGAGAGAAAAACCTTTCACTTTGTGACTTGCACTGCATGTAGCAGGATGTAAAATGCAGGTGCATAAGTTGTGCTCTGACTCACCTTTCTATCCCTTGCTATATAGCAGGATGGATTCTGGCGGGTGGAGAAAGGATGTTTCTTTCCTGGTTGTTGCACAAGGCTGAATTCATCCCTAATGGTAGTAGGAGGCAGAATGCAGGCAGGTAAAACATTTCTTTAATCTCCTATGGTTCTGCAATTGTTTAGTACAGACAGAAATATCTGAATGCTTCTCTTACGGTCCATATTCGTTGGTTTAGGGAGGTTGAAGGAAAACATTTTTTTGTGAAGTAATCCTGGGCTGACCCCGATAGCATGTACGTATAAATGAAGATTTTTTATCAGTATTCTCTTTGATACAGCAGGAGATGAGCCACATTATAAAACTTTATTAAAAGTCTGTGCTTGAGCAGAACTTAGCTACCAATTCTTTTTTACCTTATGCTGATTGTTTTATATCTTTTCCTGGCACGATTTAAAATGACTTAAATTCGAGATTATTTCAATATCTTTCTATGCAAATTATACTTATTTACAAAACTATAATAAGCATACACTCGTGGTCTAGTAGTTAAGACTCCAGATCTCAGCAGGATGTTAGGAAGGCTCCAAAGGGCACGAAGTTTGGTCCTTTTTCCCTTTTTAATAATCTTCTTTTTTCTCAAAGCACATGATATATGAGGCTTCTATTTAAAGAGGCCCAAAGACCATTCACCCTAATTCTCATTTTGGCAAGATGGAGGGAAGGAAGTACAGTGAAAATCGTCATAATGTGGAGGTGCGGCATTAAGACGTTTTTTCCTCATCCTCCATTTTCTCAACTCCAAGTGCACTTCTATTTTTCAATTTCAAGCACTGGTCCAAGCAATCTTATCAGGCTTAGGTACTATAGATTAGCCCCCTGCAAAACATCCCGACCAAGATCCTGCTGAGGGACACGCTGATGATGATGATCAAGACCTCTTGCCTAAAGATAAATATGAAAGGGGCCTTCAATTGCAAGGGGGCATTTCCCTTATTAGAGAACTTTTGGGATATCAAGAACCAAAGATTGAGGTAGATGATTTCTACCCTCAATATTAACATCTGCCAGCAGATGATATCCCCTTGCATAGAATATAAAGAACTTAGGGCCCGATTAGGACTTTGACGTTGTGGGAGAGGGGCCGCCACGGCCCCGCTCCCACACCATCAAAGCCGTGTGAGCACCGTCTGCCAGAATTTGAGTTTTCTTGTGTCTGGTGGGTGTTTCTTTGGCGGTCCCACGGTGGTGCCTCTGAAAAAGGGCACCACAATGAGAACAACAATGGCAGGTCCTGCATGGCATGCCATGCAGGAACTGGGGTACATGCACACAGGGGGGCCCAATTTGTGCCCCCTTGCATGCACCCCATGGCCCTGAGGCAACAGGCCATGAAAACCGTGGCAGAGAGGAAACTCATAATAAGCTTGGTGGTGCTGCAGCGGCACTGGGAAGCATATTGCGGCCTCAAGACCGCGGCAAAACCGCCAGGGATCTCTGATCCCTGGCGGCTGCGGTGGTCCCATAGCTGTCCGACCGCTCAACTTGTAATAGGACTGCCGTAATCATAATTTGGCCCTTAATTTAAAAAAAATGGAAAACGAAGTCGGGGAGTCCAAGATTTTGACCCAGAAGATGTAATCCTTAAAGATGAATTCCCTCAAGTACTGAAAGTGAATTCCATCTTGATAGCTCTGGCAAGTATGCTCTCCTCATCTTCCTTAGCTTCAGAAGAAGTCTCTCTATCTAACCCTTTTGGATAAAGAAGTTGAGGGGGTGTGTATGTGGGAACAGTATTCCTTCCCAAGTACAGGCAACTCTATCCTAAGTCTCATGTCTCTCACTTATTAATACAACCTCAAACGACTGCCAGAGACTGACTTAGAATGCAAAGCTTTATAAAATCTACAAATGTAGTGGTACCCATTTGAAGCCTCCAGTTCATCATCTGCAGCAATACTGGTCCCAATAATTAGAGAATTAAGAGATTCCACTTCTGATAACTCCAGGTATTTCCCAAACATTAGCTTGGTGGCTAGTTTCAGAGCGATGTTAGAGAAGATTCTCTTTCCCTGCTCTTTCTCCACTAATTATAACAAATGGTGGAAATCATTGGGTCATTGATGCAGGGAGCTACATTGGAGAGTCAGGAAATTCAATATCAATGGTCCCAGATCGAATTGAAGAAATCCTCAAACTAGAGGGAACTCTTAGCATTCTTTTTAGCTCTTCAAGAGTTTCTTTTGATTATTCAGGGAAAGCAGTTCTAATAAAAACTTACAACTAAGTAGTGAAATCATGTTAATATAGAAGGGGGAATCAAGATCCCAATGTGTGTCAAACAATCTGAAAATATTTGCCCTTGGGCAGAGATTAATCTAATATCTCTTTGCACAACCTATATTTTGTGGAAAGGAAATCAAACAGCAGATAAGTTAAGCAGACTGTTTCCTGTTAATTATCAGCTGTAAAAAGAGGCTTTCCCGATGACTGTGAATCAGTTCATATTTCCCTGTCTTGAAATGTTTCCCTCAAAAGAGAGTCCTTCACCCAAATATTTGTCGAGACTTGGTGTCAAGAAGACTGTAAAGTACATGCCCTGTTTCTCAGTTGGCCCAAAATTGTTCTATTTAATTTCCTCTCATATCCCTCCTATCCTGGAGTGATGAGGAAGATTCAAAGGGAAGCAACTTTGGTGATCCTAGTAGCACTTTTTTGACTTCACCCACCATGGTTACTTTATGTTTGCAACCTGCCAGTTGCTACTCTAGTTAATCTTCCACCCACCCTGTCTTCTCTTAACACTTGAGCCTATCTCTCCAGTCTCTCACTCACCTTCACCTCATAGCATTGAGGCTGAGAGGCTAGATCTGCAACTTCATGGGTGTTTCAGGGGGTGTCTCTAGAAAAGAATTCAGAGCCCAATAACTGTAGCTTGTTAAGTCAAGTGATGGTTCACTTTAACATCTGGCATAAAGATAGAGGTTCTCTATATCCAGTATATTGTGATGCCTTTCTAATTCTAGCCTTTTTCAGTACATTTTTTCTAGGAGTCTAGCTGTTTCTACTAAAGCTGCTTAGTGGCTGCAATTTGAGGGTTCGTAGAAATACTGGTTTCCTTACAAAAAATTCTCCCTTTGATTCCCAGATAGCTTAGAAATGTTCTGAATAAAAGGCCTATTGTACACCCTCCAGTTCATCCATGGGATCTGCCTAGATTATTGAAAGGACTGTAAGTTCTCCACTTTTGAGCCCTTTTCTTCTGTTTCCCTCTCAAGTTTGTCTGCTAAAGTTGCCTTCTATCTGGCTGTAAGTTGTACATGTAGATTAGGTGAATCGGGATCATTAGTTATTTCAGTGCTTTGTCTACAATGTTTTCTTCATAGAGTTGTTTTAAAATAAGGTCTAAGGGCCATATGTAGGTAATCTGGAAATACCGATTCCTAATTACCGAATTTTACCGAATCGGTATTTATGAATCGGTATTCCCGATGTACGTAAAAATTCGGTAAATAATACCGAATCGGTAAAAATCGGTAAATATTTACCGAATCCACAATACCGATCGGTTTTCCGATTCGGTAAATACCAAATCGGTAAATACCGAATCGGTAATTCAAAAAAACAGCAATTGAGGAATCAGCCAATCCTGTGCAACCACCACCCCTCCCAACCAGGAAGTGGCCACACCCAGGCAGGTGCACACAATCAGAACCCTCTGGAGAGGCTGGGAGTGCAGAGGAGAGCAACAGAGCCACTGCCTGAACCTCGCCTGCAAAACTTGCACATGTGCCACCCAGGACACAGAAAGAGAAGGAGGGGAAAGGAAGAGGAAACTGAAATTCAGTCAGAGTGAACTGCAGGTCCTTGTGGAGGAGGTAGTGAAGCAGCACGCAAAGCTGTTTGGAAAGCAGTCCCTGCAAGTTGCAGAGTCAGTGAAAAGGAACATCTGGCTTGAAATCCAGTCACAGGTGAATGCCATTGGAGTGACCCCCGGGACATTGATGTGCTCAAGAAGCGGTGGTATGACATCAGGAGCATCACCAAGAAGAAGATGGCTGATCTCAAGAAACAAGCCAGGCTGACAGGAGGAGGAAGGAACAGGGCACCTGCCCTGACTGAACTTGAGCGGCTCGTGGAGTCCACGATAGAGCCAGAAAGTGTCTGTGGGATCGGGGATGCAGACAGCTCTGCCAGGGCTGCTTCTAAACAAGGTAAGAAGCATGCACAGCATTGTGCCCCCCTTCCCTATCCCAAATCCCCAATTGGGCTCTGTGAATCCCACTCCAGAACAGATTTTTGTGCAAACCAGCAATGCATTATGGGAGATGTAGTCAGTGAAACCCCTATCATGACAGGAATCGCACTGAACAACAAGGCATGTGACACACATCAGCGATAAGCAGGCAGAAGACAATGAGATAGTGTGGCAGAAATGCATATTTATTCTTGCTATGCAGGGCTGCAGGTACACTGAGCTAATGTACAATTTCTGTCCACAGGCGAGACATCGCGCAGGACTGCTCAGGACAAGGGAGAGAGGGCACCCCGGAAGGACATCACTGAGAAGGCCAGTACGAGTGCAGGGCACACAACACCACCACAGTCAGCCTCACCACCACAGCTAGCCTCGCCACTACTGCTAGCCTCATCACCACAGCTAGCCTCGCCACTACTGCTAGCCTCACCAGCATCAACACCACCTGCAGTGCTGAGACCTAGGAGGCGTGCTGTTGCCAGACTGCTGGAGTTTGAGTCCTCCTCAGAAGACTCGAGGGGGGGGAAACATCCACTGTGCCAGTGGATGGTAGCAATGCTGGTTTGCTGTCCACCACTGAGGGAGCACACACAGGTGCCAGACGCCGCCGCAGGGCTCGTGTGAGCAGTCCACCTCCACAGGGTGAGAGCCATGGTGTCTTCGGAGGGCTGGAGGCAAGCATGGTGAAGGTGCAGCGCCTACAAGGAAAGGCAATACAGTCAGTCCAGCGACAAATGAGGCGCCTCAATGACAACATGACGAACATTGACAAGGGCATAGGCTCAATGGCTGAGGGCATGAAGGAGATGGCTGCAGGCATGCGGGACATGTCCCAGTCTGTGATGTTGCTGTGCAGCAAAATGGATGAGGACAGAGTTACACGGTGCAGGGAGAGGCAGAAAATGGAGCACCATACAAGGGCAGTGAACCGCCTAGCAACTGCCACTTCTCTGCTCTGCAGGTGCTCCATGGCCATGCAGGAGGGCCTAGCGCACTGCAGCACTGATGTCACTATGGGGCTGGTAAAGGTGACCACTGCTCTTGAGGTGCTGCTGACAAGTCAGTCTGCCACTACTGGTGCTGTGGAAGTTGGGGACAGCGAGGACACGACCAGTCGGAGCAGCATTACCCCCCCTGTAACAGACACCCGGAGGAGCAGCAGACGGCATGGGGCTGCCACTGGTTCCACAGCCAGTGAGGACAGTCACTTAATGGCATCCAGTATTGTTGTGCGTGGCCGCAGACGCTGATGCAGCCCACACTTACAGGACAGAATTGGGTGAAGTAACCCATGACTTCCTACTATGGATGTCATAAATTGGAATGCCAAGTTTGGCCGTTTGTGTTGTGGCGTAGTGCCCAGAAATTAAAACTACGTCATTACATACAACAACTGGCTGTGTCTCCTTACTTACTTAAAAATAGTTCCATGTGATCTCTGCCCGTCTCTGTCTCCCATCTGTTGCTGGTGGCACTCCTGCTGCGTTGGGCTCAGGCTGTGCTAATTCATCATCATTGTCCTCAAAATCTGTTAATTCCACTTCTGTACCTTTCTTTGTGGCAAGGTTGTGCAGCATTGCACAAGTTGCAATGATTTTGCAGCAGATGATGGGTGTGTACTGGCGTGCGCCTCCGCTTTTGTGGAGGCAGCGGAACCTGCTTTTCAATAGTCCAAACGTGCGCTCCACAACGTTGCGTGTTGATTTGTGTGCCACATTGTATCGTCTCTCACTCAGGGTTGATGGGTTTAGGTACGGAGTGAGGATAAATGACCGCACGGCATATGCACTATCGCCTAGGTGAGGAAGAGAGTGCCATTAGTCACATACACCAATACACATTCATCTGCAGTAAGTATGAGTGAGTGTCACAGTGATTTACCTAGCAGGTATCCTTCTCCAAATTCTCCCGCAGCCAGGCGTGTGTAGATCCCACTGTTCTGGAAGATGTATGAGTCGTGGGTGCTCCCAGGAAATTTGGCCACGATGTCAGTGATTATGTTGGCAGCATCGCAGATTGCCTGCACATTTATGGAGTGGGTGGACTTTCTGTTCCTGTAGATATGCTCAGTGGCTGCTGGTGGGCAGATTGGAATGTGTGTGCCATCAATACAGCCTATGACATGCGGGAACTGTGCCATCTGGTAAAAGTCTGTCTTGGTTTTGAGCAGTTCCGCCTGTGTGTTTGGGAAGCTAATGTAGTGGTGCATTCTCTGCATCATGGCATCCAGGAACTTTCTGAAGAAACGGGACAGGCAACTCTGAGACACCCCGCCTACCGCAGCTATCACCCCCTGGTAACTGCCAGATGCGAGTAGATGTAGGCTACAGAGCACCTTCACATGTGGTGGTATGGTGTGCGCCCTTGGTGTTGGGTGCTCCAGGAGTGGGTGCAAGTCCCTTATCAAGTCCAGGATGGTGTGGGGGTGTAGCCTGTACCTTTCATGGATCTCAGCCTCAGTCTGTTGGAAGATTGTGATGCGCTGTCTGTAAATGCGCTCCTCCCTTCTCCAGATCCTCACTCCTGCTGCCTGTAGACGTAGCCGCCTTGCAATCACATAGAAAGCAGCCATAGTGATCACACTGTTGCATTTTGGGATTGCTTATATTCGCTGTAGATGATTACCACCTGCTTTCAGTCAGTGTTAATTACCGACTCTTAAATACCGAATTTCATGTAATTCGGTATTACCGAATTTACCTACATCTCTTTTTCGTTTTTACCGATTATTATTTACCGATTCGGTAAATAAGGAATCGGTGATTTCCGAATGGGTAGTTTTGAATTCGGTAATGATGAATCGGTATTTACCGATTCATAATTACTGATTCCTTCTTTTTGGCCTCCTACATCTCAATCGCCTAAATACCGGTCGGTAACGGGAGATTTACCGAATTTCGGCCGTTACCAACCGGTATTTCGCTACCTACATATGGCCCTAAGTTTTTTGCCTAAATGCTCTTCTCAATGGCATGTATTTTAAGTGCTAATACTTCTGTTTTTCTTCCTGAGAACAGAATGAATCTGAGTCTGAACAACTTCTAAACATACATAGAGCTATTTTTATTTACCATGAAAGGATTTTTTGTAAAATACCCTTTGTCTGTCTCCTATGGAGTCAGGTCAAAGGGTTAAAATAGACTTCCACATCAATGGTAAGTTGTTGTATTAGTATGGTCATATCTCAAGCATGTTCTACTTAAGGCCAGGATGTTTCCAACATTCAAGGAAAACCCACCAGACGTTTAGGGGCTTCATGGGCAGAAGCAAAAGGAATTCTTGTTCATGAAATACAAAAGCAGCTACATTGGCATGCCCAGGGGTGTCCGCCCATGGAATCGGCACAATTTGGCGACTCCGCATTACTCTTGTTACGCAGAGTTCCGGCCAAATTCTGCCAATCTCCACATGGCAGATTTTTTTTCCCACAAGGCTCTGGAAATGAGAGCGAGATTTGGCATCCCCTAGGGCGATTTTCTAGCACCGGCAGTCGCAAGCGGTCACAATCAGATGGTTGCTTCTTGAGTAAATTTGCTGCTCCTTCAGTAGATTTTCTACTCAAGTGGCAGCAAAATCAACTCGAATGGCCATACACTCTTGCACAATGCATTGCGCCATTCGCACAGATTTTTCAGCGCTCCTCGTTCTACCTGCACTAAAGTGCAAGGTGAGCAGCGTGATTTTCATATTTTCCATCTGATGGCGGAACTCCGCAGAATCTCACAGAGTTTTTATGTAACTCCATGGAATTCTGCGGAGTAAAACTCTGTGAGT
The DNA here is from genome assembly GCA_963921515.1 of Calotriton arnoldi. Taxonomy (NCBI): domain Eukaryota; kingdom Metazoa; phylum Chordata; class Amphibia; order Caudata; family Salamandridae; genus Calotriton; species Calotriton arnoldi. The sequence goes on along the minus strand of CAWUFW010002192.1, from coordinate 460,723 downwards.
TTCGTCCACCCTTAGGTATACCCAAATATGTTTAGTTCTCATTCTAATTTGCATCCTTCATTCTAAAGAGATGTGTGAGAGGTGAATGATAATAATGAAACGCTGCATTGATGGTGCATGTAACTGAAGGCCCAGAAGCAACAAATGTGGTAATATTCATATTTTAACAGCTTACTTTTATACACACTTGCACACACCAAGCAAAGACTACGCGTGGGCAGGATGGGGTCGGGTGTGGGGTGTAGGATGGGGGCCCAGGTCTCTTTAAGTTATACATATTCCCAAATATCAGATGTCTTATTTATGCTGCATAAGCAATGATGTGGCCAATCTGATTAACTCCTAACACCCCTGAAATACACCTTCAAACATGTATGTTTATTTTAGGAAAAGCAAAGATACTGAGCTGCACAGCATTTGTGGGGCTCCCAGATGAAGATAGCTCAAACTTACTGTATTGGATGGGAAAAAATCTGAGTAACAACGAGGCTCGGTCTTTTATGGACCCATGTCAAAATGAATCTGAAAAACCCTGCGAGATGCAAGTCACATCACAGTAAGTATATCAATGGCCCTGTATTGATGTTTGAGAACTAGGGTTTAATACTCTTGTTACCTCAAAAGAAACATAAGATGGAATGTCAATTGCTGCAATCTGGCCACTTTCATGTGGGAAATCGAAGACAAGCAGAACTTAGCATTATAAGTGTTAGGTTGTGTTTTACAGCATGCAAAATAATGTTCACCAGCCAGGCCAGACACTGGCTTGCCTACCTCTAGATCTAGGCGATAAATGAGGCTGTCCCTTCATACGTTTTAACTGCAATGCATAATGCAGCAGTGTTATAGACTGATTGCAATCACTCCTGGTGATCTGCAAGCCACCACTATTCATTTAAACTTATTCTGGATGCATAGGGCACTTTAATGGTCACGATTATATAAGAACAAAGAGCTGCTTCTTAGTATATCGACTCAACTGAAGTCACATCTTTATGTAAATAGAGGGAATCTGCCAAGTTTCAGCTCATCGCAAACAGACCTGGGAAACTTGGCAGCTATTGCATGCTTTTTCTATCTTGTGTTCAGTAAACATGCTCAAAACAGAAAGGTCCATGATAATGCAAATGAAAGGAAGTTGCTCTAAGCGTTGGGGCTTGGTTTTGTGAAATAGAAGTTGGCTAATGAAGCTGCTCCATTCTTCCATTGTTTGAGCAAATGTAAAAGTAAAACAAGGGCAAGAGCAGCGAAGGGAGGAAGGGGATTCAAGCACGACGCTCTAACGGGAAAGGGTTAAAGTTCACCTAAGGTGCTGTGGACCGGAGGAGGGAAGAGGGAGAAACCAGAGAGGAGGGCAGGATCTGGGAGGGGAGAAATACTGAGCGAGGCGTGCCTAGGAGTGTAGGCAGAAAGAGGGAGGAATAGGAAAGGAGAGACCAGCATTTGGATGTAGCCCAACGGTCGGATGCTCAAGCATCCTGTGATTCAGGGCAAATCCCTTAATCTCCAGTGCCTGAAAAATGAATGTGTGTCTGGAATACAATGGGTGCAAATGTAAAGTGCTCTCAAACCTGTGGGTCAAGTTTGCTCTATATAAAACTGCAAAAAAAAGCAGTCTTGGGGGAGTGGTGGTGGCACTACAGTGCTGCCTACTGGGTCCCTTACCTTCCAGTAGAAGACACCTAGCTGCTTCAATTCAGAGATGCTCACAGACTGTTTGGGCTGCAGCCGATGTGGCTGCCTCTAGTTCTCCTAGGACTCTATGTACCATGCCTCCACCATGATTGCAGCTCCACGTATGCAAGTAAAAACAAGCCTAATCCCCTTTAAAAGAAAGCCCAAAACAAATGTCCTACCCAAAGAAAGCCTGACTGACGGTGGACATCGAATAGTGCAAAAAGGCTAAATAAATACAATAAACAGAGTGGGAGGTACGGCGTGGGAGGCAGCACTAACACAACTGTGGCAGTAAGAGGAGATGGGTGGGAGGGATGGTATATTTACATATAAGCAGCTATGGTGCCAAAGCTGAACACAGGCAAACAGTAACAGACTAGGAAACTAAGAAAAAAATAGTCCCCAAAGAACATATAAAAAACCATAGCGGAATGAGACAGTACTTAGTCCCTGCTGCGTGGGAGGAGCGGAAGAAAAAAAGGAGGGACAAAGAGGCAGGACTGACCACTAGAAAGCAAGAATTTTTAAAAGACACCGAAACAAACAAATGAAAAGCAGGGGGGTGGATTTAAGCCCACAAGAGAAGTTACAACAGGTCTTGAATGCTCAACCTAAAAATAGCCTTGATAATGTCCTCCTGGATGAAACATGTTTTGGCTGTTATACACAACCACTACATGTCAACATCGTATATATGCAAGAATGACTAAAAACCCCTACCAAGCCATATGGTCTGTCATGGACGTTTGACTTAAATACTGTTATATGAACACATCTGTCTGGGTGCACCAGTGCCTTATTGTTCTGTATGAAATGATGGTCTTCTTCTTGGGAGCAAGGTGTTCTGTTGTGAAAGCATCAGCAACTGTTACACAGTATGTACTGTTATCTTCTCTACTTTCATCATGCATTTAGTCACATTGCATATGTTGGGGATGTGCAATACATGTTTCCACTGCTGCCACTGAAATAGTAGGCTTTGTGTATATATTGTTGGTTAAATTAATGATTTTGAAAAATCACTATTTCTGTCAATCATGTTTGAATTTCTGGGGAATCTTATTGACTGACGAAGGGAGTCAAATAATTTTCCCAACATGTTGAAAATCAGGATTTTTGTCAAAATTTTTATTCCAGACACGTGGAAAATTTTAATTCCACAGCCAAGGGGCAACACTTTGAGAGGCATTGAACTCAGTGGAGTGCTATTAGGTACTCAGAGACGTGAAAAAAAAGAAACATAAAATGAAATATTTCCAACATTGAAATCCTGATTTTTGTGAAAATTGCAATCATGCAGCCATCATTTTGCTTTCGAAAACGAGCAGTTTTGCGAAACTCATGATTAAAAAAAAAACACAAATGTCAAAATTATGTATTTAAAAAAAATCTGATTCTTAATTAGAAAAAGTAAATAATTGAAGCATATCGTAGAGTGAAAGTCACAGGAGGCCAATCCCTCAAGCGGGGACAAGAAAAAGGGGCCCCAAAACATTAATTTCTCATTTTAATTCCCATAGAAAATTTTGGAAGCAATACAGAAAAAAATGGCTGAATGGAATGACACCAAATTTGGCAAAAAGTTTGAAATTCACTCAGAATGTGCACTTTTCATTATTTGCTGTAATCCATTCAACCATTTTCGAGAAATTTTAATTTTAAAGAGGGGCTAGAGTAGTTATCAAGGGGTTAAAATGTTAGTGCTGTCTAGGCTGCCGGTGTACAACTATGCTTAGAGTCGCCACTTTAAAGGGGACTAGTCAATTCCAATTGGGCAGCCACAACCTGAACAGTATTTTGTGGCAGCTATTACAGAACTCAAGGACATGATCCCCACATCCTAAAAATGAATTCAAAAGTATATTTGGGGTCAGGGTGAGCACAACCTGAACCCACAGGGCATGTGGGGGGTACTCTGCTGGGATTTGATGAACCATGTTTGAGAGAAAATTGATTTTAATCATGATTTTCTAATAAAAGTATTGGAAGGTGCTCCAAAAGCAAAAATGAGAACGCATTTTCTGTAAGTTTGATATTCTGAGCAGCAGTTTGTGGATTCCCCATGTTCTACTGAAGCTTCCCACAGTGTTTTAATGAACAACTAGAGCACTAACATTATGTATTGATGACAAAACTGTAGCATACCGTAATCCGTCTTGATGGAATCAAAGCTGTAAAACTTAAGGCATTTCCTATAGAAATTAACAAAATGATAGGATTTGTTTTGTCCTAAAAATTATGGTTAGTGCTCCAAGTGTAAGCACAGTGGGAGGGAGTTCCATGGTGCAGGGGCTATCACTGAGTAACTACGATGTCCTATTTTAGCCCTCCTGTAATCAGGAGTAACTAGGAGATTCAAGTCAGCTGACCTCAATAAACATCCTAAAGTATACAAAAAAGTGATGGATCGAATTCTTGAATTAATCTTAGCCACAGGTAATTATGAAGGCCGCATTCTAATCCATTGTTATTGTGCACACCATGTCACCTCAGTTTGGACCCAGCTATATGCAAAGACCCTGCTCCAATTGTAACAGTCCAGCCCGAATGGAAAAAGCCAGGTAAATAATTACCAGTGGCTGAGATTAATTCAAGCATTCCATCCATCACTTTTTTGTTTCCTTTAGAGTGTCACATTAAGGGGACAGGTATGCTCAGATGTGGGTCTCATGCACACTGTGTCACTGGAACCAAGCTGTATCCAGCTGATGATCCCATAACTAGGACGAAATCTGTCCTGGGTTGTTGTATTCCAGTTCAGGGATGATGGCAGATGTGTGTCAGCCCCCTTAGCCAAAGAATAAATCTAGGTCTGAAGATCAATTCCTTTAAGAGGCAAACCATGCAAACCCATAGGCCCGAATCAAAGGCCTTATGGAATGAGGTGCATATGTACCACAGGTATACGATCTGCCATTGCTAGAGTATTGTAGACATGTCTAATGTTACATCTTGTGGCCTGCTGCGGCGTAAGGCCTGATTGGTCTTGATGGACCAAAATAGCAAGCATCAGCATCCGCCTATTCGCTAGTGCGTTAGGACATATTTTTGCTTCTATATATTTGGGATATGGGGCAGTAGGAGGAGCCTCAGCCAGGAGGGGTGCCACTATTTCAGCAAGGCGCAAGTCAGGAGGGGGCGTACTTGTCTCCTGTGCTTTCAAAAAGACCTTGTACAGGGAGTTGAGAAGTACATTTCTATATGCTTTAAAGAGTTCCACTGGGAATCCGTTGGGACCAGAGGTTTTCCCAGTCATGATTCGAGCTAGGACCAGGCACCTGGTGGCTGCCAAGTGTGTTTCCAGAAGAAGGAGTATGTATGATTTGTATCATTTGGCTGCTTTTAGCACTGCTCCCCTCTTAACCATACCTAGCATGCCATTAACATTTCATGTCAAGAGGTGGATGGTGCCTCCAGCATTATCTTTGTGTGGATCGGTCATCGGGCATGTGTGTCTCTGTGCTGGGTGTCAGAGCAGGAGACATATGGTATCTAGATGTGGACTTGATGGCATCTAATGGATTCTGGCCTGTACATGCAGACATTGTAAAAAGAAAATGATAATGGTGAACTAAAAACTCAACCCCTCCTCCTCCACCCCTAGTCTCGAGAACATGAAGTACCTGTCATGGAATAAACTAGGAACTGCCGTCAACTGGGCAGCCATAGCCCAACTGTATTCCTGTGCACCATATCCTTTGCCTTTTTCCAAAATGCATTCCTACAGTGAGCAGTGAAAAGAAACAGAAACAGCCTAGATTTGTAGGCCGGCTATGGAATATCTGCCCACTACTTGTTAGCTTTGTTCAATCCAGAGGGAATATACGACGTTATCCCGCATACTTTCACCCCGCATACCATTACTCTGCATTTTTCACAACGCAAATGCAATTACTCCACGATACCATTACCCCGCAAACTTTCACTCCGCATATGACTTTACCACGCATGCCTTTACAACGCAAATGCATGCGTGGTGAAATCATAAACTGTGTAAAAGTGCTTTACCTTCATATATACATATATATATATATATTCACTGAAAAAACCATAGGTTTTAGGGACAGTTATAGTTACTTGGACATTGCACTCGTACAAAACCCGTGAAATTCCCCGTTATAGTTAGTTCAGCTAACTATAACTCGCGCCCCACAATGCACTGCTGATGACGTCACATATTACATCACTCATGACATGGTCAGTGACATCACTGATGACATCACTGATGACATCTCAAATGACATCACTGATGACATCATCCAGTGACTGTGTGTTTCTGTAAAGTTTAAATATTTTTAATATTATATAGGGAAAGGCGTATTAAAGAATGAGTGGGTGTATAAGTGTGTGTATGGATGATTTAGTAGGTGCGTGACTAATTCTATAAGTGAGTGATTAAACGTATCTTACTGAATGCATGGGTTAGTGACTAAACTGGGTGAATGTCTGTATCTGTCTGTTGCTGTGTAAGTGGCTGCATGGGTTGTGAACAGCAACATGAGTGTCTATAAGAGTTATTGATTTGTTGTCTGAGTATCTGTATGGGTGCCTGAGTGTTTGTGTGGATGGGGTGTGTGCGACTGTGCATAGATGTGTGAGTGGGTGATTCACTGGGTGGATGGTTTCAAGAGTGCATCTGTGATAGACTGTATGGGTGGGTAAGTGTGTGTAACAGTGTGTTAGTGAGTGAATGTATGTCCCAGTGGTACATGTGTGTGTAACTACATATGTGAAAGGCAGTATATATGTGTGTTAGAGTATTTAAATGGCTATAAGTGAGAGTGTGTTATTGTGAGAGTGGCTGTATGGATGAGTGTGTGCTTGTATCAGTGATTGTATAAGAGCGTAACAATGTGCTAGTATTTGTATGATTAAGTGAGCTGGTGTGTGTATAACTGTATAGGTGAGTAAATGGCAGTGTGTTTAATTATTTGCATGACTGACTAGGTGTGTGAGTACCTCTATGGATGAGTGGCGGTGTTTGAGTGTCTATATAGGAGTAAGAGTGCATATGATAGTCCTGTACTGAGTGACCATAAGTATGAGTGACTGTACGGGTGAGTGAGTGGATGTGTGTGTGTAGACCTAAGAATCAGTGAGTGGGTATGTAGTTATTGGTGTTGGAGTGTCTATGGTTTTGCGAATGGCAGTCTGTAATTTAGAGTGGGTGTATCAAAGGTTATATTAGGGTGTGAGGAGGTGCATCAGATTATCACGTGGATGATGTCATCAGTGATGTCATTTGAGATGTCATCAGTGATGTCATCAGTGATGTCACTGACCATGTCATGAGTGATGTAATATGTGACGTCATCAGCAGTGCATTGCGGGCGCGAGTTATAGTTAGCTGAACTAACTATAACGGGGAAATTTCACGGGTTTTGTACGAGTGCAATGTCCAAGTAACTATAACTGTCCCTAAAACCTATGGTTTTTTCAGTGAATTTCAAAGGTTTTTAAATGCTAATTTGTAACTATAACGTGTCTGAAACCTATGGTTTTTTCAGTGAATTTCAAAGGTTTTTTAAATGCTAATTTCTAACTATAACGTGCCTGAAACCTATGGTTTTTTCAGTGAATTTCAAAGGTTTTGTAAATGACAATTTTTAAATGTATTAATTGTTATATTAATTTTTTCATACTGATTTACTACATTTTTAGAAACAATTTTTTTACATATTTTATTTTTAAATTACATTGTAATTACATTATACATTACATTACAAAAAATACTTTCTCAGAATGAATTACTTTAGTTTAAATACTTTGCACATAGGCAATAGACTTTTAAGTACAGTAGTTACAGTTGTTGCAATGGGCAACACATTTTCAAACACAATGCAACATTCAGCTCAATGTGAATTTCTAGTTAAATGCAATTAGTTACTTTATGGATTACTTTTCTAACCACAGGACTGGATCCTAGATTCAGTCCTGGGACATCTCCTGTAAACAGTTGAGTAAAAGCGTTTTGGTTACAGTACTGATTTTTAAGGAATATTATTGTATTTTAAAAGTTGACACTTAGAAACTTTTTCTCATATAGTCACCAATGTTATCCTATGGAAGGAAATTCACTTAGCAGGTAAAAACTGTTATCGTTACTTTTTCTTACTCAGTGTTGGATCCTGGATCCAGCACTGGTGCATCTCCTGTAAACAGTTGAAAGAATGCGTTTAAGTCATACAGGTGATTTTTAAGGAATATTTGTAGTTTGTAAAAATCAACACTTTGAAACTTTTTTGCTGAAAACCAGACAATGGATTCCTATGGAAGAAAATATAAGTTACTGGTAAGTACGGTTAAAATTACTTTTCAGGGTCAGTGCTGGGCTAAAAGATGCAGCACTGGGTTCTCTCCTGATAACAGGTGAGTAAATCGGAATTCGTATTTCGGCTGATTTTAGAGGAATATTTTAAAGTTCCAAAACTCCACACTTAGAAGAATTTCCAAGTGAAACCAGTCAATGTTAGCCTATGGAAGGAAATTCAAGTTACTGGTAAGTACGGTTAGAATTACTTTTCAGGGTCAGTGCTGGGCTAAAAGGTGCAGCACTGGGTTTTCTCCTCATAACAGGTGAGTAAGTCGGAATTCGGATTTCGGCTGATTTTAGAGGAATATTTGTATGTTTCAAAAATCAACACTTAGAAACTTTTTCAGCAAAAAGCAGGCAATGATATCCTATGCAAGGAAATTCAAGTTACTGGTAAGTACGGTTAAAATTACTTTTCAGGATTAGTACTGGGCTGAAAGATGCAGCACTGAGGTCTCTCTGATAACAGGTGAGTAAATCGGAATTCGTATTTCGGCTGATTTTAGAGGAATATTTTAAAGTTCCAAAACTCCACACTTAGAAGAATTTCCAAGTGAAACCAGTCAATGTTAGCCTATGGAAGGAAATTCAAGTTACTGGTAAGTACGGTTAAAATTACTTTTTAGGACCAGTACTGGGCTGAAAGATACAGCACTGAGGTCTCTCCTGATAACAGGTGAGTAAATCGGAATTCGTATTTCGGCTGATTTTAGAGGAATATTTGTATGTTTCAAAAATCAACACTTAGAAACTTTTTCAGCAAAAGCAGGCAATGATATCTTATGGAAGGAAATTCAAGTTACTGGTAAGTACGGTTAAAATTACTTTTTAGGACCAGTACTGGGCTGAAAGATACAGCACTGAGGTCTCTCCTGATAACAGGTGAGTAAATCGGAATTCGTATTTCGGCTGATTTTAGAGGAATATTTGTATGTTTCAAAAATCAACACTTAGAAACTTTTCAGCAAAAGCAGGCAATGATATCCTATGGAAGGAAATTCAAGTTACTGGTAAGTACGGTTAAAATTACTTTTCAGGACCAGAACTTGGCTGAAAGATACAGCACTGAGGTCTCTCCTTATAACAGGTGAGTAAATCGGAATTCGTATTTCGGCTGATTTTAGAGGAATATTTGTATGTTTCAAAAATCAACACTTAGAAACTTTTTCAGCAAAAAGCAGGCAATGATATCCTATGGAAGGAAATTCAAGTTACTGGTAAGTACGGTTAAAATTACTTTTCAGGACCAGTACTGGGCTGAAAGATGCAGCACTGAGGTCTCTCCTTATAACAGGTGAGTAAATCGGAATTCGTATTTCGGCTGATTTTAGATGAATATTTTAAAGTTCCAAAACTCCACACTTAGAAGAATTTCCAAGTGAAACCAGTCAATGTTAGCCTATGGAAGGAAATTCAAGTTACTGGTAAGTACGGTTAAAATTACTTTTCAGGACCAGTACTGGGCTGAAAGATACAGCACTGAGGTCTCTCCTGATAACAGGTGAGTAAATCGGAATTCGTATTTCGGCTGATTTTAGAGGAATATTTGTATGTTTCAAAAATCAACACTTAGAAACTTTTCAGCAAAAAGCAGGCAATGATATCCTATGGAAGGAAATTCAAGTTACTGGTAAGTACGGTTAAAATTACTTTTCAGGACCAGTACTGGGCTGAAAGATACATCACTGAGGTCTCTCCTTATAACAGGTGAGTAAATCGGAATTCGTATTTCGGCTGATTTTAGAGGAATATTTGTATGTTTCAAAAATCAACACTTAGAAACTTTTCAGCAAAAAGCAGGCAATGATATCCTATGGAAGGAAATTCAAGTTACTGGTAAGTACGGTTAAAATTACTTTTCAGGACCAGTACTGGGCTGAAAGATGCAACACTGAGGTCTCTCCTGATAACAGGTGAGTAAATAGGAATTCGTATTTCGGATGATTTTAGAAGAATATTTGCACAATGGTGAAGGGAGGGGCGGGGCCTGAGGTGACATCTGTGCAACGCGCCCCGTGGCGCGTTTTAAGTTGGGGGATTAAGTCCCTTGAATCCTGAGGGTCCCTAGGGGCCAACTAGCCCACCAGGAACCTCCAGTATGCGCCAGGGGCTGCGTTGCAGAGACTGTAGAGGGGCCACACCCTCTTTACACCTCTCTGCAACGCAGCTCTGTGGCGCTTTCTGGATGTACCTGTTGGGCTAGTTGGCCCCCAGGGACCCTCAGGATTGAAGGGGATTTAATTCCCCATCTTAAAACGCGCCACGGGGCCTGTTTGCACACATGTCACCTGAAGCCCCGCCCCTCCCTTCACCACTGTGCAAACGCGCCCGTGGCGCGTTTTAAGTTGGGGGATTAAGTCCCCTTGAATCCTGAGGGTCCCCGGAGTCCAACTAGCCCACCATATACCTCCAAAAGCGCCACAGAGCTGCGTTGCAGAGAGGTGTAAAAAGGGACGTGGCCTCTGTACACCTCTCTGCAAGGCAGCCCCTGGCGCATACTGGAGGTTCCTGGTGGCCCCCAGGACCCCCAGTATTCAAGGGGAATTGCCACCCTCTGCAAACGCGCCAGTGGGCGCGTTTGCAGAGTGGTGAAGGAAGGGGGCGGGGCCTGCGGGGCCGATCGTTTTTTTTTGTTGTTTGTTTTTTGTCCCCTGAAGGGGGCTGTGTGGCCCCCTTCCTTTTTCATAGTTTTTGGGCCCTGGGGACCCCATCCCCCAGGGCCTTACCCCTTTTTTTGTAATTAAAATAAAATAAAAAAACGGGAAGGGGGCCGCTGGCCCCCTTCCCTGGGCCTGTATTGGCCCCGGAAACCCCATCCCCGGGGCATGGCCTCGATTTTTTTTTGTTCTTTGGAAGGGGGCTGCGTGGCCCCCTCCTCAGGCCATTTAAGGCCCCGGGGACCCCATCCCCGGGGCCGGCCTTTCCGTTTTTTTTAAATTTAATTATTTTTATTTTTTTGGGGAGGGGGCCGCGTGGCCCCCTCCCGGGCCACTACTTGCCCCGGGGACCCCATCCCCGGGCTGGCCTCTCTGTTGGGGACTGTGGGGGGTCCCCAATCCCCCACAGTCCCGCCGGCTCCCGCGTCCCTTGGGAGCCGGCATTGCTTTACACATGGGGAGCAGCTAACATGCTGCTCCCCATGTGGAAAGCAATCAGCTTTGGATATTGGAAGAGAGAGCAGGTTTCCTGCTCTCTCTTCCAATATCTAAAGCAGTTGTAATGACAGGACGGGAGCCGCGAGGCTCCCGTCCTGTCATTGCAAACAGCAGTGTCCCGGGGGTAGGCACCCCGGGACACTGCAGGAGCCGGCCCTGGGGGGTGGCGGTCCCCAGGGCCACCACAGGCTCCCCTCCCATTCAGGTCACAGCCCCGGGGAGGTGGTGGTCCCTGGGGCTCTGGGGTTCCGTAACGGACCCCCATATTTAAATGTTTAGTTCCCCGGGAGGTGGCGGTCCCCGGGCGTGTGGGGGGCTGGAGCCCCCCACACAGGTTTTTCAATTTAAAAAAAAAGCCCCGGGGAGGTGGTGGTCCCCGGGGCTGCGGAGGGCTCAGAGCCCTCCCGCACCATTTTAAAAAAGCCCCGGGGGTGGCGGTCCCGGGGCTTGGGAGGCCCTTGAGGCCCCCACACATAAAATTAACCCCCCCCACCATGCCCCCGGGACTTGGGCCACCCGGGGGCAAAATACAATTTTTTTTTTTTCGGCAGGATTTGCGCACCCTGAGCGCATCCTGCGGATTTAAAAAAATTTATTTATTTTTTTTTTTTGCCCAGGGGGTCCTTGTGGGACCCCCTGAGCAGCTCGTGATCGGGACAGTGCGCGCAGGGTGCGCTAAGGGTACGCGGACCCTACTCGGCCATAGATATCACTATCTTTTTACTTTTGATTTTCTCAGCAACTACTGAACGGATTTACACCATTTAACAAAAAGGGTTCTTTCTGAACCAAGAACTACCTCTTTGCCAAATTTGGTGTAATTCCGTTCAGCAGTTCGGCTGTAGCCGTGTCTTAAGTTTCTATGGAAAATTGCATGGGGAAAACGCGTTTTGGGACCCCCCTTTTTCTCGGCCCCGCTGACGAATCCCCGAGACTTTCAGGGTAGGAGCGGACCGGAGCGGGCCACAAAGTTTGAAAATTTTGCAAAGATACGTCAACCGGCAAGAGAGTTATTTCAAATAGAATGTCGCTGGATTTCCTATGGATAATAGGTTGTAACTATAACTATCTACTGGCGAGCGCCAGTAGATAATATAACCCTAAACCAGAGGTCTTCAAACTTTTTGATGCCGAGACCCCCTTGTCAAACTTTTTTAGGCGTAAGGACCCCCTTCGGACAACATTTCTAGAACCTGGTACTCCTCATCATCGACAACTATCGACAAACATAAAAGCCCCCAATTCCCACAGCAAATAATTTTTATGGTGGGGAAATAATATTAGACCGTGTTTAGCAAACCAAAGGTCAGTGAGAGTGGGGTTGTAATCAAAGGTGTAGCTAAAAACAAAGGGCCTCATTTATGAGGAATTGGCATAGGGCAGTGCCGCAAGCCTTCTTGCGGCACTGCCCTATGCCAATGTGAAAGGGCAGGAATGCATAGTATTTATGAAATACGGTGCATTCCTGTCCTTTTCCCTTGCGTTGGTGCACAAATTGCTGCCTAGCACCAAGATAGGCAAGATTGTTTTTGTACAGGAAGGGCCACCTTCCTTCACAAAAACAATCCCTAGAGACGTTTTCCTTACCTATGTGAGCTGCAGAATGCAGCACACATGGAAAGAGGAAAAACGAGGAGAAATGAAAACATTTCTCCTCGTTACGCCTCCACTGGCGAGGTGTCTGTTTTTGGAGCTGCCCCAGGTTTACGTGATTTTGTAAATATGGGGCAGCATCAGAATTCATGGGTGTTGCGTGGGAACCCCCGCAAAGCCCATGGAACACCTCCTTGACGCAGAGTAAGGCAACGCAGTGACTTGCGCTGCTGTGTCTTACTTCATATCTATGAGTCCATGCAAAGCCATGTAGGGTGACTTTGCACCGCCTCATAGGTATGGTTGAGACAGCTTGCGCAACCGGAGCATCAAAAAAGTGATGCTCTGGCAATGCAAGCCTCTCATAAATAAGCACCAAAATATTCTGTAGATTTTTTAGGTCTTTCACCATCAGGTATCTACATATCAAATAATGAGCAGCGTAAATGAAAAATAAATTTAAAAAACGTTACTCAGTGGGAAATGCACTGTAGTACATTATGAAACCTCTATTAGTTAATGCACTTTAGAGGTCTGTGTGTAACCAGAGAATTAAATCTTGATTGGTGCAGTGGAGAATAGTGATGTGTATTTTTAGTGCAACGAGGTCCCAGCCTGTGACAGAAAGCACTGTGAATATGTAAGTCATTATTTTGTACTTGCATTACACACAGTGTAAGATAGAATGCTGCAAAAGATGCAAATAGTTTTACCATAAAATGGTGCTTCCAAAATATAGATTTAAGTAATACCAGAGTGTATGTAATGCATTCTTTTTTTACATAACTGTCCTTCAATACCTCTTTAGGGGTACTAAGGGCTGTGTAAATGCAGTTAAAATTAAAAGCAAGCACTTCCCAGCCCAATTGTTAACTCTTTGCAATTCCACTGCAAAAACAACTCTTTGTCATCACAAACCTTGGAGTTAGTTATTTGATCAATTAAAGCAAGAACTGCTCCCAAGATTAACTGATAGGCACATTTGCATTTCATTCAGGCAAGCAGCTGATAACTATCTAAATTAGCCAGCTGTCTTTTTCCAAAAGGAAAGCAAACGTTTTGGATTGCAGGGACAAGTGAAGCTGGGGAATGCGCGACCCCCTTTCCAGGACTCCACGGCCCCCCTGGGGGTCGCGCCCCACAGATTGAAGACCTCTGCCCTAAACCCACCCTGAACCCCAAAAATACCCCAGCACCACAAAACCTAAACCCACCCTGATCCCTAAAATTACCCCTGCACCCCAAAACCTAAATGCACCCTGAACCCCAAAAATACCCCAGCACCCCAAAACCTTAAACGCACCCTGAACCCTAAAAATACCCCTACACCCCAATACCCTAACCCACCCTGACCCCTAAAAATACCCCAGTACCCCAAAACCTAAACGCACCCTGAACCCTAAAATTACCCCCTACACCCCAAAACCCTAACCCACCCTGACCCCTAAAATTACCCCAGTTCCCCAAAACCTAAACGCACCCTGAACCCCAAAAATACCCCAGCACCCCAAAACCTTAAAAGCACCCTGAACCCTAAAAATACCCCCTACACCCCAAAACCCTAACCCACCCTGACCCCTAAAATTACCCCAGTACCCCAAAACCTAAACGCACCCTGAACCCCAAAAATACCCCAGCACCCCAAAACCTTAAACGCACCCTGAACCCTAAAAATACCCCTACACCCCAAAACCCTAACCCACCCTGACCCTTAAAATTACCCCAGCACCCCAAAACCTAAACACACCCTGAACCCTAAAAATACCCCCAGCACCCCAAAACCTAAACACACCCTGAACCCTAAAAATACCCCATCACCCCAAAACCTAAACGCACCCTGAACCCTAAAAATACCCCCATCACCCCAAAACCTAAACGCACCCTGAACCCTAAAAATACCCCAGCACCACAAAACCTAAACGCACCCTGAACCCTAAAAATACCCCAGCACCCCAAAACCTAAACGCACCCTGAACCCTAAAAATACCCCAGCACCCCTAAACCTAAACGCACCCTGAACCCTAAAATACCCCAGCACCCCAAAACCTAAACTCACCCTGAACCCTAAAAATACCCCTGCACCCCAAAACCCTAACTCACCCTGACCCCTAAAAATACCCCAGCACCCCTAAACCTAAACGCACCCTGAAGCCTAAAAATACTCCATGCACCCCAAAACCCAAACCCACCCTGACTCCTGAAAAAATACCCCAGCACCCCAAAACACAAAAATATACTTTACACTATAATTTCCCCAGAACCCCAAAACATATACCCCTATACCCATACTTACCTTATACTTACATATAAAAAAAATATGCTTTTTCCATTCATGCATTTATCACGAATTTCGTTGTAAATGTATGCGTGGTAAAAGCATATGAAATGTAATGCCATGCGATGTAATGGCATTGCGGAGTCATGGTAGATGCATTATAATAGTATGCGGGGTGATGGTATGCGGGGTGAAAGATTCGTGGTAATGGGTGTTTACCATCCAGAGGCAGTCCAAGAAAGTCATGGGGGGTATTGCCCCCTCAGTCTTATCAGCAGAGGGAGAAGTGGCTATTGGAGTCTTTCCAAGGCCTTCTCAGCATGTTGGTGAGTATTACATCTCCCACCTTAGATTGTGTCTCTCTTCCAACTACTCCCAAGCAGTCTCCGAGGATTCAAAGGAGGATATTTTATTTTGGTCAATGACCTTCAGTCTTGATGGGAAAAGTAGCATGTACTGAATTTTAAGTCCTATTAGTTTTTGTTTAACTTCTAGAAAGGTACTTCTCTGTTGCTGGACTTTGAGGGTATAATTCGGGAGGACCATTACTTTGGCAGCATTGCACAGCAGGATGCCTTGCTTCTGAGAGGTTCTGAGGATGACATCTTGATCAGCGAAATAAAAAATGCGGGCAACAATGGGATGCAGAGGAGCTGTCGGTGGGGGTTTGGTTGCCAGAAAATTATGGCCAAACAAACGGACAGTTCCCCATTTGGGAGCCAAGACTGCAGCCAAGTCACCGTAAATTGGGTGAGACCCCCATGATTCTGATGTTATTTCTGCAGGAGTGGCCCTCCACATCCTTTGCTTGTGTTTCGAGGTGGTGACCAGCATTTGGAATCCAGAGACAGTAGTTTGTAAAGTGTGAAGCATGTCCTCAGCCACAGAGATGAGGTTTTCTGTTTCTGCGACCGGTGCCACTGTGTTGCGTAGGTCCTGGCTTAAAAGAGAGACTTCCACTTTTAGCTTCTTCCTCCCTAGGAGGATCTGTATTCCTGTATGGCCTGCAGGATTGAGGCTGATGGGTTGGTGGTGGGGAGGTCATCGGAGGCGGTGGCCCACCTTCGGGGGTTGTGTTAGGTCTCGTGAATTTGACAATTTCCCCTTGGGAGGTCTGAGATCCTCTTTGCATATCTTTTGTCGTAGTGCAGGACCAAGGGCTGTCCAGTCCAGATATGGGTTTCTTCAGGCCCGGTGCCAGGTTCCTGCAGCTGAGGCTAATGCTTTCTGTGGGCAGCAGGGGGCACCTGCATGCCTGAGCGTGTGTGTCCGTGGTCAGATTCCTGCTGTTTATTGGTTTGCCCCGTGCCTCAAGGGTACTACTCCAGGCTGTTCAGGGCCATTTGTTTGGATTTGTTTGAGTTGAGACCAGGTCAGGTCTGCACTTAAATGGGAGTAGGGAGGATGTTGTGTGGGAGCCAGAGGTTTTGCTTTGTCCAGACACAACCGAGCACCCAGAATAAGTCAAAACAATACACTTTCAGGGTTAGAGTGAACCTGAAGAGCTGTTATGATAGCGACACACATGCCAGGGGTTGCTTTTATTTATTCCAGGTTGGGCTTGGATGGTATTTTACCAATTCAAAGCCGTAATACTGTGCCTGGAGTTGTAAAAGGCTTTTGTCATTTTACACCTCGGCGTGGATGGCACTGTGCTAATCCTGTGCTTAAAGACTTTGCTTTAAAAATGGCAAAATATGTCCTTTTCTAGCTTGGCATGGATGGCACTGTGCTAATCCTATGCTTAAAACTTTGCTAGAAAAACAGACATTTGAGGTGAGCAAATTCAGACTGTCACTGGTGTTGTAGGATGCTCTATACAGGAGCTGCATTCCACCTAAACTTGGGAACTACACAGAGTTCTCTCCTTTTTTGCATAATTTATGCGTCACTCTATCTCTGAAAGGGTATTGTTTTGGCACACATATATATTATATGTTTATATATATATATATATACTAATATTTAATGCTATATATAATATATACTTCCGTAAACACACAGACAAATATATATGTGTATATATATCACTGAAAAAACCACAGGTTTCAGGGACGTTATAGTTAGAAATTAGCATTTAAAAAACCTTAGAAATTCACTGAAAAAACCACAGGTTTCAGGGACGTTATAGTTAGTTGGACATTTTACTCGTACAAAACCAGAGAAATTCGGCCGTTATAGGTAGTTGAGCTAACTATAACTCACGCCCCCGCAATGCACTGCTGATGACGTCACATATTACATCATTCATGACATGGTCAGTGACATCACTGATGACATCACTGATGACATCTCAAATGACATCACTGATGACATCATTCAGTGACTATGTGTTTCTGTAAAGTTTAAATATATATATATATATATATGCCAAGGTGTATTGAAGAATGAGTGGGTGTATTCAATTCAATATATTTATTAAAGATTTGGAACTCCGAGGAGGTCCACATAAAATGCATACATATTATTTCAAATAAAAGAAAAACACATAACAAGCACAATCCACTAACCATCATAAAATTATCAAAAGCCTGCCTTAGACTAGCTAAATTTCTTGTAAATAGAAACAAACAATATTGTCAGAGAGCCCAGATCATACAGTACTTAAGATTTTCCACATTACAACTCCTAAAATGTACATAGGACATTAAAAAACTGACGATTCATTAAAAAAGTCCAAAAGTTCAATTTCAGCTAGAAAATTAATTTAGAATTAGAGGCAAGATAAAACATGGGCATGTCCAGACCTGTGCAAAAGGCAATTCAGTAGCAGCCGGCTCATTAGCAAAATACCTCCTGAATCCCACTACATTTAAGTTTTTAAAATTAACAACAAAACATAGTGGGAAGCAGACGCAACCTAACCCTATTTTGAGAAAAAAGATCGGTTAATAGCTGCCTATCAATGTGCAAAATACAAATTAATAAAAACTAGAATACTAATACTTTGCAGATGGAGAGGCTAGCTAAGAGGATAGCCGCCGGTTTAAAAAGTGTGCTAAAAAGGAAGAATGAAAATATGTACATAAACTCCAAAGAAAAAAATGTAAAAGGTTTTAGTCACACTGCTTCATTTTTGTTCAGAAGTGATAGTCTCGGGTTGATACTACATTTTTACACAATCTTGTAAGAACACCGGTACAAGTTTAAAAAATATACATGAATTCCTTAAAAAAATTAAATAGTTTTACACACACTGCTTCGTTTTTAGGACAAAAGAGATAATCTCGGGCTGATGCTACATTTTTAACAGAGTTTTGTAGAAACATCGGGCGAAGCCAGCGATAACGGCTCAAAGCCAATGCAGGACATACAAATAAAACATGGTCCAGAGTCTGGGTACTCAACATACACAAATTACAAATTTTCCCATTATTCGGATTCTGAGACCAGTTTGCTGTAAGGTCATTTAAAGGCAGGAGATTCATACGACCTAAAATAAGCAAGCGTCGAATACCGTGTTCTAAATTCCAAAATAAATATTTTTGTGCAATTCTCGGTGAGTTTGTCCTAATTATTAGTTTTAATCTTTCTTTAGAGTTGCAGAATTGAATGTCTCTATCGAAACTAATTTTGCCACTCAGAGTTTTCAGGAGTGACTTAAATCCTAATGATGGAAGGGTAAGCACTAGTTCTTCTTGTATACTAAAGGCTTTTAGTGCCAATGAGAAGTCACGGTAAAAGGAGTAGTTACCTGCCTTAGCATCAAAGATTTCATGGCATAGAGCACCTCTTAGTGAATCTGGCTCGCTATGTTTTAGCTGATAACCCCTGCGTAAAACCCTGGATAAGCCTTGAGTATAAGAGCTTATCAAACCAAATTCCAACCTAATTGCTGCCGTAGGAACTAACGTGTTAAAGTTACACATTTTACGTAGTATCTGACCTTCAACCTTATCCAAAAAACTCCAATCCTTAACAGGGATTGATTCAATCGCATAAAGCAAGGTTGGAGGGATTTTTGCCTTAAAAACCGTCAATAAGTGTAAAAAATGTCTTCTACCCATAGCGCTATAGAAAATGCGCAAACCATTGGCATGCGATGTAGCTTTACTAGTACAGTGTGAAATATGAGGTTTATTTTTCGAGCTGCTTGTTAAAAATTTCCCTAAATAAAGGTATGAGTCTACCACCTCCAGCCTTTCGGGACCGATTTGCCAATTACAATTATATGATTTTCTACTTTTAGTACTTTTCAAAATTAAAATTTTACTTTTGGATATGTTTATTTTCAAAAAGTGGCCCACTGTATATTTTTGTAGGGAAGCCAACTTTCTATTCAACCCAATAGGGGTTAAGTCCATTACTACTATGTCATCTGCATAGAGTAGACATGCAAAAGAGCGGGAACTTATCTTCGGGGCATCTCCATCAGCTTGAGCAAAACAATCGGGTAAATCAGCTATATATAGGGAGAATAGCAGCGGTGCTAACAAGCAACCCTGTTTGAGTCCATTTTCAGTAGGGATTACTTTTGATAATCCTTGATTTCCACCCATTAATATCTTGCACCAAGTTTGCGAGTGGAGTGCTATGATCAAGGATAGCAGGGGGAAGGCAAACCCATTTTTTGCAGTTTTCTCCATAATAGAGGTCGATCTACCTTATCGAAGGCTGTGGAGAAGTCAATAAAAGCCATAAATACATTTGAATTACGGTAGATTGTGTATTTTTCCTCTATTAGTTTCAACATAAAAATATTATCTAGCGTAGAGTGATTTTTCCTAAAGCCTGCTTGCTCAATGGGTAGAACTTTCTTCTCTACCACCCATTCCGTAAGGTGATCGAGGATTCTACGTGCGAATATTTTCCCCGTCGCATCCAGTAAGGCTATTTGCCGATAATTACCTGGATGCGATCTAAGGCCCTTTTTGTATAGAGGAATTAAAATACTTCCTGACCAAGATGGTGGGATTTTCCCATTAGAGTAACACAAATTAAATAATGGAGCTAAATAGGTAGCCCACAAGAGAGGCTCCTTTTTAATTAGCGTCATGGGAATTTCATCAGGGCCCATTGCTCCTGAGGATCTCATTTTTTTAATAGCCCCGACCACTTCATCGATAGAATGGACATAGTTGGGTACTGAAATTAAAGGCTGGTCCAATGCCACAATATCAGATCTGCAGGAATCGAAATTCACAGAGTACAATTCCAGCAAATAAAGTTTCCAATCCACTTCTTTTATGGGTATTGGGAGAGATTTCACCCTAGTGCCACAGCAGTCGGAGATTATTTCCCAGTACCTTTTTGAATTATTTTTTGAAGCTGCCTCTTTTAGCTGTGTCCATGCACCATCTTCCTTTATTTGCCTTAGGGAGCGTTTTTTCCTTTGTCTTTTCCTCTTTAGCAGGTTTATTAAATTGCTTCGCTCCTGCAAAAAATACAGGAACTGGGCCCTCACTAGTTTATTTATTTCCCTATTTAGAGTGAGCAATGGGTTAAAATATGGTCTCCGTTGCACAGGGACATGAGTTGATTTACCAGATTTAGCCAAAAGGCCAATGTTACGGGAAAAGACATCAAGTAAATCAGGTTGAGTACAGTCACATTCAACTGATTCTAAGAGCAGCTGATCTCTTATTAGTGTTGATAAGTGCGCTTTTAGTTTAGAGGTCGCTTGAGTGTTCCAGTGGCTTCTTCCATTTGTTACATTAAACCCTACAGTAGCACCTTTAAAATTCCAGGAGCCTACCTTATCACAAATGAAGTCGATTTTAAAGCAAATCAGCATGTGATCACTAAAAGCATTTCCCAAGACTTCCATATTTGTAAGTTTGTGAAAAAAATCTGCAGAGACAATTAGATAATCCAGAATTGATCTCCCGGTAGGAGCCTTATGGGTATAGTTTGCTGGAATATCTTTCCCCAACCTCCCGTTAGCAATTATAAGATCTAAGCTTCTCAGACCTTCTAGAAGTAAAACTCCTCTTGTATCTGTCCTGCTATTGTTCGGGAATTGAGCAGTGGGAATATTTAGGGCTTCATTTTTTTCAATGTTAGAAAATACCTTTAGACTATGCGATGAGACTTTAGAGTTCAGATCTCCCACTAATATTGTGTACCTACAGTCTTCAGATTCCAGAATGGAGGAAATAAAGGAGAAAAGATCTTTTAATAGGTGTGAGGAGGATGCGTCGGGAGGTAAATATACGTTTATTATCAACAACGAGTCCAATAAAAGCTGGCCGACCTTATGATCCAACTTAACCGCCTGAATTAGATTAGAGGCGTGAGAAAATTCTTTATAGGACCAACTGAGACTTGTACTTAACATGATTGCAATACCTCCTTTAGCATGACCTCTATTTACATGGAGCGCCGGCCTGCTTAGCACAATATAATCTTCGGTGGACCAGTTCTTAGCTATCCAAGTCTCTTGGAGACAAATTATATCGGGATTCTGCTCTTTGAAGAATATAAGTTTGTTTTTATTTGTGCTAAGGCCGGCTGCGTTCCAAGATATCACATTAATATCCTTGCTAGGAAGAATTCCCACATCTTAGGCCTAAAGGTCTATTTGAATTAAGAGCACCTGCAACCCAACTCCATTTCTTATCTTCCTCCTCTGCGGGAAGCACATATTGAATATTTTTTTCAGTATGGAGCGAAACCCTCCTACCATTTTTACCAAGAAAGACCTGCAAGGTACTTTCTTTCTCCGGAAATGGTGTACCTCGTCCGGAGGATTCTACATCAGTATTAGGCAGCTTGATTTGAGAATTTTTTAAAAAAAATAGCTCCACCTCGGGAATTAAAACATCAATGCCGCAACAGCGTAGTTTATCGCTATGTGCCAAAATCAGGTGGGAGATTGCTTTGGATGAAAATGTAACTCTTGCACCCCTGAGATTATTATATTTTTGTACCTCCACCAGAGCTAAGTCATTACTTTCAATCATCCGCAGGCCCAGAATTTCAGCAAAGCAACCCAACAAAAAAGACCTGTTCATATATAATTCATAATCAAAAATAAACGAGAAATCCAAGCTGTAAGGGGCAGGCTGAAAGTTATTATCAGAGCTAGATACCTCAGGGATGGTATTATTGGAGCTATAAATGACATTGGTACCTAGAGAGGAAGCAAACAAAGAAGCATTAGGGTTCAGTGTACTCTGAACCATAGGAGAAACATTTGTATCTAGTGGTACTACATCTTTGGTCGATTTAATAGGAACACATAAGTTCAAAGAGGGAGAACAAGAACCCAATGGATTGTACTCTTCTTGTCCATCTTCCATTTTCGGAACATTTAAATCCAGCTTTGGAGATATAATATGGATAGGTTTAGGGTCGAAGCGTAACTGTTTTGACCTTTTTTGTTTATCCTTCGACGTTTTTCCCTTTTTTCCTTCTTTTTTGTCTTACGTATGTTGCTACTTTTGTTCATAAGAACTTTTTCCTTACTCAGAGAGCATCCAATTTTAATATCTTCCTCTATAGGCTGCTTTGAGGAATTAATGCCAGATTTTAGAAAGATAGGGAAGACCTTTTGAGTTATATTTGTATTTGTATTTTCCATCATAGTTTTCGGGCGGAACGAAGATGCGGCAACTGTAGCTAAGGGTTCGGAGTCGAAAAGCTGCAGTAAAGAAGAAGAAAATGACTTATCAAAAATATCACTGTTTTCTTTCATTTTGGTATTGATATTTCTACTAGAAAAAGGCTTGCCAGCCTGAGTGCCAAAGTCCCGCCCTTTAACATGTGGAAAAAAGTCTGTTTGGGAAGAGTGAGACTTGTCAAAGTCTACCTTCAAACGAAGGGGAATGGAAGATCCTTTCTCTGGGTTAGGTATACTAGGGGGAAATACACAAACTTTTCCTGACAATAGATTATGTTCAGAGGCAATATGCTTAGTCAGGGCTAAAACGGAGTCCAAAATAAAATCGGAGTTATCTACTGATTTCTCCATTAGGGCTAAGATGGAAACCAACACTCTTTCTAGACAAACCAATGACTCCGACATGGGCCTTTGTGATTCTAGATTATGAATTGAAGGAAGAAAATCTCGGGAGAGATCAGGAGTAATTGAACCCCGTGAGTCTAATAAGCTTGTTCCGTTAGGTGTACTGCTGAACAGTTGCAGTTTCACAGGATGATCCTTAGGGGACGGTAGGGTGGTGGGAGTAAAAACCCTGGATGATTCTTGGTTGTGAGCGTGGAACATTTTTAGAGGCTGATCTAAATTTATATCAGGTAAAGTAAAATCTTCCATTATATATTCTCCCGCTTTTGATACTGATTGCGGAACTCCTTCCGGTTCAGAGACCCCATTCACAAAAGGGTGGATAGTTAGATTTGCCAGCAAAGAGTCAGCCACCCCAGATTCTGAATATTGAAGATCAGAAGGCCGTGATCCCATGATTATAGACGGTGAAATGGAGGGTACTACTGGTGAAGGTACTACTGGGAATGGGTTTCCAGGACTTGCATTGATCTCTACTTGATCAACATATTCTTTTTGGAGAAACTCCGACATCCCTACAGATTTAGAACTTATTTCTTTTTTAGGAAAAAAGGAAGGGATGGTATTGAAACACTTCAAAGAGTTTATTTGCAGAGAGTTGTTCCTTAAAGGGTTAGCTCTGGTTTTTGTGCAAGCTCTTGTGTACACTAATCTACCAGAGCGTAATTTTTTTGCAGTCATAGCTTTATTCAGGAATAACTCCCAAGGCTCGATGCGCCTGAGCGCCGATGCACCGGTGCGCCGCTTATGCTACACCGTGCACCAGGCACTACTTAGCGCTACTTAACTAGCAACCCCCAACTGGGTGGCCAGAATAAACAAAGTCTAGAGAGATTTAGAGAATACTCGAAGCGTTTGCGTCTCAACTGCACAAGGAACAACAGACCAGATGCCTGGACACGGTGGACACCTGTATCCACTACTGCTCTATAGACATGCTGCACTTTGACCAAACATGAGGCATACAGAAGAGGGACACAGGGCAGAAAGTGACTCTAGGCTTTCTCCCACAAATCCAGGAATACAGAAAGCACCACTCCGCTTCACTCTGCTCTGCTCTGCAGCGTTCAGATTACACGACCGCTGCTTGCGCGGGGCTCCTCCTCGTCCTGACGGAGAGACTCCCTTAACAAGGCAGGCAGAGGAGTCTAATATACCTCTGTGGGGAACTACAAAACTACAAGTCCCAAAATGCACCGGGACAATAATCAGAAGAGTGCAGAAAGGCCCCAAGGTCTGCTCAGCGTATTCAGCGGCCCCTACAGACTCCGTGGCTCCCCCAATTCTCCTTCGTCACCGGCACACGGCGGGCTGCAGGGGTCCGGTATCGATGTACCAATAAGATCCGGACCGAAGCCGGACCGAAGCCGGACCGGAGCCGGACCGGGCCTGACCAGACCAGAGCAGGCAAAAAAACAGAAGCACCAGGCACGAGACACATGGCAGGGGGGCAGCCGGGGGTGCAGGTCCTAGTTCCTGGGTGGCGGATCCACGGTGGAACAAGCCGGGCCCCGGCAACGCAGCACACCGGGATACAGAGCAGTCCGGCAATCCAACAGTCCCGCCTCGGCAAGCGAAACAAGCACGAAGCCCGGAACAGCCAGCAACAGCCGGCAAACGGCCAGGAAGCAGTCAACACCAAAGCCGTGGACCGCGGCAGCGGCGAGCACTCCGGGCCAATGAGCAGTCCAGCCACAGCACAACGGAGCAACACAGCAGCAGCCGCGGACCGCGGACTGTGAACAGCGGCGGCAGGCACTCCAGCACTCCGGGCGGCAGGCAGGCAGTCCGGGACAATGAGAGGCCCCAGCCACGGGGAAAAACAGCCGACAGCAGGCAGCCAAGCCGTGAGCCGCGGACCGCGAACAGCAGAGGCAGCAGCGGCGGCGGCGGGAGCAACAGCAGTCCGCTCGCACTCAGGTACTCAGCGTGTTGTCAATCACTACTCAACTTCCCGCAATTGCCTGTTGGGCTAGCCGAGCGCAGTGGCAGCGGAGCAGGGCAAGGCAAATGCAACTGCAACCGATTTGGCCCCCTCCTCGGATGACCCTCAGCTCTCCCACAACCTAGCTTGAGATAAGCTTGAGATCAGCGGCGGCAGCGGTGAACAATTTCTGGCGGGCCAGTCATCACCCGGTAATCTGGCTCCAAAACTCTCATCAGTGGGAGTGGGTGTATAAGTGTCTGAATGGATGATTTAGTAGGTGCGTGACTGAATGTATAAGTGAGTGAATAAACATGTCTTACTGAATGCATTGGTTAGTGACTAAACTGTGTGAATGTCTCTATCAGTCTGTCAGTTGGTGTGTAAGCGGCTGCATGGGTTGGTGAGTAGCTACATGAGCGTCTATATGGGTTTTTGATTGGTAGTCTGAGTACCTGTATGGGTGCCTGAGTGTCTGTGTGGGTGGGTGGGGGGTGTGTGACTCCGTGCCTGGATGTGTGAGTGGGTGATTCACTGGGTGTATGGGTTCAAGAGTGCATCTGTGAAGGGCTGTATGGGTGGGTGAGTGTGTGTATGGGTGTGTTGGTGAGCGAATGGATGTCTCAGTAGTACATGTGTGAATAACTACATATGTGAAAGGCAGTATATGTGAGTATTGGAGTATATAAATGACTATTTGTGAGAGTGAGTGATTGTGAGAGTGGCTGTATGGATGAGTGTGTGCTTGTATCAGTGATTGTACAAAAGAGTAAGTATGTCTTAGTATCTGTATGAATAAGTGAGGTGGTGTGTGCATAACTGTATAGGTGAGTAAATGGGAGTGTGATTGATTCTTTGCATGACTGACTACCTGTGTGACTAACTCTATGGGTGAGTGGCGGTGTGTAAGAGTCTGTATAGGTATATGAGTGCATATGATAGTGCTGTATTGATGAGTGACTGCATGTATGAGTGACTTTATGGGTGAATGAGTGGATGTGTGTGTAGACCTAGGAATCAGTGAGTGGGTATGCAGTAAC
Organism: Calotriton arnoldi; assembly: GCA_963921515.1. Taxonomy (NCBI): domain Eukaryota; kingdom Metazoa; phylum Chordata; class Amphibia; order Caudata; family Salamandridae; genus Calotriton; species Calotriton arnoldi. Next base: position 434,780 of record CAWUFW010002192.1, on the reverse strand, counting down.
TGGTATTGGTGTGTCTATGGTTTCGAAAATGGTAGTCTGTATTTTAGAGTGGGTGTATCAAAGGCTAAATTAGGGTGTGATGAGGTGCAGCAGATTATCACGTGGATGATGTCATCAGTGATGTCATCAGTGATGTCATTTGAGATGTCATCAGTGATGTCATCAGGGATGTCACTGACCATGTCATGAATGATGTAATATGTGACGTCATCAGCAATGCATTGCGGGCGCGAGTTATAGTTAGCTCAACTAACTATAACGTCCGAATTTCTCTGGTTTTGTACGAGTAAAATGTCCAACTAACTATAACGTCCCTGAAACCAGTGGTTTTTTCAGTGAATTTCTAAGGTTTTTTAAATGCTAATTTCTAACTATAGCGTCCCTGAAACCTGTGGTTTTTTCAGAGAATTTCAATTTTTTTTAAAATGCTAATTTGTAACTATAACGTCCCTGAAACCTATGGTTTTTTCAGTGAATTTCTAAGGTTTTTTAAATGCTAATTTCTAAGTATAACGTCCCTGAAACCTTTAGGCGTGATAAATCGAAGGAGTACATGCATAATGGCTGAGTGACTGTATAACTGCAATGGGAGTGTCTGGGTGATTGGAGGAGTGCATGGGTAGTGCCTGGCTGATTTTGTAAGTGCTTGGTTACTGCCTGGGTGATTGCATGAGTGCACAGGTAATCTATGGGTGATTGAAGAGTGCATGGGTAATGCTTGACTCATTACATTAGTTTATGGGTAATGCCTGGATGATTGCATGAGTGCATCGGTAGTACCTGGGTGATTGTAAGAGTGCAAGGATAGTGCGTGGTCATTTTATAAGTGCTTGGGTATTGGTCGAGTGATTGGATAAGTGCATAGGTACTGGCTGGGTGATTGGAGGAGTGCATGGGTAGTGCACGGGTGATTGGAGCAGTGCATGAGTAGTGCCTGGGTTATTGCATGAGCGGATGAGTAGTGCCTGGGTGATTGCAGGAGTGCATCAGTAGTGCCTGGGTGATTTTGTAAGTGGATAGGTATTGTTTGGATGATTTTGTAAGTGCATAGATTTTGCCTGAGTGATTGCATGAGTTTATGGGTAATGCCTGGATGATTGCATGAGTGCAAGGGTAGTGCCTGGATGATTGCATGAGTGCATGGGTACTGCCTGCGTGATTGGAGGAGTGCAAGGATAGTGCATGGTGATTTTATAAGTGCATGTGTAGTGACTGGGTAATTGGAGGAGTGCATGGCTAATGGCTGGGTAATCTAAGGAGTGAAGAAGTAGTGTCTGGGTAATTAAAGGAGTGCATGGGTAGTGCATAGGTGATTGGAGCAGTGCATGGGTAGTGCCTGGGTGATTGTAAGAGTGCAAGGGTAGTGCATGATGATTTTATAAGTGCTTGGGTATTGGCGGAGTGATTGGATAAGTGCATAGGTACTGGCTGGGTGATAGGAGGAGTGCATGGGCAGTGCCTGGCTGATTTTGTAAGTGCTTGGTTACTGCCTGGGTGATTGCATGAGTGCACATGTAATGTATGGGTGATTGAAGAGTGCATGGGTAGTGCTTGACTGATTACATTAGTTTATGGGTAATGCCTGGATGATTGCATGAGTGCATCGGTAGTGCCTGGGTGATTGTAAGAGTGCAAGGGTAGTGCGTGGTCATTTTAAAAGTGCTTGGGTATTGGTCAAGTGATTGGATAAGTGCATAGGTACTGGCTGGGTGATTGGAGGAGTGCATGGGTAGTGCACGGGTGATTGGAGCAGTGCATGGGTAGTGCCTGGGTTATTGCATGAGTGGATGAGTAGTGCCTGGGTGATTGCAGGAGCGCATCAGTAGTGCCTGGGTGATTTTGTAAGTGGATAGGTATTGTTTGGATGATTTTGTAAGTGCATAGGTTTTGCCTGAGTGATTGCATGAGTTTATGGGTAATGCCTAGATGATTGCATGAGTGTATGGGTAGTGCCTGGATGATTGCATGAATGTGATTGGAGGAGTGCAAGGATAGTGCATGGTGATTTTATAAGTGCATGGGTAGTGACTGGGTGATTGGAGGAGTACATGGCTACTGGCTGGGTAATCGAAGGAGTGAATAAGTAGTGTCTGGGTAATTAGAGGAGTGCATGGGTAGTGCATAAGTGATTGGAGCAGTGCATGGGCAGTGCCTGGGTTATTGCATGAGTGGATGAGTAGTGCCTGGGTGATTGGAGGAGTGCATGGGTGGTGCCTAGGTGATTTTGTAAGTTCTTGGTTAATGCCTGGGTGATTGCATGAGTGCAGAGGTAATGTATGGGTGATTGGAAGAGTGCATGGGTAATGCCTGACTGATTGCATGACTTTATGGGTAATACCTGGATGATTGCATGAGTGCATGGGTGGTGCCTAGGTGATTTTGTAAGTTCTTGGTTAATGCCTGGGTGATTGCATGAGTGCAGAGGTAATGTATGGGTGATTGGAAGAGTGCATGGGTAATGCCTGACTGATTGCATGACTTTATGGGTAATACCTGGATGATTGCATGAGTGCATGGGTGGTGCCTAGGTGATTTTGTAAGTTCTTGGTTAATGCCTGGGTGATTGCATGAGTGCACATGTAATGTATGGGTGATTGAAGAGTGCATGGGTAGTGCTTGACTGATTACATTAGTTTATGGGTAATGCCTGGATGATTGCATGAGTGCATCGGTAGTGCCTGGGTGATTGTAAGAGTGCAAGGGTAGTGCGTGGTCATTTTAAAAGTGCTTGCGTATTGGTCAAGTGATTGGATAAGTGCATAGGTACTGGCTGGGTGATTGGAGGAGTGCATGGGTAGGGCACGGGTGATTGGAGCAGTGCATGGGTAGTGCCTGGGTTATTGCATGAGTGGATGAGTAGTGCCTGGGTGATTGCAGGAGTGCATCGGTAGTGCCTGGGTGATTTTGTAAGTGGATAGGTATTGTTTGGATGATTTTGTAAGTGCATAGGTTTTGCCTGAGTGATTGCATGAGTTTATGGGTAATGCCTGGATGATTGCATAAGTGCAAGGGTAGTGCCTGGATGATTGCATGAATGTGATTGGAGGAGTGCAAGGATAGTGCATGGTGATTTTATAAGTGCATGGGTAGTGACTGGGTGATTGGAGGAGTACATGGCTACTGGCTGGGTAATCGAAGGAGTGAATAAGTAGTGTCTGGGTAATTAGAGGAGTGCGTGGGTAGTGCATAAGTGATTGGAGCAGTGCATGGGCAGTGCCTGGGTTATTGCATGAGTGGATGAGTAGTGCCTGGGTGATTGGAGGAGTGCATGGGTGGTGCCTAGGTGATTTTGTAAGTTCTTGGTTAATGCCTGGGTGATTGCATGAGTGCAGAGGTAATGTATGGGTGATTGGAAGAGTGCATGCGTAATGCCTGACTGATTGCATGAGTTTATGGGTAATGCCTAGATGATTGCATGAGTGTATGGGTAGTGCCTGGATGATTGCATGAATGTGATTGGAGGAGTGCAGGATAGTGCATGGTGATTTTATAAGTGCATGGGTAGTGACTGGGTGATTGGAGGAGTACATGGCTACTGGCTGGGTAATCGAAGGAGTGAATAAGTAGTGTCTGGGTAATTAGAGGAGTGCATGGGTAGTGCATAAGTGATTGGAGCAGTGCATGGGCAGTGCCTGGGTTATTGCATGAGTGGATGAGTAGTGCCTGGGTGATTGGAGGAGTGCATGGGTGGTGCCTAGGTGATTTTGTAAGTTCTTGGTTAATGCCTGGGTGATTGCATGAGTGCAGAGGTAATGTACGGGTGATTGGAAGAGTGCATGGGTAATGCGTGACTGATTGCATGAGTTTATGGGTAATACCTGGATGATTGCATGAGTGCATGGGTGGTGCCTAGGTGATTTTGTAAGTTCTTGGTTAATGCCTGGGTGATTGCATGAGTGCAGAGGTAATGTATGGGTGATTGGAAGAGTGCATGGGTAATGCCTGACTGATTGCATGAGTTTATGGGTAATACCTGGATGATTGCATGAGTGTATGGTTAGTGCCTGGATGATTGCATGAATGTGATTGGAGCAGTGCAAGGATAGTGCATGGTGATTTTATAAGTGCATGGGTAGTGACTGGGTGATTGGAGGAGTACATGGCTACTGTCTGGGTAATCGAAGGAGTGAATAAGTAGTGTCTGGGTAATTAGAGGAGTGCATGGGTAGTGCATAAGTGATTGGAGCAGTGCATGGGCAGTGCCTGGGTTATTGCATAAGTGGATGAGTAGTGCCTGGGTGATTGGAGGAGTGCATGGGTGGTGCCTAGGTGATTTTGTAAGTTCTTGGCTAATGCCTGGGTGATTGCATGAGTGCAGAGGTAATGTATGGGTGATTGGAAGAGTGCATGGGTAATGCCTGACTGATTGCATGAGTTTATGGGTAATACCTGGATGATTGCATGAGTGTATGGGTAGTGCCTGGGTGATTGTAAGAGTGCAAGTGTAGTGCATGGTGATTTTGTAAGTGCTTGGGTATTGGCGGAGCGATTTGATAAGTGCATGGGTACTGGCTGTGTGATAGGAGGAGTGCATGGGTAGTGCCTGGGTTATTGCATGAGTGGATGAGTAGTGCCTGGGTGATTGGAGGAGTGCATGGGTAGTGCCTGGCTGATTTTGTAAGTGCTTGGTTACTGCCTGGGTGATTGCATGAGTGCACAGGTAATATATGGGTGATTGAAAAGTGCATGGGTAATGCTTGACTGATTACATCAGTTTATGGGTAATACCTGAATGATTGCATGTGTGCATCGGTAGTACCTGGGTGATTGTAAGAGTGCAAGGGTAGTGCATGGTAATGTTATAAGTGCTTGGGTATTGGTGGAGTGACTGGATAAGTGCATAGGTACTGACTGGGTGATTGGAGGAGTGCATGGGTAGTGCACGGGTGATTGGAGCAGTGCATGGGTATTGCCTGGGTTATTGCATGAGTGGATGAGTAGTGCCTGGGTGATTGCAGGAGTGTATCGGTAGTGCCTGGGTCATTTTGTAGGTGGATAGGTATTGTTTGGATGATTTTGTAAGTGCATAGGTTTTGCCTGAGTGATTGCATGAGTTTATGGGTAATGCCTGGATGATTGCATGAGTGCAAGGGTAGTGCCTGGAGGATTGCATGAGTGCATGGGTACTGCCTGCGTTATTGGAGGAGTGCAAGGATAGTGCATAGTGATTTTATAAGTGCATGGGTAGTGACTGGGTGATTGGAGGAGTGCATGGCTACTGGCTGGGTAATCGAAGGAGTGCATAAGTAGTGTCTGGGTGATTAGAGGAGTGCATGGGTAGAGCATAGGTGATTGGAGCAGTGCATGGGTAGTGCCTGGGTTATTGCATGAGTGGATGAGTAGTGCCTGGGTGATTCGAGGAGTGCATGGGTAGTGCCTAGATGATTTTGTAAGTTCTTGGTTAATGCCTGGGTGATTGCATGAGTGCAGAAGTAATGTATGGGTGATTGAAAGAGTGCATGGGTAATGCCTGACTGATTACATGAGTTTATGGGTAATACCTGGATGTTTGCATGAGTGTATGGGTAGTGCCTGGGTGATTGTAAGAGTGTAAGGGTAGTGCATGGTGATTTTATAAGTGCTTGGGTAATTGCGGAGTGATTGAATAAGTGCATGGGTACTGGCTGGGTGATAGGAGGAGTGCATGGGTAGGGCCTGGGTTATTGCATGAGTGGATGAGTAGTGCCTGGGTGATTGGAGGAGTGCATGTGTAGTGCCTGGGTGATTTTGTAAGTGCTTGGTTACTGCCTGGGTGATTGCATGAGTGCACAGGTAATGTATGGGTGATTGGAAGAGTGCATGGGTAATGCTTGACTGATTACATTAGTTTATGGGTAATGCCTGGATGATTGCATGTGTGCATCGGTAGTACCTGGGTGATTGTAAGAGTGCAAGGGTAGTGCATGGTAATTTTATAAATGCTTGGGCACTGGTGGAGTGACTGGATAAGTGCATAGGTACTGGCTGGGTGATTGGAGGAGTGCAAGGGTAGTGCATGAGTGATTGGAGCAGTGCATGGGTACTGCCTGGGTTATTGCATGAGTGGATGAGTAGTGCCTGGGTGATTGCAGGAGTGCATCGGTAGTGCCTGGGTGATTTTGTAAGTGGATAGGTATTGTTTGGATGATTTTGTAAGTGCATAGGTTTTGCCTGAGTGATTGCATGAGTTTATGGGTAATGCCTGGATGATTGCATGAGTGCAAGGGTAGTGCCTGGATGATTGCATGAGTGCATGGGTACTGCCTGCGTGATTGGAGGAGAGCAAAGATAGTGCATGGTGATTTTATAAGTGCATGGGTAGTGACTGGGTGATTGGAGGAGTGCATGTCTGCTGTCTGGGTAATCGAAGGAGTGCCTAGGTACTGGCTGGGTGATTGGAAGAGTGCATGGGTAATGCACGGGTGATTGGAGCAGTGCATGGGTAGTGCCTGGGTTATTGCATGAGTGGATGAGTAGTGCCTGGGTGATTGCAGAAGTGAATCGGTAGTGCCTGGGTGATTTTGTAAGTGGAAAGGTATTGTTTGGATGATTTTGTAAGTGCATAGGTAATGCCTGGGTGATTGCATGAGTGCATGGTTACTGCTTGGGTGATTCTATCAGTGGAAGAGTAATGTCTGGATGATTGGAGAAGTGCATAGGTAATACTTGAGTGATTGCAAGACTGTAGAAGTAATGTCTGGGTGATTGCAGGAGTGTATGGGTACTGCCAAACTGATTAAAGGTGTGGATTAGTAATGCCTGGGTGATTTTGTAAGTACATAGGTTATGCTTCAGTGATTGAAGGAGTGCATGAGTACTGCTGAGGTGATTTGAGGAGTGAGATGATTGAGTTTGAAAAAATGAATAACTGCAATAAAAGTGAATGTAAACATTAATTCATATTATTATGCGTATTACATTATTTCATCTTACCTTCTGTATTGAAGTATATATCAAACTCATTGAAACTATTTTACAGTTGTTTCATTGTGAAGTAAATTTAAAATATTTTCAAACTTTAGTTTTACTTTCTGTAAAAGAGAAGAAAAATACTGTTATTGCAAATAATATTATAGGTTTAAGAACACAACATAATTTTAGAATTACATAACATATTCAGGTTCTCTTTTTTGCTGTTTTCAGATTCTATTGAATTTCACCATACACAGTGATTTCAATGTTGATCATCATATAACAGCGGGCAAAAAAATACAATCAATAAGATTGTAAAAAAAACAAATCTCTTTTCAAACTATTTACAACAAGTTCAACTATCTGTTTACATTTTCAAAAATAAACACTCTCATTTACATTGCATATAATACAAAGATCAAATATATGAGCTACTTCTTTCAAACACAATTTTCCAAATGCAATATCAAAGAACAGAAACGATAATTCAAACACTAATTGTTCACATCTTCCCAATAGGCTGAATGATGTTTCCGAAATCATTTGCATTGAAAATATCCAAAATAAACTCGTTAATTCATGTTTACATCTTCCCAATAGGCCGAATGATGTTTTCAAAACTTTAGCATCAAAAATATCAGATATGAATTTGGTAATTCGTAAGGCAACCGACATTTGAATTCCAAATGGGCATCATTACAATGTGTCCATCCTTTATTGCATCTTAAATACACAGTATAGTGTCCAGATGTTGTACTAGGTCCATCATGGAATATAATAGCCACTGCTTTAAAAGTTCTTCCTGAAATTGACACTTGACTTGCCACAAAATTTTTAATTTTGGTTTCCAATTTTCTTCCATCTGCTGTACAACGTTGTAGCATTAAAATTACATATTGTCCAAATCTTTCTATAAATAATGTTGACAACATTTTTGATTTGCAGTGAGTAAATTTCATATCTTGATTAGCTGATTTTACTAATTTGTTAAAAGACACTGTTTTGCAATCTGGTATTGTCAAATTTATGAATCGTTCAGTGTCTATTTCAGTGGTAGAAGAAAGTGAACAGTCTTCACATTTATGATGCCATCTGTAACGTAGTCCAAACATATTTTCAACTTGTATTCCTTCATCTTCCAATACTGCAAGCATAAACATAAGAAAATCTTGAGCATCTTGTTGTACATTAAGTGTAAAAATGTGAAGAACCAGAACATATATCCAAAAGATGCAGAATGCCAGAAGCAGTATGGATTTTAGTTTTATCAGTTTTCAACTTTTCAAAAATATAATGTAACAAAGAACAGAATCTTTTTTCTTGATTTTCCATAATTTGATGAAGATTTTCTAGAAAAAACACGACGTACACAATTACATTAGCATAGCAGTTGATACCTGAACTATTTTCTAACTGGTATCCTACAATATCATCAACAGTGTCCATTTTCATTTTCTTTTCAGCCTGAACATTCTCTTGATTTGTTTTCTTCTTTCCAACCTCACTAGAGTGTTTCTCATATTTTCATTTTGGACATACTACACGTTTTTCATATATGGGATATTCACCTAAGTTAGGAGCATACAGTCTTCTTAACCGATTATACTCTCTTACACAATTTGCATCTGCACGAACCTTTTTCTCATCAAATATACAATCCAGAAAATGTTCTTACTCAAGACAATGCAACATATGCCATACCCTCTTTAAAAACTGTACTTCCAATATTTACCAAAGCACTGTCTACACTTAAACCTTGAGATTTATGAATGGTCACCGCATATGCTAAAGAAAGAGGAAACTGTTTTCTATGAACATACAAATCTTTAACAAGCAATAAATGAACAGCACAACGTCCAATCTGTTTTACCTCTTCAATATGATCAAATGTAATGTTTAAAAATTCAATTCCATCTCTGTTCTGAAAATTTACATAATCAACAACTTTTCCCATTGCTCCATTCACTAAACCTTTCTCAACATCTAAATTACGCCGTAATATTACCCGACAGTTTACACATACATATAAAGTCTTTTCCAAACCAGCAGTCTTAGATACAGATTTTTCCAAAGAATCTAATTTTGACTGTAATCTCTTTGACAGAAGAATAGTAACTCCTTCGTGTTCCATTTTATCAATGGCTTCCATTTTCACTATTGGTTGTTTCTCCAGTTTCAAAAGTTCTTGATTGAATGTAGAGCACTCTTGCAGTGTTGGCATTAGACAAATTATAAACTTCTTTTCTCCAATTTTTTTGTACATTATTTCAGGTGCAATATTTTCATTTGGAAACAAGTTTGTTAGTAGTCGACTTTGTAAAGCTTCTTTACCATCTTTTGTCAAGACACCAATTCTAATATCTTGAAGAATGTTTCCATAATGTTCATCACTTGCTTGTCGCATATTCTTAATAAGTTCTTTATATTCAAAAAGAGACCAAATGTTCACATTTCCAATACTTCCCAAAGTTTTCCTAGTGTCTTCATGGACAAGTGTTTTAAAAACTGGTTGCCCTTTCACAGGAGTGAGTTGTAATAGATCGCCGAATACAATTACATGTTTTCCTCCAAATAAAACATCATAATCTGTTTTTAAAATCTGTTGCATTCTTAAATGTACAAAGGCAAGCATTACGTTTGAGATCATGCTCACCTCATCAATTAACAGAAGTTTCAATTTCTTTAGTACTCTTGAAACTTCATAACAAGCTTCTCCAGATAGCTTGTGATATTCCAACTTATTTTCATGTTCAACTGCTAGCATCAGTAAACGATGTAATGTAATCCCTTTAATGTTGTGTGCTGCTAACCCAGTTGGAGCAGTTACAACACAAGATAAATGTGATTCAGTGGTTTTCTGTAGATAACTGGTCAAAACTTGAATTAAGAAACTTTTTCCTGTACCAGCTTGACCACTGATATACATTCGAATAGGTTTAAATGATGTGCAGTTGCAGTCTTTTTTTTCATGAAGTAAACCATGCTCTATCTGTTGTGTAACTTGCTGATATATTTCTTTCTGTTCAATATTTAGTTCTTCTTCCACGTTTCCCAACTCCATAATATCCTGTTGTGCTTGTTGCATTGCCGTTTCTACTTCACTCATGGCTATTGCTGCTTCATTTTCAAGAATTGGTTGTCCTAGTGGATCTTGAATTAGTGGAGCAGAACTTTGACTATCTTGAGAACTGTCTCTAGCAATTTCAGCTGCAATACTAGTTTCTTGTTCAATCTCTTCATTCAACATTTGTAGATAATTTGGAAAAACTGTGCATTCAATGCTATCTTTACATGCATTAAAAGAATCTTCATAGCACTCAAAATCTCCAAGTAATTCCATTTCAGTACGCCAAGGCTTGAAGAGTTGCAGAAGTGCTAAATAGAAAAATTCCCTTTTATCTACAGTATCACAACTGAGTTTCCTGTGATTGATAAGATTTCCTTTGGTATGTTTTACCAAACATCCATCACATCCAATTACTGCATATTTTTCTTCATTTATATTTTCTGTAACATTTCTCTTAAAGCTGTAATACTGCAGTACTTCACAGAGTCATATGTTTTCCAGATGTGGACTTCTTTTAGGATAGTACGTATCCAACATGTTTGTTCTAACAATATCTGTACTTTCCGGTTCATTTAATGCTAAGTATTCAATTTCTTGTACAGATTTCAATACTCGATTTCGTGTTGCAGCAAGAACTAGACTTACCCAAATGATTCCTCTTGACTTTGAATATAAACTTGCAGATGTCAACCGATCCGAACATTCGTACGATCCAATCTCTCGATGGGAAAGCATCTTCAAACTAAAGCTGTACAATTTGTTACTAAGAGTCTTCTCTTGTGAAATTTCTTCCCACATTTCTTTCAACTCTGTCTTTTCAGATTTTGTTATATATGATGTAACATAGCGAGCAACAGCAATTGAATTATCTGCAACATACTGGATATCCATATTTGCATTCCACATCATCAAAATCACTGGATTGTAATCATTAATATATTTTGAATCTTCACTTCTTTTTATATTGTAAGTATTCTTTGGAGATTTTCGAGTTATAGTATGCCTCACTGCTGACATGAAACTGTTGACTCTTCCTTTGGAAATTACTGGACGTGGGAATCCAAAACGACATTTTGTATAAAATCTTTCCTTTGACTTGTATTTCCGTCGACAATATTTACCACATCGATGACTTTGAAACCGTAAAACTTGTTGTCTTAAGGTATTTTCTCCTCCTGTTTTTGGAATAGCACAGGTAACATAGTCTTCAATGAAAGATAAAACAGTCTCATCAGAATCGGTTCCAGGTTTAGGTGCATCCTTGATCCATAATAGCATATGTATATGAGGAGCACCTCTGGCTTGGTACTCCTTTCTCCAAAAGAAATCAATAACTTCTCCAAGAGGTGGGTTATGTTTATTGCAGATAAAAGACATCATAGCTTGAAACCTATGATTAAAATATCTGCACACATTTACAGGATCCAAGGAACACAGTTCTCCAGCTGTCTTCAATTCAATGTTTTTAATATTTGAATTTGCTTCTCGTAGAAATTCAAGTAAATCATCCCATGCGTATTCAGCACAGCTTAGCGTAACAAACCACGTAGGGGTTCCTAAGTTCCTTTAAATACATTTAAGTTCTCCGTGACGACGATACCAATACTCATTAGTACCACGTTGACACGCCATCAAATTAATCAACTGAGATTCTAAATGATCGTCTCTTTGTTGTACTTTGTCCATGAATTCCTTTGCAGAAACATGTGCAAGATGAACTCCTGTTTTTAATATGTGGTTCACTGAATGTGAAAGTCCAGACAAGTCACTTTCAAACAGAAGATGAAATAGATATGGAATACATTGTCGAAATCTTGGATCTTCTGAGTACAATCTTGTTGTACGATATTCTGAAGCTGGAATCTGCACGGGTCGTTCATCATATCGTCCACCTTTTCCAGTGGGGAAGAGCTGTGGAAAACAACTGGCTTCTAAACTTCTTTCCCCAACACTCATAGGAGTTTCCTTCGCTTTCTTCATTTGGAATAATTCAATAGTATTTCCAATCACTTCTTTTTAATGTAAAGGATGTATACTATAATATTCATAAATTTCTTCACTCCTGGAGACATCCACTTTTTCGATTTGGCCAATTGAATTTTCTCTATCATCTCCTAAAGATATTTCTTCTTCGTCCATATGTATATTTCTATAATAAATATTGTTTTGTATAAGATATAATGTAGCTTTTTGAAGTTTGGTGACATCTACTAACTCTTGCCATATTTTCCGACTCTTTGTTGGTACACCATTGACTAGAATAACTACAGGTTCACTTTCCTCTCTCTCTACAAAAACAGTGTCAATATTTTTCTTAAAATCTAAAGGTAAGTACACAACTCTTCCTTTTAAACCTCTTTATAAATCTGTTGGAGGCAGCTTACCTGTTTTAGGCTCCATATGAACAATAGCCTGAAACGGTTGCACAGATTGAATAAGAATAGATTCATATGTATTTAAATCTACTACTTCTAAAGGAATACCTACCAACTCTAGGTTATTATGTACAGCTCTAGCTGGAATTTTATTCTCTTCTAGTTTGCTGTAACAATATTTACAAATACGTTGATCACTACCCAACACAAAACGACCTTCCACCAACAAATAAGCACCAAATTGCTCCCACTTATCATTGTTTTTCTTTTCACTTTTTAAATACACATCAACGTTCCTAGTTTGACTTCTATAGTGAGTACGTCGACAAAAGATACAAACATAGTTTGGTTTTTCACAACAAACTACCTTAAACTTTGTAATTTCTTCTGCAAACTTCTGAGTACTACTATCTTCCACCTCTTCTTCAGCACCTACACTTATGAAACTCTCACTTTCTCTACACTCCTCTTCAGGACCAAAGAAACGAAACTGTATATCATCACAAACTTTTTTTACATCCAATACTGAACCATGCAAAAGAGCAGTGTTTATTTCACTTAAACATAATGCAGGACTCTTTACATGGTACAATCTTCTTACTAACTTCCGTATTTCTGAGTGATGTACTGCTAACATTCTCAAATGATGAAAAGTACTTTGGCACACTTTTCTAGAAAGACAAGCCAGAGAATGACCCTGCAAGCCAGTATATTTTCTCACTTTACAAGGATCTAGTCCTTGCAACATCTTAATCTTCTGTTTAACACTTTTTTTACCATATTCTCGTAAAATATCAATAGATTCCTGTCGTATACTACAAATACTACTACAATCCCACCTATACACTGGAGCTTGTGAACGTCTCCCTTGAGCTTCTTCAGCTATTACTTCTTCTACATTTCTAGGAACCATCTTTTCTTTTTCAATTGGACAACTATTTTTAACCTCATAAGAATGACCATAGGTATCAACTGCGTGAACTAATGTATTTTGTTGAAAATAGCTTTCTTCATTAAAAATAGGTTCAGTACTAGAAGTGTGCTTCCATTCACCCAAATGTTTTTTGCAAAAGTTAGTTCTATTGACCAGTCTTTTTCTTTTACTTTTCTCCTTCATAAAATGCATTGTTTTATTTATTTTATTTTTAGAGTTTTCTATAGCGCGAACCAGACCCAAGGTAGGGTATCAGAGCGCTTTACATAGTGAGCCAGGTAAGAATAGCACATATAGTAAAAACGTGGCATACAAAAAAGCATAGCATATAAAGTAACAACAAAGCATAATAGAGTTCAGGGGATAAAAGCAGAATAGAGAATTTTCTGAGCAATAAGAGTCAATTCGAGTTTGTGCGAGTCTTAGCTTCGAGATATCAGAAGACGGAGAGTATAGTTAAGTTTGAGGTTGTAAGCTGGTGTGGTGATTGTGCGGATTTAAGGGAGGAATTTGCTCATCAAGAATAATTTTGCTTCCTTTTTGAAGAGAGGTGTCGGGGCGATTTTTCTGATGGATGGCGGAAGCGAGTTCCAAATTCTTGGCGCCGCTCCAGAAAATGCTCTGTTGGAGGTTTTAGTCTTGTTGAACCGCGAGGGTTTCAGGAGTAGATTGTCTGCGCTCCTAGAGTGTCTGTTTCCTCCAGATAAGGTAAGTTTTTGGGCTAGGTACTGGGGGTGTTGTGGTGTACCGCCTTGTGAGTGATGCAAGCCATCTTTAAGTGAATACGAGCTTCATAGGGTAGCCAGTTGAGTGCCTTTAGGTGTGGCGATATGTGGTCAAATTTCCTAGATCCTGTTATGAGTCTTGCTGCGGCGTTGAGACAGGCTTTTAGAGGGCGGTTGAGATTTTGGGAAGCCCTGAGAGGGTAGAACATCCGTACTCCAGCCTTATTCAATGTTGTCATTCTTTTCAAAACTAATATGAACAATCTTCTTTTCAACTCAAAAGCGTTTTCGATTACACTTTCAATCTGTTGCTTTTTCTTATAAAATGCAGATCTTTTTATATTTCTTGCAATCTTTCATTAAATTTTTCAGTACTCTACTTTTAAACATTCGTTTCCAAATATCCTTATACTGTTTCATCCTTCTTTCATCATAGATTATTTTCCCAAAACATGATTTTCTATTAATATCTCCTTTTTTTTTGTTTCCTTCTAAATGATTGTACTACTTTTCTTTTTCTTTTCTCCATTTTCTAAATTCATAATCTTCTTTAAAACTCTTTTAACAAATTTTTTAGTTCTCTTACCAGAAGCCTTTTTCTTCAATGTCACATGTTGTACTTTGTCTGATTTCTCCTTTTCTGTTTCTTTTAAATAGTACTCTTTTCTTTCTTTTCTTTCTTTTCTTTCTTTTCTTTTGATCTTTTCTTGCCATAATCAATCTTTATTAATAATAATGGTGAGTATCTGGAAAAAAAGAAAAGTTTAAATACTCTCATTAAATCATTTAATATTAATAAAATAATTACATACAACTATTCTCATATATAAATAAAAAAATATTTTTAATTGCATTCCAAAAGTATGTCAGACACTGCAGACAAAGGTCCAGAAAGAGGCAAGAGGGGTGCAGAAAGACCGAAGACGGTGTGAAAGATACATGAGGGGTGCAAAAAGAAGCAACAGAGGTGTACAAAGAAGCAAGAGGAATGCAGAAAGAAGCAACAGAGGTGTAGAAAGAGGCAAGAGGGGTGCAAAAAGAGAAGAGAGGTGCAGAAAGAGGCATAAAAGGCGCAGAAAGAAGCAAGACATGTACAGAAAAAAATAAAAAGTGCAGAAAGAATGAACAGAGGTGTAGAAAGAGGTAACACGGATGCAGAAAGAGGAAACAGGGCTGCAGAAAGACCTAAAAGGAGTACAGAAAGAAGCAACACAAGCAGAAAGACACAAAAGAAGTGCAGAAAGAAAGAACAGAGGTACAGAGTCCATGTGTTCTGTCTAAGTAATTGAAAGAGTGCATGGGTAATGCCAGAGTGATTGCATAAGTGCAGGGGTAATGTCTAGGAGATTGGCGGAGTGCATAAGTAAAGTATGGGTGATTGCATGAGTGCAGGAGTAATGTGTGTGAGGTTGTATGAGTGTAGTAGTAGTGCCTGGGTGATTGGAGGAGTGCAGAGATAGTGCATGGGTGATTTTATAAGTGCATAGATACTGGTTGGGTGATTCAAAGAGTACAGGCTTCGTGCCTGGGTGATTTGAAGAGTGGAACGGTAGTGCATGGGTCGTTACATAAGTGCATATGTACTAGCTGGATGATTTAAGAAGTGCTTTGGTAATGCCTGTGTAATTGTATACTACAACAATAATTCCTAGGTGATTCCATGCCTACAGGGGTAATGCCTGGGTAATTGCATGAGTGCAACGGTAGTGGCTGGGTGATTATATAAATGCATGAGTAGTGGATACATGATTGAAAGACTGCATAGTTAATACCTTGGTGATTGCATGAGTGCAGCAGTAATGCCTGAGTGATTACAGTAGTTCATATGTAGTGCCTACATCATTGGAAGACTGCATGGATAGTAGTTGGGCGTTTTCATAGGTGCACGAGTACTGGCTGAATGATTACATAAGTGCAAGAGTAGTGCCTGCATGATTGAAAGAGTGGAAAGATAGTAGCTGGCTGAATGAAGCACTGTATACCTAATGCGTTGGTGATTGCATGAGTACAGGGGTAACATCTGGGGGATTAAAGAAGTACATAGGTAACACCTGGGTGATTGCATGACTACAGGAGTAATATCTGGGGATTCACATGACTACATAGGAAGTGAGTGGATGATTTTATAACTGCATGGGTACTTCTTGAATGATTGCAGGACTACTCAGGTAGTTCCTG
The DNA here is from genome assembly GCA_963921515.1 of Calotriton arnoldi. Classification (NCBI taxonomy): domain Eukaryota; kingdom Metazoa; phylum Chordata; class Amphibia; order Caudata; family Salamandridae; genus Calotriton; species Calotriton arnoldi. The sequence goes on along the minus strand of CAWUFW010002192.1, from coordinate 418,610 downwards.
AGTGAATAAAGGAGTGCAAAGGTAGTGCCTGAGTGATTTGTTAACAGCATGACTACTGGCTGAGTGATTACATAAGTACAAGGGAAGTACCCCTGTGATTGAAATAGAGCAACGGTAGTGGCTGGATGATTATATAAGTGCATGAGTAGTGGCTACATGATTGAAAGAGTGCATGGGTAATACCTTGGCGATTGCATGAGTGCATAGGTAGTGCCTAGGTGATTGCGTGAGTGTAGCAGTAATGCCTGAGTAATTACAACAGTGCATATGTACTGCCTGGATCATTAGAAGACTGCATGGGTAGTTCTTGGCTGTTTTTATACCTGCATAAGTGTTGGGCCTAGCAAAATATAACGCAGCAGACTATTACATCACCGAAATACAAGTCTCTCCATATTGGTAGAAGCATGCATACATATGTCTCTACGTTTTCAAACCATCATCATATCTAAAAGAAATATGTATACAATATTTATGGAATATAGTGAAACTTAGAAACTAAAACATATAATAGAACTGCCTGGGTGATTACTGAACTACTAAGATACTACCTGAGTGGTTACAGGAGTGCAAAGATAGTGACTGGGTGATTTTAAAAGTACATGAGTACTGGCTGAGTGATTACATAAGTACAAGTGTAGTGCCTACGTGATTGAAAGAGTGGAAAGATAGTGGCTGGCTGATTGAAGCACTGTATACCTAATGCGTTGGTGATTGCATGAGTACAGGGGTAACGTCTGGGAAATTAAAGGAGTACATAGGTAACACCTGGTTGATTGCATGACTACAGGGGTAATATCTGGGGATTTACATGACTACATAGGAAGTGACTAGGTGATTTTATAAGTGCATGGGTACTTCTTGGCTGATTACAGGACTACTGAGGTACTGCCTAAGTGAATAAAGGAGTGCAAAGGTAGTGCCTGGGTGATTTCATAACACCATGACTACTGGCTGAGTGAATACATGAGTACAAGGGTAGTGCCTCCGTGATTGAAGGACTGCAACAATAGTGCCTGGGTGATTATATAAGTGCATGAGTAGTGGCTACATGTTTGAAAGAGTGCATGGGTAATACCTTGCTGATTGCATGAGTGCATAGATAGTGCCTAGATGATTGCATCAGTGCAGCAGTAATGCCTGAGTGATTACAGCACTGCATATGTAGTGCCTGCATCATTGGAAGACTACATGGTGAGTACTTGGATGTTTTTATAACTGCATGAGTGTTGGGCCTAGCCAAATATAAAGCAACAGACTATTACATGACTCAACTATAAGTCTCTGCATATTGTTACAAGCACACATACATATGACTCTACCTTTTCAAATCATCATCATAGCAAAAAGAAATATATATATACAATATTTCTGGAATATAGTGAAACCTAGAAACTGAGACATGTAATAGATCTGCTTGAGTGATTTCATAACTCCATGGGTAGTGCTTGGGTGATTATATGAGTGCAAGGGTAGTCACTAGGTAATTGCAGGAGAATAAGAAAAGTGACTGACTAATTGCATGAGTGCAGATATAGACGTTGAGAGCACGGATAAGTGTATAAAAAGCAATTGAAGGCATAGATGAGTCATTATGTACTGCGTATGTGAATAGATGAGTGCAACAGTAGAGCCTGCATGATTCTATGACTGTAAGAGTAGTGTGTGGGTTATTGCATGAGTGCATAGATACACACTGCATGATTACATGACTGCAGAGGTAGTACATAACTAGTGCCTGGGTGATTACATGACTACAGGGGTAATATCTGGAGGATTACTGGAATACATAGGAAATGAGTGGGTGATTTCATAAGTTCATGAGAACTACCTGAGTGATTACAGGAGTGCAAAGGTAGTGGCTGGGTGATTTCAAAAGTGCATGAGTACTGGTTGAGTGATTGCATAAGTACATGAGTAGTGCCTGTGTGATTGAAAGAGTGGAAAGATAGTGGCTGACTGATAGAAGTACTGTATATCTAATGCATTCATGATTGCATGAGTACAGGGATAACAACTGGGGGATTAAAGGAGTACACAGCTAACACCTGGGTGATTGCATGACTACAGGGGTAATATCTGGGGATTTACATGACTACATAGGAAGTAACTGGGTGATTTTCTAAGTGCATGAGTACTTCTTGGCTGATTGCAGGACTACTGAGGTACTGCCTGAGTGAATAAAGGAGTGCAAAGGTAGTGCCTGGGTGATTTTATAACACCATGACTACTGGCTGAGTGATTACATGAGTACAAGGGTAGTGCCTCTGTGATTGAAGGACTGCAACGATAGTGCCTGGGTGATTATATAAGTGCATGAGTAGTGGCTACATGTTTGAAAGAGTGCATGGGTAATACCTTAATGATTGCATGAGTGCATTGATAGTGCCTAGATGATTGCATCAGTGCAGCAGTAATGCCTGAGTGATTACAACACTGCATTTATAGTGCCTGCATCATTGGAAGACTGCATGGCGAGTACTTGGGTATTTTTATAACTGTATGAATGTTAGGCCTAGCCAAATATAAAGCAGCAGACTATTACATGACTCAACTATAAGTCTCTCCATATTGTTACAAGCACACATACATATGAATCTACCTTTTCAAATCATCATCATATTTAAAAAAATATGTATACAATATTTCTGGAATACAGTGAAACCTAGAAACTGAGACATGTAATAGATCTGCTTGAGTGATTACATAACTCCATTGGTAGTGCTTGGGTGATTATATGAGTGCAAGGGTAGTCACTAGGTAATTGCAGGAGAATATGAAAAGTGACTGACTAATTGCATGAGTGCAGATATAGACGTTAAGTGCATGGATAACTTGTTATCTTAACTTGTTCTTATATCGATTGGTTCACTAAAAAACGTGCCGTTTTTATTCTGGAGAATTTGTTTTACTCTTGCTTTAAAAAAGCACCTGGGTCTTGAGGGATCTCTGCTGCACTTCTCAGCTGCGGTCTGCCCTCATGCTTGATTGCTCACGCTGGGTTCATGTCGCCCCGTGGGATTAAGCGGAGCCGCCATCTTGGGGGAATACTAGGTTAGCGTGCCAGCTCCTCGCCCTGTCTAACTACAAATGCGCGTGCTCACGCGACCGCGCGCAGCGGGCGCGCCGCTGGCGCGCCAAAGGCAAGCCCGTCTGCGCCCGTCCGTGCTCAGACCGCGCTCAGCACCAGTCCCCCTGTGTCTTTCAAACCAGGAGTGGCCCCCGCCCTAAGTTACACTAAAGCACAGTTATTAGAGGAGAGACCAATCAATAAATCTCCTGGGTGTATATGTCTCAGCTGGGAATCATGTCCTCCCGCTCCCTTGGTCACTTGCACTAACTGCAATCATACATTACCCCGAATTTTGTACCAAAATGCTAACCTCATAACAGCAAAGAAGCAAATAGATATGGGACCGGAGAATACAGCATTTAAGTGCGTTATGCTTAATGCCAGATCTCTAGTGAAGCACAGCATAGAATGCGCGGACTTAATTGAGGAAAGAGACATTAAAATGGCGTTTATTACTGAAACGTGGACTGACGAAGCCTCAGGGCCTGACATTGTCAAGGCAACACCTCCTGGGTTTCTATGCCACACCTTAAACAGACCAGTCAGGAAAGGTGGGGGTGTAGCTATAATTTATCACAACTCACTGAAGGTGGGTTTTTGCACTGCTTCTAACTCAGCCTGTGAGGCGCTTTCCTTTAGCCTCTCTTTGTCTGATCACCACACTTTTAAGGGCATCCTACTTTACAGACCCCCTGGGCCCAGAAACAACTTCCTTGCGTCCATTGGGAATCTGTTGGAAGTAGGTTTATGCTCTGACTCCTTCACGATCCTGGGTGATTTCAACTACCATCTGGAAGCACCCCTGGATCCCAATACATTGGCTCTCATTGACATGATGAAGAGTGGGGATCTCACTCAAAAGGTGACAGGACCTACGCACATAGCAGGCCACACTTTGGATGGTATCTTTTCTAATCACCCTCAGCTTACATGTACGGGCGTGCTACCCCTTACATGGACCGATCATTCAGCCGTACTTTTTAAACTGACCTGTCCCGGTCACGGTGCCAGCAAGGGGGGCACTAAGAGACAAATTGAGAGCAGGGCATGGAATAGAATTGAGGGCAACGAACTAGAGGTGGCACTTATAGCAACTGCTGGTCCGCTTCCCACAGGAATAGATGAGGCAACAACTTTTTACACAAATTGGGTGGGATCAGCATGTAATGAACTAGCCCCAAAAAAAAACGATTCCCAAAAAGATCTCACCCAACAGCCCCCTGGTATACGGAGGAGCTGAGAAATCAGAAACTCATATGTAAATCTCTCGAGCGGAATTGGAGAGCAAAATATGAGGAGTCAGATAGAAAGAGATACAAACAGAGTCTTGCTTCATATAAGATACTGATTTTTAATGCTAAGAAAAGTTTCTTCGCAAATCAAATTAATTTAGCAAGAAACTCGGCAAAAGAAATCTTTAAAACCGTATCTAATCTGGTCTCCCCCCGTCCAGCAAAAATCGAGTCAAGTCAGGAACTATGCGAGGACATCGCGAGGTTCTTCTTGAACAAGGTGGAGGTCATTTTTTCGGCATTTAATCTCTCAAGTTCCGCAGATCCTGTGGTTCTGCGGGAAAGAGTGGGGCCTACTAATGACCCCCCCATGTCTTTGACAAATTTGCCGATATATCTATAACGGATACCAAGAAATTCCTCATGGCAGCAAGATAAGGCTCGCCCTTTGATCCCTGCCCGGTTTCTGTGATTAAACTCGCCCGACTCCCGTAGCCCATGCACTTACCTCCCTGTTTAATGCTATTTTTGATACAGGGCATTTCCCAAAATTGTGGAAATTCGCTTCGGTTCTACCCTTGCTAAAGAAGCCGAGCCTTGATCCCAAGAACCCAAATAACTTTCGACCGATATCCCGTCTCCTGCTACCAGCAAAAATTATTGAGAAGGAAATGAATGTGCAACTCAGTGCCTTCCTACGAGACAACCAAGTGTTGGACCGCACGCAATACGGTTTTAGAGAAGGTCACAGCACCGAGTCAGCACTAATAAAATCCACGGAAGAGATTAGGGAAGCTCTGGATAGGGGAGGTAAGGCTGCCCTGGTTCTGCTCGACCTCTCGGCGGCCTTTGATACGGTCCATCATGACTTACTGATGGACCGTTTGTTGGCATGCGGGGTTCAAGGTAAAGCTTGGATGCTCCTAAAATCATTCTTATCTGGGCGTTCACAAATAGTTGCGTTGGATAAATTTCACTCCAAACCTTTTACCCTGCCCTGCGGAGTGCCCCAGGGGTCTTTGCTTAGCCCCCTACTTTTTATTGTGTACGTCTCATCACTTGCCTCACTGATTAGCTCCTTTGGTTTTAAACTGACATCCTACGCTGATGACACACAGATCGTCGTGTCGCTGCGGCCAGGCCAGGGTACTGAACTAGATAATCAGTTCCACGACTGTATGGAAGCGGTGGGGAGGTGGATGACACAAAATTGCCTTAAATTAAATTCAGGCAAGACGAAGGTCATCCTTTTTGGTAATGACGCCAACTTTTGGACCCCTAATCTGTGGCCAATAACACTAGGTACCCTTCCCACACCGTCAAGGAAGGTAAAAACTTAGGCATCATGATAGATGACAAGCTCAATTTTGGAGATCAGATCAATTCAATGTCATCTGCCACCTTCCATGTACTTAGGATGATCAAAAAAATTCTCCCCTTTTACCAGCTGACAGCCAGCGAACAGTGGTCACAGCGCTCGTCCTGTCTAGGCTCGATTATTGTAATGGCTCTATCTGAGCCTACAGGAACGCTTTATGAACAAACTCCAAATGCTGCAAAACTCAGCAGCAAGGCTGTTGTCAGGCACACCCAAATTTGCGTCCATCTCCAAGGAAATTAGTAAACTCCACTGGTTGCCAGTCAGGAAACGGGTGTGCTTTAAAGCCTTGTGTATAGTGTTCAAGGCTCTTCAAGGCATAGGCAAAACACACAAGATGATGGACGGAATGCTGCACATTGGCAAACATTCACCCCCAGTCACAGATCTGGGTTTAATCCATCGTTATTTTGCTTCACCACGCCACCCCAGTTCAGACATAGCCATATGCAAATCAGTCTTGTCCCTGTGCCTCATGGGAACAGTCCAGACCGAACTGCCAAGCCATGTCTTCCCTGGACCGGAATCAAGCATCCTAGGACCAGTTTCAGGCTATCAGCCTTCATCAGCCAGGATAGCTTGACTCCAGTGGCATAGGCCCTGAGTTTCTGAAACAGAACATTCAATGGTACTGGCATAAAAGGACCCTGCGCTCCATGGAAGCCAAGCTGGTTACTGTACCACTTATAAGAAAAGCCTCCTGGGGTGGAAGAAGCTTTGTCGTGCGGGCCACAAAAGCTTGGAATGACTTTCCGTTCCACCTGAGAAATAGCACAGACCTCCTGACTTTTAGGAAGAGTCTTAAGACCTGGCTTTTTAACCTGTAATAACAGCTCACCGTCTCTTTACTTAGGGATAATATCCAGCGCCAGGACACCTCCGGGTAATCGCTGCGCTATATAAGTTCCCTTAACATAACATAACATAAGTGTATAAATAACACCTGAAGACATAGATGAGTCATGGAGTAGTGCCTAAGTGAATAGATGACTGCAACAGTAGGGCCTGGGTGATTCTATGACTGCAAAGGTAGTGTGTGGGTTATTACATGACTGCATAGGTACAGCCTGCATGAATACCTGACTGTACAGGTAGTACATAACTAGTGCCTGGGTGATTGCATGACTGCAGGGGTAATATCTGGGAGATTACTAGAATACATAAAAAGTGAGTGAGGGATTTTATAAGTCCATGAGTACTGCCTGGGTGATTACAGAAGTACTAAGGTACTGCCTAAGTGATTACATGACTGCAGAGATAGTTCCTGGGTGATTTTATAAGTACATGAGTACTAGCTGAGTGATTACATAAGTACAAGAGTAGTGTGTGCATGATTGAAAGACTGCAAGGATAGTGCCTGGGTGATATGAAGCACTGTATAGCTAATGCATTGGTGATTGCATGAGTACAGCAGGAACGTCTGGGGGATTAAAGGAGTACATAGGTAACACCTGGGTGATTGCATGACTACAGGGATAATATCTGGGAATTTACATTACTACATAGGAAGTGACTGGGTGATTTTATAACTGCATGGGTACTTCTTGGGTGATTGCAGGACTACTGAGGTAGTGCCTCAGTGATTGAAGGAGTGCAACGGTAGTGCCTGGGTGATTATATAAGTGCATGAGTAGTGGCTGGGTGATTGAAAGAGTGCATGAGTAATACATGGGTGATTGCATGAGTGCATAGGTAGTGCCTGGGTGATTATATAAGTGTATGATTACTGACTACATGATTGAAAGAGTGCATGAGTAATACCTTGGTGATTGCATGAGTGCATAGGTAGTGCCTAGATGATTGCATGAGTGCAGCAGTAATGCCTGAGTGATTACAGTAGTGCATATGTTGTGCCTGGATCATTCGAAGACTGCATGGGTAGTACTTGAGTGTATTTATAACTGCATGAGTGTTGGGCCTAGCCAAATATAAAGCAGCACACTATTACATGATTCAACCATAAATCTCTCCATATTGTTAAAAGCGTGCATACATACGTCTCTACCTTTTCAAATCTAAAACAAATAGGTATACAATATTTCTGGAATATAGTAAAACCTAGAAACTGAGACATGTAATAGATCTGCCAGAGTGATTCCAAAAATGCATGGGTAGTGCTTGGGTGATTGAATGAGTTGAAGGGAAGTCACAGGATAATTGCAGGAAAAGATGGATAGTCACTGGCTAATTGCATGAGTGCAAACATACATGTTGAGTGCATAGATAAATGTATAAATAGCACCTGAAGGCATAGATGAGTTTTTGAGTAGTGCCTAAGTGAATAGATGACTGCAACAGTAGGGCCTGGGTGATTATATGACTGCAAAGGTAGTGTGTGGGTTATTACATGACTGCATAGGTACAGCCTGCATGAATACCTGACTGTACAGGTAGTACATAACTAGTGCCTGGGTGATTGCATGACTGCAGGGGTAATATCTGGGAGATTACTAGAATACATAAAAAGTGAGTGAGGGATTTTATAAGTCCATGAGTACTGCCTGGGTGATTACAGAAGTACTAAGGTACTGCCTAAGTGATTACATGACTGCAGAGATAGTTCCTGGGTGATTTTATAAGTACATGAGTACTAGCTGAGTGATTACATAAGTACAAGAGTAGTGTGTGCATGATTGAAAGACTGCAAGGATAGTGCCTGGGTGATATGAAGCACTGTATAGCTAATGCATTGGTGATTGCATGAGTACAGCAGGAACGTCTGGGGGATTAAAGGAGTACATAGGTAACACCTGGGTGATTGCATGACTACAGGGATAATATCTGGGAATTTACATTACTACATAGGAAGTGACTGGGTGATTTTATAACTGCATGGGTACTTCTTGGGTGATTGCAGGACTACTGAGGTAGTGCCTCAGTGATTGAAGGAGTGCAACGGTAGTGCCTGGGTGATTATATAAGTGCATGAGTAGTGGCTGGGTGATTGAAAGAGTGCATGAGTAATACCTTGGTGATTGCATGAGTGCATAGGTAGTGCCTAGACGATTGCATGAGTGCAGCAGTAATGCCTGAGTGATTACAGTAGTGCATATGTTGTGCCTGGATCATTCGAAGACTGCATGGGTAGTACTTGAGTGTATTTATAACTGCATGAGTGTTGGGCCTAGCCAAATATAAAGCAGCACACTATTACATGATTCAACCATAAATCTCTCCATATTGTTAAAAGCGTGCATACATACGTCTCTACCTTTTCAAATCTAAAACAAATAGGTATACAATATTTCTGGAATATAGTAAAACCTAGAAACTGAGACATGTAATAGATCTGCCAGAGTGATTCCAAAAATGCATGGGTAGTGCTTGGGTGATTGAATGAGTTGAAGGGAAGTCACAGGATAATTGCAGGAAAAGATGGATAGTCACTGGCTAATTGCATGAGTGCAAACATACATGTTGAGTGCATAGATAAATGTATAAATAGCACCTGAAGGCATAGATGAGTTTTTGAGTAATACCTAGGTGAATAGATGAATGCAACAGAAGGGCCTGGGTGATTCTATGACTGCCGGGATAGTGTGTGGGTATTATATGACTACATAGGTACAGCCTGCATGATTGCATAACTGTAGGGGTAGTACATAACTAGTGCCATGACTGCAGGGGTAATATCTGGGGGATTACTGGAATACATAAAAAGTGAGTAGGTGATTTTAAAAGTGCATGAGTACTGCCTGGGTGATTACAGAAGTACTAAGGTACTGCCTGAGTGATTACAGGAGTGCAAAAGTAGTGCCTGGGTGATTCTATAAGTGTATGAGCAAGTAGACACATATCTCATGTCACAACACCATGCACAGCTCAAAACTTCACAGAGTACACTTCAATTTTCAAACAGACACTGAAAATTATGCGGTATATATGAAATATAACTTTTTCACATCATACAAATTACTCTAATAAATAACATCTCTACAAACATCTCAAACCTCACTTTCAGGCTACTGCTTAACCATTCTACAACTACTTATAATATTACACCTACCCAAATAGAAAGTAGGAACCCTTCACATATCTTTAGTAAAAGTCTCACCATATTACTAAAACCATACATGAATATGTCTGTACCATAACACTATCCAAACCTAAAATAAACACAGAACAAACTTCCAATTTCAAGCAAACATCAAAAATTATGTGGCATACTTCAACTGTACCTCTCTAGAACTTAAAAAAAGAAGCCTAATTAATAACACCTTATGTCACCATATTTTACACCACACTTTTGTGCTGCATCTTCACCATTCTACTAGTACTCACAGTCTTGAGCCTACCCCATAAAAAGCAACAACACCTCTTTGTTATACATCATGCACCTCCAAATGTATAAGACATATGAAAATACATATACAAGTAGAAACATACTTGAGACAGAAGTCCATGCACACCTTAAAATTTGACAGACTCCACCTCCAAATTTAAATCAACAGCTAAAATGTTGCGGTATACTACAAATATACATATCCACACACTAAAACAAACTACCATAATCACTAATCCATATTCCAATATACACATAATACTATACAGAATCTATTTCAAACAACATTTAACTACAATAAAGCAAACTACAATAAGCATCTCTACATTTAATAATATATTTCAAACATCAAAGTTCTTGATTAATTATTTAACTTTAAAAATAAAGCTTTCACATAATATACCTCACAAATGTATAACTCACCTTCCAAATTGATTTGTATAATATAAAATATCAGAAACTCAGAAAAGATTTTCTTATGCACACAATAAATATAATGCACTGCTCTCAGCAAGGCAAAACCAGTAATGGCAAAGTTTCCCTCTCTTTCTCCACACAAATATATGTAAGTAACAAATCACATTCCTTCCTACATTATTTCAAATTATATAACACATTTCTATTGATTAGACATATTAACCCTTACCAACTGACTTCTAAAAGTGCCCAAACTGGTTCTGGAATCTTCCACACTTCTGTCATTGGGCTATACGTGGGCTACATATGGATGATATTTGGGCTACATTTGGGCTCCTTTTCCACTGGTGGCCATCTTGGGATACTTCAATTCAATTCAATATACTTTTTTCGATCTGATTTAGAAACATAGATCATAAAAGTGTACATAAAAACAGTAAATCCTCTTTCTTAATACAATACAATGAGAATTAATTAAAACCAGTATGTAAAAACGGGTGTTACAAAGCCCAGCTCAGAGCAACTTCAGGTTAACAGAATAGTAAAGTTCAATGTTTCGCAAGATCAATCTCAAGTACTTTGTGCAAAATACGCAATACGGGATCCAAGTAAGATGCAACGCTCCAATACCTGACCAGTCTGCACTATATAAAACTGCAAAAAACAAAAAATAAAAAGTGTTTTGCACACTACTGTCATTGGGCTATATGTGGGCTACATCTGGGTGATATTTGTGTTACATTTGGGCTCTTTTTTCTCCGGTGGCCATCTTGGGAGACTTATTTGTTATGAAGTTTCCTAATTTCCTCATTTACTACAGTCTCGTCAGTAGGAAATGCTTTCAGTTTTTACTTTGAATCCATCAAGAAGACATTCAGATGTGTCACACATTTGCCATAAATTCAGAATGTTAGCACTCTGTTTGCTCATTAGATCACTGTAGTAAAGCTACTGCTCACCAGGGAGTTAACTGGAAGTCTGCTGCTGGTATTGAAAGTGCATGTTTCAGTCTGCATGTCAGAATTTTTTAATGAAATAGAAGAGGATTTGAGAAGTCACTCAAAATGTGCCTTATTTTTCTTTCTGCAGCACTAACCATAATTTCTATGGCAAAATGAACCCCCTCATTTTGTTCCTTTTAAATTAAATGTTTTAAGTGTTACCAGTTTATTCCAATCAAGATGGCTTCAGGTGTGCCATACTTTTGTCATAAGTAAGACTGTTAGCGCTCTAGTTGTTCTTTAGAACACTCTGGGAAGCTGCAGTAGAACACAAAGGAATCAACTGACAGTCTCTGCCCTTGTTGGATGTACATGTTTTACTGAGAATGTCAGACTTCATTCTCACATGACTGAGAAAGATAATGTAAATTTACAGAAAATATGCTCTCATTTTAGCTTCTGGAGCACCTTCCAAACCTCTATGGGACAAGCATGAGAAAATAGTTTTCTCTCAAACATGATTCATGATATCCCAGCATAAGGTTTTCACATGGTAAAATCACCTTAGAACACACCACAATTCCTAAAATTAGTATGGTACCATCAACAAATGAATTCTAATGTAACTAGAGTCTGTTATCACCCTTTATACTTCTCCTTTTGGTGACCCTCAAAACCTTCTATTCACTACAATGCATTTCAATGGGGTGCTATCATGCATATTGGTCCCAAGATGGCTGCCAGCAATTCCAGGATGAAGTGCTGACAGCCAATCAGATCTCACGATGAGATGTGTGGTTATGCTCTGCCCAGATATTGATATTATTTATTTTTGAATTTCTTAGAAACTACTGAACGGATTTACACCATTTTAAAAAAAGCATCCTTTCTAGACCAAGACCTACCTTTTTGCCAAATTTGGTATAATTCCGTTCAGCAGTTCGGGCTGTAACCTGTTTCAAAATTCCTATGGAAATTAACATGGGGAAAACGCACTTTAAAACCCCCCTTTTTTCTCGGCCCCCGCTTGACGAATCACCCCGAAACTGAGCTGACCGGTCCGCCCCATTAGTTTTGGAAATTTCGTGAAGATTCGTCAACCGGCGCCAAAGATATTGGCAAAAGAAAAAACGCTTTTTGAATAGAAACGAGGTCCTAACTATAACTACCTATTGGCGACCACCAGTAGGTAATATATATATATCTATATATATATATATATATACATATATATATATATAGACACACACACACACAGACATACATATATATCTATATACACACACATATATATGTGTTTGTGTGTTTATATAAGTATATATTATATATAGTATTAAATATTAGTGACATTTATTTCATTATATTTAATGTATATATTAAATATTTAACCTTTACTACTTTAAACTCTATTTATATTTTAAAATTGATATCTTTGTATATTTTTGGATGATATTAGTGTCAATGATATATATTTTATCAGATATTTTGATACTTCCATTTATAAGTATGAAGCACGATATTGAGGTAAATTATATTTTTGACACAATTTTTTTGTCAAACTATCAAACAATAATGATATTTTGTTACCACGATATTGTGTCAGTGATCTGTCTCAATAGCAAGGTGCAGGAGAGTTTGCTTGCACTTCACTTGTTTAGGAGGAGGCACATTGCACCATGACTCAACTCTCTTTTTTTTTAAAACAAATCATTGCCATGTGCGTTTGATTTTAAGAGTGCTAATAAACCTTCACTAAACCAATGATGATGTTAACTGTGATATGATGTATTAAAATCTGTGGGGAATAATACTTAAAATAAATAATGTGTGTGAAGAAATTAGTTATAACAGAGAAATTTAAGTTTTTCAGGTGGCAATAAGTACCTTACAAGAAAACTGAAGTTTCACGCTGTTAAAGAGGAAGATTTAGAATACAGTTATGTTTGCAAGTTGGACAGTACAACTTACAACCAAAATATCACATTCACACTGATCAAAAAAGGTACGGTAAGATTTGTCTCCGAATACATTATTTAACACAGCTAAAACCTGTAATGCCATTATACTATGAATGAATATATGATGTTGAGTACCATTGAAATAGAATTTATAATCATCTTGCACACATTGTTTTTAAAATGAATAAAACATTTACATGTTTGAACATTTTATAATTGACAACCACACTTGTTAACTTCAAACTGATACCATAAAGAAAACTATCTACAAATGTGCTCTCCTGCTCCAATTGATGGAAGTAGGATGAAAGCACACAACAGCAGTTCTGAAACAGGGGCTTGTACTTGAAGACCAACAAGAACCCAAGCAACAGCATTTCTTCATAAAGTGTGTTTGCTATTTTTATTGAATTGAGGGAAACTTACCATAGTAAAGGACAAATGCTGTACCTCCTGTTCATGTGTTGCTCTTCTTATTTTTACTAGGGTAAATGCTCTAGGGAATACTACTGAACCTCCTGCAGACTTTTTCAAAGCTTTTAAAAAGGACACCCTATCTGCATCTTCTTTTTCTCTCCTGACCTCTACTTGTATGAGAGATATCGTGGATCCTCATTCTGATTTTCTACAAAAATTATATAAAATAAAATGTGCTTGCAATTCCACCACTCAGAAAAGGTGAAAGGGATTTGAGTCTTTCTCATGTGACATTGAGCCTATTAGGGGCTGCTTCCTAATTATGGAGTTTGGGTGGGACCCTTCCCTTGCCTCCACTTGGGAGTGAAAGTAAGGTTTGTCTAAAGGGGTCTGGAATTGCTGCCTGCAACCTGAAGAAAGATGTTGCAGGCAGCCATTACATGACCAATCAGAGTGTTCCCTCCAGTGGGAGCATGTATCCCATAGCAGCGAATTGTTCCAAGCGGAAAAAAAACCCAGGGTCAATTAGAACGCTCCATCTTTCAACTTTCCAGATATACAAATATTCTTGTTACCTAATTTCTCAAAAACTGTGGAATGGATTTACACTACATTACATAAAGCATGCTTTCTGGACCAAGATCTAGCTTCCTGCTAAATTTGGTGAAATTCCGTTAAGCAGTTTTTGCTGTAGTGTTTCCTAAAATGGTCTAAGGAAAACGCACAGGGACCCCGCTTGATGGATCACCCCGTAACTTTCCATGAAGAAACTAGTCAAAAAAGATTATCTATTTTTAAAGTTTCATGAAGATTCGTCAAATGGTGCCAAAGTTATTAGCAAACCTAAAAAGGCATTTCCTATGGAAATGCTAGGGTAACTATAACTACCCAGTGGCAGACGCCACTGAGTAATATATATGTATATCAAAATGTTAGAACTTTGAAATTAGAGATCTGTTAAGTGACTGAGAAGATGGATAGGCTGTGTGAATGGATGTGGAAAGGGATGCTGTTTAAAATACATTAAGCCTCAAATTGCAAAAAAAATCACACCTCTCCTCACATTTATATTCCTGTGGTTTCATGCCTGCATTAAAATCTGTATGCTCATTGACTTCAGCCTGCTGTTTAGGAAACAATTTAAATTCAACATCTCGTAGTCCAACAAAATGGTGTTTAATTTTGTCTTGAATACAAAATGTTACCACTCAAGTTGTTCATTAGAACCTTCTGGTAAAGCAGCAGTTGATCACTAGAGAGTTAACTGACAGTCTGCTACTGGTGTTGAAAGTACGCTTCAGTCTGCATGTCAGAAGGTTTTACTGAAAAGAATGTGCAAGGTGTTTGAGAACTCATGGAAATGTGTCCTCAATTTAGCTTTCTAGAGCACTGACCATAATTTCTATGACTAAAAGAACCCCCTCATCTTGTTCATTTGTAAAGGCAATGCTTTAAGTTTACAGTTGCTTTGAATCAATTTTAAGATGCTTGTTTGTTTCCTGTAATTTTAATGATGTTTGTATATTGTTTTCCATGTTTTGTCAATGGACGTTGTATCTGAAATGACAATAAATAAATAAATAAACAAAAACAAAAAATATATATATATTAATATATATATATATTTATTTTTTTGCTGAATAAAACAAAGGTTAAAGTAACATTATTGTTAGGTGACAGTTTCAGTGACAACATGACATTTTAAACTCTAACAAACAATGAAATTCAGCAGTTAGAGTTCTCTCAAGTAACTATAACTTGTGCCCTAAAGTAACTATAACTCGTGCTCCTACCATGCACTGTCTTGTCATCAATTATGTCATTTCAAATGTTGCAGTGATGTTTCGGTGATGTCATAGATCATGTCATGAGTATATGTGGGGTAATTAACAGTGCATGGCGAGGGTGTGAGTGTAGTTACTTTAGGGCACAAGTTATAGCTAGTTGAGATAACTATAACTGGTGAATTTCAGTCTTTTTATGGTAAGTTCTCCTGCGGTCATGGATTTATTGACCCAGGAGACATACTGTTTTTAATGTCGCTGGGGGGCTGCTACACTCCCTGCTGCCCCCACAACATTAATTAAACTGCTTGATGGTGCCCCTGCCCCTTCTAGGGACATCACCAAGCTAAAAGAAAGATGTAATATGAATTGAAGCGTTTCAACCTGAACGGTCTTTGTCAAAAGAAATCAATACAAAGACCTCCCACTTGCCCTATATCGGTTTTTTATAGGCTAACAATAGCTCTATGGGGCTAAGCGGGAACCCTCGTCTGTCCGGACTTCGCGACTTTGAGAAGCCTATGATTTTTTGTCTGAATTAAAATTGGAAATATTCATAACTCCAGCAGTGGATCATCACGTGCTGTTGTCTGAAAACAAAGACTGCGGAGGAAGTACTCTGGACAGCACAGCGTGGATACGCGTGGCATGTCTCACAATTTGAATGACTTGCTGGACATAACTTTATCAGACAGGCAATCCCCTGTTTTTCAAAAGTAATACTTCAACATTTTGAAGCTATACCCCTTCCACTTGCCTTTATTTTGTTGTACTAGTGGTCGTGAAGAAGGTGGTACAAAAAGGATAATACCCACCGAAACGTGCGTTGACCTGGATGTGAGATACCCGACCCACAACACTGTCAGGGAGGCTGTATTTTTGCGGTCCCCTTGGTGACCATAATAGTGTATGCGATCTTGGGAGGGTATGATATGGTTTCTTGAATAAATGAGTATGTATGTTGGTGTGAGAGGCCAGTATGCAAGTGTGGTCAATTTGTAGGGGTCATACATATGTATATGAACGACGCAGATAGCATTGCCCATATCAAAAAGCAATGTCTATGCTGAACTGTTGAAAAAAATGAAATTGTCGGACATTCATATAAAAGAAATGTGGAAAGAAATTATAGAGGTAGTAAATGTTTCTACTCTCTTTTGATATAAATGATGAAATAATGACTTTGGAACAAAATACATTTTATGTAAATAAATAAATAGTGTATGCTTGCTATGTATATATTGTGGATAGCCCTATAGAGCTATTGTTAGCCTATATAAAAGCGATATAGGTCTAGTGGGAGGTCTTTGTATTGATTTACTATTATTGTTTTCCCCCTTTCTCCCAGGCCTCAAAAACAAATCTATAGGGGTACCCTTGATAGTGTGGTCTTTGTCAAAAGCCATGTGATGGCTTTTGACAAAGACCGTTCTGGTCGAAACACATCAAGCTTTTGACTAAACTCTTCACAGCCACCATCTTTGGGAGTGTGAGTTTTTATAACGCAGGAAACCCTGTGTTCAGGATGCAACAGGAAGAAAAACTCATACTCCCAAAGATTGTAGCTGTGAAGTGTTTAATAAAAAGCTTGACACATTTCAACTGGTTTTGTATGTTTTTCAGTGAATATAGGGTCCTCCTCCCACTATCTCACACCAACTCCGAGAGGTGGATGAGGTTGGAGGACAGCAGGAGACAACGTGATATATATATATATATATATATATATATATATATATATATATATATATATATATATATATATATATATATATATATATATATATATATATATATATATATATATATATATATATATATATATATATATATATATATATATATATCTATCTAGGCGGTCGCCAGTAGATAGTTATAGTGAGGACCTATTTTCCATAGGAAATTCACAACATTCTATTTCCAATAACTTTGGCGCCGGTTGACGAATCTTCGCGAAATTTTCAAAACTCGTGGGGCGCTCCGGTCCGCTCCTATCTTGAAAGTTTCGGGGTGATTCGGCAGCGGGGGCCGAGAAAAAAGGGGTCCCAAAACATGTTTTCCCATGCAATTTTCCATAGGAAACTTTAGACACGGCTACAGCCCGAACTGCTGAACGGAATTATACCAAATTTGGCAAAGAGGTAGTTCTTGGTTCAGAAAGAACCCTTTTTGATAAATGGTGTAAATCCGTTCAGTAGTTGCTGAGAAAATCAAAAGTAAAAACACATATATATCTATGGCCGCGGAGGTTCCGCGCACCCTCCCGATCCACGAGCTGTATGCTAATTGGCTGTCAACACTCCAAACCAGGAAGTGTTGGCAGCCATCTTGATGCCTCGGTAGAACCGAGGCACAAGAAATCAGAGAAACAAGTGCGCAAAACGCAAAAAGGGGGCAGGGTAGAAACACCCTTTCCCCTCTAGGCTTGCTTAGGGGGTCCCACAAGGACCCCAGGGCCCCAAAAAAATCGGCAAAATCCGCGCAGGGTGCGCGGATCCAGCCGAGGGGAAAAAGCGAGCGCGGGCTCCGCGCTCGTTAATATTCAGCCCCCGGGTGGGCCAAATCCCGGGGGCAATTGCAGTATTGGGATGGGGGGCCCAAAGGGGCCCCCCAGCCCTGGGGACCGCCACCCCCCTGGGCTTTAACTAAATAATGGTGTAGCGGGGGCACACGGCCACCCGCTGCCCCGGGGACCGCCACCCCCGGGGCTTTTTTTTTTATAATGAAACCTGTGTGGGGGGTCTTGAGCCTCCCCCACACGCCCCGGGGACCACCACCTCCCCAGGGCACTAAATAGTGAAATTGGGGGGTCCGTTATGGACCCCCAAGCCCTGGGGACCACCTCCCCCCGGGGCTTTGAAAATGTTGGGAGGGGGGCCGCGCGCCCCCCCTCCTGGAGCCCTTGATGGCCCTGGGGACCGCTACCCCCGCTACCCCCCCAGGGCGCCAGGGCTCCTGCAGTGTCCCGGGGTGCCCACCCCCGGGACACTGTAGTTTGCTATGGCAGGGCGGGAGCCTCGCGGCTCCCGCCCTGCCATAGCAAACTGCTTTGGTTTTTGGAAGAGAGAGCAGGAAACCTGCTCTCTCTTCCAAAAACCAAAGACGATTGCTTTTCCACACAGGGAGCTGCATCTTAGCAGCTCCCCATGTGGAAAAGCAATGCCGGCTCCCGAGGGAGGCGGGGAGCCGGCGGGACCGTGGGGGGATTGGGGACCCACCCACAGTCCCCAACGGAGAGGGCCAGCCCCGGGGATGGGGTCCCGGGGCTACAAGTGGCCCGGGAGGAGCCACGCGGCCCCCTTCCCCAAAATTTACAGAAAAAAATAATTAATTAAAAAACAAAGGCCGGCCCGGGAGATGGGGTCCCCGGGGCCATAAGTGGCCTGAGGTGGGGACAACGCAGCCCCCTCCAAAACATAAAAAAAAAAAAAAGGCCATGCCCGGGGCCGATTAAGGCTTCGGGAGGGGGCCACGCGGCCCCCTTCCAAATTTTATTAAAAAAAAAAAAAAATTAGGGGGCAGGCCCTGGGGATGGGGTCCCCAGGGCCAATAAATTATAAAAATAAGGGGGCCACACAGCCCCCCTTCTTAAAAAATAAATAAAATAAAAGACCGGCATTGCGCCGGAGGCCACGCCCCCTCCTTGCAGCACTCTGCAAACGCGCCCCCTGGCGCGTTTGCAGATGGGGAACGAATTCCCCTTGACTACTGGGGGTCCCTGGGGCCAACTAGCCCACCAGGAACCTCCAGTATGTGCCAGGGGCTACGTTGCAGAGAGGTGTTCTGAGGCCACGCCCCTTTTACACCTCTCTGCAACGCAGCTCTGTGGCGCTTAATGGAGGTAGCTGGTGGGCTAGTTGCACCCCAGGGACCCTCAGGATTCAAGGGGAGTTAATCCCCCAACTTAAAATGCGCCACGGGCGTGTTTGCATAGTGGTGAAGGGAGGGGCGGGGCCTGGGTGACATGTGTGCAAACACGCCCTGTGGCGCGTTTTAAGTTGGGAATTAATTCCCTTGAATCCTGAGGGACCCTGGGGGCCAACTAGCCCACCAGGTACCTCCTGTGCGCGCCACAGGGCTGCGTTGCAAAGAGGTGGTCCAGGCCACGCCCCTTTTTACACCTCTGTGCAACGCAGCTCTGTGGCGCTTACTGGAGGTACCTAGTGGGCTAGTTGGACCCCAGGGACCCTCAGGATTCAAGGGGACTTAATCTCCCAACTTAAAACGGCCACAGGGCTTGTTTGCACACATGTCACCTCAGGCCCCCTCCCTTCACCACTGTGCAAACGCGCCCCGGGGCGCGTTTTAAGAGGAAGTTTTAATCCCCCTGCCCTATTATGTACTAGGGCCTTACAGAGGAGGTCATGCTAATCACAGGCGTACTCCAACGCATAGTGTTCCCTAGTGTATGTTGGTGTTTTCACTGTATTCTAAGTGTCTTTTAGCATAGCACTGGCTCTAGGCCTGGTTAGTCCGAGTCAGTTACCACCAGTACCCGTCTGAAAAAGTTGTGGGCACAGGATGATTTTGCAACAAGACCTCTTTCTGCTCCTCTGTTGGTTCTTTCTGCACATGTCTTGCTTCTTCCTGCTCTTTTCTTCATCTTTGTGGACTTCTGTTGCTTCTTTCTGCATTTCTTTTGCTTCTTTCTGTGCGTTTTTTCTTCTTTCTTCACATGTCCTACCTCTGTAGGCATAGTTAGAAACTAGCATTTAAAAAACCTTTGAAATTCACTTAAAAAACCATAGGTTTCAGGCACGTTATAGTATGAAATTAGCATTTAAAAAACCTTTGAAATTCACTGAAAAAACCATAGGTTTCAGACACCTTATAGTTAGAAATTAGCATTTAAAAAACCTTTGAAATTCACTGAAAAAACCATAGGTTTCAGGCACGTTATAGTTAGAAATTAGCATTTAAAAAACCTTAGAAATTCACTGAAAAAACCATAGGTTTTGGGACAGTTATAGTTAGTTGGACATTTCACTCGTACAAAACCATAGAAATTCCCCCGTTATAGTTAGTTCAGCTAACTATAACTCGCGCCCGCAATGCACTGCTGATGACGTCACATATTACATCACTCATGACATGGTCAGTGACATCACTGATGACATCACTGATGACATCTCAAATGACATCACTGATGACATCACTGATGACATCATCCATGTGATAATTTGATGCATCTTCTCACACCCTAATATAACTTTTGATACACCCACTGTAAATTACAGACTGCCATTGTCAAAACCATAGACACTCCAACACCTATAACTACATACACACTCACTGATTCTTAGGTCTACACACACATCCACTCACTCACCCGTACAGTCACTCATACTTACGGTCACTCAGTACAGGACTATCATATGCACTCATACACCTATATAGACACTCACACACCGTCACTCATCCATAGAGGTACTCACACACCTAGTCAGTCATGCAAATAATTAATCACACTGCAATTTAGTCACCTATATAGTTATACACACACCAGCTCACTTACTCATACAAATACTAGCACATTCTTACGCTCTTATACAATCACTGATACAAGTACACACTCATCCATACAGCCACTCTCACAATCACACACTCTCACTTATACCCATTTATATACTCCAACACACATATATACTGCCTTTCACATATGTAGTTACTCACACATGTACCACTGAGATATACATTCACTCACTAACACACCCATACACACACTCACCCACCCATACAGTCCATCACAGATGCACTCTTGAAACCAATCACCCAGTGAATCACCCACTCACACATCTATGCACAGAGTCACACACACCCCACCCACACAAACACTCAGGCACCCATACAGATACTCAGACAACCAATCAATAACCCATGTAGACACTCATGTAGCTATTCGCAAACCCATGCAGCCGCTTACACACCAACAGACAGACGGATACAGACATTCACACAGTTTAGTCACTAACCCATGCATTCAGTAAGATACGTTTAATCACTCACTTATAGAGTCAGTCACGCACCTACTAAATCATCCATTCAGACACTTATACACCCACTCATTCTTCAATACGCCTTTCCCTATATATATTAAACATATTTAAACTTTTCAGAAACACACAGTCACTGGATGATGTCATCAGTGATGTCATTTGAGATGTCATCAGTGATGTCATCAGTGATGTCACTGACCATGTCATGAGTGATGTAATATGTGACGTCATCAGCAGTGCATTGCGGGGCACGAGTTATAGTTAGCTGAACTAACTATAACGGGGAATTTCTATGGTTTTGTACGAGTGAAATGTCCAACTAACTATAACTGTCCCTAAAACCTATGGTTTTTTCAGTGAATATATATATAATTATAACTCCGACAGGTGGGCGAGGTCGGAGGATTGCAGGGAGACAGCGTGCTACATATAGCACGTTGTCTCCCTGCCGACCTCGTCCGCCTCTCGGAGTCGGTGCAAGATAGTGGGAGCAGGATCATATATTCACTGAAAAAAACATACAAAACCGCTGAAATTCACCAGTTATAGTTATCTCAAGTAACTATTACTCGTGCCATAAGGTAACTATAGCTCGCACCCTCCCCATGCACTGCTAATTATCCCACATATTACATCACTCATTGGGGCATATTAGCAAGAAATGTCGATAACTATCGCTAACCTAGGTTAGCGCAAGTTTTTCTATCGCCGTCGATCCCTGCAAGTCATCGCCCTGTTAGCAACGTATTAGCAACGTTTTGCTAACAGGCGATAGCTGCAGGGATCAGCGGCGAACACTGTCGCTAACATTAACGCAACGGCGTTAATGGAACCGGCGATAGCGGGTGGAATCCAGCGATAAGCCCTTAGCGATAGAAAAAGGCACGCTAACCCGCAATTTCTGACTTAGCCTATCTGGCCACCTCCAACATAAAAGATGCACCAAAAAAAGGATTAATGCAGATTTGAGCAGCCAGGGCATAGTGCAGCACACACCAACAACCCCCTCAAGCCACCCAACAACCCGGTTGACCAGGATGAGATCCTGGTCCCCACGCAGGACCTGCGTCTGGTTCCTGGATCCCTCGCTGGACCTGCGTCTAGTTCCTGGATCCTTCGCTGGAGCTGCGTCTGGTTCCTGGATCTCTCACTGGACCTGCGTCTGGTTCCTGGATCCCCTGCTGAACCTGCATCTGGTTCCTGGATCCCTCGCTGGAGCTGCGTCTGGTTCCTGGATCCCTCGCTGGAGCTGCGTATGGTTCCTGGATCCCTCGCTGGAGCTGCGTCTGGTTCCTGGATCCCTCACTGGAGCTGCATCTGGTTCCTGGATCCCTTGCAGGACCTGCGTCTGGTTCCTGGATCCCCTGCTGGACCTGCGTCTGGTTCCTGGATCCCTTGCTGGAGCTGCATCTGGTTCCTGGATCCCTCACTGGAGCTGCGTCTGGTTCCTGGATCCCTCGCTGGACCTGTATCTGTGGCCTGGAGTGGGATGTGGAGTAGATGTGGAGTCAATGAGCCGTGGCGAGAGACATTGATGTGCGACGCTCACCCTTACCTGGTGGTGAAGTCTGGCAGGTCGCATGGAGACACCTTACTGACCTGTGTGAGAAGCGCGCCTTGCGCACCTTGGTGCCGTCAATGGTAGAGGTGAGCCTGCGCACCAACGTAGTGATGTCTGCTTTGCATACTATGATCCACCACTACACCGGGGTGCACAGAGGGGATTACCAACGGTGGGTGCCGTCTCCCTGCATCACAGGACGGATGATGTTGGGCTGGCCGGATGCCCTGGAGGGTGAGGCCCCTGTGCGACACCGAACTTGTGTGGACTGAGCGCTGCAACTACACGCCTAAGGGAGCCCTGCTGCATCAACTGCATCGGGCGGTCCACCAGCTGACTACGCAGTGACTGCTGTACCCAGCCCAGTGAAAGCACACCTGTCTCAGGCTCCTGAGGGCTGATTCACAGATGTGGAGAGAGTGCAGTGGATTGCGCCACGGGGTCAATGTCCAGGTAAGTAGAAGGTGGGACGCGTAGCGCAGGAGGGCCGGGGGGGAGTCGCTCATACCTATCACACGTAGACGACGCACCCCCAGTGGCGGGTCTACCGCTATGTTGGAAGAGCGTTGCCCCACCACCTCAAGCAGTGCAGAAGAGGAACAATCATCACATGATGATAACTCAATCAATCAATCACTCAGGGGAATTGTAAGTGCGCCACACACCCGTGAGGGTCGCAAGGCACTGAGAGTGGGGGTCCACAGATCTGTAAGCCGAAGAGCCAGGTCTTGAGGGTCTTCCTGAAGGTGTTCAGGGAGGGGGCACCTCTGATGTCTGCCGGTAGCTCGTTCCAGGTATTGTATGCAATGTGGGAGAAGGATCTCCCGCCTGCTCTGGCTCTGTGGATGCGCTGCGTTTCGGACAGTGCGAGGTTGGAAGATCGGATGTCTCATTTGTGTACGTGGAAGTTGATTCTGATGTTGAGGTATTTGGTTACGTTGTTGTGTAGGCATTCGGAGGCGTGAGTGATGATTTTGAAGGTGACTCTTATCACCACGGGGAGACACTGGAGTCTACATAGGTGTCGGCTGATGTGTTAGTGCCGGGGGATGCCGAGGACGAGTCTGGCGGCGTTGTACTGTAATGTCGGTAGTTTTCGGAGTATGGACTTGTAAATGGCGGCGTAGAGTGCGTTTCCAATGTCCAGTCTGCTGGTGATGAGTGCATGGGTGACTGTCTCCCTTGACTCTGGGGGTATCCATCTGAAGGTCTTGCGTAGGATGCGGAGGGTGTTGAAGCAGCTGGAGGTGACGGCGTAGACCTGTCTGTTCATGGTGCGGGATGGGTCGAGTACGATGTCGAGGTTTCTGGCCTGGTCCGAGGGGGTGGGTGGGCTTCCGAGGGTGAAGGCAAACAGGTGTTGTCCCATGCTGAAGGTGTGGTTCCAAGGACAAGGACTCCTGTCTTCCCGGCATTGAGCTCCAGGCAGCTGATGGTCATCCAGACTGCGACAGCCTGCATTCCGTTCTGGAAGTTGAGTCTGGCGGTGGTGGTCTTTTTGGTGAGGGGGAGGATGAGCTGTGTGTCATCAGTATAGGATACGATGTTGAGGCCGTGTTGTTGGACGTTGGCGTCGAGGGTGCCATGAGATGTTGAAGATGGTCGGGCTCAGAGATGAACCCTCTGGGACTCCGCAGGTGATTTACGTGGGAATGGAGAGGAAGGTTGGCAGTCTGATCCTTTGGCTTCTTCCGGGGAGGAATGATCGGATCCAGTTGAGGCCTGTTCCTTGTATGCCGGCGTTGTGTAGTTTTGTGACTAGTGTGTGGTGGGAGACGGTGTTGAAGGCCGCTGAAAGGACGAGTATGATGAGGGCTGCGGAGTGGCCTTGGTCCAGGAGTGTGCGAATGTCATCTGTGGCGGCCAGTAGGACCGCCTCGTTGCTGTGGTTGGTTTGCAATCCGGATTGGGACGGGTCGAGGATGGCGTTGTCATCAATGAATCGTGTCACTTCCCTGTTGACTGTTTACTCTGCAACTTTGCAACTTTGGCTACGAAGGGGAGGAGCGAGATGGGCCGGTAGTTCTTGAGGTTGGTGGGGTCAGCTATGGTCTTCTTGAGAAGGGGCCAGACATCTGCACGCTTTCAGTCATCTTGGTAGGTGCCTGTCTTGAAGGTGGTGTTGATGGTGCATTACAGTTCGTGTATGATGGCGGCTGTGGCTCTGTGGTAGATGTGGGAGGGCATGGGTTGGTGGGGGCCCACAAGTGCATGCCTTTCATGGTTGAGGCTGTGTCTTCGGCTGTGACTGGCGTCCAGGTGGAGATGGTGGGCTAGCCGGTGCTGGTGTCGGCTGTGTTGGAGTCCGGGGTGGTGGTTAAGCTCCGGCAGCAGTGGAGACAGGAGAACTGGCCGTGGGTCATGTTTGCCAAGGCCTGTTGTCAGTCTCTGACTTTCCCGGGTTTGAGTGCGTGGAGGGTGGCTGTGCCGTAGCAGTGGGTGGCCCATGATCCAGGCTTACTGGCGCTGGTCGCGGTTGGATTTCAGACGTGCGCAGACGGGCTTGTCCTAGGTGC
This sequence comes from Calotriton arnoldi, assembly GCA_963921515.1. NCBI lineage: Eukaryota > Metazoa > Chordata > Amphibia > Caudata > Salamandridae > Calotriton > Calotriton arnoldi. Next base: position 393,055 of record CAWUFW010002192.1, on the reverse strand, counting down.
GCCTTCTGCGCGCCAGCAGCGCCTGTCCGCTGCGCCATTGCGCAGCGTCCGCCATTAAGTAGGGGAGGGCGGAGGAATGATCAGCTGGGAGGCGGGAATGTGCAAGGACAGGGGCGCGGGGCCGCAAGGGCAGCAGCGGCGGGAAGCGTGTAGTGCGGGCTCAGAGAAGCCAATGAAACAATTAAAAAATGGACAAACAAAGGATAATTAACGGATGTAATCATGCTATGTATCCTCAGGGGTTGGGCGGGTGGGTAGGACTGCTCCAAACATGGAGCAGGGAATGTGCGGATTGGCATGCACACTCATGTGCGCAATGACTGTTTGGTCGGCCCACTCAGGCCACCCAATGCAGACATGCACACTTCTCTGTTCGCAATGCAGGCTGCATTGCAGCCTGCATGGAGAACATGCCCACCCCTCCGGCCCCTGGCTGCATGACTTGTCCTGTTGCCAAATTACAATACCACCACCGCATCGCAGCGTTGTGAATGACTCATGCGAGGGAGCCTGGCTGCTTACTTCCTTTTCCTGGAAGCAGACGTAGGAGAGCAGGAGCTACGTAGACACGGGACACGGCTTAGAGGTGAGACTTCCCTCAATGAATTCTTAACTACACATGCTCACACACACATCCCCGCGGCCACTCACCATCCAGTGTTCATTACGGGGGGTTTACCACCTCACAGCTGTCCAGACACCCCCCTCCGCACTTCTCAATGGTGGCTGCTGTGCGCCCATGCACAGCGGGCGTACCACTCGTGTGCCAAAGGCACATACGTAGTTGCAATGCATGCCATGACATCGCATTCCATTCTAATACATACTAATACTAGGCACATTGCAACAGTAGAGTAGGTGTTGCATAGCTGAGACATGACGATCACTGTTCCCACTACAGTGAGTGCGACCCAAGAATAACCTTTGCAGTACAGACCCAACTGTGAACCCTGGAATTCATTTCTGAACCCCCAGGAGACACCCAAAAGATCACATTTGAGACAAATGCACCCCCAAATTTCTCTTTATTTTGGCACAAAACACACCCAGGATTTAGAAATTTGACCCCACAAAATACACAAAACAATTTCAAAGACTTACCCCCAAAAAGCAATTTTTCAAATTTTACATCCAATACCCATGCACACCTGAAAAAGTTGAAATTACCCCATTACTGACCTCACAATGCGTTGTATTCAAATGCGATGTTAAGGCACCTGCGTTGTCAAAGTTGCGTTGTTAACGATGTACTGCCTGCATTGTAATGGTCGTCTCCCGTGCCAAAGGCAACCCATCGGCTACGCCGTTTGCGTCCGTCTGCCCCTGGACCGCGCTCAGCATTCCTCTTGGACACTCCACCGATACAACGCCAGCAGCCTCCTCGCCATCAACCCTGGACACCACCTTGCCTGGCAGGACCAACCTCTGCTCCGGACCGGACATCTCCATCACTGACGGCTGCAGTATCACCCGCAAGGAGCACCCCAACAGTCAGGGAGGAGGCATTGCCATCACCTACAGAAGCACACTCCGACTGACCACGCACTCTAATGACCCAAGGGTGACCATGGACCATGTCAACTCCAAGATCCGGACCAGGCACAGGTGCATCCTCTGTAGCACCCTCATGTGCAGGCCCCCCGTGCCATGGCCCCCCATTCTCCAATACCATTTTAGACCTCATTGCACCCCAGGATCTCCCATCCACCAGCAACATCCTACTCGGTGACTTCAAGTTCCACCTGGAGAACCCCAGTGACCAGGACACCACCCCCTCATGGGGAAGGTCCCCTACATCAGACACAAGCAGAAAGTCACCGCAACAAGCCGCATAGCAGGACACAAGGTCGAGCACGTCACCTCCGCCAGCGCGAACTTCAAGTGCAGCCACAACACCGGACTTTCCTGGACCGACCATCATTGGCAACATCACGTCTTCACCTTGCCCACAGGATGCCACCGCCATCATCGCACCCCCTCGCAGCTGGATCAAGGCCACCGAAGAACATCTCATCATCTCCCTCCGCACCAACACTCCACCAATGCTTCCATACGATGATACCGCAGCGCCCAACCACCACCGATGTATCTCCTACTGCGCCGACATTCGGGCACCCCTCATGAACAGCACTGCATCAGTACCTTCCGCCTGCCTAATGGCAGGCGTGAGGGTGAGGCAGTGCCACAGGGATAGGCTGGCCCCATGCATTGCTGGAGTTGCGTCATGGTTGTGACACGACTGCAGAAATGCATGACTTTAGCGCAGTCAGATATATCAGGATTCCTGACATATCTGTCATTACTTGCGTCATGGAGCGCTGTCCAGTGAGTACAGCGCATCCATGCTGATGCAAGGAGGCATAATGAGAAGTGTTGCAACACTGTCTTGTCGCAGTGCAGCAACACTTTTCATGACTGGGGCCCAGGAAGGCGCACTATCTTATTGATGGTGCACATTCCTGCACTGTATTTTTGTCGCAGGGCAGCGCTGCAACATTGCTTGCAGCGCTGTCCAGCACCAAAAACATGCATAGATGTGGGCCCAAGACTTGTCCCCATTTTTAAGACCAGCTATTTTCTGGTCTTAAGTTCCTGCAGCTAACGTGCCTTAGCGCGACTTTTTTTTATCGCTTCGCGGGTCTGGCCTATCCTTGCTAATAGGGCGAAGTGCGGTTAGCGGGAGTTTTTGCTAAATTTAGAGAAGGAACGCCTACCTTGCATGTCATTAGTGATAAATATCGCTGGCATGCAAGGCGATAGTAAAACCGGGTGCTATCACCGGAAAGCTGCCATTAACGCCTGTTAGCGACAGCTTGCTAATAGGGCGATGGAGATATCGTCACTTTAGCGTCAAAAAAGTGCCGCTAAAGTGGCGATGAGCCCTTGATAATATGCCCCATGATATCTTCTATGATATCATTGATAATATCACTGACTGTAACATTTGCAAATAAATTATTGATGGTAAAACTGTGCATGGCGCGGGCGCAAGTGATAGTTACATTAGGGTATATATGTTTATTTTCACTCAAAAACCCAACGGCTAAAGTGAAGTTATAGTTAGGTACAGTAATATATCTGACTATGTATTAAAAAAATGCAGAAAGTCACTGAAAAGAAACCAAAGGTATAGCTAAGTAAGAATGTAGGTTTAAACATAATGTTTTTAACTAAAAAAATGCTGAAATGCAACAGTTAGAGTTATTTTACGTAAGTATAATTCATGCCCTCGCCAAGCACAGGGGTTGTCGTCAACGATGTCAGTTTTGTAGTCATCAGTAATGTTATCAATGATGTCACAGAATATGTCATGAGTGCTGTAATGAGTGAGGTCATAAATGGTGCATGGTGAGGGCACCAGTTATACTTATTTGAAATAACTAATCTGCAATATGCTGTAGCTCTGATGCCTGGTATTAATGTCTTTAGCACTTAAAAATTAATACAACATTGTACCGTCTTCTCTGATTTTACTGTCAATTTTGCTTGAGCATTATGAAAACCACAAGTGGGTTAATATAGCCTTAGAGCATGACTTAGCGGGCTCTACCGGCCATTAAAGGCCCACTCCAGCGTTAAAGGTCCGAGCCGAAGGCCTTTAACAAGGGAGGGGGCCTTTAATGGCCGGTAGAGCCCGCTAGGAGGGCTCTAAGTCTATTAGAACATTCCGCCCCCGAGGGCAGAATGTTCTAAATGGTAAAAACAAAGGCCTCTCGGAGCCCGAGGGGATTTAAATCCCCTCAGGCTCCGAGAGGCCTTTGTTCACAGCAGTAGCTGTGAATGAAAAACAACATTAGAATGCTGTTCTGCGGGCTTCTACCGGCCCGTAGATGCCCAGAGTGCTCCATTGTCTGCAATGTCGTGCTCAACATTCTAATGTTCTAATATAACTAATGTTCAGTTCAAAATACAAATTTCATCAATGGAAAGGATTTGCTTATCTCATTTCAGAGCAACCTCTGGATATTCCAAAGCATGCCTTTTACACGGGAATGATTTTGGCGAGCCTGTCTTCAGCTGTTTTCCTGGTCTTTGGGGCTGCGTGTTTCACATTCAGAATCGATATAATATTATTATATAGGACTCTGACAGGAAGAGATGAGACAATAGCAGGTAAGTTACGCATCTGTTTACATGCAGGGTAGCCATATGATAGGTAATGGAAGCCTAGTTGGAACAAGTTTGGTAATAAATGAAGCATTTGTTTCTTTTCATCAATCCTCCCAATCCTTAAAATCCACTATTAGCCATGGTTTTGAACTGGAGGGTAATAACAACATTCATCTAAACTGGGGAGTACCACATGAGATTAGTGCTTCGATATATCTTAAGCTGTAATTACTGGTTTAAAACACCCAACTGTGAAGTCGATCAACAACAAATTAGGACTTTTGGTAGAGAAATATTAGTAGAAATACTAAACGATCTGTGATAAACGCTTTGCCTCAAGTATTCTGGGAGTAGAATTTGAATTGCAATGTTTTAAACTCATATTATTGACAGGGATTGAATGCTCAGATTTCTAATAAAAAGGTTTTCCAAGAAATCATTTCATTCAAAAGTACTACATAAGCAACAGCTTCTGTAAGTCATTTTAAACATTTTCTATATCTAAAACACCCTTGATGCCCTAAATAACAAATAACGAGACAAAAATCACATAAAAAATCCCACTACTAAATACACATTGGCCACATACATTGATATGCTGGAAACAGAGAATGCACCACTAAAACAAAGGCTTCACAAACCTTTTGTTAAAACTGACTTTTTATTTTTTGGGGTATGATTGTGCACTGATCTGCAATTGGTCCAAATTTTTAAGCTGAAAATCTAGACTTTTCTGTTTTAGGTGTTTGTTTTTTTGTGCATTCAAGTGAGTTTCTTCGGTGTTTTGTTAACTTTTAATAAGCAGTGTTTAGTGTTTTGTGTTTCGATGCCCAAAATATTTCCCATACATGGGTTCTGATCTATTGCTTACAGAAAGCGGTGGACCGATCCCCGACAGACTCTACCTATCTACTCTACCTCTTTTTGACCAAGATGGCAGACAGGTGAGGAGCTCCGGCCGGGAGCTCCCGGCCAGGGATTGCCTTTATGGCTCAAATCCCCTAATTGTGTGTGAAAATAGGGGTTACCCCTGAAAAAATTTCCTAAATCAGGGCATGAATATCGGTTGTAAACAAAAACAGTTAGGAAATTGATAACAAAAGTGGAACTAGAATTTACATAAACAATATATAACCACCCAAGTATTAGGTAACAAAAGTATTATTTATTTTGTTTATATAGACACATTTATCTTAATATAAATGGTAAAAAAGGAGAAAAAAGAAAAACATTTCCCCCTCAGTACAGTATCTCAATGTGCACAATAGTGATGTATTCAGTATATTTCGCTACATTGGATATCCATGTTTCTTATGGTGAATATTCAGTCATACTAATACATTCACACTGTGCCCAATAGTACACAAATTTGTATATAAAAATATTATACAAAATTTAAATAAAAAGAAAAACATGAATTGTACAAAACAGATCACTTCAATTCATTGAAGGACAATCATCTTTAGCATGGCTCTTGAAAGTTCAGTATCCTACGCGCGTTTCGGCGATGTGCCTTCATCAGGAAGCCATGTAACAATTATTACTGAAACCTAAACAGGGTGCATATAGAGACAGATCATGTAAATGACATAAATAGGTCCTACTACAATTTCTGCTCAATAAAGAGTCAGAGCAAGTATTGTTTAAAAAGAAAGCTTACTATTAAAAGAACTTGTCACAGGACAGAAAAGATACACTAAGGATGAAATAAATAGGAATATTAAGAGTGTCACAGATGAGCCAGAGTTATAAAGTTCCCTTCACCAAATGTTATTCCGAGATGACCGAGAGTGGTTACGAGAAAATGGACATGTGACCAAGCTGGAAAATTTAGGTGTAACAGCATGATTTCCATATATGTTGTGCTCTCACGGAACTAGACTTCACACCACTTAATGCATGCATGAGTTACCAATATTGAAGGTAACTCAAATGAAAGGCTCCAATGGAGGATATATTTACCTTAATGGATACCAAGAATGACCTGACATATGGCAATAAATGGTAAAAACGTTGTAATAGTAGAATTTTAAAAGACCTATAATAGAAAAAAATGAAGGAATATTTAGATAACTTATAAAGTTATGACCTACAATTCTGCAAGAGGACATTAAGTATATCCAGTGTGCAGCGTGATCTCTGCAGCCTGAATGCTAGAATGCTTATCTATAATTATGGTAGCCAGTGACACGTATCGGGTGGAACGGTCAATGGATCAAGTGCTGCCGTGTATGGTACAGTGGTGATCTGCAAACGCAGATTCAAAAAAGCAGGCAACAGAAGGAGAGATGTAAAACAGTGCCTGTATGGTAAAAAACAAGGAAAAAGCCGTATTGTTGATCTAATGGTGTAGCTAATGGAGCATCAATAGCACGTCGACACGTCGTCCAAAGACTCTTAAATATGGACTGTTGTAGTCAGTAGGTAGCGCAAAAATCGAGCAAGTGAATTCTTACCTATGTTGGAATTGAGGCAATAAAGGAAAGCAGCCGCCTCTGTAAGTGGACACATTAAATTGCCGGTATCTCAAGCTGGAAAAAATAAAAAATAAAAATAGGAGTTTGAACAAGAAGGCGGGATCCAAAAAAGTATTCCTAACATATTGGCCTGATGATAATGGCACAAAGTATAGGGGCTGGGCAAAATGTAAGGACAATAATATTGTGCAAGAGAATGTGCTGACATTAAACCTGTGGGGCTAGGAGTCACAAACAGTTCCTAAGTGTGCTTACCGTTGAGGCGGGCATGAGAAGTACTCCGATAATCTGCAAGACCTCAGTTTTTAGGAGGTGGTCGGAAAGTCCATAGGTCAGCTCCGCACCTCATCCACGGCAGGGAGTGCGCCGATGGTATCTGCCGTGAACGTCTTATGTCTTGTTTTCGTCTGTCAGATTCCTTCTGACAGTGGTGAGTTTTTGGATACCGAGGCGGTAGCCTCATTACTCCATATTCATTTTGAGTTTTTTAGTCGCTGTTTAGGTTGTCTTATTGATGTGTGACGCTTTGTCACTTTTGAGGTTGTATCACGAGGTCAGCACTGTGATAGTGCCGTGAACGTATGCGTCATTTATGGTTAAATAGCTGCCGGGAACAAAAACCGCGCCAATGCGAGAGCCTGCATGGGAAATAATTGTGGATGCCGACAAGAAGTCAAAAGACAGGCGGCCCCATTGGTTGAATGTGGATCTCAACGAAAAGCTGTGTAAACAAATCCAGCGGCCATCTTGGAGTGTTCGAAGAGCACACTAGTGTAAGCAAGAAGATTGTGTTGATGATAGACTTAAAAACGAATCAGTAGATAAATATAAAATTGAATGGTAACTGCCCATAATTTAGTGCGGGGTCATCGAGTTCTCAATTACGATAACTAAATAGTAGTTAAATCAAATACCAGAAAAACGAATAATGGTAATGTGAAGACAACTGGATGGAACTGAAGGCAACAGATGGTATCGCTAGCATAACACATGTTCTCATAAATGTACGTAAAATAGATGCAGAAATGGATACGGTGATTGCGAGTGCCAACAAAGGATCACAAGGCAGATGGCCCACTAGTTGGGTATCGACCACAATGGAATACTGTGAAACCAAATTTGGCGGCCATCTTGGAGTATTCTCAAAGCAAAATGATTCATGATAAAGAAATTACTAAATACAGATAAAACATGAAATGTAGAAATTTAAAAATGAAAATTCATAACTAAATAATGATAACCCATAATTTTATATAGGGTCATCAGATACTCTTTTACTCTAAATGAAATGTAGATGGTTCTGATACAGTATTAAGATATCGGAAAACCAATAATGCAGCCAAAAGTGAATGGTTTTAGTTGCAGCAGAAGACATGGCCAACTTAACTTATACCATCAACAGTATACTGGAACGGATACAAAAATGTGAATGGGACAAATTCAGATGTTATGTCTGATCACTTGATCCCAAGGAATTTCATTGTTCATACCATTCTTATAGGTATCCAAAGAGAAGATCCAGTATACCTCTCTACGCTTATGTATGTTGGTACTTATATTTCCTGAGTTGATCCGTATTTTTTCCAGACTCAGCCATCGCATATCTTCGGTGGTATGGCCTGCCTCCATATAGTGTTTAACCAATGGGGCCTGGGTTTTGTGGGTACGAATGGCTGACCTGTGTTCAGTTAATCGAGTTGTCATTGATCGTGCAGTTTCTCCTACGTATCCCTTATTGCAGGGACAAAGGATAAGATAGATGATGTTGGAAGTTTTGCAGTTGGTTAATGTGTTCATTTCTAAAGTGATGTCATTAAATGTAAAGTTACTGGTTTCGATGGCAAATTGACATGCCACACAAGACATACATTTGAAATTTCCCGTGGGTAATTTGTTGCCTAAAATGGATGTTTGAGTGATGGTTTTAGGCTTGATAGGCATACGAGACCGTACAATGAGGTCTTTGAGGTTTTTATTTTTTCTATACGCAAAAAGTGGTTTTGGTATACAGGCTCCTCTTTCTCTGGTAGCATTTAAGATGTGCCAATTGGAGTTAATAATGTGGCGAATTCTCTCATTCATTGTAGAGTGACGCATAACAAAAACCAATCTGGAGTTGGATTTCTGAGTGTGTTGTGTCAGTAGATGTTGCCTATCATAGTATCGTGCTCGTTTGTATGAGTCACGAACTAGTCGTTTAGGATAGCCACGAGCTACAAATTTGGCTTTCATTTCTATTGCTCGGGTGTCAAAATCTTTTGCATTGGTGCATGTAGGAGAGTAGGATCTGCTTCACATGGGTACCCCCACTTTTTGCTGATGCTTCACTGTTTTTCGACATTAGTCTGGCTGGGGCCCTGCTAATCAGAACCCCAGCCTAGCTGCTTCCTCTCTAAAATGGTTTCCATGTGCCTTAGGCACATCACTGATTGGAATCTGGAGTGCCCTTATAAGTCCCTAGAATATGGTATACTATGTACCAAGGGCATAGGTACCTCAGAGGCCTACCAGGGGCTGCAGCATGTATTATGCCACCCCTGGAAGGCCATCCAAACTGACACCACAGGTCTGCTACTGCAGCCTGGGTAAGGTGGTGCATGCACCCCTTACTGTGATATAGGTTACCTATATCACTAAATACATACACACATATAAACCTATAAGTCACTCCTATGGCAGGCCTTATCAATCCTGAAGGCAGAGTGCAGGGTTCCTATGTGAGAGGGTGCCCCTGCATGAGCAGGGCCCCTCTGCAGCGTTCGGAGACCCTTCTCTGATGCTGTTTGTAGTGCAGCCTGACCATATACTCTTAAGCGCATTATAACCTCGCGTTAAATGCTAACTTTGGAATGGCTGCACCGAAACATGTCGTGTTTGGTGTCAAACATCTTGGAATACTACCCCCCCGCCAATTCTGGCAGCGGGGGTAGCATTACACCCTTCTAGAGGGAGAGACATGTTAACCCTGGCCTGGCCGGTAACTTCTTTCTAAAGCCCTGGCATCACAAAATGGATGCTGCTGCCACAGACACGAGTCTGGCCTCCTGCTGCTGGACGAAACTCCGGCAGGGGAGGCCTGGACAATAGGTTTCCTGTCCCAGGGAGGTGTGACCACCTCCCCAGACAGGATAATGTGTATTGGGGCTGGGTGGGAGCACTTTCGGGTGCTTTGAAGTCCTGCACTGGGGGCACACTTGGGTCCCTGTGCATACCCCAGTTCAAACCGGATCAGGGGCTTGCAGCCCCTGCTTTGGCGTGAACTGGACAAAGGGAAAGGGGTGTAGCCACCCCTCTGCCCTGACCCACCCATAGGTGGGGCCACAGAGTAGTCCAACCCCTAAACTTGGTATAAGTATAGGAACCCAGTCCTTAGGACTTTAGATTATCCCTGGACGAAACTCTGAAACAGAATCCTGGACCTTTGAGGCTCTACTCAAGACTAGAGGACAGAAGAATCTCCCTTGGGGTCAAGGAGTGACTCCCCTGCTTTGCAGGCACCAAAGAAGCAATTGTCCGGTCTGCATCGCCTAAGCTCCCGTCGGACGCCGAAGTCTTTGCATCACCAGAGGTGGATTTCCAGACTTCCCCGAGGCTGCCCTGAGTCCCCAGCAAAGCTGAGGTCCGTAGCTGTTGTGGGTAACGTGGAACCGTGACCCCTGGACACCGCACACATTTGCTAGTGCATCCTCTTCTGGGTCTCTGACGAAGTCGTGCTTTGGGCTCCGAGTAGCCCTAGCCTCCAGCACCAACTGCACCGAAGATCACTGGCCTCCACTCCACGAGTGTCCTGTGAGCCAGCTCCACGTGCGACGTCTCAAGGCTCCTTTGCGGTCGCTAGCCCATTGGCTAGTAGCCCTTCACGAAGGCCAATCCTTTTCTTCTTGGGCACCCTGGTTGCTCCAGGCTTGCCCTCACTTACCCTTGCTGGGTGAGTTCCACAGACCTTGCTGGTCTGCATCATCGTCATTCTTTACTTTCATTAAGACTTGCCGTTGCCAAGGCTTGTTGGGTCCAATCCGGTCGCCGACACCTTAGCACTCGACAAACATTGTGTACCAGCCCGAATCCTGCTCCTGGTTGCCGACAACGCCTCCTGGACCTCGTGGCTGAAGAGTCAAGATGACCATCAACCAACCTGAAGCACTCGACATCGGTGGGCATCCGCTCATCGCCTTCCTGGTCACTGGCTAGTGACCCAGACTCTGTCCCCTCTGCTTTCAGGTTCTTCAGATCTCCGATCCACTCTTGGATCCACCCGGACACTTTTCACTTGGTCGCCAGCAGCACTTTGCAGCAGATCGCCATTCAAATCGACGACGAAACCCGACCCCGAAAGGCACCTATGCACCCGGCTTCCCTGGGTGAGGTAACACGAGTACTCCGGTGCTCCCGTGGGTAGAGACTCTAGAACGACCTAGTTCTCAAAGGGTTTGCTCCAAGTCCTCCTTTAAGTGTCCCTTTTCTTTAATTTCCTGATCGCGACTTTCTCCATAGAAGTTAACGGCGTATCGCGGTTGTGTATTTACACTGCACGCGTCCCCCGTGGGTCCCCTGTGTCACTACCTTGGGTGGTTCCTTGTGGTCCAAGCACTTCTAGAGGCTCTAGGCCTAGTGTCTAGTTCAGTCGTGGTTCTTATACCACTTTATTGGTATATGGTTTGAGTACGCCCCTAGGGCCCAAACGTGTATTTGTGCTATTACTGTGTTTAAATAACTTATAACTTGTGTACTTCGAACTCTAGCCTCATAAAGAGACTAGAGGGGTGTGTTTAGCAATAAATACATATATTTTGAATATATACCTGGTGTGGTGCTCTTTCATTTGGTCACTCAAGAGATTATAGACTGGTAAAACAAGCTGCTTTACATTCCTTCAAGACTTAGCCTGAAGGCTGCTCTCCATAGCTACCACTAGGATAGCTTTCAATAAGGTTGTCTTTAACCTATCTCCAATAAGGGGTTGTTTGGACTGGTGCAAGGTGCCCACTATAATTAGTGGACAGCATATGCCAGGCCAACTTCTCACAGTGCAGTTCCTGCGTAAACGCAGGAACTGTCCAAAAGGAATACTTGTTTTTTGCACCCAAGGATGGTAGCTGTCAAAGTGCAACAAGGTGTTGCGAGCTGTGGGTTTAGTGTATAAATCCACTTCAAGATGATCTACTCTATTCTGGATCACAATGTCTAAAAATTCCACCTTGTTATTGCTGGAATTGGCTGTGAAAAGAATGTTGGTGTCACACAGATTGAGCCAAGATATAAATTCAGGGATATCTTCTGGATTTGCTGTCCAGATAAAAAAGACGTCGTCTATATATCTGGACCAGTAGGTTACTGATTCGCAATCTCGTTATCAATGAAGCGTTTTTTGAATAGGGCCATATAAATATTGGCCACTGTAGGGGCACAAGATGCCCCCATACTTACTCCCTTTGTTTGCTTGTAGAGTGATCCGTTGAACTCAAAGGTCTTTTCTGTGAGGACCACTTTAAGACATTCTATGACAAACAGTCTAGGACAGTCAATCTCAAATATGTCCATAAACCAAGTAACTGCTTCAATGGCTCCTAACTGTGGGATATTGCTATATAAAGCTTCTATGTCCATTGTAACCATGGTGTGTATCGAGGCATTAAAAGGTAGATGTTCTACTTTATTTATTATGTCTCGAGTGTCTCGAATATATGATGGGATCTTAGGGACATAGGGTCTTAATAGGGCATCTACGTACTTTGATAAAGGCTCTGTAACAGACCCAATGGTAGTAACTATGGGTCTATATGGAGGGTCTGTACTGTGTTTATGAATTTTGGGGACTCCGTAAATGGCCGCCATTTTGGGTTTATCGATGTTGAGATATTCCCATTCTTTTTCACAGATGTGGTTTTGTCTAAGTGCCTGTGTGGTTATTTGAAGCACTCATTTTTGAACTCTTTTGGTGGGATCTCTTTGAATGGGTGTATAATGCAGTTTATTGTGAAGCATATCCTCCATCTTAAGGACATTATTGGTCACTGTCTAGTAGGACTATGCCGCCCCCTTTGTCACAGCATTTAACTATCAGATTCTTATTTTGGGTAAGAGATTGAAGTGCTGTGTGTTCTTGCCGAGATATGTTAAATTCGGGAGCGGGGATGTATTTCGTAGCTGCTGTCAGTTTATTGAAAACTACATGTTCGAAAATAGCTATCTCAGGCCCTACTTGTTCCAAGGTAGGGAGAAATGTTGACACAGGCTTGAGACCTGACCTATTATCCTCAATTTGTACCTGATCTTCCTGACCTTCAAAAAAACACTGAAGTCAAATTTTTCTAAAGAAGATCATCAAATCTTGGAAAATTTCAAACTTGTTAGTTCTGCTATGGGGGACAAAAGAAAGGCCCTTTGTGAGAAGGGATTCAGTCGAGCAATCTATGGCCTGGCTGCTAAGATTGAAAATAGGAATCTCCTTCAATCACGCCAATATTGACCATGTCTCGTAACTAGGTATTGATCCTGGTTTTGGTATGAATTCTGCCCTTGGGGATAGTTCTGAGGTGGAGGGTATTGCTGGTTCTGCGGATGTTGGTAGTTGCCTCTGAACCTGGGCTGATATCTGGTCCGCCATCGAGTTCGTTGGTTCCCTCGCCTGGCTAAAAAATGAGGGCGATCTCCTCTGGAGGTTCCAGACATGTTCCTCCCTGGACCTTGTTCTGGGAATTGATTATAACCTTCTCCCTCAGAGTTGGAAGTGTCTGAAAAAGTTGTTATTTTTCTGGTAGGTCTATTATATGTGGGCTGATGTTGTGCCTCACCACTTGATTCTTGTTGGTAAAAATTCTCTGCCAGGTAAGGGTAAACTTTCTCCTGGCTGGCAAATCTGATATCTTTCTTGAGTTTCTCAGTTTTTCTCCTTAATAGATAGTCATTATAGGATGACATGTCTTTTTCTACCTCTTCCAACTTTTTTTGTGCTTCTTCCAGAGCCTGACTATTTTTAATTTTCGCTTCTAGTTCTAGAACTTCCTGTAACAGGGTCTGAACTAGCTCTTTTGCTGGTTCAATGATTAAAATCATGAGGTCTCGGGAACACCTATTGGCTATGAGGGACCAGCGTTCTAAAGATCTACGGATCTGTACAAATAGACCAGGTATATTTCGCACTCAAAGTCCTTGCGGGATTACACCCGCCTTTAGGTACTCGAGCATGAAATGACCATGAAGTTCTATTCGCTTCACCTTTTTCTTTAAAGATATTAATTTATGTATATCTTCATTACCTAGCATGGTCGAGGTGGTAGAGGTACTCCCTGTAGCAGATTCTCCTACCAAGGAAGCAAAATCCTCATCAGAAAAACCAAAACTTTGTAGTTTATCCATGATGAGAAAAAAAGGGGGGTAGACTTCTTTGTCAGAAATGAGCTCTAGCTACTGCAATTGGACAGAAGAGGTCATGCAAATGAGTATTTATGTCTAGTAACTTGTGACATTACAGGTGAGTGAAAATACTAGAGAACAAACTCTGTGGACACAACCAAGAAAAAGAAAAAGAGAAGAATAAATCATTTAGATAATAGAGAGTACCATGAACCCTGTGATCAAATACATGGACAGGATAAGAGAAGAGGAAGGAGGAGATATTACCCCACACAGACAGGCTGTGGAGAAAATGTGTGTGAAAATAGGGGTTACCCCTGAAAAAATTTCCTAAATCAGGGCATGAATATCGGTTGTAAACAAAAACAATTAGGAAATTGATAACAAACGTGGACCTAGGATTTACATAAACAATATATAACCACCCAAGTATTAGGTAACAAAAGTATTTTTTATTTTGTTTATATAGACAATTTTATCTTAATATAAATGGTAAAAAAGGAGAAAAAGAAAAACATTTTCCCCTCAGTACAGTATCTCAATGTGCACAATAGTGATGTATTCAGTATATTTCGCTACATTGGATATCCATGTTTCTTATGGTGAATATTCAGTCATACTAATACATTCACACTGTGCCCAATAGTACACAAATTTGTATATAAAAATATTATACAAAATTTAAATAAAAAGAAAAACATGAATTGTACAAAACAGATCACTTCAATTCATTGAAGGCAATCATCTTTAGCATGGCTCTTGAAAGTTCAGTATCCAACGCGCGTTTCGGCGATGTGCCTTCATCAGGAAGCCATGTAACAATTATTACTGAAACCTAAACAGGGTGCATATAGAGACAGATCATGTAAATGACATAAATAGGTCCTACTACAATTTCTGCTCAATAAAGAGTCAGAGCAAGTATTGTTTAAAAAGAAAGCTTACTATTAAAAGAACTTGTCACAGGACAGAAAAGATACACTAAGGATGAAATAAATAGGAATATTAAGAGTGTCACAGATGAGCCAGAGTTATAAAGTTCTCTTCACCAAATGTTATTCCGAGATGACCGAGTGTGGTTACGAGAAAATGGACATGTGACCAAGCTGGAAAATTTAGGTGTAACAGCATGATTTCCATATATGTTGTGCTCTCACGGAACTAGACTTCACACCACTTAATGCATGCATGAGTTACCAATATTGAAGGTAACTCAAATGAAAGGCTCCAATGGAGGATATATTTACCTTAATGGATACCAAGAATGACCTGACATATGGCAATAAATGGTAAAAACGTTGTAATAGTAGAATTTTAAAAGACCTATGATAGAAAAAAATGAAGGAATATTTAGATAACTTATAAAGTTATGACCTACAATTCTGCAAGAGGACATTAAGTATAGCCAGTGTGCAGCGTGATCTCTGCAGCCTGAATGCTAGAATGCTTACCTATAATTATGGTAGCCAGTGACACGTATCGGGTGGAACGGTCAATGGATCAAGTGCTGCCGTGTATGGTACAGTGGTGATCTGCGAACGCAGATTCAAATAAGCAGACAACAGAAGGAGAGATGTAAAACAGTGCCTGTATGGTAAAGAACAAGGAAAAAGCCGTATAGTTGATCTAATGGTGTAGCTAATGGAGCATCAATAGCACGTCGGCACGTCGTCCAAAGACTCTTAAATGTGGATTGTTGTAGTCAGTAGGTAGCGCAAAAATCGAGCAAGTGAATGCTTACCTATGTTGGAATTGGAATGGAATTGGAATGTTGGAATTGTGACAAGTTCTTTTAATAGTAAGCTTTCTTTTTAAACAATACTTGCTCTGACTCTTTATTGAGCAGAAATTGTAGTAGGACCTATTTATGTCATTTACATGATCTGTCTCTATATGCACCCTGTTTAGGTTTCAGTAATAATTGTTACATGGCTTCCTGATGAAGGCACATTGCCGAAACGCGCGTAGGATACTGAACTTTCAAGAGCCATGCTAAAGATGATTGTCCTTCAATGAATTGAAGTGATCTGTTTTGTACAATTCATGTTTTTCTTTTTATTTAAATTTTGTATAATATTTTTCTATACAAATTTGTGTACTATTGGGCACAGTGTGAATGTATTAGTATGACTGAATATTCACCATAAGAAACATGGATATCCAATGTAGCGAAATATACTGAATACATCACTATTGTGCACATTGAGATACTGTACTGAGGGGAAAAGTTTTTTTTTCTTTTTTCTCCTTTTTTACCATTTATATTAAGATAAAATTGTCTATATAAACAAAATAAAAAAATACTTTTGTTACCTAATACTTTGGTGGTTATATATTGTTTATGTAAATCCTAGGTCCACGTTTGTTGTAAAATCCCCTAATTTCCACCCCATGCTGGACCCTTTTACTCACCTGGTGGTCATTCTTAGACAGCGGTCTCCGGCTCCCCTTTTTCTCCCGTTTCTGGACTCTTGAACGTCGGATGTAATCAGGATCAATACTCGATCCGGCGGAGCCCGAGCAACATGGCCGATGCCCGGTGGAGCTGCATCGACAGCTATAGGGGAGATTGGCTCCGGCACACCGCCATGGCCGTCACCTACCCAGCCGGACATCAGACATAGGTCTCGTCGTTTCCTCCTCTGCTGTCGCCTCCCTCCCACTGCCTTCCGATGAATCGTTGATGGTCGGCTGTCGATGGAGCCAGTTCCGGCGGTGCTGATCCCTGGTGGAGTTCCCTGGACGGCTGTTGAGGAGCTGGGACGAGGTTCATCCCTCCTGATCATCCCCCGGCCTTTCCGGGCACGACTGCAGCTTCTTGCCCTACTGCCTGCCCTCCAGCTTCGCCTCCTGAGGGACATCTGGGACCCGTGAGTCCTTTCCAGGTATGGGGGTGCAGTGGTGGTGAGCTTTCACGGCACTGCGGTGCACGCCCCGGGCTTTTCATTGCCTTCTGAGGCTGGGAGGCGCCCCCCCCCGGACTATGGTGCTGCCTCCCTTTCTCTAAGACTGCTCCCTAACTCCCAGGCAGACTTCCCCTGACCTACGACGTGCGGATCATCAACACTGATGCCCCCGTGGTCCAGAGCCTGTGCACGCAAACGGCCGACAATCTACAGCCCTCCGCCCTCCTTTGGTAATGTGGCTGTGTCCCCCCACCGACTCTACTCGATGGAAGTCAGCTCTCTTGGTTTTTTGGGGTTTTTGACTTGTGTGCATCCCGCCGTTTTGGGATGGTTTCCGTCGATACCCACGACCCGGATCCGCCATCTTGTTGACCTTTGTCCGTTCCTTCTTCCCGCTGGATTCCTCCTGGCGACCCTCAAACGTTTCTCTTTTTGCTGGACTGCCTTAACTCCAACTCCCCTCAGGTTCCCTTCTCTCCTCTCACCTATCACAGACTCCGATTCTTGTCCCCCTTACCTTCTCTGCCCCTTATGTTTTGCCATTTACTTTGTAATCATTGTGTAACTAATGTTTAATTATTGTACCTTGCAACTCGCTGTTCCTTATTTAAAGCGCTCTGATACCTTCGGGTCTAGCCAGCGCTATATAAAACTCATCTAATAAATAAATAAATAAATGTCTATTTTTCATCATCATAAAATACCAAGGGTGCCCATCATATGGTGGGATTTTTACTACCATTATGCCCTGGACACCCAGAAACATATCAAGATTGGCAAAAGTAGGTAATTATTGAGAACTATTGTGGAAGAGCCACCATTAGGAAAAAGTTATCCTCAATTAAAATTATCAGAAACCAACACCATGGCTCTGATTATAAACGCCCAACAAGGGGCAGATATTTATGGCACTGGTGAAATCTGAATCCCAGGATTTAGATGAAACTTTGTGTAATGTAGGCTTTCATTTATGCAAAAACAATAATGAGGAATAGCATGTAGATGTTTGTGCTCACTGCTCCAAAATCCACACCAACTGTTCATAACTGGGCCTTTTCACCAATAAAGTTTGACAGGTTTGATGTCACGGCTCAACTTGACCAGGGGATGATTTGTAATTCATTTGGTAAATATGGGAAAGACAGAAGTGTAATATGGTCGGTAAAAAGAGTTACAAGACATATCACAGTTCTATGGGGCACTCATTATAAACCCCCTTAAGGAGCGGCATTATTATGCCATGGTCCAAATATTGTCAGGAATGGCGATAATATTGGCAGGCCACTATTATGGTAAGGATAGCTAGAATTCTGTTCAAAACAAAATTCACAATATGTAATGAAAGGACCCCCTCCATTTGATCAGGGTCACTCACACATACTCTCTCTCTCTGTCTGACCAGAGTCCTGCTCTCAGGCCAGCCTCTCTCTCTCTCTCTTCTCTCTCTGTCTCTCTGTCTCTCTCTCTCTCTCCCTCTCCCTCCCTCCCTCCTGATCTTTGTATTTCTCCACCCTCAGGAACACAATTTAGTGCTACACTTCGGGGTTGACCTGCGAACCATCTTCACCCTCTTTTCATGTAGACTGCATTGTTTGAGAGAATGTTTCCATGGACCAAAAGTCCTCTCTCTTCCCATTGATTGGGTGTGTATAGGTTATGCGGTGGATGGTTGTGGGACTATAGGCCAGATTTAGATTTCTGTCGATGGGGTAGGTACTCTGATGGATATCACGACCGCTGTATTTCAAGTGTATTATATCCTATGGCACTAGTAATATGGCAGATGGGTTATCTGTCATGTTTGTGACAGAATATCCCACCTGCTGAACTCTAACCAGGACCTAACTGTGCACTATGACACCTATTTAATATTCCATGCATTAAGTAATTGTTTTGAGGGATTCACTAAATTGAACCCCGAAATTTATAAACATGACTGAAAAACTTGAAACCTGATTTAGAGTTTAGCAGACAGGATAGTCCATCTCAGAGGTGACGGAGTACCCTGTCCACCAAACTCTCAGTCAGCCCACCCGATTTAGAGTCGGGCAGACCATTCTGTTTATGCCTGTAGAGTAAAATTTACTCCATTGACGTAAACCATTCTCCAACACCATCCGACCATCCACCCTATTTAGAGTGGGGGTCAAATGTCTTTTATTTTTACTCTCCGTCACCGCCAGGAATATCCTGGCAGTGAGGCACAGTAAAAATGAAAAATGACACCCACCCCATGGTGTTGGGGTCATTAGTTTTTTTAATTTCAAACAACTAACTCACACTTTGGTAATTTGCTCCCGGAAATGAAAAAACCTTTAATAGTTCGGTGTAAGCATCTGTCATCAATGACAGATGTGCACCAAACTTTTAAATGGCTTTGTATGAATTGCTTTCATGATGGTTCATTCAGATCTAGAAAGTTCCCCACTGGGCTGGCGGTGAATTCTAAATTTGATGGGCTCAGTACAGGCAGCGTGGTGGATGTAAAGTTCTTTGCCACCCTGATTTCCATTACCCCGTCCACCAAATTCTAAATCAGCACTTGGCCTTTGCTTTTCACATGAGGATGTTACATCAATTTTGGCAGCAGCACCATTACTAGGGGAAACCAATACCACCCAAGCACTATCCCAAGTAGAGGGTTGAAAATCCTTGATGGAACTGAAAAAGAATCTAATGAAAACACTCCTATATGGGGCCCAAATGACAGAATATCTATGTGGTAATGCTGCTTCTCACTGTCTCATAGCTTTAAATGAACATTCTATTTTTCTGATAATTCTGATAATAAACACTGCAAAAAGACTATCAGAAACAAAGCTGTTTACCAAGCTGTCTAGAGGATGTGGCAAATACCCTTGACTTTTCCCAACACCTCACATGCCACCAGTGTACGGCTGGCCCAACCAGTGCATTACTCCAAAACTACCTATCATACAATTACATTCTGCTTCCCTTTATAGAGACTACTTGGGGACGCTGCAGGGTAAAACAAAAAGGACAAATAATTGTCCCGCGGGAGGACATCAGACAGAGGATAATGAGGAGCATAACAAAAGAACCCCATCCTGGGTCAGACAAATCTGCAACCTAGTTGTTAATTTCAGTAAAAGGATGCTGAGTGATCTACAATTGAACGATTTAAAACAGAAGGCTGGGTTTTTTACCTACCAATATCCTGGACAAATTTAAATTGAGGTTTGAACTGTTGGAATTTTTCTAACATATCAAATTAAAAGCCTTCTTTTCTGAGAGGGGGAAACTGGGTTGAGAAACAAATCCAAATTTATACCACCTGCTTAGCATACACCACCAGAAGTAATAGCTTTTTAAGTAAGTGTTATCAATTGTTAGAAAATGGGTTTCTTGTTGACAGAGGCATGCACCATGGTCGGGCTAGTGCCTGGCGAGCTTTTTTTTGGCATTCCCACAGCAGTGCCTTTAAAAATAGGCACTGCAGCGGTACCGCCCAGAAAAGTTCCTTCACCGCATGGACTTGAAAGTCCATGCCGTGCAGGAACTGTGTGCATGCACCCAGGGGAGGCACATGTTGTGCCCCCCTGTGTGCATACACAGGGCGTGAGGCGCTTCGTTTCCTCTCCGCCAGGGTTTTCATGGAGCAAGATCCGCCATGAAAACCCTGGCAGAGAGGAAACTTGTAATATGCTTGGCGGGACCACGGCAGTCCTACCAAGCACATTGTGGCCTCAGGACCGCTGCACCACCTCCAGGGAAGGCGATTTCCTAGCAGCATCGGTGGTCCCATTGCCATTACATGGCCCGAGTTGTAATCGGGCGGTCGGGAGACCACAACCGCCGCGCCACCGTGAGTCTGGCAGTCCGCAATTCACCAGACTCGTAATCAGGCCCTTAAAGATAACCTGTGCTCGCCCTCTGGTAGCTTGGCACAGAGCAGTCAGGCTAAACTTAAGAGGCAATGTATAAAGTATTTGTGAACCACTGCAAACAGTTACACAGTGAAACCACCACAAAAAGACCCCACACCAGTTCCGGAAAATGTATATTATTTTTATAACTAAATCAAGACCAAAATGACAAAAATCCAATGAGTAGAAGTCGCGATATGAATTTTTAAAGATTAAAAGTGTAAATAGAGCTTAGAAGCATTAAGCACCTATGGGGTTTATCTAGTCATGCTAGACCGGGGCAAATTCAAAAGTTCAGGCCGACTGCAATGGAGTGCGGGCTGGGTACAGGAGCAACGCAAGGCCCTCTGAACAAAATACCTTGATCCTGGTTGCAACAGCGAGATGAAGGCAAGGGGAAGGTTGTTTATGTGCAGGAAGGTCCCCCTTCCAGCACATAAACAATCTTTAAATGCTGCTATGTAACTTCTATGTGTGCTTCTTAATTTAGCACCCACAGAAGTTACAAAACGGCATTTTTAAAAAATGATTGTTTGTGTGCAGGAAGGGGGACCTTCCTGTACATGAACAATCATTGGCCTTTTGCTGTTTTCATGTGTGCCATGAAAACAACAAAAACAAGGAGAAATGAAACATTTCTCCTCGTTGCGCCAGGGTAAGAACAGGTTTTCCCTGGTCTTAATTCTGGCACTGCCTCCTATTTACGCCTCCCTTGTAAATAGGAGGCAGCGTCAGAATCAATGGGTGTGGCTGTGGAACGCCCACAGCAACACCCATTGCCCTCCCCTTTCCCGCTAAGAATAGCATAAAAGGGGGCCTTATTTACAAGGCAGCGTTGAGCCACATTAAGTGCCTTAACAATGCCTTGTAAATAAGGCAAGGCCCCTATTGCTACCATAACGTCACAGAAAGTAACGTTGTGATGGTGATAGGGGCTTGTAAATATGCCCCTTAGTTTAGGAACTGAAAGTAAAGACAGCATCAGATAGGCAGGAAATAAGTATGTTGAAGGCAAGGTACAAGGGGAGCCAAGACAAGCTGGAAGCATTGGAGAACAGTACTAGACTAAATAATTTGAAATTGTTAAATGTCTCGGAGGGGGGTGAGGGGGAGGACATCAAGACTTTTACAGTAGCGGTGTTAAGGGCTGATGGCATCTGGGAAGGGCCAGAGAAATGTTTGGCTAAAGATATCAAGAGGGCTCACTCAGATCCTTTAAATAAAAAACAAATAAAAGCAAGCCTTGAAAATTTTGTTCATTTTTCCTCACCTACTCTATTAAGGAAAGTATCCTTAGTAAAGCACTAAAGATGAACACTCAGAAGGGTGCTGGTTTCTCATTTGAAATACCATCTGATATTTCCCGCACCACCCTCAAAAGGCAATGGAAGCTGGGGAAAAAGTTGGAAAATTTCAGGAATTTGGGTGCTACAGCACAGCTGAGGTTCCCAGCCGTGCTTAGAGTGATGTTCAAGAATAAAATGTATAGTTTCAAGAGAGTGTTAGGAAGGATACAGCCTGTTAACAACCCAATGAGTTCTATTGGTCTGCATATGGAGTCTCTCCATAGTAATATTTCCCAGGAGAAATCTCTAATCGTGATAGAAGAACCACTGTATCATGGGGATTGATAATATAAAACCCGAGAAACTTTGTCAGTGAACTGATGAGCTGGGCCTTGAAAACATATCTTTTTTTAATTTGAAAGTCAAATGTACTTATGGACCCATGGGACATCAAAGGGCATTACTTTTTCCCCAACTGTCCTGCCTATATGCTGTCTGCCACCATTATTTTTTATGGGAGGGTGATGCAGTGGCAGTGAATAGCCATGTGTGGTATCTTTACACTTGTACATTTTGGCTCCATTGCATGCTTCAGGGCATGGAGACATTTAAGTCTACACTTTTTGAGTTACTTTACAGCCATAAATGGTAATTAGCCAAAAATAGTAGGTTACTCAAAAGTGTAATATTTGACTTAGGGGCCGATTCCGATGTCGTTCCGAAAGTCTCCGAATGGGATTCGGTATTGCAGAATCCGATTCGGAACCCTTGTTTCCGAACGAATCGTACACATTTCCCAAAGACCAATTACGATGCTCGGAAACCGTTCGGGCAGTTTGAATCGGTTCCGAAAGGCATTCGGACAGCCCCAGTCTTTCGTAGCCGAATCGTACAGCTCTATGGACACAGTTTCCGAACTAGCAATTACGATGACCGATTCGGGTAGAAGCTCCGATTTGGTCTGCCCAACACGAAACGGCTGTCGGAATCTGTCTTTGGGGGCCTGTTGCAGGCCCCCCTTCACCCGGAGCCATCCAATTGGGGCCCATTGAGATACCAAAGGGACCCCTCTTCCCAACCATGCACAATGTGGCAGGCACCATGGGTTGCCTGCCACAGGGTGAAAGCTTTTCCCCAACCACCCCTTTTTTTAATGGGAGCCTGTGTTCTCGTTCAGAACACAGGCTCCAATGAAGTCAATGTGAGTCCGACCGAACGATTTCAGGAAGCATCGTACCGACTTGCAGGACCCGATTAGTGCGGAAACGATTCCGAGACATTGCAATCGGCCCCTTAGATGTGTAACATAATCACACTGTAAACTACCTGTGTGAATAGCTTCCAGTTTATTTAAAACCAGATGAAAAAATCAAAACCAGTTCAGGAAAATGTTTCCAATCAGTGAAGGTCCTTTCACACATACAGAATTGAGGACGCAGTACATGGATAGGCATTACACTGCCTCAGTTCAGGCCTTGTTGCATAGTGCCCAGCCCTCTGGTACTTATAATAGCTTGGGCTGTATTACTCCTCTGTCCACTTCAATAATCCTCTGTTACCGATCTTAATGAAGCTATAGACTCCTCGATGAGATATGATTTTGCAGTGATTTACAGCCCAGAGGTTCAAAATCATTCAAGACTGACTCTACCTTCCATCCCTGAGTGATCAGAAAGTTAATTATTGAGAAATGACCTGCAATTTAAAGTTGTTACAAGCTACATAAAGCTTTATAGCAATAATTGTTTGAGTTTAATTCAGGAAGGGTATTACTTTTGCAAAATCTGCAATCACAGCAAGTCTTACACTCACACTTTGTATCTTGAACCTTGACTGTGCAGTTTTTCACTGCCCCTACTAGAGCGGCAGAAGGCACAGTAAGCAATTGTAGGAAAACTGGTTTACCCTTGACTAGGAGCATACCTGGATTACAGTTTTTGAGGGGTGCGATATGGCTGTCTGGCACTGAATTTCTTATTTCCTGCACCTTTTTTCTACTGTACTAATAGTGAATAAACTGTTATTCACTATTATTATAGTAGAAAAATTGCCAACCAAGTTAAGCAGCAGCCCAAGACAGGAGGAGGCATCCGTGTGATTGCTGGTACAGGAGTATGAAGACAGCTGCACCTGCCATCAGATTGTCCAAGGATCAGAAAGTCCCTGCTCTGGCCTCAGGGGCCTGTCTCACCCGAGGGCCTCCTCATCTGTGTTACTGGCAAAGGTAGTTCTTTGCAATTTAGGCTTCAGCCCAGTGGGGTGTGAGTTTATCTGTCAAACAGGAAGTGCTTAATTTGAGCCAATGGTTGCCGGTGGGGGGCTGGCACTTATTTGTCCTCAGACATTTAACAAGAGCAAGAGATGAAAATACACACACATGAGAAAGAATGAGAAAGAGAAAGAAGGAAAAAACTTCACCATGGGAGAAAGGAGGCGCATGCAAGAGTGAGATAAAGAGGCAGAAAGATTCTAGTAGTCGATTAAAGAGGTATGAGGTGGATTCAGGACTATATAGCCTTGGTATTGGGCATGACGGCATTTAACCACAGTTCACTGACAGAATATTGATACCTAAAATATCCCCATACCACAATATTGAGTTTTAAATATCGATGTCAAAAATATCAACATCCTGTATTTATAATGGTAAGTACAAAAATATCGAGAAAACAAATATTGATGTCAAAAATATAGTTGTACAAAATATCGTTATATATATTTATGTATATATATATTTATATATATATATAAAATAATAAATATTAAATATATTACATAATGAAAATAATTTAAAAAAATAGATTTAATATACATTTTAACAAATATAACAAATAAACTTGATCAAAAAAGTTAAACACACATATATAATAATTAATATATATACTTACTTTAAAACAATAAACCATTAATTTTAATTTATTTTATCATTTTAAAATTATATAAAAATGTAACAAGTAAAAATATATATATAAATACATATACCAATAATATAAAACCTATTAAATAAAACCTTCTATCATAAATTAAAACATTAAACTATTTAAGAATCTTTAAACTTAAATTTCCCACTCCAGTGAGTGCAACAGTAGGGAAAGTGTTGGCTAGAGGAGGGGTAATTATTACTATTCCGAACTCCAGTGAGTGCAACAGTAGGGAAAGTGTTGGATAGCGGAGGTATAAAATGTACTATTCCCACTCCAGTCAGTGCAACAGTAGGGAAAGTGTTGGATTGCAGAGGGGTATAACTTAGTATTCCCACTCCAGTTAGTTAAAAATTAAAAACAAACAAAATAGCAACAACAGCAAAAAATTAAAAAACAAAAAAAATATGTTAAAAATTAAAATACAAATGCATTTAATATTAAAAATAAAAAAAATAAAAACATATTATAATGTTAACTACATATGACAAATACCTACAAATATTATATTAAATAAAATAAAAAATTATAATTTTCAAACAAATAAATATTTTTAGTTAGAAATTATTTAGAAACAATAAAAAACATTATTACATAAATTTAGTCTATTTACTTCCTACCCTATAGAACCACACAATTAACAACCCCATCTAAATTTAAAAACAAAAATGTACTTCCATAATTAACATAATTAATTATCAATTAAAGAAATATTATTAATTAAAAAACAAATTAAAACAATAAAAATTAATTAACTTCCCACCCTTTACCCCTATAATCCCCACAACCCACAGCTAAATTAAAGTGTAACATAAATAATTACACAATTAAAATGTATTTTCAATTAAAAAACTAATAGTATTCAGCAACTAATTATAAAGTAAGTAAAATGAATTTACTCCCACACTTTACCCATATAAAACCAAAACCCACACACAAAAAAATTAAACAATTACCCTAATTATCAATTAATTAATTAATATTAATGATCAACTAATTATTAATTAAACATAAATTACATCCCACCCTTTACCCCTATAAAACCCACAACCCACACCGAAAATGTATTACACAATTTCCATATTTAATTTTCAATTAATTATTTAATTAATATTAATTAACGACTAATTATGAATTAATTAAAAATAAATTACTTCCCACCCTTTATCCCTATAAACCTAACAATCTGCACCTAAAAAAATTACACAATTACCATAATTAATTACCAATTAATTAATTAATATTAATTAAAAATCAATTATTAATTAATTACAAATAAATTACTTCCCACAATTAACACTATAAAATCTCAATTAAATAAATATTAATAAACAAAAAAAAATCATTACTTTATTATAATTAAATCACTTCCCACCCTATTCCCCTATAAACCCACAACCTGCTACGGAAATAAAAACGCAAAATTTAATTAAAATAAGATTGATAACTACAAAAATTTAACACATATATTAAAAAACATAAACAATACTTATACAAAAAATACATCACATTCATTTAAAATATATACTAAAAGACATAACACTAATTTAAAAAAATCGATATTTTAAACAACTATATTTTTGGAAACGATATAGATGACTTCTATATTTTTAAAAACGATATTTCTTACTGTTGTGTAGTTCCTATAGTACCCCTGCAGGACCTGCGTGTTTGGATAACATAAACCGTGGGCTTGGTGGTAGACTGGCTCTGTGCACCCCCACCGTGTATGTTACCCGGATTTGCATTAGCTAGCTCACAGTGCCACTAGAATCTCCTCTTATCTGGGAGAGATCAGTTTCTGGCAACCTTAGATCATGACAACCCTGATCCCTCAGAATCGTGGAAACAATGTACTACTTTTCGCTCAGTCACTCGTGCTTACTTATTCGGTTTGTCTCAGAGAGTTACACAGAATAAACAGTCTGGGCGTTTCAATAAGTATTTATTGAACAGTTGTTATTCTAGTGTAAAATATATGTGCTGCAGCAACCAGCAGACAATAGCAGAGATATATTATCAGCAGTACGATAAAAGTGAAGGGATAGAACAGTTCTACCATATTGCAATAATCATGAATACATTCATGAATATAAAAAGCATTATGAAAAGTGCGCGTACTCCTACGATGCCTAACTAGATGTACCTAGCATATGTGTAGGTCTAAAAGCCTAAGAGCCAAGAATCCTTCTAGGATTTAGTTGAACCCCATTGCCTGAATAGAGAGAGTGTGGGACCCCGTCCTGGTCTCGGGTTGGACAGCCCGCAAGGGCTGTGTTAGACCGCTGTCAGCTGGAGCGACTGCATGCAGGAGCCTCAGCGTCTCTGGTCAGTGTGTCAGCATGGAAGTCTCGGTTCCCTCTATCTTACCATGGCAAGATGTGGTGTATTTATACCCTAAAGTGTCTCGTCCCTCAGTATGGTTTGTATTGGTCTTTGTTAGACATGAGGAAGACGTCAGGGGTGAACTTTGTACATACATATTATGCGGGAGATGTAGCTGGTGAATGCTCATGCATAATTTATGAGTACATTGTATTCCTGTGTTCGGGAAAAACCCTGCAGTGTTCTAGCCACAGACTAGATAACGTTCAACCCTCAGAGCTCGTTGTGTACTGTAGGGAACTAATGTAGGTGAAAGATCATGCCTATATTAGGGCATAGGAGATCATGACTATAATAGGGCATAGACAATTATGACCAAAATAGGGTATATACGACTATGACCATAATAGGGCATATGCGAATATGACCATATACGACATATATGAACGCGTCTATATTAGGGCCTCTATATGAAACATAACATTACCTTTAAATCGATATTCTTGACCACGATGTTCTTGCTGTCAATATTTCTGTGTCACGATATTTACAACTCGATATTTGTGTAAGTCGACATTTCTAACTCAATATTTTGTCTAAATACCACGGACTGCAGGCTTCAGAGCAGCGCTTTGGGCATCAGCACTCTTTCTTTTACAAATTAAACACTGCAAACAGGCTATCACCCCACCTTATCCCAAATTGTCACAGAGGTAGGAAAGAGTGGAATGAGAATTGAAGAGGCTGAAAGATGAAGCTGCGCTGTGCATTAGCATGGACCCTATGACATCAGATCCATGCTGATTCACTGTGCAGCTTCATCTTTCAGCTTCCTAATAGAGTGTTTGAGATAGGAACTGAAAATACCACTGGCAGAACGGGAGCTGAAGTGGGACTCGAGCAGGCAGCTGAAGGTTTAATGTGTGTGTGCATGAGGATAAGACTGTGAGTGTGTGTGTGTGTGTAATGAGAATGAGTGTAGGAAAGATTGGAAGTGAGACAGTGAGTAAGACAGTGAGTAAGGGTGAGCATGCGAGTAAAGCTGTGAGAGCATGAATAAGGCAGGCAATGTGAGTCAGTGAGTGAGACAGTGTGAGAATATGAGTGAGACAATAAGTGCGACTGAGTGAGACAATAAGTGAGACAGTGATAAAGGGGGAGTGAGGCAATGGGGGAAACACTGTGAGACAGTAAGCGAGACAGTGTTTATATGTGAGAGAGACAGTGAGCTAGATTGCTTAAGACAGTTTGTGAGATAGTAAAAGCAAGTGAGCCAGTGAGTGACAAAGTGCGCCAGTGTGAGCATGTGAGTGAGATAGTAAATGACAGTAAGTAAGACAGAGGGGAAAATGTGTAGGACAGTGAGTGAGACAGTGTGGAGCATGCAAATAAGCCACTGAGTATGATTTAGTGACTGTGAGTGAGACAGTTGATGATAATGTGTGAAACCATGTACGATACTGAGTGAGATTTAGAGACAGGGACTGAGAGTGTGCACATGTGAGTGGGACAGTGAATGAGTAATAGGAACAGTGAGGCAATGATTGAGACATTGAGTGAGTCAGATAGTGAGACAGTGTGAGTCAGTAAGTGAGCCAGAGAGGCAATGAGTGAGACAATAAATGAGACAGTGTGAGCATGTGAATGAGTATGAGTGAGAAAGGCAGGCAGTACACGAGGCAGAGGGAGCACAAGTGAGAAAGTGAGTGAGAGTGTGTAGATGTGAATGAGACAGTGAAACAACGAGTGAGACAGTAAATGAGACAGGGTGAGCATGCAAGTGAGACAACAAGTGGTGATGAATGAGCCAGTAAGTTAAGGCCATGAGTGATACAGTGTGAACATGTGAAACAGTGAGTTAGGCAGTGAATGAGACAGTGCCATCCTGTGAGTGAGACAGTATTGGAGATTTTTTGAGAGCGTGAGAGTTTGTGTTGCTATGCTTGCAAGTGTACCACCGGCCCTGACATACTGGAGGAAATCCTGGGCTTACGGATGCACCCCTGGCACATGCTGCTGGCTTATTGGAGGTAATTCTTGGCAAAAAGTGGGACAGCCATGTCCTATGGGGGTTGGCAATCATGTAAAAAAAGGGGGTCCTGACCTACTGGAGGTAACGCTGACTTCGGTCTTCCATATTATAGGGGCACCATTAATTTGGGCACTGGCAAATTGTAATTTAATCTTGGGATAAGGGGTGGATCTATGGCATATGGAGGACACTCATGACAACAGATTTTGGAACATTCTCAAAAACAAATGGAATTCAGAGTGCACCTGATATTCACCTGAACAGGTGAAAATTAATTTTATTTTTCCCTTGGTGAGTGAAGCTTTTCAACAAGCACGTCAAGCTCCTCAAAGAGCAGTTGCAATATTAACAAAGTATAATAGAGTTTTTAAAGTTCAAGCTGTTGTTCCCCTGGTAGTCTCGTTCTGTTACTGCTCTTACTTTGCTCCCAGTTAGTATTAGGTATTTGGTAGTAGCTGTGCTGCAGGAAGGCACATGAACCCATTTGCTAAATAGCTTTACCAGTAGGGAACAGACAAAAACAAAACTACAGCAGGTTCGCTCTCCTCTACAGTTAATGTTAATGTTATTTACACTTGTAGAGCGCAGCTGCTACCCGAAGGTGTCCTGGCGCTAAGGTAAAGATCTCCACGGGGATCGAACGCTTAATGATTTGCGTTACCTAATTTGTGAAAAGCCAAGTCTTTAGAGCCTTCCTGAAAGCCATCAGCTTGGTCATACGTCTCAGATAGATTGGGAGGGAATTCCAGGCCTTAGCAGCATTTGCAATGAAACTTCTACCCCCCAATTAGCTTTTTTCACCCGGGGCATCATCACCAGTTTAGCATCCGAGGACCTGAGTGCTCTTTTCGGTAGGTACCAGCGGAAGTGTTGTTTTAAAAAATCTGGCCCCGTTCCCTGAAGGGCCTTGAAAACCAGACAAAGAGCCTTGAACTGGGTGCGCTTCCTAACTGGCAGCCAGTGAAGTTTTTTAATCTCTGCTTTGACCGATACATACTTCGGAGTGCCTGTAAGGAGTCTGGCTGCTGCATTCTGCAGCATTTGCAGTTTGTTCATAGATCCTTCTTGTAGCTTGAGGTAGAGACTGTTGCAATAGTCCAATCTGGACATTACTAATGCAGAGACCACCGTTTGTTGTACATCTTTAGGAAGAAGAGGCATCATTTTTCTACACGATCTGAGAATGTACGAGGTGGTAGATACCACAGTGTTCACCTGGTCCTTAAGACTATGGGGTCGATTCCGATGTCGTCCGGAAGCGCACCTAACAGTATTCGTCCGGAAAAAATACCAGCCGAACGCGTGTTTTCCGACCGACTCGAACATTCTACCGAACGAACAAGTACGATACGCATAACAGCCCAGATTCCGAGCGAGCCGTACTTACCCATTCCAGCTCCTGTTCCCCGCCCGAGCCGGATCCGTAAACGCCGAATCGAGTCGCACGGAACCAAATACACAGACCTTCCGGCCGGACTAGTACGATGCGTCTTCCATACGCGCCGAACTCGTCGCTACGTCCGGCACGTTTGAGCATCCGGGAGAGCTGCACATAAGCTCCGATTCGCGCCACAAGACGATCCACGGCGACGAGACGAACAAGCCAGCGACGAGTACGAGTCGAAGCCACGAGAAACCCGAACGAGACGACCCAACCATGAATCCCATCGCGCAGGTCCTACCAATACTCTACATCTATTACCGGGACCGGTACGGACGCATATGGCGCAGACGGTAAGTCAAACACCCACAACACAAACAAACGACACGTACCCGAAATATGTCACACACACATAGGGATGCACAAATGGCGTACACTAGCAACAGCAGAACCATAGGGGCGGGATGGCCATCACCAATGCCATACACACCCATAGGGGGATGAATGCCTGCCGCTACTGCCATCCCCACTCATGGGGGGCTGGATGCCTACCACTACTACCATCCCCACTCATGGGGGGCTGGATGCCTACCACTACTACCATCCCCACTCATGGGGGGCTGGATGCCTACCACTACTACCATCCCCACTCATGGGGGGCTGGATGCCTACCACTACTACCATACCCACTCATGGGGGGCTGGATGCCTGTCACTACTGCCATCCCCACTCATCGGGGGCTGGATGCCTACCACTAACACCACCCCCACTCAGGGTGGGCTGGATGGCTGTCACTACTACCATCCCCACTCATGGGGGTCTGGATGCCTACCACTACTACCATCCCCACTCATGGGGGCTGGATGCTCTACCACTACTACCATCCCCACTCATGGGGGCTGGATGCCTGTCACTACTGCCATCCCCACCAATAGGGGGCTGGATGGCTGTCACTACTACCATCCCCACTCATGGGGGTCTGGATGCCTACCACTACTACCATCCCCACTCATGGGGGGATGGATGCCTACCACTACTACCATCCCCACTCATGGGGGCTGGATGCCTACCACTACTACCATCCCCACTCATGGGCGGCTGGATGCCTGTCACTACTACCATCCCCACTCATGGGGGCTGGATGCCTGTCACTACTGCCATCCCCACCCATAGGGGGCTGGATGGCTGTCACTACTGCCATCCCCACCCATAGGGCTGGATGGCTGTCACTACTACCATCCCCACTCATGGGGGTCTGGATGCCTACCACTACTACCATCCCCACTCATGGGGGATGGATGCCTACCACTACTAGCATCCCCACTCATGGGGGCTGGATGCCTACCACTACTACCATCCCCACTCATGGGGGGCTGGATGCCTACCACTACTACCATCCCCACTCATGGGGGGCTGGATGCCTACCACTACTACCATCCCCACTCATGGGGGCTGGATGCCTGTCACTACTGCCATCCCCACTCATGGGGGCTGGATGCCTACCACTAACACCACCCCCACTCAGGGTGGGCTGGATGGCTGTCACTACTACCATCCCCACTCATGGGGGTCTGGATGCCTACCACTACTACCATCCCCACTCATGGGGGGCTGGATGCCTACCACTACTACCATCCCCACTCATGGGGGGCTGGATGCCTGTCACTACTGCCATCCCCACCCATAGGGGGCTGGATGGCTGTCACTACTACCATCCCCACTCATGGGGGTCTGGATGCCTACCACTACTACCATCCCCACTCATGGGGGCTGGATGCCTGTCACTACTGCCATCCCCACCCATAGGGGCTGGATGGCTGTCACTACTACCATCCCCACTCATGGGGGCTGGATGCCTACCACTACTACCATCCCCACTCATGGGGGCTGGATGCCTGTCACTACTGCCATCCCCACCCATAGGGGGCTGGATGGCTGTCACTACTACCATCCCCACTGATGGGGGCTGGATGCCTACCACTACTACCATCCCCACTCATGGGGGGATGGATGCCTACCACTAACACCACCCCCTACTCAGGGTGGGCTGGATGCCTGACACTACTGCCATCCCCACCCATAGGGGGCTGGATGGCTGTCACTACTGCCATCCCCACTCATGGGGGCTGGATGCCTACCACTACTACCATCCCCACTCATGGGGGGCTGGATGCCTACCATTACTACCATCCCCACTAATGGGGGGCTGGATGCCTACCACTACTACCATCCCCACTCATGGGGGGCTGGATGCCTACCACTACTACCATCCCCACTCATGGGGGCTGGATGCCTGTCACTACTGCCATCCCCACCCATAGGGGGCTGGATGGCTGTCACTACTACCATCCCCACTCATGAGGGGCTGGATGCCTGTCACCACAACCACCCCTACTCATAGGACGGGTAATGCATGACACAACTAGCATACTCCCACATAAGGACTGTCTGTAAATTACATCCCACCCCCAACACCATGACAAGCGTGTGTGGTCTGTGTCAAATGCATACAACACTGAACATGACATTGAACATACAATGTGACCCCCTAACACATGTGTCACACATAATTGTGTGTGTGGCCTACACAATGCAAGCAGACCATGACCACTGTGGCAATGTGGCCCAAAGCCCCATCACCACAGTGCCCAAAAGGTAAGTGTGTGCTCCATAGCTGAAGAACATTTTGAACAGTGTGGCAATGGGGCCCAAAGCCCCATCACCACAGTGCCCAAAAGGTAAGTGTGTGCTCCATAGCTGAAGCACATTTTGAACAGTGTGGCAATGGGGCCCAAAGCCCCATTGTTGTATACTTCATAGGGTGTCCATAAACGGGCTTTCTAGAATCATGACCATATATAGGCACAATCCAACCTGCCCTTATATAGGCATAAAATCCCAGACCTTATTTAGGCATAAACCATGCATACCAAATACAGGCATGGATTCCGACATCCGTCCACCCTAGCGTCTCAACGAGTCCATGAAAAAACAGACCCTCAGGCTGCGGGAGTTTCCCTTGCCCAGGACTATTGATTTCTTCAAGGACTCATACATTATGCATGAACCTTTATTCCTTAAGGGATTCATTCATGACGTCTTTCGCTACCCAACTCACGTCAATGCTAACATTTTCAGGTATAAATATACCTTCCCAAACCCCTGTAAATCAGAGGAGACCTCGACTTCAGAGGAGCCCGATTCCCGGCCAGACGCACTGAGAAGACGCTGCCCTTCCTGCACGCAGAGAGTCCAGCTTCCAGTGATCTAACTTCCCTTGCGGGGTGTTGGAGTTCGAGTCCGGATAGAGATTCCTACCTCTCTCATTCTTCAGGTATGGAGCAGACTAGAACCTAGAGGGACTCTTGGCATACTAGACTCTTGGCATACTAGACTCTGGCATACTAGGCGTAACATACTCTTGGTATACTCTAGTCAGGAATACAGCACCTACTTCTACTTCTCCCTACACCTAGGACAGGTTAGGTACACTGGGTAGAACTAGGCTAGAAACGCATCGTATGAGTACTCGCATTTTTAGGTTGTGTCATTTTATGTAAATGCATACATGCTGAAAAGATAATGCTGACGCAGTATTATTTATTTTTACTGCTCACCTTGTACATTATTTATCTCGCATACTGTCTTGTGATCATAACAGCACATATAACTTACAACAGAAACAAGACTGTTCAATAAATCCTTTATTGAAACGCCCGTCTGTTATTTCTGTGTAACTCTGAGAATAACTGAAACATGCACGACTGAGCTGAGTGAAATAGTTATCTATTGTTTCTACGACTCTGGGACACATCCTGATTCTGTAAGGGAAACACAGTGGTCATGTTTTGCGGCAGCCAGAAACTAATCCCTTCTTGTCATCAAGAAGTTTCTAGTGGCCTCTGAGCTAGCTGGCACAAGTAATTAAGTTTAATATACTCGATAGGGACATACCGACCTTAGTCCTATGTCAAACCTATAGGATATATTATTCCAATGCGCAGAGCCTATAAGGGAAATAGGAGCTACACTACATGGCGCCCAACGTTTGGTAAGGCAGTAATTCAACGTTAGATACTGAGTAACTCAGCTGTGCACTTTTATTTTTCTCTCAGAGACCCCTACCCCATATACTCCAAAAGACGTCTGGAGTGGGCAGGGTTAATATCCGCCACGGCTACATAGGGAAGTACCCTATATATTAGCTGTTTGGTTTGTTCAACGTTGAAGGATACAGTGTTCCACAATATTGTGCACCTTATCTTTGTTTCCTTGAAATTTGTTTCCATATTTTCAAGCAGAAAAATGTCAGGCACTGACAATGACGCCGGAAACGGTGTAGCTGCGGCTGATCCAGCCCAACCAGCGTTATTTAACAACACCGGTTTAAATGAAGCCGAACAGGGTGTCATAGACATTCCTCCTAACTTAAGAAGAGCCATTACTCTAAAACTTATAAAACATGGCCTATCTCCGAGAGGAGGTAGAGCAGTTTTCGTGATTGAGGCACACGAATCCTTTCAGACAGAGGTATTCTATTCATGGGTAATTCTTCCTGAATCTAATCCAGTAACTCACTTGTTTAACTTCTACAAAGAAGATGAACAACCAGAGGAATACATTCCTTTCGAGGATATTGAAATTCCATTAACATACCAGGAGCACCAGCTCTGGTTTAAAGGCGCCCTAAAACATCACAGAAATATAACCAGGCTCGGTCCGCTAGGCAGACCAGGAGCGACATGGCCGATTCTAGCCGGCTACACACCTCATCCAGACATCGAAATAATGTCAGACGAGGAACTACTTAATCAACTCACAGAGTTAATAAAAATCTACAGACAATTGGTTCAATATGTCATGAGGACTTTCACAGTCCAACAACCATTAACACTTCCAAATCAAGCTCCTCCACAGGGGAGTACACTAAAAATTACACCACAGACTCTATACGCAGTCATGGGTAAAATGCCCACTAAGCGGGAGCAAATTCCATTTTGGATAGCTCAAAAAATTACTCAAATTGAAGCAGTATTTCCAAATACTAGCCCATATGAGAAACACAGAATCCTAACCATCAGTTTACCAATGGGGATCACACCACAACTGGAAGACTGCACCACTTGGGGCTCAGTCTTTGCTGCCATCTACACTAAAACACACGGCATTCCGTCAATTGCGGTAATACCAGATGTCCTAAAACAGATTCAAAACGAATATGGAGCAGAGCCTGCTTTAAATTTAGGTATGAAATTACTGAAAAATTTTGAACAGGTCTCAACAATAATATTATCTAATATTAAAGGGGAGGCAGCAGCAGTGGCGATCCGACAAAAATTAAGGGAATTTGATGTTACAGAACATCAAACAGAGCTACCCAGAATTATAGAGCAATCCTATGCAGAATTAGGCAGAGATAGTTTGGGTGGGAGACCAGCTAAACCAAAACTATCTGAAAGTCCTGAGAAGGACTCAATTAAACAAACTCCTACATCTTCTAAAAAGAAGTGGGAGTCTACTAAACAAAATTCAAATGAGAAAAGATCTCAATCCCGAGGTAGGTCTCCTCAAAAGGAGCCCTCTGAAAGGAGGTATAACCTCAGGAATAGGGATAATTTGAGAAAACCTGATAGGTATCAAGATACTGATACACGTTCCTCTCGTCCCTTTCAGGTCTCATCACAGACTTCGGAAAGAAGAGGACGAACAGAACATAGAGAAGAACGCGTGAAATCGAAAGACGACAAGCACGCAACAAAAATTAAAGCTAAACCTCAATTCTCCAAAAAGAAAGTAGCAGGTCTAAAAATAAGACATGCCGAGAATTCTGAGAACGCAGCTCAGGAACGGAGAATGGGCTCAGACAATGCTGGACAGTGCAGCAGAAGTCACAATAGCTCGCCAGAACCTGATGGAACTTCTGGAGATAGTGGACTTGAATGAGTACATTACAGAAGAGACTGTAGACACCAGGGTTAGTACTCCACAAACGTTATATGACATAACACTCCGGATGGAGGGAGACAAACCTAGACAGGTTAAAGCACTTTTTGGGGAAAAACTATCAAAGGGTTATGACATACTTCTAGCAGAAAAAGACTGGCCACCACAATTTGTCAGGGAGTGCCCACACGGCGAGGACATGATTATGCCTGCCTTCTCCAATCACATACCAATTCACTTAAAATATACATATGCCAGAAAATGGGCAGTTGCCCAGGCTCCAGCATTATATAAAAATCATGTAGGATGGGATGAGGACTCTCCTCACCATAAAATACATCTGAAACATGAACCTACTGCACAGAGGCAGTATCCTATTAAGCAAGAAGCTAAAAAACAGGTCAGGGAGATTTTAAATCAACTTGAATACCAAGGGGTGATTGAAACTATGCACCTCCTCTATGAACAATCCTTTGTTTCCTGTCTCCAAACCAGACAATACATATCGTCTAGTTTTGGACTACAGACATTTAAACACTTGTTCTAAAACTTTTGCAGTGCAAAATGCACATAGCACAGCATTAATGAATAACATTGTGCGCAAAAAATACAAAACCACATTAGACATCTCAAATGGATTCTTTTGTCAAAATATAGCACCTGAAAGTAGGTACTTAACGGCATTCTCCATAATGGGGACCCAGCGTCACTTTTGTCGACTCCCACAAGGGTTCAAGAACAGCCCAGGTTTATTCTCAGCGAGAGTAACGGAGTTACTACAAATTTATGACAACGAGGCATTGTCCTATGTCGATGATATTTATCTGACAGACGATGACTTAGAAAAACACTTGAACAGGGTGAGCACCATTATACTGGGATTCGCCTCTGAGGGCTATAAGTTCAACTTTAAAAAGTCCCGAATTGCCCATCTCAATGTCCTATTTTTGGGATATGAGCTCTCAAGTGAAGGCAAGAGCTTGGCAGCTAACTTTCTAGAGAAGTGTGCGCTGATCCAACCTCCTAAGACGCTAAAAACTTACAATCAATCCTGGGTTTCCTCAATTTTGGTAGAACATACATTCTAAACTACGCAGAGAGGGTTAAACCTCTCTACGCACTAATCAAACCTGATTTTTCATTCAAAAACTGGACACAGGAACACACAGAAACTTTGCGTTCACTCCAAGCTAACATGTTAGCAACAAATCACTTACAAACACGCGTAAGTCAAAGAAATTTGGTGATTCGAATAATTTCGGGTCAATATGGATTCACTTACTTAACCTTTAATGAGGGTGAGAAAGTACCAATTGCATACAAATCACATTTGTACACATAGGCGGAAATGCGTTTCAGTTGAACTGAAAAAATTCTGGCAGCAGTTCAAACAGCTGTAGCAAAAGAAAGAGCCTTAGCCCAAGGGAAACGCATAATTGTCGTTACCCCAGTACCAGCTTTAGAAGCGGTCACAAAAGCGAGCATTCCCAATGCTAAAGCTTTACATCCGAGATGGATACAATGGGTTAATTCTCTTGCTGCAACTGATGTTGAATATGTTTTTGATCCAGATTTAAAAACACAGGCATTTCTCCAATATGAACAAGAATGTCCTCTGCCCACTGAGATTCTGCCTCTCGATCAGTATGAATTCATAATTTACACTGACGGATCCGCACAGCCCGCAACAGGGAGTAAGCAAGCTTACAGTGCAGCGTGTGCTATCGTTAAAGGTCGCATGCGAAATGGCATCTTCAGACCTATGGTCACAAAAACTCAATCACTAGGTGATTGTACAGCTCAGCGAGCTGAACTACAGGCATTCAAACTGGCACTTGAAAGTACGGATCGAGAATTCCTCACACTGATAGTGTGCGATTCCTATTACTGTGTTCAGTCGTATAATAACTATATACGAACCTGGCTTGAAAATGGTTTTAAGGATGCAAAAGGTGGCACAATTAAGCACAAACTGCTTTGGGAACAAGTAGTTCTGTTGAAAAACGAACTACCAAAGGCTCACGTGATTCACACACTGAGTCATCAGCGTGATGGCGTTCACGTTGCAGGGAATTCATTGGCTGACGAAGCCGCGAAGGGGCTGTTCAGACGGCTTCCGTAGCTGCGATCACTCGTTCAAAAACAAAAATAGACGGTGAGATAATGTTAGCTGTCAATGCTTCGAGCAAAGGCAGCAGTGCAGCGTTACCAAAAAAGTTTCCACTCAAGTACTCTTATGTAATTGATGCGAATAACGTTCCTTTTGCTCGAATCCCTGGAGTGGGGGATAGGGTAATTCCAAACATGGAACGAAGAGCAGCCTTGATTTATGAAACACAATTGGGGGAGGGTCTCTCACATCAAGGGATCTCAAAAACAATTTTGACATTAAAAGAGATGTTCTGGTGGCCTGGAATGAATACACACATTCATATATTCATCAACAACTGCTTAGACTGTAAATTACAGCGAGAGAGCCACCAGACACCATGCAGCGAATGCGGCAGCCCAGTGCAGACACCACTGTTAGACAGCATTAGGCTATCTTATCGCCAGCGTCCTACTGGACAAAGGCATTCCCGCAAATACTAAATCTAGGTTCCTATGGTTATGGCCTCAGCGCTCAGCTGACGCTCGAACTGTTATAAAAGATTTGCGAGTCTTTATCGGCACATACGCAATAGGCACGTTTCATTCTGACCAGGGTCCTGCGTTTAGCTCTAGGGCTTACAAGGAGGCCATGGCCAGTCTGGGCGTTGCATTGCGGTACTCCTCTCCATTCCATCCTGAGGGAAATTCTGTTGTGGAAAGGAAAAACCGGGACATAAAGCAGTCTATAACAGCTAGGGTATTAGGCTCGGGTGATGGGTGGGTCAAACACCTAAATAGCGTCCAGCGCTCTATCAATAATTTGCCAAGAAGTTCTCTAGGGGAGTCACTCCATATGAGGTCCTATTTGGGACAAGAATGTGGGTTCCAGACTTAGAACACGTAGGCACAGTGGTGGACAAAAAGAATTTGATATCAAAGATCGTTTGGCTGTTTTACAGGAACTTAACAGATTAAGAACGAAACAAAGCAACGTATCCTTACAGCCAACCACCACTGGGGAAAAATCGGCGGTCCCAGCAAGGCCTGTCTGGATTCCAAAAGTTGGGGATCTAGTCAGAGAAAAAATCGCGGACAAGAAGGAATTTGGACCTTCTTACAGACAACCGGTACCTGTTCTAGCTGTTCAAGGAACAAGGACAGTACTTCTGCCGCCCCTTGCTGGAAGAAAGGAGAAAAGATTTGTGTCCATCGACCTAATCAAACCACAACATGTGGCCAATACTAAGCAGTAGGCCTCGT
This sequence comes from Calotriton arnoldi, assembly GCA_963921515.1. Taxonomy (NCBI): domain Eukaryota; kingdom Metazoa; phylum Chordata; class Amphibia; order Caudata; family Salamandridae; genus Calotriton; species Calotriton arnoldi. The sequence continues at coordinate 353,080 of CAWUFW010002192.1, read as the reverse complement.
GGACTCCGACCTAGTAGCAGACGCACTCCTCTCGCTACTATTCAAGAGGTTCAGACTGAAAGACTGATCACGATCGAGAACTCAGCTGTAACAAATGAAGGACTAAGCAACCAAGCTATGGAACTCATCCCTCTTGACAACCAAATAACAGTTCATCCAAATACACCTGTCTACACCAACGTGACACGTGAAGAACTGGTTCCTGTGATTTCAACGAATCCTGATGCAATTCCAACAATTGACAGAACTGCTTCTGGCTATTTCATTGACTTTGATACGTTCTCAGAGGATCCAAGCGAACCTGAAACGACGCCAGCATCATCAAAATTCAAGCAGCAAGTACAAGACTTTATTCACTTTATGAAAAAGACTTATCTGGTTTCTCCATGGATTGAACTCTGGATTACATCTGGACTTTTTGTTTTCCTGCTCTGGCTAGCTTTGGTAACAACTGTAAGCATGCTCATAGGTGGCAGATACATCCATGTGAACATTGAAGGAAAGGACATAAACGTGCTTTTGAAACCACATAAATCTTCCCATCGTGAAGCAAGAGACTTGTCATCAGTGAATATCACAGCTGTTCCTATACAGGATGGTATAGTGTGGGACAAAACAGATTATGAAATATTCGGCCCAAGTGAACAATTGAACATTCCACATTTGTTTAAAATTTCACTAAGCGATTTGATAACGTCCAGTACCTATTCAGATGATTGGGACTTAGAGACTGTTCAAGATATAATGTTTGATCTAGAAAAATCTGCTGCATTTTCTAAAAATGAATATTTAGAGGGTACAAATGATTATGAGAAAATGTATTGTTATAACCACTATGGTCATCATTATTTGCACAAAACTGCATATCCAAGAAATATATTTATGTATAATCAATGGGAACATTGTCCTACACCACCACAAGGTAGTTCAAAAACTTTTGCTAGTAAATTTCCATATTTTTCAGGTTATAATACATCTGACCCAGAAACGTTTTACTATAAAAATGTAAACAAAACAGGACTGAAAATTATGTTAACAAATACAAAACAGATTTACTCTGAAGCATTTATTGCCCAACTGTCTACACAGGGTTTCGACTTATGGAAAGACACAATTGAGACAAAAACTGTCTGGGGTAGTAAAGATTGGCAAGTACAGGGTATAGAAGCTTTATTTAGAGCCTGTATAATCCCTGAACAAATACTGTTTTTGAATGACTCCGTCCAACAGACATCTTGTCTTGGATTAGCCAAGATCAAAGAGATGAAAACACCTTCTGTGCCAACACCTGCCAGTGATAATAATACAAAGGCAGTGGTGACAGTTGACAATGTACTACAACTCAACAGAACTCATCCAAATTGGAAGAAATGGTTGATCTGGCCCACAGACACAAACAACTGTCAGGAAAGGTTCTTGAACAAAACTCAGGGCTTTACTATTCGTAGGCCAGACCCAAGATATGTCCAAAGACAACATCCGGGGGTAGTAACAACATATAGTGTAGGAAAATTATGCCTCGATTGGCTGCATAAATCTACACTACAGGATGTGAAGCAACACTTGACCTTACTTGCACACGACGCAGATCTTAGGGAATTCTTGCTTGGACCAAGAAAACCGCGTCAAAAACGTTTCATATATGCCGGCATCTACGCTGTTTATAACGAAGCATGGAAAGTGTCACAGATGGAGGCTGCAGAACGAATACGTGAACTTGATCGTATTAATTTAGAGAAAACACTCTCTGTAGTCGACAATGGGTTAACAACTTTGTCCTCCAGAATTTATTCATTGGATGGCATTGTATCCTCTGCTATCGACATTCTAGAACAAGATTTGGCTATGTTACAACAAGGTCAGTCTCAATTACGTTCTATTGTGTTATTGACATGGACGCTGCAATCATTGCGAGCGGGCTATGTGCCTTGGCGTTTCATCAACACGTCGTCTCTGTTTGCAGAATACAATCTCACTGATAAACAGATCGAATTGGCACAAAGAGGAGCGAGGTATACAGTGCTAAGCATTGAAAAAATTGACAAGTTACCATTCACAGTGGCAGAAAAACCAGCTACAGAATGGCTTATTCATGGGAAAATAACATTACCTGTGACAACTTTTCAGTTCCAGTATTGCCTCAGACAGATGCAAGCAGGCAAATATGAAAGGTTAGGTAAGGAATACATTAAGACATCTTGGACTTTACCGTATACACATAAATGTTGGAGTGGGGATCGTGAAGTGTTTCTTAGCGGTACTAACTGTAAACATGCACTGACCGGTTCACTCATATGTCAGGACATTATTTTGCACGGAGCTTGTAATGGTTCTGTGGCAAACCTGTCTTGCCATCAGCACGGTTCTCCAGCTGCTGTGATTAATCCAACGTTTGGACAACTTTCGAATGGGAGTTACCTCATGATGAATGATCAGAGCTGCTGTGGAATGTTGCCAGGCATCCCATATCTAGTAACGGTCAACTCCAGGGTCACTTGCTGTATGCAAGTATTGTTTCCCCCAATAGACACCGTCAGGGAGTCGCCTTTGTGGCCTTCACTTAACGTCTCTTTTATAAGATTTGATACTTTAAGCAGAATGAAAGCCATGCTTTTGCAACAAACAGTGCCTTTGACCTCGGCCAAAGAAACCTATGATCTACAAATTGCAAGGACTTCGGCTGAGATACAGACTTTAATACGTACAAACTGCCCCATACATTTCGTAGAAATGTTATCACGTATCTTCAACATGTCAGATACAACAGGAATTGTACATGTATTTAAGAGCATTTGCACCGGTCTCTTAGCACCGTTCCAGGCAATACTTGGAATCATTCCGAACTTTGCACATTCGGTGTTTGGTGGCATACCATTGATTCTAGCACTTGTTGCGGGAATTCTATTCATCTGTCTGCTATTGCGCTATGGCCAGCCACTTCGCAGAAATAACTCCGAGCGAACTGGAGAAAGCTCTCCTTGAAAGAAAGTGCAGTGAGCGAATAGTACAGCTATTGGGCATGACTCGTCTACGGGACCTTAATACCACATGGTTCCTGTCATTCCGACCAATCTGGCAAGATTGCATCTTACCAGTTCTACGCTGCCTGCTAGCGGTGAAGAATGCGTGTTGGACGCTTGTCTAACATATCCATCAGCTGCGCCAAAGGATGTCGATGCTTTGCTGGACCCGATAACGGCCCATGCTTTGTGTTGTCCCCAGCGGCTTCCAATACTGATGTCAGCATTCATTGAGATCTCACAGTCGCCTCCTGCTGCTGCTGAGGTACGAGAAACAACTCCAGGCACACAGGTAACAACGAACGCGAACATTGCTGAGAGCGATGTTTCCCATCTTTGTGCGGTCAATCTTTTACACGAGGTGTTCCAACTTACACCGACGACAGTGGAAGATGTTTTGTCTATTGAAATAGATGATCTAATGTTTACACCAGACCCGTAAAGCTGACTCTGTTTGGCATATTCTGTTCCAGTACAACAGCAACAATTTGGCCTTCATTTTTCAAGAACTTGGAACATTACCAAATTTGAACTTTTTCCCATTTTTCGAATGAAAATGGCACTCCAATCTGCTTAAAGTAGAACTAGCCTTATAATACGGACTTGGCAGTACTTCCAGGGACACTTAGTCATCTTGTGTGTCTAAATCAGTTCATTTAAATTTCATGGCAGGAAATGACTTTGATTTTGAAACAAACTTATCATTCATTCTCGTCATATGTAAATATTGCTTTTATATTTCGTTCCAAATGCATTTATTTCACACTTTATGCAGGAAATGAAAAGTATTGCTTAATGATGTACAGAATCCTTTGCATTTTAATGTATCTTTTAAAGCTTTCTTAGGATATGTTTTAATATGCGGTACTCCATTTTAATGTTTAGCATTTTAAATGTTTAGCATTTTAGTATTGTTGTATACACAAAAGAGGAGTGGGTGTTGTATACTTCATAGGGTGTCCATAAACGGGCTTTCTAGAATCATGACCATATATAGGCACAATCCAACCTGCCCTTATATAGGCATAAAATCCCAGACCTTATTTAGGCATAAACCATGCATACCAAATACAGGCATGGATTCCGACATCCGTCCACCCTAGCGCCTCAACGAGTCCATGAAAAACAGACCCTCAGGCTGCGGGAGTTTCCCTTGCCCAGGACTATTGATTTCTTCAAGGACTCATACATTATGCATGAACCTTTATTCCTTAAGGGATTCATTCATGACGTCTTTCGCTACCCAACTCACGTCAATGCTAACATTTTCAGGTATAAATATACCTTCCCAAACCCCTGTAAATCAGAGGAGACCTCGACTTCAGAGGAGCCCGATTCCCGGCCAGACGCACTGAGAAGACGCTGCCCTTCCTGCATGCAGAGAGTCCAGCTTCCAGTGATCTAACTTCCCTTGCGGGGTGTTGGAGTTCGAGTCCGGATAGAGATTCCTACCTCTCTCATTCTTCAGGTATGGAGCAGACTAGAACCTAGAGGGACTCTTGGCATACTAGACTCTTGGCATACTAGACTCTTGGCATACTAGACTCTGGCATACTAGGCGTAACCTACTCTTGGTATACTCTAGTCAGGAATACAGCACCTACTTCTACTTCTCCCTACACCTAGGACAGGTTAGGTACACTGGGTAGAACTAGGCTAGAAACGCATCGTATGAGTACTCGCATTTTTAGGTTGTGTCATTTTATGTAAATGCATACATGCTGAAAAGATAATGCTGACGCAGTATTATTTATTTTTACTGCTCACCTTGTACATTATTTATCTCGCATACTGTCTTGTGATCATAACAGCACATATAACTTACAACAGAAACAAGACTGTTCAATAAATCCTTTATTGAAACGCCCGTCTGTTATTTCTGTGTAACTCTGAGAATAACTGAAACATGCACGACTGAGCTGAGTGAAATAGTTATCTATTGTTTCTACGACTCTGGGACACATCCTGATTCTGTAAGGGAAACACAGTGGTCATGTTTTGCGGCAGCCAGAAACTAATCCCTTCTTGTCATCAAGACGTTTCTAGTGGCCTCTGAGCTAGCTGGCACAAGTAATTAAGTTTAATATACTCGATAGGGACATACCGACCTTAGTCCTATGTCAAACCTATAGGATATATTATTCCAATGCGCAGAGCCTATAAGGGAAATAGGAGCTACACTACACCATCACCACAGTGCCCAAAAGGTAAGTGTGTGCTCCATAGCTGAAGCACATTTTGAACAGTGTGGCAATGGGGCCCAAAGTCCCATCACCACAGTGCCCAAAAGGTAAGTGTGTGCTCCATAGCTGAAGCACATTTTGAACAGTGTGGCAATGGGGCCCAAAGCCCCATCACCACAGTGCCCAAAAGGTAAGTGTAGTCCTGGTAAAAGCTGGAAAAAAAAAACTGCAGGGATTTTTCCTGGCCACACAACACCAAACACTACAGTGGCATTGTAGTGCTGGTGTCCCATAGCAACATAGATTGTGTGAGGCAAGCAGTGCAGTGCCAATGACACATCGTTCTGGCCATGTGCACACAAACATCAGCCATGGGGGCCCACATTGTCTACATTCACAAATAACACAATGACAGAAGTGAGCATCATAATGCAGACCCACATATCTGCACCAATGGACACACAAATGTAGATATCCTGTGGAGACTGTAGATGTCAGGTGAACAAATACCATACCATGGCAGCAATGGGACATACTAACCATGATCAATGTGCTGACTGATGACCTAGCAGTCCCAGGGCCAGCAGGGGAAAGCCAACAAACAACATACAGCCAATGGCAAACTAAAGATATGCCAATGCAGTGGTGCAAATGCACAAACACAAACAGGCAGACTCACACTGCATATCATACACAACAGGTGAGGGGGTTGTGTGCCAGTGTCCCCAGGCAAACACACAACACATGAGGAGGCCAGATTCACTAATACACAGATGTCAACACAGTCACATACAAAAGTAACTCATGGATTGGATTCCCATATGTGGGCAAACAGGCATTGTGAGATGAGAGGGAGCCCAAATTACACATGTCACACAAGCTTGTAGGAACAGCAACAAACACAGCAAGAGACAGAACCACCACAGCACTCTCCCAGGGACCCCACATTGTGGTGACACTAGCCTGCATGACAATCACAATGTGATGACAAAGGTAGATGTCATCCACACTGTGAACCACAGCCATGTGTCCTGAGCAACAAACTACCATCACACCTATACAAGCACAAAGCACTCAGCATGGCCTGCCAGCCAAGGAAAATATGGAGGTAGTGCCCCAGACGTGCAACAACTCACATTTGCACACACTCAACGCCACACACCTTGAACTCCACCAATGTGCAGCAGTGAAGCTCACATGGACTGCTGACATTGCACATGCACCCATGACAATCCCAGGGGTGGTGGGGGAAATAAGGTGCAGAAACACATCACACATGGCCAGTCAACAATACTTGTGAATGTCTGACACACTGCACAGTATGCCGTACATGGGCATGACGTGAAATCCACCCCAAACAATGGGATCCTGGCCATAGTCACACACCAATGAAGAAGCCAAGCTGACCCACAAAGGACACACATAGACAACTCCCAACATTGCAGCTCTGACCCTGAGGAGTGGCAGCAGTCACACACACAACGTGTCACAATCACTGAAAGCATACACAAACAGAAAATCACATTACTCGTGTAACCAACAAGTGCCAAGAGGAATCCTGACTGTGTCCCATCTGCGTTTGCCGACATCCCCAGCCCTGACAACAAAGACAACTAGGGATGACAACCTCATGAACATTAGTTTGCCATGCACCCACATCCCGGAGAAACCAGGTCCAAGATGCTGGATGAACACAGAACAACTCAGCAAGCATCACAAACAGGAACATCCGTAGGGACACAGCCTGTGTAGGAAAAGGAGAAGGGAACACGCACAGACATGCCTACACAACACACAACACGGGCACAGCCTATATCACGGAATCACGCACTGCCATGAGGGCACTCCACTCCTGTGAAAGGTCAGCTGTGCCAAACCTTGTCTGTGCACGACTCAAACATGTCAGCAGGACACTCGGTCAGTGAGTCAACAACTACAACACACTGAAGGCTCTGCTCATATCAGCCTGGGCACTGGAGTGTCACGTCAGTCATCTGCATACACCCAAGACACGTGTCAAGCAACTTGCACTGTGTACACAGATGAGTCCTCCAAATTTGATGTGCTAAACTGCATGTCCATTGGAGACGGGCACACAGTCAGGGTACTAGGAACATTGGACAGTGGTAAGCCCACCAGATGTGCATCAGTGTAGGACAAAGATGGTAATCTACAAATGCTAAACGTACATCCCTGTGTCAAATGCTGAACATTACACCCTCAGACTGCAGCAAAGGATGCTATAGATCCAGACTAGATTAGGACACATATCCCATGGACCACATGGAGCCCATCACAGCAAAACTTCATTTACCTGACACTATTACAACAGCAAATGCATGATTCTACACATCTACATCATGTACCTCCAAAGATTAACCACAAGTAAACAAAAAGAGGCTTTATTCAGCAAGTGTGCAACTCAAATCAAAAGTCCAAAATAAACTAAGGCCAATGGCCAGTCCAAATATACAGTCCCAACAGGGTGATGTGTGACAACTTGTCAACAATTGCTTGCCTGCACAGGTACGGATAGGGGACATCCCCCTTGGAGGGGCATACGAGGGGCAGGCCAGGCACCGCAGGGACAGGATCAGGGGATGCCAGAAGGAGGCAGTGAAGGGGAGGTGGGTGCAGGAGTGTCACCGGCAACTGCAGTGGAGGTGTCTGACTCAGGGAGGGCTGGCACCACCACAGGGCTCAAGTCAGATGGTGTTGGTGTTGCAACCACTGCAGTGGGCTGGTCAGATGGATTGGACTGGGTCCCCAATGCAGTGCCCGAGTCAGACGGGGTGGTTGTGGACTCCACCGCAGTGCATGACTCCAAGGTAGTGGAAGGGGGGCAGAAGAGCTGGGCAGGACAGAGGGGGGACACGGTCTCCACACCAGTGGCACAAACAGGCAGAGTGTCTGGTTTGGGGGTGGAAGAGCAAGTGGCAGGGGGAGGGCCTAAGCAGTTTGGGGATGCGGTATCGGTGTGTGGGGGAACCTGGGGCAGGGTGTGGCGGTGGAACCTGTGGAGTGGTGGCCTGGATGATGGAGGTGAGAGACTGGGTGGTTGACTTGCAGGGCGATGGCGGGGTCTTGCTCTTCCGGGACTGGGGGACTTGCGGGTGGGGGCTCACTCTGCCTGCGCCTGGGGAGGGTGTCCGGGGGCGAGGGGCACTCCCTCTGTGTGGGTGGACTTCCTCTTCCCCCGGTATGCTGGATCAGCGGGATTGGAGGAAGAGGCCGAGGTCACTGAGGAAGAGCTGCTGATCAGGTGGGGTTGCAGGTGAGGCAAGGGAAGGGGTCTTGGAGGGAGAGGATCTTGAGGATTGCGGAGTGACTGTGGTTGCCTGTGTGTGTGTGTGTGTTCCCCATTCCCTGTGTCTGTGGTATCAGTCCCCTGAGTATGCTTGTGTGCACGTCTTGCCTTTCTCTTGGTTGTGTCTGTGCTGCTCGTGTCTGTGTGTTTGGGTGACTGTGCAGGTGTGCATGTGTTTTGGACAGGTAGGGGGGCAGGAAGTGTGGATGGGGCAGAGGTTGGAGGGGTGAGGGACTGTTGGAGGAGGGACACTGCTGCCATCAGGGAGGAGTCCATGGACTTATTGCTCCTCTGTAGGGCAGACATACCCGTCGAGATGCCCTCCATGAACGACACCAGCTGTGTCAAAAGAGTGGTGTGTGCATGGAGGACACTCAGCATTGCTGTCTGCCCTACATGGAGCTGCTGAAGGAGGTACATAGACTGCTCACTCGGGGCAGCAGGGGACACAGGGGCAGGGGGTGCGGTGCCTGGCACGAAGGAGACACGCTCCCGAGTACGGGAGCCTCCACGGACCTCAGGAATGGGAGCCAATGGGAGGGCGGTGGTGTTGGTGGTGGTGCTGGTGGCGGGCCAGACACACTAGCTGGCCTTTGGTGGCTGCTGAGACCCGCCTCCACAAGGGAGTCATCCTCCGAGCTGCTGTGGTCCTCAGCTGAGGTGGATGGTGCTGAGGACTCCTCGGTGTGGCTCCCTCGCCCTCCGTGCCACTGGGTCCCTCTGACCACTCGTCCGATGCTGACCCAGTCTGGCTCCGCTGCTCCTCCTGGTCCGTGGAGCTGTCCCCTCCTGTGGCCGTGGATGTATCTGCAAACAATTAGGGAAACAGACAAACATCAGTCACCTGCACTGACCGCACACACCACAGTAAGTACAGCACATTACAGAGCAAGCCCTGCCATCCTTAGTTGAACATTGCCTAAAGTCCCCACACAGATTCGGGAAGCCAATTGTCAGTCTGATGGTCAACCATGGGACTCACACCCTCCTGCCCTTGCACCCATCTGTCTGGTGCCTGTCTGATGGTAAGACCCCAGTGCGGACACATGCACCACCTACACAGTTGTTGGACATTGCAGGGAACACGGTGAAGTATGTGAACATGCACACATCACATCTCTTGCCACTGAGTCAGTGCAGGTGTCTGGATAAAGGGATGGCCAGAGTCTAAATAGACACCAGACACCATGATGCACCCATGTCCGGATAGTCAATGCCACAATGGGGTGCATGTTGCACATGTCACTCCCCTGCAGGATCAGTCTCAGGAAGTTTAATGCCATGACACAGGAATGCGTGCAAAGTCATACATTACTGTCTCAAGTCACATGGCCATGGCAGCCAGCCAACAACAGTCTGCACTGTGTCACAATCCGAGGGCATGGGGAATGCAAATTATGTGACTGACAAGTGCACATGTCCATCCCCCAAATACCACATCATCTGTACTACTATTTGTCCACGTCATACCAACTGGACATATGGGGGACATGAAACACAAGTCTGAACATGAGCACCTCACAGTGTGCTGTGAATGACAATACAGCTGCCTGAAAGTCACAGTTGCAAACACATGTGTGCACAGTCAAGTGATCAGACACCTATAAGTCACAGAAGTATCGTCTCATCATGGTCACATCTCAGATGGCATGCTGAGCCCTAACCGATAAACATACCAGTAGTCCTGACAACGAAGACACAGCACAATGAGACAGAGGCAGACACCTGAGGGTACATTTCACTGATCACAACATGCCAGATGATACACGGGAGTGGGAGTACAGAGTGTATTGCATGCCCTGGAGTAGCTCCACCTGTAAGAGGGATGAGTCCTGGACAGTAGGCAGGTGGCTAAGCATGTGTGACACACTGGATACACATACTCCTGAGGCCCAAACATTGTTCCCACCAGCAGCATGGGTGTGTACCAAATTCCCCAGGGACATGTGGTGAGTCAGAGCAGCAAGCGGACCACATATCAAAGTTACACCCAGATTACATGTCAGAACTTAGGCATTGTGTAAGCAATTGAGCCACCCATGAATCGCACAACATAGTCACGGGAACAAATGCTGTCCCCCACCTTGAGCAAAGCAAAATGCAATGACACAGTCCCCAAATGACACAATTTCCTGACTATAAGGGCCACACATATGCGTATCAGAGGAGAAGTGGGCATGTCACAAATGAGGGACATGGGTCCTAGACCACATGACTGATGTACTGTGGAAGTTTAACCAGGCCAGAGGAGGGCACATAGCATGTCAGACAAAGTGCACAGTGCAGTCATGGACTCACCCCCTCCTTGCTGCTGTCTGTCCTTCAGCTGCCCATCCAGGTCAGGGAAGACCACCGCCAGGATCCGGAGCATGTGGGGGTCAGGGTCCGGTGTCCGCCCCTCCTGCGAGGAGGCGACAGCTTCAGCTGGACCCTTGCGATCCTCCGGGTCCAGCCACGAAGGTCCTGCCACCTCTTCTGGCAGTTGCGTATCCTGCGCCTGTAGACCCCCACGGATCTTACTTTCCGGGCGATGGTCAGCCAAATTTCCTGCTTCTGGTGGGCATCTACCTGTGAGGATGACAAAGTGAAAAGGCCATTACTACACATGCAACATATACGTGCATCACACAGTTGGATATACATGTCTCAATCACAGGGGCATATGATGTACACAGGCAGTCCAACAATGGCTATGAACAGTTTGCCAGCAGTCACTACATGGTATCATTGCATGGGAAGTAAACCTAGTTGGAATGCACTGTTACTGCACTGTACCAGTTCAGTGCATGTAACTACACACTTTGGGGTGTGACAACTATTCAGTGGGCATGCTAGCCAGTGGTGTGCACACTGAAAGTCCTGCTAGTCAGACAACATGCACAATTAGTGAGGCAGTGGACAGCACACTCACCTGCTCCCCTGGTTTCCCATACAGCTTGCTGTACTGTGGAAGGAGGCTGTCCAGCAGGGCCTGGTTCTCCTCAAGGCTGAAGGCTGGGGCTCTCTCCACAGTACGTGCCATTGCAGGAGCCAGAGGATGCATAAACAGCAGCAGTGTTGGTGGCAGATGTCGTCCTGGAGCATGTAGTGCAGGCAAGTGAGCTCTCAGGGGAACAGCCAGCATTATATGTGTGCTGCAGAGGCAGATACTGTCCCATGTGTCCAAAGTGATAGGTCCAAGTCGTTTGCATCTTCTGAATCTGACCAATCCATGGAATAGCAGCACTAATACACGCCCACAGCATCCTTCAAATCTTCAACTTCATGACACCCATGATTTTGCAACATTGTTGTGGCTGGCCAACTGAATTCACTGCATCAGACTCGTTGGAGCTTCGAAAACGCGTCCGTTGCCATGCCAGGCCCCAGCCAATGTGTGCGCACCGTTCTGTCCACTGCTGTACAATGCGTATTTCGGGATACAACGCGTACCCGCACACATCCAATGCAATGGGCCGTGCGGGCACACCGATCGGTCCATTGCTGTACAACGCGTACCCGGGATACAACGCGTACCCGCTCACATCATATGCAATGGGCCGGCCGGGCACACCGATCGGTCCATTGCTCTACAACGCACCCGCTCACATCCAATGCAATGGGCCGTGCGGGCACACTGATCGGTCCATTGCTGTACAACGTGTACCCGGGATACAACGCGTACCCGCTCACATCATATGCAATGGGCCGGCCGGGCACACCGATCGGTCCATTGCTGCACAACGCGTACCTGGGATACAACGCGTACCCACTCACATCATATGCAATGGGCCGGCCGGGCACACCGATCGGTCCATTGCTGTACAACGCTGCACTCGGGATACAACGCGCACTCCGCTCACATCATATGCAATGGGCCGGCCGGGCACACCGATTGGTCCATTGCTCTACAACGCGTCCCCGCTCACATCCAATGCAATGGGCCGTGAGGGCACACCGATCGGTCCATTGCTGCACAACGCGTACCCGGGATACAACGTGTACTCGCTCACATCATATGCAATGGGCCGGCCGGGCACACCGATCGATCCATTGCTGTTCAACGCGTACCCGGGATACAACGCGTACCCGCTCACATCATATGCAATGGGCCGGCCGGGCACACCGATCGGTCCATTGCTGTACAACGCGTACCCGGGATACAACGCGTACCCGCTCACATCCAATGCAATGGACCGTGCGGGCACACCGATCGGTCAATTGCTCTACAACACGTCCCTGGACAGGTCACACGCATATGTCACCATGCTGGTCACTGGTGAACCTATGCCAGCCACATATACTTTCCAGGGACTCAGGGGCACACCTACAACACCACACCCAGTCCACACTGTATCTAAGGCATGTGTGGCAGCATAACCTTATCTGTGTATGTGGGTGAACATGTGGTTTTTGGGGTGGCACTTGGGGGCAGACACACCCATGCTGTGCACGTGTTCATGGGGACAGGGTCCTTTGTGTGTTGTGCACCTGACCACTGTGGTGTGCAACTGTTCATTTTGGAGCATGTGTCATGGTCACATTTCCAGGTTGTGTATGTGTATGACATGTCACATACCCCCAGGCTCACATGTGGGAAGGCATGTATGTCACAGGGTGGCCCATTGCCACAATAGTGATGTCCCTCCGCAGTCTGTGTGCATGTTGTGTTTCACATGTCTCTGACTCCATGTGCACAATGGGAGACAGTCTCCACATCCACGTGGTTTGTGCATGAACTTTGATGTTGTGTGTGTGTGTGTCACAGACGTCCATGTCTGTCCTGCAGAGGCTACAGGGGCCACTACCTGTGGGTGTCATGTTTGTTTTTCTGACGTGTACATGATACGCCATGTCATGCCAGTGTCCATGTGGCAAGTCAGGGTCCCTGGGAATCTACCTGTCAATGAGCTGTGATGCCTGTGGAGCATCTGTCCAGACATGCCACTGTGGTATGTGTGTGGAACGTGAGAGCAGTAAATGGGTACTGTGACACAGCCTAATGGTTTCCCATAGCACACCCTGGAACCTGTTGTCAACACTTGTTGAACAGAGATGTTAGATGATGTCCATGTAGGTGCCATATATGTCCAAACAGAATGACACACACATCAAGTACTTGTGTTTGTTAATGATGTATCATGTGAAATTGAGTATGGTGAACGGCACATAGGTGGGGTGACTGACAATCTTGCTTTCTTCACCTATGCACTGCAGGGCTCCTGCTGTCCATCGACCATTCCCAGACCTGGCAACGATGGTGGAACTTGACACCATCCGACGGTACCGCTTCACCAGGCAGCTGATTGAGGATTTGGCAGTGCGGTTGGACCCACATTTGCAGCCTGGCCGTCCGTATCCTACAGCGCTGACCCCCAAGGTAAAGGTGATGGCAGCCCTACACTTCTTTGCCACCGGTACCTTTCAACACACTGTGGCGACTGACGGTGGGATGTCACAGACTATGTTCAGCCGTGTGCTACGCGATGTTTTGGGGGCAATGTTGAGATACCTGAACCAGTACATCTATTTTCCAACACGTCAACGACTCACTGACGTCAAGAGTGACTTCTATGCCCTGGGGAGGATGCCACATGTAATTGGCTCCATTGATGGGACACATGTGGCTTTGATACCACCACAGGCACATGAGCAGGCATACCGGAACCGTAAACATTACCATTCGATCAATGCTCTGGTGGTATGTCTTGCAGATATGACCATCACACATGTGTGTGCCCGTTTCCCCGGTTCGGCACACGATGCCTACGTGATGAGGAGTAGTCGCATCCCGAGGATGATGTCACAGATGCCAAACCAGCGTGCCTGGCTTGTTGGTGTGTACTGACTTTGTACCATTGTGTGTGTTCTGCTATGTTGTTTTCCGCACACATTTTCAAATCGGCTAATGTGCAATTGTCTGTCTGTAGGTGACTCGGGATACCCCAACATGCCGTGGTTGCTGACACCCCTCAGGAACCCTGTGACACCAGCCCAGATGCGCTACAATGAGGCACATGGTCGGACGAGGAGGGTGATTGAGCGCACCTTTGGTCTCCTGAAGAGCTGCTTCCGCTGCCTGGACAAGACAGGAGGGGCCCTCCCATATGCCCCAGCAAAGGTGTGCAAGATTGTCATCGTCTGCTGCATGCTACACAACCTGGCAGTGCAGAAGGAGTTGCCTCTCATCCTGGATGACGATGACCAACGTCCGCCACCTGTGGAAGATCCTGGCCTGGGTCACGATGCCAGTGAAGATGATGATGATGGTGATGTCCGCACACAGCTCATCACCAACTTCTTCAGCTGAATGTGAGTCTCCAGAGGGTTGTAATGTCAATTATTTGAGTTTGCATGATATGTGTGTGTGGTGCTCTGGTGCTGTTTGAGTGTGGTCATGTGCTACTTGACTGGATGCGTGCAGCAATGTGTCCTTGCAGGTGGTCTGTACTGCCCAACAGTGTTGACATGCTAACTTGGTTTTGTGTAGTTATCTCGTGACATGTATTAGACATGAGTATTGCCGTTCTGTGCTGTTCTTCAGTGGTTTTGACTGTGTGTCATGTCTGTCCTTCACAGGGTGCTGCCGGAGTTGTTTGATCAACTTGGATCCCACGAATCCATGATTCAACTTCCAAGGTGGAAGCAGTCGTTTCCCTACAGGTGATGTGCCACACACCCCTGGACTTTCTATCTTCTGCACTTTTTGACTTTGTGGCCACAGCCAGGTTGGATTAGCTAGCATTTGTAGTGGAAACAACATGTTGCAAATGTGTAATAAACCTGTGCTTCACTTTGGGATGTGCGTTGTCTGTAGTCACACATCTGACTGACATTTGCTTACTGCACCTGTAGTCTAGTTGACACAGACTGTGAATAGGTGGCGTGTCTGTGCATTCCACTGTATTTAGTTGGAACATCTGTATAGGTGATGAGTCTGATGGCCCTGGTGTGTATGTGTTGTGTGGCCCTAGTGGTGTGTCTCCCTCATATGTGTCACGTCGCCATGACTGACATGACGGTGTTGGACTTGCTGTAGCAGTTAGCATGCACAGTGTCATTTTTCTGATCACCATCTCCATGACAGAGAGCACGTTGGAATCACAACAGAGGCAGATATGGTGTATTTGTGAGTTTATTTACATACAGGTGTGAGGATGGTGCACAGGATGGTGGGTGCTGTACATAGAAATTGGAATCCAAAGTTCCCATGTGATTCGGAAGTCTTGGTAGCTGAAATGTCCAGAGTAAAGTCCACAGTCATCTGATGAATTTGGCCAACTATAGCTCCCCATGTCATGTGGAGAGTTGGGTTGGCTTCGACAGGGCGTGCAGTTTGCACACATAGGAAAAGTTCCAGAACAGGTGTTGGCTTCCTGGGGGATGTAGATGTCCATCGGCCTCTCAGTTTGGCCTCCTCGGACGGCCCCTCTTCTTGGGGGGGGGACCCTCAGGTGCAGGCTGCGGCGGTGCAGGGGACTCTCTGCCAGAGTCCTCCTCCCTCCCTGTGGCATTTGCAGTTGTTTCAGCAGCAGATGGGGGCACACAGGGAGGTGAGGCCATGTTGATGCTGATCTGGCGGAGGCATGTCAGGATGTCCCTATGCACCGCTGTCAGTTGTTCCAATGTGTCCCACTTGGACTCCATGCCAGACTTGTGTGTCTCGACATGTGACATGTGTGTCTCGACATGTGACATGTGTGTCTCGACACGGGACATGTGGGAGTCCAAGCGGGCATGATGGGCAGCCTGCTGCTGTTGTATGTCCTTGAGGATCCCCACTACCTGGCTGAGCTCTCCGGTGCTAGTCTGGTATGCATCCGCGATGCGTGCCAGTTGTGGGTCATCATGCAGTCCAGACCCCTCTGCAAAGAGTGACCTATGTCTACCACCCCTCCCACCACCCCTGGCGACACGTGCAGGACCTGCGGTGGCGCGCACAGGTGACCGTGGGCCCACTTGGGTGTTGTTCCTGGGCTCGTTGTCACCAGCTCCAGTTTGGGTCTGGGTCCCTGCACTGTTGTCATCTGTGTTCCTTGGTCTGTCCGTGTTGGCAGGGGTGGCCTGTGTGTTGGCAGTTGTTGGAGGGGTGGATGCAGGGGGTGCAGATGTTGGTCCTGCTGGTGCTGCATAATGACTCACACCGGAGGGTCCAGCTGGTTCTTCGCCATCCGAGGAGTGCAGAGGCTGATCCACACCAGTGAGCTCAGTGTTCACCGGAACCTATGACAGGGACTCCTCCTCGTCTGCTGCTGTGTCCCCATCATCACCTGTTTTGGGGAGAGACACAGATTGTATGTTATGTTTCTACTGGCATCAATTGTTCAAACACCTGACAGTTGTGACTGTACCTCTGGATGTGGGCCTGGACATTGCATTCTCCTAAATTGTGACAGTCAGAGAGTGATATTGGTGTAGCACATTGTCCTGCCAACCTGTGGCATGTCAATGTGAATGTTGAGGTGTGTGCATGACCAGCATTGGTGGTATTTGCTTGCCATCCGGGCCTCCTTCTCCCCCAGCCCAGTTATCCCACCATGAAGCGTGCTTCCATTGCAGGGAGTGCAAGTTGTCTTTCAGGATGTCAGTCAGTGGTGTCCTGCTGTTGGTTGTTGCACAGTTCCCAGCAGGGCCTTGTGCTCCCCCAGCAGTACCCAGTGTCAGCCATCTTGTGAGTCCTTTTCCACTCCCTGTGATGTGAGCATGGTTCAGGGTGGTGTTGATGGGCCAATTGTGAGGCTGACCAATATCTGTGACTACCACTCCCATCATGCTATTGCCTCCAACCCCCTTCCCAGGATGCCCATCCTTCCTTCCTTTTGACTCTGCTTCCCTGTGGGGTGGGGTGCCTGTGCTGACAGGATGGCTGGGAGTGTTGTCCTGGCAGTTGTTTGGCTACAAGTCCCAAGAGTGTCCCTGTGCTTCACACAGCATAACCCAGGGTGGTGGTTCTTTGTGGGATCTTCAGTTAGGATGTGAGGCATTGCATTCTCCCAGGTGGGTTATGTGGAGTTAGTGTTGAGGGTGTGTGTGAGGGGAGGTGCTTGTAACTATGGTCAGTGCTGTAAGTCCTCCTTCCCACCCAGCCCAGTTATCCCACCATGAAGCATGCTTCCATTGCAGGGAGTTCAAGTTGTCTTTCAGGATGTCAGTCAGTGGTGTCCTGCTGTTGGTTGTTGCACAGTTCCCAGCAGGGCCTTGTGCTCCCCCAGCAGTACCCAGTGTCAGCCATCTTGTGAGTCCTTTTCCACTCCCTGTGATGTGAGCATGGTTCAGGGTGGTGTTGATGGGCCAATTGTGAGGCTGACCAATATCTGTGACTACCACTCCCATCATGCTATTGCCTTCACCCCCTTCCCAGCATGCCCATCCTTCCTTCCTTTTGACTCTGCTTCCCTGTGGGGTGGGGTGCCTGTGCTGACAGGATGGCTGGGAGTGTTGTCCTGGCAGTTGTTTGGCTACAAGTCCCAAGAGTGTCCCTGTGCTTCACACAGCATAACCCAGGGTGGTGGTTCTTTGTGGGATCTTCAGTTAGGATGTGAGGCATTGCATTCTCCCAGGTGGGTTATGTGGAGTTAGTGTTGAGGGGGTGTGTGAGGGGAGGTGCTTGTAACTATGGTCAGTGCTGTGAGTCCTCCTTCCCACCCAGCCCAGTTATCCCACCATGAAGCGTGCTTCCATTGCAGGGAGTACAAGTTGTCTTTCAGGATGTCAGTCAGTGGTGTCCTGCTGTTGGTTGTTGCACAGTTCCCAGCAGGGCCTTGTGCTCCCCCCAGCAGTACCCAGTGTCAGCCATCTTGTGAGTCCTTTTCCACTCCCTGTGATGTGAGCATGGTTCAGGGTGGTGTTTATGGGCCAATTGTGAGGCTGACCAATATCTGTGACTACCACTCCCATCATGCTATTGCCTCCACCCCCTTCCCAGCATGCCCATCCTTCCTTCCTTTTGACTATGCTTCCCTGTGGGGTGGGGTGCCTGTGCTGACAGGATGGCTGGGAGTGTTATCCTGGCAGTTGTTTGGCTACAAGTCCCAAGAGTGTCCCTGTGATTCACACAGCATAACCCAGGGTGGTGGTTCTTTGTGGGATCTTCAGTTAGGATGTGAGGCATTGCATTCTCCCAGGTGGGTTATGTGGAGTTAGTGTTGAGGGGGTGTGTGAGGGGAGGTGCTTGTAACTATGGTCAGTGCTGTGAGTCCTCCTTCCCACCCAGCCCAGTTATCCCACCATGAAGCGTGCTTCCATTGCAGGGAGTGCAAGTTGTCTTTCAGGATGTCAGTCAGTGGTGTCCTGCTGTTGTTTGTTGCACAGTTCCCAGCAGGACCTTGTGCTCCCCCAGCAGTACCCAGTGTCAGCCATCTTGTGAGTCCTTTTCCACTCCCTGTGATGTGAGCATGGTTCAGGGTGGTGTTGATGGGCCAATTGTGAGGCTGACCAATATCTGTGACTACCACTCCCATCATGCTATTGCCTCCACCCCCTTCCCAGCATGCCCATACTTCCTTCCTTTTGAGTGGACTTCACTGTGTGTGAGTGTGACAGCAATGGCAAGATGGCTGACAGTGTGGTCCTGTTGTTTGTTGGTGCCCAGTTCCCATCAGGGCCTTGTGCTCCCCCAGCAGTACCCAGTGTCAGCCATCTTGTCAGTTGTTTTCCACTCCCTGTGATGTGAGCATGGTTCAGAGTGGTGTTGATGGGCCAATTGTGAGGCTGACCAATATCTGTGCCTACAACTCCCATCATGCTATTGCCTACACCCCCTTCCCAGCATGCCCATACTTCCTTCCTTTTGAGTGGACTTCACTGTGTGTGAGTGTGACAGCAATGGCAAGATGGCTGACAGTGTGGTCCTGTTGTTTGTTGGTGCCCAGTTCCCATCAGGGCCTTGTGCTCCCCACAGCAGTACCCAGTGTCAGCCATCTTGTCAGTTGTTTTCCACTCCCTGTGATGTGAGCATGGTTCAGAGTGGTGTTGATGGGCCAATATCTAGTGACTACCACTCCCATCATGCTATTGGCTACACTGACTTCACCAGCATACACAGAATGCCTTCCTTTCAGTGAGCTTCCCTGTGAGGTGGTGTTCTAGTGGTAGGTAAATATCTGGGAGTGTTTGTTGGTTCTATTTGTGCCACTGCCTTGCTGTATTTGTTGTTAGGTTTGTACATGTCATGACACAGTTACATATCACTATGAGATGGCAGGTATTGTGTTTGTCTGACTAGCATTCACATCTTGGGATGAATATCTTTTGGTTGCTGTGTATTTGCTAAGGGTGCATGGTTTGCCTATCCCCTTGACTGTGATGTGTGTGTGTTGTCACACCATATTGTGTATATTAGTTGTGTACTCACCAGGCTCTGGGATGTCTGTTAGTCTGTATACGCTCACTGGTGGTAGGATGGCCCGCACCTTCTCCTCCCAGGGCCTGAGGTATACTGGTTTTGCAGGAGGGCCACTGCCGGTGTGCTGGCTGAGGAGGTAGTCCTTTTGAGTAGGTCCCGGACCCTCCTGCGCACATCATACCACCTGTTCTGGATGTCTTCCTTTGTGCGCAAACATGGTGATTGTGCGTTCACCCTGTCGACAATCCTCGCCCACATCTTGGTTTTCTGCGACATGGGGGTCTGTTGTACCAATGTACCAAACAACTGTGGCTCTACCCTGAGGATCTCATCTACCATGACTTCCAATTCACTGTCTAGGAACTTATGATTCTTCTTTGGGGGCATGGTGATGGGTGGTGGTGGTGATTGATGTGTGTGTGCAAGTGGGGGTGTGAGTGTAGGTTTAGCTGGGTGTGTGTGAGGGTGCTATTTGTAGGTGTGGTAATGGTGTGTGGCTTGTGTGATGTATGAGCTGTGAGTGTGTCTGTGGTTGCTGTGTGATGGTGTTCTGTGCTGGCAGGTCAGTGGCATTTGCAAAGGATCATGGTAGGGATTTGTGGCCTTTATGTAGGTGGAGTTGGAGGTGTGTCCTTGTTCCATTTTTTTTCCTCCCTGTATTTATTGGCTTTGTGGTTGCTTGTTTGGCCCTTTTTTAAAAAAAATTTCCTTGGTGTTTTTGGTGCATGTAGGAGTCGTTCTTGTGTCCGAGTAGGACGCTGCAGTTGTCTGGTGCGATCTTGTCCGACTCGTTCCCGCTGTGTGTCAGCTAGGTTTCATATGCGGCGTACGAGTCGGTCGCAGAGTATTGGGTTGCTTCGGCTGGGTTTTGTATAGGTGTCGGTCGTACGGCTTGTGCTCCGGGCGATTCGGTCGTGTTTTGCACGCACAGCATCGTACTACGCGGGTCGGAGTTCGCGGGTACGTTTCGCTCGGGTTCAATCCGGGTGCGTGTCGGTCGGTTCATTTCGCGTGATTTCCCGGCCGGATGGCTTGTTTACATCCGGCTCGGTCGGTCGTTTTGTATTCCGTCCGAGTCGGTCGGATTTCACATGCATTTTATCGTACTACCCGGGTCGTACGACGCCGGTCAGAGTCGGTCGGACTAAATTCCCGTACCGAGTCGGTCGGTATTTTTTCCGGCCCGATAGTGTGTCATCAATCCATACTCCCAAGTTCTTTACCTTCCTAGTCGGAGAGGGCAGGGGTCCTAGGGTGTTCTGCCAACAATCTGGGGTCCAGAAAGTAGGATTGTTGCCGAAAATCACAACCTCCATTTTGCTGGAGTTCAGCTTTAAACAATTCATGGCCATCCAAGTTCCCACTGCTTTCATGCAGTCCTGTAGCTTGGATGTGGTGTCCTGTAACAACTCTGGTCGTAATGCCACCACAATTTGGGTGTCATCAGCGTAAGAAGTCAAACTAAAACCGAAGGATTCAATAAGGGGGCCAGAGAGGACACATATATATTAAAAAGAGTTGGACTCAATGAGGACCCCTGTGGGACTCCACAGGGTAAGGAGAAAGCTTCTGCCTCAAATTTGTCCAAATTGACCGTTTGGGTTCTTTCTAAGAGAAAGGATTTGAGAAGTTTTTTAGCCAAGCCCTTAACTCCTATCTCCTCTAGTCGGTCCACCAACAGGGCATGATGGACCGTATCAAAGGCGGCCGAAAGGTCCAACATGATCAGGGCGGCCCTCCCTCCCTGATCGAGAATGATCCTAATCTCTTCCGTGGACTTGATAAGAGCAGTTTCCGTGCTGTGGCCCTCTCTAAAACCATATTGGGTCAGGTTCAGCGCCTGAGATAGTTTAAGAAACTGGTTGAGTTGGACATTCATGTTACTTTCTATCATTCAAAAACTGATGCCCTCCTCAGCTTCCATAGGTCACACAAAGCGCCAGAGGGACGTCTGCCTCATCCTCCACCCCACATGCTCCCCTTGTAGTGGGTAGCAGCGTCAGGGCACGCTGGACAGAGGCAGAGCAAAGGAAAAGACATACCCACTGCGAAGTTGCGCGTAGGCAGGACCAGTCTTCTTTTATTAGCTCGCCCTGACCTTCAACGTGGGTTCAGAGCGTGCATGCGTGCGGGTGTGCGTCACAGCACCAGGGCATCACCCAGCACTGTGTTACAATCCTCCAAAACTTTCAACAAAGAAAACAATTGGACCGTAGAGTTACCACAAGTAGGGCCTCCAAGAGCCACTTAAGCCAGTGTGGTGAGGGTGATGGCAGTCTCAGGGGCTCACTCACACACAGTCCTCGAGCCTCCTTGGTTTTGTGATGTTATGACGTAAATTGTATGGGCGACTACGGAATGGCGGGGCACCATGGTCGGCTCAGATGTTCCCATCGGTGCAGCCTCCTCTAGATTGGGCATGACCACAGCCTGCGGCAAAAGGTTGTCATTGAGATATCCAAACTCGGGGTCTTGGTCCTTGACACTACTGATAGGGCTGCGGTTTTGGATCCTTGAATCCGGATTAAGTGCTGTCAGCTTATGCTATTTGGTGAAGGCAGACACATTTCTCGTTATGTCATCCAAATTCTTTCTTGCCATCACCATTGTGCTATTCCTGTCGACAATCTGCAGTGGGCGGACATCGAACGGAAGCCAGCACTTCTCACCTGGGTGCCGATCTCTCACCAAGAACCAGTCTCCTACTCCGATATCGGATACTTTGGACCTGCATGCTTGACTGGCATGGGCGTTATTCCTAGCTCTCCATGCTTGCGTGGCTGTGATTTAAGCGGGTTTTGGGGTCCATGTTGTTCCATTGGGTATGCCGTCTTGGACAGTGCACTGAACAGAACATCGGCAGTCGCTCTGTGGGTCGTACTGTGGGGAGTGCACCTGTACTCTCCAAGAGGTTTGTGGAACGCTTCTTCGATGTCGACTTGTGTATTGCCTTGTTGAGTGTGCACATCAGTCTTTCCACCTCTCCGTAGGCTTGGAGCCACAGGGCAATGATCTTACTGTTCATTGGCTAGATTTTATAGATATTGTTTGAAATCTAGACTTTGAAACGCAGGACCGTTGTCGCTTTTCAGCCTGTGTTGGACTCCAAAGGTTGCAGACATCTTGTCGAGGCACTTCCTGGTGTGATCAAATGATATTGCCTGCAAAACCTCCACAATTGGGAATTTGGAGCAGGCATCAGAAACAACTAGCATATGTCAGCCATTGGGCAAACTGCCAAAGTCTATGCTGATGTTGTGCCATGGTCTGTTGCTTGAGGTGCCGGTCGCGACTGGAGGGGGTCTGTCTGGCAACTTGCTGACTTGGCACCGGAGCATTGTGCTGCCATGTGGTTGATCTTGGCATCTAAGGCGAGAAACCACACTTTCTGTTTTAGCCGTGCCTTGGTGGTGCCTTGGTGGTGTGTGTGCCAGGGTCAGCATCTTTTGTTGCACATAATGTGCAAGGGTGAACAATCCTGTGGCCATGCAGAAGGAGCCCTAGGGGTGCAGTGCTGAGTTTATGGTGGACTTTTCAGAGGGCAGTCAGGTCTTGTTGAGAGGTGTCATCATGCCTCTTCATGTCCTGAAGAAAATCTTTCCATTTTCCAGACATGGTAGCTTCCCAAGCTTTTTGGATGGTGGAGTCAGATGCCATTGCGTCAGCATTATTTTGGAGAAGATGGAGTTAGGGCAAGCAAGTTCTGCCACCCAGAGAATGTTTTTGGCTGGGCAGTCGTGGAGTGAGTAGGGGGACAGACTGCAATATCCACATTGGTTCTTTGGGATTTCTGTCCCTGGGGTGAGCTTGTGGGCACATAAGTGAGCAAGTCCTCTTGTGATGGTTGCGGCTGTATCCACTTTGATGGGCTGAGAGGTGGGTTCTGGTGTGGTAGAGAGTTTCTGGAATGCAAGTTTGATATGCTGCGCTCTGTTATTGGAAATTTTGTGGGAGCTTGCGAACGTGTGGATTTCGTTGACTGACATGTTGGGGCGGAGGAGGATGTGTCGTCCGAACACGGCAGACCAGCAGCCTTGTATGATCTAGGCATGCACTTTCTTCTGGGGGTCATCCTCAGTGCAGTGAATGATCCATGGGTGGTGTTTGCACTTGTACCTGCAATGGCCTGTGCAGGTAGATGTGGACAGTGCTGGTAGAGGTTTTGTCTGGGGGCAGGAGTGTCACCCCAGCCCACTATAGGAGGAGTAGGCAGCGAATGTCCGAGTCGGTAGAGAAGAGCAGGCAGAGTGGCAGGCAGCCGAGGTCAAGGGAGGTGGAGTCATGTGTGTAGTGTCTGCTATACATGTTCCAGTGTCTCAGCAGGCACCAGTTTACCAGCCACACCTTTGAGGGCTGGCCTATACACCCACCCCACACCCATCCAACACAGGCCTCTTGAGTGACATGAGCCTGCTAATAAAAGGGCCTGAGTGCACATGCTCATTGCCAGTTCCAAGTACCATACACACAGTGTCTGTGTTCTTATTTACAAAGTATGTGGGCCTAGGGCCCACAACCTTACATTGGCGTTGAAGGGGTTTGACCCCACATGCAATGCCACCTAGCACCTAAACTGCTTTGAAGGAAGGGAAGGTACATCCACAGGTGTTCCCGCTAGCGCCTCCCCTGAGGAAGAGATCGCATCACCCCAGGAAGAGGGTGAACCTTATTCCCGCTTTTGAAGGGAGGAACTGAGACCCTCCAGCACCTCACTGCAACTACTGCCACCCACCTGCCAAGAGACGGCATGAGGTGGTGGGCAGCGCGATGAAGAGAATACAGTGCTCTCCGCTCAAAGTGAGACTGGGTCACTGACAGAATATTGACAACACTAATATCGATGTATAGAAATATCGGGGCATAAATATCGTTGTCAAAAATATCGACATCCTATCTTCATAATGGTAAGTACAAAAATATCGGAAAAAAATATCGTTGTTAAAAATATTGAAGTACAAAATATCGTTTTTTAATATGTATTATAAATAATGTAAAATAAATTAAATAATACATTTTACTTTAAAAAAATATTTAGATTTATTTGTAAATTGTAACAATTATAAGTAATAAATGTAATTTAGAAAATAAATGAAACATACATATATAAAATGTAATATATATATATTTACTTAAAAATAATTAATAAATAATAATTTTAATTAATTATAAAATGTTAGAAATATATTAAAAATAAAGATAAATATATATACATACACCTGTAACATAAAAAAAAATTATAATATAAATTAAAATATTAAAATATGTAATATTTTTTATACCTACATTTTACACTACATTTAGTGCAACAGTAGGGAAAGTGTTGGATAGCAGAGGGGAATAATTTATTATTCCCACTCCAGCAATTGCAACAGTAGGGAAAGTGTGGGATAGCGGAGGGGAATAATTTACTATTCCCACTCCAATGAGTGCAACAGTAGAGAAAGTGTTGGATAGCGGAGGGTAAACAATTACTATTCCCACTCCCGCGAGTGCAACACTAGGAAAAGTGTTGGATAGCGGAGGGGAATAATTTACTATTTCCACTCCAGCGAGTGCAACAGTAGGGAAAGTGTTGGATAGCGGAGGGGAATAATTTACTATTCCCACTCCAATGAGTGCAACAGTAGGGAAAGTGTTGGATAGCGGAGGGGAAAAAACTACTATTCCCACTCCAGCAAGCGCAACAGTAGGGAAAGTGTTGGATAGCGGAGGGATAAAAATTACTATTCCCACTCCAGCAAGTGCAACAGTAGGGAAAGTGTTGGATAGCATAGGGGTCAAAATTACTATTCCCACTCCAGTGAGTGCAACTGTAGGGAAAGTGTTGGATAGCGGAGGGAAATAATTGACTATTCCCACTCCAGCAAGTGCAACAGTAGGGAAAGTGTTGGATAGCGGAGTGATAAAAATTACTATTCCCACTCCAGCGAGTGCAACACTAGGGAAAGTGTTGGATAGCGGAGGGGAATAATTTACTATTCCCACTCCAGCGAGTGCAACAGTAGGGAAAGTGTTGGATAGCGGAGGGGAATAATTTTCTATTCCCACTCCAATGAGTGCAACAGTAGGGAAAGTGTTGGATAGCGGAGGGGAAAAATTGCTATTCCCACTCCAGCAAGTGCAACAGTAGGGAAAGTGTTGGATAGCGGAGGGATAAAAATTACTATTCCCACTCCAGCAAGTGCAACAGTAGGGAAAGTGTTGGATAGCATAGGGGTCAAAATTACTATTCCCACTCCAGTGAGTGCAACAGTAGGGAAAGTGTTGGATAGCGGAGAGGTAAAAATGACTATTCCCACTCCAGCGAGTGCAACAGTAGGGAAAGTGTTTGATAGTGGAGGGGAATAATTTATTATTCCCACTCAAATGAGTGCAACAGTAGGGAAAGTGTTGGATCTCGGAGGGGTAAAAATTACTATTTCCACTCCAGCGAGTGCAACAGTAGGGAAAGTGTTGGATAGTGGTGGGGAATAATTTACTATTTCCACTCCAATGAATGCAACAGTAGGGAAAGTGTTGGATAGCAGAGGGGTAAAAATCACTATTCCCACAGAACAAAATTTGAATTTAAAAACAAACAATATATCAACTACAATACAAAATATAAAAACAATAAAAACATATATAAAAATATAAAAATTAACAAAACATGTAAACATATTTGAATGTAGCAAAATTCTAAAATTGACATAAAAATATGAACAATTTTAATTTAACAAACAATTTACAAACAAATAAATATTTTGTAATAGAAATTAATTTTAATCGAAAAATTTAAAATTACATACATGTGATATTTATTTTGCTACTCTATAACACCACACAATTTACAACACACATCTAAATTAAACAAAAAAGTGTACCTCCATAATTAACACAGTTAATTATCAATTAAACAAGTATTAATAATTATAAAACACATTTAAAAATGTAAAAATTAATGTACAAACCAAAGGTGCCAGCTATTGAACCTAAATCCCCAAACAAAATAAAAAATAAACCATTACCAAAAATATTTATCAATTAATAAATGAATATTAATGATTAATTAATTTAAACTAAATTACTTTCCACCCTCTACCCAATTAAACACCAAAACACACACCTGAAAATATTTACACAATTTCCATAACTAATTTTACATTAACAAATTAATATCAATTAACAACAAATCATTAATTGAAAAAAAAAATATATACTTCCCACCATTTACCACTATAAACCCCACAACTCAAACATCAAAATTATTACACAATTGGCATATTTAAATTATAATTAATTAATTAGCATTAATTAACAAATAATTAATTAATTATAAATAAATTACATCCCACCATATTCCCTATAAATACCACCACGAATTCCGTAAAACATGACACAATTAACATAATTAATTAACAATTAATTAATTAATTAATACTAATTAACAAGAAAAATATAAATAATTATTAATAAATTAATTCACATAATTAACACTATAAAATAAAATTAATTAAATATTACATTAAAAATATTAATAAATGTATTAAAATTAAATTACTTTCCACCCTACTCTTCTATCAACCCACAACCCGCTCCTAAAAAATAACACAATTAACATAATTACCAATTAATTAATAAAAATTAACAGCCAATTATTAACTAATTAATTATAAATTAATTCCCACAATTAACACTATAAAATCAAAAATAAATAAATACTAATAAATAAAAATTAATATTCAATGTATTATAATTAAATTACTTCCCACCCTATTCCCCTATAAACCCACAACCAGCTACGGAACTAAAACACAAATTTTAATTAAAATAAAATTAATAACTTCTAAAAATTTAACACGTATATTAAAAAACAAATGCAATACTTAGACAAAAAATAGAGCACATACATTAAAATACATACTAAAATACATAACACTAACTAAAAAATGCTGTGAGCAACTACCCAAAGGTCGAGGACAGTCATGATTGAGCAGAGTGCTGTGCGCCCCTGGAGGCAAGTGCCCACCACTGTAAGAAAGCTAACGAACAGGAGACC
Source organism: Calotriton arnoldi (assembly GCA_963921515.1). NCBI lineage: Eukaryota > Metazoa > Chordata > Amphibia > Caudata > Salamandridae > Calotriton > Calotriton arnoldi. Next base: position 325,209 of record CAWUFW010002192.1, on the reverse strand, counting down.
AGCAGATGGCACCCATGAGGACTCACTACTAGCCCCACCACTGCCAGAGCAGAAACAATGTATGGCTGCACTCAAGAAGCCGCACCAACTCTCCTCAAGCAGCAAACATAAAGGCTTCTACAGTATGGCTGGGGCCAGCCCAGAGTGAGGGTTGCACCGTTCTCCCTGCCTGACCCAGGTACCTGCCGGCTGAAAGCAGAGCAAAGAGAGTATTGAGCGCCCCTATGGTGGCGAATCGCTGCCAACGCATGCTGCCTGGGCGAAGAAGGAAAGCACTGCATGGCCCCTGGTGGCAATCCACAGCAAGAGTTATGACACAGACAGAGTTCCAGCAGAGGGCACCCTGGAAGAGACTATGCATGAGCACCACTAGTGCTCCCCAGAGACAAGCGGGGAGGCTAGTGCTTCACAGAGCTGGAGGAGCACCTCCGGGTCATCAGTGGCAGGAACCACAAGAGTGCAGCAACAACCATGTGCAAGGTATAAGACAGACTGAGCGTTTACTCACTGGGGCGCATAGATAATGAATGGCTGTATGAAGGAGTCTGTGCCAGCCAGCTTCCCGAGCACTGAATGGCCACCATTGAACCATCAATGAGAGTGTCACAGGGAGTGACCAACCTTGCCAAGCATGCAATAACCTGTGCAGGATCCAGCACCACAACAGCACAGCCTGGAGGTGCAAGCACTACACCATCGAGTGAAGAGGAGGTGGAAGGGAGGTTACCCGTCATTAAGGAAGAGAAGCACCAAGGAGATCCCAGATGAGGGGCCCCATGTGGCCCGAACGCAGAAAGGAGATAGGCTTCACCCTATCTGCACTAACACTGCCCAGCAGTGGGCCAAGGCTATGCAAAGAGTGCCCCAACACTGCCTTAAGACTGTGTTGTGCATTGGCCCATTACAGACACAAGGAGAGTCGCACACGCCAAGTGGCAAGCTGCCACCACAACAGCTCCCACTGCCCGTGGGGAACACTCTGGAGGAGGAGCTTCAAGAAGGTCCCTGAAGAGGGGACACAAGATATGTGGCCGGATGCCACCCAGCATTCAAGAGGAGAAGAGAACTAGATCAGAAACTGCCCTGATCACCAAGCCGGAGCTCAACACCTGAGGCCGGTGGCTGGACTACAGAAACAGTCGACCACCGCACAGCTCTGTTGGCCGACCCCGGAGAAGGTTCATGCTGATGCACGCAGAAGAAGAGACTTGTGACGAGAAGTCCTATGTGCATCAGTAGAGTGAAGGTGAAGGCTGAAGTATCAAGAAGGAAGAAGAGGAGAGAGTGTGACCTGTTGGTCTATATTAGGAACCTGATAACCGACCAAGCACAAGAGGGAGGATCAGGCAAGGCCAGGCCTGAAAGGCATGCGCAAGAAGATTTGAGCTGCTGATGGAGCACATCCAGACACACAAGCAGCAAGCTACGAAGGTGACAAGACACGAGAATGACCTGACAGCCGCATGGTGGGAGACCCAATAGCCTCACGCTTCTCAGCTCGTCTATTCAGACACAGTCATCGACAGCTCATCAACCCAAGACATCCAAGCACAAGGATGCAGATGCCTCCATGAATGATAAAAGGGAATCCCTGGCCCCCATCACTCCTGGTGGTCGGCGACTCAAGAACAAAGGCCTGCAACCATCACAACAAGTTGTCTCCACATGTCATCCAAGTTCACCACACAGCTGGCAACCCCATCACGCCAGCCCATGTCACGTGCGTCAATCACTACCACCCTTGAAGTATAGGACAATCAGACTGGAGTCCTACACTGTTGCCACACCAACTGACAAGGAGCACCAGTGACTACCTGCTTACATGGCTTGCATCTGAATCCTAGTAGAGAGAGCATGTCTTAACCTAGACCCAGCTACCCCTGAGGTTTGTGCATACGACTAGGCAGTGGCTCCTCTGTGGTTTTGCAGCTGCCTCGATGTGGGCACACATGCAGCCCCAGCGCAGCCCAAAAGCAGTCCGAGGCAACCCAACCAAGGGCCTCCCCAAAGTGCGAGGGATGGACTTGATGTTGCCCTACCGACGGATTCCAGGATGTAGCCAGACAATCTAACAGAGACTTGCACAAGTCACAGCATGCCAAGACAGTTTTCATTAGGTCAAGGAACACCGTAGTTAAACTTCTCAATGGACTCCGACCATGCTCCTGACGCACCCTGTTTTCTGAACTTTTGAGACTTTCCACAAACTGTCCTCAGCGTCAGCGGAGTGGAACAGCTTCAGACCATGGACATGTTTCCACCAGTATGCAGCCAGAGTGCTGCTGATGTAGCCAAGCTAGCATTTTGTGTCCTGAACCGCTCAGGTTAAGTTATGGATGCGGGAGAAGATGTCCTGTTGCAGTCCGTCTCATCAGCCCCATGTCCACTGCTGTCCCGCTGATCGATTATAGATTCTGATGGACCGTGTGGTGTTCATTCTATTGTTGTTTACTCCCACAGGTTGGACTTATGTTTCATTCTGTTTTTCAATAAAGTTTGGGAGGAATATAGTGTCCTGCCAGACACGTTCTAATGTCTCAGCAGGCACCAGTTTACCAGCCACTCCTTGAGGGCTGGCCTATACACTGATCCAAACCCATCCAACACAGGCTTCACGAGTAACATGGGCTTACTAATAAAAGGGCCTGAGTGCACGTGCTCCTGGCCATTTCTAAGTACCATACACACAGTGTCTGTGTCCTTATTTACAAAGTATGTGGGCCTAGGGCCCCCGACTTTACAGTGTGCGCATCTCCATCCTCCTTGCCACTCTAGTGGGTAGCAGAGTCAGGCTGCGCTGAACATGTGTTGCAGGGGCAGAGCAAAGGAACAGACACACACAGGACAGTGCGTTACTCCGAGCAAACTAGCACATAGGCGGGACCCGCCTTCTTTCATTAACTCGCCCGACTTCCTACGTGGGGTCAGGGCATGCTTGTGGGTGTGCGTCACAGTGTCACCCTGCACTGTGTTACCCCCCTTTATCTTATTAGGTGAAGTGGCACTCTTTCCTACCCAAAAAGCCATTGTTCAGGTTTACGTAAAGGTTATTTTTAGGCAAGACAACCCAATTGTAATATTTATAAAACTCTGCTGCCATCTTTGGGCAAACTGTCTATGATTTCTATTTTCACCTTAAAAACATTTTCTCTCTCTACTGGGTTTTAAAAACGATAGTCTGTCTAATTAAGTCATAGAACACAGAAATGTACTAGCGTGCTGGCTTTGTTCAGGTACTGTCCTGCCATAATAAATGCTGTGTGTCCGTGAAAATTTTCTCTGTGATATCAAGTAGCCCATTTGAAGGGAGAGAATGAGAGTAAGTAGGCAGAAGGCAAACAAGAGAGTGAATGTGTGAAAGACATTGTCGCTACAGAGAATTAGAGGTTTCACATCTTCAGCATTGTACATTTAATAACAATTAATGCATTCCAGCCTCAGGCATGTCTGCATGGCCAAACTGCCCATTCTGCCACTCTGGCTTGTCCAAGGGCAGTTGAAGAAACACAGGGGCACATTTCAGATTATTACATGGTCATTCTGTTTTATAGCTCTGGGATGTTCCAGCGCTCTTTTCCTCGCCAGGGATACGGGTAGTCCTCACATATTTAAACTACAAGGATATGCCAGACTGTAAATACAGCAATCTGAAGCACCTTGTTTGGCCATTTGATAAAACATAATTTTTAACATGATGAGCTTTCCTGCAAGCCTTATAATGGTTGCACGGAAAAGCCCCTTACGGAGCCTTCAGAGGTGCTTCATATAGCTATGCACAAACATGTCTTTCAAGGATTTCGGGTTTCGGTATGCTACGGAGACATGTGTCGCAATATCTTTGCCAATCGGGCTATCTGATATGAAAATTACCAAATGGTTTGACATGATTCTATTTACATCACGTGATTTGGAATTATAAGTTGTGATATATCTCAGACTGTGATTGGCTTTCATCATTACAGATCAAGAACCCTACGTCTTACAACTCCTGGTTTGGAAATTCTTGACAACCTGAGAAAGTAATTTTTTAGGGTACCGTATTTTTTCAAAGAAGAGATGATAACCTTCTCCTCTTTCCCACATGACTGCATTGTGGTGCAGTTTCTTTTGGCTCTTAGCAACTCTCTGAATGGTATGGTCTATTTCAATTTTTCCTGCTGTTGGTTCCTGGTATGAAGTATACTATTCCCTGCTGTCTGCAAAGCTGTTTTGTCAACAATTTGCCCAGCTTTACTTCCACTTGAATGGCAAAAAATCTATCTCATTTATTTGACATGAGAAGGACAAGTTCAAATCATTAACCTGCAACTTAGAGATAAGGCTCAGAACTTCCTTTCTGACCAAATACCAGATGATGAAGAGATCATCTATGTATTGAAATATGTTCTCATATTCAACCAACCATACCACCTACCTGCTCCTCCCACCAGGCCATGAAGAGATTCGAACAGCTGGGGGTAAAGCAGGTGCCCATCGCAGTTCTGGATGTTTGCTTGAACTATATATCTTCAAATATGAAAATATTATTGTGCATAAAAATACCCATCATTTTCATTTGCATAGCAGTATGGTCATACATGGTAAGGGCACTATGTCTTAAAAGGTGTCTACAGCAAAGAGGCCTTCTCATTTTGTATGCAGGGCCCCTTAGTGCTGGTGGGCTCAAGTGCATAATCTTTGTTGGCCCCCTGCAAAATCCTCCTTCCCCACAGGATGCCTCACTACCACCCTCCACCAATGCCCATCATCTCTCTTTAGCCCTTCTCTCACACGTATTTCATTTGTTGTATAATACTACCCATGTCAGTGTAGGGTGTCAGAGCTCTTTAAACACACACACATTACACAGAGCCTAAGAATCATATGTGTGTAAATCAGTCTATAGAAAATGTGTTTTGTCTGGAGAAGCACAAATGCAGGATTTAAAACGTACCACAGTGGTTGGCTTCACTGATAAGAATGCATTTCTATCCAAATTATCTCTTTCTAGCAACATTAGTGTAAAAATAGCCTGGGCAAAAACATAACATTTTAACCTAAAGCATCTAGTTTGGATGCCGCTCTTTGATGAGGGTTCATAGCTCGCTGTGTTATATTAGGGTTGAAACTTGTGAACAGCAAGTAATAAAAGGTACTCTGTGACAAAAGCTGTAACCCACTGAGCGATCCACATAAAACACCGTTATGTGATTTGCCTGGTACACGTTTTTTGCAGCAGGCATATTATCCCTTGGAATTTCTAAATACAGTACCCCTGAAGTCAGCGCCAGGTGCGGCTGCAGTGGTCGCACCGCCCCAGTGCCGGCCCTGGTTGTAAACACTTGTATAGGGAATTCACGTCTAGAATAATTAACAAAAAAGGGATTCCCAATTGATATCTGCAATTTTTTAAAGAAAGACTGTGCTATCTTCAAATATGAAGACAGATCCAGCACAAATGGCAACATAAAATGGTTCAAATTAGAACATTTTACCTGGAATGATAGGAAGGACAGGCACTCCCGATGTAAAAACTGCAGTGATTAAGGTACTCCTGATCTACTTATCTCAAAGTAATGATTCTTTATGTAACGGACCACGATGTAGCAACCTATATTAAAGTGGCATATAATATTTGCAGGATATGAAATAAAATGAAAAGACAAATATAATTCATATGCTTTATTAACATAATCTAACACTTGGAAATGAAATGTATTTTATAATATTTCAGTTTACTCACTTTGTAATGTGCTGATGTAAATTAGTTTAGGAAAGGGGGTTGAAGAAAGCACTAAACATTTGGGCCTTATTACCATGAAGTCCGCCCGACACCATTGTGGAAAGGAGCCGCCCGATCTCAGGTCGGCAGTTCATACAGCAGTATTTTGATGCGATGGCCCATGGTGCGGTCGCAAACCTCCATTTCACAATACAAGCTTGTGCGGCGGGCGGAAAAGGCTCGCAGCACAAGCTTCCATTGAGAATTTGAGGTTTTGCCCCCCCCCAGGCCCTATTGCGGAGGGCCAGTGGGATAGGGGCCCTGCTAGGGGCCCCCAAAGATGCTTTCCGACAGCCTTTCCATGTTGGTAAGGCTGACATGGAATGGTTGTCGGAAACCGAAATCATAGTCCCGACGGCGGAGCCGCCATCATTAAGGGATAATGCGGTCTGTCCGGAGAACCGACAGGCTCAAGGAGCCCATCGGAACCACATCGGAATCCCCCCGCAAGTTTACCTCCAACTGCTGTCATCCTAATACGGTGGTCGGACTGTAAACCTACCATGTCCGGCGGAAAGCCTCCGACCGCTGGTTGGAGGCTTTTCTCCCGACATCGTAATGAAGGCCTCAGTTGCTTAATGATCCAGTAACATTAATTACTTATAATTAATAGAAACAATACCCACTCAATTCCCGATTAAATCCAACAACCTGAAAAAAGTACTTTACATTAACAAAATATAAATACGTTTTATAATTACATATATAATAAAATAAAAACAATACTATAAAACACTATAATGAAACATTATTAAAGTAAAAACATTTTAAACTTCAATGTTATAACAAAAAATGTTATTTTGTAATCTCGCTATATTAAGGTCAAGTGATATTTTTGAGTCAATATTTAGGTGGAATATCTTACACAGTGTTGTAGGATGACAAACCATGTTTACTACAGTGATTAAATAACTATTAGTCATATAATGAAGAAATGTATACATTTGTTATCATTTGCTTGCTAGAAAGGAAAACATTGGATTTAGAGTGTTATTTATATTGACCTAATTGTGTGTTATGTTTATATGATGATGATGATGACGATAACGATTATTAGTATTATTATTTTAAACACTAAAAATAATGATGACAATAATAATAAAAATACTAATATTTGTTTACTATTACTGCTAGTAGAAGGAGTTAAAGTTGTAGTAGTAATAATAGAATAGTAGTAGTAGTAGTAGTAGTAGTAGTAGTAGTAGTAGTATTAGTAGTAGTAGTAGCAACAGCAGTGGTAACTACAGGTCAAAATTGGCAGTAGAGGAAATCACTGATGTTTCTCTCTGAACTTAGGGAGCTCTGCTGTGCACACAAGCTTTTTCAGCACAATTACCATTGGGTTTTGGTATTTTGGGCAAGTATATCTTAACCACCTTAATCATTTCCATGGAGAGTTGTCTCTTCTAAATTAAAGTCAACTGAAAGGATGCATCTCATGATCAAACTCCTTTTTATATTACTCCTACAGGGGAAAAAGTTTCTTTTATCACAATAACAACATCTAATAAGACATTCCAGTGATCAGACAACCCCAGTCACAGATTTCTTATGATACTGATGAAATATATAAAATAAAAACATGTTGAAATGGGAAGCTGGGAACTTGTATTCCTACATTGAGCCATGCGATTAATCAGCACATATTTACTGGGCAATCAAACTTTCCCAGGCTCAATGTTCATCAGAGATAATCTGCAGGAAATTTGTGTCTACCAAGCCTTAATGATCTAATAATACATTTTAATTAAATCCAATTCCAAAATATTTGCTACATCACTTAAAGAATTCTGATTAAAGACATTCTGGGCACATAGCTTTAGCAAACTTTACTTCATTATATTCTTATTACTAAGTATCTCCTCAAGAGACTGAAACCTCAACTGATATATGTATTAAATGCATTTTATAGAGTGGCTCCTTAGGACGTTTTCTTAATGGCTATTGACGAGGATAAAAATCTGCAAAAAGATATTTAATCCAGTCCCAAATTTCACCCAATCATGAGTAATCTGACTTCGTCTGGGATCTCAGATATTCCAAGAAAATCGGTAGCCTCTTAATTTTTGGCCATTTATGTCAAATATTTTCTCACCTTTATCATTTCTCACCTTGCCATATTAAGCAAAAACGAATTATGTTTGAGGTAGACTGGAGTCTTTGGGACATACCCAACATATGTCACTGCAACGTCTCCATCTTTGACTGAAATTATCCAAAAGTTTGCCAAAACTCATTATATTCACTAGATATGTTCTCTTGATTCCTATTAGAAAGCTGTCATTGGTTGTGAAGTATTCTTACCTAACTGCCCAATAATCATAAATAAATTGACCTACCTAGCAAAGGCCTTTCTTACCACTTTGCAACTTCAACATTTCCTCTAAACAGCAGTACCCTATTATGTGAGTGGTGAAGCATGACTTACTCATGAGCTTCAGTTAGGTACATGTGCTTTCCTTCACCTCACATAATTGGAAACTGGTGTAATCTAATTTTATGAATCGTCCTACATCTAGATGGACAACCAGACGCTTCCTTGTAAAGAGTTAGGAAGGGTCCAAGGAGATTTTATACAGTGGTACCACACTAATAAGTATTAGGTAACCACAGGAACAACCCGTAGACCAAGGGAAGGCAGGGTAATATCATAAAAGCAACAATGTCAAACCAGGTATCAACCATCACAAAGATTATTTGAACACAATTTATCTTCTTTTATGCTGTGGTGTTTATCAGCTACCTGGTTGGCCCCTTGGTCCTATGATAAAGAAATTTACTTAGCAATGTATTAAACATCTATGTCTCCTTGATCTAACTTACCCAATGTCTTTTCTTCCCCCAAGGGCTATCATTAAATATATTTCCCCAATTTCAAGATAGTCATTAATTGATAGTTTACCCCTTGTGGTAGAGATCCACTCACTGGATCATTGCATCTGGCTGGCTTTTCTTTTGTTGGGTATAATTACTTTAAGAAATCCTCATCCCAGACACACCAAGTAAGTCTGTTTTTGTTTTTCACCTACTCTTTATCTTTTCTCATTTTGCTTCATCGGTGACATGACCTTTGCTACCAGTGACATTTTTTGACAGATTTTTCACAATCTTCCAAGCAATAGGATTGGTAACTTATTTTCCTGTGAGTCCTGTTTTTGTTGACGCATGGGAGTGCTCAGTTTTAACACACTCACTGAGTCACTTCCACACTTTTTCTCCTCCTAATTGTGCTTATTTCCATTAATGTGTTTGCCATTCTTTCCACTGAATATCTGGAAATTATGGGAGACATCTAATTTGAATTCATAATTGTGTATCCCAGATTAATTCTGTTGGTATAAATGGCTATTTTCATATGTTTTCTGAAGCCCTAGGATCTATGCTGTGCTTTGAAATCTTGATGGTGACCATGGAACTCTTGTACGGTTGAAATGCCATCAACAATCCATCGCGAAAGAAGTTTTGGGACACACAATGGCTATAAAGAAGCATTGAATTCTTTAGAACTTTATCCATACATGCTGCTTTTGATTTAATCTATAATTGGACATTTTGGCCTTTCTTTTCTTTTGTCAGTTTTAATTGACCACATTTTATCAGGCATTTTGGTTGATGTTTGTCTCTCATGCACCATGTGGGCACTATCTCTTTTGTTGACCTTTTATGTACATTTTGTTCAAGATCTTTATTGTCTTTCATTGTCCCCTTGGCGTATATGTTTATAAAAACAGTTCAATACAGAAACAGTTGTCTAACAATTTGTGTTTATTAAGAATACTTTCTTTACCAGAAAAGAATAATCACAACTTCTAAATTTTGTTCAAATAATCTTTATGATAACTGATACCTGGTTGGACGCTCTTGATTTTCTACCACCCTAATAAGCAGGCGCGGCTGGTGCAGGTAAGAGCGGTGGGGGGGATTACGATGGACGATGAAGAGGGAAAATTATATAAATAATTAATTTTCCCTCGTCATCGTCCGTCGAAATCCCCCCTACCGGGCCCCACCGCTCTTACCTGCACCAGCCACGGCTGCTAATAAGGGCCATCAGTAGAGGAAGAAAAAAGAAGAATCACATCTAACAACATGGGCTATTTCCTTGTACAGAACTATCTGAGGTATCTAGTGGACATTTTCATCAGGAGCCTTACACACTTAACTACCTTGTGCTTTTTTCCAAAACTGGTGGCAAGTAACTGAAGGGATGAGTCATGTTATGGTCTTAACTGAGTTAACAGGAGAAATGGGAATTATCTTCACACGTTTATTAATGTAATTCAACCTCACATTTGATAATCATTAGGGAGTGGAAAGTAGATGAGGTCTAGACCTACAGAGATGTCTACAGGATAAGCAGATTATTAAAAATACTTCAACCTGATCCAATACAACCTATGAAAATGATATCTGTGCATGAAAGTAACAGAGTCCCAACCAATGGCAGTATTATCAAGAACAACTGGTCAAGAAAACCAGTTTGCAAACCCCAAGAGGCATGCCTGCAAAACATTCAGTTTTAAATTTGGGGTTAGGCCTGTCCTTAACTGCATTTGTGAAAACACCTCAGATGGCAGAGGAGGTGAAGGAAACAAACCAGTATCAAAGCTTGTGCAACAAGCTGGATTACCTTAGGTCAAGAATATTGGACAACAGAGAGCTCTATGAGCCTACAATAAGACAACTACTACATACTGCAAAAGGGTGAGCATTGCACATACAGCCTTTTTAGATAATAATTTGAATAAATATGTTGCACCATTAACATTACACTCAAGGTCATGATCTAAGTTACTAATTGGGATGCTTCCAGATATTCCATGTATCTTATTTATTTCGATTGAAAGCACAGGGAGAGTTTCGATAAAGAAGTGCACTGCAACGTGGGCAAAGAATAGGGAAAAAAAAGAGTTCAAGGTTTATTCCTGCTGGAAGTAACAGGAAAATCAATTGAGATGTCTCCTAAAGACTCAGGGCCATATTTATGACCCCAGTTGCATCGCGCTTCCACCACGCAATGTGGTACATGCATGATGCAAGTGAAAATTGAGATTTATGAAGCCATACAAGGCCACTTTGGTGGCTCTGAGTGGCTTCATATATCTGGAGTAAAGCAATGCAGCACAAATCGCTGCATTGTATTACTCTGCCCTGGGTAGGCATTCCATGGACATTGCATGGGTGTTCCCACGCAACTCCCATGGTTTTTGATACATTCCCAGATTTACCAGAGCTGGTAAACCTGGGAATGCGCCAAAGAGAGAATCCTTCCCAGGGGAGCCAAAAGGTGGAGAAATAAATATCTTTATTTCTCCTTGTTACTTCCTCTCTCTATGTGTGCTGCATTCTGCAGCAGACATAGATAAGGGGAATATGCCTCTCAGGATTGTTTTTGTGCAGGAAGGTGCCCCTTCCTGCACAAAAACAATCTTGCGTGCAACACTGGCATCCTTGCACCATGGTGCAAGGGTGCCTGCATTGGTGCTAGGCTGCTAAAACTGCACCAGTGCAGGGGAAAAGGCAGGAATGCACCATCATCTTTTAAATACGGTGCACTGCGTGACAATGTCATGAATATGCCCCTCACTTACTAAATACTTCTACCCCTATGTATCAACTTGAAATACCCCGCAGCTAAAACACGCATTACATTTTTGTCAAAAATCAAGAAAGATGCCGTTATGGTTTTGGCTAAGTCTCCCTTAGTGAGTAGCTACTTTGTGGTTGAAACTACTAACCAGGCTTCACACCTTCTCTCCTGATTCCTTCTCTCTCAAGCTTCAAAGCAGTTAGATGTGGTAGAGAGAGGGCTTATTTATTTAAGAGTCCACCAGTTATAGTCCATTTCGTTCTTTGAGCAGATGATTTGTTTTCACTTAGTCACTTCTCCTTACAGCAGGGTTACCAGGAACAGGAAGCTAAACCCTATGTATTTGAAGAGAGGTCATTAGAAATCTCTGGAGCAGACAGAAGTGTCCTGCTGCTGTCTGGCTTGCATGTATGTGCATTGAAGGCATGATGATCACAGACCCGGTAGTTCTCTTCTTGCCTACCTCAAAACCATGTGCAAACAATGAACCATCAGAGCTCCTACAGTCAGCAGATCCCTTGGTTAACATCACATAACAACAAAAGGCATCCCTCATCCTCATAACCTCTGCAAGACGTAGGAACAATGAAAATGAAGAGAGCAGGCACATCCAAAGATGCATAGGTGAAGGGCAGAAAATATACAAGCATAGGATAGAGATAAATTGCAACTAATATGATGAAAACCTCAATGTTTTGGAGGATTACTGAAAATCTCCAGACTCATCCCATTGATAATCAGTGAACACTATTTATCTAGAGTTCTTCCATCGCAACAAAGGAAACGATCTGGAAAAAATATGGAGCAATAAAATCCTTTTTTTCTGCAGAGGAGAAAGAGTTATAGAACTCTTGACTGGCTTGACTTTTTGGACCAGCCAAAATCCATATTCCTTCAAATTTTGCCTGAACTATCAGGTTTTCTGATGCCCACGGGGTTTCTCAGTTTTGCATACAGCTTTCAACTTCTTTGAAGGCCCTTTTATAATCTTCTTTATTCATCTGCCTCAAGAAGATTATGTTGCACCTTATAAGGCTTTCTATTGCATGATGTTAATCATGTTAATGGTAGTGCCATCTTTTGCCAACCTGAAAGGTCCCTTCCTATACTTCAATATATCCCTGTCCCCCCATGTCATTGTTGATTGTGATATACACTGGGCAAAACATACACACACGATTACAAGACTAAAGTGTCATGTGTAAGGTTTTCGGAAAATGATTATACTCTAGAGTGTCATGGCACAGAAGTGAAATGGAGAAACAAATTGCCTAGATGTGTATAGTATATCTCATCGACATCTTTCTGTAGTAAATTACAAATATACAAGAACTATAATGTGCAACACTTGGATCAGGTCCCATCGATACTGCAGTACTTAATTGAGTGCAGACAGGCACTACCAACACTACAGAAACATTTGCTCATATGGGTGGCATATAATGCAAAGCTAACTTCAGGTAAATGTAGGAAATTGCATCAAGGGATAATGGAGTCAGTTCATGATCATGTACAGCAGTCAGGGTATAAAAGGGAATGTGCTTTTTTATTTGTTATATTGTAGTTTAATGATGTGGTGCAGAATAATTCTGTGCTGAGCCTGAGTAGTCGTCCGGAAGTGTGAAGCATTTGATTGGTAATGAACCATCAGATCGTTTCTGGACCACCTCTGTGGACACCTGAAATTACATGTTCTTGCAAGCCAATGCCTGTGAGAATAAATGGATTACTGATCTTTTGGGCCTATGAAGAATTATTTTACAAAATATTTCTAGATGAGGAGACAGACTACAGACAATTTGACTCTCAATCTGGCATTCATCCACTTCATGCATAAAATCACAAAACGTAGCAGGAGGTTTTGATAAGCTGCAAAGTGTTTCAGCTAAGCAGCTTCTTGTGGTTTCTTGGATGCTGGCTTTGCTTTGTGTCTGCTGGTTAGACGTGATAGCTGTCATAAAGATTGAATGTTGTTACATGTGTCCTGCTCAAGTCACAGTAGATGTGCTTCTACTGTATCATGGTTTCTTCAATAAAGCATGTTTCCGCTAATTTATTAATTACAGCTACTTTCTACTCTGTTGAGGGGTTCATTAATTACCAAAAGCAAATGTGTATAATAGAGGTCACAATATTGAAATTCTGTTCCCATTATAGCTGGGTATAGATCCAGAGGGCATTAACTTTAATTGGTAACGTTGCTGCCTTCACCACTGGGTAGGTATAGTTAGGTCAGCGTTTCCCTAGGAAATGCCTTTTTATTTTGCCAGTAACTTTGGCACCATATGACAAATCATAATGAAACGTTTAGTTTCTGCATGGAAAGGTTTGAGGTGATCCGTCAAGCAGATCCCGAAAAAAAGGGGGGTTCCAAAATGCAAAATCACCATGCATTTTTCCATAGACATATTTAGATAGTGCTACCGCAAAAACTGCTGAATGGAATGACACCAAATTTGGGAGGAAGCTAGATCTTGATTCGCAGATTGTGCTTTTTGTGATTTGGTGTAAATCAGTTCAGTAGTTTTTGAGATATAAATGTATGAAAATATTTGTATATCTGGAAGCTTGAGTTTGAGGGACTCTTGCAAGAGTCCTTCAAACCCATTTTTCAAAAATGGAGCATTCTGTTTTTCCTGGGGAGCTTTTGTTTCTCTTGGACCAATTAGATCCCGTGGGAGTCAGACTTCTGCGGCAGTGAGTGCTCTTATTGGCTGCCAGCAACATGAAAAAAATGTTGCTAGCAGCCATTACAGGACTCGGGGCTTAGTCCTTATCCGGACGTTTAAGAAAAATAATATAAGTGGTCAGGGTAGGGATATCCTGCACCTCGAGGCCCTGTGGGGTTGGCTGCCTCCAGGTGGTTTGCCCATGGGGCCTGGCCACAGGCCATGCCCTCGCATCAACCTCTCCCCACGCACGGTCAAAGGCTGTGCGCGGGGGTGGATTGGCTGTATGCAGTGTGTTTGCCACACGGTCTGGCCATACCATTAAGTTTCATTGTATAAATCATTTTTGAGGTGTGTGATTACTCACTAGAGTTCTATATATTGTTTTAATCTACTGTTTAGTGTTCTATTTCATGTGTTCAGTAAATATTTACTGTTAATCTGTAAAAAGAGATTCATTAAAATAGATGCAAGAGGTCCAGGAGAAGAACCACACCCTAAGAAAGGATTGTAATTGGTTCATATGAATGTCTTTATTTAGAAGAAGAAGATTCCATCCTTTCTGCTTTATTTCACTATTGGATTTTGGTCAAAGTAGATATATTTATCTCCTTTCCTGTTTGCCTTTCTTTTCAAAGATGCTTCATCAGATTCTAAGGAGCAGCCAGGGGCTTCTCTATCAGCTCAGCCATCTCAGCCACCCAAGGAATCCTTGGTGTGGAAATTCTGAGAAATTAGGCCAGTTGCCAAGAAAGTTTCTGCAAAGTATGTTACTTGTAAACTTTGCAGCAAGAGTTCAGCTGGGGGAGCTGAAATAAACAATACAGCATGACTACCAGAGGGATGTGGAGACACCTTAGGTCCATGCATCCGCAAAGAATTGCACTGGCAGAGTTGGCTCATGCTGTGGAGCTAGACAACTCCACAGGGGGTTCAACATAATTTGTTCCAGGAGATACTGTGCCTGCTTAAGTTCTAAGTGCAGAAGCGGACAAGAACCCAGCTTTTTTGAATGATTTGCTATTTTGCTATTTGTGTAAACAGGTAATTTTTCCTTCAGCGACAAGCAGGTCTGCCCAGGAGAAACTTGTCCAAGAGCACAAGCAACCCCATGCAGTATTTTTTGAACAGTTTGTTCTAAGTTTTTCTCCATTTTGTTTTAAAGGTGATACTGTTGGTGTTTGTTTAACAATTCAAGTTCTATGTTTTTTTCATACCCTTTTAAAAAAAAAAATAAAAACCCAAAAGAAATGTAAAATGTTTGATAACACAAAACAATTATAGTAGTTGAAAACTGTTAACATAAACATCTCTTTTCAGAGCTACCCTCTAGTTTCATGGTCTATGCTGTTTGTAATATGTCTCTTTTTTTTTTCCCTTCTCCAAAACTCTCACAAGACTCTCATAAGAGCCAGGGATGCAGGCCCTAATGTGCAGTCTGAGAGGGCAGTGCTTCCTGGTTTGCTCTTGCGATTCTCTTGCGAGAGAATACTTTTTATAATGGACTTTACATTTACACTGAATATATCCTGATGCACTATGTATAGTTTATAAACATCAGATTAATAACAGTGTGTTTAGCTTCATGAAATGCAATCCATTATATAATTGTGGAGAATGATAAATCACTTACATTTATGAAAATACCCCACTTGTTTTATCTGCATGAGAAGAACATTGGCACTTAGCACACATTAATAGTCATTTATTTGCTTTAAATCCATTTATTATTATTGGAAAAAGTTCTGTTACTACTTTTTTACATCCTGAGAGAGTCTCATAAGATCATAAACTTTTTTTAGGAAGAACTTACACTTTCCTTTATTACAGTACTTGGCCCATATAGTCCACTTTAGTAAGGTGAGGGGAGAAAGTAGACTTTCAAATGAGACAATTTCACATTATAACAACAGTGCACAGGAGGGTGTAAGGAGACACCAGGATCTCATTGACACCTCTCCACAGCCTAACAACTTTGTATAGTACACTATGGGGAGACACTGGCCTCTCCGGTGGGATTTTGCATGGCGGTAACCAGTGTATAGAGTAGGGTGTAAAGAGACACTGCCTCTCCACTCACACCTTTCCCCAGGCTCAGCAGAATACATTATAGGGGGCAGAGGGTGCACACCTTACATGTAAAACCTTAGCATTCCATAGTTGGTATAACAAGCACTGGCCTCTCCACTGAGCCCTCGCTCCAGGAAAATAACCATATATATTAGGTTGTGCGAATGGATTTGACTGTCCAGTCACAGCTTTTTTTTTTTTTTTTTTTTTTTGCAGAGTTTTGTATACCGCGAACTTGACCCGAATCGGGTATCAGAGCGCTTTACATAGCACCAGTTACGTTACATGAGGACACACATTCATTTTGGTTAGACACGGGGAGATTAAGTGATTTGCCCAGAATCACAGGATGTTCAGCGTCATTGCTGAGACTCGAACCCAGTTCCCCAGATTCGAGGTCGGCCGCCCTAGCCGTTAGGCCAACTCCTCTCCCCCCTCTTTTCCCACAATGACAGACATATACAGCAGTGTGTAGGGAAACATTCTCCTCTCCACTAACACCTATCTCCGGAACAAATATGGATATGTAATACGGTGTTGGCAAGGAGTGGCCTCTCTGCTGAGAACTCTCCCTAGGCCAACAAGGATCCACAGTGCTGTATGGAAAGGGAGTGACTTGTCTGCAAACACATCTCACCAGGGTGAGAGGTGCCCATGTTATGGTTTGAGAAAAATGTATCTCTCTTCTCATACCTCTTCCCATGCTGGCAGGTATGCATAGCAGATTGTGGGGAGGAAGTGTCCTGTTTGCTGATACATCTCTCTTGAATGATAAGTATTCCTAGTACAGTGTGGAGAGAGGCTGTCCCCTCTCCTGTGACCTGTGTCATGGATGATGGGTGTGCACATTAGGCGGTGAAAATGCCCTTCCCTCTCTGGTCACAGCTCTCCCCTGGATGACAGGAGTACAACTAATGTGTGGGAATGAAATTACCTCTATGATGAAAAGTCTGTCTTGCATAACAACTATGGAAACTATGATATGTAAATATTAACCCTTGGCGGAGTTCGCGTAGTCGCGCTACGCTGAGTTCCGCGAAGTGGTAAAAAAACTCAGCGAGCTACGCAGAATTCCGTGAGCACGCGGAGTTGCTTGTTCCGCCCGTTCGCGATGCGTTTTCCCTGTTCGGGAACGTGTATTGCGTGTTCGGGACACTGTTTGCATGCTCGGGGGGAAATATCTTGCGAACTTGCCCATGCGGTCGCCAATTGGCGCGCCCATCTTGTTTTTCACTTTTCCCGCCCATTCATGATGCGTATTTCCTGTTCGCGAACGCGGATGTCCGATGGCGCGTCCGAATGACGTGTTCGCGATCGCACACTCTTGCGGGATCGCGTGGCCGGCTACCAAAATCTTGTGGCGCACTCGAACGGATAGAAAAACTCGTCGGCGAACGTAGGGATCCCGGTAAGTTGCTACCACGCGCGTGAAAACGCATTTTGAAAGCGCGAACAAGGGAAAAACTCTGCTACGCCGTGGATCGCAGAGTTTTCGGTAACTCCGCGTTCTACGCGGAACGCGGAGTTGCCAAAAATCCGCAAACTCCGCGAGCGGAGCGGATTTTACCGCCCAGGCTTAGTAAATATACTGCCTTGTAACTGAGTCATCTCCCCAGAGTGATAAATGTGCAAAGTAGGCTGTGAGTAGTAGGGTATAGAAATGGAGTATCCTCTCTCCTCAGAACTGTGTCTTGGTTGATTGGTGTGGATAGTTGAATGTGGGGGCACAGTCATCTTTCCCTCAGACCTCTCCTTATGCGGACAGTGAAATGTAGCAGAGTGTGCACAGGGACAGACTTCTTCACTCAAACTTCTCTCCAGAGTCATAAGCATATATAGTAACATGTGCAGAAGAACTGCCCTTTCCATTATCATATCTCCACCAGCTGATAGCAGTGTGTAGCAGAATATAAGGGTGTACTGGCCTCTGTGCCAAAATCTAAGTATTGTATAAGGAGTCTTTATACTACAGTGTGGCCAAGGACTCATCTTTCTACTGACACCTCACTGTTGCATGACAACTCACCATAGTTAGGTATTCAAATAATTGACTTCTCCATTAACAATTCTCTGTAGCATAAAAGATTGCACAGTACCGTACAGATATATGTACATGCAGGAGCACTTCTGCAGTCCCTGAAGAAGTAACTGCGAGTTTTAGTCAGCATTACAATTCTGTAATAATATTCAAATCTATAACAACTATTAAGCAAACAAATCAGTAGTAACTTTAAACTTTTTTATTACAAAAAACAATTTAATAACATTACAAAACTACAACAACTACAGTAACAAACTACATCAACAACTGTAAAACAAACAAAGCAACCAACTTCACTAATTTATAATGTCTTGGTCACATTATGATGAGCAGCCTGATGTAGCTGCACCACATCAGCCACCTCAGCCTGGCAAAGAGTCTTTGTTATGGCAGTTTTCTTTATTTTGAGGCCAGCTAGCAAAAAAGTCTCATCAAATTTTCTCATGCATACAGTTTTTTAAAAGGAGTTTATAAAGGCTAGTTTGTGCCGAGTTAGCTTGTGCTGCTGAACTGCAGAGCTCTTCATGTGTTTCCACATCTTTTCAACCTGGATACACTGTGACTGCTCAGGTACTCACTGCTGAACAAGACAATAATCCTACCTGTCTTAAGAAGGCTCTTTTTTGTTGCTTATGTAGACAGATAATTATTTCCTCAGTGAAAAGTAGACCTGCACAGCACACGCTTGTGCAAGATCACAAATGTCCCCCTATGCAATGCCAACATTATCACTTCTCCACATAATAGTTTTTTCCTCACTTTCCATAGAGTAATTATTTCCTGTTTTTTCAAAAGTGAACAAGTATTATTTTTCTCCTCCATATATTTTCTCACATGGTAGTTTTCTTGTTCATAACTTCTGTTTTCCATTTTCCTCCTACATAAAGAGAAAATAACCAAAACATTTAAATGTTACATACTAGTTAATAATTCATGTCATTCTTCACTATGGGCCAGATGTATGAAGCTTAGTGTCTGAGATTACCAAATTGTGAATTTTGCGGTTCACTAATTGGTAACCGCAAACACTAATGTATGAAAGCGTGGTTTACACTTTTGGCGATTCCCAGTGGGTCGCAAATAGACCTACCTCATGAATATTAATGAGGTAGGTCTTAGTTTGCGACCCATTGGGATTTGCAAAAATGACAGGAATGGTAGCCTGCTCGGGTCAGCAGACCACCATGTCTGTGATTGCTTTTAAATAAAGCAATCTTTTTTTTTAATGCAGCCCATTTTCTTTAAAGGAAATGAAGCGTTAAAAAGAAAAATCAAACTTTGGAGTTTCATTTTTTAAGAGCAGTCGGTGGACCATAGGACCACTGCCTGCTCTTAAAAATATTTGTTTTCCATTCTCAAAGGGAAAGGGGTCCTCTGGAGACCCCTTCCCATTTGCAAATGAGTTACCACCTCCTTCAAGGAGTCAAAAAATATGAATGTTTTGCAACCGTAATTTTGTCTCAAAACATTCAAACATCCAATTCAGAATCACTATTTTGAAGGGGCGCCCTAAACACGCCCCTTCCAAATATCGAATCGTAAACACAAATCGAGATTCAGTAATGTGTGACTAAATAACAATTTGTGGTTTATACATATGTAAAAGCATTTTTGTGATCAGAAACGGCCCGATCGGCTGTTTCAGACTTCAAAAATGCTTTGTACATGTGGTCCTGAATTCTGTAAAGTTTTCTACATCATTCACCCACAATCACATATTTATATATAGTATAGCACTAACTTGTTATTCATTTTTCCAGAAAAATTCCACACCCTCACCCAGTTTATTTTTTCACAAATAAATGAATACATGCCATCAAACCTGATTTCATAAATGTTTATAAAGTAACACATTCCTCTTGAGACATCTTTGCTAACACTGGGCACGGTGTTTCACTCTAGAAATAGCAATATCACCACTCGAACATATCATAGGGCTAAAGTATATGTACAGTGAGGTTCATAAAAACACTAAGGCTTGAATTAACACATTCCACATTCTTTGTTTTATAATTTGAGAATAAATGCCTCTTTTACTTACAAGTACATACTGTTGGAACAAATACATTTTTCAACATAATCTGCAATACTTGCTGATATCACTCTGCATTCTGTTTACCTCTCAAAAGCTATATTAAGAGATATACACCTCCTCAAACAGTTTTTCCCTCTTTAAACTTGCTGTAGAATAAGTTTACCAATAATAGTACACTTACTGACACTTCACAACAACGTTTATAAAATATATTATGAAATACCTGAACTTGAAGTTCTTTCTTAAATGCAGATGAAGACACTAGTCTCTTTCAGCTCCACATAAATTCACATCTGCTGAGCACAACTCAAAGATACTTTTTTCTCCTCCAAAGGCAATCTGAGCTATCTCTAGTTCTGCACCCAATCACATCCCAGCAATTCTTCAACTATGTAATAGGAATGTTAACTATTGGTTGAACCTTGTCCCTTTTATTCTACTTCTCCCTATACGATCTCATGAGACTTTTGCAGTATCATAAAACACCTCGGGCAGGCCCAGTAACTTTACAGGCAGGTCTCGTGAGAGGCTCGCGAGATTTCATGAGCCTCATGCGGCAAGCCTAACTCCGTGAAGCTTGCAGTCTACTCTCACAAGTCTCTCGCAGGACCGCAACACAATTGAAGGGAATTACTAGTATATGGGAAGCATTAGCCTCTCCACTAAAAACCCTCTGTTGTATAATGGGTGTGCATACTGGAGTATGAGGAGCAACTACTCTCTGCATTCAAACCTCTCTCTCCAATAACATCTGTGCATAGTAGGGAATGTACAGGGACTGGCTTCTCCATTGAGACCCCTCTCTTGCATAATAGGTGTACATAGTAGGGTCTGTTGTGAGGCTGGCCTCTCTTTTCAGACCTCTCTCTGAGATGACAGGTGTGCATAGTAGTGAGTAGAGAGGAACAGCCCTCTACTTCCAGACCTCTCTCTCAGATGACGGGTGTGCATGGTAGGGTGTGTGGAGAGAGACTGGCCTCTCCGCTGACACCTCTTTCTCAGATGACAGGTGTGCATAGTATGGAATGTTTTATGGACTGGCCTTTCCTTTCTGAGCTCTGTCTCAGATGACAGGTGTGTGTAGTAGTGTGTGGAGAATAACAGGCTCTCCTGTCAGACCTCTCTCTCAGATGACAGATGTGCGCAGCAGGGTGTGGTGAGGGACTGGCTTCTCCTTTCAGACCTTTCTCCCAGATGACAAGTGTGCATGGCAGGATGTGTGGCGAGAGAATGCCCTCTCCACTGATGCCCCTCTCTTGAATGACGGGTGGGCATAGTAAAATGTAGAGAATGACAGGCCTGTCCTTTCAGACCTCTCTGTCAAATGATGGGTGTGCATAGTAGGGTCTGTTCAGAGAGACTGGCCTCTCCGCTGACACCTCTCTCTCAAATGACAGGTGTGTGTAGTAGTGAGTGGTGAGAGACCGTCTCCCTTGCTGACACCCCCTCTTTGATTTTTTTTTTAAAACACATTTTATCAAGTTTATGTTCCAAAAATAATGCCTCCTTGATTACAGTTATACATTTTTACCAGTCTCTTAATTATACAAGTACAGTGTAATGCAGAGAGTACAGTTATAGTAACGTTTCCAAGTTGTATGTGACATTGTGCTTGAGCACTCTATTATTGTCCATCCCCATTTGTTATGACAACAATTACATCATAATCTAGGATCCCCTGTGATGTCCTTAGTTTATTACATCTAACATTATCTAACAACATTATACCTCACACCCACATCTAACTGGGCAACACAAGGAAGAGATCAAACAGTATATGCATATCATGCACTACTACCTGCAATAAGGATTATGTAGTGTATCTGACGCGCTTACACAGTTGTTTTGCTATACCCAAGTATTGACAACTTATGCATTTCAATCCTTTCCACACTATCTGCTTAGTACTGGGTTGTATGTTATCCATATCTACATATTTTTAGTGAATTAGTTGGGTCATAAGTCCAACCCCGTGGCAGACTCCCTAGATGCCTCGCCGGATTGTTCTACCCCTTCCCATGCCTTGAATGCCTCAAACAGCATATCCCAGGACATAGCTATTGGAATCTTGCAGAGCCCTCTCGCTTCTTCTCTACGGATTTCCCAGCTTTCGGCTAAGCCCCCTCTCTCCATACAGCAGTTGTTGGTGGTTTCTTCGCTTTCCAACATCTAGTTATCCTGACACCCCCTCTTTGATAATAGTTGTGCGTAGTAGGGTGTGGGAAAAGACTTTACACACAATTCTTACACAGCCGATGGGCATGAATAGTACACTCTTATAAACACCATCTCAAGTAATACTCCTTACTACAGTAGCAAGTGTGCATACTACAGTGTTTTCAAAGATCACTTATTCCTTCCTACTTTTCACGATTCCGTGAAAGTCTTGCAAGATCGTAACATTTTTTGAAAATAGAGTTAACTATGTGCTCATCACAGTACTTATCTCTTACACAGTTCCTCTCAAAAACAAGGACCACAATATGCATTCTTACTAATAGAGTATATTGAGAGCTCATCTACTTTCTTTTACTATTCAGGATCCTGCGAGAGTCCCGCAAGATCATAAAAATTGGTTAAAAACAATATACATTTATTTTCTTCACAGTAGTTGTCCTTTAGACACCTCCTCTCTAAATCTAGGGGGACAAAATGCCTTTCTGCTGCCTCCCTTATATTGCTTTTTTACTTAATTTCCACAACACCTTGAAATTTTCACAGCAAACAGTAATGGCGGCAATTTAATTTCACACATTCCAACAGCCAGCCAATCAGAGTGATTGCTCTCGTGGGACTTGCTAGAGCCTCTCGCTCCTGCAAGAGAGTGAAAACTCCTGGTAAAAACAGGCTTCTCGACCAATCACAGGGCTCCATTTTTGATTTCTCACTCTCACTCGAGTCTTGTGGGACTCTCGCAAGCCCAACTGCCAAAATATACAATTATTTTTCACCCTAAATTCCTCGATAACTAAGACACAGATTTACACCAAATCACAGAAAGCACAATCTGCAGACCAAGATCTAGCTTAGAATTTTGTGTAAATCCATTCAGCAGTTTTTGTTGTAGCCTTGCCTAAAGAAGTTTATGGAAAATACATGGAGATTTTACATATTTCGGGAGTCTGAATATTTTCTATGACAACTGCCATGACCAAATCTGATATGGTTTGTGTGAAAACTATGTTTAAGTGGAAGAGGTGCTGTGTAAGGGAGGAACATGAATTTACCAAATCTACTGTAAGAGAGTACATTGTGCTCCATATTACATCAGCCTCGGAGCTGTATCTAGACAGTACCTGGGACACAATGTTATTTTTTTTTTTAAACTTGTTTTTATTAAGCACTGCATCCAGAATATCTATAACAGTTGTCATGCACATACATTTACATCTCAACAATTGTTTTGTTGCAATAAGTTAATGACATGACTTCACTTTTTCCTTCGCCCTCACTACCCGTGAGCCGAATTGGTTTTAGGACCAGCGCATTTTGAACTGATGCTCAATCATATAAACAATAATACAGTAATGATAATCAAGAGAAACTAGATTTCCCCACATCTGTCCCACCCCCCCCCCTGGCAGCGACCATCAAGTGTTGCTGTTTCCTGATAAGGGCAATCTGGCAGTGTACCTGTGGCTGGTTTGTAATTCGTGTAAATATGGTGTGAGAAGGCACTTACATTGTTATTGCAGTGGATGGTGATGTGGGCTGGGTGGATGGTGAACTGTGTGTGTTTTCATTCTCATTTTGAGTTATTGCTGTAGACACTGCAGTTAACATTTGGCCCCAGTCCAAAAGATCACTCTCTGCATTCTCATCAGTTCGTACTACCCTAAGACGGCATTCTTCAGCTACACCCCACTCACGCAAATCATCCCTCCATCTATCCCACGTGAGGGGGGGGGGGGCAGGACGTATCCAGTGGATCGCTATCCGTCTTTTTGCTAGGACCAGTCCCAATAGTGTGAATTTGTATCGCATCCTAGTCCCCTTCTTAGGTGTTGGAAGTACCCCCAGGATGCAATGTTTTATGGATGTTTCAATTCGCACCGTTGTTGCTGTGCAAAGAGATTGCACCACCTGGGTACAAAACTGCTGTAGACGTAAACAGCTCCAGGACATATGTAGAAACGTGGCGGGGCCTACGCCGCAACGTGGACATGAAGAGGACGACCCTGGGGTGAACCGTGCACGGCGTTGTGGAGTCAAATACGTGCAGTGTAAATAATAAAACTGAATGAGTTTGAACCGCGCATTGCTTGTTGCATCTGCTACCTGTACCAGTGCTCTCCTCCACTCACCATCCGTCAGTGGGACAGGCAATCCAGCATCCCACCTTGCTCTAAGCATGTCGAGGTTAGACCCCCGATCCTCCTTTAGTGCTTTATATATGCGCGAGATGAGACCCCTGCTAGAGCCTGGGTCTAGCATTTTCATCAACGTACAGGACTCCTTCGGCTCGTCTGGGAAGGTGGTCCACATCTCGTGCACAGTACGCAATATTTTAGCATACTGTAAAAAATGCCCCGCCGGCACCTGGAACCAGTCCTGAGCCTCATTAAAGGTCATGAACGTCCCATTCTGATATAAATCTCCCGCTGACTCGCATCCCCCCTCATACTACCTCGAGATGTCCATGGTCTCCTGAATATTGTGAAATCCCTTCAGCCAATGGAGGGGTAGTGCGTTAGCGTACGGAGCCCTGTGGAGAACTATTACCACTGCCTGTTCCCAAACATCTGCAACTCGCCGAATTATGTGCGGGCAGTCTTTAGGGACCTTTGAACCCATCATTAAGAACCGCTGTAGTTTCGCCCCCTCATTCCATCTCCCTAGTAGGTCCGTCTCGACTGTTCATTCCCCCATGCACCATTGCGCGGCATATTGCAATAATCCAGCCATGGAATATAGTCTAAGGTCCAGCAGCCCTAGGCCACCCCCTTCCATGTCCAACTTGAGTGTTTCCAGCCTGGCCTTGCTCCGTTTACCAGCCCATACTAAGGAGACCAAGAGACCATTCAGAGCATCGAACGTGGACTTAGGGATTTTACAAAAGTAGTTTTGGAGCACATAAAGACAGCGAGGCAAGAGCACCATCTTTGATATTGCCACTCTCCCCATAACCCACAGTGGTAACCTATTCCAGAATGTTATCGATGCCAGTAGCCCTGTGAGGACCTTCCCCATGTTTAGTTCAAACTGGGACTCCGGCTGATGGGCAATCTGTATACCAAGGTAACAGAATCGATCACACCTCCAGTCCATGCCAACCGCAGGGAGATCCTGATGTGTCCCCCGTGCCAAGGCTGCGAGCGGGAACAGTATCGTTTTCTGGGAATTGATTCGGAGGCCAGAAGAAGATCCAAATGAGTCTAGTATTTGCCAAACCGCCGGGATCGCCCCTTCCCGTTTCCTGACATAGAGAAGGGCATCATCTGCATACATCGAGACCATGTGCTTACGACCGTCCACCGCTATACCCCATGGTTCCATATCTCTTCGCAATCGTACCGCCAGAGGTTCCATGGCCAGAGCGAAGAGCAATGGGGATAATGGACACCCCTGTCTAGTGCCCCTTCCTATCTCTATAATTTCCGATATATGTCTCCCGTTCCGCACCCTGGCCCTTGGTTTGCAGTATAACAATTTGATCCAGGCTATGTATTCGCTACCAATCCCCATTCTCCTCAATACTTCCCAAAGATAGTCCCACCGCAGGGTATCAAAGGCTTTTTCAATATCCAGGGCGACTACTGCCACCCTGAGGTCTGTATCTGCTACCGAGTGTAGGACGTGCGATAATCGGCGTAAATTCATATGTGTTCCTCTCCCTGGTATAAAACCGCATTGGTCCTCATGGACCAGCAAGTTCACTACTCTCCTTAGTCTTATGGCCAGAACTTTGGCCAACAATTTAGCATCTACTCCCAACATGGACAGGGGTCTATATGCAGCTGGGTCCTCAGGGTTTTTATCAGGCTTGGGGAGCCTGACAATCTGTGCCTCTCGCATGGATGAGGGGAGAACTCCAGCTTGTTTAGCCTCCCCCAAGGTGTCCAATAAGCGCAGAAGGAGAATATCAGCATATGTCTGATAGAATTCAACGGGCATTCCATCCGGGCTAGGCACTTTGCACCGGGCCATACCCCGTATGGCTTTCTGCAAGTCGTCCAGCTGGAATGCTGCCTCCAGTTCGTCTCTCTGCTGGTCAGTAAGTCACGGCAGTGGGACATCCCGAAGGAAGTCACCCCCCTCAGACCCATCGTTTCCAATAGTGTTGCGATAGATATCAGCCTGGTGAGCGAATAGAACTGCGTTGACGCCGACCTGTGTGTTAGCCATCCCTCCCCCTAAGGGACACGTAGTGTTAGAATCATCGGGGTGGGAGCTCATGTTTTAGCAACCACGCGAACAATCTCCCTGACCTGTCACCCTCTTTATGTAATAATTGCTGGTATTCCCTGTGGGTCAAGCAATCGAGTCCATCCCAAGTCTCCCCAACTGTACGTTGTGCCTGTAAAAGGGCATCCGAGGGTCGATCCATCGCACGGCTCTCGTGCAGCAGTTTGGTCAGCTTTTCCTCTGCCTCCGTCAGCTCCAGTTCCAATCGCCTCCTAGTGCCCCCCACTCTGGACAGGCAGTCCCTCCTAGTGACCACCTTAAGTGTGTCCCATTCATTGCTCCTAGTTTCTGTGGTGGACCAGTTCTCATAGAAATAATCTACTATGGTTTTCCTAAGTTCTTCTCTAAATACCTGGTCTTGTAGTACGGATGGCTGCAATCGCCATATCGGGACTCTGGGCCTACTCCTCTCAGGTCCCCACTCTAGCAACACAGGGGCATGTTCAGATAGGAAGCGGCCCAGCACTGTAGTCCCACCCACATTGCCACATACTTCTCGAGAGAGAGTAAGAATTGGTCAAGCCTGCTGTAGACCTCGCGTGCCGGCATATAGCACTTATACTGCCGCTCTTCTGGGTGCGTTTCGCCCCAAATGTCCACACATTGGAGCCTATCCATCACTCCCCTCAGGGCCACCGACATATTCAGCTTAGTGTGGTGTTTCGGAGGATGTCTATCCAATGCACCATCTAACACGCAGTTAAAGTCGCCCGCCCATACTAATGGTATCCTGATGTATGGTAGTAACCGGTTCTCCATATCGTTAAAGAAGTCAACATCATCTATATTTGGGGCATAGACGTTCACCAAGCATACTTCCATCCCATCCATATCACCATGCACTATCACATATCTACCCTCTACATCAGCTTCATAGCTGCGCAACTTAAACGGAACTTGTGGAGCTATCCATATGGTCACCCGCCTCGCCTAGAAAGAAAAGGTGGATGCGAACAGTTGTCCCCTCCATTTTCTGTGGAGTTTCTGTGTCTCAGTGTCTCCTGTAACATAGCCACATGAGTACCCTGTCGCCGCAGATATGTCTGTATTCTGTAACACTTCACAAACGAATTGAGCCCTCTCACATTCCATGTTATGATTTTGTAGCGTCCCATGACCAACAGTAGTTACCAGCTCCAATACTTATGTTATCGACCTGCCTTCTGCCGCCGTCGCTGCCAAAGAATCCCATATCTTGAACATTTGAAACACCCAACTCCCCGGGTAGACACTGTAATAAACCTTCGTGCATCCCCATATAATCCCCCAGCTCAGAACCCCCACCCAAATCTTAAACTTTGATAATAATACAATTCCCATCTGTACAATGAAAAACAATAAAAGAATCAATAATACACTCGCACTCCACTCATACATCATGTTGCTCATACTATCACAGCCACTACACCTTGATACGTCTGGTTGACTCCTCTATCGGGTCAGAGGGTTGCGCTCCGCCCGGACCACCGGGTCATCCGTCAGCCGAGCCCACCCTAGCCCAATCGTCACGCACTCCCATGCATACCTCAGCCGTCCACATTCATTCACATCTACGAATGTGCCACTAATCAGACAATACCACTTCCCAATGAATAAGGAGAGTGAGTAAAGGGTAAAAAATAAGAATAGAAGGGGTAGAGAGCCAAGAGAGGGCGTATGTAAAGGGAAAGAAAAGAGTTAGAGTGGGGGTGGGGGTGTGAGGCGTTGCCTATCTGCACAATCACTGTGACGATCCGGGCTACTCCCACTGTTTGTGAGGAGAGAAAAAGAGAGAAAGGCGACACCTTCATATTCCAATCCAACACACCACAGAAAGGGTCACGGCATGTGTTGTGACTCCAGCAATACACCCATCAGGTTTCCTTTGTTCGCCACTATGTCATCTGTGTATAAACTCATGCAGGGTCTGTTAGCTGTGGAGTATCTTCAACGACCTCACCCATGCTTGTGTCCGAACCCGTGGCCATCACTACCTCCACCAGAGCCCTGGCAGCGTCCTGTTTAGCTTGCTGGGTTTCACGATCAATCCTCTGGGATCTCCTGCCCTCACCAACTGAGGCCGCTCCCTCCAGCTCCAAGGACCCATCACGTTGCACCACCACCCTCTGTGTTGATTTAGAGTTTTTCCTGGATTTCCCAGCGTGGTTTTTGTTGTTTCCACTCTGAGGATTAACGGAGAGTCTTCCAGCCACTCGTCCCTTTTGCAGAACCCTCCCTTTGCCATAGACATCCAACCAGTCCCATACTTCCTCTGGTGTCGTGAAAAACTGTGCACGGTCTGCATGGAGGACTTTCAGCTTTGCTGGATAAAGGAGCATGTACTGGAGATTCGTGGCACGCAACTTTTGTTTAACTCCAAGGAAAGACGCCCTCTGTTGTTGAACCATCCGAGTGTAAACTGGGAATATACAAATTTCCTGGTTCTCGAAGGTCGGATCTCCATCTCATCTAGCCGCCTTGAGGATACCGTCCCTATCCCTGAAATTTAGGATCTTGGCAATGAGAGTCCTGGGCGGAGCACTCGGCGGCGGCGGCACAGTGAGCGCTCGATGTGCTCGCTCTGTTATGAAAATTGAGGAACGCTCGGCCATGGGCAGCGCCTCTTTGATCCATTTTTCTAGGAAGAGTTCCGGCTCTCTTCCTTCAACCCCCTCCGGAAACCCAACGAAGCGCAGATTACATCTGCGGGATCGTCCCTCAGCATCATCCGCCCGGCGCTCCAAGGACATTGTCTTTTGTGAGAGTTCAGTGAGCATCACCTTCAAGGCCGAAACCTCCTCTCGCAATTCACTGACCGTCTGTTCTGTGGCTAGCGACCGATCTGCGACCGCATGAAGATCCGCACGCAGCAGTCCAACGTCCAGAGAGACTGCGTCAATTTTTGCCTGCACCATTGCGCTGAAGGATTCTATGGCTGCCAGTATTTGAGATCCTGTGGGCTCAGGTTGTGCTGCACCTACCCCTGTCGACATCACAGGCAACGTGGCAGTCCTTGAGGGCGCACTTTGAGCTGTAAATTGGTCCATCTTCGTTTGTTGGGCAGCCCTAGGTAGACGGTCCGGGAAACAACCATTACAACGCAGTCATTACAACGCACTACATTTACAACACAGTCATTACAATGCAACTGCCTTTACATCGCATGCCATTACAACGCAACCATTACAACGCATGTCACTACAACGCATGCCATTACAAAGCATGTCACTACAACGCATGCCATTAAAACGCATTATAAGGTAAGTAATAGGGAATAGTAATTTTTACCCCTACACTATCCAACACTTACCCTATTGTTGCACTCACTGGAGTGGGAATAGTAATTTTTACCCCTACACTATCCAACACTTACCCTACTGTCGCACTCACTGGAGTGGGAATAGTAATTTTACCCCTACACTATCCAACACTTACCCTACTGTTGCCCTAAAAGTATTATGCGTTGTAATGGTATGCGTTGTAATGGCATGCGTTGTAATGGAATGCGTTGTAAATGTAGTTTCTAAAAATGCGTTGTGTTGGCACACGTTGTAAAATCATGTGTTATTATGGATGTTGCGATGTAAAAACCGCGTTGTAAAGGCATGTGTTGTAAATGTTTGCATTGTAACATGTCCTATGCAGACGGTGCTTGCCCATTGCTTCTCGGCCTACTCGGCCAAAAAACCAATGCCCCCCTATCTGCGCGCGGGGGAGTAGGGCTGTGTCACGCGGTGTGCACATGCGGCAGCACAGGCCCGTTGAGTAATGTGTCTCCGCACCAGGTAAGGTGGCAACCCACCGGTTTGCTGAAGCTAGGGCAGCTGAATGAGATGCGGGTCACCCCAAAAACTAACAGTCAGGAGCTGTGGGGGGGAAGCATATCCAGTTCGCCGGTGTCACCCAGGACCTGATCTCGACTCACAAGCTCCAGTAATACCCCCCACGTGCACTCAGTTCTGGCTTGTATGGGGGCCTAGTGTCCAATCCCCACAGTATCTCTCGCATTCTGCTCCGAGTGCAGCCAATTTCATTCCATGTTCATCGCCACCTCACCTCTGTTTGAATGCTGCATATGTGGTCCGACCTTCCAGTTCCGACTCACAAGCTCCAACAATACCACCCACGTGCACTCAGTTCTGGCTCATATGGGGGCCTAGTGTCCGATCCCCACAGTATCTCTCGCACTCTGCTCCGAGTGCAGCCAATTTCATTCAATGTTCATTGCCACCTCACCTCTGTTTGAATGCTGCATGTGAGGTCCGGCCTTCCAGTTCCTCCCATGGCCGTTCTAGTGACGCAGCAGCAGGTCCCTCCTCCCCAGAGCCCTGGAGCAGAGGGAGGAGAGGGGAAGGAGGAGGCCAGGATCCACTCGGTCTCCACCCGGGAGCCAGCAACGCAGCCCAAATGCAGCCCGTCCGCAGGCAGGCCCCCTGAGGATAGAGGGGTGAGAGAGAGCGGGTAGGCCCCAGTCCACGGCCTCAATTTGCTGATGAGATGGGCTGCCCCACCTCACCTTGCGGCCAGCACGATCACCTCCTCACACACGATTCAGACAGGCGGGGGGAGGGGGGAAGTGTTCACCCCACTGCAGATCCCGGG
This sequence comes from Calotriton arnoldi, assembly GCA_963921515.1. Classification (NCBI taxonomy): domain Eukaryota; kingdom Metazoa; phylum Chordata; class Amphibia; order Caudata; family Salamandridae; genus Calotriton; species Calotriton arnoldi. The sequence continues at coordinate 294,057 of CAWUFW010002192.1, read as the reverse complement.
CAGGAGCGCCCCGATAGGGCAACGACTGCAGCCGCCAGCTGTCCCAGGGCCCCCCCGCACCGGAGCCGGGTGCCGAGCCCTGCTCCTACCTCGAATCCACAGGTCTCCGATCCGACAAGGGAGTCAGCGAGTGTCAGAGAGGCACTCTGTCGTTCGCCAGGCCCGTCTCCTCCACAGCAGAGCCACCTCTCGAGCAGGATCCTGTAGCATCAGCGAGGCCCGCCACGCCTGCCTCCACTATCAGTGCGGCACCGGCCCAGGCCGCTGTCGATCATCACCTCCGAAACGGCCTTTGATGGTCGGAGCCCCTCAATACTCGGCTGCCGCCTTCTCTTCAAGCGGATGGGGGCCAAATTTGGGGTAGTAGAGTCCGGATAGGCTGAATATCATAGGATTATATGCCGGCGGGTGCGGAGCTCCTTTAGGCAGCGTCCGCTCCCGTCGCCATCTTGGCCACGCCCGGACACAATGTTATTAACCCGATTCAGGCTTTGTGAGATGGCATCCTGCTTACCCTCTCGGTCACCTAAAATACTGATATGTCCATGTGATGAATCCTCCTCACAGAGTTTGCTGCACTTTACCTTATTTTGTCAATGTTACTCTGATTTTACTGAAAGGTTTTCAATTACAATTATCAGAGAGCAGAGAAATAATCAGAAGCTCTGGTGCAGCCCTGGGTTATTTGCAACAACTTAATCCCCCATCCAATTGTGTAAATCTTTGCCCAAATTTGTCAATTCAGTCTTAATATAATTAAGCTAAGGAATTTTCAAACCGCTCTCACACAAAAGCCCATTATTGATGATCTCTCTATTGAAGGAGGCATGCAGGTTCCCCCCCTAATTGAGCACCAAAAAAGCAGGGAGGGCAATTTGATGATATCATCCACATAATTCACCCCAAGCTCCTGGTGTGTAATAAAGGTTGAACATACAGGTGGAATGCCCAGGAGTCACCTAAATACTCGATTTTATTTGCCCTGGAAAGAGTTATTAGAGTATCCCCAAATTGCCGACCTGTAGGTGAGTATTGGAGACACATTCATCCATATACCTCCAATAAAGATGTCATTGTTTTTTTCCCAATGTGATTAGCAAGATTAAAAATATACCCTACCAAGCGTAAATATTTCTGGCACACTTTGGTAGTACAGGGCCCCCAATTACCCCTCACATCAAAGACAACACCTAAGTAAGAGAAGCCCTGTTTCAGAACGACAAGGTGGCCTTGTAAAGATGTACCACGCATCTTATGTTGCTTGATGTTACAAGCCTTAAAAATAGTTTTGGTTTGTTTGGTGCCAAAACCAAGTGACCCCATAAAAGTAACACATTATTGAATTAAAATATTAAGACAATTGGGGGTTCTAGAGAGTAGAACAGTCTCATCCACATAAATTAAAACTGGGGCATTTTCCTGCCAATTGAGGGGGCATCCGAGAGTTTATTTGATAGGGCTGTGCCTAAACCATTAATCCACAGAAGAAACTGCAATGGAGCCAGGACACAGACCTGGTGCACCTCTCTCCCCTGCTTAAAGGTGTTCGACCACTCACCTGATGGGCTGTACCTAACTGAAGCTGACACATCATAATGCAGTGCTCTCAGGAACTGCACTAAGTCAACATCCATCCCTAAATTAATCAGGATCTCCAATTATGTAGACCTTACCACGCTGTCCAAGGTGGAGGAAAGGTACATGAAAGTCAGGTAGATGGAGCCCTGCTTTACAATGGTATATTTGCAAATCAGCAAGTGCAACTTTAGGCATTGCTCCACCGTGCTAAACCCCTCACGAAACCCATTCTGCACCTCCGACAGCCTATCCATCTCCCTGATCCACGTTAGAAGGCACTCCAGGGCAACTCTCCAGTGGCAGCCCCTCTTTTAGAGAGGAGGAGTGTCGCCCCCCTGCTGTCAGCGCTGCAAAGGAGAAAAATAAATTGGTAATAAAATGAATTTATTGCCATTTTATTTTTCCCTTTCCCCAGCCAGCCGTGTTTGGGGGTGGGCCACTGCTGCTGACTGGCAGCAGGGGAGTGGTGCTGATCCACCACTTTAAAGTGCGCATGCCATTTTGTCCGACTGTCTTGTGACTGCCAACCTGACATGCTCAATTTAAACCACTCCACCCAGCTGACTTAGACAGCCGGGTGGAGAGCAAGCACAGGCCCCCAATGCCTGCAGGAGCATCAAGGCAGCCTGCTCCAGCCAATCCTGGAGCTGCTCTCATGCTGCTTAACATTATCAGCAGCATGAGAGCAGCATCTGGATTGGACTGAGACTTTAATTGCTACAGAGTCCACCAGCGCTGAGTGACTGGAGCAGGAAGAGGACCGGAGGAAGTGAGCCAGCGGCGTGGGTAAGTACATTTTTATTTAGCTTTTTTAAAAATGTCTTCTAACAAGCACTGCCTTCAGCCTCCCTGCCAGAGCTCTCAGTCATGGGTCATTGTAAACACTATTTATAATGAGCCATGCCTGACAGCTTTGGCATTGACCTCATGCTGGTCAGTGGTTGGTTGGTTGTCACACCAAATATCTAGGGTACCAACTGCCACTTCAACTCTCCCCACCAGCTTCCCTGCTGAATCCAGCAGTTAAATCGGCTGATAACATCCTGGTGATCGAGGGTTGCCATTTTTGAAAATCAGTACAATAATAGCAGTGTGCCATGATTGTGGTATTCCTGATTTTCTGCTGGCATTAAAGCAGTTCCACAACATGGGAGCCCACAATTCTGGAAGTGATTTACACAGATCCATGGGCACCCCATCGCCCCTGGAGCCTTATTTGAAGTACTCTTGTTGATCACCTCCATAACTTCATCAAGAGTACATTTAAGGGCTAAAGGAAAAGCTACCTCCTCCTCAACATGCTGTTTAGAAATATTAGACCCATAGAGTTCTTTAAAATGGCTAATCCAAGCCTCCGGGCTGATGGTAGTGATAACAGTATTTGATTTTACACTCACAGTTTTGATGTTATTGGCCAACGTCCAAAAAGCCCTGGTATCTTCCAACCTGCATGCCATAACCAACTTCCCCCAGGATTAATTTTGCAGCTTTTTACTCCTGCTCCGTCGGGCTGCTTTATACTCCACCCTGCATCGTTGAATTTTACAGGTATCCTTACATTTCCTTCAGTGCCATATGTAGATATGCCAAGGCCTTCCTACAATGTTGATCACACCATTTAGCCTCTTTGACCCCTGGTCTACAGGTTTTTGTGAACAAGCTACTCATGACTAAACTCAGCTGGACAAATTGATTAACCATGACCCAGTGATCATCAGTGAGAGTAAGGCAATTAGACACCAAGGGGAGATGCAAAATACACCAGATAATCCCTGGAGGAATTTGTGAGATTAAAATGCTGCAGCATGGGAAATAAAATGTAGTAAGACAAGTCTCGAAACTTTATTTTCTCTTTCCAGTATGCAAACCCAGAAAGGGTGCAAGAATTGCCTCAGGAAATGTGCTAATGGTATTTTCCTTGTGTGCGTTTTTGCATCCGATTTTCCCTCCCTCCTTGTGATGAGGACCCTCTACTTGTCTCATATGCATGTCCAGCAGCATTCCATACCATTTCACACTGTATACTTCTTCAGGGTCTTCTTGATATTGTTATATCCAACAAGGCCTTGGCCTGTTTAGACTTGCTTGGCAGACATGAAACAACTGGTATCTATCAGACAGTATTCTTCGGCGGAGAGATCTGTGGCTTTTGGTGTCCCGCAAGGCTCATCACTTAGCCCTGCCTTATTTAATATCTATATGGCCCCTTTTATATGTTTGATAACCTCCTATGGAATTGCACCCGCATCCTGAGCAGAAGACACACAGCTGATCCTAACTCTTGATAAGGAATATTTTGGGTCTGAACTGAATTTTAAGAACTGTTTTGCAAACACCAGTTGCTGGTTTGAAAAAAACATTTAAAATGCAACACTGATAAAGCTGAAATTCCTTTGTTCGGAAAGTCAAATCTGTTTTCCCCTACAGTGTGGTGGCCGGATTCTGTGCCCCCTCCTCCTGCCACAGTAGAAGTGGCAAGAAATCTGGGAGTCAAATTTGATAACGCACTTTCCTTCTGGCCTCAAGCACTATCAGTGGCTAGTATGTGCTTTTCAATAATGAAATCTTTAAAAAAATTCTTTGACTTCCTCCCCCTAGCCGCAAGGAAAACAGTTGCCTTTGCCCTAATAACATAGAGGCTTGATTATTGTAATAGCCTTTATGCAGGGAGTTCAAAGCAGTTGCTCCATAAACTCGAGATGGTTCAACACACAGCTGCCAGACTGGTGCTTAAACCCCCTAAACAGAGTTCCACTTCTTAAGCACTCAGGAAATTGGCTTCCGGTTCCTAAGAGGGTCTTATTTAAGATTATTTTTCTGGTTTTCAGAGCCTTTCACTCAATAGGCCCTAAACATCTAACTGCCCGTTTCTGCCACCATGGGACTCAGAAGACTCTGAGATCCTCTAATGCCGACCTGCTAAAACCCCCGCCCTTCAGGCTCAAATCCCATGGTGGTAAGTTCTTCATTGTCTTAGGTTCAAAACCTTGGAACCAACTTCCAGGTCTGCTTCGGTTCTTTGACAACAAAGCTAGTTTTAAGAAGAGTCTGAAGACTTGGGTCTTTCTTATGCCTGATTCTATGTGCCATTCTTCATTATAGTTGAGTTGGACCTTCTTTTCTTCTTACTTTCTCATGCTTTCCTTTGTCTGTGCTCCTTTGTTGTATTATTTTGTATTGACTTGCAGATGTATAGGGTGTTTGAACTAGCACCAGGATGCTCTTGTTTGAGTTATCGTGCACCCTATAAACATCATATTCATTCATTCTTTCATGTTAGACCTAGGGGTGAAATCCACTGGCAATCCCCTAGTACCAGGGAGGTAAGGATAATGTTTGCCATGTTACCCAGGAATGACCCAGGGCAATACCTGAGATTCCTTTCTGAATGTTTGTACATAAAGGGGGTCTCTCATGGAATATTCTGAGCCTGGGATGATATAATGGCCCCAGTTAGGAAGGAAGATATTAAAATGTCCCTGATGTACATGGAGAAAACTCCCTACGAATGAGGAATATACATCTTTTCCTTTGCAGCAACAAGCCCACTTTGGGAGTGTTTTGCTGCAAAGCAAAAGAGAATGCAGAGTGAGCTGCTTCAACACTGCTGTCTCTTGACTTTCAACAGTAATGAGAGTGCATCTGCAACACTTTCTTTGCAAATATCATGGCCAGGAATGCAGCCAGTTTCTGCCAGGCAGAGGATGCTAAATCCTCTGCTGATTGGGTGAGCTGGCAGACGACACGCTATAGTCTAAGGGTCATATTTATGGCCAAGTCACGCAGAGCAGCAAGTCACCTTGCTGCTCTGTGTGACAGGCAAGGGCAGGAATGCACTGTATTTAGGTCAATAAGGCACATTCCTGCTTTTTCTCCTGTGCTGGCGTGCTTTTGGCTGCCTAGCACCAACACAGGCACCCTTGTGCTGCATTGTAAGGAGGATAGTTTTTTGTTGGAAAAGGCACCTTCCTGCACAAAAACAATCTCCTGAGGCTTTTTCCTCTTTCTATATGTGCTGCAAAATGCAGCACACATAGAAAGAAGACAAAATGAGGAGAAATAAACATATTTCTCCTCTTTATGCCTCAACTGAGGAGGTGTAGGTTTTTGATACATTCACAGGTCTACCACTTCTGGTAAATCTGGGAATGCATCAAAATCCATGGATGTTGCATGGGAACACCTGTGCAATGCCCATGAAAATGCCTGCCTGGCGCAAAGTAATGCAACGCAGCAAATTGCGCTGCGTTACATTACTCAAGATTTATGAAGCTACTTAGGGCCACACAAAGTCTAGCGTGGCTGCCTAAATCCCGGGCCATATTTATGGCTCAGTTTGCGTTGCTCTTCCACCACGCAACATGGTGCAAGAACAACACAAACCATAAGTCATATTTTTGAAGCCACACTAAGCTACCTTATGTGGCTTAGAAAATATGGAGTAATGCAATGCAGTGCAAATCACTGCGTTGCATTACTCTACCCTGGGTACGTGTTCCATGGGCATTGCGTGGGTGTTCCCAAGCAATTCCCATGGTTTCTGACGCGTTCCTAGATTTACAAGACCTTGTAAACCTGAAAATGTGCAAAAAATCTTTTTTGCCAGCACTGGGGAAAAGGACAGGAATGCACTGTATTGCATAAATACAGTGCATTCCTGCCTTTTCGCTTCGGCGAAGGGCAGCACAGCAAGATGACTTGCTGCCCCACGCCAAAATCCCAAAAATGAGGGCCTTGGTGCGCTGCCCTGTGCCACAAAACTCATAAATATGCCCCTCATTTTTAATTTGTGTCCTTCTTACGCCATGTTGCGTGGTCAAGAGCAATGCAAAGGGGCTTGTAAATATGCCCCTAAATTGCCTCCTAGGTGCCTTTCAAGGATGAACATGATCAGAGGATACACCAATACATAATGAAGGTGTAGAGAAAGAGGACCATATTATCAAGAACGGCGATAACATTATCGCCGCTTTAGCGGCAGGAAACTGCAGCTAAAGCGGCGATAAGGGGCTTGATAACATGCCCTATGGAATTCCAATAGAAGCCCAGGTTTGATGTCCTTCACACCAGAACCTGGGCTTCTATTGGAATTCTATAGGGCATATTATCAAGCCCCTTATCGCCGCTTTAGCGGCAGTTTCCTGCCGCTAAAGCGGCGATAATGTTATCGCCGTTCTTGATAATATGGCCATAGTTTCTCCACAGAGCAATATATTTTTCTGTGACGAGAACAAAATGTTACTTGTGGAAATGTTCAATTCTGTGTGGTTTACACGTACAAACTTTCCATCAAGTGAAAAAAACCCGAAGAATGTTTTGCGAATTGGAGTGCTCCCGGAAATATAAAATTGTTGTGAAATTCAGGGATTACTCATATGGGCATATTTACAAGGGGATTGCACCATGTAACGTCACTTTTTTCAATGTTCTGGTGGCGCAATGCCCTGCACCATATCAGGGGCATAGCAAAACTTGAGGCGGCCCCCCTGCAAAATCCAGAGCTCTCATGCCAGGGACCTCCCAGTGCCGGAGGGGTCCCTAGAGCTCGGGACCCCCACACTGCGGGGGCTGCGGGGGCTGCGGGGGCTTTTGTTACACCACTGCACCATATTTACAAAGCAGCGCTAAGCCACTTTGCATGGCTTAATGCCGCTTTGTAAGTATGGTAGGTGCTAGGCAGCTATTTTTAGCGCAAGGGAAAACTCAGGGATGCACCGTATCCTTGTGAATATGGCGCATCCCTGAGTTTTTTAAATGACTCAGGGGCATATTCACAAGGACTTATCGCCGAGTTATCGCCACCTTAACGCATCAAAAGTGGAGATAGATTTAACGCCACATTCACAAGCGTGTGCAAACTGCAGACATCGCCAGTATTCCCGAGATAACTGCCGCAAATATTTCCCCCACGGGTGACACCACCAACTATCCCTAATGAGATGCAGAGTAGGCGTTCCCGTGCAAAAACACACGAAAACACCACTACACCACTTTCACAACGAACTGCCAGATCTGCGATGCGAACCAAAAACAGGCGATAAGCCGCGGTAGCAGCAGGGAATTAACACCTGCCTTTTGCTGGTGTTAAGCAGGACGACTACCTGCAGCATGAAAGGGAGCCCAGCCAAGAGCCACATCTGAAGACCCACAGATGCCATGGAGACAATGATCATGCAGCTCGGAGACCCATGAGGGCCACAACACCCACCGCCACCACCCCCAGGCCCCCACCCCCGGACCCCCCGCCCGGACAAACACATACCGTGCACGACACAAGAGCCACAAAAAGCGCAAGATGTCGCACAATGACAAAAAGAAACACACATGTGTGGGCAGAAGAACGAGAAACAGTCACTCATCATTGAAGTAACAACCAAAATCTTTATTGAAATACAACACAAAACACCAATGCGGAAGACTCCTGTTGGGTCAGTCCGGGACAACCTTGATGTCACAGCCTGGAAAAAAAAGCACCAGATCAGAACGTGTGTCATGCGCACATCAAAGGAGCGAGACACAGAGAAACAGAGAAGGAAAGAAAGGCAGAGAGAGAAAGAGAGAGAAGGAAAGGAAGGGAGAGAGAGAGAGAGAGAGAGAGAAGGAAAGGAAGGGAGAGAGAGAGAGAGAGAGAGAAGGAAAGGAAGGGAGAGAGAGAGAGAAGGAAAGGAAGGGGGGAGAGAGAGAAGGAAAGGAAGGGGAGAGAGAGAGAGAGAGAGAGAGAGAGAAGGAAAGGAAGGGAGAGAGAGAGAGAGAGAGAAGGAAAGGAAGGGAGAGAGAGAGAAGGAAGGGAGAGAGAGAGAGAGAGAAGGAAAGGAAGGGAGAGAGAGAGAAGGAAAGGAAGGGAGAGAGAGAGAGAAGGAAAGGAAGGGAGAGAGAGAGAGAGAGAGAGAAGGAAAGGAAGGGAGAGAGAGAGAGAGAGAGAAGGAAAGGAAGGGAGAGAGAGAGAGAAGGAAAGGAAAAGAAGGGAGAGAGAGAGAGGAGGAAAGGAAGGGAGAGAGAGAGAGAGAAGGAAAGGAAAGGAAGGGAGAGAGAGAAGGAAAGGAAGGGAGAGAGAGAGGGAGGGACACTGCCGCCCCGCGCACCCAGGCACCACTGCTCACCTGCTGCCACCGGTGTGTCTCCAACCACGTGCCGGTATACACTGCAAGCCACCAGGTCTGCAATCTGTAATCGAGGCCAGAGTCAATCATGGCAGAGTCCATCTCACTGCACACGGCAACAACGCCTGTCCGTCCCTGCGCACACATGCAGCCGCACCCTACCCCCTCCCACCGGACAGCGCTGGCTGTCCGCACTTGCGCACCCTGGCCCCACTGCTCACCTGCCGCCAATGGTGTGTCCACCATTGGGCACACCACGTGCCCGTGCAAGCTCCAGGCCCCGGTCCCGCCACCATGGCATGCTCCACATCATGCGGACCCGCACCGCGGCCCAGCAGGTCCCACACATGACGCTGAGTCCTGAGGCATCAATGGCAGAGACCACATCAGTGCACACGTCATCATCGCAGGCTGCACACCCGCTCAGCAATTTCGGTGCCACTAACCCTGTGCAACCCCAGTCAGCGCCACGTGGTGGTAGGCCCGTGACGGCCGCAAGGCTTCGGGTGCCACTAACCCTGTGCAACCCCAGTCAGCGCCACGTGGTGGTAGGCCCGTGATGGCCACAAGGCTTCAGGTGCCACTAACCCTGTGCGCAACAACTCATGGGCCCTTTATGATTGAGAATCATGAAACGTCCGTCATCCAGTCACCACCGGCAGTGGGGAATGTGACGTTGTCGGCCCCTTATATTGGCGGGGTCACATGGCCTGTGACGCCTGTGCCGGATGGGTGTGGTGTGTGTGCAAACCTGCCCTCAGGGAGTGGCCGTGACATGCTGACAACTAGACCAGTGACCTGCAGACCACTAGCGTGTAAACCTGCGACATGTAGCTATGTGGCCCCCCCCCCCTTCGGAGCATAAGCGGAGTGGTCTGGCCTGGCATACGCCAGACCAGCGCAGGGCTTGCAACAATGACTCGGGGGCTCTGGGCGTGGTTCAGTCCATGTCCGGACAAGGAAGTGACTAATGCGTGTGTCCCTGTTGTAGTGTCTACGGCACCCGGACCGCAATCGGCAATGTAGCACACTGTGACTGGAATCCCACTAGATGAGCATCATTGACGTTAGGGGAATCACTTGAGAGAAGTTGGCCTGGCATATGCTGTCCACTAATTATAGTGGGCACCTTGCACCAGTCCAAACAACCCCTTATTGGAGATAGGTTAAAGACAACCTTATTGAAAGCTATCCTAGTGGTAGCTATGGAGAGCAGCCTTCAGGCTAAGTCTTGAAGGAATGTAAAGCAGCTTGTTTTACCAGTCTATAATCTCTTGAGTGATCAAATGAAAGAGCACCACACCAGGTATATATTCAAAATATATGTATTTATTGCTAAACACACCCCTCTAGTCTCTTTATGAGGCTAGAGTTCGAAGTACATAAGTTATAAGTTATTTAAACACAGTAATAGCACAAATACACGTTTGGGCCCTAGGGGCGTACTCAAACCATATACCAATAAAGTGGTATAAGAATCACGACTGAGCTAGACACTAGGCCTAGAGCCTCTAGAAGTGCTTGGACCACAAGGAACCACCCAAGGTAGTGACACAGGGGACCCACGGGGGACGCGTGCAGTGTAATTACACAGCCGCGAATCGCCGTTAACTTCTATGGAGAAAGTCGCGGTTTGGAAATTAAAGAAAAGGGACACTTAAAGAAGGACTTGGAGCAAACCCTTTGAGAACTAGGTCGTTCTAGAGTCTCTACCCATGGGAGCACCGGAGTACTCTTGTTACCTCACCCAGGGAAGCCGGGTGCATAGGTGCCTTTCGGGGTCGGGTTTCGTCGTCGATTTGAATGGCGGTCTGCGGCAAAGTGCTGCTGGCGACCAAGTGGAAAGCGTCCGGGTGGATCCAAAGGTGGATCGGAGATCTGAAGAACCTGAAAGCAGAGGGGACAGAGTCTGGGTCACTAGCCAGTGACCAGGAAGGCGATGAGCAGATGCCCACCGATGTCGAGTGCTTCAGGTAGGTTGACGGTCGTCTTGACTCTTCAGCCACGAGGTCCAGGAGGCGTTGTCGGCAACCAGGAGCAGGATTCGGGCTGGTACACGATGTCTGTCGAGTGCTGAGGTGTCGGCGACCGGATTGGACCCAACAAGCCTTGGCAACGGCAAGTCTCGATGGAGTTGAAGATTGACGATGATGCAGACCAGCAAGGTCTGAGGAACTCACCCATCAAGGGTAAGTGAGGGCAAGCCTGGAGCAACCAGGGAGCCCAAGAAGAAAAGGATTGGCCTTCGTGAAGGACTACTAGCCAACGGGCTAACGACCGCGAAGGAGCCTCGAGACGGTGCACGTGGAGCTGGCTCACAGGACACTCGTGGAGTGGAGGCCAGTGATCTTCGGTGCAGTTGGTGCTGGAGGCTAGGGCTACTCAGAGCCCAAAGCACGACTTTGTGGGAGACCCAGAAGAGGATGCACTTGCAAATGTGTGCGGTGTCCAGGGGTCACGGTTCCACGTTACCCACGACAGCTACGGGCCTCAGCTTTGCTGGGGACTCAGGGCAGCCTCGGGAAAGTCTGGAAATCCACCTCTGGTGATGCAAAGACTTCGGCGTCTGACGGGAGCTTAGGCGATGCAGACCGGACAATTGCTTCTTTGGTGCCTGCCAAGCAGGGGAGTCACTCCTTGACCCCAAGGGAGATTCTTCTGTCCTCTAATCTTGTAGTAGAGCGTCGAAGGTCCAGGATTCTGTGTCAGAGTTTCGTCCAGGGATAATCTAAAGTCCTAAGGACTGGGTTCCTATACTTATACTAAGTTTAGGGTTGGACTTACTTTGTGGCCCCACCTATGGGTGGGTCAGGGCAGAGGGGTGGCTACACCCCTTTCCCTTTGTCCAGTTCGCGCCAAAGCAGGGGCTGCAAGCCCCTGATCCTGTTTGAACTGGGGTATGCACAGGGACACCAAGTGTGCCCCCAGTGCAGGACTTCAAAGCACCCGAGAGTGCTCCCGCCCAGCCCCAATACACACTATCCTGTCTGGGGAGGTGGTCACACCTCCCTGGGACAGGAAACCTATTGTCCAGGCCTCCCCTGCCGGAGTTTCGGTCAGCAGCAGGAGGCCAGACTTGTGTCTGTGGCAGCAGCATCCATTTTGTGATGCCAGGGCTTTAGAAAGAAGTTACCGGCCAAGCCAGGGTTAACATGTCTCTCCCTCTAGAAGGGTGGAATGCTACCCCCGCCGCCAGAATTGGCGGGGGGTAGTATTCCAAGATGTTTGACACCAAACACGACATGTTTCGGTGCAGCCATTCCAAAGTTAGCATTTAACGCGAGGTTATAATGCGCTTAAGAGTATATGGTCAGGTTGCACTACAAACAGCATCAGAGAAGGGTCTCCGAACGCTGCAGAGGGGCCCTGCTCATGCAGGGGCACCCTCTCACATAGGAACCACGCACTCTGCCTTCAGGATTGATAAGGCCTGCCATAGGAGTGACTTATAGGTTTATATGTGTGTATGTATATAGTGATATAGGTAACCTATATCACAGTAAGGGGTGCATGCACCACCTTACCCAGGCTGCAGTAGCAGACCTGTGGTGTCAGTTTGGATGGCCTTCCAGGGGTGGCACAATACATGCTGCAGCCCCTGGTAGGCCTCTGAGGTACCTATGCCCTGGGTACATAGTATACCATATACTAGGGACTTATAAGGGCACTCCAGATTCCAATCAGAGATGTGCCTAAGGCACATGGAAACCATTTTAGAGAGGAAGCAGCTAGGCTGGGGTTCTGATTAGCAGGGCCCCAGCCAGACTAAGGTCGCAAAACAGTGAAGCATCAGCAAAAAGTGGGGGTACCCATGTGAAGCAGATCCTACTCTCCTACACAACCCCCCCAAACGTAGGGACATTAAACTAACCTTGCCCAGTTAAGTCTTCATGTTCTAAGTGGAAGTACCTAGAGAGTCCATCTGCATTGGCATGGTTACTCCCAGGTCTATGTTCCACTGTGAAGTCCATCCCCTGTAGGGAAATGGACCACCTAAGCAGTTTGGGGTTTTCACCCTTCATTTGTTTTAGCCATAAGAGGGGCTTATGGTCTGTTTGAACAAGGAAGTGAGTACCAAACAAGTATGGCCTCAACTTCTTCAGAGCCCAGACCACAGCAAAGGCCTCCCTCTCAATGGCTGACCAACGTTTCTCTCTAGGGGTCAGCCTTCTGCTAATGAAAGCTACTGGCTGATCCTGACCTTCTTCATTCAATTGTGACAGTACAGCCCCTACCCCCAATTCAGATGCATCAGTTTGAACAATGAACTTCTTGGAGTAATCAGGACTCTGTAGAATGGGAGCAGTGCACATGGCCTGCTTCAGGTCATCAAATGCCTTTTGACAGCTAACTGTCCACTGAACCTTTTGGGCATTTTCTTGGAAGTTAAGTCATTCAGGGGTGTCACTATTGATCCATACCCCTTGACAAATCTCCTATAGTACCCAGTCAGGCCTAAGAAGGCTCTCACCTGAGTCTGGGTAGTTGGAGCAGTCCAGTCCATGATGGTCTGGATCTTGCTCTGCAAGGGTTGGACCTGGCCTCCACCCACAAGGTGGCCCAGGTACATAACCTGACTCTGCCCTATCTGGCACTTAGTGGCCTTGATAGTCAGGCCTGCCTTTTGCAGGGCCTGTAAAACATTTCTGAGGTGGACCATGTGATCCTCCCAGGTGGAGCTAAAGACAGCAATATCATCTAGATATGCTGCACTATAGGCTTCCAGACCTGTAAGGACTGTATTCACCAACCTCTGAAAAGTGGCAGGTGCATTCTTCAGACCAAAGGGCATCACCACAAATTGATAATGCCCACTAGGGGTTGAGAATGCTGTTTTTGGCTTTGCAGCATCAGCTAGTCTGATCTGCCAGTAGCCAGCTGTCAAGTCAAATGTGCTTAGATACTAGGCTGAGGCCAAAGTGTCTATTAGCTCATCTGCCCTTGGTATTGGATGGGCATCAGTCCTAGTGACTGAATTGAGACCCCTGTAGTCCACACAAAACCTCATCTCTCTTTTTCCACCACTGGTGTGAGGTTTTGGCACAAGGACCACTGGACTAGCCCAAGGGCTATCTGAGGGTTCAATAACTCCCAAATCCAACATTTTCTGGACTTCAGTCCTGATACAGTCCCTGACATGGTCAGGTTGCCTATAAATCTTATTTTTAATAGGCAGACTGTCCCCAGTGTCCACTTCATGAGTGCACCAGGTGGTCTGACTGGGTGTCAGTGAAAAAATGTGTCTAAACTGATTGAGCACCTGTCTACAATCAGTTTGCTGCTGGGTAGTGAGGCTGCCTGCCAAGGCTACACCATCTACTGACCCATCGTCAGGGTTCTGTGAGAGCAGGTCAGGGAGTGGGTCACTCTCTTCCTCCTGCCCTTCATCAGTAGCCATGAGCAAGCCCATGTCTGCCCTGTCCACATATGGTCTTAACCTGTTGACATGGAGAACCCTGTGGGGACTCCTGGGTGTTCCTAGGTCTACTAAGTAGGTAACCTCACCCTTCTGCTCAACAATAGTGTGGGGTCCACTCCATTTGTCTTGGAGAGCTGCTGGGGCCACTGGCTCCAACACCCACACCTTCTGTCCTGGCTGATAAACAGTCAGTACAGCTCTTTGGTCATGCCAGGCCTTTTGAAGTTCCTGGCTAGCCTCAAGGTTTTTAGTTGCCTTTTTCATATACTCAGCCATCCGGGAGCGGAGACCAAGTACATAGTCCACTATGTCTTGCTTTGGGGGCTTGAGAGGTAACTCCCATCCTTCCTTCACCAAGCACAGTGGACCCCTGACAGGGTGGCCAAACAGAAGTTCAAAAGGGCTGTAACCAACCCCTTCTGAGGCACCTCCCTATATGCAAATAAAAGGCAGGGCAAGAGTATGTCCCATCTTCGCCTAAGCTTTTCTGGGAGCCCTTTAATCATGCCCTTCAAGGTTTTGTTGAATCTCTCAACTAAACCATTGCATTGTGGGTGATAGGGTGTGGTGAACTTGTAAGTCACTCCACACTCCTTCCACATTGCTTTTAAGTATCCAGACATAAAGTTAGCACCCCTGTCTGATACAACCTCCTTAGGAAAGCCCACTCTTGAGAAAATTCCCAGGAGGGCCCTTGCCACCACAGGTGCTGTAGTGGTCCTAAGGGGAATAGCCTCTGGGTACCTGGTGGCATGATCCACTACCACCAGGATAAACCTGTGCCCAGATGCTGTTTGGGGATCCATGGGACCAACAATGTCAATCCCCACCCTTTCAAAGGGAACCCCCACCACAGGTAGTGGTATCAGGGGGCCTTTGTAGTGCCACCTGCCTTGCCACTGGCCTGGCAGGTTACACAGGAGCGACAAAACTCCTTGGTGTCTTCAGACATGTGGGGCCAGTGAAAGTGAGGGACAATTCTGTCCCAAGTCTTGTTCTGGCCCAGGTGACCTGCTAAGGGAATATCATGGGCTAGGGTCAATAGGAAGCCCCTGAACTTCAGAGGTATAACCAACCTCCTGGTAGCACCAGGCTTGGGGTCTCTACACTCTGAGTACAAGAGTCCATCATCCCAATACACAGTATGGGGACCACTAGCTTTCCCAGCAGCCTCAGCAGCAGCTTGCTGTCTGAGGGGTTCAAGAGAGGGGCAGCTCTGCTGCTCCTGGCTCAGATCTGCCCTGGAAGGTCCCCCTGTCCCCAAGAACTCAACCTGGTCAGGTTCAAGCTCCTCTGGGACAGTTCCTTCCTCAGGACTGAGATCATCCCCCTCAAGGGACTGATCTTCCTTCTGAGCCAAGGGGAAGGCACTGCCTTTACCCTACTACTCCTCCTCTTGGAAGGCACTTGGTCCATTATTCCAGAATCCAAGGCCTGTTCAGTGCTAGACATTTTGGCTTGTGACCTGGTCACAGCAAACACATCTGCAGGGATCCCCAGCATTTCTGCATGGGTCCTGAGCTCCACTTCTGCCCAAGCTGAAGTTTCTAAGTCATTGCCAAGCAAGCATTCGACTGGTAGGTCTGCACTTACCACAACCTTCTTAAGGCCAGTTACCCCTCCCCAGGAGAAGTTAACAACTGCCAGAGTATGGTCTGTTCTGACATTGCTAGCATTGGTCACTTGGTACATCTCACCAAGTATAACTTGCCCAGGATTCACAAGGTCTTGTGTCACCATGGTGACACTTGCCCCTGTGTCCCTAAATGCCAAAGCCTCTCGTCCATTGATTAAAGGCTGTTGTCTGTACTTGCCCAGATTACTGGGACTCACAGAGGAGGTCACATCCATGCCTCCATCACAGACTAACACAGCCTGAGTGAGTTCTCTGACTAGGTCAGAGCCCATCTCAGTACCCAGGGTCAACCCTACTAAACCCTTGGCTGTAGTACTCCCACCACCAACTGTAACTGTACTAGGGGGAACAGGTGCCTTAGGGGCATTGGTGGGGGCTGGACTTGAGTCTTTGGACTTGGTGCAATCACTGGTCCAGTGGGTCTTTTGCTTACAGACCTTGCACCATGGTTTTCTTTGGCCTTTCCCTTTGGTAGACTGTGAATCCCCACCTGAAGAAGATTTTTGGGGGCCTTGTGAAGACTTTTGATCTTTACCCTTCTCCCCACCCTTATCAGAGTTCTTAGAATCTTGCTTCTTAGGGTCACCACCTTGGTTCTGTACCTTCTGCCTCACCCTGGTTCTGACCCATTTGTCTGCCTTCTTTCCCAATTCTTGGGGAGAGGTCAGATCAGAGTCCACCAGGTACTGATGCAACAGCTGATTTTGACAGTTATTAAGAATCTGCTCCCTCATTATCAGATTGTACAATCCTGTGAAGTCACACACCTTACTGCCCATCAACCAGCCTTCCAGAGCCTTAGCAGAACAATCCACATAGTCTACCCAGTCTTGAGTCTGTGCTTTTTGGGCATCTCTGAACTTCAACCTGTATTGTTCAGTTGTTAGGCCAAACCCATCAATAAGAGCACTCTTCAAGACCTTGTAATTATCAGCATCCTCTTCTCTTACAGTGAGGAGCTTGTCTCTACCTTTGTCTGCAAAGGAGAGCCACAAGATTGCTGCCCACTGCTCCTGAGGGACCTTCTGTACTTTACAGGCCCTCTCTAGAGCAGTTATCCATTTGTGGATGTCATCCCCACTCTGGTAGGGAGGGACAATCTTGCTCAGGTTTCTATGGTCATAAGACCTTTCCCTATCTTTAGGGATATTGCTGCCACCATGGGACTCTAGTCCCAACTTTTTTCTCTCTTTGTAGAGATCTAGGGACTCCCTGTCTATAGCCAATTGCTGTTTTCTGAGTTCAAGCTGAGCTTCCTCATACTGAATCAGCCTCTTTCTCCTCTCATGAGAGGATTCCCTCCTATGAGAGGAGACAGAGGTCCCTATTGAGGTGCCAGAGTGGTTAGACTCCTGAGAAGGAGATCTAGACCTTCTGGGCACACTCACAATCCTTCCTGGGGGACAAAGTGGAGGTCATTCTGAGCCTCCTCCTCATCCACAGGAGGAATTGGGTTTTCCAGGTCAGGGTCATTGTCACCCTCCTGGTCAGTTCCAGAGGGGGCTGGGGGTGTTGCTACCCCTGGCCCCATCCTCATCTTCTGCCCCACCCTCTGCACCTACCCCTTCAGTCCCTAAGGGCCTGCTGAGATCATAAGCCTCTAACATCTCTCTCAGATGTTGGGTGGTGGGGCTTTGGCCTGTCTTCAGTTTCCTCAAATTGCATAATGCTCTCAATTCCAAGAATGGGAGTGTATCATACTTGGAGGGAAGAAGCCCAGGGGCTTCTGGCAAGGACTCACTGGGTCCTGGCTTTGAAGACATCACTAGTGAGGTGTGGTGTATGCACTACCTACTCTAGTGTGGCCTACTAAACTCTCTTGAGTTGTAGAAAGGGTGTGCTATCCCTTGACACACAACTCTAAGTTCAGTAGAACTTACTGTATACTAAGCTTAATTTATATGTACCTTAGGTACCTTTAGTGGTTTTCAGTTGATCAATTCAATTGAGATTATCTGGTAAAACAATAGCAAGCTGGAATCCCACACGCTGCACACCAATGTGAGAAGTTGGCCTGGCATATGCTGTTCACTAATTATAGTGGGCACCTTGCACCAGTCCAAACAACCCCTTATTGGAGATAGGTTAAAGACAACCTTATTGAAAGCTATCCTAGTCCTATGTATTTATTGCTAAACACACCCCTCTAGTCTCTTTATGAGGCTAGAGTTCAAGTACATAAGTTATAAGTTATTTAAACACAGTAATAGCACAAGTACACGTTTGGGCCCTAGGGGCGTACTCAAACCATATACCAATAAAGTGGTATAAGAACCACGACTGAGCTAGACACTAGGCCTAGAGCCTGTAGAAGTGCTTGGACCACAAGGAACCACCCAAGGTAGTGACACAGGGGACCCACGGGGGACGCGTGCAGTGTGTAAACACAGCCGCGAATCGCCGTTAACTTCTATGGGGAAAGTCGCGATTAGAAATTTAAAGAAAAGGGACACTTTAAGAAGGACTTGGAGCAAACCCTTTGAGAACTAGGTCTTTCTAGAGTCTCTACCCACGGGAGCACCGGAGTACTCGTGTTACCTCACCCAGGGAAGCCGGGTGCATAGGTGCCTTTCGGGGTCGGGTTTCGTCGTCGATTTGAATGGCGATCTGCTGCAAAGTGCTGCTGGCGACCAAGTGAAAAGTGTCCGGGTGGATCCAAGGGTGGATCGAAGATCTGTAGAACCTGAAAGCAGAGGGGACAGAGTCTGGGTCACTAGCCAGTGACCAGGAAGGCGATGACCAGATGCCCACCGATGTCGGGTGCTTCAGGTAGGTTGACGGTCGTCTTGACTCTTCAGCCACGAGGTCCAGGAGGCGTTGTCGGAAACCAGAAGCAGGATTCGGGCTGGTACACGATGTTTGTCAAGTGCTGAGGCGTCGGCGACCGGATTGGACCCAACAAGCCTTGGCAACGGCAAGTCTCGATGAAGTTGAAGATTGACGATTGTGCAGAACAGCAAGGTCTGAGGAACTCACCCAGCAATGGTAAGTGAGGGCAAGCCTGGAGCAACCAGTGAGCCCAAGAAGAAAAGAATTGGCCTTCGTGAAGGGCTACTAGCCAACAGGCTAGCGACCGCGAAGGAGCCTCAAGACGGTGCACGTGGATCTGGCTCACAGGACACTCGTGGAGTGGAGGCCAGTGATCTTCGGTGCAGTTGGTGTGGAGGCTGGGGCTACTCAGAGCCCAAAGCACGACTTCGTGGGAGACCCAGAAGAGGATGCACTTGCAAATACGTGCGGTGTCCAGGGGTCACGGTTCCACGTTACCCACGACAGCTATGGGCCTCAGCTTTGCTGGGGACTCAGGGCAGCCTCAGTGAAGTCTGGAAATCTACCTCTGGTGATGCAAAGACTTCGGCGTCCGACGGGAGCTTCAGCGATGCAGACCGGACAATTGCTTCTTTGGTGCCTGCCAAGCAGGGGAGTCACTCCTTGACCCCAAGGGAGATTCTTCTGTCCTCTAAACTTGTAGTAGAGCGTCGAAGGTCCAGGATTCTGTGTCAGAGTTTCATCCAGGGATAATCTAAAGTCCTAAGGACTGGGTTCCTATACTTATACTAAGTTTAGGGGTTGGACTTACTCTGTGGCCCCACCTATGGGTGGGTCAGGGCAGAGGGGTGGCTACACCCCTTTCCCTTTGTCCAGTTTGCGCCAAAGCAGGGGCTGCAAGCCCCTGATCCTGTTTGAACTGGGGTATGCACAGGGACACCAAGTGTGCCCCCAGTGCAGGACTTCAAAGCACCCGAGAGTGCTCCCGCCCAGCCCCAATACACACTATCCTGTCTGGGGAGGTGGTCACACCTCCCTGGGACAGGAAACCTATTGTCCAGGCCTCCCTGCCGGAGTTTCGGTCAGCAGCAGGAGGCCAGACTTGTGTCTGTGGCAGCAGCATCCATTTTGTGATGCCAGGGCTTTAGAAAGAAGTT
This sequence comes from Calotriton arnoldi, assembly GCA_963921515.1. Classification (NCBI taxonomy): domain Eukaryota; kingdom Metazoa; phylum Chordata; class Amphibia; order Caudata; family Salamandridae; genus Calotriton; species Calotriton arnoldi. The sequence goes on along the minus strand of CAWUFW010002192.1, from coordinate 274,398 downwards.
ACCGGCCAAGCCAGGGTTAACATGTCTCTCCCTCTAGAAGGGTGGAATGCTACCCCCGCCGCCAGAATTGGTGGGGGTAGTATTCCAAGATGTTTGACACCAAACACGACATGTTTCGGTGCAGCCATTCCAAAGTTAGCATTTAACGCAAGGTTATAATGCGCTTAAGAGTATATGGTCAGGCTGCACTACAAACAGCATCAGAGAAGGGTCTCCGAACGCTGCAGAGGGGCCCTGCTCATGCAGGGGCACCCTCTCACATAGGAACCACGCACTCTGCCTTCAGGATTGATAAGGCCTGCCATAGGAGTGACTTATAGGTTTATATGTGTGTATGTATATAGTGATATAGGTAACCTATATCACAGTAAGGGGTGCATGCACCACCTTACCCAGGCTGCAGTAGCAGACCTGTGGTGTCAGTTTGGATGGCCTTCCAGGGGTGGCACAATACATGCTGCAGCCCCTGGTAGGCCTCTGAGGTACCTATGCCCTGGGTACATAGTATACCATATACTAGGGACTTATAAGGGCACTCCAGATTCCAATCAGAGATGTGCCTAAGGCACATGGAAACCATTTTAGAGAGGAAGCAGCTAGGCTGGGGTTCTGATTAGCAGGGCCCCAGCCAGACTAAGGTCGAAAAACAGTGAAGCATCAGCAAAAAGTGGGGGTACCCATGTGAAGCAGATCCTACTCTCCTACATCACTGACCCTACATTCATTCACACATTCATACATGAATGATGAAAGACATGACACAGCAGTGCGTTTCTGAATGTTTAATGCACATCCAGTGGAGTTTTGCAGCTGGAGCAGTACAGGGCCATGCCAACCCCACTTCACAATATGGGCCCGTGGAGGGCCAGCCAGAGTCCATCGGGGAATGACAAGTACAGCGGAAGAGGAAGGGTACAGTCTGCAGTCTGGTCGCCGTGGCATTGGTCTCCAAACAGGATACGGCAGTCCATGTCATGGTCCAAGGTGAGTGCAGCAGAGTGTATCGGGGGTCAGTGGAAGGTCATGGGGCCATGTGCGGCATCAAGCAGCAACAGGCCAGGTGGCGGACATGAATGCTAGTGCCTCCTTCTGATCTCAATCCCATCCACATCCTCGTCCTCGGATGTGTGCTCTGCCCCACCTGTGGGTGGTGCAGTTCCGGCTGCGGCACTGTGTGCCACTGACACATCAGGGGCCGGAGGTGGATTGTCGGCCGCACTGTGTGGCAGTGACACATCAGGTGCTGGAGTGGAAATGCCTGCCGCACTGTGAGGCACTGACACACCAGGGGGCGGAGATGTGGATGGTGTAGGAGCAGCAGCATTCATCTGCGCCACGCCTTATGGCAGCAATGCCATGATGAGGATCTGCAGGGCATGGTAGATCCCAGCTACATTTTGCTGATGTGCAGCGGTGGCTGCCATCCTTTCCGCCTCCATCCGCGCCATGTCCTCCATGAGCCTCCGCATGTGTGCCAGCTCACGGCTGAGATCGCTGGAGCCACTCTGAGTGGACAGGTGTTCTTGTCTCTGAGTCATGACTCCAGCGATGTCAGCCTGGGCTCGTTGGAGACCATGGAGCGGCCTGTGGGTGTCCGTTAGGGACTGGAGGTGGTCCCTGATGGGACTTAGACACCCATGGATGGCGTCACGTTTGGTAGCCATGAGGTCCAACCCCACCCGCACCTGCTCAGCCATCTCCTCTGGCCCTCCAACACACGGCGTTGGAAGGCCATGTGTTGTTCGGGGGTCTTGGGAGACAGCCGGGGTTGTGGGTGCCTCCTGCTGGGTGGTTTGTGGAGTGGGTGGGGTCTCCTCGATGCAGCTGGGCTGCCCTGGTCCTGGAGGTGATTGGTGGATGAGTTCAATGATGTCTTGGAGGGCTTGGGTGTCGATGCTGGTGGTGTCCTCCTCGTCATCAGTGAAGAGTGGCTGGGACTGCTCTGCAGGAGGTGTTGACGGTGCCCCTGCAATGTGAAGGGGAGATGCTGTATTACAATGTGTCCACATGTATGTAGCCGCATGGTACATGTTCACATTCAGACAGCATGGCAATGTACATTGTGTCAGTCTGTAGATCAGGGCCATGATCCAGGGTCATTGTGGGTGTGCACTGTGCTCTGCTTGATTGTGCATGTGTGCCATTGTGGCCATCTCCCCCCGTCCCCCCAGTGTTGTATTCCTCTTAGCGTGTCCATAACGGGCTTTCCAATATCATGTCCTTATATAGGAACAATTCGCCCTGCCCTTATATAGGCATAGAATCCCAGGCCTTATTTAGGCATTAAACCGTGCACTCCAAATACAGGCATGGTCTCTGACATCCGTCCACCCTAACGTCACAACGAGTTCATGAAGAACAGACCCTTAGGCTGCGGGAGTTTCCCTAGCCCAGGACTATTGATTTCTTCAAGGCCTCATATATTATGCATGAACCATTATTCCTTAGGGGTTCATCCATGACGTCTTTCGCTATCCAATTCACGTCAATGCTAACATTCCTAAGGTACTCTCAGGTATAAATATACCTTCCCTAGCCCCTGTAAATCAGAGGAGACCTCGACTTCAGAGGAGCCCGTATCCCGGCCTGACGCACTGAGAAGACGCTGCCATTCCCTGCACGCAGAGAGCCCAGCTTCCAGCTTCCAGTGATCTGACTTCCCTTGTGGGGTGTTGGAGTTCGAGTCTGGCAAAGAGATTCCAACCTCTCTCATTCTTCAGGTATGAAGCTGATAAGAACCTAGAGGGACTCTTGGCATACTAGGCATACTAGGCTTAAACATACTCTTAGTATACCATAGTAAGGAATACTTCACGTACTTCATACCTCATCCTACACCTAGGTTAGGTTAGGTACATTGGGGTAGAACTAGCTTAGCACCTCATCGTATGAGTACTCGCATTTTTAGTCTGTGTTATTTATGTAACAGCATTTGTACTAAAAGATAATGCTATCGCAGTATTATTTATTTCTACTGCTCACCCTGTACATTATTTATCTTGCATACTGTCTTGTGATCGTAACAGCACATTATACTTACACCAGAAACAAGACTGTTCAATAAATCTTTTATTGAAAACGCCCGTCTATTATTTCTGTGTAAATCTGAGGAAAACTAAGCATGCACGATTGAGCTGAGTGAAATAGTTATCTAGTGTTTCCACGACTCTGGGACACGTTCTGATTTTAAAAGGGAAACATATTGGTCATGTTTTATGGCTGCCAGAAACTACTCCCTTCTTGTTGTCAAGGAGTTTCTAGTGGCCTCTGAGCTAGCTGGCACAAGTATTTAAGTTTAATATACTCGATAGGGACATACTGACCTTAGTCCTATGTCAAACCTATAGGATATATTATTCCAATGCGCAGAGCCTATTAGGGAAATAGGAGCTACACTACACCAGTACCTGGTGGTTACTCACCCTGTTGCTGTTGTGTTGTGTCGTGTCGAGCAGTGTCCGCTCCCCCAACTCCTGCCACAGTCTCCACACTGATGACTGTCGACACCAGCTCCTCCATGTCATCCAGCTCCAGCTGTGGCGCTGGGCTCCCACCTCCAGTCTGCATTGCTGCCTTCTGGTTGCCTGCAAGTTTCTCCTTGGTTTTGCGCTTGATGTCAATCCATCGCCTCTTGACCTCGTCCATTGACCTCTTGTGCTCTCCGACGGCATTCACCTTGTCCACGATGGCCCGCCATATTCCATTTTTGGTGCCCAATGACACGTTGGAGGTGACGAACAGTTCTTGATGGTGTTCCATCACCTCCGTGACCAGGATCCTATTCTCCTGCGGACCGAACCGCCTCTTCCTCTTCTTCTTGTCCTTGCCCTTCCCTGTCCCCGAGGTCCCAGGCTGGTCGTCCGGGGTGCTTGTGGGGTTCTGCTCGTCCTCTGCACCTGCTCCGGCTGCCTCCATGGTGCTTTGGTGTTGGTTATTTTGTGTTTGTGTGTTTTTTCTATTTTTGTAGTGATTTTCCCGCCTGCCGTGTGTGTATTGCAGGCCTGGCGCTGCTTATCGCTGATTTCCTCATCGCGGTTTGGCCCATCGCATTTTTTTTGCGTTGGGGTTTGGGTTTTTATCACCGTCGCGGTTGTTGTATCGCGGACATTGTCCGTGTTTTCGGGAGACTATCGCATGGTACCGCCGTGTTGTGAATTCCACGTTAACACTGGGTTATTTTCCCGCGATAGACTGCGATGTGTGAAGTTGGGTTAAGATTTTTTGAAGATGTCTAGCGCACGTTCTTGTGAATATCCCCCTCAGTGCAGCGCTGCAAAATTTGCTGCTGCGCCATTGCCTTCTGAATATACCCCATAATCTCTGCGGGAATTCCGTTAAAATCAGATATCTACTTCAAACATCAGATTGATTTTATGGGAGTAGATGATTGCAAAGGTTTGAAAGTTATGCCCACATTGTTTTCATTAATGCTCATTGTATTTAGTTTGCACTTTATTTTTACTTTCTAAAATGATTTACATATTTTTGGGTACCACTTTGGGGCATATCAACAAGGGCCTTATCTCCGCTTTTTTGGCTTTAAAAGCCAAAAAAGCGGAGATAAAACTATCGCCCTATTTACAAGTGGTGCTAACATGCATTAGCGCATGTTAGCACCTGTTGCACGCCTCGCTTTGCATCTCTAATGAGATGCAAAGTGAGCGTCACTGGGCAGTACTGCTTGTAATTATCGCTGATGTGCACATCGCGGTATTTACAAGCAGGCCCACGCATTTTAGCAGACGTTAGTTTTGGCGAAAACCGCGGTTTTCGCCAAAAACTAACGTCTGTTAAAATGCTGACTTACCTATACTTTACATTGGGGTGGATTATGCTGATACGACCACAGGGTCGTATCAGTAAGGTTATCGCCGTTTTCCATGGAACATCGCTGGAAAACCAGCGATGTTCCATGGAAAACACCACTATCGCTGGAATAATTATCGCCATTGCGCTATGCGTTGTTAATACAGCGCTAGCATGGCGATAATTTCAAGCGATAGCCGGCGATAAAAAATCTCACGCTAAGCGTGGCCAGCGATAATTATCGCTGCCGCTTGATAATATGCCCCTTTGTTTTTCCAGACTTTCAATTGCTTTTATGTTTTTCCAAATAAAAATAGAAGGGGCATATTATCAAGCGGCAGCGATAATTAAGATTTTTCATCGCCGGCTATCGCTGGAAATTATCGCCATGCTAGCGCTGTATTAACAACGCATAGCGCAATGGCGATAATTATTCCAGCAATAGCTGTGTTTTCCATGGAACATCGCTGGTTTTCCAGCGATGTTCCATGGAAAACGGCGATAACCTTGCTGATACGACAATGTAAAGTATAGGTAAGTCAGCATTTTAGCAGACGTTAGTTTTTGGCGAAAACCGCGGTTTTCGCCAAAAACTAACGTCTGCTAAAATGCGTGGGCCTGCTTGTAAATATCGCGATGTGCACATCAGCGATAATTTACACGCAGTACTGCCCAGTGACGCCCACTTTGCATCTCATTAGAGATGCAAAGCGAGGCGTCGGGAAAACGGGTGCTAACATGCGCTAATGCATGTTAGCACCAGGGGCGTAACACAGGCCCCCGCAGCCCCCGCGGTGCGGGGGGCCCCGCGCTCCAGGGGCCCCCTCCACGGCCGCGCAGCCAGCGCATTAAAACATGTGGCTACCAAATACATAAAAACGTGATATTAAGGCCACCCTCACGCACTTTGGTGCAGCCTTAATTTCATTATTGCCAATGCTAACCTTTCAGCAAAGCACAGACACGCGCTTCTCTGGCAGCTGCAGTGTGTGTGACAGAATGCCCTACTTTGTGCAGTTCACTGCTGCTCTGCCCTGGTACTTAATTTCTTAACGTTTGCATGAAATGTCATCGACCAGGCTGGGCTCCGTGGCTATTGCTGGCTTTTGCGCTGCGGCGGCAGTCACGTGACGTCATGACGTCACAGGGCTGCAACATCATCCATTTGCCTGCACGAGCGGGTCGGCAGTTAAGATTCTGAAGTTAAGTTTTGCAGCCTGCCGCTGCGTTAGCCGCTAGTCATGAGCATACCCCCCACCCCCTGTGCCGCCAGTGCCTCTAATCATGAAGCCCCCTGTGCTGCCAGTGCCTTGCATCATGATGCGCCCCGCCTCCCACCCAGGACCGGACTGCTGAGGACTGGTCGTCGATGCGGGCTCATTTACTATCAGGTCTGTAATATCCGACCTTCTTGGATGGATTGCAAATACATTTAATTTTACAGACTCAGCTTGAACCTGTAATCGAATTCAGCAATTTTTAGAAGCAATTTTTTCATTCTGCTTGTGCTCACATCACCAATCGTGTAGGCTGTTAATATTATGGTTACATATTTGTTTAACTACCATCAGGTTACACGGGCACTAGTGCCCTTCCATTTCTGGTGCTTTCCACTAGTTTTAAGATCTTCAAGTTTCTCGTTGCTAAAATTAGTGTGATTTCTGATATTTATGTATATGTTTCCCTCGTCTTTGTTTGATTTTGCTCACTAGAAAGTGTCACTCATAGTTGTTGAATGTCACTCATAATTTCACTGAAATTATGAAAATGTCACACAAATTGCAATATGAAACCTTGGCAGCTATGCCTTGCCCGGTCTTCTGCCGCCCGCTCGCGCCTGCAACTGGAGCTGCAGACCAGGCCTCAGGTGAGTCAGTCTGTCGCCTACACATTCACAAGTTTGAAAAGTTGTCTCACATGGCATAATTTTCGACCTCCATGTCTTCAATGGAATGTGTGTATATTTGTATAAAAACACACTTATTGATTCATCGCGCCCATCTCTCCTTTCTAGCTCCGACCTCTCAGTGTATAAATCGACACCTTTCAGGAACAATCGACATAGGCCTAGAGCTCTGGTAACGCCAGACAAGAAAGAGCCTTCCTGTAGTCTGATTTAGGAAATACGAGCTTGTTCTTGTAAGCATTGGAATTATAAGTGCACAACTGGACAGTGTAATATCGCATTTGTTTCACGATACTGAGGAGTGACATATTCCTCCTAAGTGAGTCTTACAACAGCACAACATGCATGTCTGTGGGCTACAACGTTGTGTTACACTATGTGCTGGTGATTGACTTTCTGATGCCAGATTTTGCAAACAGAAACAAAAGGCAGTGCCTCCAATTTTGAATTTATGTTCGTTGTATTTGTATAGCGCCTTCTCCCATTAGCATGGGTCACTACTACTCTGGGCATCGTTGTCACGGGGTCCCGGGTTTAACAGTGACCGGTTGCATATGGCTCTCTTTGTTTAGTTGTGTATGACAGGTAGAATTTTGGTTGTGTCGAATTTAGTAATGGGTAATGTCGATTAAAGTGAAAGTAAAATTAATGTAATGCTGTCCTACATCTTTGTTCTGCGTTATGTGCATAGATGTATCCATTTGACCCAGTTATTTGCTGGGGTAAATGTCTCCTCGCCAATGGGTTTTAGATATGTGCTTATATAAGGATGTACGTACTTGTATGCATTAGGACCCCTGGGTTGCACGGCTCAGAATATGGAAAAACATGTCGAAATCATTGCAGAAACACCAATTTCCAAGTTATACCCCATTCCGTATGGGAACTTTCTTAATAGTGGGGGCGCATTGCACCGAGGAATTCCAGCACACTTCATTATTAGGATGATAACACCTCATCTGGAGTCCCTCGTAAAGAGGGCCATAGTGTGGAGCTGCTGTTGGGCTCACAGCTCTCGGGAGACAGTGCTGTCTCTTCTTGAGCTAGGGCCTTCTGCCTTCGTCTGCACTGTGACAGAGACGCTTGATTTGGGGGCTCAGAATGATTGTTGTTTATTCAGTAGCAAACAGGATAAGAAAGTACTGTGTGTTTGTGTTAGCAGACCCCACCCTTAGCCCATCCTTACACCCATAAACTTCTCTTTACTGCTCCTTGAACCCCTCCTATTTAGTAGTAACTATTGCTCATTTCTCAGCAGCTTTCCATTGTCCCTCTGACATTCACAGCTAAATCGTAGGTTTATGTGTGCGGATACCTTTGACACTTTTACAGAAATCTCGACATAGAAAAGATAGGAGGTATGGAGGGCTCTTCTTGTAGGTTTGTGAATAGCATTTTATAGTACATGAGAAGTACTACCTAGTACTACTTTATGTACTACAAAATGCAGTTTGTGAATGGACTCCTTTTTGATCTGTTTCAAAATCTTAACCACACCCCATTCTAAATACCTACAACAGACAGTGTGTTGTTTTATGGTCACTTATACAGGTGCCAAAACGGCGCATCCTCTGTAGCCTGTAAAGAGGTCCAACCAGCTGTGCACAGCCTCCACTGATGCATGGACATGGATACTGCCAGCTCTGCTCACAGCCTCCTCTGAGGCCTGGAGTGGTCCCTGCTAGATGTGTTCACAGCCTCCTCTAAGGTCTTAACAGGCCTTGCCAGCTGTATATAGTGTCCTCTGAGGGCTGCAGACGTACGCAGCTTCCTTTTAGGCCTTTACATGAATGCTGCCAGATGTGTGCACAGCCTCCTCTAAGGGAGTAAATGGAACCTGCCAGGTGTTTAAGCAGCCTCATTTGAGGCTTGTAAATGTATTTTGCCAGATGTGTGCACAGCCTCCTCTAAGACTGTAAATGGATCCTGCCAGCTGTTTATGCAGATAGCTTTGAGGCTTGTAAATGGATGCAGTCGGATGTGTGCACAGCCTCCTCTGAGACTGTAAATTGAGCCTGCCAGTTTTTTGCTCAGCCTGCTTTGAGGCCTGTAAATGGATGCAGTCGGTTGTGTGCACAGCCTTCTCTGAGGCTGTAAATGGAGCCTACCAGTTGTTTACTCAGTGTGCTTTGAGGCCTGTAAATGGATGCTGTGAAATATGTGCACAGCCTCCGACTGAGCAGGAAAACTGTGCACGGACGACTTTGTTAGTTTGGGCTAATTTCCAGCATTCCCTTGGGTCTTGTGTTGTGGAAGAGCCCTAGTGTGCCTGACCCCTGACGCAAGCATGGGGCCAGCAGAGGGCAAGCACCCATGGTATGGTGGGGGAGTCTCAGCTTTGCAGAGCACACTGGGATATGTTTAGAGTGGGCCGTGACACTTGCACTCTGGGGATGACCCCTGAGCTCAGCATCTAGTTGGCCACTCTCCCAGCATGTGTCTGGCAGGTAGGACAGCCCCCTTCTGCAATTCCAGTACAGAGATCCACTCAGAGTTGCATATGTGCCCAATCAATTCTGATCTGCAGCTGGCACTTCTAGCCCAGTACTGGGGCACCTCACTCACTGATTCACCTCTACCCAAAAGTGAAGTGGCACAGAGTAGAGTGGCGTAGAGTTCGGGCCATCAGCGCAGTAGTTGTAGCACGCAGCTGTAGCATGGGTGCACCAGTTGCCTCATATCAGTACTGCGGGCAGGCGGCCTGCCTCATAAATTAAATGGTGCGCTTCTGAGCCTCTCAATAGTGAAGATGGGCTGGCCCTCTCTCCTGTTTACCAGCCCAGCATCATCGTCTTTGTTGTAGCACATTCTGATGACCAAGTTATAGATAGAGCTACACAACTATAGGGGCAGCAATTACATGTTATGGTACGTTATTTATGTTTATATAATACATTCTATGGAAAATATGGCCCACGGCCCAAATGCCATGTCTGTGCTTAGTTAGATGTAAGCAAAATGTTCTATTTAATGTGTTGTGTTGGAAGTTTGTGTGTGTTCCATGCTATTGAAAAGTGCTCTTCGGGGCCACATTGCAGCCAGCTGTATAGTATATTTGCGCTATGTGGGGTGTATACAAGGTCTGTCCAGAGCGTTCTGTTCGATGCTTGCATGTGTTTTAAACGGGAAACGACCTTTACCACTACTCTTTAACAACGAGGGGCCTGAACCACGATCCCTCAACCACTACTGCATTTACAACTACCTAGTCTAAACAACGACCTGTCTAAACAACGACCTGTCTAAACAACGACCTGCATGAAGAGATTAGTTGTTTCTTTTGTTATAGTAAGTTGTCTGTCTGATTTGTTTTTTTCATGGAGTGTAACATTTTGTAAAAATAATTAACTGTTTTACATTTTCTAAGTTTATTTATGCAATCTTACTAATTAATGTATGTTGTTTAAATTTACCTTCTGAGACCAGTAGATGGCACTCTTGGATTGTTTATGACTGATATATATATATATATATATATATATATATATATATATATAGTGGCAAGTGTATCATGAGTATGAGTTTTTGGGTGGCAAGGGTATTTTTAGGGTTTATGGTGGGTGTAGGTTTTTGGGTGGCAAGGGCATTTTTTACATTTTGGGTGGGAATGGGTTTTTGGGTGGCAAGGGTAATTTTAGGGTGGGTATGTGTTTTTGGGTGGCAAGTGTATTTTTAGGGTTAAGGGTGGGTATGGGTTTTGGGTGGAAAGGGTAATTTGAGGGTTTAGGGTGGGCATGGTTTTTGGGTGGCAAGGGTAATTTTAGGATTTCGGGTGGGTATGGGTTTTTGGGATTGCAAGGGTATTTTTAGGGTTTAGGGTGGGTATGGGTTTTGTGGTGGGAAGGGGATTTTTAGGGTTTTGGGTGGGTTTGGGTTTTTGGGTGGAAAGGGTAATTTTAGGGTGGGTATGGGTTTTTGGGCGGCAAGTGTATTTTTAGGGTTAAGGGTGGGTAAGAGGTTTTTGGGTAACAAGGGTAATTTTAGGGTGGGTATGGGTTTTAGGGTGGCAAGGGTAATTTTAGGGTTTACGGTAGGTATGGGTTTTTGGGATTGCAAGGGTATTTACAGGGTTTAGGGTGGGTGTGGGTGTTTGGGTGGAAAGGGAATTTTTAGGGTTTAGGGTGGGTATAGGTTTTTGGGTGGAAAGGGAATTTTTAAGGTTTTGGGTGGGTGTAGGTTTTTGGGTGGAAAGGAAATTTATAACATTAAAAGTGAGTATAGGGGTGTGTGTGTATGTATATATACATACATACTATATATACATACATATATATATATATGTGTGTATATAGTGTTAATACTTATCAATATTAATTTTTACAACACATATGTCTTTAGCATGCATGCCTTTACCACGAAATTTAAGATTTTTACAGGTAGATACAAACCCATTACATATATATATATATATATATATACACATATACACACGCATATGGGTTTATACTTACCTGGAAAATAGATACATTAATGGGGTAAAGGCAATCATGGTAAAGGCATAGTAGTTGTAAAAAATAGTAGTTGTTAAAACTTTAGTGGTTTAGACTAAGTAGTGGTTGAGGAGTAGTGGTTTAGACTGTAGTTGTTCCATCATACAATCATTTTAAACTACTTACAATGCTCTTGGGAGCTGCGTGCCATCCATCTATATGGTATTTCTGAGCTATGTGCTATATAAGCTCTACCCAGTGAGCGCTATTACATGTCTGCGTGTGATGTACATTATTGAAAAGTGTTGTTGGGTGCTACAGTGCACCACAACAGTCAGCTGTACGCTCTATCTGAGGTGCACAGTCAACATACCTTTGAAAACTGGTTACCGAGGCTTAGTTTTTTTCTGGTTCCAGTACCCCCTGGGCCCCCACTCTGCCTATTCCTTGCATTTGAAATTTACATTTACTGCTGTAGTGTGAGAATGCATTTCATGAAAAGGAATATAAAGTAGGGTTGCCAAAAGAAAAATGCCAGCCATGTGTTTAAAGAGCCTGGAAAGACCTCGTCTTGGCACTAAATAGGCTTATAAATAAAAAAGTATGTATTCATTTGTAATGTGACTTTTCTGTCTTTGTTCCCTTTAATTATCAGTCATGGATCTCATCATTCAGGCAGCCCGAGAACACAATTGAAGTGCATTCTATTGATATTTGCAGTTCGAAGTATGCACAGATAAGTGCTGAAAATACAGCTTTAGGTGACTGCTTATTTTTGTCGGTGGGGCAAAGTGGTAGGTGGTGGGCCGGTCCGCTGGTGGGGGGGGGCCCTCATTGTGCTTTGCAGGGGGGCCCCCTCAAGTTTCGTTACGCCACTGGTTAGCACCCACTTGTAAATAGGGCGATAGTTTTATCTCCGCTTTTTTGGCTTTTAAAGCCAAAAAAGCGGAGATAAGGCCCTTGTTGATATGCCCCGAAATGTCTCAATTCGAAACCACTTTCCCTGTGTCTTCATTCGGTTCCTAGTGCCTACTCCCATCTGTTTAAAAAATAAGGGGCATATTATCAACGGCCAACGATAATTATCGCTGGCCGTACATAGCGATAGAAATCTTATCGCTGGCTATCGCTGAATATTATCGCCATGATAACGCTATATTTACAACGCATAGCGCTATGGCGATAATATTTCAGCGATAGCGGTGTTTTCAATGGAACATCACTGGTTTTCCAGCGATGTTCCATTGAAAACAGCGATAACATTGCTGATACGACCCTGTGGTCGTATCAGCATAATCCATCTCCCATTAAAAGTATGTCTTAGTCAGGAATTTAACAGACGTTAAATTCCTGATTTAAGGCTGAGGTAGCGCGATTTTTTTATCGCTGCACCTCCTTGTTAATATCGCGAGCTGCCTTCACGATATTAACATGTGTTGTTTTCACAGCCACGCCTTCTTTGCATCTCATTAGCGATGCGAGGCGAGGCTGTGAAAAAACGGGCTCTACATCAAGGAAACACGCGCTAGCGTGTCCTTGATGATATTGCGATATAATTATCGCCGCTTTTCGCCCAAAAACGGACACTAAAGCGGCGATAATTATATCGCCAGCCCTTGCTAATATGCCCCTAATTGCTTACACTTTCGACCTCCAGTGACACAAAATATGAACAAATACATTGCACGATGTTCTGTATTATTTGAAAATTAGTATACTGTTTTGCGATTTTCAAAATTTTATATATTTTTTTTTTTTTGCTTTTTTGAAACTATTGCCACATGTAAAGACTTACAAGAGACGTTCACACATTCTCTTCTTGCTATGCTTTCAGAATGAATTGGTTTCCGAAAGGTTTCCCCTTATTGATAATCTTCCCTCTACTAAAATAAGTTGAATTTAAAATGGAGGTTAGTGTAAAAGCATTTGCACCCTCATTTAAATCTGCCCAGCCGAACTGCAACTCTTGGCACATTATTCACTCCTCCGATGTTTCGGATTTCGCGTAAACGGATAATATGTGTGCGACTTTTTGAATAAAATGCATCCTTTTCCCCCCAAGATGCTGTTTTCTGGCTGTTGAAGCAGACGCACATTTAAGCGCCCAGTTAGCGAATATTTTCTGCAAGTGACGCTCAATGCACGAAGTGTATTTTGCGCCTGCTTTTGCTTGACATATGTGCGCGGAATGACCCTCACCGAGTAGGCTCACTTCTTTCCTGCTAGAAATGTTGTAAGACATTCCCCTCCAAGGCCGGCCCCTTAAGGTGAGCATGACATAAACACAGGTTGTGTGTTGCTGTAGACATAAAAGCATTCATTTGCACGTTGCTCCCTTTGTCCTCTGCTGTTCTTAGAGTGTCAGTGATGGCTGAATGGTGAATGCTTCGGTCAGTTATTGGGAATTGTTTGTGTTTTTTGTAGACAAAGATAAGTGCACGCAAACAGAAACGTTTGCACACTGGAATGCTGGTTTTGAAACTTTATAGGGTGCTTCTGTTAGAAGTGGTTTGGAATGCCTGGGGTCAAATTCCATTTAAATTGCATTTAAGTTAATTGTGAAACTCTGCTGCTAGCCCATTACAGACAGTAATTGTTTTAGTGGTAAGCTCTTATGTCACTAAGCCAGATTGTTGTGGACAAAAGCTTTTTTTGGGGACTTGACTTTTTACCTGAACAACAAGACACACAACTCAATGCTCTTTCTACATGCCCGTGTACTTAAGTTCAGTGTGTATCAAAGATTTGAGCGAGTTAGCACGTAGACCCCTTCAGGCCTGTCTTTTTGCTTCAGCACCAAGGTACAACGAACAAGATGCACAATATACTGTTCCTTGCACGTTCACAGTCTATGCACATTTGCAGTCCATACACATTCACAGTCCATGGCACTCACATACTGTGCTCAAAATATGTGCATTCACACACTATACTGGGTTTATCTACGTTTATAACGCCTTTCAGACCAGTGTAAGAAAAGGAATAGTTTTTGTTGTGGTCTCTCTTTTTTTCTTTAGCTTATTGAACTTTCTAGTAAGGCCATAGTAAATGTTGCAAGAAAATCAAGTTAATTATTATATGTGGGCAGTGATGTGTCTGTACCACTCACATGTGTGTCAAAAATGTATGGCTCCAAATAGCACTACTGTGCTGTAGTTGGACTGCACTTTAAAAAGTACTGCTCATTCACATGGCAAGGAAAAACGCCTTTGCAATTTATAAAACATATTTCTATATTAGCTAAGTCACCACCAAAGTGTGCCTTGAAATCCCACAGGGCTGGGTGCTTAAAATATAAAAATGGGACAAAACAGCGTTTGGGGGCTTTCCGAGCTTCATCACGGTTTCAAAATCGACAGCCTCATTACAATGGAGGCTGTCAGTTTTGAAACCGGACGACATTCTGACTGACTTCCGACGGGCTCAAGGGGCACGTCTGCCAGTCTGAACCGGCACATAATCCACATGGATGGTGTTTTACGCCATCCGGATTGCGATGTTGGTTTCCGGCAGGGTTTCCATGTCGGGCATTCCAACATGGAAACCCTGTCAGAAAGCAACTTTGGGGACCCCTAGCAGGGCTCCCTTCAGTCAGCGGCCTTTGGTTGGGGGCCAAGTTCATTCCTGCACCGTGTGGCAGCCACCGTGAGGTACCTGCCACGCGGTGCAGGGATGAACCTAGAAGTGTGGGAAAAAGGAATGGTGTGTTGCATTTGCCTCCCGCACTCTCAATGAAACAGAAAGAAGATACTCTGTTATTGAGAGGGAACTCTTGGGTTGTGTGTGGGGCATTGAGCACTTTCGTAATTTTCTATGGGGAAGCAGGTTCGTGCTCAGAACGGATCACAAGCCTCTTGTTTTGATTTTGTCGCCTGGTGGGGGGTGGAATGCCACTGCCCGAATAGTTAAGCTTATGTCTAGACTACATGAATATAGTTTTAGTGTGGAGTATGTTCCGGGAAAGACAATCTCCCTTGTCTGTATGGGAGCTTGTGCTGTGGCCGGTTTCCGACTGCAGCACAAGCTCCCATACAGAAAAGGGAGCTTTCAACCGCACCATATGCGGTCGCATCAAAATTCAGCAGTCAGGACCACCAACCAGAGGTCGGTCAGACCAGTATCCGCAACCGGTGTCGTCCGCCCGACATCGAAATAAAGCCTTTAGTCTTAACAGGAAACATTGTCAAGCACGCAGTTTTCACTGTATACTTCAAGCAATATTTTCCATGAACAGTCTTAGTTTTGAATACGTTTAGTTTTCCTCTTTTGGCATGGGAAATTGATGGTATGGTCACTAAAAGTTATTTTCGACTTAGATTTACATATCAAATTCACAGGTGAACACATATCTTTGATAACATTAGTGGAAAAGTAATTTAATAAAAGTGTACTTTGTGCTGCCTAAAAATAAACTGGATTAGAACTCGCTTGTGTCAATGTCCTGCTCCAGAGACTGAATGCACATATCTGGCTTACTTGTTAAGAGCATTGCATTCCTGAACATTAGAAGAAAGCATCCTGAATGATGAATACTCTACCTAGCAGCTGGAGGGAAAAAAAAAGATCACAGGAACCCTGATCCTTCCTGGCACTCAGGGACTCGAACTGATCTGTAACCCTTTCGGTGCTCATGACGGAATGGTTCAGTCATGAGCACCAGTGCTCCTGTGCAGACAGCAGAGGGATTTCCTTTTTTTTTTGTTGGCCTCAGGAGGTTGGGGAAGAGCTTCCCCAACCTCCCAAGGCCGTTTTGCATTTCCAATGCAATGACGATCGCGCGTGGCGCGCTGATGTCATAGCATTGAAAATGAAACTGAAACTTAGTTTCAGTTTCATTGTTTCGGTGCTCGTGGGGCTATCTCAGCATCTAAACACTTGGGAGAGGTATCGTTGGAAAGGGGAGAATCTCCCCTTTCCAATGGTACCCTTCCCTAGTGGACCCCTTTGGGGATTGCCTCAGTAGGATGCTCCCCAAGCAGGGATCCACCCACTAGCTACCATGGAGAGGGGAGCGGCCCCTTGGGCAAGGGCCTTTGCTCCCCCCATTAAATTTTGCCACAGGCAGTCTTTCTGCCCCCCCTGGGGGGCATATGGGGGAAGTAGCCTTCAATCTGCCCCCCCGGGGGGAAGAAAGCACTCTAGATCCCAGGGATTCCTATTTTATAGGCCAGGGGTGGGGGCTGCCCAGAATGGGCATGCCAATGCCCCCACCCAGGAGATTCTGGGAAGGAAAATATTTGGGGATCCACGCAAGCCATACATCCCTGAACTCCCCCTGGTGTCTAGTTTTCAGAAATGTCTGGGTTTGGTAGGTTTTCCTAGATGGCCGCCGAGCGCGGGACCAAAAACGCAGGTGCCCCCCATGCAAAACCAGGTCGTTTTCTGCGTTTTTGTTCCCGGGGTCTGCAGCAATCTAGGGAAACCTACCAAACCCACACATTTCTGAAAACTATACACCCGGGGGAGTCCAGGGAGGTGTGACTTGCGTGCACTCCCCAAAGTTTTCCTACTCAGAATCCCCTGCAAACCTCAATTTTTGCTTAAAAATCGAATTTTTCTCAAATTTCTGTGTGGGAAAGTTGTGGGATCATCGGGCTGACACAAATTTCCTACCCCTCAGCATTCCCCCAGGTCTTCCGATAAAAATGGTACCTCACTCATGTGGGTGGGCCATGTACCCGCGACAGGCTAGGGCCCAAAATGTATTGTGGAAACATCAAAATTACCCATCACAAAACAACCTGTTTTTGCAAGGGGGGGTCACCTGAGTTTTTGGCACGGGCTCGGCGTCCAGCTAGGGAAACCTACCAAACCCACACATTTCTGAAAACTAGACACCCTGGGGAGTCCAGTGAGGTATGACTTGCATGGATCCCCCAATGTTTCCCTACCCAGAATCCCCTGCAAACCTCAAATTTTGCTGAAAAAAATCAAATGTTTCTCAAATTGTGGTGAGGGAAAGTTGTGGGATCACTGGGCTGACACAAATTTCCAACCACCTAGCATTACCCCAGGTCTTCCAATAAAAATGGTACGTCACTTGTGTGGGTAGGCATAGTGGCTGCAACAGGAAATGGCCCAAATCATACTGCGGAGACTTCAAAATTACCTATCATAAAACTACCTGGTTTTGCAGGTGGGGGGCACCTGGTTTTTTGGCCCCGGACTCGCGCCCATCTAGGGAAGCCTACCAAACCCACACATTTCTAATAACTAGACATCCTGGGGAGTCCAGTGAGGTATAGCTTGCATGGATCCTCCAACATTTCCATACCCATAATCCCCTGCAAATCTCAAAATTTGCTGAAAAAATCACATTTCCACAGCTGGGCACTTAGCAAAAAAAAAGTGTCTGTTTTCACTGTAAAAATGGTGAGTGTCCACGTTGCGTTTTGGGCCGTTTCCTGTCGCGGGCACTGGGTCTACCCACACAAGTGAGGTACCATTTTTATCGGGAGACTTAGGAGAACACAGAATTGTAGAGCAACTGTTATTACCTATTGACTTTTGATGAATTTCTGCCTTCCAAATGTAAGACAATGTGTAAAAAAGAAGTCACTTTGAAAAATGTCCTATAATTCTAATGCTAGTATGGGTACCCACAATTTCAGAGATGTGCAAATAGCTACTGTTTCTAAACTCTATATTTTGTTCCCATAGGTGTCTTTCATACCGATTTTTCACTGTTTTTATTTTCCCAAATGAATTGCTATATACCCGGTACACAATAAAAAAGCATTGCAAGATGCTGCTCAGTTATTGACTCTGGGTTCCTCGGGTTCTTGGTGAACCTACAAGTCCTATATATCCCCACAACCAGAAGGGTCCAGCGGATGTAACGGTATATTGCTTTAAAATATCTGTCATACTTAGAAGAAGTTACAGGTGAAAATGTTGGCACAAATGGCTGTTTTTTTCGACTCATTTTCAATTTTTCCTATTTTCAGCTGTTAGTTTCTATAAAATAAACCTTGAAGGATCTACACAAATGACCCCTTGCTGAATTCAGTGATGTTGTGGTGGCGATAGGGGCCTCGCCTTATTTACAAGCCACTTAACGTGGCTTAACGCTGCCTTGTAAATAATCCCCCTTTCACACTATCCTTAGCGTGAAAGGGGTGGGCAGTGGGTGTTGCGGTGGGCGTTCCACCGCAACACCCATTGTTTTTGATGATGCCCCCTATTTACAAGGGCAGCGTAAATAGGAGGCAGCGCTAAAATTAAGACCAGGAAAAACCTGGTCTTAAGTTGGCGAGACGAGGAGAAATGCTTTGTTTCTCCTCGTTTTTCTTTTTTCCATGTGTGCTGCCTTGTGCAGCACACATGGAAAAGCAAAACACCTTGGACTATTTATGTGTAGGAAGGTGACCCTTTCTGCACATAAACAATCCTTAAAAAATTGAAATTTTGTAACTTCCATGTGTGCTGCATTAAGCAGCACACATAGAAGTGACAAAATGGCATTTCAGGATTGTTCATCACATAAACAATACTCCCCTGCACGCAGACACCCTTGCACTATAGTGCAAGGGTGCCTGTGTTGGCGCTACACTGCTAAGTGTAGCGCCAGCACAGGGGGAAACGCAAGGCTGCCCCATATCCTTGTAAATATGGTGCAGCCTTGCGTTTCTGACGTGGCCTCACTCCGCCACTTCCTTGTACATATGCCCCTTAGTGATTAATTCAGAGGTGTGGAGATTGCCATGCGGTATGAAGCTGAAATCCAACCAGATGCTGTATAACTGACAGTTAGATACTTTTTTGAGCAGGTACAGTTGAAGCTTGCTATGTAGGAAAAGTTTTCAAAAGTTTCCAAATTTCTGCTGTAGCTCCTTCCTGCTGGATAGTGCCGAAATAGTGGTTTAATACTAATTTCCAGTATTTCCTATGGGGACAGCTATACCAAATATAGTGAAAATGGCTTTTCGGGATTTATTTGCTGTAGGTACATGTTAACATTCATTTAGGCATGGACCACTAGGCATGCACCACTTCTAGGCATTACGTTATGGGCAATAAAGTAATAGTAGGTTTGACTTATTTAGCACATATCAGCAACATTTCGGACCTGTAATATAATTTGTTTTTTTAGGTCATTCAGCAAACATGAGAGTTTGCAGGATGCAGGGGACCAGGCCTCAGTGGAGGCCTGTGTCATGTTTTCAGGGGCACAAAGTGGATGGCACAATATAGTGCTGCAGTCCACAGAATGACATTTCATTTTACATGACATAGGTGTAGGTGTTACACCATATACAATGGCGTTATGGAAAATTAAATATGCCAAGTGGAGTTTTAAGAGAATTTTGACTTTTTTTAATGGCCATAGCACATACAACGGCCACTGAATAGCTGTGTTACAGTTTTAAAGTTGAAAATTACCAGCCTGTGAGTCCCAAACAAATATGAAAAACGGGGTGACCACCCACAAGGTGTCACTTCACAAAACGTACATTCACTGTTTTGCAGCAGAGACTAGAAGTTTGTACTCCACAGAATACGGATCTATGGTTCCACCTACAGCCTAGGGTGTCATTTTTCTCAGGGAAAGTAGTTGGGCATTGGCAATAATATAGCAGAGTGTGGCTCGTGGTAGGACAGCTTTTCAAGGTCGATAGTATACAGAGGCTTTCAGAAATAAACTTGTAAAATTCAACAAGGTACACTTTTTTTAGTTTTCAACAATTTTGTTTGAGTAGAAGTAGAAATAGTTACCAATACAGTGTTCAACAAGAATACCAGATTTCCCATCATACTTCTTTTTTCTTCTGTTGCACCTAACTTCCCAACCCCCCACACACCCAAGACTTTCCGAATTTGAATGTAAGGCTCCCTATTTTCTACTGTCTCCATAGGCCATGAGCCTTTTTTGATTGTTTTAGACTCACTATGTCAGATCTAAGGCTCTTAGTCTTTGTGGCCTGTTTTGACATATCTCTATTTGCAGCATGTGATTGATCAATAGCTGCCATATGTTGTGAAACTGTTTGTGTTAATCATTTAGATCAAACATTATTTTCTCCATAGCTACAAGCTTCCGAAGCTTAGCATACCATCTGTTCAATGCAGGAGGGTCTGTCTTATTCCAGGCTGCTGTTATTACCTGTCTAGAAGCAGTTTTGAGATGGTAAACAAGTTGACATGTCTGTTTGACCATTTCGTGTATTTTAGGGTCTGTGAGACCCATGAGAAGGGTATACAGTGAGTCAGATATCGGATCTAATGATGCTCCTTATCCGGCTAACAACATCCTTCCAAAAATGTCGGAGTTTACTGAAGGATGGCCAAATGTGCATAGTAGATCCCTCCTCCCCACTACACCTCCAGCAAACCCCCTGTGTATTGGAGTACATCTCTTTTAGTCGTGGTTGGGTAAGGTCCCGATTGTACATCATTTCGTACCTCTGTTCTCTGTGGATCACATTTCACATCTTTGTGGTCATTATGTACGTCCTCCGACAGCCTGTCCCACTCCACATCCAGGATCTCCCTCTCCAGGATTTTCTCTCAGGTTTTTGAAATCCTCATTTTACTTGCTTTTCTCCCTTTTTTAGTAAATTGTAAATGCCTGATATTACTCAATTGGATTCCGGGCAGGTCATAAGATATTTTTCAAAGGCTATAAGTTCTTGTATTGTCCCCTCCTCTATCATGGCATGAACTGCCCAATGGTATATTTACATGTAGGTTAATTTGTCAATTTCAGTAATTTTGAATAGAGCCTTACATTGTAAAAATGTTTTTATGTCTCCATTTAAGAATAAGCTACCTAACGTGAGGCAATTTCCATCTTTCCAAACCCCCCCTCCATTGCTAGTGTGTGTTCTCATGAAAATTTGCAAAGGGTGACAGATAAGTTGTGAGTGCCAACCAAGTGTTAACAGCAACCCATGTTTTCATAATTGCGCTTAGTATGTAATTGGCGTATGCATTTTTATGCCTATCAAGTCTTGGCAGCCAAATAAACATCTCATAGTGATTGTCCAAACACAGCCCTGCCTATTAATGCCAACTCTGTGTCTGTCTCTCTGATTATCCAAGCCTGGAAGAGGAGTAGTTGTGCCATCTATTGTTATTGTCATATGTCCGGTAGTGATAGTCTTCCCTTATATTTTGAGGCTGTCATTATTTTCCTGGAGACCCTGGCCTTCTTCCGTTCCACACAGAAACCTCTATTTGTTTCTGCAGAGAGGCTATTTCTTACTTTGGAATGGAGTAGTGAAATGACTGGAACAGATACAGAAGCTGAAGTGGGATATTCATTTTTGCTGTGGTGATCTTTCCTAACCATGACACCAGAAAATTGCCTCATCTGGGTAGAGCCTGTTCAATTTCTTTCTTTGTCATGGACCAATTAGCATGCAGCACTGTGGATAGGGAAGGAGTGATGTTCATACCTAAGTATTTTGTTATGAAGCAGCCCATCTGAAACGGAATTTATCTAGTAATCTGACAATTTCCTCTTCTGACAATGTCAAATTTAAAATCTCAGATTTGCTGGTGCTGATGCGGAATCCCACAGCTTCTTTAAAGTGCCCCAGCTGTTGGGCCATTGCAATGAGTGGCTCTTTGGGGTTAGTAAGCATCAAAATAATGTTGTTAATGTAGAGACATATTTTATGGGGCTTAACCCCAAACTCAAGCCCATATATCATCGAATCATCTTTCAGCATCAGTGCCAGCAGCTCTATGGATAGAGCGAACAACAAGGGCGAGAGTGGTCCCTGTCATATCACTGTTTCACATTTGTTCCATTTCACCAATATCCTTGCCATAGGTGTCCTGAAATTTGCTAGTATCCAACCTTTCCTTTGAGCTCCAAAGCTCATCTTACTGAAAACTTTACTCAGGAAGCTCCATCTGTCGCGATTAAATTATTTGTCCACATCAAATGCAAGCAGAATCTCTGGGATCTTTCTCTTCATGGCCTTCTCAATTAATCTGCAACCCTCCTGATATTGTCATGGGTTTGCCTAGCCCTGATGAATCCTGATTGGTCTGCATCAATATTACTCAGGAGATACTTGTCTAATCAATTTGCCAAGATCTTAGTAAAGATTTTGGCATCCAGATTCAGGAGTGCAATTGTCCTATAACAATTGCAATCCCTGGAATCCTTTCCAAGCATGGGGATCAATGTCACTTCAGCTGCACCCATGGTTAGAGTAACTTCATTTCCACTCCAAAAAGAATTGAAGAGCTGTCTGAGATATGGGTCAGAAGTCCTCTCAACCACTTATAAAACAGAGCCGAATAGCCATCAGGACCAGTGACTTCCCCATGTTTAGCGTTTTATTAGCTAATAACATTTCCTTATTCTCAATGGGCCTGTCCAAATAAATCCTCTGCACTGATGTCAGGGTTGCATGGTTACATTCTTATAGGTATCTTCCTCCTCATCTTCCTCTTCCTGCTGTTTAGTGTAAAGCTCCTTGTAGAATGTCCTAAAGGCCTTCGTTTTCCCTACTCGTCTTATAAGAGCTTACCCTGCTCATCTCTTATCTCTGTTATGAATGTTTTATCAGTCCTCACCCTAATCTGGTGGGCCAGGAGCCTCCCTGTTTTATTGCTTACAGAATATTTTTTTTTGCCGGGATCATATCAAAATATTTTTAGCTTTGTTGGTTTAAATGATATTCAGCTGTTTCTTCAAAGTATTTATCTTCATTGCTGTTCCTACCGTAATTTGTTTCTTTTTAAGCTGCTCCTCTTTCCTTAAGTTTCCTTGAATTTTCCCTATTACTAACTTCCTTTCTTGTGCATTGCATGTGTCCGTGGCTATCAAGGTGCTTCTTGCAACCACTTTTAGGGTGTCCCCTGTGTACACTTTTTAAATTCTTCTAAAGCAGGTTTCTGGAAAAGCCCACTTAAAAAAAAAAAAATAACAAGCAGTGGAAAATCAATAGGTCCCGCCTTAGTAGGCTGATGAAATGGTTATTTTATTTTTTTATTGAGTGCACATTCCACAAAAAATAAATAAAGAAACATGCCACTGCCTAAATGTTTTTGTGTATGTGTCAATAAAAATATTAGTTAAAAAAATCATGATCATCTATTATTTTTAACACTACAGGTGCTTCCTAGTCATGGATATAGAATTTTTTTTTAGTTTTAATGTACATTACTGTATTGTGGAGACATAAAGGATGACTTTAAAAGATGAAAAATGATAAAGAATGGAAAGAGAAAAACATTTGCAAAGTATTGGTCCACTAGCGCTGGTCCTGAAGTTCACCATGTGATCATGCGAAATGCCTTCACATACAATGCAAGTCATCCATTGACTGAAGGGGGCTGACCCATTGTTCCCATGCTGTAGGCTCTATGCTGTGGCCGGTGGACGCAAAATCTAAATGACAGACCATAGATGAAGAGGTTTGAATGAAAGCCACTGCATTCATATATGTATGCATTGTTTTATGATTTTTTATTACATGGATCTGGTGACACAACCAAAGCTGTATCTAGGCAAGACCTAATGATCCATTCTTGTATGTTCTTCACTCACACAAATACCACTTGTGAGCAGGTGGATAAAAATGCGCTCCCTCCACTTTCAAACAGTGCTTTATGCAGCGATCAATACGCCAGAAGGGTCAGATGAGATGCAAAACTGTGGCCTCATGAACATTTCTTTCGCAGGGTCGGACTGGACTATAGGGCAATCAAGAAGTGACCAATGGGCTTGTCTGAGAGGTCAATGCGTGAGCCGAGTTTTTTAGCAGTTGTGGGCCGGATGTATGGCCAGTTGGACCGGTTTTTAGTGTTGATTTCAGTGATAGGACCACTTTTTTTAGCAATCTGCTTCGCTAATGGGGGCCACTTTTATTTTGGTGCCTGGGCCAATTTTTTGTCCAGGCCGACCCTGTCCTTTCTCCACACATTCTGTGCTTCTACTTTGCAAGCAGGATGAAATGACAGGGCAGACTTCGCCGTCCTTTCACCAACATAGCGAATGTGGTCAAAATGTCAGTTAAAAATGCTAAGGGTAACCACACAATTTTCCCCATAGTGGCATCTGATTTCTCAAGTATAAATGAGGATTCTGGTCTGTTTTTGTTGGCCTGTGAACTTTAGATGTGCTGTAAACTAATTTACTCATTTATATTTACTATTTCCACTTTACCAGGCATTCTTGTTTGACAAAAGATCATCTTCAGCACTACATTTCACCATTTCAGATAAAAGTGTCAGTTGCTCTTACTAAGGGGAAACACCAGGTTAACACCACTGTTGTAGTCAAAATCTTGAGAGTTCTTGAAAATGACATGTATCAAGGTTGGCAGCTCCACCCAGACGTGATTTAACCATTATGATGATGAGGATGATGATGAAGATGTTGATGATATTATAGTGATAATACCTTGATGATGATCATTGATACATTTTCGGAAATAGTATTATTAGTATGCTTATTATTAGTAAGGTAGTATTATCAATAATCATAATCATAATGTTGTTCGTAATAGTACCATTATAATGAATATTATTGTTATCCCTGTAAATATTATGTTTGCGTTTTTTGTTACTGTTGATTTCATTATTCTTTTCTAAAGTCATTGCAACTTTCTAATTGAATAAAATGCTGGCAAGACAGCTCAGCAAGGAAAGAGCGAGCCGCAGGGATATGTACTCAACGCCGCAGTCACTGTCCTCACACAACAAAAGGCCACACATTGCTGTCCGTCACACTGCAACTTTCTGTCAGTGCAAGACCCCATAGACATCCCCACGCCAATGGGAACACTTTACGTATGCAACAGGCCTAAATATGTGGATGATCTCCACTGACCATGAAAAGTCATTTAAGCTTCTCCTTTGTTTAAGACAGCTGTCAACATTCATTATCAAAATTGAAATGTGCCTGAAGAGTACTACCTGTTTTGTTCTTATCCGGCTGTAACTGCTAATGTCTATAGTTGATAAAACCCAATGAAAATTGTTTAACAATCTATATTCTGGGATATGTTTTCCACTATCTCTGACTCTAAAACCTCCTGAGAGGGCACTTATTAATGTCAAGATGGGTCTGTCTCTTTAGGTCTCAGACAAATCCACAGTCCTGGCCTCTTGAGCCTAAAAAAATGAATAAATAATGAATGTTAATCCTCATAACTCTGTGATAGAGAATGAATCTTACCAGCCAAAATCCAAAAATGTAGAGAGTTTGTATTTACGTACTATTTTGATAAATTAATATTTAATTGTTTAATGTCGCTAAAAAGCACGTATATTCTCTAATTGAACACAAAGGGCCCAATTACGATGTCGGACGGACCTGAGTCCGTCCGACATCGTTTGGGAACTGGGATTGACCGACCTCCTGTCGTCGATCCCAACCCAGCAAGTAGGATGTGACCGAACACAGTTCGGTCGCTCTCCTATTCTTTACAATGGGAGCATGCATTCCGACCGGAATGCATGCTTTCAGTGTAAAGAGAAGAGGTGCAGTTCATCCATGCACCCAGTGGCAGGCACCTCAAGGTGCCTGCCACCGGGTGCAGGGATCAACAGGGGGGCAGCATAGGGGCCCCCTAGGCCACCATCCGGACGCCTTGCACCCATGGGGGCCGTGCTGGGGGCCCCCAAAGTTGGATTCCCACAGCCTTTCTGTGTCGGAAAGGCCGGCACAGAAAAGCTGTGGGAATCTGCCATCGTAATCCCTCGGGCGGAAAGAGCCGCCCTTGGCATTACAGGCCCCTTTCCCGAATGGCAGACGGGCTCTCCGAGCCCATCGTAAGCCATTCAAAATCCTGTTTGGGTTAATTTCTGACCGACTCCATCCAAATGGGTCAGTCGGAAATTAATCCAAACAGGAGATTAATCAAGCCCAAAGCTGGATGATGGGTGGAGGCCTGGATGTCAGTAGGCATTTTACAACTGGCCCAATACATCCATTAGACCTCACAGTTCCAGTTTATTTGTTGTAAATTATCTCACTATATTCTCCTGGATTCAGGTTACATTATTGGTAGGCCTGTAATGAAAAAGTTACATTACAATATTAAAATGTTTCTTTTTTTTCAGACAGCAAAGAATACGATGCATATGTTTCTTATCCAAAGTGCTCTGGGCTTGATTCCGAAGCAGGGAGACTTTTTGCATTGGAGACGTTGCCATACAACTTGGAACATAAATTTGGATACAATTTGTGCATATTTGACCGTGATGTTGTGCCAGGAGGAGGTAATGAAATCATTTTAGTGGTCTTGTTATGCAAAATGTCACTTGCTTTTCACAAACTATTCTTTAGGTAACCTAAAGGGACATAAAATAAGAATTTGGTCGATTGTTGGAAAGCAGATAGATATCTCTGTTAAGGGCCGGATCACATGGCTTAATTGGTGTGTAGGAAAGTTAGCTAAAAGTTGTACTAATGAAAACATTTTCAATAATGAAACTTTAGGAGGCAATAGAAGACTGCAAATGAAAGACTACGGGCCCTATCGGATAAAGTGAGCATTGGCGGTGGGCACGGTGTTTGGACAAAATATTGAGTTAGAAATATCAAATACAGAGATATCGGAAAAAATATATTATGACACAACAATATCAAGATGCAGAAATATCGTTGTCAAGAATATCAGTTCTTTTAGGTAAATAATATCGTTTTCAAGAATATCGTTGTAAATATAGTACCCAATAATATAGTTGTAAAAAATATAGTTTTTTGATTATTTTTATGTGTGTTAGCTTTTATATGAATATTTGGGATCATTATTGTTTGCATAATTGTTAATAATATTTTTAAATATAGTTTGTAATGTGAAGTGATTTATAATCTTTTATTTAATTATAATAGCAATTTATGTTTTCGTAGTGGATTGCTATGTTTGTAGGGGTGTAGGGTGGAAAGTTAGTTGAGTACAATCAATTAATAATTAGTTATTAATTTATTATTGATTAATTGATTATTAATTATGTAAATTGCGTAATAATTACATGTTTTAAGTTATTTGTTAGTTGTGGTTTGCTGGGTTTTAAGGGGTATAAGCTGATAAGTTAATTAAGTAATAATTAATTATTAATTAACAATTACAAAAAAATTTATTAATACTTATTTAATTGTTTATTGATTATGTACATTTTGTCATAATTATATTTGTTAAGTTATTTGTAAGCTGCGGGTTGCTGGGTATGTAGGCGCATAGGGTGGAAAGTCAATTATTAATGAATACATTAATTATTAAATAATGAATAATTGATTAATGAATTAATAATTAAAGATTAATTAATTATTGATCAAATAAGAATTCATTAATAAATATTGAATTAACTATTAATTATGTTAATTGTGTTACATTTATTTATTTTAGTTATATTTTAAGTGTGGGCTGCTGTTTTGTGGGGATATAGTGTGGTAAGTTAATTTAGTAATAAATAATGGCCAATTTGTTTTAATTGATAATTATCAAATTGGTTAATAATTATGTTACTTGTCTAATTGTTTTTTTATATATCATTTTGTTTGGTTGATTAATAAAGTTTATATTAAGAGTTTTATATTTTTTATTAAATTCATAGGGTTTTGTTTCATATATATTATGTGTTTTAAGTTAAGTCCATAGAATGGAGTGGGAATAGTACATTTTACCTCTCTGAAGTACAACACTTTCACTACTGTTGCACAGGCTGGAGTAAAAGTAGTAAATATTACCTCTTCAAAGTCCAATGTTTACCCAACTGTTGCACAGACTGGAGTGGTAATAGTAAATCTTACCCCTCTGGAGTCCAACACTTTCCCTACTGTTGGACAGATTGGAGTGGGACTAGTGTATGTATTACTCCCAGATTTCAATAATTTTGGAATGTTGTTTAAATATATATATTATTAGTATTATTATTTTATTTGTCTTAATTTTATAATATTTGTATATATATATATATATATATATATATGGATTTTGTTTTTAAATAATTCTAGTACAGTTTTTCGGGGATAATATTCAATGTTGTAATTTATTTAATATTTTGCTTTTGATTTATTTTTATATATATATATATATATATATGGGCTGCATGGGAGGAACCCCGGACACAGAGAGAAGAAAAGTACTTACTTGATGAGCCAAGCGGAACTTTCCCTGTCCTCTCTCTACTACTACATCTTTTGTCCAATGGGATTCCTCACCTGGTCTTTAAATGAACATCTCGCGAAAATCTTCACCTTTGAACTTTCCAGCACACAACCGGCATTGATAAAGGCATCCGCCGAAACGCGTCTGCCAGGAGCTATGATAGAGGACATCGCGCTATTTTACTGTGCTGTATGGTGGCATTAAACCTCTGTGGGGCAAATGAAGCATGTGTCAGACCCGTTTTTCAGCCTGAAAGCGGGATTGGTGGTGTATATGTGGCGGAGGTCGGCTCCGCATTCTGACACGCCTCTTGGTTTGGAGCTCCGCGTATTGCCGGCAACACAGTGGTTCTCGTGCATGGAGTGCACAACGCGGCGCCCCCCCGACCTGGACAGCGGTGTAGGTATCGGGGAGAGTGCAGCAGATGAACTGTTGATGAGTTGCCCTACAGTGATGAAATCCACCAGCGATCCCGCATTATAAAAAGGACAGGCGACTTGAAGGCTGACTTTTGTCAGGGCACAATTGTATGCACGGGCGGGTCATTGTACCTGGCTCGCGTTTCAGGTGTGTCCTGTCCCTTTGGCGTGATCGACGCACTGGGCTGCATGGGAGGAACCCCGGACACAGAGAGAGGAAAAGTACTTACTTGATGAGCCAAGCGGAACTTTCCCTGTCCTCTCTCTACTACTACATCTTTTGTCCAATGGGATTCCTCACCTAGTCTTTAAATAAACATCTCGCGAAAATCTTCACCTTTGAACTTTCCAGCACACAACCGGCATTGATAAAGGCATCCGCCGAAACGCGTCTGCCTGGAGCTGTGATAGAGGACATCGCGCTATTTTACTGTGCTGTATGGTGGCATTAAACTTCTGTGGGGCAAATCAAGCATGTGTCAGACCCGTTTTTCAGCCTGAAAGCAGGATTGGTGGTATATATATATATATATATATATATATATATATATATATATTCACAAAGTCTTGGCAGTAAAGCGCGTCTCAGTAATGCACAACTCCGACAAGGTAAGTATCTAACGTTTATTCCACCGTTTAGTGGAATAAACGGTGGATACTTACCTTGTCGGAGTTGTGCATTACTGAGAGC
Source organism: Calotriton arnoldi (assembly GCA_963921515.1). Lineage (NCBI taxonomy): Eukaryota > Metazoa > Chordata > Amphibia > Caudata > Salamandridae > Calotriton > Calotriton arnoldi. Next base: position 245,068 of record CAWUFW010002192.1, on the reverse strand, counting down.
GCGCTTTACTGCCAAGACTTTGTGAATACTTTATGCCCGGTGTGCTCCGCCGGCGTGTGCGCCACTCTCCTTGGGTCCCAGACAGTTCGGAAGGAGCTTTCTTTGCGGGATATATATATATATATATATATATATTATCTACTGGCGGTCGCCAGTAGATAGTTATAGTTAAAACCTATTATCCATAGGAAATCCGCGACATTCTATTTGAAATAACGTTGGCGCTGGTTGACGAATCTTCGCGAAAGTTTCCAACTTGTTGGGGCGCTCCGGTCCGCTCCTATCCTGAAAGTCTCGGGGTGATACGTCCAGCGGGGGCCGAGAAAAAAGGGGGGTCCCAAAACGCTTTTTCCCCATTCATTTTTCCATAGGAACCTTTAGTCGCAGCTACAGCCCGAACTGCTGAACGGAATTACACCAAATTTGGCAAAGAGGTAGCCCTTGGTTCAGTGTCGTGCCTTTTGCTTAAATGGTGTAAATCCGTTCAGTAGTTCCTGAGAAAATCAAAAGTAAAGTCACATATATATCTGGGCGGAGCCTAACCACACATGTCATCGTGAGATCTGATTGGCTGTCAGCACTTCATCCTGGAATTGCTGGCAGCCATCTTGGGACCAATATAAATGATAGTACCTCATTGAAATGCATTGTAGTGAATAGAAGATTTTGAGGGTCACCAAAAGGAGAACTATAAAGGGTGATAACAGGCTTTAGTTACATTAGAATTTATTTGTTGATGGTACCATACTAATTTTAGGAATTGTGGTGTATTCTAAGGTGATTTTACCATGTGAAAAACCTTCTGCTGGGATATCATGAATCATGTTTGAGAGAACACTATTTTCTCATGCTTGTCCCATGGAGGTTTGGAAGGTGCTCCAGAAGCTAAAATGAGAGCATATTTTCTGTAAATTCACATTATCTTTCTCACTCATGTGAGAATGAAGTCTGACATTCTCAGTAAAACATGTACATCCAACAAGGGCAGAGACTGTCAGTTGATTCCTTTGTGTTCTACTGCAGCTTCCCAGAGTGTTCTAAAGAACAACTAGAGTGCTAACAGCCTTACTTATGACAAAAGTATGGCACACCTGAAGCCATCTTGATTGGAATAAACTGGTAACACATAAAACATTTAATTTAAAAAGGAACAAAATGATGGGGTTCATTTTGTCATAGAAATTATGGTTAGTGCTGTAGAAAGAAAAATTAGGACATATTTCAAGTGTGATCTCAAATATCTTCCTGTTATATTTCAACAGGAGCAGCCTGCCAGTTGATGCCTTTGTGTTCTACTGCAGCTTCCCAGAGTGTTCTAAAGAACAACTAGAGCGCTAACAGCCTTACTTATGACAAAAGAATGGCACACCTGAAGCCATCTTGATTGGAATAAACTGGTAACACTTAAAACATTTAATTTAAAAAGGAACAAAATGATGGGGTTCATTTTGTCATAGAAATTATGGTTAGTGCTGTAGAAAGAAAAATTAGGACATATTTCAAGTGTGATCTCAAATATCTTCCTGTTATATTTCAATAGGAGCAGCCTGCCAGTTGATGCCTTTGTGTTCTACTGCAGCTTCCCAGAGTGTTCTAAAGAACAACTAGAGCGCTAACAGCCTTACTTATGACAAAAGTATGGCACACCTGAAGCCATCTTGATTGGAATAAACCAGTAACACTTAAAACATTTAATTTAAAAAGGAACAAAATGAGGGGTTCTTTTTGAAATAGAAATTATGGTTAGTGCTGCAGAAAGAAAAATTAGGGCATGTTTTAAGTGAGATCTCAAATCCTCTTCTATTTCATTAGAAAATTCTGACATGCAGACTGAAACAATCACTTTCAATACCAGCAGCAGACTACCAGTTAACTCCCTGGTGAGCAGTAGCTTTACTCCAGTGATCTAATGAGCAACTAGAGTGCTAACATTCTGAATTTATGGCAGATGTGAGACATCTGAATGCCTTCTTGATGGAATCAAAGTAAAAAACTGAAAGCATTTCCTACTGAGGAGACTGCAGTAAATGAAGAAATTAGGAAACTTCATAACAAAGAAGTCTTCCAAGATGGCCACCAGTGAAAAAAGAGCCCAAATGTAGCACAAATATTACCCAGATGTAGCCCACATATAGCCCAATGACAAAAGTGTGCAAAACACTTTTTAATTTTAGTTTTTTTGCAGTTTTATGTAGTGCAGACTGGTCAGGTATTGGAGCATTGCATCTTAAAACATGACCCCCCTACACTACAAAAACACCACTGCACTACTTTAAAACCTAAAACACTACCCCCAGCACGACCCCCTACACTACACAAGCACCACTGCACTATCCTAAAACATGACCCCCTACACTACACAAACACCACTGCACTACCCTAAACCCTAAAACACTACCCCCAGCACGACCTCCTACACTACACAAGCACCACTGCACTACCCTAAACCCTAAAACACTACCCCAGCACGACCCCCTACACTACACAAACACCACTGCACTACCCTAAACCCTAAAACACTACCCCCAGCACGACCCCATACACTACACAAGCACCACTGCACTACCCTAAACCCTAAAACACTACCCCCAGCACGACCCCCTACACTGCCCGAACACCACTGCACTGCCCTAAACCCTGAAACACCAGCCCCTGCATGACCCCCTACACTGCCCGAACACCACTGCACTGCCCTAAACCCTGAAACACCACCCCTAGCACGACCCCCTACACTGCCCGAACACCACTGCACTGCCCTAAACCCTGAAACACCACCCCTTCACGACCCCCTACACTGCCCGAACACCACTAGACTGCCCTAAACCCTGAAACACCACCCCCAGCATGACCCCCTAGACTGCCCGAACACCACTGCACTGCCCTAAACCCTGAAACACTACCCCCAGCAAGACCCCCTACACTGCCCGAACACCACTGCACTGCCCTAAACCCTGAAACATCACCCCCAGCAAGACCCCCTACACTGCCCGAACACCACTGACCTAAACCCTGAAACACCACCCCCAGCACGACCCCCTACACTGCCCGAACACCACTGCACTGCCCTAAACCCTGAAACACTACCCCCAGCATGACCCCCTACACTGCCCGAACACCACTGCTCTGCCCAAAACCCTGAAACACCAGCCCCAGCACGACCTCCTACACTGCCCGAACACCACTGCACTGCCCTAAACCTTGAAACACCAGCCCCTGCACGACCCCCTACACTGCCCGAACACCACTGCACTACCCTAAACCCTGAAACATCACCCCCAGCACGACCCCCTACACTGCCCGAGCACCACTGCACTGCCCTAAACCCTGAAACACCAACCCCAGCATGACCCCCTACACTGCCCGAACACCACTGCACTGCCCTAAACCCTGAAACACCAGCCCCAGCACGACCGCCTACACTGCCCGAACACCACTGCACTGCCCTAAACCCTGAAACACCAGCCCCAGCACGACCCCCTACACTGCCCGAACACCACTGCACTGCCCTAAACCGTGAAACACCAGCCTCAGCACGACCCCCTACACTGCCTGAACACCACTGCACTGCCCTGAACCCTGAAACACCAGCCCCAGCACGACACCCTACACTGCCCGAACACCACTGCACTGCCCTAAACCCTGAAACACCACCCCGTGCATGACCCCCTACACTGCCCGAACACCACTGCACTGCCCTAAACCCTGAAACACCACCCCCAGCGCGACCCCCTACACTGCCCGAACACCACTGCACTAAACCCTGAAACACCACCCCCTGCACAACCCCCTACACTGCTCGAACACTACTGCACTGCCCTAAACCCAGAAACACCATCCCCAGCACGACCCCCTATACTGCACGAACACCACTGCACTGCCCTAAACCCTGAAACACTACCCCCAGCAAGACCCCCTACACTGCCCGAACACCACTGCACTGCCCTAAACCCAGAAACATCACCCCCAGCAAGGCCCCCTACACTGCCCGAACACCACTGCCCTAAACCCTGAAACACCACCCCCAGCAAGACCCCCTACACTGCCCGAACACCACTGCACTGCCCTAAACCCTGAAACACCAGCCCCAGCACGACCCCCTACACTGCCCGAACACCACTGCACTGCCCTAAACCCTGAAACACCACCCCCTGCACGACCCCCTACACTGCCCGAACACCACTGTACTGCCCTAAACCCTGAAACCCCACCCCCAGCATGACCCCCTACACTGCCAGAACACCACTGCACTGCCCTAAACCCTGAAACACCACCCCCTGCATGACCCCCTACACTGCCCGAACACTACTGCACTGCCCTAAACCCTGAAACACCACCCCCAGCACGACCCCCTACACTGCACGAACACCACTGCACCGCCCTAAACCCTGACACACTACCCCCAGCAAGACCCCCTACACTGCCCGAACACCACTGCACTGCCCTAAACCCTGAAACATCACCCCCAGCAAGACCCCCTACACTGCCCGAACACCACTGCCCTAAACCCTGAAACACCACCCCCAGCAAGACCCCCTACACTGCCCGAACACCACTGCACTGCCCTAAACCCTGAAACACCACCCCCAGAAAGACCCCCTACACTGCCCGAACACCACTGCACTGCCCTAAACCCTGAAACACCACCCCCAGCATGACCCCCTACACTGCCTGAACACCACTGCTCTGCCCAAAACCCTGAAACACCAGCCCCAGCACGACCCCCTACACTGCCCGAACACCACTGCACTGCCCTAAACCCTGAAACACCAGCCCCAGCACGACCCCCTACACTGCCCGAACACCACTGCACTGCCCTAAACACTGAAACACCACCGTCAGCATGACCCCCTACACTGCCCGAACACCACTGCACTGCCCTAAACCCTGAAACACCAGCCCCAGCACGACCCCGTACACTGCCCGCACACCACTGCACTGCCCTAAGCCCTGAAACACCAGCCCCAGCACAACCCCGTACACTGCCCGAACACCACTGCACTGCCCTAAACCCTGAAACACCAGCCCCAGCACGACCGCCTACACTGCCCGAAAACTACTGCACTGCCCTAAACCCTGAAACACCACCCCCAGCAAGACTACCTACACTGGCCGAACACCACTGCACTGCCCTAAACCCTGAAACACCACCCCCTGCACGACCCCCTACACTGCCCAAACACTACTGCACTGCCCTAAACCCTGAAACACCACCCCTCAGCACGACCCCCTACACTGCCCGCACACCACTGCACAAAACCCTGAAACACCACCCCCTGCACGACCCCCTACACTGCCGGAACACCACTGCACTGCCCTAAACCCTGAAACACCACCCCCAGCACGACCCCCTACACTGCCCTAACACCACTGCACTGCCCTAAACCCTGAAACATCACCCCCAGCACAACCCCCTACACTGCCTGAGCACCATTGCTCTGCCCTAAACCCTGAAACACTAGCCCCAGCACGACCCCCTACACTGCCCGAACACCACTGCACTGCCCTAAACCCTGAAACACCACCCCCAGCACGACCCCCTACACTGCCCGAACACTACTGCACTGCCCTAAACCCTGAAACACCAGCCCCATCAAGACCACCTACACTGCCCGAACACCACTGCATTGCCCTAGACTCTGAAACACCAGCCCCAGCAAGAACCCCTACACTGCCCGAACACCACTGCACTGCCCTAAACCCTGAAACACCAGCCCCAGCACGACCCCCTACACTGCCCGAACACCACTGCACTGCCCTAAACCCTGAAACACCAGCCCCAGCACGACCCCCTACACTGCCCGAACACCACTGCACTGCCCTAAACCCTGAAACACCAGCCCCAGCACGACCCCCTACACTGCCCGAACACCACTGCACTGCCCTAAATCCTGAAACACCAGCCCCAGCACCACCCCCTACAATGCCCGAACACCACTGTACTGCCCTAAACCCTGAAACACCACCCCCTGCACCGCCCCCTACACTGCCCGAACACCACTGCACTGCCCTAAACCCTGAAACACCACCCCCTGCACGACCGCCTACACTGCCCGAACACCACTGCACTGCCCTAAACCCTGAAACACCACCCCCTGCACCACCCCCTACACTGCCCGAACACCACTGCACTGCCCTAAACCCTGAAACACCACCCCCTGCACCGCCCCCTACACTGCCCGAACACCACTGCACTGCCCTAAACCCTGAAACACCAGCCCCAGCAAGACCACCTACACTGCCCGAACACCACTGCATTGCCCTAGACTCTGAAACACCAGCCCCAGCAAGACCCCCTACACTACCCGAACACCACTGCACAGCCCTAAACCCTGAAACACCAGCCCCAGCACGACCCCCTACACTGCCCGAACACCACTGCACTGCCCTAAACCCTGAAACACCAGCCCCAGCACGACCCCCTACACTGCCCGAACACCACTGCACTGCCCTAAACCCTGAAACACCAGCCCCAGCACGACCCCCTACAATGCCCGAACACCACTGTACTGCCCTAAACCCTGAAACACCACCCCCTGCACCGCCCCCTACACTGCCCGAACACCACTGCACTGCCCTAAACCCTGAAACACCACCCCCTGCACGACCCCCTACACTGCCCGAACACCACTGCACTGCCCTAAACCCTGAAACACCACCCCCTGCACCACCCCCTACACTGCCTGAACACCACTGCACTGCCCTAAACCCTGAAACACCACCCCCAGCATGACCCCCTTTACTGCTCGAACACCACTGCACTGCCCCAAACCCTGAAACACCACCCCCAGCATGACCCCCTACACTGCCCGAACACCACTGCCCTAAACCCTGAAACACCACCCCTGCACGACCCCCTACAATGCCCGAACACCACTGTACTGCCCTAAACCCTGAAACAAAACCCCTGCACCGCCCCCTACACTGCCCGAACACCACTGCACTGCCCTAAACCCTGAAACACCACCCCCTGCACGACCCCCTACACTGCCCGAACACCACTGCACTGCCCTAAACCCTGAAACACCACCCCCTGCACCACCCCCTACACTGCCCGAACACCACTGCACTGCCCTAAACCCTGAAACACCACCCCCTGCACCGCCCCCTACACTGCCCGAACACCACTGCACTGCCCTAAACCCTGAAACACCACCCCCAGCATGACCCCCTTTACTGCTCGAACACCACTGCACTGCCCCAAACCCTGAAACACCACCCCCAGCATGACCCCCTACACTGCCCGAACACCACTGCCCTAAACCCTGAACCACCACCCCTGCACGACCCCCTACACTGCCCGAACACCACTGCACTGCCCTAAACCCTGAAACACCACCCCCTGCACGACCCCCTACACTGCCCGAACACCACTGCACTGCCCTAAATCCTGAAACACCACCCCCAGCAAGACCCCCTACACTGCCCGAACACCACTGCACTGCCCTAAACCCTAGAACACTACCCCCAGCATGACCCCCTACACTACCCGAACACGACTGCACTACCCTAAACCCTAAAATACTCCCCCCAGCACGACCCCCTACACTACCCGAACACGACTGCACTGCCCTAAACCCTAAAACACTCCCCCAGCACGACCCCCTACACTACCCGAACACCACTGCACTGCCCTAAACCCTAAAACACTCCCCCAGCACGACCCCCTACACTACCTAAACACCACTGCACTGCCCTAAACCCTAAAACACTACCCCCGCATGACCCCCTACACTACCCAAATACCAATGCACTACCCTAATCCTTAAAACACTACCCCCCGCACAACCCCCTACACTACCCAAAGACCACTGCACTACCCTAAACTCTAAAACAATACCCCCCGCACGACTCCCTACACTACCCAAAGACCACTGCACTACCCTAAACCCTAAAACACGACCTCCTACACTACACAAACACCACTTCACTACCCTAAACCCTAAAAACTACCCCCAGCACGAACCCCTACATTACCCAAACACCACTGCACTACCCTAAACCATAAAACACTACCCCCAGCAGTACCCCCTACGCTACCCAAACACCACTGCACTACCCTAAACCCTAAAACACTACCCCCAGCAGTACCCCCTACACTACCCAAACACCATTGCACTACCCTAAACCCTAAAACACTACCCCCAGCAGTATCCCCTACACTACCCAAACACCACTGCACTACCCTAAACCCTAAAACCCTAAAACACTAACCCCAGCACGACCCCCTACACTACCCAAACACCACTGTACTACCCTAAACCCGAAAACACTCCCCCAGCACGACTCCCTACACTACCCAAACACCACTGCACTACCCTAAACCTACCCCCAGCATGACCCCCTACACTACACAAACACCACTGCACTACCCTAAACCCTAAAACACTACCCCCAGCACGACCCTCTTCACTACCTAAACACAACTGCACAATTTGTTACAGGCGTTGCAACTCAGGCCTGTGGTGCTTACTGGAAGTACCTGGTGGGCTGGTTGGGCCCCAGGGACTCTCAGGATTCAAGGTGACCTAATCCCCCAACTTAAAACGCGCCACGGGGCGCGTTTGCACAGTGGTGAAGGGAGGGGGCGGGGCCTCAGGTGACATGTGCGCAAACACGCCCTGTGGTGCGTTTTAAGTTGGGGAGTTAATTCCTTTGAATCCTGGGGGCCAACTAGCCCACCAGGTACCTTCAGTAAGCACAACAGAGGTGCGTTGCAGAGAGGTGAAAAAGGTGCGTGGCCTCGGAACGCCTCTCTGCAACTCAGCTCTGTGGTCCTAACTGTAGGTACCTGGGGGGCTAGTTGGACCCCAGGGACCCTCAGGATTCAAGGGGACTTAATCCCGCAACTTAAAACGCGCCACGGGGCGCGTTTGCACACATGTCACCTCAGGCCCCCCTCCCTTCACCACTGTGCAAACGTGCACTGGCTCTGGTTAGTCAGAGTCAGTTACCACCAGTACCCGTCTGAAAAAGTTGTGGGCACAGGATGATTTTGCAACAAGGCCTCTTTCTGCTCCTCTGTTGGTTCTTTCTGCACATCTTTTGCTTCTTTCTGTGCGTTTTTTCTTCTTTCTTCACATGTCCTACCTCTGTTGGCATAGTTAGAAACTAGCATTTAAAAAACCTTTGAAATTCACTTAAAAAATCATAGTTTTCAGGCACGTTATAGTTAGAAATTAGCATTTAAAAAACCTTTGAAATTCACTGAAAAAACCATAGGTTTCAGGCACGTTATAGTTAGAAATTAGCATTTAAAAAACCTTTGAAATTCACTGAAAAAACCATAGGTTTCAGACACGTTATAGTTAGAAATTAGCATTTAAAAAACCTTTGAAATTCACTGAAAAAACCATAGGTTTTAGGGACAGTTATAGTTAGTTGGACATTGCACTCGTACAAAACCCGTGAAATTCCCCTGTTATAGTTAGTTCAGCTAACTATAACTCACGCCCCGCAATGCACTGCTGATGACGTCACATATTACATCACTCATGACATGGTCAGTGACATCACTGATGACATCACTGATGACATCTCAAATGACATCACTGATGACATCATCCATGTGATAATTTCATGCATCTTCTCACACCCTAATATAACTTTTGATACACCCACTCTAAATTACAGACTGCCATTCTCAAAACCATAGACACTCCAGCACCAAAAACTACATACCCACTCACTGATTCTTAGGTCTACACACACATCCACTCACTCACCTGTACAGTCACTCATACTTACAGTCACTCAGTACAGGACTATCATATGCACTCATACACCTATATAAACACTCACACACCGCCACTCATCCATAGAGGTACTCACACACCTAGTCAGTCATGCAAAAAATTAATCACACACCCATTTACTCACCTATACACTTATACACACACCAGCTCACTTACTCATACAAATACTAGCACATTCTTACGCTCTTATACAATAACTGATACAAGCACACACGCATCCATACAGCCACTCTCACAATAACACACTCTCACTTATAGCCATTTAAATACTCTAACACACATATATACTGCCTTTTACATATGTAGTTACTCGCACATGTACCACTGAGATATACATTCACTCACTAACACACCCATACACACACTCACCCACCCAAGCAGTCCATCACAGATGCACTCTTGAAATCATGCACCCAGTGAATCACCCACTCACACATCTATGTATAGAGTCACACACACCCCACCCACACAAACACTCAGGCAGCCATACAGATACTCAGAGAACCAATCAATAACCCATATAGACACTCATGTAGCTATTCGCAAATCCATGCATCCACTTACACACCAACAAACAGACGGATACAGACATTCACACAGTTTAGTCACTAACCCATGCATTCAGTAAGATACGTTTAATCACTCACTTGTAGAGTCAGTCACTCACGTACTAAATCATCCATTCAGACACTTATACACCCACTCATTCTTCAATACCCCTTTGTCTATATATATTAAACATATTTAAACTTTACAGAAACACACAGTCACTGGATGATGTCATCAGTGATGTCATCAGTGATGTCATCAGTGATGTCATTTGAGATGTCATCAGTGATGTCATCAGTGATGTCACTGACCATGTCATGAGTGATGTAATATGTGACGTCATCAGCAGTGCATTGCGGGGCGTGAGTTATAGTTAGCTGAACTAACTATAACAGGGGAATTTCACGAGTTTTGTACGAGTGCAATGTCCAACTAACTATAACTGTCCCTAAAACCTATGGTTTTTTCAGTGAATTTCAAAGGTTTTTTAAATGCTAATTTCTAACTATAACGTGTCTGAAACCTATGGTTTTTTCAGTGAATTTCAAAGGTTTTTTAAATGCTAATTTCTAACTATAACGTGCCTGAAACCTATGGTTTTTTCAGTGAATTTCAAAGGTTTTTTAAATGCTAATTTCTAACTATAACGTGCCTGAAACCTATGGTTTTTTCAGTGAATATATATATATATATATTCGTCACGTCGTCTGCTGTAAATTTGATACAGACTCCAGCACGCTCGGGGATACTGCAATATGTGTTTATTTAAGGCTACAAATCTGGTAGGTGACGCGTATCAACAGCCTCCGCTGTCTTTTTCAAACCAGGTTTGAAAACACAGCAGAGGCTGTTGAAACGCGTCACCTATCAGATTTGTAGCCTTAAATAAACACATATTGCAGTATCCCCGAGCGTGCTGGAGTCTGTATCAAATTTACAGCAGACGACGTGACGAAGATTGTAGTTCGTATCCGGTGCCGAATTCCGGCACACCCTCCCGTTCGGGAGCACCGCGAGGATCGGGTGGATATATATATATATATATATGTATATATATCTGTTTTATAGTAGTAAATAAGTAAATAAAAAATATAATGCTAAATATGTTTTAATAATAGTACCATATTATATATGTATATATAAATCTACCCATACATATATATTTATGTGTGCATGTTTATATAAGTACATATTTATATATGTATATATAAATATACCCATACATATATATTTATGTGTGCATGTTTATATAAGTACATATTTATATATAGGGGCCGAGTACGATCTCGCTAGGAAGACCTCCAAAAGTGTTCCAGAACTAGCAAATCCGATTCTTAGCCTGTTCTTCTGACCGAATCTGCCCCCGTTCCGAACGACCAAGTACGATGCAAAGATCTTGTCCGCGTCGACCGAATCGTTTCTGAACCAATCCTGTCAGTCCGATTCGTTCGGAGCCAAATCGTGCCGCGCAATGGAGCCGGCTTCTGAACGAGCGAGTACGATGCACGATTCGGACAGCCGTATCGACTCGGTCTCAGCGAGACGAAACAGCTGTGGAAATCGGACTTCGGGGGGCTGTAGTGGACCCCCCTTCACCCGGGGCCCTCTGAATTGGACCTGTGGGGGTACCCATGGGTCCCCCCTTTCACTGCATGCACACTGTGGCGGGCATGGAGGCCTTTCCTAGCAAGATTGTACTCGGCCCCATAGTAGTAAATGCTTCTTACATTTCTTCAACTTACATTATATTAATGTTATATAGGAAAATATTTAAGATGTACTATTTTTTTGATATTTTTATACTTACCATTATAAGTATAGAGAATCGATATTTTTGTAATCAATATTTTTGACACTATGTTTATGTCCCTTGATATTGTTGGAATTGATATTCTGTCAGCGTTCCGGTGGCCACAGGTTTGGGCTGACTGATGTCTTAAGTGGCTGAAAAGCTTTAGCAGCACAATTTTGCCACCTTAGAAAGTGGTAAATTGATGCTTGCCATGGGAACTTTCAAATCATTTGCTAATTTTGGCAATAATGCAGCAGCATTTGTTGATACATCTAAAGTAAATGTAACAACTAAACATAACAAAATAACATACACAAAGCAACAGAACACCACAATTAAACCTTAACATGGCACATCACAATGAAACAGTCAAACCACAATGCAACACAAAGACTGCAGTACAACAAAACTAAATGACATAGTAGTAGAAATATCTTTATTCGATTTTGTAAACAAATCATAAAAGCACATCAAATCGTAGAAGTACAGTTAATAATATCTAGTTGCCGTTATAGGAAATCACCTATCCCTTAAGACAATACTCAGTGTACAGGTGTTTGCAAAATTCATATCACAGCTATGTTGGTGTCAGTGAAATATTATATACGTCATCGTGCTGAATAAGGTGCCCTGTGTGATATTTCATCATTCTGGTTACAGTATAAAGATTTCATTACCGGGATGAGTTAGTTCTACCAATAATTAAAATCTCTCCCATTTCTAAAAAAAGTAATGATGAGATTTTAAAAACATGAATACTTCCACATGCAATGCAATTAAAAATAATTCACCTGTCCCCTGAACCTTACTCGATGGAAGGCTATGTCCAAAATTCATATCACAGCTGTATTGGTATCAGTAATGTGCTTAATAAAGTGCCATGTGCGATATTTCATCAATTTGATTACTGCTTAAAGATTTCATTATGGGGATGGGTTTAGTTCAATTAAAATTAAAAATCTCATGAAACTCCCCAAACTATTCCAGAACAATAGAACATGAAAACAAAGACATACAGTACTTCGTAGATGATTCAAATGTTACTCAATGGTTTCAGCATACTAACTCTTAGGGCCAGATTCCGATCTCATGCGGAAAGCAAACCAAATGACTTGTGTCCGGAATGCTTTCTGTACGACTCGTGTCAGGGGAGTCCGACCGAACAAGTGCGATGCATTTGAATGCATCCGAATACGATTCGGTTGGACTCCCATTGACTTCAATGGGAGCCTGTGTACCGAACACGTACACAGGCTTCCATTGACAAAAGGGGTGGTTGTGGAACATCGTGTACCCTGTGGCGGGCACCCCTTGGTGCCTGCCACACTGTGCAGGGTCTGAAAAGGGGGACCCATGGGTACCCCCACCGGCCCTAATCGGAGGGCCCCAGGTGAAGGGGGGCCTGCTATGGGCCCCCAAAGACCGATCTTGGCAGCCTTTTCGATCTGAGCAAAAGGAATCGTAAAGGCTGTCCGAATCGTTCATCGTATTTGCTCGTTCGGAATCTGGCTCCATTGCACGGCACGATTCGGCTACGAACGAGTCGGACAAACAGGTCTGGGTTCAGAAACAATTTCAGACAATGAGGACGAGATCTTCGCATCGTACTTGGTCGTTCGGAACGGGGTACGATTCGGTCGGAAACATAGGCTCCGAATCGGATTTGCACTTTCCGGAACCCCTCTGGAGGCCTTCCTAACGACATCGGAATCGAGCCCTTAGTCTCTAAGCATATAGCAGGTATCTAGACATGGTGAAAGTTAAAAACTCTGTACAGCCACTTTTTAAGATCCTAATGACCTCTTTCAATCGATTTGCGGCTAATATCTAACAAATTGGAATTAAACCAAGTTCTTCTAATCTGCGTGTACAAAAGAATAAAAAATGTTCTTCAGTTTCCTGTTCACCCTTACATGCACGACAGCTGGGCGAGATATTATCACCCTTCCAGTTACTACAAAAACTGTTAATTGGTAGGATGCTGTACCTGAATTTCAAATATAGAGATTTAGCTAACAGATGTTCTATACGGTTCAGAAATTCTTCTTGGTGCATGTTATCTTTAAAACTCAAGAACCTACTTGTCAGCTCCCCTGCAATTCCTTTGTTTAACCATGTGTCCTTTACATAAAACCAATATCTCTTTTTAAGGATGGGCAAGATTCTTTTTTGTATGCTACTGGGATTAGTCCAGAGATCGCTCATACCCAGTCTATCCAAACAGCCCTTAATGAAGTTGAGCCATTGTATACTCCCTCTAGTATCGAGTGATAGTACATCGAGTAAAGTGATTCTTTCATAGGTAGTGTTGTGTTGTTTGACCAGATACGGATTCAGTAAGCAAGGGGCCTAAAAGCAATCGCATGAGTGACATTCTTTAGGCCCAGGTCCAGGTCCAGGCCCAGGTCCAGGCCCATCGGTGTCAGTGGGGCATTTTGAGGGAGCTGCAAAACCGATCTCATAAATGAGTTTCCAGTTTTTACTATGGCACTTACATTGGTGTGGACCCATAGCTCTGCCCCATAGAGTGCGGCTCCAAAGCCCTGAGCTTGGTACCCTTCAATTACTGGAGCCAGTGGTCTGTAAATTGAATATCTTAACTTTTTGACTAGGGCAGTGCCTACATGTTGAAGTGAGAGCTGGCTTTTTACAATTTGTGGGGCCCATGATTGTGCACTGGTCAACCTTACCCCCAGGTAGTCAAATTGCTTCACCTCTTCTAGTAAGGTTGAACCCAACGTTAAGCTCCCCCTAAAAGACTTATTTTGATTGAATGCCATGAATTTGGTTTTCAAAGTATTAATTTCTAGTCCGAATTCCTCACAGGCCACACCAAACTGACCCACTGTATTTTGGAGCCCCATCAGGATTCTAGAAATGAGCATGGTGGCATCTGCAAAAAACAGTGCAGGCACTGCTTGACGGCAAGGTTGGGGGGATCACCTCTTCAGTCTGTTAGTGATTCGTTGATGTAGAGGGTGAACAGAGTGGGTGCAAGGACACAACCTTGACACACTCCTCTGTTTGCCATGATCCGGTCGGTCAACCCCCCCTCCCTCCCCCACCTCACTTGGGCATAATTATCCTTGTGGAGTCCAATGATGATCTGCAATAAATTTCTCGGGACCCCTATTTTGTTTAGGACTGCCCAGAGTTTTTTGCGGGGGACTAGATTAAATGCAGCGCGGAGGTCCATAAACACAACATATAAATAATCCTTTTAGATTGTCACATATTTCCATACGATCAATAGAAAGCAAAATAGTTGGTTGTGCTTGTGTTACCTCTGAAACCTGCCTGCAAAGGTGACAGTATATTCCCTTAACTCATCCAGTTGAGGAGTCTCCCCAGCAAATGCCGGCAGAATATTTTCTGCACAATTTCGATAAGGCTGATGGGCATATAATTCGCCAAGTTGCTTTTATACCTTGTTTTGAATATGGGCACTATCTCTACACCTAACCACAAATCCGGTATTTCTGCTCCCTTTAATATAGTATTGAAGCTGTGATCTAAAATCACACCCCAAATTCCGGGTTCGGAGAGATAAAGGCCACCCGGGATTTTATTGAGACCTGGTGATTTACCCCATTGCAGAGTAGCAATTGCTCCCTGGGTTTCTTCTATAGTAAAAGTAAGTTGCTCTATTTCTAATTCGGCAGCGGGGTACTCAATAAGTGCTCAACTAGTGTCCTTGGTCCTGCATAAAGTTGACCAAAATGATCTTTCCAGGTCTGTGGCTGTATGTGAAAGTTTTCCTCTATAACTAGGTTTTTTCGACCCATTAGAAATCAAGTGCCAAAATTGTTTACTATTTTTGGCTTGCGCTGCGACTAGTAACTCTCTCCAAAAGCCTTCGTGCCAGTTCCTTTTTACCTCTGTATGGGTGTTTTTATATGCTTTCCTTTTCGTGGCCACCTTAGTTCTAGAGCTAGCTTTGATAGCCGTGCCAGTTCCTTTTTACCTGTGTATGGGTGTTTTTATATGCTTTCCTTTTCGTGGCCACCTTAGTTCTAGAGCCAGCTTTGATAGCCCCTATCAAAAAATGTCGAGCAAGTTTGCAGGACTCATCAAACCACTCATTCTTATTTTTGGCCTTTATCTTGCCCCTGCCTTCCTTGCAGAAAACCGTTTTAAAGTTACTCAGTAAACTCATGAATATGTCCACCAGAGGTTGCATCTCCAATCCCTGGGTGCCCAGGTCAACCAGTGAGTGGACTACTATGTTATAAATTTGGGCCAGAGTGTCAGCACTCCTCTCAATCGCGGGCCATTTGACCCTCCTTCTGTTGTTGCTAAGAACAGTTGGTGTGGGTAAGCTACTCTCTGAGCAAGGCTGGTAGGAAGTGAACACGTCAGATAATTCTAGAGTTAAGGCATTGTGGTCACTATCAAACCTCTCAGTTACCCACATGTTCATTAGCTTGCACCAAAGGCAAACATCAAGCAGGATATAGTCTATCCTTGTTTTACAATTGGCTCTTTTGTATGTGTGGCTGGGCTTTTGATCAGAGGTGGATCACTAGTTGCCAGCCCTCAACCCATATTTAAGAGTGAGAGAGGCAACTTGAAATGCTACCTTCACGGTCTTAACTGTCTTTGCCTGCCTCAAGCGCGGAATGCCCAGTTCAGCATCCTCCTCATCTGTGATATTCATGGTTACCTCAAGGGGCTCAAATGTAATGTTTAGGTCCCCGGCGAGAACTATGTTGTGTGATGCCCCTTCCCTTTCCAGGAACTCATCTAGAGCTAGAATTGTGGGGGAATCCTGGTGCCGGGAGAAAAATCTGTTGTAGATGTTGACCAGGAGCACTGATCTATTAGTAATAACTCCTTTGATGTTCAGGGCCAGTAAATTAATGGAATTTATGTCATATTTTTTAATGTTAACCCATAAGTTAATTTTAATCCAGATAATAAGACCACCTGCCGGGCGACTCTTCTTTGATGGTACAGCTTCAACGCTATAATTGGTGAAACCCACTCTGAATATTTTGTCAATAGCCCATGTCTCCTGAAAAATGCATATGTCATATCTGTCCACCAACTTCCCCCACTCTTCACAAACAATCTTAGACCTGAGACCTGCTAGGTTCCAAGACAATAGTCTCTGTTTCTTAGTAGGCTCCGAGTTTGGGGGAGGCTGCCATTCTTCTTGGCTGGTCCAACAAGTCGAGGTGGTTGGTAATATGGTCATTGGAGTAAGGGACTGCCCCTCCACGTCACTATTTGTGCTGACCCCGGCTGGCTGTGCTAACTTAGTTAGTGTATGGAAATAATGGCCTTCCTTTGGTGAATTCATTGTGACACAGTGAGGAGACAGTCCCTGTGCATGTCAAATGTGCTTGGTGGCTGGATCTGCATGTCCCTTGGGAGTTTAAATATGGATGTTATCGATTTGTCTCCCATGCTTTAGATCAGTTGCCAGGGCCTTGCTGGGTGGGGAATGTTTAAACTGGATCAGCTATCTGTTAGGTGGTAGAGTACGCAGGTCCATATTAACTAGACCATCCGCTATGACCCCACCAACCAGATCCAATGTGATGTAATCTAATTCCTTAACTGTGGAACAGCGTTTTGCAGTTATTATATGTGATCTTATGACTGAGTGGCATTGCCTCACCTGTCTTATCGAATGGATGACTTTGTTAATCAAGGCTTCATTTGTTTCTCCTGATGCACATGCCAGTTTGGGTACATTTGTCATGAACACTCTATTTCTAGCCCCTCTAGACAATTCCAAGGGGCTGTAATGACTGACCCCCTGCCAGGGCCTAGGGATCTCACCATCAGTATGTGATTTTCATTGAATACATTTGGACCTAGCACCCCTTTCTGAGCCATTGCAGATGGGTATCCTATCACAGAATTAATTTTCCCTTGCATCCCACCTTGGTCACGAAAACAGCCCTGAGCCTTTGTGTGAATTACAGAATGTTGTAGTTTTCCCAGCAACTTCCCCTCAGTTAGGGCATGGGGACACTTGTTTTTAAATGCTGCAGGTGGGTGTGGTGAATTTCAGGTGTACTCGGGGGAACTATAGTCGTAGGTTGTATAGCAATCCCTGTGCTGCTATTTCCACCACCCTTGTCCACCCAATATTTTCTCTGCTGCAGGGGCGTAACAAACACCCCCGCAGCCCCCGCGGTGCAGGGGGGGCCCCCAGTCTTCAGTAGGTGAAGGGGGCCTCCTCAGCTCTTCGGTAGAGAGCTGCGAGAGAGAGGCTTGCTCTTAAGCAGCTGCAGTGTGCAGCCTGCTCTGAGCTCCTCGCGCTGACTCAGGACTGAAGAGAAACAAACTAACAAGTTACATTGTTTCTCTTCAGTCAGAGCCAGGCCCGGAAAAAGGATGGGGGTGGGGGCCCCAGAGAGAGCATTCACCACAGGGCACTGCTCCTCTGAGAAGGGACGAGGCAGCTCAGAGCTGACAGGGGCAGGAGAAGGATTGCAGCTCCAGGAACAGGATCTGCTGGGACCCATTGGAAGGTAAACAAGTATTTGCAATATATGGTTTTGCAATATATGCATTTGCATATATGCAAGTCATATATGGTTTGCATTGGAATTGTTAGTTGTGGAATTGTGTTGTGTGGATTGGATCTGTGTAGTGAAATAATGTGGCATGGTGTGCAGTGTAATTATGTGGATAGTAATTGTGTGGTATTGAGTGTACTGGAATTATGTGGAGTGGGATTGTGTGTCATGGAGTGGGATTGTGTGTTGGAGTGAGATTATCTGGAATGGTATTTTGTGTTGTGGAGTGGGATGTAGTGGAGTTTACTTATGTGGTGTGCTGTTAAATATTGTAGCATGTGTGGAATTTTGTGCTGTAGATTGGATGTATGTGGTGTGTTGTGTAATTGTGTTTTTGGTTTGAATTATGTAGTTTTTTGTTGAATTATGTGGTGTGGAATGGAAATGTGTAGAGTTGAATTTCTGTGACGTGGAAGTGTGCGCTGTTGAGTGAAAATTGTGTTGAGTGGTATTATGAGGCATGGTGTGAAGTGTAGTTATGTGGAATGTTGCTACGTGGCATATACTGGATTTATGTGGAGTATTTATGCAATATGGAGTAGAGCATAATTATGTGTAAATTATGTGGTGCTGAGTGGCATTATGTGGAGTGTAATTATGTTGTGTGATGAATTGTGTGGGGATGAATTGTGGAATTGTGTGACGTGTGGAATTATGTGGCATGGTGTATAATTGTGCGGAGTGGAATTATGCAGCATGTTGCAGAGTTGTATTTTGTGGAGGGTAATTATGTGTTTTGGAGTTGAGTGTGAATATGTTGTGTGAAGTATAATTATATAGGTTGAAGTGGAATTATGTGTAGTTGAATTGTGTTGTGTGGAGTGTAATTGTGTGGTTTATAGTGGTATTAAGTTGTGTGGAATGTTATTATGTGATGTGGAATTATGTGGTATGGAGTGAAGTGGAAATATGTGTTTTTTAATTTTTAGGATTGTAATTATGTGGTATGGAATGTTGTAGGGTTAAATTATTTATAGTTGAATTGTGTGGCATGGAATTATGAGATGTTCAAATGTGCTGTGTGTGGTAGAATTAGCATAGCTGCCAAGGTTTCAGATTGCTATGTGTGACATTTTCATAATTTCAGTGTAATTATGAGTGACATTTTAACGACTATGAGTGACACTTTCTCGTGAGCAAAATCAAGCAATGAAGAGGAGGGAAACATATAAATATCAGAAATTACACCCATTTGAGCAACTAGAAACTCTAAGAAAGTCACTGAACTAAAGTGCGCTAACAGCAGGCTACTGAAAACTGAGCGGAGTCAGACTATGTGAATGTCACCCATTATTACAGTTAAATTATGAAAACGTCACACTCACCAATCCGAAACGTTGGCATCTATGAGTGAATCAGTGTGAAAATGTGTTCTAATTGAGGTGTATTCCTCTGCACCCTCATGGTGACCAGCCTGACAGGTGTCTTTGCAAACTTGCAAGCGCCAAGCAGTTTTCCATCAGCTACATGTTATTGTAACTCTACAAAATAAATACATAGGATATTCTCTGCAGACATCAGAGGTTTGCCTGCGCCAGGTTACACTTACTCCAGCACTTTAAAAGTGGCAGTTCATTAAGGTCCAATCAGGCCTCCCATAATGTCTGGTTACTCTGCGTAGAAATGCTACAAAGTTTTTTTAAAATGCTAATCTGTGGTCAGATTAAACCTTCCAAAAAGAGCTGCTTTCATCTATGAGTAATCAGTCCATTTCTGGGATGCTAAAATCACGGTAAGACCCAGTGACCTACCCTCTAATGCCTCCTCAGTGATCTTCTGTCTGAGGTAGGGGGCAACTGGGATCTAACATGTTTTAGGACTATGTGGTCTAGACTGCCCTGGGCTGAAGTGTTTCGTCCATTTAGCTAGGAGTGTGAGGAGGGGAGATCCGAGCCTGAAGCAGTATGTGCAGTGGTGCCTCTGATGCTCCCAGACTAGAGTTAGGCCACAGCTCCCTGCGCCACAGTAGGCACCTAGACCCTCGGCGCAATCAGCTCGTCTGCGGAGCAAGGTCTGTAGGTGCATTAATACAACACCTGTTGGACGGAGGGGGACCTGAGGCCTCTTCTGTGTGTGTGTAAATTGGGCCTTAAGGGCCTGGGACCAGCAGGCAGAGGCCCGAACTTGAGAGGCTGGATGAGGCAATATAGTAGACTGTTAGAGCATGCCTCTCGATAGACTCTAGTCAAAAGAGGAGCATTGAGGACTGTGGGAGGGCCAACAGGCGTTGGATGGCTGCGAGGTGACTGACCACAGTAACAGGTGGAACTACGAGAGATGACTGGAGGTGCTAACCCTCTGAGGAGCAATAATTCATGGCAGTAAGGGGAGGGGAGGTTATGTCTATGCACTCCGAGAGTGTATTGTGCGGTATCAATACAATGTCACCTGGGTACAGTAACGCTTTCAGAAACCATTGTCACGCATTTCGCAATTACTCAATGTAACACCCCTAATCTGTGCAGCTATATATCTATCTTGCATCTGAAGAAATCAATGCTCTGACACAGGTAAGAGTTACCAATACACCTAGGTCACAGGAGTTACGGGACCTTCACAATTAACATTTTTGTTTTTCATTCCGGTATGTCTGCTGCTGAAAGTAGCTTTTACCGCCATGTGAAAGTTTCGAAGAAAACAAGTAGGAATCAGCCTGGAAACAGACTCCCACATGTTATTCCTTTTAATACTTACTCATCATTATTTCCGGTCCCCCAACATCAAAACAGCAATGAAATTGGGCACTTCAGCGCTGTGGTGTCATTGTGTTGGAATCTTAGATCCCGGCTCCTCCATGCAGAGCGGCCGTTTTGCACATCGCTCCCCGCAGGAGGCGGAGGTTATCCCGGGTCACAACATCACCCACTCCAGAGCTCTGGTGCCCTTCTCAAGCCCCTAGCTCCCGTCAAGAACCAGTCCTTGCAAATGTCGCACTCGAAGCGGCTGACGTCGTAGGGCTGCCGGTGCATGGCTCACGCCTGCAACAAATCCTCGCGAGACCTAACTTTATGGACACACTACGGAAACACGGCTAAATGTTGTGGGCATAGAAAAGGGACATTCATTACAAGACTACCACACAGGCAGCTGTACTGCATAACGAAATTTACCACATCGCGTTTAGGAGACAGGAGAAGCACCAGAAAACAGACGGCGGCCACATGGAAATAATACTACACCAGCATTGATTAGCAGCACTGGTACCCGAGGAGGCGCAATGCCTGTTATGCGTGATTTTGCATTTCAGTGCGGTGATGCGGATCACCACACTAAAATGCGTTAGTCTAATGCCAGATGCGTGTACTTGGCAGGGCTGAATTAGGTGGCGTGGATTTGGACAAGCTGTGCACGCTAAGGCTTTTATGTCATGGGGTATAAAGTGGACGTTTGTCTATTTTTCTTTGTAAAAATAATATGGGCTGTTTCTTTACCTTCCGGTACATTTCTGAACAATTTGTTAAGCTAAATTGTATTGTTGCATTGTGTGCGCATGCAGGGAAGAACGAGTGTCTGGCAGACATGCAAAAAATCATCCTGCGTCTCAGTATTAACTTCCACACTTCTAAGCAGTAATTCCAATCCTAGAATGAGTTACCTGTTTGCTTTAAAACGACAGTTAGTAAAACAAGTAAGTGCTTTGCGAGCCTGTATAAGTAGCAAAGGTTTTAAAGGGACTTGTTTTCGTGCAAGGAATTGCTTTTCCCAGTTCACGGAAGGGATAAAAAACATCTCCAGATAATAATAGGATTGACAGGATGGTGCGATAGCAGAATATTGATACGTGTGGATCTGGTGAGGACTGCGGGCAGCAAGTGCTTGATACGCTATTTGCATAAGAAAATACTATATATTTTTTTTGTTATCCTCCATTAGTTATTAGTAAGGAAGGGGGAAGAGAAGTGTTCACCGACAGCATTTGGTTAGTCTTAGGGAGAAAAAGAATGCTGTGGTCTGTGGTAGATGCCGCTCAGAAGTCATAGGTATATGTATCAGGAGCTGCCATTGAAAGGAAGTGGAAATGTGCTTTAGACGTTGCCGGTATTGATGGCTACTGTGCGGTTGTAGACTACGCTACGCTGACAGTGGGTGGGGAAATGCTACGTTGTCACTGTAGGTTTAATTACATGAATCGCGCATTCTCTCTGGTGTTTGTCCTCGGGGTACTTGCTGACTGGTGCTACACATGGGATCAGGTTTGCCTTTGACAGGAGGTATGGTTTAGTGGGGTACATAGTGTAAATTAATGTTGGCGTGAGGAAACAAAAATCGGACCCTTTGTACATTTAATATTATTGTGTGCATCATGCAGAGGATGAAAAGTAGCAGGAACGGCTTTGATGCTGTAGAGGCTAGCAGCAAGAACTGTTTTGGGGTGGTCAGTTGAAGAGATTGTTTAACATGTTTTAAACTACTACAGTGGCATTGGGGAGGGCAGCAGCTGAAAGGCTCTGTCTTTACTGGTAGGCAGTGGTTAGATAGGGACCGGCCATCAGTCTTTCTGTTGGTGGTGGACAGGGGAGCAGTGGGCGGCAGTCACGGGTTCACAGTGACATCCGAGGGGTGGTTTTAAAGGCGGGCGGAAAAGCATAACTGCGGGTTTCGAAGGGGTGAGAGTAGAGTTAATGGATGCGTTAGTAGCTGGCACGAAGGCATTGGTCTGTGTTTGGAGGTGGTCAACTGAGCGGGCTTCGCTTGAAGGTGGGTCATCAAGTAGGAGGATGTGTTTGGTGGGCCGGCTGGAGGCAGTGTTATGTAACTTTGCTGGAGGGCGCAGCAGCAGTATTTACTGATGTATGTAAATCGCCCGATGAAAGGGCGGATGTGACCAATGGAGGAACCAGAATCCGTTTTTTTATGGCTGGGGTGAGCCTCGGCAGTATGGCGGGTTGCTGGCCTGAGAGCTCTTGACTGACGAGGAGAATGGGGGGCCCCCTCCATGTACTTTGCAGGGGGGCCCCCTCAAGTTTCGTTACGCCACTGCTCTGCTGGTGAGAAATGTTGCCCATTCCCATCCCTCCATTTATGCCTGGGCATGTCCTGCTAAGCTGATCTATGAGGGCCCCTACTGTCATTCTCAGTGAAAGCACCGCAAAAGTTAGTTGCTTAACAGGTATTTTGAGCTCACTCAGTTCACTGTGGAGAATACGGGTGTCTGCTTTTATTAAACTGCCCCCCTTTTTTTCTCTTAGCCTCTGCCTCACAAACCGTAGGGGTGGGTACGATGTCACTAGTGTTCCTGTTGGCAGTGGCTTCAATGCTAGTAACAAGAGGGTCAAACCGATTGGTGCATAAAATGTCCAGGGCTATTGTTTCCTCAGCATTAGAGTTAATGTAACCATTACCGGAGGGTACAGGTGTGGGAATAGGCTCCAGCTGCTTCCCATTAATTATGTCTCTAGAATGCGTTGAGCGCGTAGCAGTAGTGCTGGAGGCCGGGAGCAAGAGTGGAGGTTTTTTCGGGGTTTTTTTTGCAGGAAAATGTCTGCCACTTTCTGACTGCTTTAGAATGCTTGTTCTGACCACTAAGTAGGCTTTTGACTTCTTCAATTTGCTGCTGCGCTCACTGCGTACCTTTTGACTTGCTTTGTGGCTCCATTTGGACTACCCTTGGCCTTCCGTTTGCCCATTCTACAGTGATAATCCATGTGTCACGTAAGACTATGACAAGCAGTCAGCAGGCCTAGCAGAAGCAGACCCTTCCAGGGGGAGTGAATCCTTCCTACTGGTTATTTGGCTGTCTTGCCTGCTTTGTTATTCAAAAAGAGAAGGGCAAAAGCAACAGTACCTGGATTGGTGTTTGGTGATGGTATCCTCTTTAAGTTCCCATCATCTTGAGCCAAAATCCAAGGAGGGTGGCCCAGCCCAGCCTCCTCCGGGCTCTGCCGGGCGTGGATGGGCCCGCCCTTGGCCCGGGCCTTGCCCGGGCACGTCATGTGTGCGTCCCGCGTGGGGGGCCACGAAGCGTTTAAGAGCGCGAAGGGGGCATAGCCTCCTGGATGGAGTGCTGGGAGCTGTAGTCCTCCTCACAGGCTTGGCGTCCTAGTTCTGGTGTAGTTCTGATGGCAGTGGCGGTTACCAGTACATTCTACTTTTGAGGTGCTGTGTTTGTTAGGTCCTCAGTCTAAGCAAAATCCGCTTTCTACAGGCATCAGGGGGTAACCACCAAGTCCGTACTGGCTCTGTCCCTCTGCTGGTAGTGTGTCCAGGCCTGTAGTTCAGGAGGCAGCACCGGCTCCAGGGCTCCCCACTGGGTGTTCACGCTGCACAGCCATGTCAGCGGGAGGAGCCGGGTGGAAGGAAGGGCTCCAAGCTCCTTACGAGGGGAGCGAAGGCAGCGTGTCTCAAGGCTAGGTGCCAGCGGTGTCCGGCCGCAGCACTCGTCCTCCCACAATGGGATGAGTGCAGTCTAGTGCGGCGTGAGTTCCTGTGTGGCTGAGGCCTGCAGCCTCAGGGCCGCCCGGTCC
Organism: Calotriton arnoldi; assembly: GCA_963921515.1. Taxonomy (NCBI): domain Eukaryota; kingdom Metazoa; phylum Chordata; class Amphibia; order Caudata; family Salamandridae; genus Calotriton; species Calotriton arnoldi. Next base: position 219,978 of record CAWUFW010002192.1, on the reverse strand, counting down.
GGGAGACATCCGATGCAGCGCTCGACCCAGTCAATTCAAGCCGGCTAACATATTAATAATGTAGCACAAAAAGATAGAAGCACAAAAGCAAGAGAACATATCACCAGCACAACAAAATGGCATACAACAAATGTGCACAAATGTTCGTGTCACACAGTATTTCTCCCATTAGTCTGTTTTAATAACGTGGTAAAAGTGTTTTGACCAAGCACTACCTTAACAGCGCAAGAATAAAAATGCTATGTGATACGGCCCTAAACGTTTTGGGCCTCATTTATGAGGAATTGAGATAGGGCAGCGATGCAGGTCTTCTTGTTGCGCTGCCCTACACCAATGTGAAAGGGCAGAAATGCATCGTATTTATGAAATACGGTGCATCCCTGTCCTTTCCTCTGCTCTGGTGCACAATTTGCTGCCTAGCGCCAATGCAGGCACCCTTGCACCATGGAGACAGGATTGTATTTGTGCAGGAAGGGGGACCTTCCTGCACAAAAACAATCCCAAGAGGTGTTTTCCTCTTTCTATGAATGCAGCACACATGGAAAGAGGAAAAAACGAGTATAAAAGAGGAAAAAACGAGAAATAAAAATATTTCTCCTCGTTACGCCTGCTCTGGGGAGGCATAAGGTTTTGGCACTGCCCCAGGTTTACGTGATTAAGTAAATCTGGGGCAGCGTCAAAATCCATGTGTGTTGCATGGGAAAACCCACCTCAATCAATCAATCAATCAATCAATCAATCAGGGAATTGTAAGCACGCTACTCACCCGTGAGGGTTTCAAGGCACTGAGGGGAAGGAGGGGGTTCGCAGAACTGTTTAGCCGAAGAGACAGGTCTTGAGGGTTTTTCTGAAGGTGTTCAGGGAGGGGGCGCGTCTGATGTCTGCCGGTAGTTCGTTCCAGGTCTTGGCTGCAATGTGAGAGAAGGATCTTCCGCCTGCTCTGGCGCTGTGGATGCGTGGGGTTTCGGCCAGTGCGAGGTTGGAAGATCGGAGGTTTCTTTTGGGTACGTGGAAGTTGATTCTGTTGTTGAGGTATTTGGGTCCGTTGTTGTGTAGGCATTTGTAGGCGTGAGTGAGGATTTTGAAGGTGACTCTTTTCTCCACAGGGAGCCAGTGGAGTCTTCGTAGGTGTTGGCTGATGTGTTCATGCTGGGGGATTCCGAGGACGAGTTTGGCGGCGGTGTTCTGTATTGTCTGGAGTTTGCGGAGTAGGGACTTGTTGATGCCGGCGTAGAGTGAGTTTCCATAGTCCAGTCTGCTGGTGACTTAGTGCGTGGGTGACTGTCTTCCTTGATTCAGGGGGGATCCATGGCCATGGAATGCCTCTTTGAAGCAGAGTAAGGCAAGGCAGAAACTTGCACTGCTTTGTCTTACTCCATATCTATGAGGCCATGCAAAGCCACGCAGAGTGCCTTTGCGTCGCCTCATAGATATAATTGAGAGGCTTGGACCACCAAAGCGTCAAAAAAAGTGACGCTCCGGTGGCGCAAACCTTTAAAAAATAAGCCCCTCAATTTATTTTGTTAGACCTTAATTAAAAACTAAGCACGAAGAATCCACAGTAGAGAGAAAAACACGTTGAGGCATTTTAAACTTTTGCACACAATGTGCCCCGTCACCTAGTGAAATGCCCATTCCTCATATGAGCAAGACGGTTCAATCTCTGAAACTGAATTTGACATCACATTGAAGATGACATATTTGATTTTCAATTTTGGTCTCACATTTAGGGCCAGATGTACTAAGACCTAGTCGCAAAATACTGGTAACAATTTGCGACCAGTATTTTTGCAACCTCTGTGGTATTTTGTGAACCGACCTATGTACTAATAGGTCGGTTCACAAATACCCCATTCCTAGTGGGGTGCAATTCAGCCTACATCATTAATATTATTGAAGTGGGTTGCAAATTGCGACCCACCAGGAATCACAGCCATCACATGGATGGTAGCCTGCTGAGGTCAGTAGACCACCATGTTGGTGATTTCTTTTAAATAAAGCATTTTTTTTCTATGCAACCCATTTTCCCTAAGGAAAACGGAATACATTTGACACAAAAAAAATTACAGTATAAGTTTCATTTTTTAAGAGGAGGCAGTGGTACATGAGACCATGGATGTCATTTAGGGGTCCCCAGGGGTCGCAGCTGCAACCCCTGGCTTGCCCCTTGCCACCCCTGACATTGCCTTTGCGACCCCTAGCCACAGAGGTGGCAAAATCAGTGCCAGGCACACAGGAGCAGCTCCATTTTGCTTGTTTTTTGTCAATTCTTCATTACACTAATAGTGAATAATATTTTATTATTCACAGTTATTGTAATAAAGTATGAATCACAATTTGCTGGAATATGACCCTCCCTGGCAGCTGAGGTAAGTAAAAAATCCTTTTAGATGTGTGTTGTGTGTGCACTTGTGGGTGAGAGTGTATTTATGTGAGAACGAGTGTGTGTATGAGTAAATGTGTATGTATGTGAAAGCATGTGTGTATGAGTGAAAATAAAGGTTGAATGGCTATCTCTGGTATTTTGTTAAATTGATGTTCATGCATGGAACTACTCCCTCTCTTAAAAATGTCTTTGTCAAAATTCAGAAAGGAGAAAGGGGTCTTTTGTGGATCCCTTCTCGTTTGTGACTGGCTGACCACCTTCTTTGTGGAGGTGGTAAAAGATTCATATTTTGAGACCAGAATTCGGTTACAAAACAATAATACCAATCTGATTCAGTATTTGGAAGTGACGCACTAAACACACCCCTTACAAATACAAAATCGGCATGTGATTGCAAACGTAAATTACGATTCTGTAACATGTTACTAAATCACAAATTAGGGGCAATTACGATCTCGTCTGGAAAGCATTCCAACTGAATCGGTCCCGGAATGCTTTCCGGACGACTCGGATCGGGGGAGTCCGACTGAGCGATTTAGATGCATCCGGATGCTACCGGATATGATTCGGTCGGACTTCCATTGACTTCAATGGGAGCCTGTGTTCCGAATGAGAACACAGGCTCCCATTGAAGAAAGGGGTGGCTGGGGAAAATCGTGCACCCTGTGGCAGGCACCCCAAGGTCCCTTGGGTACCTCCACGGGCTTGATTCCGTAGGTCCCGGGACGAAGGGGGGGCCTGCTACAACCCAGTCCATAGAACTGTACGAATCGGCTCCGAAAGGCATGACCTGTACAAATGCCTTTTGGAACCGATTTGGACAGCCCTAATGGTTTCCGGGCATCGTAATCGGTCGCTCGGTACTGGGTACGATTCGGTCGGAAACAAGGGCTCCGTATCGGATACGGCAAACCTGAATCCGATTCGGAGCCCTTCTGATCGGGATCGTAATGAACCCCTTAGTCTTGTAGATAAGAAAAGGCCTTTTTGAGGTGCAAATGGTATGATTCTGTGAATTGGACCCTTTGCTGCCACAAAGAAGGCTTCATACATCTGCCCCTTACTCATTAACACTTTTTGGAAATGAAAGCATATGTTCATCTTTACTCAAAGCGTCTATTCACATATATTTATGAACATTGAGATCAAAATTACAAGTGATTTTTTTAGACCTTTCTATTTAATTATTGCTCACAGTGTTTACTGCAGATGATGACTCTGTGGAGGTAGTCAGCCTCGAACTACAGGTGGGTATTAAGGATACTAGCATCCATACCCATAAACCCACCAAACAAAGGGAGCTAATGAGGCCATTTGTCTCTGTGTGCTCTCCGACCCTTCTTCACATTCTCTCAGAACATAGGACTCTGGCAAACAACAGAAGTTAGAGTCAGAATTCTAAGCAATCTGAATGGCTGAGGCAGTCTTAACATTCTATAAAGGATGCTAACATCTGTTATATAATAAGGATCCCAGATTAGTGAGAATTAAATACAGATTAACAACATTGTCAGTTTCATCCATTAACTAGGCATGTCACTGTATTCAAGAAGCACTGGAAAAGCCAATTTGTCTTACTTTCACAATACTTTTAAATTACTGCTATTGTCTTTCCCAAACCTTGTTAAACTGTGCATGCATTGGCCAGTAGCAGTGGCTAGCCATCCTGGAATGGTATTTTCTACAGTTCCAAAATGGGCTTCTTGTTGCATGCAAATATAATGTGACATACATCTTGGAAGGATAGAAAATTACATTCAACCAACTTGAAACATTATTTTCTTTATTGCATTTCCAAGACGGCCAGCATACTGCTTCTACATGTAATGTGGGGCCATCGTGGAAGCATAAAAATAACATTTCAAGATAGCAGAACTTTATTTTCTATACGTTGAAAGGTGGCTGCCGTCTTGTATCTACACTCAATATGATAGCCATCTTGGAAGTAGAGAAAACAAAATTCATAAATGGCTGGCCAGGGCTACTGGCGTAGCCCATAAGAGATCAATTTTACATGTGCATTGGCAAAGCCAATCATGGCAGCGAGAGGAAGATAGAAGGAAAGAGGTTGGAGCGAAAGAGAAAGACAGGGACACACTAAGCCGCAGCAGTGTTTGGTGCCAGGGATGAGCAATGAGTACTGGGCTAGTAGGGATGGAATGGGCAGAAGAAGAGCGGATGAATAGTGTGGAAAAGAGCATGAGCATGGGAGTAGCATTCACGCTCTATAAGGAGAGAGAGAGAAAGAAAAAGGAGGAGGGTTTGGATTTCCATTGCATGCTAAAACACAATATATATATATTTTTTAAAGTAGCTCCCTTTTGTGTGCAAATGGCTTTGTGAAGCCATTCCTTTGGCCTTGATTACAAGTTTGGGGGTAAAGGGTGAGATATTTACCACACCTGATAAATACTTATACCTGTGTGTGAGGTATTTACTGGGTGTGGTAAATAGATTAAATTCCAAATTTATTGTTGAGAATAATGTAAAAACATATAGATTGTGGGGCATATTTTCAAAGAGTTCACACATCGCAGTGCAGCAAGTGAAGTTGCTGCTGTATGTTGCGTGGGAGCAGAACTGCTCCTTATAATGCGGCCCATATCTTCTAAAGAAATGGCACAGTTCTGCACTCTTCTGGCACTGGTGCACTTGTGGCTGCCTAATGCCAATGCTGGCACCCTTCCTCCATGATGCAAGGGTGTGTATTAAGGACAGGATAATTTTATGTTACGAAGGGGGTCGTATTCGTTTTGTACACAATGTCTTTTAATGCCATTTTGTTTGTGTATGGTTTTTATGAAATTCAATTGCATATTATTTTAAATGCATAATTCTCATAAAACTAATTAATTATGTACTTTGAGTATCAACTAATCAATTGCTTTTGACTTCTATTACAATGCACTAACTTATGTGATTTTCACGTGAGGTGTATCTCTCTCTTTTACAGTTTTAAATGATCTAACCTCCTGTGATTTAAGAACCCACCCCTCCCTTATATGGGTTTTTTCTTAGCATCTATAATAAGGGGCATGAAACGAGAGCATGTCAAGTAGGCACATGCTCATGAAGTTAGTGTTCTCAAGCTTCCTTAAGTTGAAGCATTCCCCAGTACAGATCAAGCAGGATTTTTGTATAGTGTGGCTGCTCACCTGTGAGGGTCTCAAGGTGCTAGGGGAGGGTTGCTGATCCATCTGGGCGTGGAGGTTCAGTCGAAGAGCCAGGTCTTGAGGCCCTTGCTGAATTGGATCATTGACAGGGATTGCCTGAGGTCGAGGGGCAGGGTGTTCCTGGTCTTGGCGGCGAGGTAGGAGAAGGATCTTCCTCCGTTTCTGGTCTTATGGATCTGTGGGACCCAGGGCAAGTTGGGTGGAGCGAAGTTTTCTGGCGGGTATGTGGAATGTGAGGCGGTGGTTCAGATATGCTGGTCCTACATGGTGGAGAGCTTTGTAGGCATGTGTGAGGAGCATGAAGGTGATTCTCTTGTTGTTTGGGAGCCAGTGTTGTGTTATGTGACTGTGGCGGAGGATGTCAAGGACCAGTCTGGCTGCGGCATTTTGGATGTTCTGTAGTTTCCTGAGCTGTTTCTGGGTGACGCCGGTGTAGAGTGCATTGCCGTTGTCAAGCCTGCTGTTGATCTGTGCATGGTGACCGTCTGTCTGGATTCTGTGGGAATCCATCTGAATGTCTTTCGAAGCAGGCGGAGCATGTGGAAGCAGGATCAGGAAATATTGCTTGAATACAGAGACATCGGATTCCTCTATTCTTGCAAAAATACTCATACACAGTACAAGGATGAAGGAGATACACTTGCTAAAGGGAGAGAGTAAATGCTGTGTGTTATTAAAATGAATGCTGAGTATGTCATAATTTGGACTTCTTTTGGTGTGTTCTTAGTTTGAAAATCAATTCTCTGTTCTTTAAGTAAAATCACTCAGGATACCTCTGTCTGAGTATAAAAGGGTGAAGTTTTACAATAATTACCCATGTGATGCCATTTTGTTTATGTCCCTTGTTCTAAAAGAAGACAGTCAATCTCCGGCACAGTACTCTCATTGTCTATTTCTCCAGTGTTCACTGAGCCTAGCACTAACCTTCCTGCTTTGCATGCCTATGTATAATAGTTTACATGAACATTTGAACACATATCACCCTGTCGCCATTACAATTAATATTGAAATATTGTTAAATTAATATAACACACATTTTTATTTGAAAATAACTAAATTAATTTTAACTAATTTTACACATCACTTTTAATAATATTAATGCATCTAATTATTTTCCTCTAGGTGGGAATTCATTTGTGTATTTAAACTTCTGAAAAATTATTTTAATTGATTATAACATATTTCCATTTATGGGCACCCTGTCAACAGCCCATTTACACTAATCTTCACCAGGTGATGTGGTTCACGGTGTTTTAGGCCCAACACCCAAGATGTGCAGTTGTTTTTTTATTAAACTTCAGAAAAATAATTTTAATTGATTTTAACATATTTCCATTAATTAAAGTTTTAATCCACAATTAGGTTAATAGTGCAGAAGCATTTTTTACTTTGACTTTCATTTGAAATATATATATAAAATGAATTTATATTAATAATTAACATATATATTTGTAATACATATTTTTGATTTAAGTCAGCTTTTTTATGTTTTCCTAGATTACGATGCAGAGATCTTTGCCTAGACTGCAGTCTCCCTATGGCAAAGTAGAGGGAAAATAAAATAAAAAAGAAACACATTTCTAGGTGACTTGAAATATCCTTTCCTATCATGCAAGTATTTCTTCCAATATATGTGGAGATACAGCCAATGATTGTGAATTAAAGTGAACAAGAGTTGTGGGTTTTATAAAGAACCATACACCAATAGGACCTCGGATATGGTGCTTGACAAGTGTGCCTTCCCAAAGGAAAACTCTCAAACCATGCAAATACTTTAATAGTTTATTTTGTAACCTCCCCAGAGAAAAAAGCAAACTTTAGCATTACAGGAGTGAGATGTTATTTAGTCTGTATTGTGTTCTGTACAGAGCCAAATGAGTCGAGGTACTAAGGAATTACGTCAAACTACATTGTTGCTGTCAAATAACTCAAGAAATGAAATAATTCTAATTCTGAAATCAAAAGATTGTGTTTGAACCGCAGAAATGAATCACCTCTCTCAAAAATTTGTAAAGAATATTTGCCTGATTCCTGTCTAAAATTCAAAGCTTTTGATCTATCAAAATCGTTCCTGAGACTTTCTGCCGAATGATGAATCTATTGTTGATATGGTTGATGGTAAAAAATAAAAAGTGGCAATTCTTTTAGTACCAGCAATTAAATGGTGTTCTGAAATGCTATTGAAGTAAAACGAATCATCTCCTGGAATGGTCCCATGATTGCTCAAATTTACAAAAATATATTTTATTTTTGCAGCCATTGTTGAAGATATCAATTGCTTTATTGACAAGAGCAGAAGAGTAATCATAATCCTGAGCGGGAGCTATATGTCTGCTGATGTCATGTATGAACTCGAAAGTGGACTCTACAAGTCGCTAGTGGAGAGGAAGACTAAAGTTATACTCATTGAATACAATCTTCAAAATGATACTAAATTTATGTTGGAGTCCTTGGATCTCTTGAAATCTAGCAGCAAAGTGAAGTGGGAATCAGAAAAATCTCCTCCTCTGAATTCGAGATTCTGGAAAAAAATAAGATATTTGATGCCCGCAAAGTCTGTGAGGTCACGCAGCTCAAATGTACATATGAATTCATTTATATGAATTCAAACCGCTGACTCTTCATATAACTCCTGAGGAAACCCATTGATTTCAAATGTTACATAATTGAGCAGATTGGCATTTTTTTATTTTGCCATGTATTTCCATGCATTTGTAGTAACATATGTTTGAGTAGTTGTTGGAAGATAATTTTCACAACTTGTAACAAAAATGTCTATGGACTTATCAAGAGTTTATCTATAAAAGCATTGGCTGCACAAAACTCCATGTACGTTGTGTATTTTTTTTTTTTTCAATAGAGGATTTATTTTATAATCAAGTCAAGTCAAACAAACTTTATTCAGTTGAGAAGCAGCAATAAAAGTGCAAATGTACAAGTTCCAAATTGAACTACCTCAGGGCGATTAGGATTATTCATCCATTTCTCTATTACACCCATGTTATATGCTGATGGAAGACGCACAAACGTACGCTAAGGTAGCTTGATTAGTGAGGACACAAAACAAGGTGTCGACGATGGATGCATATTAGCCGACACTGACTGACCTAATTAGATCAGCAGTAATTATGTGGATTTGATGTGTTTCAGTAACAGGATTCGCGACTGGTGAAATAGAGAAACGGAATGCCTATTTGGTGGATGAATAATCCTAATCGCCCGTAGGAAGTTCACCTGTGGTGAACGAAATGCGTTGGCTGTATTATGTTATCATCATTGAAAAAAAAAGACGACTTGGATCATATTACATTTTGAACTGGACTCGTATATAAATGGACTCTATGGGGGATATTTACAACTGAAGTGGTGGAGTGAGGCGTTAGCCGTCATGGCTTAACCCCTCACTCTGCCACTTCAGAAATGCAAGGCTGAACCATATTCACGAGAATATGGTGCAGACTTGAGTTTCCCGCTGTGCTGGTGCTACACTTAGCAGTGTAACACCAATGCAGGCTCTGCGTGCACGGGAAAGATTGTTTATGTACAGGAAGGTCCCCCTTCCTGTACATAGACAATCTTTAAATGCCATTTTGTCACTTCTATGTGTGCTGCTTAATGCAGCACACATGGAAGTCACAAAATGTCATTTTTAAAAGATTGTTTATGTGCAGGTAGGGGGACCTTCCTGTACATAAACAATCCAATGCTTTGCTTTTCCATGTGTGCTGCACAAGGCAGCTCACATGGAAAAAGCAAAAACGAGGAGAAATAAAGCATTTCTCCTCATTTCGCCAACTTAAGATGACGTATTCCCTGGTCTTGATTTTGGCCTCCTATTTACGCTGCCCTTGTACATAGGGGGCAGCGTCAAAATCAATGGGTGTTGCGGTGGAACGCCCACCGCAACACCCAATGCCCACCCCTTTCACGCTAAGCATAGCGTGAATGGGTGCTTTATTTACAGGACAGCGTTAAGCCACGTTAAGTGGCTTAGCGCTGCCTTGTGAATAAAGCGAAACCCCTATCGCCACGGGAACATCGCAAAAAGTGACGTTACCATGGCGATAGGGCCTTGTAAATATGCCCCTGTGTTTGTTGTGCACCACCATTTGTATTTCTTGGATTTATATTGACCTGTTCACACCTTGGGAGCGGCAAGTGCTTTGGTGGGGTGCATGCAGTATAATTACACCAGTTAATAGTTTGGGACACGGGGAGGTGCGGTATCTTGGGTGGCTCGCTGCTCTACTGGGTTGTGTGATAATAAAAGTGGAAATGTCATTAAAAGGAAAAACATGCAGTACAGTCAACTTCAAATATGCTCTTTCGGTAACAACATACAACCGTTATAAATATGCGCATAAAATGTAGCAAGCTAAAATGGCATTCATCCGGATACATTGTGCCCCGTGAGCGAACAGCAGCCCGTAAAAAAGAGCTCACATGCAGACATGTTTCTTTATTAAAGAGCCCCTTTAAGAAACTATATACCTGGATACAAATCCTCAAATTTCTGGACTTCATAAAAGGAATTAAAACATTTTAGTAAAAATTCTATAGAAACCACAGAAGAAGAAAAAATGCAACATAGATTTGCCGTAATATGCCCCTACAGCAGAGGTCTTCAAACTTTTTGATGCTGAGACACCCCTGTTAAAATCTTTTCGGCATAAGGACCCCCTCCTGACAAAAATTTCTAGAACTTGGTACTCCTCATCATTGACAACTATCGACAACCATAAACGCCCCCCATTTCGCACAACAAATCATTTTTACAGTGGGAAAATAATATTAAACAGTGTTTAGCAAAGCAAAGGTCATTGATCGTGGGGGCGTGGTCAAAGGTGTGGCTAAAAACAAAGGGCCTCCTTTATGAGGAATTGGCGTAGAGCAGCGCCGCAAGTCTTTTGCTGCGCTGCCCTATGCCAATGTGAAAGGGCAGGAATGCACCTTATTTATGAAATGTGGTACATTCCTGTCCTTTCCCCCTGTGTTGGCGCACAAATTGCTGCCTAGCACCAACATAGGCAGGATTGTGTTTGTGCAGAAAGGGGCACCTTCCTGCACAAAAACAATCCAGAGAGGGGTTTTCCTCTTTCTATGTGTGTTGCAGAATGCAGCACACATGGAAAGTGGAAATAATGAGGAGAAATGAAAACATTTCTCCTCGTTACGCGTGCTGTGGGGAGGCATAAGGTTTTGGCGCTGCCCCAGGTTTACATGGTTTTGTAAATCCGGGGCAGTGTCAAAATCTATGGGCGTTGCATGGGAACACCCACTGCAATGCCCATGGAACGCCTACTTGACACAGAGTAAGGCAACGCAGCGACTTGCACTGCTTTGCCTTACTCCATATCTATGAGGCCATGCAAAGCCACGCTGGGTGACTTTGTGTCGCCACATAGATATCATTAAGACGCTTGTGCTGCCATAGCTTCAAAAAAAGTGACACTCCAGCGGCACAAGCGTCTCATAAATAAGCCCCAAAATATTTTGTTCGTTTTTTAGAACTTTCACAATTGAGTAACTATATATATTACAATAATGGGTAGCTTAAATGAAAAATACATTTTAAAAAGATGTTACTCAGTGGGAAATGCACTGTGGTACATTATGAAACCTCAATGCACTGCAGAGGTCTGTGTCTGTAACCAGAGAGCCACAGATTTACATTTGGGTGGTGCAGTGGAGAATAGTGATTTGTGTAATTTTTTGTGCTACGAGGTCATAGACTGTGACAGAAAGCACTGTGAATGCGTAAGTCATTTTTAAAATAATATTTTAGGATAAAATGGAGCTTCCAAAATGTAGATTTTAGTAATACCAGTACATATGTAACGTAATTTTTTTTTTGCATGACTGTCCCTTCAACCCTCCTCAGGGGTAATAAGCGCTGTGTAAATACAGTTACAATTAAAAGCACGACTTCACAGCCCAGGTATTAACTCTTCCTACTACCACTGAAAAAACCCCAAATCTTTGCAATGACAATGCTTGGAGTGATTACTGCTCCCAAGCACCCTTTACATTTGCAGATTAACTCATAGCTGCATTTGCATTTCATTCAGCCAAGCAGCCAAGCAGGCACCCTGGTGTGAAGGATTGTTTTACCTGTCTGCCCGGCCTCTTTTTTTCACAGCACAGGAGACTCAATTAACTTCAGCAACTAACTTCAGCAGAAGCATTTTACCGATCAGAATGAAGCACCCAGAGGGTTCTCTTTTTCTAAAAGGAAAAGCAAATTTTGGATTCCAGGCAGAAGTGAGGCCTGGAAATGTGCGACCCCTTTCCATGAGGGTCCCCCTGGGGGTCACGCCCCATAGATTGAAGACCTCTGCCCTACAGTGACACAAAGTGAGTTCAAGATTACTCTGAAAACCTAACGGGAAGCAAAGCATATTTTTAATGTATCCGCCCTAAATCTAAACAATAAAGTGCATTCCCATCGGTTCCTGGCGCTAAATAAATAGGTATTTAGAGAGATTTCCGGGTTCAGGTGCAGATGAGTTGCAATGGTCGGTTCCAGCAATTCTGCGGTTAGCCTTTTCTCCTGCGCTTTGGCTAATAATAGTGTTTGAACATATCTCCTCCCTTACTCGATTCCACACTATCAAATGCTTGAGTGAGGTCCATCTCTTTATAAGAGTGCTTTACGAAGGCTAACCATGGGATGGAGAGGCCGCTGTTGCAGGTTAAGCAATTGCTAATTATATCTCTCATTAAAGAGGCCTCTTCTTCTTCCAAACGGATAGCCATAATAATGGCAGAGGGGTTTGAATTCTGTCGCTCACATAATTTAAGCCTAGTTCTTTGTGACAAATAAAATGGGAGGAAGATAATGGGACAGACAAAGGTTTCCTTTAAAAGCGATTTTTCTCCACCTGAATAACTGAAGGATCCCCTATGCCCCAAATTTCTGTCCCATAAGAGGCCACAGGTACACATTGTGAGTTGTATATCTGTAACAAGGGTGCGAGGGCTCTGCCACCAGGTGGAGATGGGAGGCTAAAAAGAGAGCCTATGGCCTTGGATAGTTTCACCCTGCACTGAATTATATTCCGCATCCATGAGCTATCTGGGCTAAAAGTGACTCCCAGATAGGGAAAGTGCTTGTGTTTTGTAAATTTGTAAACGATTGGACCCAACAAAAAAACTTGAGAGCTAAATGCACCTAGTGCCACACGGCATTATAAATGATTTGGAAAAATATGTTAATAAATCCAGGGTGGACATAAATTGCACGAATGAGTTGACCAACAGGCACAGAGCTCTGGATGTATGGGCTATTAATACGGCATTGTCCTCATATAGCGATGGGGGAGTGGCGCACCTTTTAATCTGGGGACATCCGGGGTGCATGATATCAAATGACAAAATAAACAGCAAGGGGGTGAGCATACACCCTTCCGCACCCCACACCCAACATTGATTTCCCCAGATAGTTCCCCACTTGGGCCTAACCCTAGTTTTAGTATTCTCATGCATCGATGCCAAAAGATGGACAAAGGTCACATCCAGCTCCATTTCCATCAATAGTGACCATAATTCGGATTGGCTGACGCAGTCGAAAGAGTCATGGACAAGTCCATGAAGGAAAGCTAGAGTGGGCTTGCTTGCCACTGTGTATTTACCTAATATCAGATGTAAATTCAGGCACTGCTCCACGGTGCCTATTCGATTGCAAAAACCATATTGACAAGGATTAATGATTTTATTTTACTCTGCCCACTCTATAAGCCTACTGTATAGGACCCTTCCAAAAATCTTTACTGGGATATCTATCAATGAAATTGGCCGATAACAAGTAGGCGAGGAACGATCCCCTTCTTAAAAATCGGCACTACGGTTGAAGTAGCCTAAGAACAGGGTGTCAATTCATGTTTTAAGTGATTAAAAACATTCGTCAACAATGGGGCCCAATGACTAACATTGCACTTACTTAGGTCAATGGGTACACCATCCATACCCGAGGCTTTGCCCTCTGCACTCCCCTGTATGACTACAGTAACTTCCTGCAGGGTGATCTGTATATCATAGTAGGGGGTCCGTCTTCTCCAATGTTTGGGGGGCAGTCTCCACCGCAAAGTAAATTTTGAAGAAATGTGCCTCCCACAGCTCACTAGTTATATGACTACTTATCGAGGTCGCCATCTGATTAGCAGATCTCATGGCTTAGACTGTATCCCATAAAGATTTACTATTGTTGGTGGCTGCTGCGTGTGCTAAAGTGGCCCACTGCTGAGTAATGACTTCATTCCACCTCTTTCGTATAGTCCTTTTATATTATTTCCGACAGGGGGCCACAATAGAGGGGTCCCTCAGACGGGAGGTCAGGGCTCTGTAGAGCGATTGTTTGGCAACCGAACAATCATGATCAAACCATATTGGTGCCATATGGGGTATTTTCACAATTGTGGAAAGAGAGTTTTTAATGCTAGAACAAAATGCCACAAATAAGTTAACTATCACCCTATTCCCATCGTCGTCTGTCAAACATCCCAACACCAACTCCATGTTTTCCATGACTACTTTATCCAGGAATTGGTGTGGGTTGGGGAGTTTCCAGCTCACTCTAAGAGTATCCGAGGATGGCTTCAGGTTACAAAGTCCAGCATCTGCATTTTGCTCCCCCCTTGATGGTACGGTCAAAATTGCTTCAGTTGGAATAAGACACCAAATGTTGATCTTAAAATGGTGCCACACTTCAGCAGATTAATTAAGTTACTGAAAACAAAAATATAATAAAGATTTTTCATCAAAACGTATGTTTTAATTATCTATTCTAGGAATGTCAAAAGATATTGCTAAATTATCAGATAGTGAATGCTGTATTGACAGCAAAATCAGATACGATGCATTAACTAGTCACAATTCTATTTAAAAACAGTCCTTGCAAAATATGTTTTCTTTTTTATTTCCATTTGAAACATTTATAAATTGTGAACTATGTTTACAAGGTCTCCCTAACGGGTTTTCATGAAAATGTACAGAAAACATTTGCAATCCAGGCAAGTGAAGGAACGCCTCCGACAGTGGAGAACTATAAGCTAATGATTAAAAAAGGAAAATCAGAAGCTAAAATAGAAATTAATCAACAGTGTTTGCAAAACCTTATAAAAGAGGAGCAATGGCTGCTGCAAACATACAGTCATGTACAGAGAGTTCCAAGTTTGGGTGGTTAGTCTATCAATAGATCAGCTGAATGTCTTTTACTGGAGTCAGATTATGGATGAGGCCTAAAAGCACAGAGGCACTTACACTGCCGGTCTACTCTCCCAGGACACATTCAAATTACTAAAGAGTTGTAGACTCTTGTGAGGCCCATTCTATAATACACACGTTTTGGGCCGAAATGTCATGCTTGCTGACGCAATATGACGAGGAACTTCCCTCAGTTGCAGAGTTCAGTGACTCCCTGCTAATGCAATGAAGGAACATCTTTGCCAATGCACCGCTGTCTTATTACCGATAATGGTGCATGGTTAAAAAGCTAACAGGAGGCAAGCTGACTACTCCTCCTAGGAAGTGTCACACATTTAAATTGGCCTGGAATGCTGCCACTGGGAGGGAGCACAGAGCATCCACTGGATACCCCAGTACCCCATTCAGGGAGTGCAGTCTCCAACTTCACCTCCTGTAGGGGGCTGGGTTCCTGCACTTCAACAAAGCCAATCCAGATCCACCTGTAGTGAAATATTCTGTCAATAGGTACAGCAAAGACAAGTAGACAGATTTTCACGAAACTCGAATGGATTGGCACGGTCCAGCTCACAATCCTCTTTTTTTTTTTACTTTGCTTAAAGATGACTGGTTATTGAAAAGCTTGAAAGTGTGAATCATGAAACCTTTTTATGTGCAGGCAGTTTCCATACTAATAGAAAAAAGTATTTTCAAAATTGATATTTGAAAGAGTAAGTAATATTTTGAAATTGCTGTTTGTTGGATGCAGGGGCTGGGCACAGGCTGTGGCCAAAGTCCTGTCTGCACACGGATGACAACAATGTGCAGTAGGCTCTGTATACATGTAGGGTCAAAGACCAGGTGCTGCAACGTGAAGCCACTGCACACAGCTGAAAGCTGTGCACAATGGAGACAGTTGGCATGGGTTTAATTCCACAGTGTGATTCCTCATGGCCAAAGACCGTGTAGACGGTGTATCAACAGGCTAATTCCCGCTCCAAGACACGACTGCTCACAGAATGTGCATCTCAGAGTTTTCTTGCAGGAACAGCCTTCTAAATATATGCTTTGTTCGTTGAGTGTCTAATATAAGTTTGTACTTATCTACTCCCTTTGAAGATAATGACATAGACAATATCAATCTAAGAAACAACGGTAATATTTCAGTAAATACAGCCTATTTGAATCATTTGCTTATAATTGCTGATCAAATCATTTAACCCTATTCCTAAAGGTGGAAAACTTTATTTATATTCTAGTTGTTTAAGAGGAATCCCTCTAATTACAAATATAACATCAAGGTAATCTTTTGTGATTTTGCTTGAGTATTACAGAAAGTTTTATTGACTAACCCTATTGTCAATGTTAACATATTCAAAGTTGCATACATGTAGGATAAGTTTTACATGCATGTTATAATGTAGTATTTTTACTTTAACCCAAAAACATAAATGTAGGTCTCCAGTTAATAGCACTCAATAAAATTCTAGTTTAATTTGATTATCTTTGTTACACCTCAGCTGAAGTGCCATCAATTTCTGATATTCTGAGTAACAAATTAACTATGACTTTGTCTTTTTTTGTCTTAGAGGATACTGTCAACCACGTAAAACTGAAAATAACAATTTCTTTACTTTTCCCACAACTGATGAGTTCTGAGTTCGAAGGGAGAATGTTTGTTTTACATAAGATAATGTAACTGGACTTATCTCTTTTCCTTGCTTTACCTGCTGCAGATACAAGAAGAATAAATATAGTCAGAAATAGGACAGGAAGAAATGTTGCCGGTTTAACTGTTGGAACAAGATTTGGAAACACATTGTCACAAGATAGTGCTCAGAATGGAACACTGCAAGAACTAAGGGGCCGAACACAATTGTGGAAGGCCCGTCACCGCCAGCCATGCGGTGGCGGTCCTTCCACAATTGTACTGCGATTTTCCCCCGCCACATTACGATGGCGGAGGGAATCGCGCTCGGACCGTGGCGGACGCAAAGACTGTCCGCCACGGGTCCGCCTAAAGCAATCTTACAGATTGCCTGGCGGACGGTCCCCATAGCCAGAAATGGTGGTGGTGCCTAGCAGGCACCGTCCACCAAATCATGATGCTGGCTACAGCTGGCATTTCTATGACGGCGATGCCGCCATAGAAAGGCTGGTGGGGATTAGTGACGGGGGCCCGTTGCGGGCCCCCATTGTGTTGGGAGGGAGGTGAGGGTGCACTTGGGGGGTACCCATGGTACCCCCTACATTTCACAGCACTACATGGCAGGCACCGTGTGGTGCCTGCCACGTAGTGCTGTGAAATGCACAACATGGCATATTGACATTGCTTAAAGATGACTGGTTATTGAAAAGCTTGAAAGTGTGAATCATGAAACCTTTTTATGTGCAGGCAGTTTCCATACTAATAGAAAAAAATCTTTTCAAAATTGATATTTGAAAGAGTAAGTAATATTTTGAAATTGCTGTTTGTTGGATGCAGGGGCTGGGCACAGGCTGTGGCCAAAGTCCTGTCTGCACACGGATGACAACAATGTGCAGTAGGCTCTGTATACATGTAGGGTCAAAGACCAGGTGCTGCAACGTGAAGCCACTGCACACAGCTGAAAGCTGTGCACAATGGAGACAGTTGGCATGGGTTTAATTCCACAGTGTGATTCCTCATGGCCAAAGACCGTGTAGACGGTGTATCAACAGGCTAATTCCCGCTCCAAGACACGACTGCTCACAGAATGTGCATCTCAGAGTTTTCTTGGAGGAACAGCCTTCTAAATATATGCTTTGTTTGTTGAGTGTCTAATATAATTTTGTACTTATCTACTCCCTTTGAAGATAATGACATAGACAATATCAATCTAAGAAACAATGGTAATATTTCAGTAAATACAGCCTATTTGAATCATTTGCTTATAATTGCTGATCAAATCATTTAACCCTATTCCAAAAGGTGGAAAACTTTATTTATATTCTAGTTGTTTAAGAGGAATCCCTCTAATTACAAATATAACATCAAGGTAATCTTTTGTGATTTTGCTTGAGTATTACAGAAAGTTTTATTGACTAACCCTATTGTCAATGTTAACATATTCAAAGTTGCATACATGTAGGATAAGTTTTACATGCATGTTATAATGTAGTATTTTTACTTTAACCCAAAAACATAAATGTAGGTCTCCAGTTAATAGCACTCAATAAAATTCTAGTTTAATTTGATTATCTTTGTTACACCTCAGCTGAAGTGCCATCAATTTCTGATTTTCTGAGTAACAAATTAACTATGACTTTGTCTTTTTTTGTCTTAGAGGATACTGTCAACCACGTAAAACTGAAAATAACAATTTCTTTACTTTTCCCACAACTGATGAGTTCTGAGTTCAAAGGGAGAATGTTTGTTTTACAGAAGATAATGTAACTGGACTTATCTCTTTTCCTTGCTTTACCTGCTGCAGATACAAGAAGAATAAATATAGTCAGAAATAGGACAGGAAGAAATGTTGCCGGTTTTACTGTTGGAACAAGATTTGGAAACACATTGTCACAAGATAGTGCTCAGAATGGAACACTGCAAGAACTAAGGGGCCGAACACAATTGTGGAAGGCCCGTCACCGCCAGCCATGCGGTGGCGGTCCTTCCACAATTGTACTGCGATTTTCCCCCGCCACATTACGATGGCGGAGGGAATCGCGCTCGGACCGTGGTGGACGCAAAGACCGTCCGCCACGGGTCCGCCTAAAGCAATCTTACAGATTGCCTGGCGGACGGTCCCCATATTAGATATCAAAATGAGAATGGTTCACTTGACCTGAGTAACCAGGGTTTTATGAAATTCGTGCAGTGTACCGATAAAAAACCCTCATTCACGTACAAAAGTCGGAAAAGCGGTATATCTTGATTATCCGCCCTGCTCTTAAAAACGTGACAGCATCATCATAGGGTTAGTTTTTGTATGCTTCCTCCATCCGGAGGAAAACCACTGGTTATTGCAGTAGTGATCAAAGAAAGGTGAAAGTGTTTTTAGTGAAGTGAATCTCAAAATGTTAAAAACTCGTAGACCCCGATTTGTAAAATTTAATCAATCTGGGTTCGAGATATATTAAAATCTGTGTCGTGCGTGGGAAGACTAGTTAGTGGTCTAACGCACTGTGAGTGTCCATAAAAAGGTCGACATGTTTCAGCCCCAGTGATTGCCCTTGTGGGTCAAGTGGGCTTTCTTCAGGACCTAAAAAAAGGAAAAGTGGTGGAGACCTTATTTTGTATGGGTCTCTATGTATCAGGGTGTATTGACCCGATTCTCATGCGGTCAAGTAGTACCTTGAGTCTTAAATTGTGGATTTCAACGGGCAACCAGGGAGCTTGTTACCTGCTGTGCAGTGTAGTACGACTTGTGCTGACACTTCCTCTGGTTGCCTGGATTACGATGGTGGAGGGAATCGCGCTCGGACCGTGGTGGACGCAAAGACCGTCCGCCACGGGTCCGCCTAAAGCAATCTTACAGATTGCCTGGCGGACGGTCCCCATAGCCAGAAATGGTGGTGGTGCCTAGCAGGCACCGTCCACCAAATCATGATGCTGGCTACAGCTGGAATTTCTATGATGGCGATGCCGCTATAGAAAGGCTGGTGGGGATTAGTGTCGGGGGCCCGTTGCGGGCCTCCATTGTGTTGGGAGGGAGGTGAGGGTGCACATGGGGGGTACCCATGGTACCCCCCTACATTTCACAGCACTACGTGGCAGGCACCGTGTGGTGCCTGCCACGTAGTGCTGTGAAATGCACAACATGGCATATTGACATTGCGGCGGGTGCTGCTCTCAGCCGGCACCGTCTGTTTTTGAAAGCAGGACGCGTGTGAGACGACGACTCGATTTCTCGGAGTGCTGCCTTTTAACTCTATAATTCGGACTGGCATATCTTTGATATTATCAAATGCTCTCACATGTAGATGCCATCCAGTTGTTCAAATGAAATGAGAAACACTGATGAAGGATGCAAAGTAGCAAATTTGATACCTATAATGTAGAGACCCAGTATTCAGTGTCTTGCAGTAGTTGACAACTAAGACATTGTGTAATAATTTGATTAACTCTTTCTGTTTGCTCGTCTGTCTGTGGATGGTAAATAAAGCAAAAACCAAAGGAGAGAGTCAGGACAATGAGTGTGCCCTCCTTGTCCTAATGTAATACTAAAAAAAACAACAGAGACGGGCCACTAGAGAGTGACTAGTTAACCTGAATAGTGTCTGACACCACAGGAATTGTTTAAAAGAACCCTCACGCACCAACCTGGTTGGTGTCATGCTTCATCATCGGGTTCCCAGTCAGGTAGCCGAGTGCTACCCAACTGTGCTTCGACACCTGATTACAGTGGAGCAGGTTTTTTGGTTTTTGTGTGATGATGTTGTGAGTGTAGTGACATTAAAAATACCTCTGGGAAACTCACTATTCAATGTTTTATTCCCAGTGGCCCAGGGTATGTTTAAAACAAGGTGAAAATGGATAATATGTCAGAAACGCAAATAAGTTTCTGGATTATCCTTAGGTCGACATGTTTCAGCTCTTCAAAAAAATTCGTCTCAACCTACTGCAGCGTCCACTGGAACGAGTTCTCGTTCCAGTGGACGCCGCAGTAGGTTGAGACGTGGGGGAGCACCGAGACCAAAGTACCTAGTAGGAGCTCCTCCTGCCCTGGACTCGTATGGCCATGGAAATACCATGATTTACGAATTTTACTACTGATGGACCGTTACTCATGGTTAGTCCATCCCCGCATGATAAACACGCCGTAGCGAGTGTGTAAAAATGCGTTATACATGTGGTTTAATTTTTACCACTCACTTTTTCACATTAATCACCATATAGTGAGGTCCTGAAGAAAGCTCCACTAATTTTTTTGAAGAGCTGAAACATGTCGACCTAAGGATAATCCAGAAACTTATTTGCGTTTCTGACATATTATCCATTTTCACCTTGTTTTAAACATACCAAGGGCCACTGGGAATAAAACATTGAATAGTGAGTTTCCCAGAGGTATTTTTAATGTCACTACACTCACAACATCATCACACAAAAAACCTGCTCCACTGTAATCAGGTGTCGAAGCACAGTTGGGTAGCACTCGGCTACCCGACTGGGAACCCGATGATGAAGCATGAAACCAACCAGGTTGGTGTGTGAGGATTCTTTTAAACAATTCCTGTGGTGTCAGACACTATTCAGGTTAACTAGTCACTCTCTAGTGGCCCGTCTCTGTTGTTTTTTTGATGGTAAATAAAGGACAGACAGGCATCAGTGAATAAGAAAACACACAGTGCATGCCATAAGTATGAAATAAATTCAGAACCTCTACCAGTAATCAGAACAGATGGAATGCTTTATTAAATGGACAGCCTCCAATACGAAGACACTCTACAATTACGATGCTTGTAGAATTTATTTTAGCGAGATGAAATGAACCAATTTGGTTAAATGGTGTACAGCTACAAGAATTGTATTAAAACCTTCAACTGCAGGAGGTAGTTCCACAATAAAGTTTACAGAGACTGTGTGTCAAGAAACTGGTATAGGGTATAATGATCACAAATGGGCTAACGCTGATCCGTATGAATGAGCACAAATCACATAAGTGGCTACATGCTTTTAAATGTCCCAGGTCATATGATTCTAATCATGATCCGCTTCCCTTCTCTTTTTTAGCCGAGAAATATCATCTTTGTAATTTGGACTTTTATTCTTTTTTGAAACTAAAGGTTAAAATTGCTAGGATACCCCTGTCTACGGATTCGGGTATTGTCTCACTCCTTTCTATGTGGTTATGTTCAGGACATACTGCATCTAAAATTTATAAATTTTTATCCGCTCCACTCCCTTCACAGTCTACGATTACTTCTGAGAAATGGTCTCACCATTTCGCAGATGACATTTTTAAACATATTTCACAAGATACTTGGTGGGAACCAGGCATGTGCGAAGGAGGCAAGTGACCCATGAATGAGAATGTACACAATGCCAAGTGTGGCGGAGATGTGCTGGACAGACTGCAGTATGCAGACCACAGACATAGCCATGTCTACATGCACTGCTGGTGTTTGGAGTGTAGTGGACAGTGGACCCAACCATGTCACCCCAGCCAGTGGGGAAGATCCCGGAAATGTAGCTTGTGACGTCCCCCCCTGTAAGCGTGTGCGGAGTGGGCTGGCCCGGAGTACGACAGGCCAGCGTAGGGGTGTGAATAAAAATCACGTAGCCCTGGGCGTGGTTCTCTTCCAGAATGCCCAACGTGTCTGCCAGGGCGGCGCCTCCCACCCCGCCACGAGGCCGATGCCGTCGCCGTGAGCGGTGTGGCCTGCGATCATGTGCGCCTGCTGCACCCCGGGCCGCTGGTCCCCGAACCCGTCATGCCCGCCCCTGCGCAGCCAGGCCTCATTGCTCACCTGCCGACACCGGCGTGTGTGGAAGAGGGTCCACCACGTGCCGGCGCAAGCTCCAAGCCCGAAGCCCGCGACCTTGGCAGCCTCCTCAGACAGTCACGGCCTCCGCGACACAGGCCCGCATTACTCCTTTCTCGTTGATGTACTCCACCGCTGCCTCCGGCCTACACTACGGTCAAGTAGGTCACACATTTGGAACTGAGTCTTCATTATGCAATGGCAGAGTACACACCTTATGGCTGAGTTTATATCACTGTACTCCCTTCGATGTGGTGACACAAAGTATGTGCTGGGCATCCCAACCACACGTGTCTGCGGGCCCTTGATGTCTACGCCTTCGGACTACACTGCGGTCCTGCAGGCCCCACACAAATCCATTCCAGTCCGTACCAGGCAGGACACGGCATAGTCGCTGGATAAACACCAGCTCAGCTCTGTCGCTACTGCCTCGGTCAACCACGAGTCATCCCCACATGCCATTTCAATGCCGTGTGTCAGTGTTCCAGGAGGAGCTCGCTGAACAGCGGTTGGCCCGCACTGGCCGCTGCCTCCGGACTACACATCGGTCGAGTAGGGCACACATTGGGAACTCAGTCATGATTCATTTATGGCAGACCTGATATCATTGTACTGGCCTAGTCACAGACTGCATCCCCTTCCAGCTCCGGGGCCACTAAGTCTGTTCCCCGACAACCATGGACACTTTCTTCTTGAGATTTGTTGACGACTGAGTCCATGGACTGGGGGTTGTCTTCATCATCATGTCGGTGATACTGACTATGTGGTCAAAACGAGGCAGTAGCATTCCACTCCTCCATTTGCCACTTCCGGCCGGCTCCTGCCCTCTGCATCATGCCCTGGAGGACACCTTCCACTGTCCCCCGCAAACCTCCGCTACATTCACCTTCGACATCGACGAGGACCCGCTCACCTCGCGTGGCCCTATCTCACTGCACCGCAAGTCACCGTCCCGTGGCGGTGTGCCTGTGCCGGCCGCAGTGCATCCGGGGCCACTAACTCTGTGCAGCTCAAACCATGGCCCCAGTCTGATGGCATGTTGGATGGCCTCTGGATCGATGGTCTGGGGGTCATCAACGCCATGTGTCTGTGGCCCTGCGCTGTCCGCTACCTCCAGCCTCAACTGCAGTCCATCTTGGCTCACACATCAAATCGAGTCCTGACCTGCCCGGATGTCGCATCACCGCAGGATGCACACGCCACCACCGCCAGGACCAACTCCAAACGACAGGTGCCAGAGTCGTAAGTGTCTTACTGCCAGACTGTCAGAGTTGCTCACACCTGTCGTGGGGGCCATCATCAGCTTGATACCCTGCTCAGCTCGTCAGGTGCCACTAACTCAGTGCACCACAAATCAAGGAACATTCTGCTTGCATGTTGGGTGAACACTGTACTCCCTCCGGCTACCACCATGATGCTTCACAGTTGTTTCTGTTGTGCTGGTGTTTTATGTTTCTGCTTCAATTGTGATCACTGTTCAAGTTGTTGCCAGCACCAACGACTCCATGAGGGCTGGCTTACACTCACCCCACACACATCCAGCACATGCGTCACTGTACATGTGACCATGCCAATAAAGGTGTCGGGCGCACGTGCCCGTGGCCAATTCAACGAACTATCTGTGTGTGTCCGTGTGCTCATGATGTATGCATTTGTGCCCCGGGCACTACAACATTACATTGTGCCATGTACAGAGGACGCAGCCATGTCACCGCAGGCAGCGGTGGGACATTGCACATGTAGCTTTGTCCTCCCCCACTCAATGGTAAAAGGAGTGAACTGGGCCGGCGTACGCCAGTCCAGTGTGGGGGTGTGGATGATAATCCCGTGGCCCTGGGTGTGGTTCAGTACTGGAAATGTGCAAAGGCATGTGTCTCTGTCGCAGTGTGGGTCTCTGTTGGGGAGTGTTGGTGGGCCCTGATGGGACTTAGACACTCACGTATGTGATCTGGTTCAGCTTCCATGAGGTAGTACCCCACCTGCACATGTTCGGCCACCCCCTTCTGGCAGTCTGACACCTGGCCTTGGAATGCGATGTGTGCTTGGGTGGGCTGCTGGGAGCCAGCCAGGGTGGTGGGTGCGTCCAGCAGTGTTGTCTGTGCAGGGGGTGGGGTATCCTCGATGCAGCGGTGCTGCCCTGCTCCTGGACGGCGATTGCCTAAGATGTCCATGGACTGTTGTGGGACGTAGGTGTCAGAAGTGTGGTGGTCCTCTTCAGCATCACTGTGGAGTTGTCTGGTCTGCTCTGCTGGAGGTATTGTTTGTCCCTCTGCAATGTGAATGGGAGATGCTTGTTGACATTGTGTTGGCATGTATGTTGCCGCATTGTTGAAGTTATCATTCAGACCTCATGACAATGTACATTGTGACTGTTTGGGAGGGGCGGACTATTTGATGCGGGACAGTGGACATTTGGACTACATGATGTAGGTGAGGTTGTACACATACATTTGCATCTCACAGTTTCCTGCTATGTCAGATGTGATTGGCCCTTTTCTACGCACAGGCGGACCCAGTTGTGTCCTCTGTTCTGCAGTGTAGGTGTTGGGCTGTGTACCATATTGTCGTCCATGTGGGTGTGCTGTAATTGCTATGTGTGTGTGCTTCTTTGTGTGGGAGTCGCACCTGCAGCTGTGATTTTGCTGCCCCTGATCCCTTGGAGGCGGTGTGCCTTTGGCTTTTGTGCTTTTGAGGTGCTGTGATGTTGGCGACTTGGGTCATTTGTGCTCTTGGACGGTTTTTGTACTCTTGTGCATTGTTTGTCTGCAGATGTGTTGTTGACGCCAGTGGTTGTTTGTGCAGGTGGATGTGTCAGAGTGTGACCTGCTCCTTTCCGGATGTGGTCCACACTCAGCCACCTCAGTCTCGTGGCGTGCACAGTGTCATGGTGATGGTACTCCAGCCATGCTGCCGGTCATGTGGTGTCACTTGCATTGTCAGTGTGGCTCTCACATACACATCTTTGCTGTGTTTCGCACGGGTGCATGTGTGTGTTGTGTAATTTGTGTTGTGTGGGGTGGGACCCCTTTGGGCACATGGTGAACGGGGGCCTACTTGATGTTTGTATGTGTGCTGCAGTGTGCCACGGGGATCAGGGACATGACCCAGGGTTATTGTGGGTGTGCGGTGTGCTACACGTCGTTGTGCATGTATGCCATTGTGCCCGTCCCCACAGTCCCTGTTCGTTACTCACCGTGTTGCTGTTGTGTCAGGTCATGTGGAGCAGTGTCCGGACTCCCGACTCCTTGCACCGTCTCCACACTGATGACTGTGGGCGCCATTTGCTCCAGCTCCTCCTGTGGCGCAGGACTCCCACCTCCATTCGCCGTTGCTGCCTTCCTGTTGGCAGGGGGTTTCTGCTTGGTTTGGCTTTTCACATCGTGCCGGCGCATCTTGGCCTCCTCAGCACTCCGACTGCATTCACGATGGGATGCCATTTTTCCGTCTGTATTGCCAATGACACGGTGTTGGTGACGGACAGTTGTTGTTGGTGCTCTGTCACCTCCGTGACGACGATGGGGTTTTCCTGCGGACTGTACCCCGTCTTCCTCTTCCTCTTCTCCTTGGCCTTCCCCGCACCTGAGGTTCATTGCTGGTGGTCTGTGGGGCTTGTGGGGTTCGCGTTGACCTGGGCACTGGTTCCGGGTGCATCCATGTTGCTGCGCAGTTTGATTTGTTTATGGTGTGTTCTTCTTGTACAGCTTTTATGGTGCATTTTCCCGCCAGACGCGTGGGGATTGCAGGCCTGTCGCTGGTTGTCGCAGGTTTGTTTTTCGTGGTTGGCCTCATCGCAACTTTATTCGCGTTGGTGTTTCTTATTTTTTCGGGGTCGCGTTTTTAACGTGGTCATTTGTCGCGTTATCGTGGGACTATCGCATGGTGACGCCAGGTTGAGAATGCTACGTTAACACAGCGTTGTTTTCCCGCGATGGACTGCGATGTGAGAAGTTGTGTTAAGCTAAACTTGCGGTGGTTATCACACGTTCTTGTGAATATGCCCCTAAATGTATTAATAAACAGGTGCTGTCCCTCCAGGGCCCATGGGACTCCATGGGAGGAGGGGGCAGTCAAAAATGAAACAAATTAATATAAGAATACCCAGTGTCCCACTAGAACCCCTGTGTCCCTATGGGAGGTAGGGAAAGGCTCGGCAAAATCAAATAAATTAATTAAAAATAACAGCTCTGTACTGCAGACTACCACAATCAGCCACAAACATAAATAAATATATCAGGAAAAATATATTAGGAAAGAACAAAAAATGAATGAAAATGACATGGACTTCCTTTAATATCAATACTCCTAGGAAATGGCTTTTAGAAGTGAAATATAATAATGAATAATCGGAAAGACACATTGGCTCCACAAAATGGTGGTCACTCACCACATGGTATCGATCAGCAAGGAAGGAGGCATTTAAAACAAAGACAAAATGGCGGCCTATGACACATACACACACACACACACACACAAACGCACACACACACACTCCACAAAAAGGGTGTTATTGCATGGCCAGCAAGAGAATGTGACACGAAGAACAAAGAGAACAAGGCTGTCCTACCCTGGCTGGAGCCTCGTCCTCCTGATCCACTATCAAAAACTTGCAGGATTGCACAAATATAGGCCAAAATGTGACTGGGCCTGGCCAAAGACCTAGTACACCAGCATAAATCAGCAACAATAAATTCAACAGCAAAATGTAAACAGTGAGAAAAGTTTAAAATACATTTTTACAATGTCCCAAACACAAACAGCATAAGGTAACAATTACCCCATGAAAATACTTTTCAGCATTTAAGGATAGTTCCCAATTAACCATCGCACACAGACACACACAAACAAAAGTGATGGGCAAGCATATATGGAAGAACAAAGAAATAAATATGACTACATGGGCATGGACTCATGGAGCCACCCTATCTACCAACAGGCACATACAGACAAAAAAACTACATTTGACATGAGTACAAGGTCATCTACAAACCCCTAAAATAATAAACAATATCTCTAGCACTTAAGTAAGAATGTGAAATATACATTAAAAATACATCCAAGGCAAACAACAGACTAGAGCACAAATCTGGACAAAATTCACTTAAACACAAGGATAATGGGGTAATATTATTCCTATGTCTCCAACATCCACAAATGTCCATTATTCCATAATCTCGCATGAGCATGCCTGCACACTCCTCAATTTGAACTCCAGGCCACGAGCAAAAATAAACAAAAATAGGAGTGCCGGCCAACACAAACATTTTGCAAAAAACTGAACTCAACTAACTAACTTCCACGGGTGAATGATGCAACAGCAATAGCAGACAAAGGAAGAGTGGTTCTTTGCCTTCAAAATCCAAATGCAAAACTGTCATGGGAGAGACAAATTACAGGTTATTAAGGCACATGCACCAACCCTTTTTGCAAGCGCAAACGGTGCGATTCGCAAAAATCGGCCATTTGCGCCCGCAAAAAGGGCATTGGCGATGCATCAAGTTTCAAGGCACTCGCAATTTGAGAATTCGCAATTAATTGTGATTTCTCAAATTGCGTTTGCATCTAAGGAATCGCAATTTGCGATTCCTTAAATGCAATGCACGAACCACTTTAGAATAGCGATTTCGCTACTAGGGGGCGCAAATTACCATCAAGTTGAACTTGATGGTAATTTGCAAAAGCTTTGAAAAATGCACAATAGTGCATTTTTCAAAGTTGTAGGTTACACACACACATGCCCTTGGGCATGTATGTGCGCAACATGTGTGCACAGAGCAATTTCAGGAGTGCAACAGGGTGTCCTTTTGACACCCTTGCACCCTTGTAATTGCATGCGCAATTTGCGAGTACCTATTGGTACTCGCAAATTGCGCATGCACTTTCCCATTCATTCCTATGGGCCTGTAGGCCCATAGAAATGGATGGGACGCAATTCCTTATTTGCGACTCACAATTTGCGAGTCGCAAATAAGGAATATGTAGGAATCGCTAATTTATTAGCGATTCCTACATGCATAGGCTTTTGGGAGTCCTTAATTGCGAGTCCTTAATTATCGCAATTAAGGACTCGCAAAGGCCTACTTTGATGCATGTGCCTGGTAGTCTTTAGGACAGGAATAGGAAGTTGATACATTATGTACAGTAGCCTCACTCTCTACGACATGCCTTATGTGTGAATAAAAATAAATTTAAAAAGAGATCCATTTCACTCTCATTTACCCAAATGGTCCGCTCGGGTAAAAAGGTTAGTGAGAAATTACTTTCTGAGTTATTTCTTCAATGCCTGCATAACAAAATAAATGCTGCTTACTTTCTTCTCAATCTCATTGCTGTCATGTGTTGATCACAGTTTTCCTATGCTCCAATGATACTCTTTTTCACATGAACGGACATCTTGTTTATGTGAGACACAATAATCTATGGTATTACGCATAATTTTCTCAATGCGAAATTCCAGAATTTATGCCAGATTAATCCTTCATAATGAAAATTACAGCCAAGCCTCCAAACGACCATATCTGATCAAAGCATTCAGCTTACCATTTTCAGAACCTGCTGGATGCTGTACAAAAAAGTCTTATTATCTAATCAGTTGGGCCCACTGAAATTTTCTAGCAGCTCTTGCAGATTTTTAAATTGTCAAATTTTTGCAATTTTTCAAAATTGTGACTATTTGACTGGCCCCCTAAAAAGTAATTTTTCTATTTTCCATCCTTGTTAATCACATCTTAGGGCCTCATTATGATGTTGGTCAAAAAGGCTCCGAACGGCATTCGGATTCTCCTAAACCGTGTCGGAACCTATGTTTCTGACCGACCAGGAAACATTATCGACCGACCGATTACGATGGAAAGGTAACCGTTTGGTCAGTCCAAATCGGTCCCGACCAGCATTCAGAGACTCCGAGTGGGTCGGAGCCAAATCGTACAGCTCTACGGACCGTGTTTCCGACCGACGTATTACGATGTCGGATTCAGACAGCCTTTCCAAATCGGTCTGTCCAACACAGAATGGCTGTTGGAAACTGACTTTGGGGGCCCGTAGCAGGCCCCCCTTCACCCCAAGGCCTCTGGTTGGGGCCTGTGGGGGTACCCAAGGGACCCCCTGTAAAACCATGCACAGTGTGGCAGGCACCATGGGGTGCCCGCCACAGGGTGCAAGGTTTTCTGCAACCACCCCTTTTTTCAATGGGAGCCTGTGTTGTCGGTCGGAACACAGGCTCCCATTGAAGTCAATGGGAGACTTTCCTCACGGTGTTCTGAACCATCAGAATCGGTCGATCGGACTCGCCGAACGCGAGTCGGTCGAAACGGATTCCGACAAGGAGTCGGTCGGATTGCTTTCCGACCGACATCGTAATGAGGCCCATAGTTGCTATTTGCGGCTGTGAGTTTACAGGAAAAATAAGCCACTGGGTGCAACTCTCCTGTATCAGGATCCTTTTGTGACAAAAGACCACCCACTGCCATGTGCAAAAGGATCTTCTTCTAAAAATAACAAAGCTGGATGAGGATGCCAAAGAACAGGTGCAAAGACTTTTTTTTTAGATTCTGAAAGGCTATTCCAGAGTCCTGATTCCATGCTGCTACAAACACCTTTTCTCATTCATTTAGTTATTTGTGCAGCTAAGGCTGAGGAATCTTTAGTGAATCATTTAAAAACATTCGCAAAGTTTAAAAAGCTTTGAGCATCCTTAAATGATATTGGAGTCTCCCACTGAATCATAGCTTCTATTTTTTTTAGATACATGGGAATTTCTTTATGTTTTTGAACAAAGCCCAGAATGCAACTGTAATTATCTGGAATAATCTCTTTTCTAGTTTTTCATATAGATGTGATAGAGCGCTGATAGCACTCTATTTTGTATGAGTGCACTATACTCGTGGTTTAAACGCACTCTCATGTATTCGTATTGTTTGCAGTGTTTTATGACTATTAAGAAACATTTATTTGAATCATTTGATGTTGAAACTAGTGAACGCATTTAAGTAGAACTTTGAATGTATTATGATTCCTTCATGTATAATGTGCAGAACGATATTATTTCTATATACCGTAATTGTGGTTAGTTTAAGTTGCCTGCATTATAGGCCCAAAGTCATAAGTTTCGATTCTCCTTGCTCTTGAGAAATAAATAATTAAATGTTGTTGTGTTCGAAATTAGAATGTTCTCATCCTACTGCAGGTGGAAGAATACACATCGTTATTTTCAGAGTTAAGGAGAGACCCGGAATGTCTTTGAAGATGGCTGGGAAGCGAGAAGGAGGATGCCTTGCGTATCTGGTCTGTCTGAAAGCCAAGGCCACTGGAAAGAAGATATCATTAATTAAATTTGTTTCATGAAAAAGCTACTGCATAGAGGTGCAATGGAAAGTTTTAAGAAGAATGACGTATTGTGGGTTGAATCCCATCTTTTGTATGATGCGCAGGGACAGCGAGACTAGACTTCTGCTAGCTTTCGGAGAAGGAGCATCTTAGAGCAAGCTCCATAGCCATAAGTTAAAACGACCCATTTGACGTGAGTACTTCTTAGGAAGTCAACACGTGCTGACACCATTGGGGAATGATAGAAGAGAGACAGGAAGGGCCCTCATGTAGAGCAGTGTAGGGAAAGATTTTGATTTCTTCCAATGAGCCGAGAACTGAATATCGCATCTATTCTGTGTTGCGTTGTGATTTTGGAATTTATAATCATCTGTCTTTTGGGCCGAATTACTTATATTCGCAAAATTGGCTATGTATTAATTTTTCTGTACCTCTATACTTTGCTATTGAGATGTATTTACATCCAATTGTTTTTGGACTTATAATAAATATTCAAACTGCACTTTGGAGTTGGTAGTCTTTTCAGGCATGACGACTTTGCTGATATCTGTCTGAGTTGTTTCCTCCCCTCAACCACTTTTAGTAGGTAAATAAAAGATCGATCGCTTACGCTATATTTAGTAGGGAACATTAGGTGTGCAATTTAGCGTAATCAAATGGTAGCAGAGGATGGTTTACCTCTAAAGTGGTTTATCTCTAAGGTGAGGGGAGTAATCAGGAGTAGGGTTGAAGGTCGAAGAGCCCTGAAGTGGAGTGGAAGATGGCAGAGACCGGCGGACGTTGATGATGCGGCGGAAACAGTGGTGGCGTGAGTATGAAAGGAATTGTGGTGTTAGATTGCGGTAATGAGTAAGTGTGTGATGTCTTGCGGAGTTGAGATGTATGTTGAGTGAATGTGGTTTTTGGTTTACTGGTCCGGACACGTGCGGAGCAGGAAGTTTTGGTGAGCGGACTCAAGAGAAGTCCAAGATCCCGGGATAGTTTTGTATTGTAATTGTCTGATCAAATGTGGGTGTTGTGAAGCGCTATCGATGATCCACTTGTGTTAGGGGACTTTGTGTGAATGAGGAATAGGTCGCGGTAGAAAGCCTCAGGTACCGGGGGTGGACTATGGCGATTGGGTGACCAACGCAGGTCGGGGGTCACAAAGGCTGAATGTTCTTCTGAGAGTGTTCTATCGATCTTTAGTGACAGACAATTACTTGTTTTATGTGACTGTAAGTTATTGTAATTGTGTAGGAACAGTTACTTGGTTTAATAACTTTTGGATATACAGTTACTTGTGGTACGAATGTGTGTAAGTGAGTTGGCGGTGAAATTGTAAAGGCGGGTGAGCCGCTGCAAGGAGTGAGAAGTGACATCAGGGTGTACCGCGCTGTGATAGGTTGGTTGGTGTAACGCCGTGCTGGGATTGGTGGAAGTTCGGTTGCAGTGGAATAGCGTATTTTGGGCTTGCAATTGATCGATTTTACCATGAGATGCTTTAGGGTATTGTGAGATTTGTGTAGAGGCGACACAGGGGTAGTGACTCGGGTAGGAGAAGAAGCTCCGCCAGAAGACACACCGGCACATTACATGGCAACGAATGTAGGACTTCATACTATAGTGTGGCTTCAGAATTGGCATAAAATTACAGAGAAAGAGGGTGAATTGGCTTTCCCTCCTTATGGGTCTTTTCGTATGAAAGTGCTGACCCAGCTGAGGGGGGTGATGAATGCACTGAAGCCTACCCCTAGACCCACACAATTTGAGGCATTAGATGCATGGATGAGAGCTGCCCTAGCAAAAAGGAGAGAGGCTTCACAAGGAAGAATGAGGAAAGCAATGAAGGCATATCAGGATGCTAGATGGGATGCCTAGTTGAAAAGATGGAGAGTAGACACCATAGAGGGAGAACGCTTGTACCCATTTTGAATGTTAAAAGAGGGGGCTGAAGGGAAAAAGACGACAGAGGAGGACAATGATACAGATGACAGCTTCCTCGATAGATTGCTAGCGGAACGTCCTCCACCGTGCGACCCTAGCTCAGAGACAGAGAGGTTGCGCCCATCAGAAGAGCTTTTAGGTGTGGGACAACCGGGTTCAGAGGAACAATCAGCAGGAGTAAGAGGCAAGATTAGAATGGTACGCATTCCGGGAGGGTCTGGAGGAATGAGGTATCCAAACTCTGAGCCAGTACAACCTGCAGGAAACATGCAGGTACCAGATGCTTTGTCGGTACCAGTCACAATAGGGCCGGTGGTTCCGATATATACTCCTAGAGAAAGAACCGATGACAGTCAACAGCAAATAAGTGAAGGGGAAGAGACAATGTCTGGAGGGAGCCTTGCAATGAGTGGGACAGGTTTAAGTCGGATGCCAGTGGAATCTAGTACTCCACTGCCAGCTACAGCTGATCCATCAAGAATGGATAGTGGGGCAGAACGAGGACGGACAGGAGCTCTAGCGAATTCTAGGTCTGACCTTTGAATGTGGGTTCAACCTGTGAGAGAGTCAATGATGCCGAGGGAAGAGACAAGCAAGAGACAAGAAGCGCCTAGAGTACTGTTTGGGCCGCAGGTTATTTGTGCAGGTGACCATTGGAGAAGTCGAAGCTGGGAAAGAGATAGACGCTCAGCTTCGGAGAGAGAAGAGGGTGCAGTTCCTAGGAGAACCCAAAGCTGTGACAGGGAAGATACAAGAAACAAGGAAATTCAGAAAGTGTTAAAAAGTGCAATACAAGCGCCAATGCTAGATGTGGTACGATTAAAGGCAGAATTAGACGAGGTGATTGAAGGTAATCTACCTCTGAACAGAATTGATACGTATGACTCGAGCAAACTACTGTTCGTAGCAAAGGACATGACAAGAAAGGCCAAACGAGCTTATGATGCATTGTTGCTTTTGGCACAAAGGTATGAGGTTGATTTGTCAAAGACCAAGATGATACAGGGTACTTGCAGATTAAATTACATAGATAAGGATTTGGAAGAGAAGCGAACGATTGGATTAAAAGCACAAATTAGAGAACTAGTGATAGGAATGCAGGCATGGAAAGAATTAGACAGATGGAAAGAAAGATGGGCCAAAAAGAAAAGCTTCAAGACTGGAATAGGAAATACTCCGCCTCCGGGTGGAGGGACGGGAGCTGCAGGAAATTTCCCCCTCAGAGAGGTACAGAATGGAGGGTATGTACACGTGCCATGGAGCAGGGGTGATTTAGCAGCATTTACGAATGATTTTCCTCGGCTGAGGGAAAAACCTGCTGAGTGGTACAAGCAAATAGATCGGTTTGTAAAGATTTCGAAAGTATTGTGGATTGATTTAAACACCTTGTTTGATATAGTAGTGCCAGCGGATTTGTGGGCGGCATGTAAGATTGCCATTGAGTGGCCTACTGCAGAGCCACCTAGAGATTCATTGACTCATGGTCCTTCACCTGATGTAATGAGAAAATATGAGCAAGTGATTACATGGTTGCAATCGAAGGTAGCTCCTCAGATTGTTGATTGGTTGAAGATTGATCACACCACTCAAGACTCTAAGGAATCAGTACATGATTATTACAAGAGATTATTGTTAGCTTTTAAGCAGCATAGTGGATTGGATACAATTGAACAGAAAGATATGGGACAATTTGTCTCGAAGTTTGTGTTGGGACTGAAATCTGAAATTAGTTTGATGATACAGCATCATTTGATATGTTGGCAGAATAAGTCGGTGGACGAGATTCTGCGTTATGCTAAATATTGCAGTGGGGGCGTGGCCAAGATGGCGGGGGGCGTGGCCAAGATGGCGGCGTGAGCAGATGCACTGCTCCGAAGCTCCTGCCGATGGCCTGCTACAGCACCGGTTATCTGGCCGTTACAGCTTCTGTCGGCCCGGGTAGTGGAGCCGGTTCAGTTCTGGCACTGCCGAAGCTGTCAGCCGGGGCAGTGGTGGTGCCCGGGAGTGCCGGTCTCCCGGACGGATTGGCGGAGCCCTAACGGTGGGACCCGTGGGCGGGGCCCTGTCGTGAGGCCTGTGACTGCAGATGGAGCGGTGAGCGGCCCGGACGGCGGCGAAGTGGTCCCCGGACGGACTGGTTGAAGCGGTGACTGGCATCAGGGACCCCGGCTCCTCGGGTGAGGGTTTCCAGGTGGAGGAGCTGCGGGGCCGCTCCGACGGAGGTCCGGCGGAGAGACGAGAGAGGACCGGGTGCCCCGCTCCGCCATTTTGACGAGCAGGCCTGCGAGGACACGGGTGTTGACCCCACGGAGTCCCTGGCGATCTACAGTGCCGGAGTGGCTGAGTGAGTCCAGCGGTATCCCTGCAGCCTCCGGGGAGCCACCGGGGGGTGGCAGGTAGGGAATCCGACGACCATCGGACTACCGCGCTTGGGGTGCGCAGTGAGGGGACGTTCGCACCCCAGCTTGGGCCTGCTCCCCGGATTGGCCTGGAGATGTAGCGTGCCTGGGAGGTGCCGGAGACGGTGGAGGCTGGAGAGCGGACCTGGCGGGCGGAGCACCGGCAGTACCAACCGGTAACTGATTGCACGCATTGCAGCCTGGTCCTGGGGTGAGGCGAGCCCGCCCGGAGACGGACCTTGTGAGCCTCACCGGGGCAGAGCGTAGAAGCGAGACACACCGCCCAAGTAAGGAGGAGCTGACCAGGGCTGCTCCCGGGGACTCTGGGGATAAGTGGAGTGAATAACGGCCTGATTTCGGTGCACCGTGGGCCCTCTGAGAGGCCCGCTGGCCTCTGTCGGGGGGAATCAATAGAGGGCTGAAGACTCCCCTCGAAGGGGGAACCCGACCCGTGCAACAGCTGGGAGCCCCGGCGGGGCAACGGGAGGTGAGAAGTTACAGGATTGTCGACTGCTGCGTGGTGCCCGCCGGGGTGTGGAAGCGCATGATCTGCCTTTGAGGTGTCGGTGCGGTGTGGAGCGGCTTGGACAGACGTTTGGCCTTGGTGTGAGTGGGGGAAGCTGAAAGCCCAGTCGGGGCAAGAGCAGACAGCGCCAAGGCCAATTGGCAGAGCGGTGATCCCGAGAGACGAACAAGAGACTGACTGGGGCTCCCAGAAGCTCAGGGGGGCCCCCGCGCTGAGACGCTTGCCTGTGGACACCTCTTCCAAGCCGGATCGGCCACCAGCGATCCCGAGAGGATAGTCAAGAATCCCGGGCGCCTTGCGCAGTGCCATTCTGGGAGTACCGCGCCGGGATAAGAGTGTGCGGCGCCGGCACCTGCTGAGGGGGGCGGTGAACCGCCGGAGGATCTGGGTGTCGGCCGAGATGGAGGTGAGGGCGCCAACCTGTTGGAGGGACTACACAGCTGAGGGTGCAGTGGTGCCACACCCGGAACGGCAGCGCAACATCTGACTCACTTGACCCCACCGTTCATTGGCCCCAATTGTCCACTGACGCACCACTCGACGGAACGGGCAGTCACACTAGCCCTGTCACTCCCTGCAGTGGTGGTCCTACCTCCCGGAGGTCTGCGCGCAACTCACAGCCTTTTGGTGCCTGATGCGCGAAATGTCTACGTCCAGAGGGCGTAAAGATAAGACTCTGAAAGATTTGTTCGCCAAGGCCCAAACGAGCCAACAATCCACCAGCATGGCCTCGGGTGCGACCCAGCCCGTCCCGGAGCGGGAAGAAGGAACGGAACCGATTACCAAGGCCGTCCTTGAGTCACTGTTTACCGCACTAAGAGAGGACATCCACACGCTAAAGAAGGACTTTATAGAGGAAATAAAGGATGTCCGCAGAGACATGGATGGTATAGGTGAGCGAGTGGCCGAGCTGGAGGGTAAAAGCGACGGAAGGGATATTGAAATAGCGGCGCTGCAGCAGGAAGTCCTTTGGATCCATGATCAGCAGGTTGATCTCCAGTCCCATCTTGAGGACCTGGAAAACCGTTCCCGATGGCATAATATAAGGATCCGTGGAGTGAAACTTGAAGACGACACGAAAGACCTTTTCAGGTACACGAGGGAGCTGTTCAATCATATCTTAGGAAGGCCTCTGGAAACGGAACTCCGCCTAGACAGGGCCCATAGAGTGGGCCCCCGCGTGCCCCTTCGGCTCCACCACCGGACATCCTGGTCTGTGTGCAGGATTACCGCACTAAAGAAGAGATTCTCCAAAAAGCGCGACAGCTCCAGCCACTGCTATTTCGGGAACAGTCGCCGGTCCTATACCAGGATTTGTCAGCACTCACCCTGCAGAAGCGTAGAACCTTTAAACCTATCACGGCTCACTTACAGATACGCAACATCTCCTACAGCTGGGGCCACCCGTTCCGCCTGGTGTTTAAACTGGACAATAAACTCTATCAGCTACGATCCCTGTCGGAGGCCTGCCGTTTACTGGGTATAGACCCTCCTGCCAAGGAGAACGACACGGCGAACCACACAGTGGAATTAGATGACTCCAAGCCCCGGTGGCGCCAACAGGGACGACGGCGTCGTATGAGGAAGCCTCCAGCAGCAGAAATCATGAAGGGCCAGCAAGCCGCATTGGAGGCGGTGTCGACGGAGCTGACCTCGTTCCAACCTGGCTGAACCTCATGATATTATACGGCCAATTGTTAGCTTGTTTTTCCCCTGGGCCGTTGGCGGGAGGGGGGCTTTTGAGATCTTGACGGACTACCCCAATCTACCACTCTTCCAATCACCTACGGATGATGGACAAAATGTCTTTGTTCCTTTTTTTTCTATTTTTTTTTTTTTTGGGGGGTGGGTTTGTTCTGGGGGGAGGGTTGTTCTGAGGGAGGGTTCAGTGTTCCTTGTCCACCTTCCTCGCAAGACTAGCATAGGCCCACATCACCTGGGCTTTCTGGGCTGGAAACACATCCTGTCCCTTAATAGTATCAGCCGTAGCGCTCCCCCATGGCTCTTAGTAATCTTAACAGGGTGAATGCCGGCTACTGAGATTAAGGTACTCACCCTAAACGTGAGAGGACTTAATAACCCTGTGAAGCGCAAAGCAGTCCTTTTGTGTCTAGAACAAACCCAAGCAGATATCTGTTTACTGCAGGAAACGCACCTTTTGTCAAAAGATTGCCACTGCCTCCGGTGCCGGAAATTCCCACTTCAGTACTTTTCGTCAGGTAATACTAAAACGGCCGGGGTGGCTATTTTGGTGGCTCAGCGGTTTAAGGGAAGGGTCCTCCACAAAGAGGCTGAGATAAAGGGCAGGCTGCTGGTCTATAGATTTGCCATAGGAGACACCACGTTCACTATTGGTTCAGTGTATGCGCCCAATGAAGGCCAGGAGCGATTCTTTCACTCAGCTCTTACAGAGGCCTCAGGCACACCAGATCGCCACATCATCCCGGGGGGAGATCTAAACCTAGTTCTAAACAACTCCTTAGATAGATCATATCAACGCACACATCAAGCAGGCGCCCTTTCCGCAGAAGGACTGACCCGTCTACATGACTTAGGATTCAGGGACCTGTGGCGTAGTTTTCACCCTCAAGAACGTGAGTACTCATACTATTCTAATGCGCACAAGACATATGCCCGGCTGGATTACCTGCTGGCATCGACACCTGTACATGAGCTAGCGACAGAGGTGGAGATGGGGGTGGCCTCCCTCTCTGATCATGCCCCAGTGACAGTTGTTCTTTCCCTCCCACCGACCCGTCGCCCCATTAGGACATGGCGTCTTAGAGAGACACTACTGCACCGCAAAGATGTGGTCACCCGGATACAGCACGTTATAGTTGACTATCTCTCTCACAACAGTAACACTGACACCACTCTTGCTACGCAGTGGGCAGCACTGAAGGCAGTCATACGGGGGGAGTTAATAGCTATCTCGGCCGCCGATAATGTTGAGCGCAGGAACAAGAGGGAAGAACTCACCCAACAGACTAGGGAACTGGAGCAAATGCACCAGAGAACGGGAGCCCCTCGAGTGTGGAGGCAACTTAAGGCTGTGCGTCAACAACTTGCAGCCATTGACCAAGATAGGTCAGAGTTTGTGGCCTTGCGGCTAAGACACGCTTATTATACAGGAGGAGATAGGTGCGGGCGCTTGCTTGCTCATAAGTTGCGCGAGACTCGACAACAGCAGAAAGTACAAGAGATTCTCCGGAAGGACGGTCGTCGCATCTCGGAGGACAGCGACATCGCTGGTGCATTCCGTGATTTTTACGCCGACCTCTATGCTAGCTCTCCATTGGAGGACTCCATTGGGGAGGCCTTCCTTGATTCCATCCCCCTATCAGCTCTCACTAAGGAACAAGCTGACTATCTCGACAGAGATATTCGACCAGAAGAAGTTATCGCTGCCATCTCACGTCTCAAGCTAGCGAAGACGCCTGGGCCAGATGGCTTCTCCGCGGCCTTCTACAAGACATTCTGTACCCAAGTCGCTCCTCTCCTCACTCGCCTTTTTAATTCCTTCGCGGAGCCCGGTGCGATTCCAGGGGACCTCTTAGAGGCTTCCATTGCAGTCATTCCTAAACCAGGGAAAGACAGGTCACAATGTGGGGCATACCGCCCTATCTCCCTCCTTAATGTAGATCTCAAATTATATACCGGGATTTTAGCTGCCCGCCTCGCACCTCACATGAATGGCTTAGTTGATCCGGATCAGGCAGGCTTTATTCCGGAACGCCAAACCTCCGACAACACTAAACGGGCTTTGCACCTTATTGAAAAAGCAACACGCACACAGGGAGAATATATGATGCTTGCTATCGACGCCGAAAAGGCGTTCAATAGGGTCCACTGGCCCTATCTAGAACAAGTCCTGGAAAGAGTGGGATTGGGTGTGAAGTTTTGCACGTACGTCTTGAATTGCTACAAGTTTCCGATGGCCACGGTTTGAGTCAACGGATACACATCTCCCCGGTTCACTATTGAGAGAGGAACAAGGCAGGGGTGCCCTTTGTCGCCCCTCCTTTTCGCTCTCTACATGGAGCCATTAGCGCAGAGGTTGAGGCTCAATCCGTTAGTTACGGGGATCAAATTCGGCGGTTACGTCCACACGATCAGTCTATACGCTGATGACGTCTTGATCTCGCTGGCTAACCCGCGGGAGGCGCTGCCCGCATGCTTTGCGGACCTGGAGCTCTTTGCACAAACTGCCGGGTTCAAAGTAAATATGGACAAATCGGTGGCCCTGGACTTGTCTCTGGAGAAACCCACTAGGGAACACTTGCAGCGTTTGCTCCCTGTCCAGTGGTCAGCGGACTCGATCCCATATTTGGGGATTCAGCTGGCTCCCTCGCTTTCGGGAACGGCGATCATTAACTATACCCTACTGCGACAGAAAATCCGGCGGGAACTGGGGCGATGGAAACATTACCCTTTGTCGTGGCTGGACAAAGTAGCCGCAGTCAAGATGACGATTCTTCCACAGATCTAATATCTGTTTCGTACCATCCCTCTCAGGCCACCTCCTGGCTGGATACAGCAAACACAATCAGAATTGGCCCAGTTCATATGGAACGGTCGGAAACCGCGTCTGAAGCAGAGGTTGGCAATGCTTCCTCCCGAAGGGGGGGGACTTGGCCTCCCCGATCTACTGCTCTACTTCCAAGCTGCACAATTGCGTCTACTGGTGGAATGGAGCAGATGGGAATCGGAGAAACATTGGTTATTCCAGGACCAGGCGGTGGCTGGCAGACCTCTGCAAGAAGTTCCCTTTCTTCGCAAACAACACAGGCCCCCTAACTTATATGCTTCACATATCACAAGGGTCCCTATGGAGATATGGGACCAAACCAATATTAAACACGAACTTACCACTTTCCCGTCCCCACTCACTCCCCTGATGGATAACCCAGATTTCACTCCGGGCATGGACACGACGGCGTTCGCAAAGTGGCGACCCTCTGGGTGCCGATTCCTCTACCATATGTATATAGCAGAAGGAGCTATCCCTTTCTCCCAATTTACACAAGAATATGGGATGTTAGAGTCGGAGAGACTTAGATACTTACAAGTGCGGCATTGGGCGCTCAATGATCAAGTCCGCCCTGTGGCTGATCGACAACTCCTTCCCTATGAACACTGGCTTATTACGCGTAAGACAGATAAAAAACTAATTTCCGATTTATACAAGATGTTACAGGCCAGATTTGCTCACACTTACAACGACGGTAGGGCACGATGGGAGAGGGAATTGGGCCGGACACTCAGTCATAAGGAGTGGGGAGGCATATACTATAGAGCACGGCATTCCGCATACCACATGGGCCTCACTGACACCCTCACTAAGATAGCAACCTACTGGTACTATACTCCTGAGCGTCTCCATGCCATGGACCACACTAGGGAAGCGACATGTTGGCGGGGTTGTGGACAGGTGGGCACAGGTGGGCACATTGGTACACCTACTTTGGGACTGCGTTTACCTCCAAGCCTATTGGAAACAGGTACTGGACGAAGTAGACACAGAAATCCCACGATTCCCCTCCTACGTCCTCCTGGGCCTCCCAAATCCTTTAACTTATCCACTGTACTCTCGCAGAGGCCGCTTGATAGCGATTGCGCTGGGCACAGCCATACAAAATATACTCTCACATTGGCGGACCGAGCAAGTCCCAACATTCAATGGCTGGCTCCACCGCTTATGGCAAGTACTTGGTATGGAGAAGCTAACGCTGACTATGGCGGGGGAGGAGACAGGTATCTCGAATTGTGGCAGCCCT
The DNA here is from genome assembly GCA_963921515.1 of Calotriton arnoldi. Classification (NCBI taxonomy): domain Eukaryota; kingdom Metazoa; phylum Chordata; class Amphibia; order Caudata; family Salamandridae; genus Calotriton; species Calotriton arnoldi. Next base: position 178,843 of record CAWUFW010002192.1, on the reverse strand, counting down.
TCTTGTCCTTGTTGGCCTCTGAATTTCGGGAGGTCACCTGCCCTCGCTACCTCCGCTTACTGCGCCTCTCTGATACGGAACAGATGACTTAAGACTAGTGATTGTGAATGGCTTAGACAGTTTAGGTGGTGGACTTGGAACAAGGGTGGTGGGTGGGGAAGGGTCGGGTAGGGCTTAGGGGTTTTAGTATAGTTATGTTTTTTTGTTATTTACAGCATATACAGGGCTATCCTACAGTAGCATAAGCCTACTTTAACGCTGACGGACCTAGCTTGTCCTCTTCGATTCTTGGATTCAGCATGGTTTAAAGAAGTGATGGCTATATCTGCATGTATATGTGTATTGTATGTGCTTCAATCTTTCAATAAAAAAGATTTAATACTAAATATTGCAGTGATCAATTGGAGTCGACACAGAAGAAATTGAAGGACAAGTTGATGTTGGTGCAGTTGAGAAACGCTGATATGACGCAAGGGTTTTGAGGTAGAGGTAGAGGAGGTGGAAGAGGAATGGGACAACAGATGGTGACCCAACCTGGTCAGGGTAGAGGAAGAGGAATGGATCCAGGTGCAAGTGAATGGGTGGCCCAACAGAAAAGGGTCTCTGCCTGCCACTATTGTCACAAAATCGGGCATTGGAAGCGCGAGTGTAGATTGAATCCAGCAAATCTGATACAGATGGAAGGAGAGGGACAGCTGTCCGAGACTGTCAATACTGTGACAAGACCCAGGTCTATGTATGGAGGAGGATATGAGCCGCAAGTGCAAGTACCTCAACCTCCTAGGATACCCATGCATAATCAGTTATACCATCAGATGCCTTACTTTGAAATACGTGATAGATTTGATCAAAATCAAGATTTACAAGAGCGTCAGAGGGGGGTGCACGAGGAATGCACCTTAGATGCGATTCTAGAAGTAGATCAGAGTGGGCCGTTTGTAGATGCAGATGTGAATGGATATCCTGTTACCTTCTTATTAGACACTGGAGCTGCTCGCTCCACGGTGAGAACTGAAGTAGTCCCAAATCTAACTCTTTCGGGACGATCGATTCAAGTAGTGGGGGTTAGTAAACAGAAAATGACCAATCCATTGACAAACGAATTACCCGTGAGAATAGGACCATTTCGAGATAAACACCAATTTGTAGTATGCAATTCAAGTCCGGTCTGTCTTTTGGGACGAGACCTTCTGTGCAAGCTCAATTGTACTATATCATGCACTCCGAGAGGTGTGGAATTGCAAACATATGATGATGATGCTGATTTTAAAATGGCTAACATGAGTCTGTGTGCAGAAATGTTTGTGGTGCTCACAATAGCAGAATTGCCACATGACTTGAGAGACTCAGTTGATCCGAAAGTGTGGGATTTACGGGTGAGGATGTAGGTCTGATGAGAGGGGTTGAGCCAGTTAAGATACAGGTCAAACCCAATGCTGAATTCCCACGTACGCCACAATATAAATTGACTTCAGAAACTGTGGCCGGAATAAGACCTGTGATTGAGACTATGATTGCCCAAGGTATTCTTAAAGAGATAAGAGGAAGTCCCTGCAACTCACCTATTATGGGACTGCAGAAGCCAAGTGGCAAGTACAGAATAGTGCAGGATCTGCGTCGGGTTAATGAAATTGTGATCCCATGTTGTCCTGTGGTACCGAATCCAGCTGTTATTCTATTCCAGATACCATGCAAAGCAGAATGGTTTACAGTGATAAATTTGTGTCATGCATTTTTCTCCATACCATTGCATGAAGAAAGTCAGTTTTTATTTGCGTTTAGGATGGACGATCGTGTATTAACATGGGAAAGAATTCCTCAGGGGTATACAGAAAGCCCCTCCATTTTTAGTCAATGTCTGAAAAAGAATCTTGAAGGACTGGTGATGGCCCAAAACTCAGTCTTAGTGCACTATATCGACGACCTTTTGGTCGCCTCAGAGACTGAGGATGCTTGCAGGATTGACACTGTGGCATTGCTGAATCATTTGGCAGAGAATGGACACAAAGTGTCTCCAAACAAATTACAGTATTGTTTGTCTGAAGTTCAGTACCTAGGTCACCGGATTGAGAAAGGAAAACGAAGGGTGTCACCAGATCGCATAGAGACGATTCTGCAAATGGGAACTCCGAAAACACAAAAAGAAGTCCGCATGTTTTTGGGAATGGTTGGCTATTGTCGACAGTGGATCCCAAATTTTTCCTTGCAAGCAAAGCCTCTGTTGAAACTGACTCGAAAGGATGTTAGTGATCCGGTACCATGGGATGACGAGTGCTTGAAAGCCTTCCGTGAGCTGAAGAAAAGTATCTGTCGTGCTCCAGCTCTCGGAATGCCGGATTATAACAAAGCGTTTTGCTCTTTTGCTGTGAAAAGGGGGATGTGCGTTAGCAGTCCTTGTACAGACACATGGGGGTGCCCGTAGACCAGTAGCTTACTTCTCAGCTACATTAGATCCTGTAGCTTCGGCGTTGCCCGGATGTCTGAAATCCGTTGCTGCAACCGGTGTCAGCATTGAAAGATGTGAAAGCATAGTGATGGGTTATCCGCTCATTGTTTATGTGTCCCATTCAGTAGAATTGTTGATGACCAGAACGAAAACACAGTATCTGACCAACAACAGACTTACCAAGTATGAGCAGGTTATCTTGGCCGCTGAAAATGTTACCCTGAGACGTTGTACCACCCTGAACCCTGCTACATTGTTACCTGTTCCGGCAGAGGAAGGAGATGAGGATTGTGAAGAGCATGACTGCCTAGATGTTACTGACCTATCTACCAAACCCAGACCTGACATTGTCCATGAACCTTTGCCCCAATCTGATTTGATCCTTTTTGTTGATGGTTCGTGTATAGGAGACAATGAAGGGTATTTGAGAGCAGCGTTTGCTGTGTGCACCATCATGGGAGCAGTGGAAGCTGCCTGTTTAAATAGAGTATTCTCTGCTCAGGTGGCCGAAATTGTCGCTTTGACATGTGCCTGTATCATTGCAGCTGATATTCCAGTGACTGTTTATACAGACAGTCAATACGGATTTGGTGTAGTTCATGACTTTGGGCAGTTATGGTCACAGAGGGGGTTTCTAACGTCCTCAGGGTCACCTATACGTAACGGCGAGTATGTGCGCCAACTATTGGAAGCTTTGCAGAAGCCCAAAGAGATAGCAGTTGTTAAATGTGCAGCTCATGGAAAGGGAGAAGACTTTGTCACTAAGGGCAACAATTATGCAGATGAAGTAGCACGATTTTGCTCTGAACATGCTTGTATTTTCAATGGAGAATATATAGGCGAGAGCACAGAAGAGACCGAGCTCAGCATGATGTTAGCTATAGCCGATACTTGGGATGAGGTGAAGCGGTTGCAGGATGAAGTCTCAGAAGAAGAAGCTGCTTCATGGGTCAGAGCAGGTTGCACAAAAAGAGACGATGGCATTTGGGTGTCCACAGATGAGAGAGCAGTATTACCCAATTGTCTACTGAGCCCAATGGCAAGGCAAATCCATGGAGCAGTTCATCTGGGGAGAGATGCTATGGTGCGAGTGTTCAGGCAGACGTGGTTTAATCCACGCTTTCGTGTGTGGGCTGAAGCGGTATGTCACAGGTGTGTTACTTGTCAACAAATGAATGTTGAAAAGAGAACTGTGGTTGCAATGAGTCACATTGGAAGATCTGGAGGTGCCTTCAATAGGATACAATTGGACTTTATTGAAATGCCGAGGTGCAATAGGTTGAGATACGTTTTGGTGGTGGTGTGTATCTTTTCGCGTTGGGTGGAAGCATATCCAACTAGACGATGTGACAGTCTCACAGTAGCCAAGTTGTTAAGAGAATTGATCCCGAGATATGGATTTCCGACATCAGGGGAGACAGATAGAGGAACTCATTTCCACAGTGAAATCATGAAATTGTTGTGCTCTGCTTTGAACATTGATCAGAGACTGCATTGTAGCTACAGGCCGGAGGCTTCAGGTCTTGTAGAGCAGGTTAATGGCACCATCAAGTCAAGAGTGGCAAAGGTGTGTTCGTCAACTTCATTGAAATGGCCCGATGCGCTGCCTCTGGTGCTCATGAGTCTGCGTAGCACCCCTGATAGGAGAACAGGGCTTTCTCCCCACGAAATTTTGACCGGAAGAGCTATGCGTTTGCTTATGGTGCCAGCTACAGCATTGATAAACATCACTGATGATTTAGTGTTGGATTATTGTAAGGGACTGGCTGATGTGGTTACTTCTGTATCCCACCAGGTCGAGGCTGCGACTGCATCCACCTCGAGAGACCTGCTGCATGATCTTAATCCAGGTGATTGGGTACTAGTTCGCAAGCACGTGAGGAAGAGTTGTCTTGATGCTCGCTGGCGAGGACCATATCAGGTGATATTGGTCACAAGTACCGATGTGAAGAGTGGAGGATTGCCGAACTGGATCCACGCTTCCCACACTCGCCGAGTTCAAGCGCCTGCAGAGGAAGAGAATCCCCTGGTTCCGAGAAGCATGTGTGAACCTGCCACAGACAACGATGAAGGCACAGGCCCAGCTGTAAGAGTTTTGAATGAAACAGAACAGCCAAGTGAGCACGAGAGGCGAGAGCTGAGTGTTCCTGAATTGAGCCCAGATCCTGAAATAGATGACATTGCAGATGTGAACTTTGCACCAGATCAAGGTGAGCAGTCTATTGTAGAAGGATCAGATCAGGAGGAAGAGAGGAGAGCAGATGCCAGAGCGGAAAAGTGGCCAGCAAGAAAAGAAAGGCTAAATATAAGGCTTGCATCCGAGAAGACTCTCGCTCCGATTCCTGAAACATCTGAATCAGATCAAAGTGACGCTGAAGAAAGACCAGATGGTCAGAGACGCTCCAGAAGAGAAAGAATAGCATCTCGAAGATACGCATCTCCTGAGTGGACGTACCTGGCTGCAGATGCAGAAACCAGCGAAGTCCGGGAGGTTGGGAGCTGGTACAGTGAGCTACGGAGGGGACACCCTCTCGATTAAAATACAGTTGCTGGGCCCAGGCGTAGAAGCGTTTGGAATACTAACTCTGCAAGTTCCAAATCCTCCAAGGCTGAGTGGATTGCGTTACCTGATCCTCAATCAGGTTGTCTTCCCTTCATTTGGCCAACAGCTCGCCGCGCAAGAATTAGGAGAAATTCGTGCGGAGATTCTGCAACTTGTCCTTGAAATACTTGGATCAAATATCATTAACGATGAAGCTTGAATTATAACCAAAGAAAGCATTAGGCCTTAGAAAGAAGATAACTTAGACCCCAGTTTAAGAAGATTTAAATTTAGGAACTTTCTAGTAGATGATGGAGTGAGGAATAGGGCTGACTACATCTCTTCAATAGGTTTAGTATCAATCGAAGGAACTTTGACATTAATTGCATGGGAGGAGAGAAGTGAGAAAGACATTGTTAAAACAAAGAAAACAGAAAGCGACTGTGTTTTTCCCTTTGTGCTTCGGAGCGGATCAGTAGAAACTATGGTGTCCGAAAAATCAACACGCAAACAGAAGTGCATCATTGGCACCCTCATTGTAGTGGTGCTTATTGTTATAACTGTGGTGATCGTTACATCTCTAGTTGGATCTCAGAATGTCGACAGAATTGGGTACAGGCAACACTTACTACACCAATCTCTGCGATAGATGAGGATGCATCCGCAAGGGATCTAGAAATGATTAAGGAAACCAGTCGTAGATTACATGTTGATTTGTCATAGGGTGATTTCACGTTGAATGTGTATGCTCGATTATTGTATGAGTATGTGGATACCATGGAAGCGAAGGATTGCTATGTGTGTATGCAATTACCAGCCTCAGTAGAAGAAGGCATTCGATACCATCATTTGCCTTTGACCTATGGCATTACATGTAGTGTGTTGTTGAGCATGTTTTATAGCAAGGCACACTTCGAGTACTATTTCTCAAATTATGATGTGGTACTCTCGGAAGTTCCAGTTCTTAAATACATGAATAAATATGATTATTATAAGGAAGTAGAGCGATTGTCAAAGTATTTCGTGCCTACCATTACTTTAGATACGTCCTATGCCCATAGACACAATTTAACCTGCATGTTAACTGATGTTGAAAAGAAATTTATAGATCAGATAGAAGATCGGCATAGACAGACTCTATTTAGACCAGATCCAAAGCACAAGGTTACCCCATGGACTAAAGAAGAATTAGATCATAAAGCAAAGGGGAGTTTTGGACCCATAGCATTAGATTTCCAGCAGAAGGGGAAGTTGTGTATTAGACACCCGACCACATACTACGATAAGATATTTGTGGGTGAGAGTGATTGTGAGCACGTCTTCTTGATCGAAGAATCAATTAGAAAAGCATTATTGGACAAAATAACAATAGTGCCCAATGTGTATTTTGTGTGTGGAAAGAATGCCTATGTGAAGTTGCCCAAAAATTGGTATGGCACTTGTTATTTGGCTGTGGTATTTCCCAAGATTTTTCATGTGAATGATGTATGGCCCCTAGAAAGAAAAAGACCTCACAGAGGAAAACGTGGTGTGAGTGCAGGAGAAGTGATTGGAGACATATTTGGAGCTATGATACCGAGTATGGGTGTGATTCTGAATGATTTGAAAATCAGAAAGCTAGCAACATTAGTGGATAAGCTCTCAATAAATACAGCTCAGATTTTATTACTTGTAGATGGGGAGATGGTGAGATGGTTTCGATAAGGGCTATGGTTTTACAAAACCGTCTTGCCCTAGATGTGCTGCTAGCAAAAGCCGGAGGAGTCTGCAAATTATTGAAAGTTCAACAGTGATGTACTTATATTCCTGACAACAGTCGGGATATAAGGAAATATATCAACAATATTTCAGATATACACCAAGAGTTACATGAGATGGCTGCTGAAGGACTCTGGGAACAAGTGGGGAAAGGATTTGGCAAGATAGGCAGTTGGTTTGGAAGTTTGGGACAAGGAATAATGGGATATATCTTAAAGCCTATTATAATAGCTGTCATTTGTATAATTGTCCTACTAGGAGCCATCAAGGCTTACAAATGGCAAAGGGCACGACATCAGGAGACTGTTTCGAGAAAGCGAGAGCTCCAACTTGAACGACTGCAGGACAGTCATTACCAGCACCTTAAGGGGTTAGAACGATTCAGACAGGGGCGGCAAGCTACAGCTTCTGTTTAGGTCGGTCTCTTTTACAAGGAGAAAAACTACAGAAGAATAGAAAGTTGGTGTTATGACACTAGTCATAAGAGGGGGAACTGATAGAGCGCTGATAGCACTCTATTTTGTATGAGTGCACTATACTAGTGGTTTAAACGCACTCTCATGTATTCGTATTGTTTGCAGTGTTTTATGACTATTAAGAAACATTTATTTGAATCATTTGATGTTGAAACTAGTGAACGCATTTAAGTAGAACTTTGTATGTATTATGATTCCTTCATGTATAATGTGCAGAACGATATTATTTCTATATACCGTAATTGTGGTTAGTTTAAGTTGCCTGCATTATAGGCTCAAAGTCATAAGTTTCGATTCTCCTTGCTCTTGAGAAATAAATAATTAAATGTTGTTGTGTTCGAAATTAGAATGTTCTCATCCTATTGCAGGTGGAAGAATACACATCATTATTTTCAGAGTTAAGGAGAGACCCGGAATGTCTTTGAAAATGGCTGGGAAGCGAGAAGGGAGGATGCCTTGCGTATCTGGTCTGTCTGAAAGCCAAGGCCACTGGAAAGAAGATATCATTAATTAAATTTGTTTCATGAAAAAGCTACTGCATAGAGGTGCAATGGAAAGTTTTAAGAAGAATGACGTATTGTGGGTTGAATCCCATCTTTTGTATGATGCGCAGGGACAGCGAGACCAGACTTCTGCTAGCTTTCGGAGAAGGAGCATCTTCGAGCAAGCTCCATAGCCATAAGCTAAAACAACCCATTTGACGTGAGTACTTCTTAGGAAGTCAACACGTGCTGACACCATTGGGGAATGATAGAAGAGAGACAGGAAGGGCCCTCATGTAGAGCAGTGTAGGGAAAGATTTTGATTTCTTCCAATGAGCCGAGAACTGAATATCGCATCTATTCTGTGTTGCGTTGTGATTTTGGAATTTATAATCATCTGTCTTTTGGGCCGAATTACTTATATTCGCAAAATTGGCTATGTATAAATTTTTCTGTACCTCTATACTTTGCTATTGATATGTATTTGCATCCAATTGTTTTTGGCCTTATAATAAATATTCAAACTGCACTTTGGAGTTGGTAGTCTTTTCAGGCATGACGACTTTGCTGATATCTGTCTGAGTTGTTTCCTCCCCTCAACCACTTTTAGTAGGTAAATAAAAGATCGATCGCTTATGCTATATTTAGTAGGGAACATTAGGTGTGCAATTTAGCGTAATCAGATGTTTCTCTTTCACTTTTGGTAAAACTTTCCTCACCTGGTATATGTGTTCTGGTAGTATACAAAAAATAAATATATAATTGAGATAGACTATGGCACAGATGGCCAAAGAAATCCCATAACACCTCATTTATAAACAGTGAAAAGTTGCTGGAAAATTAAAGAGCCTGATAGTAATTTTTTGATATTCATAAATACTGAACTTCATGCAAAATGTGTTCTTCCATTTTATCGAGATGGTATGCTCCACTCAAATCCATGAAGTGGCAGTTCATAACCATTTGAGGGGCTGAGTACAGGCACCTCCTGCGCATTGCCTCATAGAATTTTATCTATCTATCTATCTATCTATCTATCAGCTATCTATCTATCTATCTATCTATCTATCTATGTATCTGTCTGTCTGTCTTTCTGTCTGTCTGTCTATCAATCTATCTAGCTAGCTACAAACATACATACACACATATATGGGTGAAGAACATTTTTTTTTGTCTGGGTAGTTGATCGGCCCTGTCCCACACCAGGGAAGGGAAATTGGCAGCCACCAGTTTGAATTTGGCTTCTTGGCACCTGGTATCCTTGTAATCGTCCCCCTGGCCCCACCAAGGAGAAAGTAATGTGGGAAGCAGCTTTTTTGTCAAGTGCATTTTGCATATGAATTGTAATCCTATTTTGAAGGCACAGAGGAGTTAGTGCCCCAGTGGTGGCTCCTCATCAGGGGCTTCAGGGTGCAGACCTACCTTCTGTGAGGCTCCACAACTGTAATTATTTAACTGAACAGTGTTTATAAAAACATGACGTTCATGTATTCCTGAACACTATCAGAGTGCTGGTCAGCCCTCTCAGTCCATCTCCAAGCTCCTGATGACAGGAGGTATAGTGGGGCTGTGAGAGCTGAAGCACAAACCAGCTAGAGAGTGCTGTTATGAAACAACACTCTGTAGGTGGATGTTTGGAGAAGCCACATACAGCAGCAGGGGCAGGGTCCCAGCTTCTTATAGGGTTGTGATTCTTGTCCTATCAAGAAGCTGTGAGAGGGATTAAGGTGGGGCTTCCCATTTTCAAACCTGGCCTTGCTGCTGTGGCTAGCCCGTTGTTGAAATCATGGCTTGCTGGTTCTAATGTCCAGCACCAGCTTCTTGCTTTGCTGCTGCAATGGAGCCTCCCGATTGCAGGTAAAGGAAACAAGTTAGGTTAAAAAAAGTTGTTTCTCTGTGCATGTGTGTGTAAGTGTTTGTGAGTGAAATGTGAGTAAATTGGGTTGAGTAAGTGTGTGTGCATGTATTTGTGTGTGTGTGTGTTTGAGAAAGTCAATGAGAGTGAAAGTAAATAGGAATCTGAGTTTGAGACTGTATGAATAAGTGTGAAAGAAGGAGGGTGAGTATGTTAGAAGATGAGAGTAAATGGAAATTGTGAGAGGAAGTAGAAGTGAGTTAGTGGTGTAGCTATCAATGGTGCAGCAGGTGCAGTTTCACCAGGCAATGTCAGAGAGTGTGAAACGATGGGTGTGTCTGTGTTTGTGAAAGGGAGAATCAGTGAGTATAAGTATGTTTGGGAGTGAAAGAGTGTGTGTTACAGTGAGTGTGAAGAAAGTGACTGCAATAAAGGGTGAGTGACCAAGAGTGTGTTTGTTTGCCTGTTTTATGATTGTGAGTCTAAAGGTAGCCATGGTATACTCAATTTAATTCTGGGCTTATGGCGTTGACTACGGTAAAATGCTGCCGCCTTTATATTGCAGATTGTTCTTGGCACAAGGAAGGATACCGATGGCAAAATGCAGACCCTGACATACTAGAAGAAATTCTTGGCCTAGCGGCCCCTTTGGACAATACTGGCAATTACAAATGGAGGACATTTTTGGCATGGGGCAACCAGGGTAAAGTGCTGCCACTGGAATATTGAAGGTACTTCCTGGCAAAAGGCTGGTGCTGGCTTGCTGGAGGTAATTCTTTGCTTCAGAAAGGGCACCCATGTCAAATTAGGGTTGAGGGGTGGGTTCAAAAAGCAAACCATGATAACATTCTGGGTCCAGTATTGACATATGGTCCCCTTGTTTGTGGTCACTGTCAATGGCAAAATTCTGTTACTGGTATACCATATGTAATTATTGGCATAAGGGAGTACCCATAACAAATTGCTGGCATTTGCACAACGAAGGTAATTTTAACATATGGAAAACTCTTTAGGCAAATTTCAACAAAAATCATATAAGCTCTTGGCAAGTATTACACCCGACCACTTTCAAAGATCACTAGCTGTGATAGTTTGTTTGACATCAATCAATCAATCAATCAATCAATCCATTTATAGAGCGCACTACTCACCCGTGAGGGTCTCAAGGCGCTAAAGGGGGGGGGGGGAGTGCTGCTACTGATCGAACAGCAAGGTCTTGAGAAGTCTTCTGAAGGTCAGCAGGTCCTGGGTCTGTCGCAGTTGGGTGGGGAGGGTGTTCCATGTCTTGGCGGCGAGGTGGGAGAATGATCTGCCGCCGGAGGTCATTCAGTGGATGCGAGGGACGGTGGCGAGGGCGAGGTCACCGGAGCGAAGCTGGCGGTTCGGGGTGTAGAAGGTGAGTCGTTTGTTGAGGTATGCTGGTCCGGCGTTGTGGAGTGCTTTGTGAGCATGGGTGAGGAGCTTGAAGGTGATCCTCTTGTTGATGGGGAGCCAGTGCAGGTCTCTCAGGTGGGCAGTGATGTGGCTGTGACGTGGGATGTCGAGGATGAGGCGAGCGGAGGCGTTCTGTATGCGTTGAAGTCTTCTCTGGAGTTTGGCCGTGGTTCCCGCGTAGAAGGCGTTGCCGTAGTCCAACCTGCTGCTGACGAGGGCTTGGGTGACCGTCTTTCTGGTTCCGGTGGGGATCCATCTGTAGATCTTGCGATGCATGCGGAGGGTGTTGAAGCAGGAGGAGGAGACGGCGATGACTTGTTGGGTCATTGAAAGTGTTGAGTCCAGGATGAACCCCAGGTTGCGTGCGTGCGTGGTTGGTGGGTGCCGGTGCAGCTCCCAGCGTGGCCGGCCACCAGGAGCCATCCCAGGCGGAGGGGGTGGAGCCAAGGATGAGGACCTCCGTTTTGTCAGAGTTCAGTTTCAGGCGACTGGTCTTCATCCATTCTTCGACGGCCTTCATTCCTTCGTGGAGGTTGGTTTTGGCGGTGGCCGGGTCCTTGGTGAGGGAGAGGATCAGCTGGGTGTCGTCGGCGTACGAGACGATGTTGAGGTCGTGTGATCGGACGAAGTTGGCGAGCGGTGCCATGTAGACGTTAAAGAGGGTCAGGCTGAGGGATGATCCTTGGGGTACGCCGCAGGTGATCTTGGTGGCTTCAGATTGGAATGGGGGGAGGGGGACTCTCTGGGTTCTGCCGGTGAGGAAGGAGGTGATCCAGTCCAGGGTTTTGTCACGGATCCCTGCGTCGTGGAGGCGTGTGCGTAGGGTGTGGTGGCAGACGGTGTCGAAGGCAGCTGAGAGGTCCAGGAGGATGAGGGCTGCGGTTTCGCCGTTGTCCAGCAGGGCCCTGATGTTGTCGGTGGCGGCGATGAGGGCGGTTTCGGTGCTGTGGTTGCTGCGGAAACCGGATTGGGACGATTCCAGGATGTTGTTCTCTTCTAGGAAGTGGGTCAGTTGCCTGTTGACAGTCTTCTCAATTACTTTCGCTGGGAACGGGAGCAGGGAGATGGGCCGAAAGTTCTTGTGGTCCTTTGAGTCCGCCTTGGGTTTCTTGAGTAGGGGGTTGATCTGGGCATGTTTCCAACTCTCCAGGAAGGTGGCGGTCTCGAAGGAGCTGTTGATGATCTTCCGGAGTTGGGGTGCGATGATGGAGCTCGCTTTGTTGAAGATGTGGTGGGGGCAGGGGTCGGATGGTGATCCGGAGTGGATGGTGTTCATGATTTTGATGGTGTCGTCATCGTTGACGTGGTTCCAGGAGAGCAGGAGGCCGGTGTGGTTGGGGGGTGGTGGGTCTGGAGTGTCGGTGTCTGTCAGGGGGTCTGGGTGTTGAAGCTGTCGTGGATGTCTGCGATCTTGCGGTGGAAGAAGGTGGCTAGGGAGTCGCAGAGGTCTGTCGTTGGAGCTGGAGCTGGGGTTGGCGAGTTCTTTCACGATGTTGAAGAGCTCTTTGCTGTTGTGCGCGTTGTTGTTGATGCGTTCCTCTAAGGAGGTCCTTTTGGCGGTTCGAATGAGTTGGTGGTGCTTGCGGCTGGCGTTCTTGAGGGCTGCGTGGTTGTCCGGTGTCTGTTCGTGGCGCCACTTCTTCTCGAGTCTTCGGCACGTCTGCTTGGAAGCCTGGAGGTCTGTGGTGAACCAGATAGCTCTCCTGTCGGTGCGTCTGTTTGAGGGTTTCCTGATCGGGGCGAGAGTGTTGGCGCAGTCATCGATCCATTGCCTGAAGTTGCGGGCGGCTGTGTCGGTGTCGGTGTCGGTGGGGTCGGTTGGTGGGCCTCGGGCGAGGGTGGTGATTAGCTGGTCTTCGGTGACCTTGTTCCAGCTGCGGTGTGGGATTCGTTGCGGGTGGTTGTGCGTGGTGTGTTTCTTGAAGGAGAAGTGGATGCAGCGGTGGTCGGTCCAGTGGAGTTCGGTGGTGTGGCTGAAGGTGACGTGGTTGCTGGCGGAAAATATGAGGTCGAGCGTGTGTCCGGCGGAGTGGGTGGGTGTTGTGACGAGCTGTTTGAGTCCGAGGTTGGCGAGGTTGTCGAGCAGGGTGGTGGAGTTGCTGTTGTTGGCGTTCACGAGGTGGAAGTTCAGGTCTCTGAGGAGGATGTAGTCTGTGGAAGCAAGGGCGTGTGTGCTGATGACGTTGGTGATGGAGTCGCTGAACTGTGGTCGGGGTCCGGGGGGTCTGTAGACGAGGGTTCCTCTGAGGGTGGTGTTGTGATCGATGTGGATCTGGAAGTGCAGGTGTTCGGCCGTGCTGAGGGTGTCTTCGGTGCTGGTCGAAATTCTGAGGGTATTCCTGTGGACGATGGCTATTCCTCCTCCTGGTTTGTTGGTGCGGTCCCTGCGGGTGATCTTGTAGCCGTCCGGGATGGCTATGGCGATGTCGGGCGCCGAGGAGGGGTTCATCCAGGTCTCCGTCAAGAAGGCGACGTCCAGGGAGGATGAGTCGAGTAGGTCCCAGAGTTCAACGGCGTGCTTGTGGACTGAGCGGGTGTTGAGTAGTATGCATCTGAGATGGTTGTGACCTGCCCTGGTGGGGGGGGCAGGACGTGTAGGTGTTCGCTGGCTGGTGAAGCTGCAGTTTCGGCAGGTGAAGGGCCCGTGGGTGAGCTTTGGGGTGGCCTGGAAGCAGGTGGATGATCGGCTGGCATTGAGTGTGTGGAGGAGGTTGGCGTCGTAGCGGCGTCGGGTGTCGTGGCGCTCGCGGGGGCCAGGGGGTCTGGCGCTGGGTGCGGTCCAGGCACGGACGGGTGCAGACGGGCTTGCCTTAGGCGTGCCTTCGGCACGCCAGCGGCGCGGCCGCCATTAAGAAGGGGAGGTGGGAGGGAGGAGCAGCTGGGAGGTGGGTGCATGGGCGAATGGGCAAGCGAGGGGGGCGGGGCCACAGGAGACGCAGCGGCGGGAAGGGGGAGTGAGGGAGCGGGCAACGGAAAGAAAAGGGCAGAGAAGGCTGAAAAAAAGGCTGAAAAAAAGGCAACAAAACCAGACATAACAGCAGAACAGCAACAAAACCACAAAAAAACAGCAGAACAGCAAAAAACGACAGACAACAGCAGCCAACAGAGGACAGGCAGAAAAGGAAATGGGCAGGGAGAGTGGACACAGAGTCCCTGGCGGCGCGAACTCACGGCAGCAGCGGGCGGGAAACACGGGCACAGTCAGGTGGAGCTGTGCAGCGTGGGGAGCGACCTGCCTGATCACAACCGTTAGCTGTACAGTTTTGCTCTCTTGCTTCTTTCAATATTGTAATTGCATTTCAATTTGCCTTATTGATGTGTGTGTTGTAATGTGATGAATTATTTTCTTTATCTTCTCCTGCAGATTTCTCCCCAGTGGAAAACCAACAGAACACTAGTGGTCTAATATTCAATTTACATATATTGACTGCTTCCAGCTTTTTTCTGCCTCAAGTCCTTTTGTACCCCACTCTCAGTCGCACTGCATTGCATTCTCATTTTCTGCTCACATCTCATACAATTATCAACATTCTCAGTGCATAAACATTTTATAGTACCTCTGCATTCTTCCTAGCCCACAGTATTTGAGGAAAGATTTTTAGATAGGAAAATGACATGGCATCTCGTTGGATGACTGCTTAAGTTAATTAATGGAAGAGAACTCTAAGACCAGTTTTGATACTGATACTGCATTCATGGATCTCAATCTTCAAAAGACTTTTCAGTTGGTGGAGTTCTATTATGTTAAGACTCCTCTTGCAGTAATTCTGAAGAATATTGTCATGCAGCAGAACAAGGCAGTCAAAATGTCGCTTCACAGGCAGACAGTGGCAGTGTAGCACAACCCCATAGTGCAAGTCGCTACTGCACACAGCACAGCAAGAGGGCTCACTTAACAGCCCCCCAATAGATTCCAGCCTCTGACTACTCCTTTCACTGGAGATACTGGATGTAAAGTCAATATTGCATTTTTTGTCCACTGACTACTTCTACCTTTTTGCAGATGAAGTGTTCATTGTGTAGCAAATACATTTGCATGGTGAAAAGTTTTTGAGTAAGCATGAAGGCACTCTGGAACTTCGTTCTAGGGCATACTTCCCACTTCACTTGGGGAGCTGAAAATATTTTCTGAGCCTTGAATTGCTCGTGGGAATATTGCACAAAAGATCAGTACGCTATTATTGGTCTTCTCTTACGGTTTGGGCAACACCTCAATTCCTATCTTTCAGGAGCAGAGATTGTGTTCTGAAGCAACAACATATGCTGCATTATTATGATAACTCTGCCACATATCAAACCGGACCATGACAGATTGTTCAAAATTCGGCGTGTCATGGAACATTTCTCTGCCATGTTTGCTGAGAGTTATAATTCGGAGAACAACATAGCAGTCATAATGCATGTAATTGTTTACAAATGGTGGCTGCTGTTAAGGAAGATCATACCAAACAAGAGAGCTCAGTACAGCATGAAGCTTTATATGTGTGAGAGTTCCTCTGGGTATGTATATAGCCTGAGAGTGTGTTCTTGAAAGGATGCCTGTATATATTTTGTTGGTTACCTTTCCAAATTATGAACAAGTGAAGTGGTTGTCAGGGATCTTGCTCAATCACTCTTTCATAAGGATTGTAACCTTTATGTGTACTATTTCTACACAGCAATACAGCTGTTTAATGAGCTCTATAATGTTGGCACTGTGACATGTGGTACAATTCGAGTTCATCGCATAGAATTCCCTTCAGAACTTGCTTATAACAGCTCGAAAAAGGTCAGTGCAACAAACTGACAGCAATGAAATTCCCAGACAGATGAGAAGTGCATGTGCTCACTATAATTCATGTTGAAAGCACTTCTCTGGTCACTCTTTAGGGTCCGTTGGTAGAAATTCACAAGCCCAACTGTCTACTTAATTATAACAAATACATGGGTTCAGTTGATAAAACTGCTATTGATTCATCAAACTTAGTGAATTAGCTATGTGATTTGCAAAAGTTGTACATAGTACAAGAAGCTGGCTTGCCACCTGATCATTTTTGCAGTATACAATGCATATGTTGTCTTTTGTCAGACTACTTCAGGAAGACTGATCCCCTTCTTGTCTTTGGGTTGGCCATTATCAGTAGCCTCCACTTCATCTGCTGCAGAGGACGTTGCAATCCTACAGCAAATATTTTGCAGGCCACATTCCTGCAACAGATAAGTGTCAACCATACCACAAATGAGGAGTTTAGGAAAAAGGGAGGAGACATTACTACAGTCCCCAATGCACATTCAAGCCAGGCCAGTGCCTTCCAACTTGTTGCATTTTATACCACACAAATGTGAAGCTTTGAGAAACTGACTGAAATGGAGCAGACAGTTTAAGAGTGAGTAGGTGACTTTAAATGGCCGAGCATAAATACATACCTTTCTTGACTTAGTACTTGACTTTTTATTCAGCCTTTCAAATTGTTCCAAATAAGTTAGAAAATCTTCCTAAAAGTTTTCACCCAAAGAATTACCTTAGTCCATACATGTTTTCTTCCAAAACTAGATTTGAGCCACTGTGTCTCTCCCATGACTATAGTAAATAATTACATAATAGTAATACTGGTAGCCTACTTGCTACCTTCAATCCCTGCCCTGTCAAAATGTGGCAGATGTTCTGTCTGCCATATTACAAGTTTGTAATAGCCTATGTGTTGGATTTGGCATTTTCTTGTTGGCTGAGGTGATGCCCTAGCCAGGCAGAACCTACCACCCTCATGATGGGAGGATGATTACACTCACAGTATAACCTGCGCTCACTCTTGGGTAGCTTGGCACTGAGCAGTTAAACGTATCACAGAGGCAATGTGTAAAGCATTGGCACAGCATTCTGACACAATAAATACTTTGAGCGTCACAAAAGAGACTTCACACGTGGTGTATGTAAATAAAGTTTGTATTCAACACACACATTAATTAACACAACATGAACATCATATATTTCTGGGCATAAATATGGAAATATCACTAGCAGTGCTAGGCCCAACCGGGTTAAAAATATGCACACTTGGGAGAGATCCTACTTTACCCCCCAGCACCCTTATGCGATGCGAAACGTTGTCAGAACTAGGCCCCCCTGGCAATTATTATAATTCAATACCACAAAGTTATACCACCCTAGATCACAACGAAATGTGTACACATAGATAATTACAACTCTATAAACAGCAACGTGGGACAAGGTTGCACTTGTCAGAGTCAATGTCAAAAGTAGCATTCTTTTGTCAAGGAATCAACGTGTAAAGCAACACCGCAGTGCGTTATAATTATTAAGTCAGGCCTCATACAATCAAACCCACACACTCATTCAGCACTGATTCGCAGTGCCACATATATCAGGCAGGTCCGTATGGAGCGCACTCACGCACACAAACACACAGCCCCAGGATGTGGTGCAACTGATACCTGGCAGGTCAGTTGATAATACACGTGCAGAACCCGTGGCCCAAGCCCTCCTCCACCTTTCAGCTAACCCGGACTAGCCCACGCCCACGGGTTGGAGATAAATAACTCTTGCCCTGATGCTAGGCCTATGGCGGCCGGAGTCACACTTATTCAGGGTCCCAGGGAAGAATGTGGGGGTAGGTAGCAGGGCTAATTAATTAGGCTGCAGTTGACAAATGGGGGATTGCCATCACTCAGGAAGTTCGCCCAGAGCATGTGGAGAAGAATCGGCCTGAGGACAATAGTTGTTCAATCAAAGGATTTCACAGTGTGCCTTCCGGCACCAGCCCAGTTCTACAGAGCAGAGGGGAGGAGGGGCACGCAGTTTCTTGACCCGCTTCGGATCACTCTCAGGAGCGTTCCTTAGCGTAAAGTACTCTCACCACCCAGGCTCAATCTGGGCAATACTACCTGGCAACATGAAGTCATCGGGCTGGGTGAGGAGAAGGCAGTTGGTCCGCTGCACTGAGGGCACAAAAGGAACAATCGATGAATGGGGATGAAGTAGGAAAGCCTCTCGGAAGAAGGAGGACCCCCGTCAGACACATTTCAATCAAAGTAGCACCCATGCAATCCGAGTACAACAGAACATAAATCCGCTCCTCCGCACCTCTCTGGAAATGAGGCACAATGCCTGGTGTGCATTAATACAAGTTGCACCAAACAATTCCGGTCACACACAACAAAGAGTTGCAAATTCTGAACCTTCCCGGAAATGAAGCACAACGCCTGGCACATGCTGATTCAGGTCGCACCATACAAGTCCTGTCACATGCACAGATGCAAGTTCAGCAGTCGTAGAATGAGGTAGAATGAATCACCACTACGGGTAAACCCTCACCTCCAAGAGTCACAACGTGTGAATCAGACACTGCACACAATGAGCATGTGGTTAGCATGTCGCACAAGAGAGATGCGGCATGATCAATGAAGTGGGCCACACGAGGTCCCGCCACTGGTGAATCTGCTCACCACCAATATGATTATGTGTGTAGAGATCGCAACAATGCAGGGGCCACACTCCTTAGATACGGGAAGTACTTTTGGGGCTCCACACAAGGCAATCCAGTCTCCAGGCACAATACTTAGTTCCACGCTCATGCCGCGCTTCCAGTTGGGATCCAGCAGACGATGTGGGCACTTAAGAGGGCACTGCTCTCCAGGTGTCACAAGTAGATGGTGTTGGCCCCTCGCTGGAGGTCTTCGATTTCCCTGAGACCTCTAAACAAGAACAGGGGGAAGCCAACAAGCCCTTGGAGAGCACACGTCTGGGTGCCACACAGCAGCAGGTAGTCAGCCCAGGCCAGCCACTATTCAGGAAGGGTGCAAGGTCCCTTCCAATGTCAGTAATCCTCCTTGTGCACAACATATTCATCTGGTGGCAGTGTGCACCATGCAGTTCCAGGATCTCCATTCCCACGTCCCCACAAGTGTATCTCTGCCCTGCTGAAGTATGGCACCAGTAGTTATACGGCAGTGTGTCTTTGAAGTTGGGGGTGGTTCAGAAGGTTTCCCTTTGAACCACAGATGTCTTCCCTAAATTTCAGTCCTGTATGCCGTGGGGCCATTGAATGCAGATCTTAATCTTTAGTAGGGCCATGATCCGGCTTCACAGAGGCCAAGTGTCAAAACCTCTCCCTCCAGTCCATCCAGCCTTCCCTCAAATGGAAGAAGTCTGTTGTTCCACTTGCATGACCAATGTTTATAACTGTCGTTGGAGAATGCACGGATGTTCTCCTCCAGCGTGGACTGGAGTCAAGATAAAAGGCACACAAAGAGTTTTAGAGCAGAGAAATGCCCACTTTCTTGAAGTGGCATTTCTAAGTTATTAATGACAAATTCACCTTTACCACATGAGAGGGGCTCTCATTGTGATTCCAATGATAGGAAACATTAGGAGGCTGCTCCACTGCAACCCACTATTGCAGCTTGAAGTAATTTCAATGATTCCCCCATGGTAACATATGGGAAGAGCAAACCTCATAGGTATTCTTCACTACCTGGGCAGGGAACACACATGTGTACCTGCCCTGCCTTTCACCTACCACTTGCGTCACCCCTTAAGTTTTATCCCAGGGGTGCACTAGTGGTAGTGAAAGGTCCCCTCAGGATTGTCCAGTGGTTTAGAAAGGCCAACCTGAACATAAGTGCAATGATGACACACATGCCTGCAATGGCAGGCTTGACACATGTTTAAAAACATCATAGGTGCAAGTGTGCACACACAGACCTGCAAAGGCAGGCTTGAGACATGTTTTAAGACCATCATTCGTGCAAGTGTGCACACACAGTCCTGCAATGGCAGGCTTGTGACATGTGTAAAAACATCAGGTAAGCACAACTTCCTAACATGTGTCGGAAGGGCGCGCACACTTTCACACTGCCTTTACAGTGGGAAAGTGCCCAACCCAAAGGCGACAAGCAGAGAATCAGCAACCCCCTGTGTTGTCCCATGGGAAGACCCGACCTCCTAGGTAACGAGGGGCCAAATTCCACCATGAGGAGGATCCTGCCAAGCACTCTGAACACACTAAAGGTGCAAGAAGGACAAGCCCCGCTGAGCCCAAGCAAATTTTCATGAGGAGGCATTAGTAAAGTGTCACCTGGCCACCCTAACAATATAAGCCAGGACTCAGAGTGAGGCAGATATGAAGACATAATCAAAGCTTAACCTATGCTTGTTTTCATAGGAATCACATGTTGGTAGAAGGCAGATGATCAAGGTAGGAATGACACACAGATCACTACACCCCCACTACTCACATACTTGTTTCTTCAAACACACCCCTCTCCAAACATGCATACATGTCTGCCTGTAAACTATTCACACTCATGACACTTGTGTGCTATACAAATGCCAATTAACATAAAAGGACACTCCCCAGTGCTAGATGGCAGGATTCGATAATGAAGAATGCGCACTATATGGGTGAGGGTTTATCTTCCTACACAACTTCTGTCACAGAGTTTAGAGAATAAAACAGCACACAACAATGAAGTGGGGAAATGTCATGAGTACACCAATAGTGGAAATTCAGTATCTGTGTTGTAAGTCTTATGTTGCCTCTCAAAGAGGACTGTTACACCATTCATCCATCTCATACTACTCTTGACTAAAATTAGACCTGGCATTTATGTATGTGCTTTCTCTACATGAGAGGAAAAGATTGGCACTGCACCCACAATTAACAAATGGTAACTTCACGTAGGATGGAGCTGGAGTATTTGGGCTCAAGGTCAACTGGCACCCCGAAAACCTACTAACACCAGATATTTTTGAAAGGTAGACACTCAAAGGAGTCCAGAGGTGGTGTCCCTTGCATAGATGCATACACATCACAAAAAGGGCTCAGCTTTGGAGGAGAGAACCTCAGAACATTTAGGTCCCAAACATAACTTCATGTTAACTGTGTACTTTCTTAGTGAACGTCTGAGTTTTTTTGGGTTATATACTCTATCTTACTTAGAAAGCAACCAACTTAGGGGGAAACCAATCATTGGAGCCCAGGGTCTTTGACCACATGGCCTGGTCTTCGGGCAGGCCCCAGCACAACCCCCATGGACTGCATACCACTGCTGTGCACTGCCTTTGATGGCGTGCAGCAGGGGAGGCAATAGGGCCTGGCCAGACAAGATGCCACAGGCAGCCAACCTCCACAGTGCAGGTCTTTGTCTTGTGAAGCAAATGTTGGCCACAAGGCCTGACCATCTGCTCTTTTTTGTTTTTCTGTTTTTCTTGTTTTTTCTTTTGTGGGTTTTTAGTATTTTCATTTAATTTTGGGGAAACTGTGGAGGCAAAATGCAAAGTATAAACTTAACACAATTGTTTTGTAGTGGTCTCCCATGTTCTTATACCCAATCCTAGGCTTCAGTTCTCCACGCCCCATTTTGGTTTTGCACTTCAAGCAATATATGACAAAGATTTTTAAGTATAGATTATTCTCCTGCACACCTTGCTGAAACACCTGTGCAGGAACACTTTGCATCCTTTGTCTTAGGTATTTTTTTGCCTGATGCTGCAAGAACCTCAATGTTTCCTTTTAATACTTCGACTTGAGGTGTTGTGCCATGGTTGAAGGTCCAAAAGACTACTGACCTCTTTGCCCCTTTTTCTTGATTTCCGGTCGCAGAGTTTTTTTGTTGATCTTTATGTCTTTCACTTTTTCCTTCCTAGTAGAAGAGTGAAGAACTCCCACATGATGGAATTATTGGTTTTTGTCACCTCTTTAACACTCTTCCTAGTTCCTTTTCTTGAGAAGTAGATGGTGGTCCTCAAATCTTCATTCTGCTCTTTCTGCCTTAGTTATGTTTTCAAATGCAACAGTACCTGTCGCTATCATCTGCAAAGGTCCCTTGCTCTTTCTAAAATGGCTCCTGTAGCTATGGAATTGGCACTTTGTGGCATGGTTCAAGGATACATCAAGTGTCAGCCAATCAAATCGCAGAATGCACTTATTCACCACGCACCTGAAATGTAAGTGTTCTTTTCAAGCTCTAAAGAGAGTTCGGGGACTATGGCAGGACACCCAATATGGCTCCCCAGCCTAGGGTTCAGGTGTTCTCAACCTTCCCATTAGGTGGCTCTTTTTTGGACATGCGGTCTGTGTCCTACATGCTATAAAGTTTTCAACTGTGGCTAGCCAATCAGATTGTTTGGGTTTGCAAATTCAGTTCTGAAATGGGCGACAGGAGAAAAAACTATCTTGTTCAACTGGGGGGGATTTGTTTTTAAACATTTTGGTGCATAAATTGTCTTTGAACCTTGCTTCAAGGAATTACAATTGGAAACACTGACTTTTTACCCTGCCCTGCATTTGCCCGAGACAGATCTGCACAAATGTTGCTATTGTGACCCTGAACAGGATTTACATTTGTTTTGGAAAGTTTCATGAAATTTTGTTAAACAGTACCAACATTTTAAACAAAACAAAAAAAGGAATTTCAAGGGAGACTGTGACATAGCCATAGCTGTAGAATGAATACACCTAACTTTGTAATATGTGTGTATGTGTGTATTTGTTACTCAGTGGAAGTCACCACTGTGTGGTCCAGCTGCACTATGCATTGAGATGGAATTATGTTGATTTGCCTATAACTTTGCCTTTTAAGGACGAATCTGCATAATCACTCTAGTCAGCTAAAATCTTGCATTCCAGATTTCATGCTCTTCCATAGAGGGGAACAACTGGACAAGGGGGAGAAAGAAGATGTGTTTTCCCATTTTTGTTTCCAAAGGAATATTTGCATTTTAAATAGTTGATATGCTGGCCATTTTGTGAAAAAATGTGAATTGTATTTGATTTAGAACTTCAGATTCAAAAAGGGTTAAAAAAAAAAAAACCCTGAAGAAGTGTGAGGTATACAAATCGAGAGAAAGAAAGAGAGAGGAAGAGTCAAAGACCTTGCTCATGAGTGTTGGGAGACAGCGACTGGATTGGGTGCAGTGACCCCACTGTTCACCACTATGGCCTGTGTGATGCGATGGTATAATAAAAGTATATTATAAAAAATCATAACATTTCCATGAGAAAGTAGAATTAAAAACTAAGGTATGGTCATAGCTCAGATGTGCAAACCCACTGAAATTCTCCATTTATGATATGCAATGCACCCAATGCACATCGTAACTGATATCACCTCATTCACAAAACATCCATTTGCAAATTGCACTCAAATAAAGGTAATCAAACAACAGTTAAACATAGCGTGTGTGAGGATTTGATTGTACTATATGATATGGCAGAGAGACTTATCATGGAGTACACTTGCAAATACCGTCCTGGGTCAAGTTAGTCTCATTTATTTAACCTTAGCTCAACTCCGGGTAGCTGTGGCTGCAAGCAGTAAGGTTTGGCAATTGATCTTAGTGTAAAGCATAAAACAATGAAATAAGACAGTCACACACCAATAAAGAGACATGCCAACAATTTATAAACATAGAGCGTATTTTTATGAATTTCTAGAGACCTTGATCATCAAAATCCACCAAAGAGTTCCGGAGATACAGATTTTAGAAGTTGTTGCCATTTTTAAATGCAACCACAAACAAGAACTGGTCACCAAAAAGTTTGTAAACTTTTGAGAAGGTTGAAAATGTTAGTGCGAGTACTCTGGCCTGGTCTAGGCGACCAAGTACAGCAGGGAAAAGGTCTATAGGGCCAGTGAGGTAACTTCAGACAGTTACCTGACCACCAGAGCATTTTTAAGGCAAGTTCCAAACTTTACAGGATGACCGCCATAGACATCAATGGAGTGGTCTTGATGCTGAGGATACAGGCAAAGGATGCTCCTGGTGCTTTGCGGTCAACGGGGGTGGGTTGTGGTCGAGTCCTTGGTTCACGGGTGAGGTGGAGCGACTTTGTCCACAGAACTCGGGGTCCCACGACGTCCTCTATGCGATGGCAAAAAGCCAACTGTGGCTGAGTTACCATTCTCATGGGACAGCGGTCAGAGCAGAAATCCTTGGTGGGGCTAGTGTCCCTTGGTTGCAATGAATCCAGACTTTGATAGCACTTCCGAGTCTGGCAGACATGGGTGCAACTTTTGGCTATCTCGCACTGGTGTCTTGGACGCACGGCAACTGATAGCAGCAAAACCTCTGCAGTGGCTACCAACTTGTCGGTTTGGGCTTCTTCAGCTCTTGTATCCCAGGAGCTGGTTCCAGGGGATCGGCGGACTGATCCTTGGAGTCACTGAAGGCTGGGAAACAACTTTCCCCTGAGCCAGGAGCCATTGGCACAGTCCAAATCTCCTTAGCCCAAAAGTGCAGCAGGTGCAGTCCTCTTGGTGGCGCAGACTTTCTTCATGAACGTTAAGGGCAGCAGGGCAGTCCTTTTTCCCTGCCTTGCTTTAATTCTAGCATGATCTGAGGGGCAGGGTGCCAGGGGTGGCATATTTATCCCTGGAAAGAGCCCCAGGTGGACCACGCAGTCACTAGCCAATGGGCTGCTGGGCCCCTCCTCTCTATTGACGTGCTTCCTGTGATGTGTGGCATTGGGATGTCCCAGAATGCCCCATTTCTGCCCCTTTCAAGATGGCATGGCCCTTTGTTGGTCATCAAGAGTGAGCTAGCCCACCCTAGAGGTGTGGCTACCAGTCGGCTACATGGTGATGGCAAAACTGGTTTGGGGACTGGTTTTCCCTCCCTTGCTCTGTCTCCTAATTTTCTGCAGGAACAAAAGTCATCCTGCTCAGGGGTGTTGTTGCAGGCGGTCCTTCAAATGTGGCTTTCCCTTTGAAGCTCACCTTTTCTGCTAACACCCTGAGTGGCCATCCTGGGAGGTGACACCTCACTCTGCAGCTACTGCCTTTGTTCCTGGGCCTGGGAGTTATTCACACATCTTCCCAGGTGGGAAGACATCTGTCTGTGTTCCGGAGCCTTTGCGAGGCTGCTGGACTAGCGGGTGTGCAGAGTGGCAACTTTCCAAAGTTGCTTAACTTTAATAGTGACTTTAAATTTGACCTGGGCATCATGTCGGATTTAATGCAATGATTCATTTGATACCACACATGATCCTGATAGGTAGTCCCATTCAGAGGTTAGCCAGGCTGGAGTGCCAGACAGTAGCCTTGTGTTGGCCAATGGGGCTACTAATCTTTTCACAGCAAAATGACAAATGGGAAGTGTTGCTGCTTAGACATAGTCAAAACATATGTCTTACTTAATACTATATGGCTCCCTGCCTTAGGGCTCTATAGGCCTTCATTAGGGGAGACTTACATATATCAGTAAGGGAAGTGGTGGCTTTGCCATTAATGGTAATGGTAAAGTTGAAATAGCAGTGCAGACACTGCCCTTGCAGTCTGCAGTGGCAGGCTGTGGTCCAATTTGTCCTTTGTCCCATTCAGGGTGGCACAAACAATGCTGCAGCCCTGGCTGGATACTCTGCCTTACATGCCCTCTGTACCCTGGGTAACATATACTAGGGACTTATTAGTAAGTCATTACTTGCCAATTGGGTGTATCCAATTAAACATATCTTTGGTACAGGTTTAGAGCACTGGCACTGAGGTCTGGTCAGCAGGCCTCAGTGCACTCTTAAAGTCGAAAAACCAGCAGCATCAGTACAAAAATGTGGAGGTGAACATGCAAAAAGAGGCATTTCCTTACAGCACTTGACATGCATTGCGTGTGTTGCATACCATAACTGCCGAATTTCATTTGTGTTATATATATTTATTTCTGGTGAAATCTGCCAATTGTGCAAAGTATGTTGCAAATTATGTGGCAAATGCACTAAATCCATTATGTGGTAAATGCTGCAGCCACAGAATTACCTAAATCCACTGACCCTTTATCTCACCAAGGCCTCTGGTGATGAGAGACTGGAAGAGCTGGAGGTGGAGAAGCAGGAGAATGCTCAAACCACCAGAGAGACCCTGGTGTGGCAGTATTCTACCATCGCTCCATGGGGGAAGAAAGTCTCCTGTAAACTTGTGACCTGCACCATCAGTGACAAGCAGTTTTTAAGACCATCCTGTATGCCTGCCCGAGCTGAGAGCTAATGGGATGCGTAGAAGGCATCCACCTCCACCCTAGAACCGTCCATTGAACCAGGGGATACTGTGCCAGCCCAAGTTTCCTGAGAACAAAATACATCGGCGTGGGAAAAGTTGGTGTCTGAACAATAGTGTCCAAAGAAAAAACTGTTTTTATTCAAAAATACAAAAAGAACTAAAAAGCTTAAAAATCCACATAAAAGGTTCTTTTTAGAACCAACTTTTAGGGATTAAATACAGTGTAAAGTCCAGTCACAGCAGGGGCTTCCTACCCAAGATCAGCTAACCATAAAGGGTTAATTACATGTCAAACACTGTACATAGTAGGTGCTTGGTCAACTGCAGGGGCTTGGGTGTCTGGTGGGAGTGGGCTCTCTGGGAAGAGTAGTGCACAGGGCGAAGGGTTTGCATAGTACGGTTTTGGCCACCAAATGGGTCTTGCATGTCTGAAGGTAGTGGTCTCTCCATAGAGGCTTCTGTTCAAAGTGAAAGTTGTGCTTTGTAGGGGTTTGGGCACCAGCATCGTATTGATTGCACATGATAGGTCACCTATCCGCAAAGGGTCTGGTTACGACTGAAGGCTGTATGTAGTAGGGGCTTGGCCACCTAATGGAGCTTGAGTTTTTTTGAGGGAGTGGGCTCTGTGTGAATACCTCTGTACAAAGTGAACAATGTGCATTGTTGGGGCTTGGCCACCCCCGTCTCATTGATTGCACATGAGAGATTGCCTATGTGCAAAGGAACCAATACAGAGCGAAGGGTGTGCATAGCAGGGGCTTGGCTACCTAATGTGGCTTGAGTGTCTATAGGGAGTGGGTTATCCATCACTTGTGCTCACAGTAACTTTTTTTTTTTCACTATCCAGTGGGAGTACAGCGGGAGCCAGCACAGGACCCGTTCTACATGGCTCCATTCTGCATCACATGGGCAAAGAGGTAGTGACAAGGAGAAATTAACAATTTTGAAGACACTGGAGTGGATGTGTGGACAGGCCCTGTATCCTACTGCTGCTAGGGCCTGGGATGAAGATCATATTCAGTGGATTTTTTTTCACACAATGGATTTGTGCAGGGCCTGGGCAATGACCATCTCCTGTGCTCAGTTGCTGTGGTGAACAGCTGGAGGCCCTGCACAGTTGGTTATATATTGCCACAGCCCATCAGAGAAGCCAAGAGAGCAGCCATCACTGGCTGCATCAACATAGTGGCAACCACATGAAAGAACTCTTCAAAATAGTCAAGGAATTCTGCAACCCAGCAGCCACAAAGAACACAATACAGCTCTCCCAAGAACTCTGAAACACCCTCTCTGACTACTTCCACATCAAGATTGCCACCATCTACAACAACTTCAACTCCCAACCCATGGCTCTCAACCTCAACAAACTTGACCAACCAATGCACACCACCCTAGGATCACCACTTGGTTCCCGCTCACCACTCAGACCAGCACGGCCATCATGTCATCCATCCACTCCGGGGCACCCACTGATCCCTGCCCCTACCATCTTTTCAACTTCGGAACCAACCTAATCAGCACAGAACTCCCCCGCAGCATTAAAACCTCCATCACCACAGGAGTCTTCCCGGACAGATGGAAACACGCAGAGGTCAGATCTCTCCTAAAGAAACCCTTCACCGACCCAGGGGAACTCAAAAATTATTGACCGAGCTCCTTGCTCCCTTACTCTGCAAATGTACTCGAGAAGGCCATCAACCAACAGCTCACTGAATACCTGGAACAAAACTACCTACTTGATGACTCCCAATCAGGATTCCATGCCAACCATAGCTCTGAGACCTCTCTGATCACTGCCACAGACATCAGGCCCCCCTTCCACAACAGAAAGACCATGGTCCTGATCCTCCTCGACCTCTCTGTTGCGCTCAACACTGTATCCCACCACAACCTCATCAACAGACTCTACAACATTGGCATACAGCAAAATGCCCTCAAGTGGATAGCCTCCTTA
Organism: Calotriton arnoldi; assembly: GCA_963921515.1. Taxonomy (NCBI): domain Eukaryota; kingdom Metazoa; phylum Chordata; class Amphibia; order Caudata; family Salamandridae; genus Calotriton; species Calotriton arnoldi. The sequence goes on along the minus strand of CAWUFW010002192.1, from coordinate 150,908 downwards.
CTCACAGTATGCATACAGAACATCCACCTTCACCTCCGAACCCAAGGACATCATTTGCGGCATACCTCAAGGATCATCCCTCAGCCCCACCTTGTTCAACACATATATGACCCCCCTCCCTAACATCATCAGATCCTTCCAACTCAACATAATCTCCTACACGGTCGACACTCAGCTTATCCTCTCATTCACCAAAGACCCCTCCACCACCAAAACTAAATTCTGCAACGCCATGACCAACGTAGCAAACTGGATGAGAGACAACTGCCTTAAACCCAACTCTGACAAGAAAGAAGTACTAAGCTTTGGGAAGAACACTTCCATATGGAACAATAGCTGGTGGCCAGCATAACTCAGACAACACTCACACCCACAGACCATGCGCGCAACCTAGGCATCATCCTCAACAGCGAACTGACCATGAAATGACAAGTCCATGCAGTCGCTTCCTCTTGCTTCCATACCCTTCACACGGTCTGCAGAACTTTCAGATGGATCCCAGTCAACACCAGGCAGGCTGTCATCCAGGCCTTTGTCACCAGCCGCCGTGACTACGGCAACACTCTTTATGCTGACATCTCTTCCCAGGTCCTCAGAAGACTCCAGACCATACAGAATGCCGCAGCCAGTCTAATTGTGGACCTCCTAAAACAGACCCACATCACCCCACACCTCAGAAACTTCCACTGGCCCCCCCATTCAGAAGAGATGCCAGTTCAAAATCCTCATGCACACCCACAAAGTTCTACATGATCAAAGACCGGTCTACATCATCCACCGACTTAACTTCCATCAACCCGCAAGACAACTGTGCGCCTCTTCACTAACCAGTGCGCACATCCCCCACATCCATTGCAGCCACAGCGGAGGCTGCTCCTTCTCCTACATTGCTGCCTAGACCTGGAACAACCTGCCCCTCCATCTTTGAACAGCACCCTCCCTGGCTAACTTCAAAAAGAATCTCTAGACCTCGCTTTTTGACGGAGACATCACACCCACAGTGCCCAGATACCCCTTGCGGTGACAGTGCTGTGCTATACAAATGCTGATTACTTGATTGATTGACAGCCCAGATGCAGGGTCTGGTCAGATGCCAAGCCCTGCCCGCTACTTGGGCAATGCATGCCCCAAGGCTCTGTCCAGTGGTTTATTTTCCTTCTGGGGCTTGGATGCATACTTCATATCATACCTTATCCTTATTCATAGACTATTATTATTGATATCACCAGTAATCTCATCTGTACTCTCATTTAAGATGTCATTAATGATGTCACTGATGATATCATTTGAGGTCAGGTGTGAGATCATGAGCAGTGCAAGGTTATGTGTGATTTATAGTTTGCACAGCTTACAGTAAACAGGGAAATACAAGTTATTTAATTTTCGATAGCAAATGCAGTATCACTCTAATTCTATTTTTCGCTGGATGTATGAAGGTTTTCTAAATTAATATCAGCAAAGGTAATTGTAAATTACCTTCAACTCTTTTTCAACGATTTATATGATGTACATTTGCATTCTGGGTAACCATGTCAAGCTGTCATATATTGCCCTTGCTGGGTTCCGATGACATCTGAAGAGTGGTGTGCAAATAAGGAGTGTCTTTATTGAAAATAGTAACTGAAATACTGGATAATGTTTCTCATTTAGCTGTAGTTAAAAAAAGAAAACAAATATCATTATGCTTGTGAAAAGATGTGGTTTCTAAACCAACATTTTACAAAGATATGATGTTATTACGCAGATAAGAGAGAAACAGGTGCTTCATCCAATGAGATGTCTACTCAATATATGGCCTTCTATCCAGGTAATTAGGCCCTTTTTCAGAATTAGGTGGACCGGATACTCCATTTCAAACGTGGAGGATATCCAGCCCTCCATTTTGCAAGTGCATTATAGCCTATGGCACTTGTAATAGAGCGAATGGGTAGTATCCCATCATCCAAACTCTAAATAAGGCCCTTAGTTCAAAAGCATGACAATGCATTTAGATAATGATAGCTCAAACCACTCTGGGCCCTTTGTATAAGCTAACCAAATCCTGACTATTCTAAATAAAATAGGGTCCTGCTGTTAGCTAAACTTTGGAATCTGGAGCTTCAAAAATCTCTCCTTCAACAAAGAAAGAATAAAGTTTTTACTAAAACCCCAATGTCAAAAATTCATAATAAAAAGGTTTTCTCTTTTTTTTAGTACAGACAACCAAACAGTGTAGTATTTTACTTATTATTTGTAATAGCCATCGTCATGCTAACTCCACCAAAATATACAATGCAAAAACATATAATTGATCACACATGGATTTCAATCACGTCATCTTGATTGATATCTATGTCTGAGGGGTAGTATAGTAACAAGCGTAATTTTTCTTTCTGCAAAATCTATACATTTGGGACAAGGTCATCATATGGTTGGCCAGCGCTGAATTGAGAGCATCTGAGCAAGCACTTTATATCCCAAGGCCTTGCATGAAGCGTCATATCAAATTGTATTGGCGGTAGAGCGGGCCTAGGATCAGATGAGAAAAAGCCTTGAGAAAGTTACTCAGACAGTGGAGTGAGCTGAATGGAATATGACACTATTTCGCATGCCATTACTTCGCATGCCATTACTACGCGGTTATTACTTAGCAATAACCGTTACTACACAAGTTTTTAGTTCGCATACCATTACATTGAAAGTGTTAATGTATACGAAGTAAAAACTTGCCTAGTAATAAAAATGGTATGCGGAATAACGTGTCATATTAAAAAAAGACATTTAACCCCTTTTTTAAAATGTTTAACCGCTTAACCGCGGCGGCAATTCCGCCGCGGTGCGGCGGTTTAGCGGAGTGGGCGGGGCAGCGTCGGCCAACGGACGTTCTCAGCACTACAGAGGTAGTGCTCGCGACGGCCGTTGGCCGACGGACGCACGCAACGGGTTAAAACACAACACTACTTTAAATAATAAATAGAAATACACTACCCTACACATCTAAAAATGGAAAACACTACCAAAACACTCAAACACTACACTACCCTACACTACTGAAACACCACTACACTACCCTTAACCCTAAATCTCTACCCCTGCACGAACATACGCATTCCCCCACTCCGGTCCCTACACTTATTCACTACCCCTCACAACCCCCGACACTACACTAAACACTAAAACATTAACCTACACTACACTAACACCACAACACTACCCTAAACCCTAAAACACTACCCCCAGCACGACACTACCCCTAGACCCAGTGATGTCCCTACTCCCAAACACTACCCTACACGACATCCCAACACTACCCTAAACCCTAAAACACTACCCTACACTACCCCTAGCCCCAGTCCTGTCCCTACTCCCAAACACTACCCTACACGACATCCCGACACTACCCCAAACCCTAAAACATAACCCTACACTACACAAACTCCACGCTACCCTAAACCCTAAAACTGTACCCCAGCACGACACTGCCCCTACCCCCAGTCCTGTCCCTACACTACACTACCCTACACTACACAAAACACTACCCCTCACGACCCCCTACACTACCGTAAACACAAATACACTACAATACACTACACAAACCAAACTACACTTCCCTAAAACAACGCTCCCGGCTTACCTCTCCTGACGGCCTCCTCGTAGGTGTTGAACACTCCCTCCATGATGGCTGGTCTCGCTCTCACAATCCTTAATCCCCCGCTCCTTGTCACCACTCCCCCTGCCTGGGACGTCACGTGATAACAGTGGAAACAAAGGTAGGAAATTACTTCACGGCAGTTAATGCGATACGTACAACGCATGCATTGTAACAACGCGCGTAGTAATGACTACGCGTTGTAAAGCTTGCGTAGTAACGGTATGCGCACTAACAGCCGCAAAGTAATGGCTGTTCACCAGCTGAATGGTGCCACCTGTGTGGCCATTTAACATGATAGAAGTGCAAATGGGTGAGTATAGCTGATAGCTCAGGATAATGTTACGAGACAGAGAGTAAAAGCATATGGAGGGAAGCAATCAGAATGCCTCAAAGGCTACTGAGGATTTTTTCCTGATGTGTAGTGTGGGCCTGGATCAGTGGGTGCAACCAGGCATTTGTATTTATTCATTAAGGGCCATATTCACGAAGGTAAACTTTCACTTTTGTTTAAGTTCACAATTTTTTGCTATCCACAAACGTATTTTTCTAGTAGTATCTTTACGAGTGTGGAGTCTCCACAGATTTTTATGTGTGGAGACTAAGCACTCGTAAAGATACTACTAGAAAAATACCTTTGTGATTAACAAAGAATCGTAAACGTACCCAAAAGTGTTTACCTTTGTGAATCAGGCCCTTAATGTTTTTGTACAACACTGTAGCACCCTAGAGAATTTAGGCACTTTTCAGGTAAACCCTGTCAATAGGAAGGAAAATGAGAACAAGACATAGCTGTTTTATTTTAATATTTGATGAGGTGCCATCAGGATAATGTCTCACAATATTTAGTGGCTCAGTCGAAGGCATCTTCCATTTACCATTCCTCTTCCAGTACATTCCATGCACCACCATAAAGCCGCAAAACGTCTAAAAATAGCATTCATCACTTGTAGAAAGGTGGGAAGTGCTACAAGGCCTGATCTGGTAGCTGAAATATGATTGCCCTGGGACTGAACAAACTTATCCCTCTCTTTGTCAAAGTTGTGCTCGTGTTTCCTTGCCACATGTGATCATGAGTGCTGCCTATGTGCAAAACAGGAGATCAGGCCAGGAGGAACATTTTGGGAGATTAGCATATCTGGCTGCATACGTGACCTCCTCAGAAGGTTTGCTAGAAAGAGGCAACTGAAGTTTCAGGCACTGGGAATCTTTCTTGCATCTCCTTCCACCAAATGTTCACATGGTCCATGCTTTACAAGGCCTGGGCATTGCAGCTGCTTGTGTTGGACAATGCTATGCAAAGAAGGTTTACAAATGCGACTTCATCAGCCACGCGAAAAGGTCCTGGGCACCAGCTTAATTTACTTTTTATGAGAAAGATTCCCCATCTTTTGAAGCTTTTCAGCCTTATAGCTGCACTGCTAGGGCTTGGAAAGAGATAATACCTGCAGGATACACTAGATAAATGTTTCACTGAAGGTCAAAAGTTTTAAATGGAGCAGACAAAATATATATGCTGTAAACCCAGCATTGGAGGAGAGTATTTAACAGTAAAACCTCTGGGTGGCTTGGAGACACTGAGGGGCATATTCTCAAGGACTCATCGCCGATTTAGCGGCACTTTTCCGCCACGAAAGTGGCGATAGATTTATCACCCTATTCACAAGCCTGCGCTAACAGCCGACATCGTCAGTTTACCTGCGATAGCTGCCGCTAAAAACATCGCCAAGGCTGACAGCGACAACTAACGCTAATCAAATGCAGAGTAGGCGTTCCCGTGCAAAAACTCACAATAACACCACTTCGCGATATTCTCAACGACTAGCCAGATCGGCGATGCGGCCCAAAAACAGGCGATAAGGCACGTTAGCAGCAGGGACTTAAGACCTGCTTTTTTCTGGTCTTAAGTAGGACGAATACCTGCAGTATAAAGGGAGCCCAGCCCAGAGCCACATCTGAAGACCAACAGATGCCATGGAGCTACTAATTATGCAGCTTGGAGACTCAAGAGGGCCACAACACCCACCGCCACCACCCCCAGGACCACTCCCACCCCCAGGACCACACCCCCCGGACTGCCACCGAGGCAGCGCAGAACAAGACAGCGGACCTTCCAAAAACGCACCAGCCTCAGAGACTTAATGCCAGAGGATGTCATTGCCCACTACAGGCTCAAAAGGACAACCATCCTCCGCATCCTGACCCACATTGCCCACAGGCTGACGGTACCAATACAGCGGACAACCAACATCCCTCCGCAGACAAAGCTGCTGGCTGTGCTGCACTTGTTGGCCTCTGGTACCTTCCAACCAACAACTGCCAGAGTCGGAGGAGTCTCACAGCCAGCCCTATCAAAGTTCCTCACACCTGTCTTGGATGCCATCATCAGCTTGATACCCCAGCACCTTCACATCCCCCACACTGTGCAGGAACAGATGGAGAGCAAGCAAGGCTTCTACACCATAGCTGGCTTCCCGCACGTATTGGGGGCAATTGACTGCACACATGTCCTACTTGTGCCCCCTGCCGACACTGCACACAATTACCGCAACAGAAAGCACACGCATTCCATCAATGTGCAGGCATTAGTGGACCACAGGGGACTTTTCACCAATGTCGTCGCCAACTTCCCAGGCAGTGTGCATGATTCCTGCATCTTCCGACAGTCCATCATCAACCAGCGCTTTCAGGATGGCACCTATGGAAATGCACTGCTCGTTGGTAAGTACCAATGGAACACACCACACACCTCAACTCCACAATCATACAACTCACAACTGTGGGAATGCACACATAACAAAATCACAGACAACATGCCAACCAACATGCCCACCTACCAGAAACGACAACACAAGTAACTGTGGTAACAGGGGCCAGACATGTAGACAAACCATCCACAAAGGCATAGCCCCTCTGCCACACAATTGCAGAATGTGGGGAGAGGTGGGAACCAAGAATGTGCGAAGGAGGCAATGGACCCATGAATAAGAATGTACACAATGCCAAGTGTGGCGGTGATGTGCTGGACAGTCTTGAGTATGCAGAGCACAGACATGTCCATGTGGACATATACTGCTGGTGTTTGTAGTGTTGTGGACAGTGGACGCAACCATGTTACCTCAGGCAGTGGGGAAGACCTTGGACATGTAGCTATGTTGACCCCCCTGTAAGCGTAAGCGTAGTGGGCTGGGCCGGCGTACGCCAGTCCAGCGTAGGAGTGTGAATAAAGAGCCCGGGGCTCTGGGCGTGGTTCACTTCCGGGATGGCCACCAAAGTAGCTACTGCGTGTGTCTCTGTGTCCACCATATCCTGACCATAGGCCTACACACACGTGGTCGACCACCTTCAATGGCCAAATTTACACCGGCGACGAGGTGGCTACGTCACACGCCACCCGGCGCACATCTCATCATCGCCTGCAGGGCGTGTCTGCCAAGGCGGCGCCCCTCACCCTGCCACGAGGCCGCCGCCGTGACCGGTGGTGCCTGCGCAATCCTGTGCGCCCGCTGATCCCCAGATCCGTCCGGTGCCCAGCGGTCATTGCCCGCCCCTGCGCACCCATGCCTCACTGCTCACCTGCCGCCACCAGAGTGTCTCCAAGAGGGTCCACCACGTGCCAGTGCAATCTTCAAGCCCGAGGCCCACGAGCTTGGCAGCCTCCTCAGCCGATTGCTGGCTTCTGCGCAACAGGCCCCCAGCGCACCCTGCGGCACCGCACCGCGGAGTTCTGTGTGTGCTGACTGCTCCCTCCGGCCTACACTGCGGTCCAGCAGGTCTCAGACAAATCCATTCCAGTCCGCCCCTCCAGGCCTACTGCATCATCGCAGGCTGCACACCCGCTGAGCTCTTCAGGTGGGCCTACCTCAGTGCACTGCAAGTCATCGCCACGTGGCGGTAGACCCGTGCCGGACGCAGTGCCTCAGGTGCCACTACCTCTGTGCACCACAAGTCATCGTCCCGTGGGGCTAACCTGAAAGTCCGCCTCCAGCAGCCAACAGCATGTCCTCGGTAACGCCACTGGAGCCCTTCACAGACACGGGGCCACCCCCGTCCCAGGCAGGCCGCTGGAAAGCCTGGGTGGAACGTCTGGAAACGTACTCCGAAGCGCACGACATCCCAGCGCCGCGGCGGCGGCCCACGGGTAGGCATGTGAGGAGTGTGAAGAAATGGCCCGGGGCTCTGGGCGTGGTTCAGTTCTGGGCTCTGAGCGTGGTTCAGTTCTGGGCTGGCCACAAAAGTAACTATGGCGTGTGTCTCTCTTGTAGTGTCGGCGCCACCCGGCCCTTAATCGACAATGTTGCAATGTAGCATGCACCCGGAGGGCGGGCTCACCCGAATGGATAAATAAAGGAGCGCAAGACCGCTCGGGGTCTTGGCTCATACATGCCAACTGTTGTGTGTGTATCTTCATTGCCGCAGCATAAGCCAAAGGCCTAGCCTCAATCTCAGCGCGAGTTCAGCCAGGCCTGAACTCCACATCTGTGTCCGCCCTATCCTTACCATAGGCCTACACACACGTGGCCGCCCACCTTCAACGGCCAACATTACAGTGTTGTTGTCAGGCTTGCGGACATGCGCAGACAGGCATGACAATGGTGTGCCGTAGGAGTGCAAGTGATGCAACCGCGCAGTGCACACAAGTAAATAGGCTCGGGGGGAGGGAGGAGCAGCTGTGAGGCTACGTAATACACATTGATCCCGCACATTTGCCAGAAGCAATACATGGCAACCATGAATCCCAGAGTCACACAAATCACACACCACACAACTTGTAAGTCTGCCAACACAGCATGCAGAACCACCAATTTACACTAATCTCACTTACCTCTCACAGGTGATCAAGGATATGCACTCTGCCCGTAGATGATGATACCCCTCCGAGCCCCGAACACCCTTGGCCCAGAGGCAGTACAATGTGGCCCACAAACGCACCAGGGGCATTGTTGAGCGCACATTTGGCGTGTTAAAGTCACGTTTCAGGTGCCTGGACATCAAAGGTGGAAGACTCCTGTACAGCCCAGAAATAGTGTGCAAGATGATCATTGCATGTTGTGTATTGCACAACATATGTGTACGCACCAATGCCCCATGGATCCAAGTGCCAGATGCACCGGACGATGATGAGGAAGATGAGGCAGGTGGACCACACCCCACTGCAGCTGCAGCAGGAATAGCCCGAAGGAACACAATCATTAACAATTTCTTCGCATGAGCACGTCACATTGTGACTGTCCTTAGCAACCATGGAACAGTACAAAATGACCACATGAACAGCATGTGCAAATGAATTCATTGCAACACACATTCCCTGTGTGCATGTCAGTCCTCTGCATTAGCACATCACTCTGACAAGTGTAAGTACAACATTAAGTGCTAACAATCTCACAAATAGCAAATAGATGTTGGGTATGTCACCTCTGTACAGAGAGGCTGTTCAGGGTGTCACGTATTCGGAATGCCATTTCAGGGTGTCAAATGTAGTACGTAATCCCACTCATCAGCGTATCACATGTGTACAAAAACATGAAATGAAGGCTGTCATTGGTGTTCCAAAAAAGACAACAGGGTGTCATTTGGGGTCAAATATGAAATTTCGGGTGTCATTTGGGATCAGATATGACATTTCGGGTGTCATTTGGGGTCAGATATGAAATTTCGGGTGTCATTTGGGGTCAAATATGAACCACCCTGATGCAGAGATGCACCCTATGACTCAAGTCCCACAACATGAGCAACATGGACGTAAGGGGGATGGGGACACAGTGAACACCTCAGCAACATGGGAGATGCACACCAGCCAAAAAGCCAGCAGGAATACCTTGCGTAGAACACACCAAGGTGTCCCCTGGATATATGTGCCATGTACAGATCACATGTGTACACGGACGTCATCCATCAATAGTAGTGAACAGTGTCAGCTAATAGGTGCAAGGTGAGAAGTCACGCGCCTCCTCACAGCTACCTGTACCCATCACTGTCATCTCACTGCCTATCTGGGTCACGTTCAAACATGCGCATTGATATCAGTTCCCAGGGAGTACCTTTTTTTGGAATCACTGGCCCTACATTCATCCATACTTTCATACTTGCTTGATCATAGACATGACACATCTGTGTGAATTAGAATGTTTCAATCACATTCGGTGGAGTGTTGAAGCTGGACCAGTACATGGCCATGCAAACCCCACTTTACATTGTTGCCCCGTGGAGGGCCAGCCAGAGTCCTTTAGGGATTGACACGTTCATCGGAAGAGAAAGAGTTCAGTCCGCAGTCTTATTGCTGTGTCATTGGTAACCAAACCAAATATGGCAGTCCATGTCGAGGGCCAAGGTGAATGTCGCAGAGTGTATCGGGGGACAGTGGAAGGTGTTATTCCAGGGCATGATGCAGAGGGCAGAACCAAGCTGAAACAGGCCATATGGTGGAGATGAATGCTACCGCTTCCTTCTTATCACAAAGGCAGAATCATCCACATCATCGTCCTCTGATTTGTGATGTGCCTCACATGTGGGTGATGGTGTTTTGTCTGCAGCACTGTGTGACACTGACACATCAGGGGGCGGAGATGTGGATGGGGTAGTAGCAGCAGCATTCATCTGCGCCAGGCCTTGTGGCAGCAATGCCATGATGAGGATCTGCAGGGCATGGAAGATCCCAGCTACATCTCGCTGGTGTGCAGCCATGGCAGCCATTCTTTCAACCTGCATCCGCTCCATGTTCTCCATGATCCTCCGCAAGTGTCCCAACTCCCGGCTGACATCGCTGGAGCCACTCTGACTAGACAGTTGTTCTTGTCTCAGAGTCATGACTCCAGCGATGTCAGCCATGGCTTGTTGGAGAGCATGGAGCGGACTGTGGGTGTCCGTTAGGGACTGTAAGTGGTCCCTGATGGGACTTAGACACCCACGTATGGCATCTAGTTTGGCTGCCATGAGGTCGAACCCCACCCGCACCTGATCAGCCATCTCCTCTGGCCCTCTAACACACAGCGTTGGAATGCCATGTGTTGGTCATGGGGGTCCTGGGAGACAGCCGTGGTGGTGGGTGCTTCCTGCTGTGTGGTCTGTGCAGGGGGTGGGGTCTCCTCGATGCAGCTGGGCTGCCCTGCTTTTGGGGGTGGGGTGCTGAGGGTGTCCATGAGCTGTTGGAGGGCGTCGATGGTGTGGAGGTCCTCTTCATCATCAGTGAAGAGATGTACGGTCTGCTCTGCAGGAGGTGTTGATTCTCGCTCTGCAATGTACAGGGGAGATGCAGTTTAACAGTGTGTTCCATGTATGTTCACGCATTGGACAAGTTTACAAACAGACTGCATGACAATGTACATTGTGACTGTTTGGGAGGAGATGCCTATTTGATGCGGGACAGTGGACATTTCTACACCATCAGGGATGTGGGGTTGTACTTGCACATTATCATCTCACAGTTTCCTGCTATGCCAAATGTGATTGGCCAGTTTCTACACACAAGCGGCAGCAGTTGTGTCCTCTGTTCTGTTGTGAAAGTGTTGCAGTTTGTACCACATTGTTGTCAATGTTGATGTGCTCTGATTCTTATGTGTGTGTGCTGCATTGTGGGAGAGTCGCCCCTACAGCTCTGATTTTGCTGGCCCTTATCCCTTTCAGGCGGTGTGCCTTTCACTTCTGTGCTTATACAGTGCTGAGATGTTGCAGACTTGGGTACATTGGGCTCTTGGTGGGAGTTGGGACTCTTGGGCATGGTTTGTCCGCAGATGTCCTGTTGACATCAGGGGTTGTTTGTGCACGTGGATGTGTCAGAGTGTGACCTGCTCCTTTACGGATGTGGTCCACACTCAGCCACCTCAGTGTCATGGCGTGCACAATGTATTGATAATTGGACTGCAGCCATGCTAATCGTCATGCAGTGTCACTTGCATTGTCAGTGTGGCTCACGGACCCACAGCTTTGCTGGGGTCAGCACATGTGCATGGGTTTGTTGTGAGATTAGTGATGTGTGGGGAGGGCCCCCTCTGGGCACATTGTCGATGGGGGCCTACTTGCTGTTTCTATGTGTGCTGCAGTACACCAAGGAGATCAGGGACATGATCCAGAGTCATTGTGGGTGTGCACTGTGCTATACTTAATTGTGCATGTGTGCCAGTGTGCCCATCTCCCCCCGTCCCCCCAGTCCCTGGTCGTTACTCTCCCTGTTGCTGTTGGGTCAGGTCATGTTGAGCAGTGTCCAATCCCCAACTCCTGCCACCGTCTCCCCACTGATGACTGTGGACACCATTTCCTCCATCTCATCCAGCTCCTGCTGTGGTGCTGGACTCCCACCTCCAGCCTGCATTGCGGCTTTCCGGTTGTTAGTGAGTTTCAGCTTGGTTTTGCACTTCACATCATTCCAGCGCTACTTGCAGTCATCCACTTCCCTTCTCTTCACTCCGACTGAATTCACCTTGGCCAAGATGGACTGCCATATTGCGTTTTTAGTTGCCAATGACACAGTGGAGGTGATAAACAGTTGTTGGTGGTGTTCTATCACCTCCGTAATCAGGATCTTGTTTTCCTGCGGACTGAATCGCGGGTTCCTCTTCTTCTTCTCCTTGCCCCTCTCCTTCCCTGAGGTCCCTGGCTGTTCCTCCGGGGGGTTTGTGGGGTTCTGGTTGGCCTCTGTAGTTGCTCCAGTTTCCTCCATGGTGCTTCTCAGTTGTTTGGGTTTTTTGCAGCTTTTATGGTGATTTTTCCCGCCTGACGTGGGAATAGCAAGCCTGACGCTGCTTATCGCTGATGTTTTTATCGCTGTTGGGCCCATCGCCACTTTTTTCACGTTCGGGTTTCCTTTCTTATTGGCGGCCCCGTAATTTTAACACGGACATTTGACGCGTTATCGGGAAACTATCGTCTGTTGCCGGCGTGTTGAGAATACGCCGTTAACACGGCGTTAGTTTCCTGGGATAGACGGCGTTATGTAAAATTGCGTTAACCTAGGTTGGCGATAATTATCGCCCGTTCTTGAGAATATCCCCCTGAGTTTCGCAAGAGTATTGAGGTCATTGCTTATGACATTTATAAAATATTTTGACAACTTGATGAAAAATGCCTTCTTCTTTGCCACTGTTGCTCGAACATTAATTTATCTTCAAGAAACAAATGACAAGAGGTGTTTGGCAAAACAGGAACAGTTGGTTTAATTAAACACTTCAGCCGGGAGCACAGTTACAGAAGCAGGTCTTAGGACTGTCTCAAAGTATAATCAATCTGAACGAGTCTTTATACAGTTTGTGGGTGCCATAAGTGCTTCCAATGATCCTTTTTTGGTAAAATAATGTGGGACTTGTCTGTGGAGTCATAAATAAGGCCTCTGATAACAAATGCAGGTGGGCCTTGACCTTGCCTAGTCACGGTGGGGGCCAGTGGGTAACGTGACCAGATGTCCAGCATGAGGGGGGCGTGATCACTGCATTTACTGTGTGTGCTGTCTCCTGCTTAGCTATGTGATCCCAACTTCGTGTGGCATCTGACTTCATGGTGTTTTAGGAATGCACGCACCCCTCTGGTCGTGTGTGCTTTATTGGGGCCAATCTCCCTGGACTATTGTGATGTCGCTGCTCTTATCTGGGGATTGACCTGAGATTCCTGTTCACACATTCATCTGCTGGCTATGTGACACTCCACCTGTGATCTGTCAATCATTGACCTCAGGCCTAGGTCACAGATCCTGCCTGACCATGTATGTCTGAGTCGGGGTTGATAGAGATTTCATGACAGGCGAGTTTGATAACAGTGATGCGAGTTCACTCTTATATGTGAGTATAGCATTATAAACATTGCCATCAATTTTATCAATATTAACATTCCTCCCACTAGTTGAATTTTCAACTACATTATTTAATCCATACTTCATGACAGTCACATTATTGGGGATTTGTTGTTCTTCAGTTTTGACCATCAGTACTTTCCTAGTTACTTGTATTCTACCCAATTTGAGGACTGCGTTTTTACAGCAGGAAACCCCAATTGCAGGAAAACCCACAAGCACAATACAAATATGAAAATGGGCAACAATGACAGGCACAGCCAGTCAGCCACCGGGGGAGCCAGGAAAGCCAGTTCATGTACCATTCCTGCTCAGGGGCACCTCCATCCTCATGCACGCCTCTTTCTAAACCGTGCAATGCTTGGATGGCAAGAGTTAAAGTCCTGTTGTCTAGGTCATTGCCTGGGATAAATGTGCAACAGGATGCTCCGATCTTGACACACACCCCTCCCTCCATTGCGGTTATTAAGTTCAACACATATCGATGTTGCATCACCAGGAGGCGGATGTATCTAAGTTCTTCCTTTATTGCGTTAAGGCTGAGGTCATTGCTGTTCATCATCTTGAGCATTGCCCACATGGTTATTTGTAACCAGCAGGCGTTTGCTTTTGTCTGCACTGTGAAGAAGGGTATGAACCCTCCTGCATTTAATGTATGTCAGAAAACAGTCTGGATTCTCCCGGAATGTCTTGTACTGAACCCAGACAAACTACTCAGCAGTTCTTTTTTCTTGAGCCTTATGCAACAGAGTCGTCTTCTTCTTTAGCGGATGTTGGTGCAACTCTGACAGATCTTCACTGGGAATGACTAGGGTTGGGGAGTGTATGGTGACGAGGGAGCAGAGGCCACTCCATCTGGGGATAAGCTGAGTGTAGGCAAACTCGCCGCATTGCCAGTAGGTATCCATCAGCGTGGAGGTGCCACATTGCATGTCCGGAATGTGCAGTATTCTGCCACAGTTCTCATTTGTTCCCAGTGGAATGGTTCTTTTACCTCTGAAACACAAGTAATACAGTGTAAGTTTCCATACAATTTAGGGTTGCCCTCTCCCTCCTAACCACGTATATCTATTCACCTCAGTATCTCAGATTTTGTGACATGGGATATTTATCCTGTTGTTCAATCCTCCCCTACAAGACTCATTTCCCTTTGTATCATCGAAGTGGATAGCCCAACACTGGAATTCCCTGTCTGGGGTCCATTTAAGACAGCCCCAGCTATGCTATGGGCCACCCTGGGACCACAGATGGAAACGGAGTGGGTGTGTTTGTGCATTGGTGTAGTGGCTTTGCTTCCTCCAAGAATCTTTTCTCTGGAAAGTGTCAGGGCCAAACAGTATCCTCCCCTATGGTGCCCCTCCTGTACATTCGATCTAGCTCAGTCTAAATGTCACTAGGCTCAGTGAAAAGGTACAATGCTGTGGGATTGGTCTTGTATCAGATCAGATTCACTACTACTACTCCATGGGGTTCTACTCTGTTGGTTTGTATTTTGGCCATAATCCTACATAGCTATGTATGGAGAAGGCATTCTGCTTTTTCAAGAGGCTACCTGCTGGGACAAGTAAAGCCTGTCTGTGCCTACTGCATGGGGTATCAGCGAACAGACGTAACATGACCTAGTTATTGTCTTGGGGCCCACGGCGGTCATGTGCTAATACCACATGTTGAGTATGAGGGCGCTATGAAGTACGTGTGGAATGCTAGTGTTGGGTTATGTGTAATTATAAGTGATGTGGGAGAGGTCCCTACACATGCACAGTGATAGCTTCAGGGTGGATTCCGTTAGACTGGGCAATGCTTTGGTGATGAATGGATGTTGAAACACCCATAGTAAACAAAGGGTACATAGAAGTGCAACAATATATAACTTATTGAACATTAAAGGTCTTGGGATTTGATCCAGATGTGTGTAATCCTCTGGAAACTGGGAGTGTCTTTAGTTAACAAAGTTCGAGACAAAAGGTTCACTGTACAGTTCAAGGGGGGGTTTGCCATTGAAAGTTTCAGCCGCACGTCAGAGAGGTGGACCCATGCATTTTTCTTTTCCACCTTGAGGGCGGTTGTTGTTGTGAAGACTACTTTGTAGGGCACTTCAGACTTGGCTTGGTTCCATTTCCTTACAAAGTTGTGAATGTAGACTTCTTGTCTACGTTGAGGTGATGGTATGCTGGCTTGGAATTGGTGCTCCTGGAGTTCCGGTGGCGGACCTGCTTAGATAGGAATCTGGCAGTTTTGGTTAATTCAGAGAGCTACACATGCAATTCATCGCCTAGTGCTTGAGAGTTAGCCTCAGAGCTCAATTTGGTCATGGTTTTTGGGATGGGCATCCCCATCAATCTACCAGTCGTGATCTGGTGTGGTGTGAGATGGTGATCGCTGCTGTGCGTGCTTCTCAGCACAAACAAGACTAGGAGCAGACAATGGAGCCATTTCATATTAAGGATGGTGCAATTTCTGCTTATTTTATTTTTCAACAGGCCGTTCATTCTCTCAACAATGCTATTGCTTTGGGGTGTGATACCCAGAGGCCAGTTTATGTGTTATTCCTAAAAGGGTGCAGATGTGATTGATCATGGAGTTCCCAAAGTGCTTTCTGTTGTCTGACAGGATGATGTCTGGTACCCCCCATGTGGGTATTACTTCCCTGACAATGAATGTTGCAGCTGACTTAGCATCGCAATGCACGCAAGGACCGGCTTCGATCCACCTAGAGTAGGAGCAGACTACCACAATCCACCGAGTACCACATCCAAGCTGAAATATGTGAATGGTTATACCATAACAGTAGGGTGCCCAATGTTGGAATATGCAAGAGTACCTGTGATGTATAAAGCCTCTTCAATAAAATTTCTAAGCTACAATGTAGCGGGTCTCCACTCAAAAATATCTCTCCCAGACTGGAAAATGTTTATAAAGGCCTATGACATCTTGCTTTTCCAAGAAACATGGGAAATCGCCCCTGTGATCTTTGAGGGTTTATCGTGTTTCAACATACTGGCTGTCCCATTGGGTGGCTTATCCATATGGATGAATCTGTTATTAGGCGGGCAGCGGGTGGAAGTTCTGAAAGCCCAAGGGAGCAATTACCAAGCAGTCCTATAGAAAGGGTCCATAACTCTGTATCTTATACATTTTTATAACAATGATTTAATAATACAACAAATCAACTTTTTCCGGGTTTATTTAACTCCATATCTTCCATTGTAGAGATCAAGTCTCAGAGGGCCAACAAATGCACCTGTGCCTACGAGGTGATTTTAATGCTAGCTTACCCAGTTGCATAGCAAAAATAGATCCAGCTCCGATATCGAGATCAGATACAAGAGAGAATTAACTGGAGGCCCTGCTCACTGTGGCAGACCTGTATGATATAGTAGCGGGGGCAGGGTTAGGCATGCAAGCACGACCTACTTTTAGGGGGAGGAATAGTTCCTCGGTAATTGACTATGTCTTTATTTCCCAAAATGTGGTAATCCGCCTGTTATATGGTGCTGTCATCTACACCAGTTTCGGTACTCATAATCCAATCGAGATGGCCCTAGCAATACCCGTCAGGGATCCTGCCTGAACTGAACCCAGTCTGAGCAGTGTACAGCCAACCCCAGACAACCTTAGATTGTCTTGGAAGCTACCTGCACCGATAAAATCTTTCGGGGAAATAGTAGGTCCAAAAATGTCTCTTATGATGGGATGGTTAACGGAGATAATGGGTATGGAGGGGTCATGGACAGCTTTGCAACCCTTTTGTGGTGAAATCAGGGTGTCCTTATTGAAGCTAGCTAAATCAGCGTTGCAGGCCCCTTGGTGGTTCGATCATGCATGCTCATTGACTAATCACCTCCTACGCAAGGCACTCATTACTCTCTCTGCGTAGGGAGTATAGGTCTGTGACCTGAAAGCGCAGAAAGGAAATTATAAGTGACCAGTGGGCTATCCTTACATATACCGCTAATACGAAGGATAGTAAGGCTTTTTGGAGAACAGTATCACAAGTGGCGACTGGTATTTACTGGCGGCGGGGGGAGAGGGGTATGGAGTGAAAATTAAAATTCACTTACCTGTCTGCTGCCGCTGCTGCCGTTTCCTCCTCCTCCTCTTGGTCCTCTTTGCCTGCAGGGCTGGAAGCAGAAAGCATCTGGCTCCCAACCTCCCGATAGCCAATAACAACACTGCAATGCAGCATTGTGATTGGTCTCAGCGCCGTGGATCAGCGCTCAGCCAGAGAATGGGATGCTAGGCATGTTCTCCATGCAGGCTGTAATGCAGCCTACATGGAGAACATACAAAGTGTGCATAAGAGTTTGACCGGTCCGTGAGGACAGGCCAAAGCGTCATGTACACTAGGAGTGGACAAACCACTCCTCCCCTGCCCTGCTTTGTGAGCAGAGCAGCCCCGCCCCAGCTGAGCAAGGACGTAAAAATAAAATGATAATAACAATGAGGTATTATCATTTTATTTTTACCTTTTTGACCTTCTCAGTATGGCGACGCTCCTCTGCCTTAGCGGAGAAGCCACCACTGGGTATCATATATTAGGGCAATAGATCAAACTGGCACCACTATTAGCTGCCATATCAGGGGAGAGGATTGGGCGGTGCATTTTAAAGCCATCTATGCTGCCAGTAACCAAACCAACACTGACGTTGTCAAAACAGATACTTCCACTTTCTTATCTATATCACTGTTAGAAGTCACAACTGCCATTCAGGAGAGCAAGGGCACCTAGGCCCCTGGCACTGATGGCGTTCCCATGAATTTGATTAAGTGTGATCCGATTTTATGGGCACCTTTATTGGCAAATGTCTTTAATTTCATGAGCCATCACACAGTTCCAAAATCCTGGGCCCTTTCAATTAGAGTGCCCATTTTTTAAAAGGGGAGTCGCACTGAGCCTAAAAATTATCACCCTATTTCCCTGATAGACATACCTTCTAAGATCTTTGAAAGAGTCCTATACAGTAGGATACTAACATGGGTCAATGAAAATAATGTATTGAATGAGTGTCAGCTGGGATTTCCAAATGGAATAGGTACGATGGAACAATACCTGAATTTACACCTTATTATAGGCAAATACACCATGGGGAAGCGATCTAACCTGTATCTTGCTTTTATGGACTTTTTGACAGCCTTCGACTGTTTAAACAAGGCTAAATTATAGTACATTTTAATCAAAATGAGGGTGGACCCAATACTGGTGCGCACTTAAAAATCTTTGCACCATGAGACAAAAGCACATGTCAGGTTTGGGGCTGATGGGGACATATCAGATGTTTTTAATGTTAAACGGTGTGTGCGTCAAGGGTTGGTGCTTGCCCCTTTGTTATTCATTTTATACATAAATAACCTCAGTCCGGAACTTATAAATAGCACCATCGATGTCTCCATGGTAAACGGCGCACCCATT
Source organism: Calotriton arnoldi (assembly GCA_963921515.1). NCBI lineage: Eukaryota > Metazoa > Chordata > Amphibia > Caudata > Salamandridae > Calotriton > Calotriton arnoldi. The sequence continues at coordinate 132,092 of CAWUFW010002192.1, read as the reverse complement.
CCCATACTTTTATATGCGGATGATGCTGTATTAATGGCCTGCACCCCTAAAGCCTTATGCATTATAATCAATTCTTTTGTGGATTTTAAGGAGAAATAGGATCTAAGGACGAATTTTTCAAAATCATTGACTATGTCATGTGGCCTGAAGTATATACGATATATAGGGATTTAATTTAGCACCGCTAGTTCATGGGCATCCCAAATAGCACAAAATAGTAAGAATATGTTGAAGGCAGTAGGCTCCCTCCTTAGCTTACTGTCACCACCAGGAGGGAGGGCCCTTGTCCCACTGCTACAAATATATTCAGCTCAGTGTGTACCTATTGCTACCTAAGGTGGGGAATATGGGGGATTAGTGACCTGCAGTCACTAAAAATTGAAGAAAATCATTTCTGAAGGCGTTTATTATTGGTACCTGCATTGACCTTTTATTTGCCATAAGGAGTTAGCATTAAATTATTAGTATATACAAATTCGCCCTGCGCTGTTGTGGCTCTCTGTAATGAGCAATGTGGAACCCTCACTCACTGGAAAGATACTTTTTTACTGCCTGTCCTGTGACAAAGGGCTCTCTATTCCTTGGCTGTTCTACGTAAAAAAGTCACTGGAAGGGATTGGTGTAAGATTTGCTGTTCCTGAGTCAGCTATAGGTGCGCTACACAGCAGAAAGCAAGCACAGGCCTTTTTGTTAGAAACATTGCAAGGTATCAGGTTGCATGAGGATACACAGAAACCCAGTAACAGGGATTACTAACTTGCTAATTTTGGAGCTGTGCAAATTGATTACCTGATGAATATAACCAGGAGTTGGGTGTGCTCGCCTCTATTTAGATTTAGGTCAGAGACCTTGAAATACTCCCTCTGCTTCCCACAAGGTTTCCAGCACAACTTGAGCTCACAAGTGTGGGTTTCACTGGCATTAATATCACTGACTCTGGATCTCTGGATATATGTGTGTGTGTATGTTTATTTACATATTTAATTGAAAATTAATATTAAAAGAATAATTTTAATTTATATTATAATTTACTAACTTTAAAAAAATGTAATATATATATGTCATGTAAACTGCTCCCGACTTACAGCACACAGTGGCATTAAAACGTCATAAGCGTGTCATGAAAAATGTAACATTCATTCCCATTACGTGAATGGAGGGTTACTAAAATGTGTTGTCATCATGCAGGTGGCGCAAGACTATGTGATCAAGGCTCACCAAACACGTTAAGATGGCGGCATTGTGAGCTGAGGAAACTGTATCCAACTGATGGTCCTTACTTGATGGCCACTGTGCAGGGGGCCGGACAATCTAAATCAAATACAGGTATGAAAGTGATTGGCGTCACTATGGGCATTTGAAAAAGGCTGGAATAGCCGAAACACGTCATGCTGAGTGACTGAAATGGCATGTTTTAACATACAGAGTGGAATAAATGCTGTTTTTAACCCCGCGAGTGCTCCGGTTGTTCCTGGAGGAAGGGACTGTTGTTTGGTAATTTATGCGTGCAGGCCACATGCACGACGGAGGCACCCGTCATCCAAGAGTTCGGCAGGTATCATGGCATTTGTTGGACTGTAGTAATGGAATCTGCCAGAACCACCGCAGCCCCGTGAATAGAATGTGCCTACTGAAAAGAATTCAGGACATGACTACATGTAATGGGACACGTCACTCAGACAAGAACCTTCAGGTACAGGACTACGAAGGGGAAGATAGTGGTAGACGAGGGGCATATCATGTCATGTAAACTGCTCCCGACTTACAGCACACAGTGGCATTAAAACGTCATAAGCGTGTCATGAAAAATGTAACATTCTTTCCCATTACGTGAATGGAGGGTTACTAAAATGTGTTGTCATCATGCAGGTGGCGCAAGACTATGTGATCAAGGCTCACCAAACACGTTAAGATGGCGGCATTGCGAGCTGAGGAAACTGTATCCAACTGATGGTCCTTACTTGATGGCCACTGTGCAGGGGGCCGGACAATCTAAATCAAATACAGGTATGAAAGTGATTGGCGTCACTATGGGCATTTGAAGAAGGCTGGAATAGCCGAAACACGTCATGCTGAGTGACTGAAATGGCATGTTTTAACATACAGAGTGGAATAAATGCTGTTTTTAACCCCGCGAGTGCTCCGGTTGTTCCTGGAGGAAGGGACTGTTGTTTGGTAATTTATGCGTGCAGGCCACATGCACGACGGAGGCACCCGTCATCCAAGAGTTCGGCAGGTATCATGGCATTTGTTGGACTGTAGTAATGGAATCTGCCAGAACCACCGCAGCCCCGTGAATAGAATGTGCCTGCTGAAAAGAATTCAGGACATGACTACATGTAATGGGACACATCACTCAGACAAGAACCTTCAGGTACAGGACTACGAAGGGGAAGATAGTGGTAGACGACGGGCATATCATGTCATGTAAACTGCTCCCGACTTACAGCACACAGTGGCATTAAAACGTCATAAGCGTGTCATGAAAAATGTAACATTCTTTCCCATTACGTGAATGGAGGGTTACTAAAATGTGTTGTCATCATGCAGGTGGCGCAAGACTATGTGATCAAGGTTCACCAAACACACGTTAAGATGGTGGCATTGCGAGCTGAGGAAACTGTATCCAACTGATGGTCCTTACTTGATGGCTACTGTGCAGGGGGCCGGACAATCTGAAACAAATATAGGCATGAAAGTGATTGGCGTCACTATGGGCATTTGAAAAAGGCTGGAATAGCCGAAACGCGTCATGCTGAGTGACCGAAATGGCATGTTTTAACATACAGAGTGGAATAAATGCTGTTTTTAACCCCGTGAGTGCTCCGGTTGTTCCTGGAGGAAGGGACTGTTGTTTGGTAATTAATGCGTGCAGGCCACATGCACCACGGAGGCACCCGTCATCCAAGAATTCGGGAGGTATCGTGGCATTTGTTGGACTATATATATGATCAAGGGCACTGTGTTGCCCGAAACGCGTCACGGCGGTGGTGCAGGGCGTCCATATAATGAAATAAAATACTTGCACCAGAAACGGGTCTGCATTCGTCTATGTTTGGAAGAGAACTCTACCTGACGAAGCAAGCTGTATATATATATATATATATATATATATATATATATATATTCACTGAAAAACCATAGGTTTCAGGGACGTTATAGTTACAAATTAGCATTTAAAAAACCTTTGAAATTCACTGAAAAAACCATAGGTTTTAGGGACAGTTATAGTTAGTTGGACATTGCACTCGTACAAAACCCGTGAAATTCCCCTGTTATAGTTAGTCCAGCTAACTATAACTCGCGCCCCGCAATGCACTGCTGATGACGTCACATATTACATCACTCATGACATGGTCAGTGACATCACTGATGACATCACTGATGACATCTCAAATGACATCACTGATGACATCATCCAGTGACTGTGTGTTTCTGTAAAGTTGAAATATTTTTAATATATATAGGAAAAGACGTATTGAAGAATGAGTGGGTGTGTAAGTGTCTGTATGGATGATTTAGTAGGTGCGTGACTGACTCTATAAGTGAGTGATTTAACGTATCTTACTGAATGCATGGGTTAGTGACTAAACTGGGTGAATGTCTGTATCCGTCTGTCTGTTGCTGTGTAAGTGGCTGCATGGGTTTGTGAATAGCTACATGAGTGTCTATATGAGTTATTTATTGGTTGTCTGAGTATCTGTATGGGTGCCTGAGTGTTTGTGTGGGTGGGGTGTGTGCGACTCTGTGCATAGATGTGTGAGTGGGTGATTCACTGGGTGGATGGTTTCAAGAGTGCATCTGTGATAGACTGTATGGGTGGGTAAGTGTGTGTAAGAGTGTGTTAGTGAGTGAATGTATGTCCCAGTGGTACATGTGTGAGTAACTACATATGTGAAAGCCAGTATATATGTGTGTTGGAGTATATAAATAGCTATGAGCGAGAGTGACTGATTGTGATAGTGGCTGTATGGATGAGTGTGTGCTTGTATCAGTGATTGTATAAGAGCGTAACAATGTGCTAGTATTTGTATGATTAAGTGAGCTGGTGTGTGTATAACTGTATAGGTGAGTAAATGGCAGTGTGTTTAATTATTTGCATGACTGACTAGGTGTGTGAGTACCTCTATGGATGAGTGGCGGTGTTTGAGTGTCTATATAGGAGTAAGAGTGCATATGATAGTCCTGTACTGAGTGACCATAAGTATGAGTGACTGTACGGGTGAGTGAGTGGATGTGTGTGTGTAGACCTAAGAATCAGTGAGTGGGTATGTAGTTATTGGTGTTGGAGTGTCTATAGTTTTGCGAATGGCAGTCTGTAATTTAGATTGGGTGTATCAAAGGTTATATTAGGCTGTGAGGAGCTGCATCAGATTATCACGTGGATGATGTCATCAGTGATGTCATTTGAGATGTCATCAGTGATGTCATCAGTGATGTCACTGACCATGTCATGAGTGATGTAATATGTGACGTCATCAGCAGTGCATTATGAGGCGCGAGTTATAGTTAGCTGGACTAACTATAACGGGGGAATTTCACGGGTTTTGTACGAGTGCAATGTCCAACTAACTATAACTGTCCCTAAAACCTATGGTTTTTTCAGTGAATTTCAAAGGTTTTTTAAATGCTAATTTGTAACTATAACGTCCCTGAAACCTATGGTTTTTCAGTGAATTTCAAAGGTTTTTTAAATGCTAATTTGTAACTATAACATGTCTGAAACCTACGGTTTTTTCAGTGAATTTCAAAGGTTTTGTAAATGACAATTTTTAAATGTATTAATTGTTATATAAATTTTTAAAATACTGATTTACTACATTTTTAGAAACAATTTTTTTTTACATATTTTATTATTTAAATTACATTGTAATTACATTATACATTACATTACAAAAAATACTTTCTCTTAATGAATTACTTTAGTTTAAATACTTTGCAGATAGGCAATAGACTTTTAAGTACAGTAGTTACAGTTGTTGCAATGGGCAACACATTTTCAAACACAATGCAACATTCAGCTCAATGTGAATTTCTAGTTAAATGCAATTAGTTACTTTATGGATTACTTTTCTAACCACAGGACTGGATCCTAGATTCAGTCCTGGGACATCTCCTGTAAACAGTTGAGTAAAAGCGTTTTGGTTACAGTCGTGATTTTTAAGGAATATTATTGTATTTTAAAAGTTGACACTTTGAAACTTTTTCTCATAGAATCACCAATGTTATCCTATGGAAGGAAATTCACTTAGCAGGTAAAAACTGTTATCGTTACTTTTTCTTACTCAGTGTTGGATCCTGGATCCAGCACTGGTGCATCTCCTGTAAACAGTTGAAAGAATGCGTTTAAGTCATACTGTCGATTTTTAAGGAATATTTGTAGTTTGTGAAAATCAACACTTTGAAACTTTTTGCTGAAAACCAGTCAATGTTAGCCTATGAAGGAAATTCAAGTTACCGGTAAGTACGGTTAAAATTACTTTTGAGGATCAGTACTGGGCTGAAACATGCAGCACTGAGGTCTCTCCTGATAACAGGTGAGTAAATCGGAATTCGTATTTCGGCTGATTTTAGAGGAATATTTTAAAGTTCCAAAACTCCACACTTAGAAGAATTTCCAAGTGAAACCAGTCAATGTTAGCCTATGGAAGGAAATTCAAGTTACTGGTAAGTACGGTTAAAATTACTTTTCAGGACCAGTACTGGGCTGAAAGATGCAGCACTGAGGTCTCTCCTGATAACAGGTGAGTAAATCAGAATTCGGATTTCGGCTGATTTTAGAGGAATATTTGTATGTTTCAAAATCAACACTTAGAAGAATTTCCAAGTGAAACCAGTCAATGTTAGCCTATGAAGGAAATTCAAGTTACCGGTAAGTACGGTTAAAATTACTTTTCAGGATCAGTACTGGGCTGAAAGATGCAGCACTGAGGTCTCTCCTGATAACAGGTGAGTAAATCGGAATTCGTATTTCGGCTGATTTTAGAGGAATATTTTAAAGTTCCAAAACTCCACACTTAGAAGAATTTCCAAGTGAAACCAGTCAATGTTAGCCTATGAAGGAAATTCAAGTTACCGGTAAGTACGGTTAAAATTACTTTTCAGGACCAGTACTGGGCTGAAAGATGCAGCACTGAGGTCTCTCCTGATAACAGGTGAGTAAATCGGAATTCGTATTTCGGCTGATTTTAGAGGAATATTTTAAAGTTCCAAAACTCCACACTTAGAAGAATTTCCAAGTGAAACCAGTCAATGTTAGCCTATGGAAGGAAATTCAAGTTACTGGTAAGTACGGTTAAAATTACTTTTCAGGACCAGTACTGGGCTGAAAGATACAGCACTGAGGTCTCTCCTTATAACAGGTGAGTAAATCGGAATTCCTATTTCGGCTGATTTTAGAGGAATATTTGCACAATGGTGAAGGGAGGGGGCGGGGCCTGAGGTGACATCTTTGCAAACGCGCCCCGTGGCGCGTTTTAAGTTGGGGGATTAAGTCCCCTTGAATCCTGAGGGTCCCTAGGGGCCAACTAGACCACCAGGAACCTCCAATATGCGCCAGGGGCTGCGTTGCAGAGACGTGTAGAGAGGCCACACCCCTTTTACACCTCTCTGCAACGCAGCTCTGTGGCGCATTCTGGATGTACCTGTTGGGCTAGTTGGCCCCCAGGGACCCTCAGGATTGAAGGGGATTTAATTCCCCATCTTAAAACGCGCCACGGGGCCTGTTTGCACACATGTCACCTGAAGCCCCGCCCCCTCCCTTCACCACTGTGCAAACGCGCCCCGTGGCGCGTTTTAAGTTGGGGGATTAAGTCCCCTTGAATCCTGAGGGTCCCCGGAGTCCAACTAGCCCACCATATACCTCCAAAGCGCCACAGAGCTGCGTTGCAGAGAGGTGTAAAAAGGGCGTGGCCTCTGTACACCTCTCTGCAAGGCAGCCTCTGAGCGCATACTGGAGGTACCTGGTGGGCTAGTTGGCCCCCAGGGACCCCCAGTATTCAAGGGGAATTCGTTCTCCCTCTGCAAACGCGCCAGGGGGCGCGTTTGCAGAGTGGTGAAGGAAGGGGCGGGGCCTGAGGGCCCGATCGTTTTTGTTTTTTTGTTTTTTTCTCCCTGAAGGGGGGCTGTGTGGCCCCCCTTCCTTTTTCTTTTGGGCCCTGGGGACCCCATCCCCCAGGGCCTTACCCCTTTTTTAAATTACCTTAAAAAAAAACGGGAAGGGGCCGCGTGGCCCCCTTCCTGGGCCTGTATTGGCCCCGGGGACCCCATCCCCGGGGCATGGCCTCTATATTTATTTTTTTGAGGGGGCAGCGTGGCCCCCTCCTCTGGCCATTTTAAGGCCCGGGGACCCCATCTCCCGGGCCGGCCTTTCCATTTTTTTTTTTTTTTTAATTTTTCTCTTTTTTGGGGAGGGGGGCGCGTGGCCCCCTCCCGGGCCACTACTTGCCCCGGGACTCCATCCCCCGGGCTGGCCCTCTCCGTTGGGGACTGTGGGGGTCCCCAATCCCCCACAGTCCCGCCGGCTCCCCACGTCCCTTGGGAGCCGGCATTGCTAGCTCCACATGGGGAGCAGCTGACATGCTGCTCCCCATGTGGAAAGCAATCGCTTTGGATATTGGAAGAGAGCAGGTTTCCTGCTCTCTCTTCCAATATCCAAAGCAGTTTGCTATGGCAGGACGGGAGCCGCGAGGCTCCCGTCCTGCCATAGCAAACTACAGTGTCCCGGGGTAGGCACCCCGGGACACTGCAGGAGCCGGCCCTGGGGGTGGTGGTCCCCAGGGCCATCAAGGGCTCCAGGAGGGGGCCGCGCGGCCCCCTCCCATTCAGTACACAGCCCCGGGGAGGTGGTGGTCCCCGGGCTCTGGGGTCCGTAACGGACCCCCATATTAAAATGTTTAGTGCCCCGGGGAGGTGGTGGTCCCCGGGCGTGCTGGGGGCTGGAGCCCCCCACACAGGTTTAATAATGTATTTATAAAAAGCCCCGGGGAGGTGGTGGTCTCGGGGCTGCGGGAGGGCTCAGAGCCCTCCCGCACCATTTTTAAAAAAGCCCCGGGGGTGGCGGTCCCCGGGCTTGGGGGCCCTTGAGGCCCCACACATTAAATTATCCCCCACCATGCCCCCGGGACTTGGGCCACCCGGGGCCAATTAACATCGAAGCGCGGGAGACCGCGCTCGATTTGTTTCGGCAGGATTCGCGCACCCTGAGCGCATCCTGCCGATTTAAAAAAATTTTTTTTTATTTTTGCCCAGGGGTCCTTGTGGGACCCCCTGAGCAAACCTAGGGGGTCAGGGTGTTTCTACCCTGCTCCCTTTGTGCGCTTTGCGCACTTGTTTCTGTCCCTCGGTTCTACCGAGGATAAAATGGCTGCCAACATTTCCTGAATCGGAATGTTGACAGCCAGCTGACAGCCAATTAACATGCAGCTCGTGATCGGGAGGGTACGCGGACCCTACTCGGCCATAGATATCACTAACTTTTTACTTTTCATTTTCTCAGCAACTACTGAACGGATTTACACCATTTAACAAAAAGGGTTCTTTCTGAACCAAGAACTACCTCTTTGCCAAATTTGGTGTAATTCCGTTCAGCAGTTCGGGCTGTAGCCGTGTCTAAAGTTTCCTATGGGAAAATGCATGGGGAAAACACGTTTTGGGACCCCCTTTTTCTCGGCCCCCGCTTGACGAATCCCCCGAGACTTTCAGGGTAGGAGCGGACCGGAGCGGGCCACAAAGTTTGAAAATTTCGCGAAGATACGTCAACCGGCAAGAGAGTTATTTCAAATAGAATGTCGCGGATTTCCTATGGATAATAGGTTGTAACTATAACTATCTACTGGCGACCGCCAGTAGATAATATATATATATATATATATCAAAACAAAACCCTTTCAGGCACTCAGGCATAGAGTGACACATAAATTAAGTAAAAAAAGAAGCTGAGAACTCTGTGTAGTTCTAATGTTTAGGTGAAAAGCAGCTGCAGTATAGAGCACTCTTAACACCAGAGACCTCAAATGTCTGCTTTTCTATCAAAGTCTTTAAGCATAGGATTAGCACAGTGCCATCCACGCTGAGATAGAAAGGGACAAAGTCTTTTGCCATTTCTACAGCAAAGTCTTTAAGCATAGGATTAGCACAGTGCTATCTATGCCAAGCTGTAAAATGGCCAAAGTCTTTTACCACTCCAGGCACAGCATTACAGCTTTGAATTTGGGAAAATACCGTTCAAGCCAACTGAAATTAATAAAAGCAAACCCTGACACGTGTTTCGCTCTCATTAGAGCTCTTCAGAGAGGCATAGCTTTGTCCAGACACAAGGGAGCACCCAGTGTAAGTCAAAACAAAACCCATTTAGGCATAGAGTGATGCATAAATTATGCAGAAAAAGAAGCAGAGAACTCTGGGTAGTTCTCATGTTTAGGTGGAAAGCAGCTGCAGTATAGAGCACTGTCAACACCAGCGACACTCTAAATTTGCTCACCTCAAATGTCTGCTTTTATATCAAAGTCTTTAAGCATAGGTTTAGCACAGTGCTATCCATGCCGAGCTTTAAAATGGACAAAGCCTTTTACCACTCCAGGCACAGTATTAATCCTGATATATCAAACTAAAAACCGTAACAGATGAGCTGGAAAAAATTAAAAAAACATACCAATTGAATTACCCAACAAAGTAAACAATATAAAAAGATTACATTTTACTGAAAATATATTACATATTATAGGCATTACTAATTGAAAATATTTAAATTTTAAATAGACAGACACATCATAATGATATACATTTAAACAATATTAACAAATCTATAAAATTGTATGAACAAGACATATACTATTCCCACTCCAATCTGTGCAACAGTAGGGAAAGCGTTGGACTCAGGAAGGGTAAAATTTACAATTCCCACTCCAGTCTGTGCAACAGTAGGGAAAGTGTTGGATTGCGAAGGGGTAACATTTACTATTCCCGCTCCAATCTGTGCAACAGTAGGGAAAGTGTTGAACTCAGGAGGGGTATCATTTACTATCCCACTTCAGTCTGTGCAACAGCAGGGAATGCTTTGAACTCAGGAGGCTTAATATTTACTATCCCATTTCAGTCTGTGCAACTGTAGGGAAAGCATTGAACTCTGGAGAGTTAACATTTACTATACCACTTCCGTCTGTGCAACAGTAGTGAAGGCTTTGAAAGTAGGAGGGGTAAAATTTACTATTGCCTGTACAAAAGTAGGGAAAGCGTTGGACTCTGGAGGGGTAAAATTTAATATTCCCACTCCAGTCTGGAGTAAACAAAACTATTTGCCCTCCAGTTGGTGCGACAGTAGGGAAAGCGTTAAGCTCAGGAGGGGTCAAATATACTATTCCCACTCCAGTCTGTGCAACAGTAGGGAAAGCTTTGGACTTAGGAGAGGTAAAAATTATTATTTTCACTCCAGTCAGTGCAGCAGTAGGGAAAGTGTTAGATTGTGGAGAGGTAAAATTTACTATTCCCGCTCCAATCTGTGCAACAGTAGGAAAAGCATTGGACTCATGGGGGTAAAAATTATTATTCCCACTCCAGTCTGTGCAACAGTAGGTAAAGCGTTGGACCCAGGAAGGGTAAAAATTACTATTGCCACTCCAGTAAGTGCAACAGTAGGGAAAGCGTTGAATTGTGGAGGGGTAAAATTACTATTCTCACTCTAGTCTGTGCAACAGTAGGGAAAGAGTTGGACTAAGGAGGGGTAAAAATGTATTATTCCCACTCCAGTCTGTGCAACAGTAGGGAGAGAGTAGTTCACTTCACATAAATACAATATTTTGGAACCTATGTAAAATAAAAATTATAAATGGTTAAATGTAAAATTATACATATAAATATATAACAAATAATATTTATTACAATGTTAAATAAATATTATAAACTAAAACAAATAATATTAAAATAATTAAAATACCACACAATATTGTTGCAATCAGAACTACCAACAAATATAATGTTAAGAATTTAAAAGCATAACATAATTAACATATAACAATATAAATAACTCAATTTGTAATGAATGAATAACTATTTTTACATTTATTATTTCTTAAATAACTTCCCACCCTATTCCTCTACAAACTAAACAAAACACACCAATAATATATCTAAAAAAGTATAATAATTACACATTTTACATAATTAATTATCATTTAAACACTTAATAATAATGAACTGATAGCAAATGAATTATATTTAATTCACTTCCCACCCTTTATCCCTGCAAACCCCCAAATATCTTAAATGCATAATTTGCATAATTAATTATCTATTAAACAATTAATAATAATTAACTAATAATAAATTAATTATATTTAATTAACTTCCCACCCTTTTTCCCTACAAACCCAACAACCCGCAACTGATATGTAAATTAACAAATATCTTAATTACACAACTTACATAATTAATTATCAATTAAATATGCATTAATAATTAACATTAATTATTAAATAATTATAATTATATTACTTCCCAACCTATATCCTTACAAAACCCACAACCCGCACATAAAACATAACTTAAAAAAATACTAACACAGTTTACATAATTAATTATCAATTACATGATTAATATTAATTAACAAATCAATATTATTTAATTATAATTAATTTTCTTCTCACCCTGTACCCTTAGAAATCTCACAACACGCTATGGTACTAAAAATATGACAATAAACTATTACATTACATTTAAAAACAACTAAAAATTTACAAACTATGATGAAAAACTGACAATAATTATACAAATAATTTATAACATATACAAATAAAATGTATACTAAAATACATAAAAATAATATTATTAACAACAATATTTTTATCAACGATATTAACAGTAGAGATATTTTTAACATTGATATTAATAACATAGATATTTTTGACATCGATATTGCTTACCTTATTACTTACCTTAAGAATCAATATTCTTGTCAACAATATTTTTGCACACAATATTGCTGCATATTTACAACTCGATATTTCTACTTCTCGATATTTTGTCCGAATACCAAAAAGAGGTCATAATCTGGCATGGCCGTCTCTCCCTTAACCATGGGCAGTTTAGGTTTGGGCAGTGCTATTTTATGTCTTTTGGGCTCCAGCCATACCAGCTTGAGCAGGGGTGTCACAGGCAAGATTACTTTGTTTTCTATTGCTCTTTCTATATTTGAACTAAGACTTCCATGTTGCAGAACAAAATAAATAACAGAAAGAAGACAGAATGAAACAGTTGTAAGGTGCGGACCATTGGGTGACAGAAGACCCAAATGTGGTTGCAAAGAGAAAGATTAAAATTATAAGGAAAATTTGAGTGGCAAATGGAGTGAAAGGGCAAAAGAAGGGATTGAAGAAGAGTACAAAAAAGGAAATAAAGATGGAAGGGAAATATGAGATAAAGAGGCTTGAGCTGTAAGAAAGAAAAATCAGAAGAAGGAAAGAAAAATGGAAAGGAGATGAAAGAAGGAATGAAGGAGACTTTTCTTGGGGAAGCAATTCCTGGAGACCTTCCTTTAAAGTGTCAGGATCTCATGGGTCAACTCACTCACTCAGTGGCAGCCATATAGTTCAAACGAGGGGCATCTGGCTGCTCCCTTATTTTTGGAAGCCTATATTAAGAACAATAATATTTCATCTATTTCCTTCGATATCACTCTGTGTGTGAATTGGCAAGGGTAGCAAAATAGTAGAAAATAGGTGTAAAACCACCAAGTTTGCCAGCACGGATAGCAACAATTTCTCCAGAAATGCACTTCACCTCTAAATACCGCTGTGGCTAGTCTGGCATTCCCTTCCAACAAATTAATCTCCGACCAATATATCTGGACCCACAGGTGTCAAATAGCAGTTATTTCTCAGTTTAATCTGATAGGTGCTTCTGGTCATGTCTGTGCCACTATGGCACATGGGTTTGCTGAAAGTTATATTGTTTCCAGAGATAGGAATTAGCTTTTGTAATGGGAAAAATCACAGGACCCATGAAATAATGACATCCCTAAACCACTCTGCAGAGCTTTACCTTTTCACATTGTTCAATCAGGTTTTGTTTTCATGAAAAGCAAACGAAACCTGATCAGTGCTCATTCTGAGCTGCACATTGCCACTAGCAGTTTCAACAATGTCTCTCGTCTACTGAATTCTGTATTTTTTAAGATAGTAAAACATCTTTTTTTAAATTCTACATTTGTAGCTTCACACATAACTTTTTTCTCCTTTTACAATAGACTACTATATAGCATGCTTCAGTATTATTCTTATTATTTCATTAAACATGTTCTTGTTTGAAAACAAAACACCTTTTGTAAGCATACTTCCCAAAATTAAACATGTAACATAAAAAATATATAGTAGGTGACATAAATGGTCATACATATCGGATCTTGGAGTTCAGGCGACACAACACACCCGGCATTAAACTTTCTCATACACATAGGGTGGTGATGGGCACATGACCACATTTTGCAAGAACCTTGCAGATTATTAGGAAGTAGGTGAACACCATTTTCAATGGAGTTCAACTTTTTATCTTTTCATCAAGAAACAAGTGAAATGGTCGCGCAAGGAGCTCTCTGAATGTCTGCGGAGTGACCTGCAAACCTGTGACAAGAAACCCAGTTCCACTGAAGACAACAGCATACTAGTTGTGCTGAAGGCACAGATGATGGACATATCCATATAGTTTGATGGATGAAGGAAATCGAAGTTCGGGACAGTGGGAACCAGGTTACCACAATCTATGAAACTTACTTCACAAGATACCTCAATGATTTAATCTTGAAACCTCTGGTAAAGTTATGTCTACTGGGTGCTGGAGATGTTCTGTCTGAATACATTGGTTACATCAATGTGAATATTGGCACATACGAGCTGGAATGTAGAGAGATCTATGTACCCGTTTACTCATCACTCAGACCCCAGGTGATGGAAGAAGTACTCCATGCTTCTAATGAAGCAATTCTACTGTTGTTGGTACCACAGAACAACTATTCAGGGAGATGGTGCAAACCCTCAATACTACAAAAATGATGATATGCCTTCTTTCAAAGCAGATATTGTGAGAAGTTGGCCTGGCATATGCTGTCCACTAGTTATAGTGGGCACCTTGCATCAGTCCAAACGACCTTTATTGATGATAGGTTTAAAGCAACCTTTAGTGAAAGCTATCCTAGTGGTAGCTATGAAGAGCAGCCTTCAGGCTAAGTCTTGAAGGAGTGTTAAGCTATTGTTTTACCAGTTATAATCTCGTGAATGACCAAATGAAAGGAGAACCACACCAGGTATATATATAAAATATATGTATTTATTACTAAACACTACCCAATAGTCTCTTTATGAGGCTAGAGGTCAAAGTACACAAGTTACAAGTCAAATAGCACAGTAAATTAGCAAAATATACGATTAGCCCTAGGGGCGTACCAAACCATATATTAAGAAAGTGGTATAAGAACCACGACTTAAGAAGACACTAGGCCTAGAGCCTGTAGAATTGCTGGGACCCCAAGGAACCACCCAAGGTAGTGACACAGGGGACCCACGGGGGCTGTGTGCAGTGTGTGAACAGAGCCGCGAGCTCCGTTAAAGTCAATGGGAAAGTCGCGGTAAGATTTTTAGAGTTTAAGGACACTTAGAAATGGACTAGGACCAAACCATCTTGGACTTAGACAGTTCTAGGGTTAACACCCATGGGAGCACCGGAGTACTCGAGTTACCTCACCCAGGGAAGCCGGGTGCATAGGTGTCGAATGGTGTCGGGTCGCGGCGTCGATTTCAATGGCAGCCTGCAATGAAGTGCTGCTGCCAGGAAGATGCGAAGTGTCCGAAGAGATCCAAGCCTGGATCGGAGATGAGAAGAACCTGAAAGCAGAGGGGACAGAGTCTGGGTCACTTGCCAGTGACCAGGGGCACGATAGTCGAATGCCCACCGATGTCGGGTGCTTCAGGTGAAAGAGGTGAAGCTTGACTCTTCAGCCACGAGGACCAGGAGGCGTCGACGACAACCAGGAGCTGGATTCGAGCTGTCCCACAAAGGATGTCGAGTGCTGCAGCATTGGTGTCCGGATTGACCACAACAAGCCTTGGCATCAGCAACCCATGCAGAAAGGAGAAAGATGCTTCGGTGCAGACCAGCAAGGTCTGAGGGACTCACCACTTGGTGGGGAGTTAGGGCACGTCTGGAGCAACCAGAAACGCCCAATAAAAATCAGAGTTGCCTTCACAGGGACCCACCAGTCAACGGACCAGGGATCGCGAAGGAGCCTCGAGCGGAAATGCAAGAAGTGGGCCCACGGAACACTCGTGGAGTGTAGGCTCACAATCTTCGGTGCAAATGGTGCTCGGGCCTGGGTTACAAGTAACCCAAAGCAGGACTTCAAGAGTCGTCGAGAAGTTGATGCACTAGCAAATGTGCACGGTGACCAGGGGTTCCGGTTCCACGTCACTCGTGAGGGCTGCGGGTCTCAGCTTTGCTGGGGACTCGGGTTGGCCTCGGAGAAGTCTGGAAATCCTCTTCCTGGGCTGCAAGTACTTCGGAGTCCGGCAGGAGCTTCGGAGATGCAGACCGTCAAATGCTTCGTTGGTGCCTGCCAAGCAGGGGAGTCACTCCTTGACCCCAAGGGAGATTTCTTCAGTCCTCTAGTCTTTAGTAGAGCATCGAAGTTCCAGGTTTCATTTGCAGAGTTTCGTCCAGGGATATCTAAAGTCCTGTTGCCAGGGGTTCCTTACTTATACCTAAGAAAGGGGTTGGACTAACTCTGTGGACCCACCTATGGGAGGGTTTGGAAAGGGGGGTGGCTACATCCATTTCCTTTGTCCAGTTTCGTGCCAGAGCAGGGGCTGGCAGCCTCTGCAACCGGTTTGAACTGGGGTATGCACGAGGACACCAAATGTGCCCCCAGTGCAGGACTTCAAAGCACTCTTGGAGTGCACCCACCCAGCCCCAATCCACTAAGGCCTGTCTGGGAGGTGGTAACACCTCCCTGAGACAGGAAACCTATTGTCCAGGCCTCCCCTGCCGGAGTTTCGGTCAGCAGCAGGAGGCCAGACTTGTGTCTGTGGCTGCAGCATCCATTTTGTGATGCCAGAGCTCTGTTTAGCTGGTACTGGGTATACCGGTGCTGTCATGCCTTTCCCTCTAGAAGGGTGGGATCATACTCCCACACCAGTTACTGGTGTGGGAGTATGATTCCAAGGTGTTTGACACCAAACACGACATGTTTCCGTGCAGCCATCCCAAAGTTAGCATTTACCGCGAGGATATAATGCACTTAAGAGTATATGGTCAGGCTGCACCACAGACAACCCCGGAGAGGAGATTCCGAGGGCCGCAGAGGGGCTCTGCTCATGCAGGGGCACCTTTTCACAAATAACCAAGCACCCTGCCTTCAGGATTGATAAGGCCTGACATAGGGGTGACTGATAGGTTTCTATGTGCAGTGCTAGGTGAGATATAGTGAACCTATATCTATGTAAGGGGTGCATGCACCACCTCACTCAGGCTGCAGTAGCAGTCCTGTGGTGTCATTTTGGATGGCCTTCCAGGGGTGGCACAATACATGCTTCAGCCCCTGGTAGGCCTCTGGGGTACCTATGCCCTTGGTACATAGTATACCATATACTAGGGACTTATAAGGGCACCCCAGAATCCAATATGAAGTGTACTTAAGGTACATGGAATCAATTTAGAGAGGAAGCAGCTAGGCTGGGGTCCTGGATAGCAGGGCCCCAGCCAGACTAAAGTCGACAAACAGTGAGACATCAGCAAAAAAGTGGGGGTAACCATAAGAGGCAGATCCTACTCTCCTACAGATATCTGAAGGGCTAACCTTTACAGGAAGTTTTTAGAAATATGGTCTCTAGTTGGCAGAGGTATGCACCCTTTCCAAGTAGGGACCGCCACTCTAGTCAGGGTAAGCTAGATACACACTAAAACATAATCTGTGCTCACCTTCTGGTAGCTGGGTGCAGGGCATTTTGTAAAGTACTTGTGCAGCACACAAACACAGCAACACAATGAAAACACTTCAAAAAGACTCCACAATGGTTTAGAAAAATAGCCAATAATTGTATAAATAAATCCAGACCAAAAAGAATTTTAAAAAACAAAAAGAGTTCTAGGGCTTAAAATAAATAGGCACCAATGGGGGTTATCTGGTTGCACTGGACCGGGGAAAAGTCAGTAGTTTGGGACGACCCTGATGTAACGCAGGCCGGCTACAGGACCCACGCAGGCCCCAGAGAACAAAGTACCTTATCTTGGTTGCAACAGCAAGATGGGGTGCACTTAAGCGATGCGTCTATGTTGATCCCGCAGTGGTGGTGATGCGTCGGTTCTGTAGATGAAGCAACGAGCCGAGATGTGTTGGTTCCGAAGTGAGATGTGCTGGGTTTCTCCACACAGTTGAAGTATGCATCACTCTCTCCACACTGCTGTGGCGGCGATGCGTGGTTCCGATGTGACAGGCTCTCAAGTGCATGCATTGGTTCTGAGAGCTATGCACCAATTCTACTCCCGCAACTGAGTCGATGCGCCGGTTCTGCTACACGCAGACTGGAGATCCATTG
This sequence comes from Calotriton arnoldi, assembly GCA_963921515.1. Lineage (NCBI taxonomy): Eukaryota > Metazoa > Chordata > Amphibia > Caudata > Salamandridae > Calotriton > Calotriton arnoldi. The sequence continues at coordinate 114,516 of CAWUFW010002192.1, read as the reverse complement.
ATTTCCAGGATGCAAGCATCTGGGTCCACTTCCAGTGAACCAGGCAAAGGAGCAGGGGTAGAGACTTTGATATCCCTGAGTCTCAAGCAACAAGAGGCAACCCAACAAGCCCTTGCAGATCACTTTGGTGCAAAAGCAGAGTCTAGCTCTCCTCAGCAGAGTCGCAGGGCAGCAAAGCAGAAAAGCAGATCTTCAAGATCAGCAGTCCAGCAGAGTGTGTCTCTCCTTGATGCAGCACAGCAGCTCTTCTGACAGAGTTCAGTTACAGGTCCAGAAGTATCTGATTTGGTGGGGTCAGAGACCCAGTACTTACACTCAAATGTGTCTTTGAAGTGGAGGTGACTTCAGAGAAGGGTCTTTAAAGTGCACACATATAATTTCTTCCTCAGCCCTGGCTCCAGACTATCTGTGGAGGGTAAGCAGCCCTTTGTGTGGAGTCAGGCCACTGCCTATTCAGATGTGAATGTCAGCCCCTCCCTCCCTTCCGGACTAGGAGGAGCCATTAGAATGCACATGAGTACTCAGACACACCTAACCTTCCTTTCTTTTTGGATGTCTAGAGGCAATGAACAAAGTGGAGCTGTCACCCACCCCAGACGGATTGGAGACAGGCTGCAGGCACACAGACCAGGAAGAGCAGAGAAATATCCTGTTTCTGAAAGTGGCATTTCTAAAATAGTAATGGTAAATCCAACTTTACCAGTAAGGAGGATTTATCATTACCATTCGAAAGATATAAAACATGACCAAGCACTCCCTTCTAATCAGCAATTACAGTTTAAAACTGTATTAAGGAAATTCCAATGTTACCCTATGAGAGCTGATTGTCACAACCATGACATGCAAAACTTAAAAACACATATCCCACCTTTTACGTAAACTGCACCCTGCCCTATGGGCTACCCAGGGCCTACCTCAGGGGTGATTTATGTGTAACAAAAGGGGAGTTTAAGGTTTGGTAAGTAGTTTTAAATGCCAAGTCAAGGTGGCAGTAAACTGTGCACACAGGCCCTGCAATGGCAGGCCTGAGATAGGTTTGAAATGCTACTAGTGAGGGAGGCACAATCAGTGCTGCAGGCCCAGTAGTAGCTGTTAATTTACAGGCCCTGGGTGTATGGTATACCACTTTGCAAGGGACTTACAAGTAAATTAAATATGCTGTTGGAAATTGTGGGCCTTATTTATGGGCCCTTGCGTCACTTTTGCGCCGCCGGTGGTCACTTTTTGTGACGCACCAGCAATGTAAAAAATGCGCCATGTTGCGCCATATTTACAAAGTGACGCATCTGGGTAGATGCGTCACTTTGTAAACACCTGCGCCACATTATACCTGCGCCAGGTATAATGTATGCAGGGGGGGCGTTCCGACGCAAGAAAAGGTCGTAGAGGTGACGCAGTGAAATCTATAAGATTTCACTCCGCCACTTCTAGGACGCAAATGCGTCAATATTTTACGCCTGCCTCATGGCAGGCGTAAGACTGACGCAGGCACATTTAACATGGGGCTTGCCCATGTGTAATGACCCATTGCTGGAGTTGCGTCACTTTTGTGACACACTCCAGCAATGCGTCGTTTTTGCGCCTGGAGATACGTCAGAAATAGTGACGTATCTGTAACTCCTTGCGACACGATGCGTCATCCTGTAAATATGACGCATCATTGGTGTCGCAAGGAGGGCGTAATGAAAAGTGACGCATCGCTGTTTTCTCACAGCGATGCGTCATTTTTCATAAATGGGGCCCTGTGTCTCTAGTTTGCAGAGCTATGCACCCTGTCCAAGTAGGGACCACAATCCTAGTCAGGGTAGGTCAGCTACACAACCTAAATTAACCTGTGCTCACTATCTGGTAACTTGGCACAGAGCAGTCAGGCTTAACTTAGGAGGCAATGTGTAAAGTATTTGTACAACACTTAAATTACAGTAACACAAGGAAAACAGCACAAAAATACTCCACACCAGTTTAGAATAATAGAGAATATTTATCTGAGTAAAACAAGACCAAAACAGCAAACATCCAATAATTAGAACTTGAGATATACATTTCTAAAGATTAAATCCCAAAACAGTGCTTAGAAGTCAACAGCGCTAAAAGGTTACTTGAGGTTGCGTTAGACAGGGCTAAATTCAAAGTTTAGGCCAACTGCGATGGAGGGCAGGCCGGCTACAGGACCTGCGCAGGATCCACTGAAAAAGTACCCTGGCTGGGGCAAGCGCAGAAGACCCGATACGTCGTTTCCGATTCACGCAGTCGGGTCGATGCTTCGAAGTCTAACCTCGCAGTCGGTTCTTGCATCGCCGTTGAACTCCTTATGATGCAGGTGCTGTGTCGTCGTTGAACCTCACAATCGGGATCTCGGATCAGCGATATGTCGTTGTCGAACCTCGCAGTCGTGTCTCACATTGTTGTCGAGCCACGCAGGGATGTCCTCAGAATGGCACTGCGTCAGCGTCAAAGGGCGCTGTGGCGGTTCTGATCAGTGCAGAGGTGATAATGCATACATCTTTGAGAAAAACAGCTGCAGAACCCACTTCTGAGACCCAGTACTGGAGGGGCACCTCAGGCAAGGGAGGACTCACAGATGGCAGAGTCCAGCAGCTGAAGCAGAGTTGAAGGAAGTCTTTGATGGCCCTTAGACTTCAACAACAGGAGGCAAGCCAGCAAGCCCTTGGAGAAACTTGGGTTCAAGGATGTAGAGAGCAGTTTCAGTTCTTCCCACTCCCAGGCAGCAGACCAACACAGCAAAGAAGGTAGCAAAGTCGCAGTCCCTCCTACAGCACAGCAATCAGCAGGCCAACACAGCAAAGCAGTTAGCAAAGTGGCAGTTCCGCCTGCAACACAGCAGCGCTTCTTCCTGGCAGAATGTGCTTGGTTCCAGCACAGTTCTGATTTGGTAGTGTCAGGGGTCTAGTACTTATACCCAATTGTGCCTATACCCCAATATGCCTTTGAAGTGGGGGATACTTCAAAGAGGCCTTTGAAGATCACAAGATCCCTGCCATTCCTGCCCTGGCTTCAGACTCACTACAGGGGGTATGCAGCTCTTTGTGTGGGGACAAGCACAGCCCAATTCAGGTGCAAGTGTCAGCTCCTCCCTCCCAATCTACCTCAGGAAGGCCCATCGGGCCTGGTGATGGGCCATCAGTATGCAAATGTCATACCCCTTCTCCCTTTGTGTGACTGTCTAGAGGGAATGCCCAAAGCCCAGCTGTCATCCAACCCAGATGTGTAGTCAGAGGTAGGAAGAGGCACAGAATGGTTAACGTAAGAAAATGCCAACTTTCTTAAAGTGGCATTTTAAGAGTTACAATTTAAAATACAACTTCACCATAAGTTGTGATTTTAAATTGTGAGTCCAAAAACACCAAACTCCAAATCTCTTTATTATTCCCATTGGAAATTACACGTAAAATATTTTTTAAGGCAATCCCAATGTTAACCTATGGGAGAGATACGCCTTGCAGTCGTGAAAAACAAATTTTGCAGTTTTTCACTGCCAGGACATGTAAAACTCAAAAGTGCCTACCTTAGGGGTGGCTTATTTGTAATAAAAGGGAAGGTTTGGGCCTGGCAAGTAGCTTAACTTGCCAGGTTGAAATGGCAGTTTAAACTGCACAAGGAGGCTCTACAGTGGCAGGCCTGAGCCATCTTTAAAGGGCTACTGAAGTAGGTCGCACAATCAGTGCTGCAGGCCCACCAGTAGAATTTAATGTACAGGACCTGGGCACATATAGTGCACTTTACTAGGGAGTTATAAGTAAATTAAATATGCCAATTGTGGATAAGCCAATGTAACAATATTTTGAGTACAAAGCATATGCACTTTAGCATGAGTTAGCAGTAGAAACGTGCCCAGAACCCTAAAGTTAGCAAGAATGAAGTCAGCAAAACTTGAGTTCAGAAGGCAAAAAGTCAGGGGAAACCACGCCAATGATGCCAGGTGAATTCTCTCTACCCCTTGCCCTCTTTCTCTCTGTTTCTTGAAACCTCCTTGTGCCTGCAGCAATTAACCTCGGAGAGCCTAGGAAAGTGACAGTGGTACCAGGAGCGGCCCTGGTCTTTAAAAGCTGGCCTCTAAGTACTGCAGCTTACTAGGGACATGCCCAGTGGAATAAAAGGAACTTGTACTGTAAGTGTGGATTTACATATGTGCATTAAAGGTTTTACAGCACACATTTTTACACTATGAGGCACAGGCAGATTAAGTGAATTGCCCCAAACTCCATGACATTCCGTAACATATCAAAGCCAAGATTAGATACCAGGGTCCAGATGTATCAACATTACGAATTGTGATCCACAAATTGTGATTCTTATTGAATCTCAGTTTGGATATCACAATACCTAGGGGAAGATTTACGAGCCCCCTGCGCCACCAGTACGTCACTTTTCCTGACGTACTGGTGGCGCAGGGGGCTGCTCCATATTTACAAGGAGAGGAAAAGCCACCCTGCGTGACTTTTCCTCTCCATGTAAATACGGCCCCTTCACACGCAGCACTTTGCGGTGAAGGGGCGTTCCATGGGTGTTGCTGTGGGTGTTCCCACGCAACACTCATGGAACGAGACACATCTCCAGAATTACGAGAAATCGTAACTCTGGAGATGCGTCTGAAAGCTACGCCACCCTAGAGGTGGCGTAGCGAGACGCAACGAGGAGAAATGTTTTCATTTCTCCTAGTTTTCCTCTTTCAATGCGTGCTGCATTCTACAGCACGCATTGAAAGAGGAAAATGCTTGTATTGATTGTTTTTGTGCAAGAAGGTGCCCCTTCCTGCACAAAACAATCTCCCCACGACGCAGGCATCCTTGCACCATGGTGCAAGGGTGCCTGCGCCGGCGCATGGTTGCAGTTTGTGTGCCAGCGCAGGGGGAATGACAGAGATGCGACATATTGTTGTAAATATGTCGCATCCCTGTGCTTCAAAACTAACGCAGCGCAGCGCAGCAAAATGACTTGCTGTACCCCGCTGCGTTAGTTCAACGTAAATCTGCCCCTAATGTACAACAGGTTTAAAAAAAAAAAAGCTGTTCCTAGTGGGTTGCAAATCAACCTACCTCAGGAATATTAATAAGGTAGATCGACATTAGTGATCTGTAGGAATGGTAGCCATCTAAGGGATGGTGGCCTGCTGGAGCACACCACGTCTCTGTGATTGCTTTTTAATAAAGCAGTCTTTTAGTTTTTTTGAAAGCAGGCTTAAAGGTAAACGGGATTCGTTAAAATAACAAAAAACAATTAACCATTTAAGTTTCATTTTTTAGGAGTAGGCAGTGGTCTGTGGGACCACTGCTTGCTCTTAAAAAATATTTTGTTTAACATTCTCAAAGGGGAATGGATCCTATGAGTGTCCCTTCCCTTTGTCAATGGGTTACCACCAATTTTGAATTGGTGGCGAAATATTACTGTTTTCTGACCAGAATTCAGTCACAAAACATTAATACATACCACTCCAATTCCGTATTTGGAAGGGCCACCGCTTCTAAATACCGAATTGGTAATTGGTAGCAAACACAAATCGCGGTTCAGTAATGTGTTAACAAATCACAATCGGGCCATCTGAGACCTCACAAAAGCTTTGTACACTTAGGGGCCGATTCCGATCTCAGCCGGTAGGGCTCCGAATCGGATTCGGCTTTACCGGATCCGATTCGGAGCCCTATTTCCCGACCGAATCGTACGTGCGTCCGGGCGAGCGGAGTACGATGCGTGCGCTCGCGAAATCTCCGACCGACTCGTTCGCAGGACCCGACCGCTCCGACCGACTCGCACGGGGACGACTCGCACCGCGCAATGGAGACGTTCCCCGGCCGGGTAAGTACGATGCGCATCTCGACCGCTCCGACCGACTCGCGCAGTCCTGCTCCAAGGAGCTGTCGGAGCCGCACTTTGGGGGTCCGTGTCGGACCCCCCTGGAAGCGTAGGCACGCGAGTCGCACACAGGGGGACCCATGGGTCCCCCTACACGTACGGCGCGACCCGCATCGACGTGAACACGCTGTAGGGGGCGCCCTTGTTCAGCGTCGTGCCCATTGAGTCAATGGGAGCCCGTGTACGCGTCGTACGACTGGCTCCCATTGACTTCAATGGAGTCCGACCGAATCGAGTCCGATGGCATACGTGCGCATCGTACTCGTTCGGTCGGGCTGCTAGGGTCCGATTCGGTCGGGAATCTCTCTGGGTCCGGCTCGGTCGGGGAGATTTCCGGCCTGAATCGGAATCGGCCCCTTAGTCCTACGCCTCCTGACTTCCAAAGTTAAGAACTGAGAGCCAGATTCACAAACACATTTCCAACTATAAACTTACGTTCGTGGTCAAAAATGTTTACATTAATGCCTGTCAGGAATTTACAAAAGGATTCCTGGCAAGGGTAAATGCCTTCTCTATCTATTTCTCCTCGAGGAGTGCAGAGAAATTACAGTTGTAAATCCGTCAAATGAATGGGAAGAGGGTGAAAGAATGCGTGGATAGCCTTTTAAGTTTGTGAATGCCCACAAAGTTGCACTTTTGTACTTTCTCCAGAGAGAATTTTTTTTGCTTTTACTCATTTGGTGGCCTTTCACACTTGGACTTGTATTCTGCATACAATTCAGCACAAGGGGAATAGGCAGGCTTCAAAAACTCACATGACAAATACAACATTATGTCTAGGAACGTGCACCTGGCATTCCCTCCCAGGTCTTCTATTACACCTATTATGCAGTGGCATATCATAGGGACCTGTGAACGTTATCCATATTTCACAGAAATGACATAAAATGACAGCCCCAAACCAATAGGCGGAGCTTAACTATACTGTTGTCCATTGCTTAAATATGATTTTATTCATCAAAATTAATCACACCTGTTTTGTGACCAGCAAACAAGTGTAAAAGAACATTCAGGTGGAGTCGTACACTTTTCTTTGTGAATCACCCCCTTAGTCACTAGACCACATCTACCATATGGATGGTGCAGTAATAGGCAGAACACAAATGCTAAAAACTAAGGGCCCCATGCATCAACCTAAAAACCGGTCGCAAACAGGCAGATTCACAGAAACTGCTCCTTTGCGACTGGTATTTTTGCATTTGGGATGCATCATCCCAAATGCAAAAATCGCAATTTAAGGAATCACTAAATTTGCGATTACTTAAATTGCGATTGCATTTAAGGAATCACAAATTGCGATTCCTTAAATGCAATGCATTAAACAAAATTGTTTAACGATTTCACTAATATGAATCGCAAATTACCATCAATCTAAAGTTGATGGTAATTTTCGATTTCTTTGAAAAATGCACTAAAGTGTATTTTTCAAAGTCACATGTTACACACACACATGCCCTTGGGGCATGTGTGTGCGCAACATGTGGTTAAATTGTAACTTCAGGGGTGCAACAGGGTATCCTTTTGGAACCCTTGCACCCTTGAAATTGCATACGCAATTTGCGAGTACCTAGTGGGTACTCGCAAATTGCGCATGCAATTTCCATTCATTCCTATGGGCCCAGAGAAAGGAATGGGAATCAATTCCTTAATTGTGACTCGCAATTTGCGAGTCGCAACTAAGGAATTTGTAGGAATCGCAAAATTTGATGCGATTCCTATATGCATAGGCAATAGCGATTCTTTAATTCCTTAATAATCGCAATTAAAGAATCGCTATTGTCTATGTTGATGCATGTGCCCCTAAGAGTCATATTTACAATAAAGTGGTGAAGCCAAGAAGGCTAATGACATGCTTCTTCACTTTAGAAATGCAGGGCTGCTCCATATTTACTAGAATATGGTGCAGCCGTGCCTTTCCCCCTGCGCTGGCACTAACTTTAGCATAGTGCAAGGGTGCAGCACACATAGAAGTTGCAAAACAGATTTTTTTTTAATTATTGTTTATGTGCAGGAAGGGGGACCTTCGTGCACATAAACAATCATAGGCAATTTGCTGTTTCTATGTGTGCTGTACAAGGCAGCACACATGGAAACAGCAAAAAAGAGGAGAAAAAAAGCATTTCTCCTCGTTTCGTCTGGTCTTAACTTTGGCACTGCCTCCTATTTACACTGCCCTTGTAATTAGGAGGCAGCGTAAAAATCAATGGGTGTTGCGGTGGAACGCCCACAGCAACACCCATTGCCCTCCCCTTTCATGCTAAATACAACATGAAAGGGTGCCTTATTTACAAGGCAGCGTTATGCCATGTTAATTGGCTTAACACTGCCTTGTAAATAAGGCGAGGCCCCTATCGTCATCACAATGTCACTGAAAGTGACGCTGTGGTGGCGATAGGGGCTTGTAAATATGCCCCTAAATCCCAAAACGTATTCGTTTGGGATCGCAGCAATTTCCACTCTAAAATAAACAGCATTGTGATAAATTCACAGCAGGTGGGAAAGAATCTTAAAATGTTAACCATTTTAGTGGCACCACATGCCAGAAATATCTGGGTGAAAGAGGTCAGGTAATGACCCGGTCCCCTCCTTATTGGTTGTTCCAGGGACTCACGTATGCAGGTAGCCTATCTCGTTTGCAGGTTGCAGAGAAGATTAAGGGGGATATTCTCAAGAACGTGCGACAATCATCGGCAAAATGGGTTAACGCAATTTCACATATCGCCGTCCATCGCGGGAAAATAATTCTGTGTTAACGCCCCATTCTCAACACGGTGGTAACATGCGATAGTGACCTGATAACGCCTCAAATGTCTGCGATAAAATCCCCGGGACGGGGATAAAAATCTAAAGCCTAACGTGAAAAAAGTTGCGATGGGCCCAACTGCGAAAAAAAAACACAGCAACAAGCAGCGCCAGGCCTACAAGTCCCACAAGTCAGGCGGGAAAAACCACCACAAAAGCGCCAACAAAAAACACAAGCAAAACACAAACAACTGCGAAGCACCATGGAGGTAGCCGGAGCGAGTACAGAGGACAACCAGAACCCCACAAGCCCCACGGAGGACCAGCCTGGGACCTCGGGGTCAGGGAAGGGCAAGGAGAAGAAGAAGAGGAAGACGCCTTACAGTACACAGGAAAACCAGATCCCCATTACGGAGGTCATAGAACACCACCACCAACTGTGCATCACCTCCACTGTGTCATTGGCAACTAAAAACACAATATGGCAGTCCATATTGGCGAAGGTGAATGCAGTCGGAGTGAGGAGAAGGGAAGAGGACGACTGCAAGAAGCGCTGGACTGATGTGAAGCGCAAAACCAAGCTGAAACCCGCAGCCAACCTGAAAGCAGCAATGCAGACTGGAGGAGGTAGTCCAGCGACACACCAGGAGCTGGATGAGATGGAGGGAATGGTGACCCGAGTCATCATTGGGGAGACGGTGGCAGGAGTTGGGTGACCGGACACTGCACAACATGACCGGAGCCAACAGCAACAGGGTGAGTAACGACCAGGGACTGGGGGGACGGGGGGAGATGGGCACAATGGCACACATGCACAATTAAGTATAGCACATCTGCGGACAAACCATGCCCAAGAGTCACAACTCCGACCAAGAGCCCAAGTTACCCAAGTCTGCAACATCTCAGCACTGTATAAGGACATAAGTCAAAGGCACACCGCCTGAAAGGGATAAGGGCCAGCCAAATCAGAGCTGAAGGGGCAACACACCCACAATGCTGCACACACACATAAGAATCAGAGCACCGCAACATTGATAACAATGTGGTACAAACTGCAACACTTTCACAACAGAACAGAGGACACAACTGCTGCCGCTTGTGTGTAGAAAATGGCCATTCGCATTTGGCATAGCAGGAAACTGTGAGATGACAATGTACAAGTACAACCTCACATCCCTGATGGTGTAGAAATGTCAACTGTCCCTCATCACATAGGCATCTCCTCACAAACAGTCACAATGTACATTGTCATGCAGTCTGCAAGTAAACTTGTCCAATGCGTCAACATACATGTGAACACAATGTCAATCTGCATCTCCCCTTCACATTGCAGAGGGAGAATCAACACCACCTGCAGAGCAGACCCAACAACTCAGCACTGATGATGAAGAGGACCTCCCAACATCGACACCGACGCCCTCCAACAGCCCATGGACAGCTTTGGCACCCCACCTCCAGGAGCAGTGCAGCCCAGCTGCATCGAGGAGACCCCACCCCTTGCACAGACCACACAGCAGGAAGCACCCACCACCACTGCTGTCTCCCAGGACCCCCACGACCAACACATGGCATTCCAACGCCGTGTGTCAGGATGCCTGGAGAAGATGGCTGATCAGTTGCGGGTGGGGTTCAACCTCATGGCAGCCAAACTAGATGCCATACGTAGGTGTCTACGTCCCATCAGGGACCACTTACAGTCCTTAACAGACACCCACTGCCCGCTCCATGCTCTCCAACAATCCATGGCTGACATCGCTGGAGTCATGACTCTGAGCCAAGAACAACTGTCCAGTCAGAGTGGCTCCAGCGATGCCAGCTGGGAGTTGGGACACATGCGGAGGATCATGTTTAACATGGAGCGGATGCAGGCGGAAAGAATGTTTGCCACGGCTGCACACCAGCGAGAGGTAGCTGTGATCTTCCATGCCCTGCAGATCCTCGTCATGGCATTGCCGCCACAAGGCTTGGCGCGGATGAATGCTGCTGCTACTACTCCATCCACATCTCCGCCCCCTGAAGTGTCAGTGCCACACAGTGATGCAGACTAAACACCACCACCCACATGTGAGGCACCTGACACATCAGAGGACGAAGATGATGATGAATCTGGCACTGTGGTAAGAATGAAGTGGTAGCATTCATCTCTGCCATATGGCCTGTTTCAGCTTGGTTCTGCCCTCTGCATCATGCCCTGGATTAACACCTGCCACTGTCCCCCGATACACTCAGCGACACTCACCTTGGACCTCGACAGGGACTGCCATATTTGGTTTGGTTACCAATGACACAGCAATCACACTCCGGACTGAAGTCTGCCTCTTCCGATGAACTTGTCAATCCCTAATGGACTCTGGCTGGCCCTCCACGGGGCAACAATGTAAAGTGGGGTGTACATGGCCCTGTACTGCTCCAGCTTCAACACCCCACTGAATGCGAAAAATACATTCTGATTCACACAGATGTGTCGTGGCTATGACCAATCAAGTATGAAAGAATAGATGAATGTAGGGACAGTGATTCCACAAAAAGGTACTCCCTGGGTAATGCTACCAATGCGCTTGTCTGGCCGTGACCCAGATGGGCAGTGAGACACACATTGTCATTCAAATCAACACTCATCACAGTTGAATACAAGTGAAGGTGCGTAGACTTTATTAGCATATGCGTGTCAGTACGGGCAAGAGAAGTGCCACAACATGCAGAGCAATGCAGCAGTATGTCAGGAATATGAGGAACGTTGCCAAGCGCCGCTGTCCACTCCGGGGGAGTGCCTCACCTTTCACAGGTGTGTGTCAACCCGCGTTGTTGTCCGCTCATGTATTCGGAGTCCAGGCGAATGCAGCCATGTCCACTGTTGTCGTGGGATATGTGACCAGATCTCCAAGATGCAACAAGGTGTTGGGACATGTGCAACGGGTTCCAATCTGTTGTGGCTGCAGGTACGTAGTTACTCGTCCATGAAAGCGATTGCAGCTCCGTAGGCTATCATTTCCAACATGAGGTCGTTGTCGACTTCATCAAACAGGACGGCGAGGCGATCCATTAGCACGTCCGGACAGATGTGCTGCGTCCACCCCCTTTCACCAATTAGCACTACATTCCAATAGGGGAGCGGTTCAATGTGGTCACTGCACACGAGGAGTTGTGCAATCTCCCAGGTCCAGCTGCCAGCATGCATGCCAAGTATCAAGGCATCCCATAAACAGGTATCACGGTGACACTCCTGGTCGTGGGCCAACAGGGGGCGCACACACATGTCAAAATCCAGTTCAGCTACCGTCCTGTTGGATAGGCAGACATCCATGGGCCACTCGAATATGCACGATCGACAATGCAACACAGGCTTAACGCAGGTGACGTTGGCAAGGTGGAAGCTTAGCCGGTAACTGATCCGCAGCACTGCCAATGGCAGTGCCCCCAGTAAACGCAGCATACGTGCACAGTACAGTTCCACCTGACAGGGGTTGTGCAAGTGTCCAGGATGTTCTGCCATTGCGTCAGTGGCTCTGGTTGAAGCGGCACTGTTCTGACCTGCACCAGTTCTGTGGATGAAATGCCACAGCTCGGATCAATGGGTTGTTTTAGTGTGCAATGGTTGTACGCCTGGGATGGTGTGGGAGTAAGTGTGAAGGCCATTCCATGTAAGATAACTTCGAGCAAGGACTTCTGTGTGTGGGGTGCGTATACGTTGGTCTTTCGTCGGGCTGTGCGTAGTGTGGGAGTTGGCATCAGCTGCTATAGTATCTGTCAGGGGGTGCCTGGCACATGCAATTCTGAGGCCGGAGGTGCAGATGTGCTTCCGCCTGATAGTCCAGACAAAGGAGCTTTCATCCCTAATGTTAGTTTCTCATCTGCTTGCAGTCAGGAGATGTGAAGTGGCATGTTGGGGGTGGGGTGGGATGTGTGCGACTTTGGGATTCAAGTTTGACATGTCTTGCATGTGGCAAATGAGCGGCATCACTGTGTGTTGCGTTGCCTCACAGCTGCTCCTCCCTCCCCCCGAGCCAATTTACCTGTGTGCGCTGCACGGTTGCATCACTTACACTCCTACGGCACACCATTGTCATGCCTGTCTGCGCATGTCCACAAGCCTGACAACAACACTGTGATGTTGGCCGTTGAAGGTGGGCGGCCACGTAAGTGTAGGCCTATGGGAAGGATAGGGCGGACACAGATGTAGGGTTCATGCCTGGCTGAACTCGCGCTGCGATTAAGGCTAGGCATTTGGCTCATGCTGCGGCAATACAAATGCACACAACACTTGGCATGTATGAGCCAAGACCCCGAGCAGTCTTGCGCTCCTTCATTTCCCCGTTCGTGCGAGCCCGCCCTCCGGGTGCATGCTACATTGCAACATTGTCGATTGCGGACTGGGTTGCGCCGACACTACAACAGTGACACACTCATTAGTTACTTCCTTGTCCAGGCCAGGACTGAACCACGCCCAGAGCCCCGGGCAAATCCTTCACACCCCTATGCTGGCTTGGCATACGCTGGCCCAGCCCACTCCACTTATGCTTACAGGGGGGTCGACACAGCTACATGACCGGGGTCTTCCCCACTGCCTGTGGTGGCATGGTTGCGTCCACTGTCCACTACACTACACACACCATCAGTATATGTCCACATGGACATGTCTGTGCTCTGCATACTGAAGTCAGTCCAGCACATCACCGCCACACTTGGCATTGTGTACATTCTTATTGATGGGTGACTTGCCTCCTTCGCACATACTTGGTTCCCACCTCTCCCCACATTCTGCAATTGTGTGGCTGAGGGGCCATGCCGTTTTCGGGAGGTCAGCTGTCTTGTTCTGCGCTGCCTCGGTGGTAGTCCGGGGGGGGGGGGTAAGGGGGGTGCCTGGGGGTGGTGGCGGTGGGTGTTGTGGCCCTCTTGGGTCTCCGTGCTGCATGGTCAGTGGCTCCATGACATGTGTTGGTCTTCAGATGTGGCTCTGGGCTGGGATTCCTTTCATGCTGCAGGTTGTCATCCTGCTTTGCACCAGTAAAAGGCAGGTGTTAGGTCCCTGCTGCTAACGCGCCTTATCTCCTGTTTTTGGGTCGCAGCGCAGATCTGGCTGGTCGTTGAGAATATTGCGGAGTGGTGTTTTCGTGTGTTTTTGCACGGGAACGCCTACTCTGCATATCATTAGTGTTAGTTGTTGCTCTCATCCGTGGCGATGTTTTTTGCGGCAGCTATCGCTGGAAAACTGGCGATATCGGCAGTTTGCACCAGCTTGTGAATAGGGCGATAAATCTATCGTCACTTTTGCGGCGCTAAAGTGCCGATGAATCGGCGATGAGTCCTTGAGAATATGCCCCTAAATGTTTCTTTTTCTCTGCAGTGAGAAGAAAGACAAACAGTGCTCTTATCCATTCATCTCATCTCTGGATATTACAGCCAATTCATGTTGTGCACAAAGTGTAAAAAACAGTGGGGCATATTAGCAAGACCGGCGATAAAATTATCGCCGTTTTAGCGGCAGGAAACTGCCGCTAAAACAGCGATAATGGGCTTGCTAATATGCGTTATAGAATTCCAATAGAAGCCCAGGTTAGATGTGCAGGACATCTAACCTGGGCTTCTATTGAATTCTATGACGCATATTAGCAAGCCCATTATCGCCGCTTTAGCGGCAGATTCCTGCCGCTAAAACGGCGATAATTTTATCGCCGGTCTTGCTAATATGCCCCATTATCATTTATAAGCAACATAAAGTTAAAGTAGGTTGAAACATTAAACATGTCAATTTGTAAATATTCAGATTTCCTTTGAGCAGACATTAATCAGTGCATAGTTTTTCTCAGAAGAGAAAGTCACAGCCTTTCCATTGCACGCTATCGGTTTTTCGCCAGATGGCTTGAATGGTTTTGCTGGCATTAAATATTGCATTTTCTTCCAAAACTTTGAATTCAGTGGACGAGGTCTATCTTCTTCCCACTTTAGCTTGCTGCTGGACTTCAACAGGTCTAAAGACTCTGGCAATAGTGTAAAGTTTTCTGGAAGATTGTATTTAATTAATATCACTTTCGTTTTTCGTTCCACCAGTGACTTGTAGAGTCCACTCTCCAGTTCATACATTGCACTGTCAGAGGTGTAGTTCTTGCTCAGTATTATGATCAATCTTCTGCTTTTATCAATAAGTGAATCAATGTCATCCACAGTGGCTGGAAAATAAAAAAACATCCGTATCTTAAAAGAACAATAGGTAAAGAGCACTGTTAATTTTATTATACAATGACGTCCAGGAGTGCCCTTGCAGCATCCATAAGTCAATTTTATTAATTTTTTTGTAGTTTGTGGCCACCTGAACCAAGCCCAGGTGAAGTTCAGAGAGCCATACAATGATTGAAAATAGAATATGAAAATAAAATCATACAAATAGATAGCTTCAAGAGTTAAAATAAGCAAATGTAATTGCTCTCTCAAGACACGCAGAGTTACAGACACTGCCATTTGCACCGGCTTCTTGCACCCCCAGGGCACTTTGGTATTATACACGGCACTGCAGAATGTGTAGTCTTAAATCCACCTCATACCTCTTTAAACCACTACCAGACACTCCCTGGCCGTTTATGTCACTCTTGTGGGTTTCTGCTGTCACCAGTCTTTCCCTTACTGCTTCTTTCCCCATGCTTGTTTATTCCTCTCTTGCTCCCAGTTAATGTCTGATGAAGAAAAATAAGTGCCGGTTCCAAAAAATAATTGCCTGTAGGCCTCACGAGCAACAACCGGCTCAATTTAGGTACTGCCCCTACATACTACCTGTGACCTAGTATCTCTATCCTGTCTTTAACCTTGAATAGCAGAAGTCTCATCTGTTGTGTTGCAGATGCACTCGTAGCATTAAAGCCAAAGTGCTGGAAGAAACACTCAAAGCCCCTCAAGGAGAACAAAGCTGCACTCTGACGGAGTAAAAATAGGAAAGCTTGTTTAATTTATCTGCTTTTTGGAGGTATATGATATGCTAGCCACCTAGGGTCATATCCTCTGTCACTGTTTTGTAAGCTTTGAAACATTTCATAGAGCGGATTCCATCCTTAAAATAAGACACTTCAGTTTGTGGCCGAGAGTTATAGTTAATACCAGCGGTAAAAAAAAATACAATGCTATATAGCTAATACTAGCAGCAACTAAAACAAAATTACATATAGCTAATACCAGCATGATTATCACAACCATAATCTATCTCCTCTTGGAACCCGTACGGGGATGTAGTTTGTAACTGACTACTGTCATTGATGCAAAATTGTCTGCATTGATTGAAATCAATAAAAATGGTTCAAAACAAAGAAAATTCTATTCTATCTTGCACAAATTAATATTACTTTTTTGAGGGAGACTGTAGTGTTGGTTAGGCTACATTCATATTCATTGTGACTGTGAAAAACCAAACGATCGTTACTAATGGATTGTGGTTACTGTCACTATCAAAATGGCGAGTTTCTTCAAAATCTAAAATACTCCATCGGTCTTCCAGATGTATAAAAATGCAGTCAATCAGACAAGGTCTAAACAATTCAGAAATGTGTTACTTAACCGTCAGTCTTGGGATGAACGCCCATTCATAGTCATTCGTTATACTTTTCAAAGCAATTCAGTGTAGTAGTTTGCAAATCTTGACTCCCGCATGAAGCAAATAGTGGGTTTGACTTTGGACGCATATCGTTTGAAAATAAGAACTTTGGCTGCAAACCAATGTTTCTGTCTTGCCTCATCGAAGCCAAGTATAAGGACAATGAAATACATGACCTGTTTCCTACTATTGTATTTTTTCCTTATGCCTAGCATTCCAAAACGTGTTTAGTTTAAGCAGTGTTTTATGTGAATCATACGGAAGATTTGTTTTGCCTATGCTTTACTAATTTGTTATGTTTTTTCAAAATGTTGCAATGGCAGTGGCAATGAAGGAAGAGCTCCCTTAAATCATATACCTTTTGTGCTGCGTATTGTGCTTAGCTTCCACGGAGGCAGCTGCGAGGATGAGACCGCCAGCGTAGGAGCATAGGAGAGTAGAATGCTTCTCTTAAGAATTTTGAGAGCGGAAGGGATCTAATTTAAACATACGCTGGCTGGAAACCCGATTTATACGGATGGGAAGTTCTCTTCGTGCATTGATACCGAAGTGCTTGACTTGGCGACACATTGCAGGGGACCTATAAAGGTTCGGATGAGTGGATAAATCAATTCTCACATGCCCCTGGCCGTGTCACGCCCCTTCATGTTTTTTGGTTGTCTTTTGTTACCCATGTCCTGATGAGGCCCGAATCAGTGGGCCGAAACGCGTCGACCAGAAGAAGAGGAGGAGTTCAAGGAATTAAAATATTTATATAGTAATGTGATAACACACACAATACATGGACTGAGTAGAGGGGTCGTTTCCCTCTGGTTTGTTGTGTGGAAAGGACTACCTCCCCTCGGATTGCCTATATATATGTATTGTGATGCAACCAGGTTAAAATGGATGGGTATGGAAAGGTCTAAGAGTTTTTGGGATTATTGAGTTTTGTATGTATCATTTTTTTTTTGTGTTATGAAAAAATATATATATTTATATAAAAAAAGAGATTAAAAAGAGACGTACAAGAATTGGGGAAGGCTCTGTGAGTGGTGATATTGTTCATAAGTAACACCCGGGGACTAGGCTCCCACGTAGGGGAATAATATATTTTTTTCCCTTGTGAAATAATTGTTTTTTATCAATCCCCATACATCAATCTCTTGTCGCTTTTGTATGCTTCTGCCCAGATGTGTTGGGGTGATTAGGGCATAACCCGTGTTTTTTGGATAGCTTCCACATGTGGCACAGGGTTGGAACAGAATCTTAGGGAAGCCTTGGGATCCATATTGATATTAGTGGGTGTACCTAGAGACCCTTTCCAAAAGGATTGTACAAGAGTCTAAGTTCTATAATTTTATGAACATTGTCATGTGGAAGATCTGCCTGCCATTCAAAGACCATGATACTTCCAGTCCAGGACCCATATTTCTCCTCTCTACCTGCTGGGGTAGGAAAGTTACGGCATAGTATACACTAATTTCTCTTTCCCTGTGTGCCCAAATTGTGAGCATCTGTTATGCTGGTTTTTAGATTTTTGCCTCACCTCACACAAATCCAGTTGATCATGAAGGCCGAGGCCTACTCTTGACTTACAAAGGGTTCTCTTCTTGTCCTGGACCTGGAGGGGTGCTCCAATCATTTTCCATAGTGACAGCAGGACTACTGTTCCTGTCACAAGTTTCACACTTATAACAGTTACCCTTGCCTATTAGTAATTAGAGTCTGACCAAGTCTTTTTACCTAGATCTGGTGAATGGGAGCTTACTGGCCCATCCACCCAAACTTCCACTGCTAATGGTGAACCCAAAATCCTAATGCTGAGATCACAGTCCTCAGCCTCTCCGATCCGTTTGTTGATCCTCCCGAATTTCTAATGCTCCTTCTGATGGCGACTTGTCTGGGCCCCACCAGAAGAGGCCACAGTGAGTGGTTTCTCTTTTCCTCCACACCCGATGCTCTGCCAGCTGTGTTACCCGAGTGATGTCCCCTCGCCAAGTTGCTCGACCTATGTTCCCCCTACCGATTTGACCCTAGTTAGTTACGATCTGCCCCCCAGTCAACCCTCAGTCTAGCATTCGCTCCAACCTTGTTGGGCATCCTGCTTGCCAACTACTTCCTGACCCTGTTACGCCTGGTCCATCCCCTGACTTTGTTCTACTTGCAGCCTGGCCATCGTTGGCCAAGGCTGAATAGCTACCCTTGGTCCCTAGCTGTTTCTGGACCCCGTGAATACGGCTCCATGCCGCGAATGCCGCTCTGCCCATAACCTGTTCTACGTCTGTTTTGACCCATGCTGGGGCCCTCTATTTCTAACGCCATCTGGTCACCAGAATGACCGGGCTCATGCCCTGTCCCTGCACTGCCAACTTTCTTGCGGAGGCCAAGGCTGAATAGCTGCCCTTGGTTCCCAGCTGTTCATGGCTCCGTGCCGCTGACACCACTCTGCCCATAACCTGTACTATGTCTGTTCTGACCCATGCTGGGGCCCTCTATTTCTAACCTCATCTGGACACCAGAACTACCGGGCTCGCACCCTGTCCCTGCATTGCCAACTGCCTTGCGGAGGCTCCCCGTCTGTACATGGCATGGTCTCGCTGAAGACTTTCGACCACGCTCCTTAAGCCTCTCTGACTTTGCCCTGTCCTATGCTAACCCGAACCCACCCTAAAACACTTGACCAGTGTTCTAAGACGGCCGCCTAGTTTTGAGCCCTCATCTTGAACTAAATGAACCTACGGCTTTTGACCGCGCTGAAGTCCAATTTCTAACCTCACAGTAACAACCGATACTATTAATACAGTTCCAGAAGACATCATTGTTCGCTTGAATAACCTTCCCTCCTTATCCATCTGATATACCGTGTTCGTTGGTTTCACAACTCCCAGACAATCTTTACCAGGTAGCTGTCATTCAACCACCACAGATGCTCAAGTGAACTCTCAAAGTGCTTCAAGTGAACTCTCAAATCACTCTTGTATTGTAACGTTTGTTGTTCTTTTATTTTCATTATTATCTCTATTTACTGTTGATTACTATCTTTACTAATGGATGCTCAAGTTCCCCTATCTGCTCTACCCCTGCACCAACTATCGTCTACGCTTGTCTAGGTTTTACAATTTTAACGTTCTCTCATTGTAATTCATCCTCCTGTGTTTTACTATGATTGTTATTTCTCTTCCTGTGTTTACTCTGATACTCCTACCTCTCTTCTCCCTAGCACTGACTCTTCTCTCTCTCTCACTAATTTATCTAACAACATGTCCCCCAATCCCCCCTCACCCCTCAGGTCCCTACCCTCACCAGACATGGCCCCAACTCTTGGTCCATCCTTTACCCTCCCAATCTTTCCAAAAGCGCCAGAAAAACTTTAAACACAAATTACTGATTCGTCACCCTGAAACATTAATAGTTGATAACTACCACAGCCTCTCCTATAAAAACCAACTACATTTTCTACTCCAAACGCCCCTCCAAATGGAAAAACATCTTCCTTCTCCACCTCCCAGTCACTAAATCAAGTAAAATTCCTTATGGATTTAAATTATCTACTACCCCATCCCCAGCTTTTCTCGGCGAAATTGACATCTCCATATTCAAAACTGGCAATATCCTCATTCAAGCTTCCGAATACCGCCTCAACATCTTTGAGCACCATTTCAGCACCTTGTCCTACCAACTATCAACCCAGTTTCTAACCCTTCATCATCCAAACCGCACGACGCCCTTTTGTTTTCCCCCTCCCCCGACTCTGACCCTCCCTTCCCTAGACTTCTCAACTGCACATGCTGTCATCCAAACTCCGTCATCCAAACATACTCTCTCTCTAATGACCCCCCTACCCCTGACATCTCAACTGCACACACCGTCACCCAAACTCACATGCTCTCTTATGACCGATCCCCTCCTACCCCTCTTGCTACCTTTAACCTTGCTCCTACCTCCCGGCCCCACCACCTGGAATTCCTTACTGTACCCCCCCTGCACCAATATCTCCCTCTCAGAACTGCACTCCTCCCCCTAATCCCGATGTTTTTTCTCCCCACACCCTTCAAGCCCTCTCATTGTCTCAAACCACATCTCCTGACTCTATGAATGTCCCGTCCTTCTCCACGTCCTTCCCCTCGTCCAACAGCCTGAACACTCCTCTTACCCCCCCTCCCGGCCTCTCTCCCCCCGCACATCAGACTTCCTTCCCCGATCAACATGGAATCCACTCTATCCCCCCCTCCGTTTCAACTGCGCTCCCCCTCATTCTTATAGCCCAGACACTATCTAACATAGAACGTAATCTCTCAACCTTGACGACCGAACTGTCACGACTTAGAGAGGATTTTAACGCCCTCAACTCCAGGACCCTCCTCAATCAATCTGATTCCCCTAGTTCTTGCTTCCAAAACATCTCCAAGCATAAGAAATGGAGAACTACATCCCTCTGCAGCCGTACACATAGGCCTCTCTGCGTTGTGAGCTACCTCTCCTCTTCCGACCTTCACAACCTATGCAACTCCTACCTCCCTAATCCTTTGATTAATGATCTCCCCCTCCCTCACCCCAGCATCCCAGTGATTATGGGAACTAGCAGAATCCCCTCCTCGCCCATCTCCCCTAGACCCCCACCTCATTCTTACCACCATCCACTCTTGCTCTCCCACCAAAGACTCCAGCATCCCAGTGATTATGGGAACTAGCAGAATCCCCTCCTAACCCATCTCCCCTGGACCCCCACCTCGTCTTACCACCATACACTCTTGCTCTCCCACCAAAGACAACCCTAAACCCCTCACTTGCATGCTTGTGAACTGCTGATCGGCTGTCCAACATGCGACGGACATATCAGAAACCATCCTCAGCGAAGCTATCGACATCGCCTTCCTCACGGAAACCTGGCTCAATGACCATTCGACGGCCATCCTTGACTTACTCTCCCCCCTGGTTATTCCATCATTAGAAAAGACAGACCTGTCAGAAAAGGGGGTGATTTAGCTATAACCTTTAAAAACGAACTTCAACTCTCCCTTTTAAAGAACTCAGACCACTCAACCTTTGAATACCTTGGATCCGAACTCACTGTGCAGGGTTCTTCCCCAATTCGACTACATAACATCTACCACCCTCCTGGTGATCCTCTTCTCTTCGCTGAGGAATTATCTGACCTTCTTACTCAATCCTCACTTACTAACTCAAAAAATCTCTTCTTAGGAGATTTTAACATCCACTGGAATGATGTCGAGGACCTCACAGTCAACCTCCGCTCTAATCTTCTAGAGATTAGTGACCTTAAACAACTATGTCATACTCCAACCCACACCAAAAGGGCCACTCTTGATGCCATTATTGCCAACAGTGACTTGGCCTCCCTTTCCAACACCATCCCCATCGACTGGTCTGACCATCACCTCATTTTGTTCAAGATCGCTACCACGGCCCTACTCCCCCCCACTAAAAGTATCAAACCCATGAAATGGACCAGAAATCTTAATCTTATCCCCCCTGGTGAACTCGAGTCTAAACTCCAAGCACAACTTCTTCTCACCCTCTCTCCCAAAATGCAAATGAGCTCACCGAACATTTTAATAAAACTGTCATTGATGTCCTAGACCAAATAGCCCCTCCTAAACTAAAAAAACAAAGAAATATGCCATCCAAATCTTGGTTCAACTCAGATCTCAATAATGAAAGACGCTCACTTAGACTGACTGAAAGAACATGGAGGCAACACCCCTCTCCCTCCCATCTCGTCCTCCTCAGATCCGCAAGATCTACTTACAAGAAACACATTTTCAATGAAAAGGCATCCTTCTTCTGAGCTCAACTTGATCATGCTAAAAATAGACCCAGAGAACTGTTCAACATTGTTAGAAACCAAACATTCTCTGCCCCCCCAAAGCTAACGGCCTCAGCAGATAGATGCGAAGAAATTGCTAACTTCTTCTCCGAACAAATCGCCAAAATAGATCAATCCTTCCATTTAACTCAGATCCCACCCAACCCCCAACTTGCCGTTGACGTTACTTCAAAATTACCCTCCTTATTACCTCTACCCCCTGATCCCTCCTCCCACCTACTCGCCACAACCCCTCCGGAAGCAAACCTCTCCAACTTACAGCTAAAAAACAATGCCTCCTGGCATAATTTCCACCCCGTAACTGAACTTGAAGTCTTTAACACCATTGCCAAAATAAAACCGTCCTCTCACACCAAAGACCCTCTCCCTTCTAACCTTGTCCAAGATCTAAAGCACATCATTGCCCCATACTGGACTACTATCATCAACACCTCCCTTGCCACGGGTTGTGTCCCTGCCTCCCTCCAACTCGGACAAACCACTCCCATTCTTAAAAACCTCACTGCCAACCCTAATGACCTTAACAATCTCCGCCCTATCTCTAACCTCCCCCTTCTTTCCAAAGCCCTTGAAAAATGTGCCCTGCTCCAATTGGACAGACACATTGACAACTTCAACCTACTTGACTCCTTGCAATCCGGCTTCCAAAAAGGCTGCAGTACAGAAATCGCCATGCTAAATATAGTTGATGATCTCCACAGCTCCCTTGACAATAGCGAGACCTGCCTACTTATTCTCCTCGACCTCTCTGCTGCATTTGATACAGTTAACCACTCTTCCTTACTCAACGCGCTCAAAGTTCGCTTTGGCCTCAATGGTCCTGTCCTCAAATGGTTCGCCTCATATCTCCAACATAGAACACAACAAATCAAAATCAATGACTGCCTCTCAAACCCTACACCTGTCTCCCTTGGTGTCCCCCAGGGATCCATTCTCTCCCCCTCCCTCTTCAACCTCTTTATGGAACCCCTTACCCTCATTCTACAACAAGCTGGAATCAACTACCACCTCTATGCTGATGACACCCAACTTTACTATAAAATTAGATCCCACTCTGATGTCCTTCACCTTAACAACACCCTGAATAAGATCCAATCCTGGTTCCACTCCAATCATCTCAAACTCAACCCTAAAAAAACTGAAATCATTCTCTTCTCTCTAAAAAACAACCCGCTCCCCATCCAAACCTGGATCTCTGACCTTAATGCCCTCAACTGTTCGCTCTCCTTATCCAACTCAGTGAAATCTCTTGGTATCACCATTGACAATAACCTTACTCTTAATGTCCACATAAAAAACTCGGCTAAAGGAGCTCTTTTCACTCTCCGTCATCTCAAGAAAATTAAACCCTTCATTCCAGCTGACGACTTCAAATTGGTTGTCCAATCACTTGTCCTCTCGAAAATTGACTATGGTAATGCTATCCTCTCCGGAACCCCCAAAGTTCACCTAGCCCCACTCAGATCTGTGCTCAACCTAGCGGCCTGGCTAATCACCGACTGCAAACGTTTTGACCACATCTCCCCAGCCCTCAAAGCCCTTAAATGGCTTCCTGTTGAAGGAAGATCCTCCTACAAGACTGCATGCATTACGCACAAAGCCCTTCATCAAAATACCCTGTTGTACCTCACAAATAAACCCAAAAAAGGGGGCTGCTCCCGACCGATGAGAAGCACCAATGCTCTCCTCCTTGTCCCACCTCTGTTAAAAAAGAAAACCACACAATCTCGCTCCTTCTCGGGAATGCCCCAAAGATCTGGAATGCTCTCCCCAAGGACCTGCGATGTAACCCCTCCTACGTCAGCTTTAAAAAAGACCTTAAACTTCACCTCCTCAACAAATATTGGGGTCCATAACCTCGTTGCTTGACCCATCACTCTGCTTCCCCCTTTCTGGTTCCCCTTTACTACTCTCCTCCTGTCTCTCACCTCCCCCCCCTCTTTTTCATTTCTCACCTGTTCTACTCTCTCCCTAGCCCCCTCTTTCCCGTCCCCACCATCTCCTACTCTCACCCATCCCCTCCTTTAATCTCTCTCCATCTATACTACCTCCTTTTCCTCAATTTGTTTTTTCACCCACCTATTTTTCATCTAAATTATTCACCACCCGCAGACCATTGAGCTTACCTCCGTTTCTTGCTACTGTATAAAATTTGATTACCCATATCCATGTATATCGCTCTCTTTTTTGCCCATTTGTTAATTAATTTGTGTTTATTCTCACCTGCCTGAATGTTATGCTTTTGAACAACTGTTTTATTCCTGTACTGTCTTTATACTCTTGTAAAGTGCTCTGATACGCCAGGGTCTAGCCAGCGCTATATAAAACCTTTAAAATAAATAAATAAAACAAGCACCTGGCATATGCATGTATGCTGCTGGGTTTAAGATGCAATGCATGATTGCCTGAGAAAGGCCTGTGGGTTCCATTTCATAAGCCAGTGAGCTTTGCATGTGGACAAGATTCAGGTTGGGTTGCTTTCCCAGACAGTGGAAGTATATTACTGACATTCCTGAGACTGGAGTGGGTGAACCAGTCACTGAAATGGGGAAAGAGGAGTCAGGCTGCCCTTAGAAATACAACTAAGTCCTTTCTTATACAGAGAGCTACTGATTAGTCTTTCTTAGGCTGCAATTTCAATGGTGGCAGGAGTAAAGGGAGGGACTGCAGAACCTGTGCCAGGATGTGAGGGGTCCTTTAGAAGGGGGCAGCTCTTTGTCTCTCTTCTTGATCACTGTCAAATGTGACTGCTGATAATCAAAGTGCAGACTGATCACACCTCTTTGTGCCTCTGTTGTGGGTACTCCAACCTGGAAACAGCAAAGCAAGATAGAGAATCCAAATCTCCTGTCTCCTAATTCTGTATAATAGTGGGAGCTACTGACCCACTTATTGTTCCAGATTCCTAGTTCTCTTCAACTGAATGTGGGGTGCTCCACAGAGACCCTAGAATAATACTACTGCACAACCAGGACGGATGTCTACCAGACAGCCAGCTTTACAGAGGTGAGCGGACCATGATGCTGTCAGTCCAGGACCTAAATTTCTCCTCTCTACCTGCTGGCTGGGAATATCCCCTGTATGGTACACACTCATGTCCCCTGCCCCATGTGCCCAAACTGTAGGTATCTGTTATCGTGGTTTTGGGATTTTGCCCCGCCTCATGCAAATCCAGGCCCAGATTCACTATGATTTTGCATCGGGGTTGTGGCACTTTTGTGGTGCAGCCCGATGCAAAATAAGTTTTGGTGTTTACTAAGCCATGGAAAGCCACTTTGTGTGGTTTTGAGTGGTTTAGTAAATACAAAGTAATGCAAGGCAGCGTATACCTTCGGGTAGGTGTTACATGGGTAGGGAATGGATATTCCATGCATCCACCCATGTCTTTCGACCCAAAGACATATTTACAAAGACTTGTAAAACTGGGTTTGTGCCAAAAGGGTGTCTCTACCCAATAGAGGCATTTAGAGGAGAAATATCTTATTTTTTCCTTGGTTCTTCCTTTTTTCATGTGTGATGAATATGCCTCTAAGGATTGTTTCAGTGCACGAAGGTACTTTAAAACTTTAGTATGTCAGCTTTAAATGTCCAAAAGGTTGTGCACAGCTGCCTAAGGTTTAAATCTGACATGTAACATGTCATCTCCGCCAATGTGCAAAAAGAAATATGGATCTATAAGTCATTTGCATTGTGCTCAGACTAGAGAACACTGCGTTGTAAGGAGTGACATTTTGGTTTATCTCTTTTGCCAGAAAAAGGCTAAAACACTAATTGTGCAGGTGTAGCTAAATAAGTATGGTTAACTCAATGTAAACATTGGATTTATCTAAACTCCTTCAATGAGTTTTATAAATAATCATATTTGTGACTTTATCTTTATCTAGCCTGATTTACTATGAGAATATTGAGGGCTAAATATTAACCAGCACTTTTGTTGACTGAACAATATTGCCTGCCAACATATCGTCAAGGTAAGTAGATGTGGTGCAAGAATAATAGATTTTCACTCCACAGTGTAAACTTACTGAGGCTTTGGGGCCTATTATGACTTTGGCGGTCTCGAAGCGGGCCGCCACACTGTCGCCCGTCTCCGAGACCGCCAAAGCCATTAAAGACCGCCTGCCAGAGTACGACTTATTTTTACACTGGTGGGCGGCTCTTTGACAGTCCCACTGCGGTGCCTTTGAAAAAGGCACAGCAACAGGAGTATCAAAGGCAGTTCCTGCAGGGCAGTCCATGCCCTGTAGGAACTGGGGGTGCATGCACACAGGGGTGGCATAACATATGCCCCCCTGCATGCACCCCATGATGCAGAGGCAACAGGAGAGCCCTGTAGGGCCCACTTTGTTTCCTCACTGCCACACTTTTCATGGCGGTCACATTAGAGGCCTCAGACCGATGCACCACCGCCGGTGATCATGGATCCCTGGTGGCAGCAGCAGTCCTGCGGTGGTCCAACAGCCACACTGCTAATGAGGCAGGCAGACTGCCAGTCTGGCGGTCCACAGACCGCCACCACTGGTTCAGCAGTCCATTGGTCTGCCGAACTTGTAATAGGGGACTAAGTCTGAAGTCAATAGTCTGTAATCAACATAAAAGAGTGTCAATGTTCTTGCTCTTGATATGTTGTGACATACAACCTCTTCAAAAAATACACAGGACCGAACCCTAAAGCCCATTTACGGAACCAGGGTACAACAGAAAATCAACACAAGGGTTCCGCGGGCCTATTTCATAAATCTCCATGAAGTTACAATCTGATAATACAATAAAGTCTTTCTCAAAGCCAACAATGACTCCTTGTATTTATTTGCCAAATTGGTGTTATGTTATTTACATTGGTGCAGATGGTGCAATGGTCATAGGTGCAGTGAAGTGAACAATAACATTTGATACATATATACAGTAAGGAAGTCAACCAATGTTTGAAATTACGCAGTAAAATGCAAATTCAGATTTTTAGGTAGAGGTTTTTTTACACCTAGACAATCCCTATTTCAGTACCAACGTTTTGAACCACACCCTATTTCCCATGGGTCTCTTAAGGACAAAACATGATCTCTGGCACAACACCGCAAAGCTGTGTATGTCCTTCACATGCTGAGGTTTGTCAAACCGGGATGCCCTAAAATCGGCTCATAAACAATAACTTGAGTAAGAACTAGTCCAGACTCCATCCAGATTGTCATTGGAAGTGCGACTCAATCAGCACATCCTCCCGCATAGCCTGGAATTCCTTGATGGGACAGGTGGACACACTAAGGTTCATCTCTGTAGGACCTGGATTGTTCTGCTCAGTGGCTTGCTTGGTCTACCTCCATTACTGCTTGGCCACAAATGGTACCCATGTCCTAGTCCTCCATAACCTTTGGCTCAGGTCAAGCGTGTATCTCCCCTTCTAACATTGCCAGTCAGTATCAAAGGGTACACAGGTCCTGGTCAAACAGTCCTATTGACCTACATTAATCATGTCTTCTCATTGTCTCCAGTTCTGAGACCTACATTTGATTTCCTTCATTTCAGTTTAATTTCGGTCACCACGTGGTATTCCTTCCAACTAAATTAATGTAGGATTTGTAAACAAATTATTTCTTACCTGTGATGATGTTTTGTTGTAGCTATGGGTGTATCACATACAATTTCTATCATGAAACCCTTGATGTTAGTACCAAGGTTTAGCGACAGAATCCGGAATAAACATCTTTATAAGTCTAATAAAATTGTGAACTACTGTGTATTTGCTAAAATATTAATTTCACACGCATATAATTTATTTGCATATGGTCAATATGCTATTAAAGCTTCCTCAGCACTACTTTGAATCATCAACAACTTCTTTCACATATGAATCATTGTAAGCCCTATTTTCACAATTTAGTATCATTTAACACGTGTTCCTTTCTTTTTAGATCTAAAAGTGCATCAATCTAAATCAGAGAAAAGTCTTGTGCTACTTTCTTTGAAGGATGCATTTTCTTACCTCCGCCAGGCATAACATCCCTCTCAAATATACACAACTTGTATCCAAAATAGTCTTCGAGTGTGCGGGATAGAATGTCCAGTGCAAACTTTGTTTCAGCTTCAGCATCAAGCTTTGAATATTTTAGATAAGACACATACGCATCATACTCTTTTCCATCTGAAAGAAAAATACCAAGATTTTCTCACTAAAGTCAAATTACTTTTCCACATACCCACTAATATTCATAACTGTCAAGTGAATGGGTAAATACCACGGATATATATCTCTACCTATATACATCATAAAAGGGGTTCGGAATCCAATTAAAGTTCTGAAGTGGAAATAATTGTATGTTACTTTCTCTGCGAAGATTTCAACAACGCTAAACGAAAGTACACAAAATTAAGCATGTGTGTGTCTAATCTCTTACTCCATTCAAAGTATTTTCTTGGTTTGATGAGTTTTTGTTTAGCCAATTTATTAGTTGTTTACCAAAAATAAGGGGGTTATTTAGGTGTCAGTAGGCAACCTGCCAGCCTGCAAGGTAAGTGGGGCCCATACTCTCTGTTCTGCTGGTGGTGGAAAGACTAACAAATCATTACATTCTGACCTGCCTGGCAGTGAACTTACTGTTGTCTTTGAATCCACAGTTGCAGTAGTTGCACACAACACAGAAAAGTATACTGAGAGGATGCCATGTTGTTTTGTCTCGCTCTCCATTCTTTGTTTCAGAAACAAACCTCCAAAGTGGGAGTTTGCTTTCAAAAAAGCAAACAGAAAATTGACCTGATGCACTGAGACTATTTTCCCAGTGCCTGAGAGTCATGTATATTGTGTCCTATGCAGGACAACCAGGCTTTGCTTGTCAGTCCTGGAAGGATATCCCTAAACCTGTGGTGGATGGTACAACAGTCAAAGGCTTCCAACTGCAGAGCCAACAGAGGCTCCTCAGTCACCACCTGCTGCTTTCCCCATCTATACTGAAGTAGGGGAACCACAAGATTGGCATGATGGGGTTTGCACTCCACCAACCTGTAAATGAGGCCCCAAGGGTCTAGTGTGCATACACTATAAGGAATCTATGTAAATGTTCGTGGACATCGGGTAAAGATACATATAGTTTCCAGATACATGAATACCTTAACTGGGGAATTTATCAGCATTTTGTGTTTTGTGTTTAAGCCCCCTACTCATACCCCATCAATCCGGACTACTTCCAAACAATGTTTGGTGTTTTTCAGTGAATACATGTATATATCAAAGTTCCCAAAAATGTAGGTGGGAATCAGCTCCTTTATATGGAAAGCTCTACTACACAACCAACACTCCAGATCTGCTTACCACAAATGTCTGTTTTTCTAGCAGAGCTTTTAAGCATAGGATTGGCACAGAACCATCATCTATGTGGAGTTTGAAATTGACAGGTTGGCTTGGATGGCATTTCATCAATACAATACAAATCCAAAGCTATAATACCTGCAAGGGACCCTTCATGGGCAAGAAAATGTGGAAAAACTTTTTTTGTTGCACACTTGAGGGTCCACGGCTCCACCGCAGTGCTCAGCACGGTTCCCCGTGTGAATCAGCAATGGATCTGTGGATCCAGTGGACACTTAAAAAAATACACTCACTCACAGACCCCCTCACACACTCTCTCACATCCCCACACAACCACTCACACACCTGCTCACACATCTATACAGTCACTCACATACCCTCTCACATACCCACTGATTCACTCACACACCCAAAGAACCACTCACAGACCCACACAAGTACTCACAAACCCGCTAACACCACAACCTATTCAGCCACTTACACGCCGACTCACTGATGCACACACCTACTTACACACCCATACAGCAAAACCACTGACACTTTCATACAGCCACTCACATACTACTCACGGACCCACACAGCCACTTACACACCCACTCATACACCTACCTATCACACACTCATACACACACTCACACACCCACACAACCACTCAAACACCCACTCACACACCCATGGAGCCACTCACACACCCACTCAAAAGCCCAGAAACCTACTCACACACAAACTCACACACCCATACAGACACTCACACACCCAGTCACACATCCATACAGCCACTCACTCATCCTCTCACACATCCATACAGTCACTGATACATCCACTCAGAGACTCAAAGAACCATCTTACACACCCAATCGCAGACCCACACAGGTACTCACACACCCAGTCAGAGACCTAGAAAACCACTCACACACCCATTTATATACTCATGCAGCCACTCACACACCCACTGATACACCCATTCAGTCACTGATACATCCACTCAGAGAACCACTCAGACACCCATTCACAGACACACACAGGCACTTACACATGCACTCACACACCCACTCAACCACTCACACACCCATACAGCCACTCACATACCCAGTTAGAGACCCAGAAACCACTCACTCACTGATTTACACACTCATACAGCCACTCACACACCCACTTACATACCCCCAGAATCAGTACAACATTCACTCACAACACAGAAATAGGAGTAATTGATTTCTTTTGAAACATCCACTCACAGACCCACACAGGCACTCACACACCCATTCACAAACCTACATACACACTTATAGAGCCAGTCACACACCTACACACAGATCCACACAGCCACTTGCATACCTACTCACACACCCACCAAACACTCACACACACACACTCAAACAACCACTCAGACACCCATTCACACAGCCATACAGCTAGACTCACAGTCATGTACACATCCATACAGCTACTTATACACTCTCTCACAGACCACACAGCCACTTACACATTCACTAATATACCCGTACATAAAAACCACTGACACAGCTACTGACATACCCACACAGCCACTCACATACCCATGCAGACATTTACATCCTCACTAAAACAGCCAGTCACTCACACAGCTACTGACACACCCACACAGCCACTCAGGCACCCACCCACACACTCATACAGACACCTACTCACATATCACACACCCATACAGCCACTCACACACCCACACAGACATTTACATCCCCACTAACACACCCATACAGTCACTCACACAGCTACTGACAAACCTATACAGCCACTCACACACCCACTCACACACTCACTCACCCATACAACCACTCACACACCCACTCACAGATCCACAAAACCACTCACATACCCACTCACAGACCCCAACAGCCACTCACAGACTCACTCACACACCCACACAAGCACTCACACAATCACTCACAGACCCACACAACCCACACACAGACGCACTCACAAACCCATTCACAAACCTACGTACACACTTATAGAGCCAGTCACACACCTACACACAGATTCACACAGCCACTTGCATACCTACTCACACACCCACCAAACACTCACACACACACACTCAAACAACCACTCAGATACCCATTCACACAGCCATACAGCTAGACTCACAGTCATGTACACATTCATACAGCTACTTATACACTCTCTCACAGACCACACAGCCACTTACACATTCACTAATACACTCGTACATAAAAACCACTGACACAGTTACTGACACACCCACACAGCCACTCACATACCCACGCAGACATTTATATCCTCACTAAAACAGCCAGTCACTCACACAGCTACTGACACACCCACACAGCCACTCAGGCACCCACCCACACACTCATACAGACACCTACTCACATATCACATACCCATACAGCCACTCACACACCCACACAGACATTTACATCCCCACTAACACACCCATACAGTTACTCACATAGCTACTGACAAACCTACACAGCCACTCACACACCCACTCACACACTCACTCACCCATACAACCACTCACACACCCACTCACAGATCCACAAAACCACTCACACACCCACTCACAGATCCCAACAGCTACTCACAGACTCACTCACACACCCACACAAGCACTCACACAATCACTCACAGACCCACACAACCCCTTACACACCTATTCAACCACTCACACACCACCCACTCATACATCCATTGACCCACACACACACCCTGAGCTAACTATAAATGACACCCACAAAATACACTGCATTAACATTTTGAACTTCAAAAACCACAGAAATTCATGACTTTGCTGCAAACTATGACTTGTGCCCACCATGCACTGCCTATGACCTTACATATGACATCACTCATGACATGTTCTATGACATCATTTATGACATCACTCATGATATCTCAAATGACATCATTGATGATATCATCCAATGAATGTGCTAATTTGTTTTACAGTTTGCATGGTGGCGGGTAACTGCCATATTACTTTTCCACAAAATGTTGTATAGGTTGGGTTCAGCTAATGGGTGTAAGTGTTTAAAAATGCATGTGCTTTTAATGCACCATAGCTGTGTAGAGGTATTGAACACTTTATAAATGTTTGCACTCCAGAGCAACTCTGTGTGCAAGTGACAGTTGACTTGTATTCATTATGCTACACACAACTTTTTGGTTCTGCAGAAAAAGGTTTCCAACAAGAGAAAGAATCTACTTAGTAGATACTAACTTTTGTAAGCAGCATTGAGTTATTAGAGATAATCATGTCAGCATGATAATTTATACTTAAAGAAGAGTGTGTGCACCAGGTACTAACCTATCCACACATGCTTGTTTTGCTTCAGAAGAAGGACTATCTGTAAGGTTTTCATCATAGTATGAAGGGTGCAGGTAGTATCATCTTTAGCACCTTCAGATCTTGGTTATTTTGAGCAAATAGTGTCTTTTTTTACAACTGTTGCATAGAATGCACACTGTTCTTAGTCGATTCTTTCAAATATTCTGTGGTGTATTTCTCATGAGAGTTTCACTGTTTGCAAACATTGTGGGATAGAACGAACTCTCTCCATAGAATAAACGCTGATTAGAGTCTTCTACTGATATCAACTTCATTTCTTAATGTATGTTCGGTGTGTGTCAGGGGTTTAATACAGATAAAAGCTATCCGTAGTGGGGTATTTGTTTCACAATTGGCATTCACTATTTTGGCTTTCTCTGAACAGTTGTATTCACATTGAACACCATACTCAATGAGGGCTTCCCATATATCAACCAATCTGTGGTTGATTGTTAATGTGAACAATCCTGCATGTAAAGCAATAGCAATTTATACTGCACTGTGCCATCAATGATGTCATTTGAGATGTCATCAGTTATGTCATAGAACATGTCATGAGTGATGTCTATTGTGAGGTCATAAGCAGTGCGTGGCAGGGGCGCAAGTTATAGTTATCAGTGCTAACTATAACTGGTGAATTTCTGAGTTTTTTTAGTTCTAAACGTTAATGTCGACTCTGACAAATTCACCCAACTATAACGTTACTTTAACCTTTGTTTTTTTCAGTGAATTTTGAAGGTTTTTTTTTATTGAAAACACATATTTTGTTACACCTAACTATAAAGTTACTTTAACCTTTGTTTTTTCAGCAACAATGTATTTTTTTTCTTAAATAACAATATATTTAAAATTACATAGAAACTAACTACTCCAACTGTGTTTGTGCTGCAAATGTTCAAATTCTTAGTGTTTGCAATTCACATATACGGAAATATTTTCAGCATAGTTTTCATAGTCTTTGTATGTTTTTTTACATAAACTTCATATTTATATTTCAAAAAGACACTGATAAGTTTTACCTATACTGTAAACTATGTATATTCACTATGTACATCCATTTTTAAGGTGTGTGATGGCTCTCGCAGGAGGCTCGCAGGAGGCTCAGGAGATTGTAGAGTTATAGATTTCATTCTAATCCATTGCACAGAGATCTTTTTCATGTGGTTTGTCAGTTATTATTGAATGCTAATCTTTGATTATAAAGTCAGAACAGTATGTATATTGTATTAATTATTCCGCTTACAAATTTACGGCTCTTGCAAGACGATCCTGGGAGTCAAACACACAATTCCCTGCGTGGACTACGAAGGGGCTGTACTTCCTGTCCGGCTCTCGCGAACCACTCTCAACATCGTACATTTGAAATTAAGTTCATAACAGCGTATTTTTCTCATTTTGAAGAAAGTAAGACATGAGAAGTGTTGTTTAAAGCAGAAAAACAGTTGATGTATTGTTGCATTTGAGATATTAAGAAAGCTCTCTGTTTTTATGAACTCGTGGACTTCTCTCGTGACACCCACGAGATGTCCCGGAGTGGAAAGACATCCGAAGGAAGGATTGTGATTGGTTCAAATAGATGTCTTTATTTAGCAAAGAAAGATTCTTTCCTTCTTGCTTCATTTGGTTATTGGGTTTTGCTGTGGTTAGACCTTTTTGGCTAGCTCTCTGACATTGCTGATTTTCTGACACCAGAATGTCATCCTAAGATTCAGGTGAGAACCCTACTGCTGTTCCTGCAACTCAGCCACTTTCACCACCCAAGGAGTCCTTGGTGTGGCACATTTTTTAAATGAAGCCTGGTGGGAAAAAAGTATCTGCGAAATATGTGATTTGTAAAATATGCAGAAACGAGTTCAGTAGGGGCAGCCGGGACATGCAATACAGCAGGAGCACCACTGGGATGTGGCAACATTTGAGGGCTATGCACCATCAATGACTTGCTTGGGCTGAGTTAGCCCATGCTTCAGAGCTTGATAACTCAGGGGCATCCACATATTTTCAACCAACACTGTGCTTGCCCAGGTACTCACTGCTCAAGCAGATAACAACCCTGCTTATCTGAAGAAAGCCGTTATTTTCTGCTTATGCAAGCAGATTAATTTTTCTTCTGAGTCAACCAGGGCTGTATATGACAGGCTTGTCCAGGATCATAAATGCCCACCTAGGCAGTAGTTTAAAAAAAAAAAGAAATCCTAGTTTTTTTCTCTTTGTTTTGAAGGAGATGTTGATTTTTGTTTACTCCCAATTTCTTGTTTTTTGTTGTACCCTTTTTTAACAAAAGTACAAAAAAGTGAATTAAAAAAAAAAAACACAATAATATACAGTTGTTAAAAAATGTTAATGTAAAAAGCTCTTCTCAGAGCTACCGTACACTTTCATTATGTATGTTATTTGTACTGTTACTCTTTTTTCTTCTTGATGATTCTTGCGAGACAGTCGCGAGAGCCATGAGGCCCTCATACATAGCTCTGTTAACTTTTGTGGGCCTCTCGCAAGAGCAGGCACACATTCCTCTGCATCCACTGCAAGAGAGCAGTAGTTGCTGCTTTATGCTCGTGAGCCTCTCGTTAGAGTGTACTTTAAAAATGGAATTTGCATTTTCACTGAACATATTCTATTGAAATAGGTGTAATTTATATGCACCAGATTATCACTACCCCTTTTTTATATGATCCCGCAAAACACTTGCAAGATTGTCAAGCACCGTGTGTCAGTCCCAGTAATTTTCCATGCGAAATGCTCGAGCATTTAGCGTATTTCTTATAGACAACAGGTATGCATCTTTCAGTGCGGGTAGAAGAGTATTCAAACTCATAAGCCTGTACACCGACACTTTCTCCCTAAACAATTTTCTCTACCACCCCCTACCTTTTTTGGGGATCTCGGAAGACTCTTGCGAGGTCATATTTTTTATGAAATCACATAACATGCACTCTTCTTCATTACAGTACTTACAACTTATACTTATTTCCCCTAGGACTTTAAGAAAAAGTGACCAGTCCATTCCCAGCTTTTCACAGTATTACAGCAGTATATAGTAGGGAGTGAGGAGAGATAAGACTCTTCAAAAACACCTTACGACAGGATGACCATCCTACATAGTAGGGTAAAATAGAGACTGGTCATTCCACGAAGACCCCTTCCCAGGACAACAAGGATGTGCAATACAGTGTGGGGAAGGACTGGCTTCAACACAAATAACTCTTCTTGGATGAAGGGTGTGTGTACTAGGATGCAGTGGTGAAACTGGTCTCTACACTGAGACCTCTCTCAGAATACAGGTGTTCATAGTAGGGTGTGGGGTGGTACTGGCCTCTCCACTGAGATCTCTCTCTGGGATGAAGGGTGTGTGTAGAAGGGTGTGCGGAGGGACTGGCTCCTATCTTAGATCTCTCTCTTGGATGATGGGTATGCGTAGTAGGGTGTTGGAGGGGCTGGTGTCTTTGCTGATACATCTCTGTTGAATGACAAATCTACAACTAGGGTGTGGGGAAGAAATGAGCTCTATATCGAGCAGTTTCTCTTGGATGACAACCATATAGACCAGGTTATAGAGAGAATGCTGGATCAGCTCAGACATCTCCCCAGAGTAACAAGTGCAAAATAGGCTGTGGTTAGAGACTGCTCTCTCTGCTCATACCTCTCTTCATGATAATGAATGTCATTAGTAGAGTATAAAATGAAGTATCCTCTCCGTTTACAACTGTGTCTTGGACATCCACTGTGCATATTTGAAAATAAGAACACACTCACCTCTCTCTCAGACATCTCCTTATGGAGACAGGGATGTATAGTAAGGTTCACACAGAGATAGATCTCTGTATTGAAACTCCTCGCCAGAGTGACAAGCATTTATATATATATTTTTTATTTATAAAGTTTTGTATAGCGCGAACATGACCCTTAAGGGTATCAGAGCGCTTCACAATTTTGGGTGAGAGGGATACAGTATTGGTAAGCAAAAACATTTGTTTATTACATAATTATACAAGACGCGTTCAAGACTCCTGTAGGTGTCGGAACTCTTCACATAAGGTTAGGGCGGATACAGCAATGGGTGAGGAACATTCAAACATATGTATGTACAATGCATGCTAAACAATGGTATTCCCGGGTATATAATCATGTCCAAAGTCAATCAAGATGAGCGAATAGAGGGCAGTAATGTAGTCTACTAGTCAAGGCCTATTCAGGCAGGAACTTGAGCATTAGGATTTTTTTCACGTCGTTTTTGAAGGAAGCGGTCGAGGAGATTGTACGGATTTCCGGAGGAAGAGAGTTCCAGATCTTTGGGGCAATGCCGAAGAAGGCTCTGTTACTCAATCTCTTTTTGTGGAAAAGCTGTGGTTTCAGGAGCATTGTACTTGCACTTTGTGACGCTCTGCCGCCCCCTGATAGTTCTAGTTTTTGAGCCAGATAAATGGGGGTCTTGAAGTGGAGGGCTTTGTGCGTCATGCCGGCAATTTTTAGGTGAATTCTGGCCTCGCATGGTAACCAGTTTAGGGACTTTAGGGCTGGGGAAATGTGTTCTTTTCTTTTTGTCCCAGTAATCAGTCTAGCTGCGGCATTAAGGGAAGCCCTTAACGGGGCCAGGCTCAGTTTGGGGAGACCACATAGTGTGGAACTGCCGTAGTCTAGTCTTGGCAAAACTAAAGCTTGTACCGCGAATTTGAAATCTTTCTGTGGAAGGAATGGTTTGAGACTCCTTAGTATACTCAACTGATGTTTAACTCCCTTGGTTGCATTGCTGATATGGTTCTTCATATTCAAGTGCAAGTCTAGTGTGATTCCGAGCGATTTAGCTGACTCAATAATGTGGGGGGAACAGTTGAAGGCTGTGAGGTGTTTCATCCAAAGGTCAGTCTTGGGAATGTGATTAGGGGGAGCGATGAGAAAGAATTCTGTTTTGGATGTGTTGAGCATGAGGTAGTTGTCCGTGAGCCAGATTTGAGTGTTCATCAGGATTGAGTTGAGTGAGTTGATGTCTTTTGGGGAGGTGATTTTCAGATAGAGTTGAGTGTCGTCCGCATACATATGAAAAAGGATGTTTGCCGGAGTTCAAGGTATTTGCTAACGGTTCCAAGAATAAATTGAAGAGTATGGGTGATAGGGCGGACCCCTGTGGAACCCCCATAGTTACTGTATGGGGCTGGGAAAGAGAGTGATTCATCTTTATTCTTTGGGATCTGTTTTGAAGGAAGGAAGTGAACCACTTCAATACCGACCCGGAAAGGCCCATCCTGTGTTCCAGAGTAGATAGTAGTTTGATGTGGTTCACAGTGTCAAAGGCAGAAGATAAGTCGAGGAGGATCAATAAGCAGGATTCATTATGGTCTAGGAATTTTAAGATGTCATCCGTGATGTGCATGAGTGCCGATTCGGTGCTGTGCCCTTTCCTGAAGCCAGATTGATGATGATCCAACAGGTGGAATGTCTCTATGTGTGAGCAGAGTTGAGTTAGCACGCATTTTTCAAGAAGTTTTGCAGTGTGGGGATGTTGGAAATGGGGCGGAAGTTGTTCAGATCGGAACTGTCTGCGTTAGGTTTTTTTAGGATTGGGGAGACCTGTGCTGCTTTTAGACAGTCAGGGATTGTGCCTTGCACTAGTGAAGCATTGACGATCTTGGACCATAAGGGGAGGATGGAGGCTTTTATTTTCTTGAAGATGGAAGGTGGAAGAGGGTCACTGAAGTGGTTAGACTGATTGATTGCAAGGAGGGTGTGTAAATGTCACTTTCATTGAGGTGAGTAAAGGTGTGCCAGGATGCGTTGTTTTCGAGATTTAAACTAGGGGGGATGAGTGGCTCTTGGTGGGAAGGTGGGGCCGTGGTTTTATATATTGGGAGAAGGGCCCTCTTTGATTCAATGTCTAAATTGATGCTGTTAGTCTTCTGAGAGAAGAAGGCGGCTAAATCGTCACATGTAGGATAGCCGTCACCAAGGTCATGCCGGTTGGGTGTCTTGACCGATTGTTGTTTAATGAGTTCAAATAGTTTCTTAGGGTGGTTGTTAGCTTGATTGAGTTGGGATCTGAAGAAGTGGGTTTTTGCAGTCTTGACTTTTTTGTTGTAAGAATTCCTGATAGCTCTAAGCAGGTTTAAATGTTCGGTGGAAGGCATGGATCTCCACGATCTTTCGGCCGCCCTCAGCTTACGGCGTTCCGAGTTTAGGTCGGAGTTGAACCAAGGTTTGAAAAATTTTTGGGAGCCATTTTTATGCTGTAAAGGGGCAATAGCATCCATGATATTAGAGATAGAGAAATTATAAAAATCAGTGAGGATTTGTACATCCTTCAAGCCTGCTTGTGAAGACAAGGCATTTTTTCCAACGGGTCGCTAGTTCTTCAGTGTTTATATTTCGGAGGTTCCTTTTCCATTGCTTCGTTTTCATGGGCTGGACCCCCTTTACCGACACCTTCCTGTTGATGAAGAAGAGGATTTAGAAGTGGTCGGACCAATCGCATGGGTTAATGGAGTCCAGAGTGATGGTGTTACCTTTGGCTATTATGAGATCCAGAATTTCACCTTTGTTGTGAGTTGAGCTATCACAGAATTGTGTCAGTTCTTGATCCGAGAGGAAGGATTTAAGGCAATTCACTACATGATCATTAGGGTTAGACCAGTGTAGGTTAATGTCTCCTAGGAAGATTTCGGACACTAGAGGGTCGTCATTGGAAGAGATGATTTCCATTAAGTGCTCAATGAAGGGAAGATTGTCTCCCGGGGGGTGGTATATACTAAGATGTGCAAAAGAACTGCCCTCTCCAGCAGCTGACTGCAGTGCATAGTATATTAAAATAATGCATTTACCTCTCTGTCAAAACCTGTCTCTTGTATACAAATATTTATGCTAAAGTGGGATGAAGTGCCAATCTTTCTTTAGTACCTTAAACATACATATACATGCAGCAGCACAGTTACAGTTCTTGAAGATGGAACTGCCACTTTAAGTCAACATTGCAAGACTGTAATAATATTGAAGTCTTTAAAAGCAGTTAAGGAAAGAAACCTGTAGGAACTTTAAACATTTTATTTAAAACAACTATTTAACAACATTACAAACAACAACTCCATTAAGAAAACTACAACAACAATTGTTAAAAAAACAACAAACTTTACCAATGTTTTACATTTTTTTGTTCCCTTTCATTACTCGGCAGCAACACCTCCTTCCCTCTTGCTTCATTTGCCCACTGGATTTTGATGTATGTAGATCTTCTTTTACTTTGTTTCAGCCACCCTAGCCTGCCAAACAATATCTCTTTTAACAGTTTTTTTCTGGCAGGCTAGGTGGCAAAAGAATCTGTTCAAATAAAATAAGATTTGCAAAAAGGAGTTCAGCCGGAAAATTAGAATACAACCAGACTGTTACACCCATTACAGGACTGTAGAAGTACTGTAGGTGCAGTCATTCTAAAAGGATAGCTAAGACAAACTTAAATTGTGCAGCCAAACTACACATTTTGTCAGCTGCCTACACATTCTTTCACTGGCAGATACAACCTCTCCCCAGGAACTTACTGCTCAAGCACATAACAACCCTCCTTAGACAAATAAAGCACTTTTTTGCTGTTTAAGTAGGCAGATCATTTTGTCAATAAAAACAAGTAAAGCTACAGAGAACAAGCTTCTCCAAGGGTTCAAATGCCGCTGTAGGCAGTAAGAACAACATCAATTGTGCAATCACATTTTTTTCCTGACTTTCCACACAGTTATTGTTTGGTCTTTTTTCTAATTTAAACAAATTTGTTTTCCTCCTTTGTAGGTCTTTTTTTACTGAGTCTGTTTTCCATTTTCCTCCTAATAAAGGCAAAATAACCAAAAAATGTAAAGTTATATGCTGATCAATAATTGATAACAGTGATACATCACTATATTCTCTGAAGATTTCTACATTTTTTACTCACAATCACATATTTATATGAAGATTTCTACATTTTTCACTCACAATCACATATTTATATGTACCTTACCATTACCTTCATAAACAATTCCAAACCCTCAAACACTGCATTTTTTTAATTCACAATTAAATTATAACATAATTAAATTATAACATGCGGTCAAACATGGTTTCATGACAATTTGTAAAGTAACATTTTCCTCTTTACATACCTTTTCTAATAGTGAGCACAGTGTTTTACTCTAGAAAGAGCAATATCGCCACTCAAACACCTCATTGGGGTAAAATATGTGTACAGTAAAGTTCATAAAAAAACTAAGCCTTGTATTAACAGATTGCAGAATCTTTGTTTTATAATTTCAGAAGCACTGCCTCTTTTACTTACAACTACATACGGATTGAACATTTCATTTTTAATACAACGTCCAATACTTGGTGCTATCTCTATACATTCTAAAGT
This sequence comes from Calotriton arnoldi, assembly GCA_963921515.1. Lineage (NCBI taxonomy): Eukaryota > Metazoa > Chordata > Amphibia > Caudata > Salamandridae > Calotriton > Calotriton arnoldi. The sequence goes on along the minus strand of CAWUFW010002192.1, from coordinate 73,501 downwards.
CTACCTCTCAAAACCTATATTAAGAAACATACACCCCTACAAACAGCTTATGACTCACTAAACCTAGTATAGAACAAATCTACCAACAGTAGTGCACTTACTGACACTTCTCAACAATTTTCATAAAGTATATTTTCAATTACCTGAAATTAGAGCAGTTTCTTAAATGCAACTGAAGTCACCAGTCAGTCTCAATTACAAATTCAGTCACTTCTGTTGAGCACAACTCCAACAGACTTCCTTCACCTCCAAATCACCAAGAACAATGTGGACTATCTCCGGTTCTGCGCCCAATCACATCACAGCATTTCTTTCACCAGGTAATAAAAGTGGTAACTCTTGGTTGAGCCTTGGTCCTTTTGTCTACTTCTCCCCATTGCGATCTCGTGAGACTCTCGCAGAATCGCAAAACACCTCGTGGCAGGCTCAGTAATCTTTCCTCAGGTTTCACAAGATCATACGTGTCCATGCAGCAAGCTTCGCTCCCTGAAGCTTGTCAGCTACTCTCGCGGGAGTCTTGCGGGATCTCAACACAATTGTAGGGAAATAATAGTATGTGGGACGGAGTATCCTCTTTACTGAGACCCATCTCTTATACAACAGTTGTGTGCAGTAGGGTGTGGGGAGAGACTGGCCTCTTTTTCTCAGATGGCAGGTGTACATAGTAGTGTGTGGAGGGACAGGCCTCTCCACTGTGACAGGCCTCTCCACAGGGTGCGCACAGAAGGAGGTCTGGAGGGACTGGCCCGTAAGCTAAGACCTATCTCATCGAATACAAGTGTACATACAAAAATTGCGGAGAGACTGGCCCCTCTGCGGATACCTCTTTCTTGGATTACAAGTATGCATAGTAGGGTATGAGCAGAGATTGGCCTCTTCACTTAGACGTCTCTCTTAGATCACATGTGTGTGTGTAGTAGAGTGTAGGGAGGCCCTGGCCTCTACATTCAAGCCTCTGTCTTGCATGACAGGTGCATGTACTAGGGTATGTGGAGGGAATGAGCTCTCCACAGAGACCTCTCTCTTGGATGACGGGTGTGTGTAGTAGAGTATAGAGAGTAACTGACCTCTCCGCTGAGACTCCTCTCTTGGATGATGGGTGAGCATAGCAGGGTGTGAGAAAACTGTCCTCTTCCCTCTGACCTCTCTCTTACATGAGAGGTATGCGTAGTAGGGTGTCTGCGTGGACTGCCTTCTCTTTCCACACCTCTTTCTCAGATAATGGGAGTGGGTAGTAAGGAATGTGCACTGCTCTCTCCTTCCAGACCTCTCTCTCAGATTATGGGTTTGTGTAGTAGGGTGTATGGAGAGAGACTGGCCTCTCCACTTTCTTTCAGATGAAGGATATACTTATTTTTGGTGTGTGTACATGGGCTGACCTGTTCTGTCAGACCTCTGTCTCAGATGATGGCTGTGCGTCTCAACAGTTCATAATATTAATAAAAAAAGATTTAACCTTCTAATCATCACAGTGCTTATCTCTTGCACACTTCCTCTCATAAACAAGGACCATGATATGCATTCCTACTAATACAGTGTATTGAGGACTCATCTACTCCTTTTTACCATTCACGATCCTGTGAGAGTCCTGTGAGATCTTAAAATGTAGTTAAACACAGTATACATTTATTATCTTCACAGTAGTTATCACTTAAAGTATAGAGAGAAAAATCCTTTGGACTAGATTACTAATGACAGTAGAACTGGGAGTTTTAACCCTGACAATATCATACAACACACACTCAAATACTATCACTACAGATATACCTTTGGGAAAACTGATCATACATCTGAAAAACAATCTAAACAATATACCACTTGTTTGAAAAAATATCAAAATCTTTTATTAAAAAATCTCATAGATCATAAAAAACCACAGCGGCATAGATCATAAAATTACAGTGCACAACATATCTAAATGAGCTTACACAAACTCCTAATTGTAATTCATACACATATGCATCGAAAAACAAATTTTAAAAAAAGGCTTAAAAAAACATATGAGAGTACATGGAAATAGACAAAAATAATATGTCATTGAAAGTCCAACCATCCGTGATTACACAATTTCTAGGGCTGGAGCCCGGTATATCTCACTTCATTAAATACTCAAAGGCCCAGACCGTGACACAGATTAGGTTGTATTCAAAGGGGCGTCGACGCGTTTCGATGGCTAGTAGATGATACCATCTTTATCAAGACAAGCAGATTCCGGCTCTCAAAAGATTAAAAAGCAACAATGCTGCAGTCAAAACACACCTATATTCAATGGGGAAGGCCACTTTAATTTCCAGACACTATTATGGTCATGGGAGGATCAAATAAATCCTTCTGTCGTCCAAATGAAGAAGTATATATATATCTGGATTATTAATGTTGACTGGCCGATTCGTTTTTCATGCCACCAGGAAGTAATAGTTCAGAAATGAACTATATCTCTCATCAATTCCTTAGTCACTGATCAGAGATTGACGGGAGTCAAGGATTTTAATTTTATGTCCTTGGTACTTATTTTCGTAATTTCCTCTGGCTTCCACGTACCCTTTTATAATTAGGATTTGTGGCAATATTGTCCGTTCACAGTGGCGTCCTCCTGATGGTGTATAATAACTTAAACACATCCTCTCTAAATCTAGGGGGACAGCATGCCTTTCTGATGCCCCCTTATACAGCTTTTTTATTTAATTTCCACAACACCTCTAATTTTTCACAGTAAACAGTAATGGCGGCCATTTCATTTCTACCATTCCAACAGCCAGCCAATCAGAGCACTCATTCTCGCGGGACTCTTGGGAGCCTCTCGCTCCAGCAAGAGCGTGAAGGCTCATGGGAAAAACAGGCCTCTCAACCAATACCAGGGCTCCGTTTTTTATTTTGCACTCTTGCTGGAGGCCCGCAGGACTCTCAAGAGCCCAAGTGCCAAAATATACAATTATTTTTTACCCTTAATATCTCAAAAACTACTAAACGGATTTACACCAAATCACAAAAAGCACAATCTGCGGGCAAACATCCTAGCTTCCTTCTGAATTTGGTGCAAAGCCGTTTAGCAGTTTTTGCTGTAGCCTTGTCTAAAGAAGACTATGTAAAGTGCATGAGGATTTTGCATTTTGGAACCCCCATTTTTCTAGGCCCTTGCTTGACAGATCACCCCGTAACGTTCCAGGATGGAGCGAGGTGGATGAACTTTTTTCTGAGAAGGTTTCGCGGAGATTTGTCAAACGGGGGGGCAAGTTATTAGCAAAACAAAAAACACTCTGTCTATGGAAAAGCAGACCTAACTATGACTACCTACTGCCAATTGCCAGCGGGTAATATATATATATAATTCGTCAAGCGGGGGCCGAGAAAAAAGGGGGTCCCTAAATGTGTTTTCTCCATGTTAATTTCCATAGGAAACTTTAGACACGGCTACAGCCCGAACTGCTGAACAGAATTACACCAAATTTGTCAAAAGGTAGCTTTTGGTCCAGAAACCAGGCTTTTTGTTAAATGGTGTAAATCCGTTCAGTAGTTCCTGAGATATTCATATAATGCTGGAGCCCTCCAGGGCCGTGGGGACCGCCACCCCCCAGGGCTGGCTCCAGCATTGTCCCGGGGTGCCTACCCCCGGGACATTGCAATTTGCAATGGCAGGGCAGGAGCACTGCTCCCATCCTGTCATTGCAAACTCCTGCTTCGCTTCACGGAAGCAGAATTGCTTTTGGACAAAGAGAGCTGCATGTTTGCAGCTCCCCTTGTCCAAAGGCAGTGCCAGCTCCCGCAGGAGGTGGGGAGCCGGCTGGGACCACGGGGGCATTGGGGCTCCCCCGCAGTCCCTAACATGAGGCCAGGCCCCGGGGAATGGGGTCCCCTGGGCCCCCCTCCCGTAAAGTAAAAAAAATAAAATTGCAGGCAAAGCCCTGGGGGATGGGGCCCCTGGGGCCGAAAAAGGCCTCGGGGGGCCGCGAAGCCCCCTCCTTTAAATGTAGGTTTTTTAAATTTAAAAATTGCCCATGCCCCAGGGGATGGGGTCCCCGGAGCTGAAATCGGCCTTGGGAGGGGGGCGGCGCAGCCCCCTTCCCGTTTAAAATAAATAAATGGCTCAGGCCCTGGGGGATGGGGTCCCCAGGGCCCAAAAAAATTAAGAGAAGGGGGGCCACACAGCCCCCTTCCAAAAAAAGGAAAAGAAAACAGAAGCTGGCATCTCGCCAGAGGCCCTGCCCCCTCCCTGCACCACTCTGCAAACGCGCCTCCTGGTGCATTCTGGGTTGGGGGATTAAGTCCCCTAGAATCTTAAGGGTTCTTAGGGGCCAACTAGCCCACCAGGTACCTCCAGTTAGCCCCACACAGTGGGATTGCTGAGAGGTGGTCCGAGGCCACGCCCCTTTTTACACCACTCTGCAAACACCCCTCTTGGCGCATTGCTGGTGGGGCGATGAGGTCCTCTTGTGTCCTGAGGACCTCAGGACTAAAGTGGACTTCATCCCCCAACCAAGAGCGTGCCAGGAGGTGCGTTTGCAAAGTGGTGGAGAAAGGGGGCGTGGCCTGTGTCCACCTCTCAGCAATCCCACTATCTGGGGCATACTGGAAGTATCAGGTAGGCTAGTTGGCCCCTACGGACCCCCAGCAGTGAAGGGGACTTTAATCCCCATCCAAAGGCACGCCAGGGAGCGCGTTTTTCAGAGTGGTGTGCAAAGGGGGCGTGGCCTGCTATGAGAACTTACCAATCCTGCTGTGTGGGACTTACTGGAGGTAATAGGAGGGGTAGTTGGCCCTCACGGTTGTCCTTGGGGGCCTACTACCCCTCCTGTTACCTCCAGTGGGATCCACACAGTGGGATTGCTAAGAGGACTTCGGAGGCCATGCTCACCTGTCTCCATCACTCTGCAAACGTGCCTCCTGGCACAGTACTGGTTGGGGGATGAAGTCCACTTTACTCCTGAGGGACTTTGGGGGCCAAGTAGCCCTCCTGGTACCTGAAAACATAGGTTTCAGGGACGTTATAGTCAGTTGGACATTTCACTCGTACAAAACCACAGAAATTCGGCCGTTATAGTTATTTGAGCTAACTATAACTCGCGCCCCCGCAATGCACTGTTGATGGTGTCACATATTACATCACTCATGACATGGTCAGTGACATCACTGATGAAATCACTGATGACATCTCAAATGACATCACTGATGACATCATCCACTTAATACCTGATGCACCTCCTCACACCCTAATATAACCTTTCATACACCTACTCTAAAATACAAACTACCATTCTCGAAACCATAGACACACCAATTCAAGTTAGTACATACCCACTTACTGATTTATAGGTCTACACACGCATCCACTAACCCATACTCTCACTCATACACGCAGTCAGTCATCAATATAGCCACTGATATATGCACTCATACACCTATACAGATGCTCACACACTGCCACTCACCCATAGAGTTACTCACACACCTAGTCAGTCACCCAAAGAATCAATCACACTGCCATTTACTCATTATACAATTATACACACACCACCAATCATTAACCAATATAAACACTCATGTAGCTACTCACCAACCCATGCAGCCACTTACACACCAACTAACACACTGATACAGACATTCATACAGATTAGTCACTCGCCCAAGCATTCAGTAAGACACGTTTAATCACTCACTTATACATTCAGTCATGCACCTACTAAATCAGTAATTCATTCACTCATACACCCACTCATTCTTCAATACACCTTGGAGTATATATATATATATATATATATATATATATATATATTATCTACTGGCGGTCGCCAGTAGATAGTTATAGTTAGGACCTATTATCCATAGGAAATCCGTAACATTCTATTCCCAGTAACTTTGCATGCTGCTTGACGAATCATCGCGAAATTTCCAAAACTAGTGGGGCGCTCCGGTCCGCTCCTGTCTTGAAAGTTTCGGGGTGATTCATCAAGCGGGGGCCGAGAAAAAAGGGGGTCCCAAAACGTGTTTTCTCCATGTTAATTCCCATAGGAAATTTTAGCCACGGCTACAGCCCGAACTGCTGAACGGAATTACACCAAATTTGGCAAAAAGGTAGCGCTTGGATCAGAAAGCGACCTTTTTTTAAATGGTGTAAATCCGTTCAGTAGTTGCGGAGAAATTCAAAAAATAAGAGTGAAAAAATCAATTTCCCATAGGAAACTTTATGCAAGGCTACAGCAAACTGCTGAACGGAATTACACCAAATTTGGCAAAAAGGTAGTGCTTGGTTCAGAAAGCACCCTTTTTAAAAATAGTGTAAATCCGTTCAGTAGTTGCTGAGAAAATCCAAAATAAAAGTTTCGATATCTATGGCCGCGGTGGATCCGCTGCATGCTAATTGGCTGTCAACACTCCAAACCAGGAAGTGTTGGCAGCCATCTTGTTCCTCTGTAGAAACACCCTGACCTCTAGGTCTGCTCAGGGGGTCCCACAAGGACCCCCTGGGCAGAAAAGCATTTTTTTTTTTTTTTAAATCGGCGGGATGCGCTTAGGGTGCGCGGATCCCGCCGATTAAAAAAACAAAACACAAGAAACAAGTGTGCAAAACGCACAAAGGGGGCAGGGTAGAAACACCCTGACCCCCTAGGTCTGCTCAGGGGGTCCCACAAGGACCCCCTGGGCAGAAAAAAGCAAAAAAAAAAAAAAAAAGACCGGCATGTGCCGGAGGCCCCGCCCCCTCCCTGCAGCAGTCTGCAAACGCGCCCCTGGCGCATTTTAAGAAGGGGAAGTAATTCCCCTTGTATACTGGGGGTCCCTGGGGGCCAACTAGCGCCAGGGGGCTGTGTTGCAGAGAGGTGTTCAGAGGCCACGCCCCTTTTTACACCTCTCTGCAACGCAGCTCTGTGGCGCTTTTTGGAGGTACATGGTGGGCTAGTTGGACTCCAGGGACCCTCAGTATTCAAGGGGACTTAATCCCCCAACTTAAAACGCACCACGGGGCGCGTTTGCACAGTGGTGAAGGGAGGGGGCGTGGCTTCAGGTGACATGTGTGCAAACAGGCCCCGTGGTGCGTTTTAAGATGGGGAATTAAATCCTCTTCAATCCTGAGGGTCCCTGGGGGCCAACTAGCCCACCAGGTACCTCCAGTAAGCGCCACGGAGCTGCGTTGCAGAGTGTTGTAAAAGGGGCGTGGCCTCTGAACACCTCTCTGCAACGCAGCTCTCTGGCGCATACTGGAGGTATCTGGTGGCCCAGTTGGCCCCTAGGGACCCTCGGGATTGAGGAGGAATTAATTCTTCAACTTAAAACGCGCCACAGGGCGTGTTTGCAGACATGTCACTTCAGGCCCCACCCCTTCCTTCACCATTGTGCAAATATTCCTCTAAAATCAGCCGAGCTACGAATTCCGATTTACTCACCTGTTATCAGGAGAGACCTCAGTGCTGCATCTTTGAGGCCAGTACTGATCCTGAAAAGTAATTTTAACCGTACTTACCAGTAAGTTGAATTTCCTTCCATAGGCTAACATTGACTGGTTTCACTTGGAAATTCTTCTAAGTGTGGAGTTTTGGAACTTTATAATATTCCTCTAAAATCAGCGAACTACGAATTCCGATTTACTCACATGTTATCAGGAGAGACCTCAGTGCTGCATCTTTGAGCCCAGTACTGATCCTGACGAGTAATATTAACCGTACTTACCAGTAACTTGAATTTCCTTCCATAGGATATCATTGCCTGCTTTTTGCTGAAAAAGTTTCTAAGTGTCGATTTTTGAAACATACAAATATTCCTCAAAAATCAGCCGAACTACGAATTCCGATTTACTCACCGGTTATCAGGAGAGACCTCAGTGCTGCATCTTTGAGCCCAGTACTGATCCTGAAAAGTAATTTTAACCGTACTTACCAGTAACTTGAATTTCCTTCCATAGGCTAACATTGACTGGTTTCACTTGGAAATTCTTCTAAGTGCGGAGTTTTGGAACTTCATAATATTTCTCTAAAATCAGCCGAACTACGAATTCCGATTTACTGACCTGTTATCAGGAGAGACCTCAGTACTGCATCTTTGAGCCCAGTACTGATCCTGAAAAGTAATTTTAACCGTACTTACCAGTAACTTGAATTTCCTTCCATAGGCTAACATTGACTGGTTTCACTTGGAAATTCTTCTAAGTGTGGAGTTTTGGAACTTTATAATATTCCTCTAAAATCAGCCGAACTACGAATTCCGATTTACTCACCTGTTATCAGGAGAGAACACAGTGCTGCATCTTTTAGCCCAGCACTGACCCTGAAAAGTAATTCTAACCGTACTTACCAGTAACTTGTATTTCCTTCCATTGGAATCCATTGTCTGGTTTTCAGCAGAAAAGTTTTAAAGTGTCGATTTTCACAAACTACAAATATTCCTTAAAAATCGCCTGTATGACTTAAACGCATTCTTTCAACTGTTTACAGGAGATGCACCAGTGCTGGATCCAGGATCCACCACTGAGTAAGAAAAAGTAACGATAACACTACTTACCTGCTAAGTGAATTTCCTCCCATAGGATAACATTGGTGATTCTATGTGAAAAAGTTTCTAAGTGTCAACTTTTAAAATACAATATTATTCCTTAAAAATCCCTACTGTAACCAAAACGCTTTTACTCAACTGTTTACAGGAGATGTCCCAGGACTGAATCTAGGATCCAGTCCTGTGGTTAGAAAAGTAATCCATAAAGTAACTAATTGCATTTAACTAGAAATTCACATTGAGCTCAATGTTGCAATGTGTTTGAAATTGTGTTGCCCATTGCAACAACTGTAACTACTGTACTTAAAAGTCTATTGCCTATTTGCAAAGTATTTAAACTAAAGTAATTCATTCTGAGAAAGTATCATTTGTAATGTAATGTATAATGTAATTACAATGTAATTTAAAAAATAAAATATGTAAAAATAAATAGTTTCAAAAAATGTAGTAAATCAGTATCAAAAAAATAAATATAACAATTAATACATTTAAAAATTGTCATTTACAAAACCTTTGAAATTCACTGAAAAAAACCATAGGTTTCAGACATGTTATAGTTAGGAATTAGCATTTAAAAAACCTTTGAAATTCACTGAAAAAACCATAGGTTTCAGGCACATTATAGTTAGAAATTAGCATTTAAAATCCTTACAAATTCACTGAAAAACCATAGGTTTTAGGGACAGTTATAGTTAGTTGGACATTGCACTCGTACAAAACCCGTGAAACTCCCCCGTTATAGTTAGTTTAGTTAACTATAACTCACGCCCCCGCAATGCACTGCTGATGACGTCACATATTACATCACTCATGACATGGTCAGTGACATCACTGATGACATCTCAAATGACATCACTGATGACATCACTGATGACATCATCCACGTGATAATCTGATGCACCTCCTCACACCCTAATATAACCTTTGATACACTCACTCTAAATTACAGACTGCCATTCGCAAAACCATAGACACTCCAACACCAATAACTACATACCCACTCACTGATTCTTAGGTCTACACACACATCCACTCACTCACCCGTACAGTCACTCATACTTACGGTCAGTCAGTACAGGACTATCATATGCACTCATACTCCTATATAGACACTCAAACACCGCCACTCATCCATAGAGGTACTCACACACCTAGTCAGTCATGCAAATAATTAAACACACTGCCATTTACTCACCTATACAGTTATACACACACCAGCTCACTTACTCATACAAATACTAGCACATTCTTACGCTCTTATACAATCACTGATACAAGCACACACTCATCCATACAGTCACTCTCACAATCACACACTCTCGCTTATAGCTATTTATATACTCCAGCACACATATATACTGCCTTTCACATATGTAGTTACTCACACATGTACCACTGGGACATACATTCACTCACTAACACACTCTTACACACAGTTACCCACCCATACAGTCTATCACAGATGCACTCTTGAAACCATCCACCCAGTGAATCACCCACTCACACATCTATGCACAGAGTCGCACACAACCCACCCACACAAACACTCAGGCACCCATTCAGATACTCAGACAACCAATCAATAACTCATATAGACACTCATGTAGCTATTCACAAACCCATGCAGCCACTTACACAGCAATAGACAGACGGATACAGACATTCACCCAGTTTAGTCACTAACCCATGCATTCAGTAAGATACGTTTAATCACTCACTTATAGAGTTAGTCACGCACCTACTAAATCATCCATACAGACACTTATACATCCACTCATTCTTCAATACGCCTTTCCCTATATATATTAAAAATATTTAAACTTTACAGAAACACACAGTCACTGGATGATGTCATCAGTGATGTTATTTGAGATGTCATCAGTGATGTCACTGACCATGTCATGAGTGATGTAATATGTGACGTCATCAGCAGTGCATTGCGGGGGCGCGAGTTATAGTTAGCTGAACTAACTATAACGGGGGAATTTCACGGGTTTTGTACGAGTGCAATGTCCAACTAACTATAACTGTCCCTAAAACCTATGGTTTTTTCAGTGACTTTGTAAGGATTTTAAATGCTAATTTCTAACTCTAACGTGCCTGAAACCTATGGTTTTTTCAGTGAATTTCAAAGGTTTTTTAAATGCTAATTCCTAACTATAACATGTCTGAAACCTATGGTTTTTTTCAGTGAATATATATATATATAAAACATACTTAAATTTTTCAGAAACACACAGTCACTGGATGATGTCATCAGTGATGTCATTCGAAATGTCATGAGTGATGTCATGAGTGATGTCACTGACCATGTCATGAGTGATGTAATATGTGACATCATTAGCAGTGCATTGTGGGGGCACGAGTTATAGTTAGTTCAACTAACTATAACGGCCACATTTCTCTGGTTTTGTACGAGTGAAATGTCCAACTAACTATAACGTCCCTGAAAACTGTGGTTTTTTTCAGTGAATTTCTAAGGTTTTATATATATACATATATATATATATTTATCTATGAGTAAAAAGAGTTGCCCCCAGACGAGATGCACCCCAAGGTAGGCACATAAAGATCAGGGAAGGTCTTTTGGCAAACCCAATTTCAGCAGTTCCTGACGCGTTTCCGGACTTACGCCTTTCCTCATAGGTAGTCTGCGAAACAGACGACCAACAAACAACACTCCCAGTATTTTTTTCTCTCTTAATTTGTATTTACCGCTCCGGTGAGTAATCAGCAAAACATCCTGGGACTGGAAGTCCGTATATTTCACCCACGTGGGCTGTTGTCATTGCACAGTAGCAAAGTTCTTTCCATAAATGGATTCACCATTAGTCTCTTTCCCAAGTGCTCACAATCGCCCCCTGTTCCGCATACCGCTATCGCAGTAAACAGCAGCGGAATCAGTGGGTGTGTGAGTGCCTTTATGGATGATTGAGTGGGTGTGTGCCTGACTGTATAAGTGAGTGATTAGGTGTCTCAGTGAATGTATGGGTGAGTGACTAGTTGTGTGAATGTTTGTATCAGTCTGTCAGTTGGTGTCTAAGTGGCTGTATGGGTGTGTGAGTGGGTACGTGAATGGCTGTATGGGTTATTGATTGGTTGTCTGAGTACCTGTATGGGTGTCTGAGTGTCTGGGTGGGTGGGTGAGGGGTTGCATGACTGCCTGTACCGATGAGTGAGTGGGTGAGTCAGTGGCTGTATGGGTTAGTGAGTGTGTGTGTGAGGGGCTGTATGGGTGAGTGAGTATGTGTATGGATTTGTGGGTGAGTGGATGTGTCAGTGGTATATGGGTGAATAGCTGAGTATGTGAAAGGCAGTATATGTGAGTGATGGGGTATATTAGTGACTGTATGGGTGAGTGAGTGAATCTGAGAGTGGCTGTATGGGCGAGTGTGTGTTTGTGTCAGTAACTGTATAGGTGAGTGAGTACATGTTAGTATAGATATGAGAAAGTAAGTGGGTGTGTGTGTAACTGTATGGGTAAGTGGCTGTGTGATTGACTATATGGGTGAGTGACTAGGTGTGTGAGTAGCTCTATGGGTGACTGACTCAGGGTGTGAGTGGCTGTATGAGTCGGTACGTCAGTGGCTGTTATAGTCAGTGAGTGGGTGTATGAGTGGCTGTATGGGTGAGTGAGTGGATGTGTGCATAGATGTATAAATAAGTGAGTTGGTGTGTAAGTACTGGTATTGGTCTGTGAATGGGCTTGTGAATGGTTGCATGGGAGTGGATGTATGAAAGGGTCTATGGGGGCGTGAGTGGGTGCATTAGTGATTTTGTGGATGATATCATCAGTGATGTAATTTGAGAAGTCATGAGTGATGTCACTGATCATGTCATGAGTGATGTAATATGTGAGGTCATAAGCAGTGCATTGCGGGGACGTGACTTATAACTATAGCCTAACTATAACGTCCCTGTGACCATTGGTTTTTTTCAGTGAATTTCTAAGGTTTTTTTAAATTCCATTTTCTAACCATAACGTCCCTGTAACCTTTGGTTTTTCCAGTGAATTTCTAAGGTTTTTTAAATGCTAATTCCTAACTATAATGTCCCAGTAACTTTGTTTTTTTGTGTGAATTTCTATAGTTTTTAAAGTAATAGTCAAGTTCCCAGAGTGGTGGAGAAAGGGGGTGGGGCCTCCCACCAGCTCTCAGGAATCCTGCTGTGAAGGACTTACAAGACCTCTTAGCAATCCTGCTGTGTGGGACTTACTGGAGGTAACAGGAGTGGTAATTGGCCATATATATATATATATATATATATATATATATATATATATATATATATATATATATATATATATATATATATATATATATATATATATATATATATATATATATATCCAAAAGACCAAAGTTTGCCCTTCCTTCGACATCTCCATGCAGTCGATAACAAATGGGCACGAACTCCACTTTTAGGCTCGCAGTTTTTCTTTATTGTTTAAACGATCATGCAGTCACTACACGTTTCGGTAACAGCCGTTACCTTGATCATATATATATATATATATATACCCACCGGGTAGTTATAGTTTGGACCACGTTTCCATAGAAAAAGGAATTTTGGTTTGCTAATTCCTTCGGCACCATTTGATGAATCTTCATGAAACTTTCCCCAAAAACAAAAGTTCTTCCACCTCAGTTGCTTACTGGAAAGTTTCGGGGTGATCGTCAAGCGGGGGCTGAGAAAAAGCGTTTTCCCCATTCTTTTTTCTGTAGGAAAATTAGACACAGCTACAGCCAAAATGGCGGAATGGAATTTCACCAAATTTGGCAGATAGCTACATCTTCATCCAGAAAGCATGATTTTTGTGATTTGGTGTAAATCCATTCAGTAGTTTTTGTGAAATTAAGCCTAAAAACTGTGCATATTTTACTTCATGAAAATTCTGTGGAGCCGGCAGACCTTAACATAAGATCTGATTGACTGGCACCACATCAACAAAGATGTGGCAGAAGCCATTTTAGGACTTTGGGACTCAGTCCCCTGTCCTGAGAAAAAGAAAATAACAAATAGGGGGGCAGGGTAGGGATACAGTGACTCCCTAGGCCAGGAGGGGGGCCTAGAGGGACATCCCAGGGGCCCAAAACGTAAATTTTGCTTTGAATTTGCAAAAGATTCTCTGATCTGCGTCCTTTGAAAAAAAAGACCAGCAGTGCCAGGGCCTAAGGGGTTGCGTCAAAATATATTTAATGGGGGAAGCATGCATCACCCTTCCGAGCTTTCTTAAGGCCCCAGGGACACCATCCTCTGGGGCATATACATTTAATAGGGAGAGTGGAGCATGTGGCCCCCTCCCAGAGCCTCCTTGAGCACCAGGGACCCGATCCCCCAGAGCCAGCATTTTAATAATGGAGACCGGGACATGCGGTCCCTATCCCCTGAGCCACGCTATGACCCCAGGGACCCCATCCCCCATGGTCGGCTTTGTAATAATGTCTCTGGGGTCCCATGCCATGAGACAATGTAGTTTCCCTACCAGTGAGAAAGCGGGCAGGGAGGTCTTCTGTGCTCCCACCCTGTGGGAGCAGAAGGTTTCTCCCTGCCCACGCTCTTGCAGACAGGAAAAGACAGAATAGCTCCCACCCAGCAGGAGTAAAAGAAAAGCTGCTCTCGCTAAGTGGGAGCAATGCCAGCTGCCGCCGCACCTGGGATGGGTGTTGACAGGGGAGCCGGCAGGGCTGTGGAGGCCTAGGGGCTCCCCCTAAACCTCCCAACATTGAAAATACTGTGGGGTGCCCCGGATTGGCACCTTGGCCCCCAGTATTACAAAGAAATAAGAAAGTCTGCTGGCTCCTGTCTTGCAGGGAGCAGGTGGGGCCATGGGGGCCTTGGGGTTCTCCCTCTGGCCACCAACATAAAACATGCTGTGGGGCAGCCCGCATGCACACCGGGGCACCCTGGTTATTTAAAAAAAATAAAAAAAAAAATAAATGTGTTGCTGGCTCCTGTACAACTCATGGGGTTGCTTGCAGGGAGCCTGCGGGGCTGCAAGGCCCTGGGGTTCCCCAAGCAGCCCCCAACAAAAATTAAGACGTGGGTGTCACAGGTGTGCACCGGAGCACGCGGAAATAACAAAGAACAGAATAAAGGACTAATAAAAGAGAGGCAGGTGCTGCTCATTTATTATTTACAGCTCCAAGCATGGATCTCCCCATGTTGCCATGCAAAGGCTTTTTACTGATTTTTTGGAGCCTGGTGTTGCCCCTAGAAGGGTCAGGGGCACCATCAAGCATTTTTTAATGTTGTGGGGGGTTGCAGAGAGAGCAGCAGCCCCCAAGCAATATTAAAAAAAAAGTCTCCTGGGTCAATAAATCCTACACCCCAGGAAGCTCAGCATATTTTTCGAAAGCACTCCTAGCAGGAGCTCTATCCTCTTCAGCTGGAGTGCAGATGCACCTTTTGGTTGGTTTTATGGCTGCACTCTGTAGCTTCAAAAATGTTAAAAAAGACTCAAAGACGTGGATTTTTTTGCACCGTATGAATTCATTAAATATACCTTTGATTGATTTTTATGGGTGATGTTTTGACAAGTGTGCTTTATATATGTTGATATTCTGACCCTTCATAAAGCCAATAGGCTCACTTTTTTATTTTGGCGTTCTGACCCATTTGACCCTCCAACAAAGTCAGTAGATCTGCCTTACTTAAAATGACACCCTTTCGTTTGTAACATTACATTATCAGTCATGGTCGCCTGTGGGGGGTTTGGGCACTAAAGGCTATGCAAGGAGTGGGGTTGTTGTGAAGTATGGTAATAAAATATTACTTTATGGTAAAATAAACACTAGAAATTCACTGAAAAAAACACAGTTTAAAGTGACTTAATAATTAGGCTTAGTAATAATATCTAACTCTGCATAAAAAAAACCTAAGAAATTCACTGAAAAAAAACAAAGATTAAAGGGACGTTATAATTAGGTGAAAATGTTAGTTAAAGCATACCATTTTAAATGAACAAAACCACTGAAATTCACCAGTTATTATTATTTCAAGTAACTATAACTCATTCCCTGAATTAACTATAACTAGCCACCCACAATGCACAGTTTTGTCATCAATGATGCCATGTCAGATGTTGCAGTGATGTTAGCAATGATGTCATAGGACATGTCATGAATGATGTAATATGTGAGGTCTTAGTAGTGCATGGTGATATCCTAGCACAGTGGTTCCCAAATATTTGACTCATGAGGACCACCATTGAGTCGCTACTGGAAGTCGGGGACCCCCAAGCAATTTGTACTATTTAAATTTCAAACATTAAAACAGTAATTCGAAAAAATTACACAAACAAGTGCACACCAAACAAATACTTAAATTACTAAAGATTTTAATATTTTATATTGAACGAAATTTGCAAAAATTGAAAAACTTTAATGGGAAGGTTGGTGCTGCATCTCCCCGGCTAACTTTTCAATGTTTGGTTTTATTTCATGATACGAGGCTACTGCTCCTGCTAGGGCCAGACTGGAAACTCAAAGCAGCCCTGGCAAATGTTGTCAGACCAGTCCCCGTACGGTGCACACCAAGTGCGGCGAGTGAGCCTGACCACTATAAAGGGGTCTTTGGGGGGGCTCTCCCGCTAAGAAAATTAGGGGAAAATGGTGCATTCTACAACACATTTGTCATTATATATTGAATTGTATTAGCTTTTAAAGCATAGTAAATGATGACATTACTGTGCACCAGGATACGACAATCTTTGTTGGGGCTCTTCAATGATTCCCTCACTATCACCCTCTAACAGTGCCTCTTATCTCTCTTTAGCCCCTCTGTCACATGTATTTAATTTGTTTTATAGCACCTCACATACCAGTGTAGGGTGTCAGAGCACTTTTCATCACACACATACAGAGACAATGAATAATACATGTGTAAATCAATGTAAGAAAAATGTTACATAAGGCAAAGGGGACTACACGGTGTAGAATTGACATGTCATCCATACTGGTAGGCATTTTTTAAGAGTGCTTGGTCTGGAGAAGCACAAACTCAGGATTCAGAACATGACACAGTGGTCAGCGTTGACTTTAATAAAAAGAACGTATTTCTACCCGAACAACCTTTTTTAGCAGCATCAGGATAATAAAAGACTGGGAAAAAAAGATAACTTACTAACTAGTACCATGAGGTTTGCATGCAGCTCTTTGATGGCAGTTCATAGCTCACTGTGCTACACTACAATTGCAACTTATGAACTACACAGTAACAGCAGAATCTCTGTGACAAATGCAGTACCCCACTGAGCTACGCACATAAAATACTATTTGTTTTAGTGCATTGTACACGTTCTTTTCAGCAGGCATATTAATCCTCTGCGCTATCTTAGATGAGTCAAAGCTGCCACTGGACAAAACGCCCATCTCTCTCCTGCAGGTATATTAATCACAGGAGTTATCGTGATACTTTTATTATTGCCCAGAAACTGCTGATTATACAAGGAACTTTGCAGGGCTTTAAAAAAATACTGCTGCCTGCGGACCCCCTGGTAATGTGTCACGGACCCTTAGGGGTCCACGGATCACAGTTTGGGAACCACTGTCCTAGCAGCAAGATCCCACTGAAACTCTGAAGGTCATGTAAGTCAAACTTTTCAGACTTTCTTGAGTTGCTTCTCTTGGCCACATCTAAGGCTCCCAGAATTTCAGGGATGTCACCTAGGGACCAGGTCTTACTCCAGCAGAGTCCACCCTCAAAGTCCAGTCTAGTCCCTCTTGTTACTGGTCAATTGGTCACTCCAGAAAGAAGGCCTCTTGCAGCTTTTTGTGTCCCTGTAGCCACATGGAAGGTCAGCTAGCTAACTATTGGAAGCCACTTCTTAGTTCTGGGTAGAAGTGGGAGCATTTCCAGCCCTTTGTGTCCACACACAGGTCCCGCACAGCATGTCTAGTCTTCTTCCATTCATCCACATGTCCAGAGAGTGTTATGATGAGCAGAGGGTGAAGTGTCACTTTTGTAGGACTCACTAGTGAATGGGTGGGAGTCACCCCTGAATGCTTCCTAACTAATGAGAAAAAAGGGTGCACTTCAAGAGCTCACTCATTCCTTTCATTCTCCACTTCGGCCTCTTAAACCTAATGGTGGCTCATGTTGCCCCTTTATTTATTGCCACTTGTCAGCAGTTTTCTCTAATGATGTATTCAACTTAGGGCTTCAGCACTGTGCCATGTCCCCTGTGCTCCGAGGCCCAATACCACATGCCCCAGACTCCCTCTTCTTACTAGTCCTGGGGAATCAAAACTTTCTCTCTTTTTTATTGACAGGATATGCTTTGCTCCTGCGCTGACTTCAGAGCTCAATGCTGACAGGACAGCTCCTCTCCCTGGCCAGTCCTCTCCTCCCAACTGGACCATCTCCTCATTCAGGTTCATACCCCGATTGGCGCCTACTTCTCTGCTTCTGCTGTGCACCAAAAACTACTTGGTTAACTGCAATAGGCCCCAGTCGGAGCAATTAATTCTATGGGCTCCATCTTTCAACTTCTGCAGGTGCAGCACATCTTCTCTGCTCCACAGAATTCACCGAAAGCCAGCCATTTTGGAGGTCTGCTGCTGGCCATATTCTCTTTGCTTGTTGGCCTGTTGCTACAGTCACTTCTGGGTGTCCCCCAGCCTCTCCCTTCCCCTGGTTGCTCTCCCCTCCACCACAATTTGTGCTGTGTTTCTTATCTTCTAGCCTACCAGGCATAGCACCCTGTTTTTGATTAAAGCCTTGTGGCCCAGCTTGCATGCATCTGCTGCTAGCCTATTCATGAGGGGACGCCTCTACTTGTTTCTTTTTCTTTTC
The DNA here is from genome assembly GCA_963921515.1 of Calotriton arnoldi. Taxonomy (NCBI): domain Eukaryota; kingdom Metazoa; phylum Chordata; class Amphibia; order Caudata; family Salamandridae; genus Calotriton; species Calotriton arnoldi. The sequence goes on along the minus strand of CAWUFW010002192.1, from coordinate 55,228 downwards.
CATGACATCCAGTGTCTCTCTGCAGCCTCCAGTAGTTTAACCTGCTGCCATTGAGCACGGGTGGTATTGTTGAGTTCAGCATTATTAAGAATGTGATCAGGGTTAAAAGAAGCTCTCTAGTTACACCTCTATTTGGCCATCTTGCCTGGCCACACAAGCCATTATTTACTAAGTTAAGATAACGTCGGTGGTGTGGCGTATACAGTGCCGCAATCACCCCCAGAGTACATGACGCTCCAGCAGGACGTAACCTTTCCTCGGCCTGCCGCCTGCTGCCAACATGCAGGGGAGGGGGCGCTGCACCCAAAAGATGAGTGCGCCCACCTCCGCCTTGCCAAAAATAGGGCGGGTCAGCAACCACACCTGTCGGCGTCGCCCACAGGGGGTGTGGGTGGCACTGCCTGCTTCTACCATTTGGGACTGGGACTGGTAGGGAGTTGGAATGGGATGGGAAGGAAAACAGGAGGACAGAGATGACAGGTCAGGAAAGCAAAAGAAAAACAAAGCACAAAAAAGTCACAAAAACACACACAGAGAAACGTAAATACACACAGGGAACATCAGAAAGTAATAAATAAAGTAAAGAAAAGGTGGGAATGATTAAGAAAAGTGATCAGATGGCTGGATTGGATGGGATGGAGCAGGACAGAGCCAGGAGAAAATAGCATGAGCAGACTAGATAAAACAAAATGGCTGCGTGCTTGCACACTGCGTGATGCCGTTTGCGCTGATTTTTCAGCACCGAACGCGCTACCAGTGCTAAAGCGCAGCGCAACATGCATTTTCCGCACGTTCGCAAAACTCCATGGAATCTCATAGAGTTTTATGTAACTCTGCAGAACTCCGTCGAGTGAAATTCCGTGAGTTCAGCCCAGGCCAAGTTAGAATGGCAAACTACATAAACAAGCCTGTTTTCAAGGCCATTTTCCTTTATCTCAGAAAGCGAGAAAGGACTTTCTTCTGGAAGTGAACCCATTTAGGGGTGTTGTCCACTGGTAAGCATTCATAATAGGGTGAAGATGTGAAGCTGCATTTCGATTATTTCTTTATTAGCAGAAGTCTTCATCACTAAGATACAGTGAAAAAAGGAAAGCGAAGAAAAGAAAACATTTGAAATTGGGTGAACTCAGCTGGGAGTGGGACATTTTAATTAAGCCCGGGTGCAGTCCTCCCAAGACGTACAACGCAGGGGTTTGTGACCGGCGAGGAAGAGGACGGCGAGGAGGAGAGACCACGTCGAGGAGCAGGGCAGCCCGGAGACGCCAGAGCAGGTATGTGTTTTTAATTTCGGTTTTTTATTTGTTAGGGAGCGTGGAGCAGAGCTCCACTGAGTTTTTTTAACTCCGTGGAACTCCACGTAGTGGCACTTCACGTACTCCGCCCAGGGTTAATTTTAGTTTATTGACCTGCATGCCACAGTTGGGAGAGAGGCATACAAAAGAGAACCATAGCTTTCCAGGAGATGCTTTCTTTAAGTAAGACAAGGAAGATTATGGTAATGCTGTATATTAGTTTTCAGGTCCAAATTTTAAATACTTTTTTATTTTCCATAGAGTGATGTATTTTTGCACTCATAAAATGTTTTCCTAAACAAATGACCTTACAAGTACTGTACTGCCTTTACATTCTTACCTACATATTTTTTTGTCAGTCAGTCAGTTGAGTAAACAGCTTAAAAGTATGATGCGATTCTTTAGAGGGAAGTCTTTCCAAGACAGTCTCTGCATTAACAAAATAGTCTCTGCCTCATAGTGAATACAATGCAAATCATTCACTGCAATGGTAGTACTTCCTATCAGGTAGAATGATACGCTAAACTGTCAGTAGCTTGCAGCGAGAGATGTTTACTCCTCTGAAACTCTAGGTATATGTTTTAAGAGTAGTGACAAAATCAAATCAAATCAAATGCAATTTGTAAAGCACTGCTTATCGCCTGTGAGGGTATCCAGGAGCTGGGGGGGGGGTTGCTGCTGCTGAGATGGATTAGTCGAAGAGCCAGGTCTTTAGTTCCTTTCTGAACTCCTGCAGGGTGTGGGCTATGTGAAGATGGAGGAGGAGGCCGTTTCAGGATTTGGCTGCCAGGCGTGGAAAGGTGCGGCCATCACTCATGCGAATGCTGGGTGTGTGGGCCAAGAAGAGGGATGAGGAGTGAAGTATACAGGTAGGTTGGTGGAAATTCACCCTGTGGTTGAGATATACAGTTCCCTTGCTGTGTAGGGCTTTGTAGGTGTGGGTGAGAAGTTTGAACTGACATTGTTTGCTGATGGGGAGCCAGTGCATAGATTTGAGGTGGAGGGTGAAATGCGTCCATGTCAGGAGGTCAAGGTTGAGCCTGGCTGCTGTGTTCTGTATGGTCTGGAGTCTGTTTAGTAGTTGTAAGGTGATTCCCACATTGAGGGAGATGCTGTAGTCAGGTGGCTGGTGATGAGTACCTTGTTGACTGTGCATCTGGCGCTGATGGGGAGTCAGTTGAAGATTTTCCTGAGCATGCGTATGGTGAAGAAGGATGAGGATAAGGCAGCATTTATTTGCTTCCTCTTCGAGAGCTTGCTGTCCAGAATGATTCCGAGGTTTCTTGCGTGTTCTGTGGGTGTTGGGCAAAGCTCCTTAGGCCACCAGTGGTCGTCCCACAGGGAGTTGTTTCTCCCAAAGATGAGTATTTCTGTTTTGTCTGTGTTGAGGTTGAGGCATCTGTTTTGCATCCAGCTTTTGACACTGGTCATGCATCTGTGGAAATTAGACTTGGTGTTAGTCGGATCTGAGGAGAGTGAGAGGATGAGCTGAATATCGTCCCTATAGGAGATTATGTTCATGCTGTAAGATCTGACCAGGGTGGCCAGAGGGGCCATGTAGGTGTTGAATAGGGTTGGGCTTAGGGGGGAGATGGAAGCTGCTCTGTAGAGCCAGACCTAACAACTTTGCCAAAGTATGGGGGGGGGTGGGAATATGGCGACTGGATGCCAAGTGGATAATTAAAGCAGCAGTGAAGCAAAAACATTGGATGCAGATGGACAAAGAAGAAATTAATTCAACAGTTAGTTTTGACTTTTTCTGATTCTTATATAAGCAAATATGTATCAATCAAACAAACTTAATTAGAAAGAAATATCCTTGATGGATAGTGTTTAGAAATGAAAAACGTACCTGATTTTGTTTCATCTTTATTTGTTATTCTTCTGTACTGCAGAACTAAGTCAATTCTGAATATCAAACACACAACGCACATTAAAATGAATAGGGTGGGCAATACAATTGCTAAAGTGATTCCAGTAGTGAATGTCCGCTGTGCAATGTCAGGTTGTTCTGAAAAAAATACAAATATAGTAAGCATTGTAGTTTGATCTTACATAAAACACACATTACATTTTTAACATTCATGTTAAGGTGAAATTAAAGCCAGTAGGATCAAAATGCGTGATCATGATGGTATAAATTAATGTATTTTAAGGTTTTCTTTTCATTGATTTCTTTCACGGATTAAGATTGACAGCCAATTGCTTAAGAGGTTTTTCATGTGTTTTCTCCATAGGCATAGGTCTGTGTGCCTGTAATCTGCAAATGACATTTGAGGCTATTGTGTAGCTGTTACAGCCTGTGCTGAGTGTCTGACAAGTGGTAGAAATCAGCAGTCGAATGGATTTCATGCAGCATGCCCGGAGTTGGCTGTGACTCTCTCTGCTCTCTGACTTGAGTGATTATTATAGTGTTGCTAGGTCCATGTTACACAGCATCTTGATGCAGCCGAGATAGATTTGCGTCGTCGTAGTTCTATCAGTTCGGCCTCGTTCCTCTGTAATGTAATGAAACTCCTCAGTGGCGTGCTATAACCTTATAGCTTACGGCATGGGGCACTTTGCCCCATATATATAACTTCAAACGTTAAATCCCAGTATAGCCTTGTACACTTGTGATTAAGTCTGAATTTCTATCTTTTATCGTAGCAATACGACTACGTGTTCATATAAAAGTGGTATGTACTGTTGATTTTTCATTTTTCCTTTATCCGGACTTTGCAATATTTTGTTTTAATTCAATTCATAGTATATAATAGATGTAACTTATGTATTCTGCTCTCTTGTAGGTCATTATTCCTTGATATGAATTCTGTTTGCGACTCTGTATTTATTCCACTTTAACTTATAATATATCTCATAAGCTATGTTGTATTGCATTATATTTTTAATGTATTAACTTCCTTTTTAAATAACAATAAAAATATTGGAACAAAAAAGTCTGAATTTCTACTCCTGGTTTTACTGAAAAGACCTGCATTGGGAATAAGGAACGTCTTCGACTTTTCAACCACATAGCACAGAATTGGGTAACTTAGCCCTGTGCATAAAATTGTTAATAAAATAACCCAACGCACATTACATTTGTGTAACATGGTTTCTGGGCTTTTGCACCTGATTTAAACATGTGTATCAAAAAGGGAGGAAAGTGTGTACAAATGGTATTTATGTCCACTTCCTCAATTCATTTTTGCATTTTCTGTCCTTTGCACTCACACGTTCCCCACGTTCTAAGCTTGTGGTAACTATGGAGCAAACCCTAAGTGACCCTAAGTGACCGCAAATTGATCTTAGCTCTACATTGGCACTAGTGCTACAATGCATGAAGACACCATTTATTCAGTTTTAACATCTACTCAAGGGTGTAAATATTCTTATCACAGGGCACTTCCATTATAACCTTTAGTCTCATTTACTATGTTGCAATAAATTTTAATTTTCACTACACTTTAGTGGTGTTAGGTCATATTTTTGACTACACTTATGAAGTTCGTGTGGACATTATATAATTGATTCTTTTATTTGTGGTCTTATTTTTGAATTGTTGATCCTTGCACAACTAGAACCAATGGGACCGATTCACAAAGATAAAGTTAGACCAAAGGTCTAAGGGCCTGATTTAGATCTTGGCGGATGGGTTACTCTATCACAACGGTGACAGATATCCCATCCACAGAAATACAAATCCCATATGTTATAATGGGATATATATTTCGGCGGACGGGATATCCGTCACCATTGTGACGGAGTAACCCGTCGGCCGAGATCTAAAAAGCCCTATGTTTAGACCAAAAGTCTAACTTTACTACTGTTCGATGTTCATAAAGGTAAGTTACAAGTAGTATCTTTATGACTACGGAATTTCAGCACTTGGGGCAGAATCTCTGCACTCGGGGCGGAATCTCTGCACTCGGGTCAGACTCTGTGCACTCGGGGTGAAATTCCGCCCCAAGTGTGGAGATTCCCCCCCGAGTGCGGAACCTCCACCCCGAGTGTGGAAACTCCGCCCTGAGTGCAGACACTCCACAGTCATAAAGACTACTAATAACTTACCTTTGTGAATACCAAAAAGTAGTAAAGACCTTTGGTCTAACTTTACCTTAATGAATCTGGCCCCATGTCTTTAAACTGTGTAGCAATGATACCTCAAAGATATGCCTGGTCTGTCACTGAAAAGCCTTCCTGGCCCTAGTTATGTAGGGGTTCAGCTCTAGCATCTATAAAAAATAAAACCTGATATTCACAAATTTGATTGTATGGAGAAAGAAGTATGTGAAAGAAGTCAGTGAGATAGATTCACAAAATATGCAAAGGATTGTTTTTCTAGCCACTGCAAATAATGTAGGAATTACTACTTAAGTAGAAAGGTGATATATAACGTAAATGCCTTAGCCCACCAAAACTTTGAACGGTCTCATTTCGCCTCTGTTTTGTTGAGGCATTTCCTACTCTTAAAAAATTCTAAATCAACCATAAATATAACTTTATGGCAGTCATTTGCCCTGGATATTGTAATGTAGTAAACAAAATCACAATTCCCTAAAGAAAGTTGTGCTTAACCCTGAATGTCTGTGGCAAGTTAGATACGACACACTTTTGCAAAAAACACAAAAAACCTTTCTCATGATGTGCGATAGCCCAAATGCAACTAATAATGTTCAACTTCCATCGTTGATACATTACGTCTCATTACAGAAAGGCAATTGACTGCTATCATTTAATGCTAAGTATGCAGTAGTATCACAAATATTACAGGTTAAAGTAAACATTACTTATCACCTTTGTAATTTGCAAGCCCAAGTGCATCTAAATTTCCACCATGATAGTGTTTAAATCTAGCTCAAAAGTACATATTTGCACAGGTGGTGATCAAGTAATGAAGCCTGATAGGAGTAACATAGCATAAATATATGGTTACACTCTCCCTTCTGTTATGTTCGTTTAACTTCTGCCAGCCACACAGTGGGCCCAATTCACAAATTGAATTTTGTAGCACATAAAGTAGTATTAGATTAGCATTATTCACATACCAAAAATGAAATTCACAATCCTAAAGTTGGAGATCTCTGCCTCCACCCCTTTAATCCTTTCTGTGTGGAAATCTCTGCCAAGGTGGCAGAGATTTCCGCACATGTAGGTATATGTATCAGTAGTAAATGTGGGAGGGTTTCGAGGAATGGTGGGAAAATGGGGAATATTTCCAACTAAATAGGGGGTTTAGGGGAATTTCAGAAGGAATTTATGGAGGGTCATGGTAATACAAATATACAACCTATAAGAGAAAGAATACTGCAATTACCATTCACAAACTACACTTCTAAAGTTAATACAGCCGCACAGGTTTTTAAATAGTCTCAAATGTACTGAACTCCAGCCTTGTAGTAAGTCAAGCACCACATATGGCCAACCATTGGCCCTTCAACGCACTCCCACAGAAATCAATGGAAGGAGGGAAATACAATTACATGTTAAATATATCAGTTTAACATTTAACACACACTTACATACACACACACATGCCCGTGTGCACACACACACACACACACAGATAGAAAATGTCATATAGATTAACATAAAATTATATATAATAAAACATAGCTACAAATTGATAGATAGATAGATAGATAGATAATTATACATAAGTATTATTTATTTTATCATTTTAAAAAGTAATAATAAACAATTTAAACATGAAATTAAACTTGCATTAAAAATTCAAAAATATTTAAATTAATTAAACATAGATGTTAACACCATTTACTAAATTTCAAATAAACATATACATGTTAGTGAGGGTAGGAAATTATTTCTTCATTATTGTATAAAAATGCCTATTTTAAAGTTAAATAAACATATGTACATTCATTTGTTATTTGATGATTTAAAACACATTTAATTTGATGAGTTAATGTGCTGTAACATTTTATTTATTAGTTCTAAGTTAATAATATATCTTTATTATTTGTTGGGTAAAGAATAATAAACTTTAAGATTTTTCCCCATATCTTCCTGTAGGGAGCTCCACCCAACAGGTAAAAATTTACTAATAGTAATTGTACACTCACAAATTCTGTTGTAGGACGCTGCACCCCTGTCATTTGGCGGGATGGAAACATGTAAGTCTACAGATAAGTGTAAATCTACACTCGAAAATGGTGAACAGCAAAAAAGTGTAAAGTTACTCCTAGGTGTAGGAGTAAATGTACACATAAGTAAATCTACACCAGTTTGTTTATCTTTGTGAATCAGGCCCATTATTCTTACTCAGATTCACTGGGCATGATTAACAAAGAAAAATGGGCACCTGTGAAAGTGCACACCCAAACCTGTGTGCAAATTTCTCAACTTAAGGGATTCGCAAAAACACCACTATGTATATTTAGCTGGATGTACACCTGTGATTACCTTAGGGGTGTTCAAAATTCATGCAATTTCCTTTTGTGTAAATTCACAAAATTATGTGAAAAGCAAAACCGACTTTTAGCACTATATTTTAGAGCAAAATACAACCTTGCGGCCATTTTGAAAGTAAGGACACATTTTACACTAACAAATTGTGCAAAAACACAAGTAATGCATACAACAGCCACATTTGTCCCAGTCGTTCGCTAGGTTTGCATGCTCCTATGCTAAAACTTTGCCTCAAAAGTGGTATAATTACACCATGTGGTGTAAAAGTGAAATTTCAAGAAATGCGTAACTAGTGTAACATGAAATTCACAAAGTTATGTAAGTTTTACACCAGGGTAACAGAAATCCCGCCTAGGCCTAATTAACTTTTAAGCTTTTGCATGCAAAAAATCCATTGGGCCATTTGCTCACCTAAGTCTCTGCACAGACAGGTGGTGTGAGCACTAATATCCCTGTACAAATTACATGCTCTGGTGCAGGACTTTCCACAAAACAAGTTTATGAAGCAAAAAATATGCTGACAGGGTAAACAATTGCACACACACACACACACACACATGCCTAGAATCCCTCACACACATCTGTCAGTAATTATGAAACCCATAAATAGCAGTTGTAGTTTAGCCGCATGGCCTTTTCGTCTTTCACCACAATTTGCTGAACATCATCACCACCACCCTAGAGACCGAGACACTGAGGAAAAAGCGAAACCTTGCAGAAGAGGAGGTAGACTTGGTACTGCGTAGTGTTTAACCTTAGTGAGCTATTCCGAATGCCTCATCACAGCCTATTTGCTCCTCTCAAGCAGGCCATGTAGCAGCATATCACTGATATGGTGAGTGCCCTGCCGGGTTGTGCTGTGCACTATGATGATGGTGGCAAGACAAAAAGTTGATAAAAGCTAAATTGCCAGGATACATGTGGCAGCTGCTCTGTTGGGAGGCAGACCTTGATCATGTCTTCAGTTGACCCACATGGTACAAGAGGAAACATGGGACATCCAGTCCAAAAGCTCCATGCCGAGGAATGCCAGTGTGGCATGGCCATGTAGATACAAAAGCATACACACTCTGTTACATTTATTCCCATATCTTCGATTTTCTCTTATTTCGCTCTCTTTCTTGCTGCTTGTTACTCCTGTCTTCTGGGTGACCACTGCCTCCCTGTCCCCCTACCACAAGAGCTCCAGTGTAACCCTGTATATCTTTCTCCCTTTGTCTATTGTTGCACTATCACCTCTGTTGCTCTATCACTCCTTTCATCATTTCTCCTCTCTGCTTTCTACTTTGTCAATTAATGTCCACAGTCTCATTTGCGTCCTATGTTTCCCCTGTCCCCATCACCATCACCCTTTGTTGTCATGTGTCCCTTGATACCATGTCTACCCTGTATCTGACATATGAAATGCCTTTGTTTCTCAATGCGGAATCTCATTAACACACTTTTTGCATTTGGAGTTATCCTATGGCTCTATACCCTACTTACAATTGGAAGCTGCCTAGCAGCTCTGAGAGAGAGCGCAGGACACTTAAAGATAGTCATCAGTCACCAGCATCCGGTACAGGAACACAATGAGAAGGAGCAGAGTAAAGCCACTGGCTGGGTTGATGGCAACCACTAATCTGTGCTTCATATTTTGCAATTTCTCTGGCTTTAGTTCATACGATTTGGACTCTACACTTGCGGCTCTAGTGCTCTCAACTCAGGATCCAGGAGATGACTCTACTCTCACTTATTGGTGTCAGATATATCTCTAGCCACTTCCTCTCCACCTGTTTTCTCTCCATCATGCACCCCACCTAATATCTGCTAGACACCTCACAGCATGATCTGACCAAAACATCTTCAGCACCACCATAACAGCTCTCATGTCCCACTTACTGTCTCTACCCCTTACACTCATTGCATACGTTTGCTTGTACAACTTTGGGCTTCTTGTAATGTAACAATAGACAAAAACATGCTGGTGTTTGAGGTGTGTAATGCCATACAGAAAACATGGATCCCATGTGTTAAATAACTGTGCCCTTAAGTGATATTCCCAAACACATACTCGCCATTCACATTGGCTATACGGTTTTGATGAATGGACATGTACGAAACAGTATGAGCCGCAAAAATGTATAATAGAAATGGAATGAGGTGGATTGGTTGTAGGAAATATGAATATAACAATTCAATCAATGAAGGGGAGTGGGGTGCTTTAGAAGTCATAGTGTATGATTGGGAGTGCTTATGGGAAAATCAGGACAGGGGAATACGGAACACATATCGTAGACACTGTTCTGACCAGGGAACAAATGGAAAGCAAACATTGGTTATGAAAGAAAAAGAAAACAATGACTGAGTAAGAACAAAAAAAGAAATTGTGGTCTAAAAAAAAGATCTTTATGGTGCCTAACGTAGTCCTATCAGGATGTCACTGTCTTACAAAGTTGCCCGGTCTCCTGTGCATTCAACGCCATTTCCACTTAAACTTCCTGCTTTGCATTCACATCAGCTGTGTGGGGCCTTGGGTCCGCCATGGGATGATGGAAATCGAGGATGTGTGGGACACGTGTTGGGCCATGGTATCCATAGAGGGACATATGTGGAAGGTCAGAGTGCATCATGGTTGAAACCTAGAAACAGAGGTATGTGGTTTACCTATGTTGATAAGAAAACTAGGATCACAGCTGAAAATATACTGTCTCATTGTGGCACTAACATCTGTAATAACGATTTTAGAACATGCTGCCCAGCACAGACTGCATGTAATTTCATGAGTTTTCCTCCAGGATTAAACAAGGATATGAGCTTGTGTGTTTGCATCAGGGTCCACGGAGATGACTAAGTGGATTCTGGGTTTGATGAGGCAGGCTGATATAGAGGGTGGTGGAAGGACAGGAGAGTTTTCATTTGAAGGAGATGTACTGACCTCCCCAGAGGGCATCAGGCAGTTGGAAGTACTTGAATGTGCTTTAGATCATACAATGATCCAGAATTCCCAAGGTACCCCAGATGCCAGCCAGTCACCATCTCTACCTCTAGGGACAATGACACAGGCTTCTTGCTGGTAAGGACTAATGATCCTCCTTCTCACCCTCTTATGTCAGTGCTCACTCTCTAGGTCACTTGTATTCTATCTCATAGTATATCCTCTCCTTATGTTCCACTGGCCTGGCTAGACTAACAGGGAAATGATACATCTTATAAATGACATGTCCCCTAAATATTGAAGCCAGAATACCGAGATATGCAAATATCGAAAGGAAAGTAAGCGCAGATTTTCTTTACCTGACTCCACATATATGTACCTTGACGATATATATATTTTCAAGGTATGTAGATGTGGAGTTAGGAAGAGTGAATCTATACTTCCTCTATATGCACTTACCTTTCGATACCTTGGTCATCGATATCTATATCCATAATGTTCTTGTATTGTGATATTTATAGCCTCGATATTCAGTAGTACAATCCATTTGAATATCTTCAAAAGTACATGCACATACAGTGCTCAGTCAATGTACACAACATTGTGTTGGACTCATTACACATATCTGGCATTAAGGCATACATGCTTCTTGGAAGGAAACCCAGCTACATGGGCTGCACAATCTCATGTGGTTTACTCTAGCACATTTGTACATGCCCCATCCAGACATTGCTGCCCTTCAGGGTGTATGCACTATGTGGCAATGTCATCCTTAAAGCCCAATCGTCTGGCACTTATTTGTGATACTGGTCAAAAGTGTGTACTGAGGTGTACCAGGTCGGGCACACACTTAAATGTAAGTTGTCTAATTTATACAAAGCAATACAAAAAATTGAACATGTTTCAGTAGTGACAAGAAGCTTGTGAGTTACCCCCAAATTCATACCTGACCCTAGTAATTCTAAGGATGGGGAAATGGACTACAAGAGTTAAGGGAATGCCATGTGAGAATCAGTGTCTCTGAATGGATACCCACATCTATTTCCCCATTGTTTCAAAGCGTGATCTCGGCAGCTTTCAGCTAAAATTTCTGTGTAAAACACAGACTACTTGTAATCCCAGTGGGGCTGACAACTCCTTGTACTGACACCAATGGGTTTACCGGAGCACTTATAATGAGACCCCGAATTGGAAAATCCAATTACTATGCCTGACATAAAATTGGAAGTCCATGAATGGGAACCTAAGAAATGAAACATGGTACCAGATGGTACCAGATGGTTTCTCATACCTAACCCTTTGACTTACTACGATTTGCCCATCAGCAGTTTCTGGTGTCATATTTAGATGAAATGCCAGTGCATTTTATGACACAGTGTTTTATTAAGATACTCACCTCAGCCTAAGGCAAACTTGCACACTAAATCTTGAGAGCATAGGAGGGCACCACCAAAGCAAACATGCACACTACATCTTGAGAGCTTTGGCGTGCCCACAAAGGCAAAACTGCTCCCTATATTTTGGGAGAATAGTAGTGCATGTCTAATCCAAAAACAAAAGTCTCAATGCCAACTTAATGATGTCATGGATTTGTATGAGTGCTCCTTTGTAACGCTTCATAGCCAGTATAGTAGGACAGCAGATCGGAGTAAGGTGATTCAGCCATAGGGGACTGGCAGACTCACATGTGTGAAAAAGACATGGGGTAGTGTCTACGGTTGGCACACATATGTATGTTTCAGTCAGATTAATTGAGAAACATTCAATCCTAAGTATCTATTCTTGCTAGTAAATGGGTTATGTGTGTGTTTGTGTTTCTGTGCATTGTTTCCCTTAAGCACCGTCTTTGTTTACATGGTTTTAAGTAACTTACAGTAATATTACATTGCACAGTGGTTATGCAGGGACATCTGAAGGGTTTAGAGGGCCCAAGCCAGACATAATTTGGGGCCCCCTGCTCGGAACAACTCTGAATCTATTATATATTTTGAACTCAGACACACCCTCTGCAACTATGGTGGAATCATTGAGAACCCTCTTCTTGGTCAGCCTACATCTGGGCCCAACACTGCAACACACAGTTTCATTTAGGCTGGCCAGCACCAGAAAAGAATAAAGAGGAGTGGCGTGAACTTGCTCGCTGCCTGTGGTGCAGTGGACTGATGTCTCATCTTTTGGGCCTATGCATATGGAGGGTGCAGTTTATGTTTAATGCACTCCAGTTCTTGCTCTATGAGGAACAGGGATTCTGTGTCAGTCGGCATTAGCCTGTGATCACACCAACTCAGCAGTGGCTCGGCATGGACACTGCACTCATGAAGGGAGCATATAATGCTGCTCTGCAATGCACATTGACATGTGGTCGACCATCATGTCATACGCTTGGGTCCTACCTTGGCACAAGCAGTCTCCAGCTAGATTGTGCCAGAATGGCAGAAAGACTAGTGGTCCAACCAAGCCTTTTGCCCACAATGAATGGTGAAGCTAGCCTGTCAGCACCATTCAGGCATATGGTGCTGATGGGTGCTTTTGTTTACTGCACTGCCTCTTCTGCGTGAGACTGGTATTCGGAGTCAGGAGGCGCTAGCTGTGATCACACGGGTCTGGCAGCAGCTCGACAAGAATGAAGCAGTCACTGAGAGAGCACACAATGCCAATCTTTACTCCACAGTAAGCGCACATACTGCATAAAGGCAAATGATTTTCAGTGGGCTGGGCCAACACACTTTACAATGTTAAATATTTGCTGAATCTAACCATAATCTAATAGGTAATTTTCTTTAATAAAGTAGACAAACTAGTTATATAAACTCTAGACAGTCTGGGAGTGTCATAAAAGCCTAATGAGGGCCCCCCTTAAATGGTGGGGGCCCTGGCCCAGAGCCCACTTTGCTCATGCCTTTAAATGTTACAGGGTTATTGCCTTTTGTCTACTTTGGCAAAGCCTTTCTAATGGGTTCACCAAAAACTGTGCACTCCTATCTCCCGACAGGTGTGGACTGTGACCAGACCCCTTACTAGACCTATCTTTGCCAGCAGGTAATTTGACCCCCATCTCACCTATCTTCAGGAAACATCTTGGCCAGAATCAAATTCAAAGCCTGCCACCCAGAATATAAAGCAACTCACAAAACACACCAACTAACCTGGCTGAAGTACTTACTATGTGAGATGAAGAGAAATGGCCCAGAAACAAGATTTCACATTTTCTTGAAATACTAAGATTTAACAGTTGTAAAACACATCAGACTTTCTCAGATGTTGCCACTGACTCCTGGAACTTGTTTCCCAAGGAACCACATACTCCATGCAATCTGCTTTATTTCAACATAAAGCGTGTCTTGTACGAAATACAAATGGAGTTGAAGATTAAGGGGCTGATTACGAAGCCGGGCGGTAGCACATCCGCGGTGCTGGCGGTGGCGGAAAATGCCCTTTTCCGCACTCCATCGGCGGTCTTTGCGTCCGCCGTATTACGATGGGCAAAGATAGCCCATTTCCCGTCCGCTGCTGTGTCCCTGGAACCGCCAGCAATCCCCCTCTGCAGCGGTGGCGGACGGAACCAAAAGGGAGGGACCGCCGTGCGGAATGCGGTTACGACCGCCGGTTGTATTACGATGCCACAAACAGCCCACCACACCGCTGGGGAGAATCCGGCCAATCGAGGATGGCGGTGGCAATACTGCGGATAGCTCCGTGTGTTCCTGGCCGCTGGGAAAACGGCGGTCTTTGGCCTTTCTGCAGCAAATCCGACCGCCGCGGACGGATTTTCAGCTTTTCCGCCGCTGAACCCTGGAATCCGACCGCCGCGGTAGGGAGTTTCTGGCGATGCATCCTAATCTGGCTGGCGGTTTTGTCGCGGTACCTGCGGGCGGCAATTTCCCGCTAGCACAGCGGTCGGAGTGCTTTTCCGACCACCATCGTAATCAGCCCCTAAGTTTGATTAAGTAAAGGCTACATTTGGCTGCCCAGTAGAATTCTCTGAATTTTGGAATATGCAGTAAGCTCTGGAGCACCAGCCACATTGCAAAGACTTATGAAGTGAATAGTCATTGACGCAAACAAACATGACAAATCTGAATTCCTCAATGTCAAAAGCATCTTGATATGAACCAGGGAAGACCAGACACTAAAAGCTGTGACTAAATATTCTGGATTATATGAATTAGCAAAGAAATCGAGTGACCATAGCCAAATTCGAAACCTTTCAAAGTAGCCTAAAGTATTTAATATATCTTATCTAAGTGGAGATTTTGGTAGAACATTTAAAGCAAGAGGATCTCAAAATCTGCCACATTCAAACAATATTAATAATAACAGATAGGTTAAAGTTAAAGGTAACTTTAAGCCATCACAGTGTCTATAGAACGTGATCTATTTTAAGAGTCAGACTCTCCATCAAGAAGCAAGTGCACTAGTGCTGTGGAGAGATATTTTGATAGGATGTGCAGCTCAGGAAGACAGTGATGACTTTTTTTGTACACGTAGTGACCCTAATCAAACTCACACACCATCATATAGTTGTGTCAGAATTATGTAAAATATTTCATATGTTATGCATAAGCTGCCTTCTTGTGTAATTGTATTGCTTTTTCTTGCAGGCCCTGGTTGCCCCCATCCTATGCAATATAGGGCTAACAGAGTATGTGCTATAGCGTCCTTTGAGAGGGAGAAGTGCCCTTAATATGGGGAAGGCAGATTTTCTCCCTTCCAAAATTTTGTAGCACTGCAAACCTTTGAAACTAGGCCATTGGAATCTGTGGCTAAAGAAGAGAGTAAGGCTCAGATTTACTAAGGGCTTGCGTTGCCCTTGCATCACACAAGGTGAGGCAAGGCAACAAAAGCCCTTTTGTCAGATTTACTAAGCCACGCAGAACCACCTTGCGTGGTTCTCCGTGGCTTAGTAAATCAAGAGTAATGCAAGGCAACACAATCAATCAATCAATCAATCAATCAGGGGTTTGTTAAAGCGCGACTACTCACCCGTAAGGGTCTCAAGGCGCTAGGGGTGGGGGGGGGGTGCAGGTTCCATCCATCAAGGAGGGGGTCTGTCGAAGAGCCAGGTTTTGAGGTTTCTTGCGAAGAAGGGGAGCGATGTTGTCTGTCTGAGGTGGAGCGGAAGGGCGTTCCATGCTTTGGCCGCGAGGAAGGAGAAGGAGCGGCCTCCCGATCTGGTCTTTCTGGTGCGGGGGACCACGGCGTAGGAGAGCTGGGCTGATCGTAGGGTCCTTTGGGGTGCGTGGAATTTGAGTCGGCTGTTCAGGTATGCTGGTCCGGTGCCATGGAGGGCCTTGTGTGCGTGGGTGAGCATCTTGAAGGTGATTCTCGCCTCGACAGGGAGCCAGTGGAGTGTGCGCAGGTGCTGGGAGATGTGGCAGTGTTTTGGCAGGTTGAGGACCAGTCTTGCGGCGGCGTTCTGGATGTTCTGTAGCTTGCAGGTGAGGTTTTTGTTTATTCCGGCGTAGAGTGCGTTGCCGTAGTCGAGTCTGCTGGTGACCAGGGCGTCAGAGACGGTCTTTCGGTGTTCGAGGGGGATCCATTTGAAGGTCTTACGAAGGAGGCGGAGGGTGTGGAAGCAGGAAGACGAGACAGAGTTGATCTGGCGGTCCATTTTGAGCTCGGAGTCCAGGATGATTCCCAGGTTGCGTGCGTGGTCCGTGGGGGTTGGCGGGTTTCCGAGGGCGGGGGGCCACCAGGTGTCGCTCCAGGCATCGGGGTTTGGCCCATGATGAGTACTTCTGTTTTGTTGGTGTTTAGTTGTAGGCAGCTGTTTTTCATCCATTTGGCGACGGCTTCCATGCCTTCTCGAAAGTTGCGTCTGGCGGTGTTGGGCTCGTTGGATAGGGAGAGGATGAGCTGGGTGTCGTCTGCGTATGACACGATGTTGAGTTCCTGCCTTGTGTCACTCTGTGTTGGGAAGGCATTCCATGGATGGAGCATAGGTGTTCCCATGCATTCATCTGTGGTTTTTGGCGCAGTCTCAGATTTGCTAAGACTAGCAAACCCGGGAATGCATCAAAATGCTACACCTTCCTAGGTGAGGTGTAACAAGGAGAAGTATACTTATTTCTCCTTGTTAATTCTTCTTTCTACGTGTACTGCACTTCTGCAGCACACATAGAAAGATGAAAATGCCTCAGAGGATTGAGTTTGTACAGGAAGGTGTCTCTTCCTGCACAAAAACAATCCTGCCTGTATGCAGGCACCCTTGCACCATGGCACAAGAGTGCCATCTGGCCCTGTGTATAGTTGGGAAAGCAGATACAAGACACAACGATCTTTGACAGAGAAATGAGATTAGCTCTTTCTTAACTATATTACTTAAGTATCGGCAGGCAGAATGACAACTTATATGTGCATAAGGAGGAAAGTAATGAAAATCGAATATTTCTATTAATTTTTTTATGTTTATGTATTTAAACTCTGAATTTAATAGCCTGTGCATTAAACGTACTTTTAAGCACACATCACCATTTTCTTAGATTTAAGTGGGGAAAATAACTCATTGAAGCTTACACCCCAAATTTGAATTTTGTGCTGATACTTGCACACATTTATTGGGTATTCAAAAAGCAGCATCAAAACATCGAAAAATATTCTGAGAGACGCCACAGTCCCAGGCCTCTCTAGTATTTATAACATTTCATCTCAAGATTACTTATTTATTTGTAAAGCGCAACATTCATCCTGACGGATATCACGGCGCTGCATTACAAGGTGAATAATGTACTATATTTCCACTCCACTCAGGCATATCATTCATGAAATTCACTACCTTTATATCACAAATCATGAAATTCACTACCTTCATATCACAGATCGTGAAATTCACTACCTTCATATCACAAATCATCCCTAACCTCCCGCACAGCTCAGGAAACCTCAAGTTATTGCACATGCGCATTGTTGCCTGTGAGATAAGCGATACATGAACTAGCCGGCTGTTATGCCCTCACAACAATTACAACACTAATTGTCCAAATGCAGTTTCTAAGGGGTTACATCCAGTATTCCAGTTTTCATTTCTCGCACATTTCTCGCTCGCGAAGCCAGATAGGTGACACGCGGGCCCCAAATGTCACTAGGTGGGATTCGAAATGGTATAAGCTTTTGATATTCCTCTAATTGCTCCTGGCATTATATAACAGCCTCCAGCATTATCTTAATAGGGGGAGGTATCACGTACCCAATGGATCGCCAACCTATGCTTAGCCAGTAGCAACATTAAAGCAGTGAGTTTACGCACCCCCGGGTTACATCCTTGACATAGCCCAAATGGGACACGAGTGGAATGCATTGAACCTCAGCTCTCTTCAAAGTTAAATTCAGTATTGACGTGGCCCAGAGGCAGTGGGGCCACATAAAGTTGAGCTTGGAAGTTCGAATTACTAAATCTTCTTGATTATACACCAGTGCTCCCATGTTCTAAGCCCACACTGCCAGCCTATTTTTCTTAAAATACCTCAGCTCTCGTCACTTTGTCTATTTTATGAAATACTACTTACCAAAAGCTGGGCACCTCCGGGCAGAGCCAGGATAAGTGTAGAAATTCTGCCACTACCCTCTACATCACATCAAGCGAGAAGTAAGTGCTGAGTGTGTGATATATCTTGTGATGGTATCTGACGAGTATCAAGCATAGTCTATAGTTAGGCGATAGTGCCCAAGTTTGGGTACAGCCTGTCAATTGAGTCTAGCCCTGGGGGTAGCCACAGGAGCTATAGCATGCATAGCTAAATAAAGCCGTATGATCATAGCATACATAGGTGAATACAGGCGGATGAGGAGCTTCCTAGAGGAAGGAAGAAAAGCAATATTTCTAGTGCATGCAATATAGAGGTGATCGCGAAAAATTTGTGTGTATGCTCTTGCATGTGGCATGGAGCCGATGATATAGTAACACGCCAAGTGATGTACAGTCCACAGAGTCCTCCAGTACCTGTAGCATCAACAAATTAGCGTATAGATAGAGGCCGCCCATTGTGCCTAACCTCATGCATGTTAACTGGTGTTTTACTAACGCATATGCATTTACCTTCCTTTGAGGAATATGTAGGTTGCATCTCATTCTCATCTGCATCCAATGTGAATAAGGCATGAACCCATATCTGTCTTATTTTGCATCTACATTCTTGCAACATTCACTACTTCTAGCCACCACGCCCAAAGGCTTTGATGCAACAGTGCCACTGCAAGAGACCATATACCTGACCCCTGTGGCAGAGCTAGGTAGAGGTCTTCTATCATGTCTTCACTTGCACTCTCTCCCCTTCAGCACCTTCTTCCTTTTACCATCACTTTTGATGTCTCTCTCATGTTGCCGCTGCCATCATTAGGCTATCTACATGTGTAATACTGCCTCCCTGTTGACCAGGTGTGAGTCTTACATCCATGTTTTAAGACTCTAAGGTCAAGGGGCCATAAACTCATGCCCTGTTTTACTTAGACCTAAAGTCTTGCAACATGTCCCCTAACTGCCCCAGCCAGCAGTGAGGGTGCCATAATGTCACAGCTGGGACTGGATAGACAGTCAATATTTGTGCCACAGCTACAGGTAGATGACTTCCTCTCGAGTGATCACCCACAATGTCTCTGCTCAACACCACCCCTTTTTATATGATGTACCTCGAGTACCACACTTTCCCAGGCCATGTTGTCACTGACCCTTTGTCTAAATTGATCACCTATGTTACATGTGATGCTGGATCCCGGTCAAAACCAATGATACATAAGCCATATTTTTTTTCACAGCACCTGTGGAGCAAATACTTGCTTCTATGCAGAGATGTGCAACATTGCAGAATTTCTTAATGAGATTTTAAAAAAGTGCATGCAAATTTTGCTAAATTACACTTTCAAAGCAAAATGTGGTTTGCTGGTATCACACATGATTTTTAAATGCGCGCCCATACCTTATGCACAAAGGTCTAGCAAAAGCAGCAGGAAACTGGTACAGGAAGAAACTGTCTCATCTCTTAGTAGGACATTTCTTTTGCACATCAGACTCCTGCTGGTCTCTCACAAGACTTTTATTTTATGAAAGGTATGCACTCACTTTAAACATTAATGCAAAATTCCAAAATGTAAAATTTTGAGAAATTTTCCAAATTTCATGTAATATAAAATTGGGGAATTTCAGAAATTTCATTGGCAGAATGCAAACTTCATTTAGGTCTACCTTCATGCACCTTCAACCAGCTAGTGTTGATATGACATTCTGTGCAGAAAACCACTGTCCTGCACGCAATCAGTGCATGCAATTTCATAAAGAATGTTGAGGATATGTACACTCTTCCCAGGCCACAAATACGAGAGATGCCATCATCCAAAATTCAAGGCCTCTGGGACACATTGTAGCTCTGCGCTCTTCCTCAGCTAGGAATTTTCCAGATTCCAACTCTACAGCTGTCGCGACCAATTCCGTAAGTGCGTGTCCCAGTTTCCAAAGACTTTTCTGCTGATTTTCCTCACCCTGCCCAGATGGTGCTTCTCCTGCCTCTCTCAATCAACATGATAAAACTCCATTGTTTAGTTTACCATGGTCCTGGCTTGGTTCTCGTTGACAGCTTTGTGCTTCGCCATTGCTCATTTACCCACACCATTCTTCTTACCACCCCAACTCCCTCCGTCATTTACAGAGGGTCAATCACTTGTGAATAGTGAGTAGAGGAATGGTAGTCCTACACCATCAGATGAGGGTTTTTTCGAAAGCAGAAGGCAATGAGGTTCGTCCAGGCGTCTATTGGGTAGTCCCTCAGTAACACTCAGACAAGATTAACCAGTATGACTATAGTATGTAGGACCAACCCTAGTGGCCTTAATGAACTTGCAACACAAACATATAAGAATATTAGGAATGGATAACGTCTTGCAGATGTTCCACACTCTCACAGGCTGAATGCACCAGCTAAAAATTCAAATCAGATGCCGGAAGAATGTGGTCCAGGCCCTAGCCATGCAGGGCCACTCCCTTGAGTCAGCAGGTGAAGAATCAGATCCTACCAAAAAAGCTAGGCCTGTCTTGTAGAGCATAGGATGAGGTAGCCACCCTCAATATAAAACACAGCTATGATGACATCTGTTATACAAAGTGAATGTCCTGAAATTTGATGTTAATGCCCCTTCCCAACACACTGAAAACAATCCCCGTTCAAAAGTCAGCACACATTCACAACTATACCTGGTCTCAAGATGCATATGTGGCCACACTATCAGATCCACACAATGCCCATATTTTTCCAAAGTACTATCAGATTTACAACATAAGAGAGGATGCCTGTGTCACAGTTCATTGGAGCTCACAGAGGAACTTTTCACGCACTGTCCTATTCTATTATAAATGATGAAACAGAATGTGTAATTTGAGTGTAGCCTATTTGTCACACACTGAGACAAAACTGGAGCTGCACCATTAAAAACACCAAGCGGCCATGCACTCATAACTTCTCACCATAACTTAGTTTGTGCTAATAGTTATCCAGTTCAAAGAAAAACACAAGGAGACCCTAGAAGTCTGAGGGGACCAAGGGTGGACATATGTTAAGAGCAACAGTGGTCCCATACAGGTTAGATTGGTACAATATCACAATTTTTACAATCAAAAAATGGAATTACGAGTGTATCCAATAGAAAGATAGAGACATTTATTACAATTGAATTAGACGCACAAGGTAATATACGCAAAGGGTGAGTGAGCAGACCGTGACGAGGTAATAGGAAATCAGCCGATTTCCTTACCACAGGCAAGTGACTTAAAAGTGTCTTTTCAATTTGTGAAAATGTAAGTAAAAAAGTCACAATCAAATTTACATCTCATACTCAACAGTTAGATACGATTACAGTATAGAGTTAGAGATGTGTGTGTCGACGACGTTTCGATCCCTATTAAATACTGGGATCTCATCAGGACTAAGTGATGAAACGAGTGCCTGGGAAGTTGCTATGATCTGGGTTCTTGTAGGATCAAGACGGATCCCAATCGAGATGCGACGGCCGGTGGCCAGAAGGGAGTTAGGGTCTCGTGGAGCCTAGGACCGTGGTGGGTCAGGAGCCACAGTCCGACAAGGATCGTGGGGAGGAGGTCCCGTCCGGGACAGAGGAGCAGTAGGTCGATAGGGAAAGTAGATGCGCCTGGGTGATCGGTAGGGATGCGGCAGAGGAGAGCAGGACGAGTCCCAACCGGGACTGGAATGGAAGATGCCAAAGTGGTATTGTGATCGAGGCCTGAATAGGCGCGATGTGTGAATGCCGAACAAGCGCTTCTTGCGTTCTAGTCGCAACACGGGAGGTTGAGGGTCACGTGTTAAGCTCGTAGCCAATAGTACGAGTCTATTGGCTACGAGCTATGAGGCGGCCGGTCCCACTCACCACTCACGTCCGCCCGCCATCAGAATGACCCCCCGAGTTATGATATATATATATATATATATATATATATTTTAAATGTTAAAATATATAATAATAATAAAACTTTTCTATTTTTTTAATTAAATTATCATTTAAATTTTTTAAATAAAATACTAAACCTTTAGAAAAAAATTGTACTTTTCATTTTTATAACATTATAACCGGGTGGTGCCAGCCACGTAGTGCAGGGAAACGCACAACATGCTTTTTTAGCATTGCAGCAGGTGCTGCAGCCAGCAGCACCTGCCGCAATGTTAAACTTGCAGGATGCGACCGCCATGGTGGCGGTCGCATCGTAATCAGCGGTGCGCGACAGGCAGGTGGTCCCAGTCCCCGCATTGATGGCGGAAGGACTCAAGTCCGTCCGCCATCCTAATCAGCCCCCAGGTTTTCCCTGGTCTTAATTTTGGTGCTGCCCCATATTTACGCCACCCTTGTAAATATGGAGCAGCATCAAAATCAATGAGTGTAGCTGTGGAACGCCCACCACAACACCCATTTCGCGCTGGTATAGCATGAAAGGGTGTCTTATTCACAAGGCGGTGTTAAGTCACGTTAAGTGGCTTGACGCCACCTTGTGAATAAGGCAAACCCACTATCGCCACCACAACATTGAGAAAATTGGCGCACTGTTAGCAATAGGGGCTTGTAATAATGCCCCAGAATATCTTACATCCTAGCTCTAAGACAATCTAATGCTGCGACCCAGAAAGCTAGAACTGCCTACTATTATGACCAAATCACCACTGCTTCAAATACTACTAAGGAAACAGTTCATGAGCTTTCTCAGCCAAGGTGACTGCAAATGGGTATTTTGGCATCAGTCTCTGTATGTGAAGAATTATCTGATTACTTTTCCTCCATATCCGAAACCATCTACAAAGCTTCGCCACCACTGGTGAGAGGATTCTGCTCAGTCAAATAACATTCTTTTCTCTAAAGTGGTCACACATTTAGTTTTGGAGTACAGACACACTAAAGGCAATATTTCTGCTAATAAATCATGTTCCCCTCTAGACCTGTGCCCTCCCTAATTTTTTTCAAACCTTTAAGGACATCCTGCCTCTTGCCATCTTGAACATCTGCAATTCTTATTTAAGTGCTTGCACTTGTCCATTTGCATGGAAGCAAGCTATCATGACCCCAATGCTGAAGAAAACAACTGTTGATCTTAAAGTTCTTTCCAACTACAGCCCAATCCCAACACTTTCCTTTCTCTCAAAAATCGAAGAAGCCACAGTTAATGAACAATTATTTTCTTTCTCAGAAATCAGCGGCTTGCTAGATACAGCAAAAGCAGATTTCGGACCAAATCCTGGTCTTGAATCTGTCCTGCTCTTGATGACCTCCTCATTTTTTCAACAGAAGAAACAGAAGTTATGTTGATCCTATTTAATCTCTGTAGCATTCAATACTGGCTCCCACCCTTACTGTCGAACACATATCATGAGGCTTGCTTCTTTTGTTTTTTGCTTCTTCACATCCTAAGAAAGATACTGCCTTGTGTCCACAAGGCGTGTCATAAACCTTGTCGCAAACCTGTAGTCCTAGCACTTCTTTCTTCAAAACTCGATTACTGCTCTGCTGCCTTTTTTGGGCTTCTGCAATATTTGATTCAGCACATTCAAAATATGTATGTGCACCTCACTTTAGGCCTTTACTGCTTTGAAAATATTTCTCAGCATCTTGCCTCACTGCACTGGTTCTCATTTGCATGTCTAACAAGCCTAACTATCCCAATGCAGTGGCTGATTGTTCAGTTCTCTGCACCAAAAATTGTGAATTCTCTTCCGGATTCCATTTGAGAAACTTCTTAACTCTTTGCATTTTGGAAAACCTTCAAACCATGGCAACTTCCCTCCATCATTGCCCGCTAAATAATGTCACCCATCGCAATGACATTACTGTTGATCTTTAGCAAGTTAGTTTCACTCATTCTTCTAGGAGCATTGGAGGCGTGTATTTTTTTACATATCTAGGTGCCACATTGTATTTATTATACATTTTTAATTTTTATTTTAGTTGCTTAATATAGAAATTGATCATTGAAGATAAGGGCAATATCTGCTAGGTGCTGCTTTGAAATGAAAATAATGCTGGAAAGCTACAAAAGGAACTGTCATAGCACCTGAGAACTCTTAGGGACATATTTACATGAACTTAATGCTGCTGTAGCGTCAATTTTTTGACGTTACGGCAGCTTTTTTTATTGCTTTAGAGGCAATTTCTAGTGTAAATGTGAATTTTCACATCGGAACTTCTGTTAGCGTGACTTACCGAAAATGAGATGCAAGGTAGGCGTTCCTGCGTAAAAACTTCCGCAAAACACACATCACGATATTTACAAGGATATCCTTGTATGTCGCAAAAACAAAAAAACTGCCGCTAAGTCCAATTAGAGGCAGTTTTTAAGGCCAGAAAATACCTGGTCTTAAAATTGGTGCAAACACTTGGGCCCACACATAAGATGTTTGGGTG
This sequence comes from Calotriton arnoldi, assembly GCA_963921515.1. NCBI lineage: Eukaryota > Metazoa > Chordata > Amphibia > Caudata > Salamandridae > Calotriton > Calotriton arnoldi. The sequence goes on along the minus strand of CAWUFW010002192.1, from coordinate 30,724 downwards.
CTGGACAGCGCTGCAAGGAATATTGCTGCGCTGCCCTGCGCCAAAACAAAAGGTCAGGAATGCGCCCTATCAATAAGATCATGAAAAGTGTTGCATCGCTGCGATTGGACACTTTTCACTGCGCCCTCCTGGCGAATTTACTGTATGGCGCCCCATGTTGCTTTCAATGACAGATACGTCTGGAATCCTGACGTATCTGTCAGTGCTAAAGTCACACATTGCTGCAGTTGTGTCGCAAGCATGACGCAACTCCAGCAATGCATGGGGCAAGCCTATCCCTATGGCACTGCGTCACCCTTACGCCTGTCATGAGGCAGGAGTAAGGTTTTGACGCAGCAGCATCCTAGAATTGTCACAGTGAAATCTTATAGATAGGGCTTTACAAGGTCTTGCATAGATGCGTCACTTTGTAAATACGGTGCAACGTGGTGCAAAATTCACGCTGCAAGTACATCAAGAAAATGATGCACCGGTGGTGTTAAACTGTCACAAGGGGCTCATGAATAAGCCCCCTGCTTTTTTCCCCTATGTTGGCACACAATGGCTGCCATGCTCCAACGCAGGCACCCTTTCGTCATGGTGCAAGTGTGACTGTGTTGCAGAGTTGATTGATGTTGTGCAGGGAGGGACACCTACAAAACCTATCAATCCAGGGTATTTCCTCTTTCTCTGTGTGCTGCAGAATGCTGCAGAATGCTGCACACATAGTAAAAGTGAAAAAAAGAGGAGAAATGAAAACATTTATCCTCGTAGCGCCTCCCAAACGCCACCCTTGGGGTGGTGTTAGATTGTGACATATTCCGAAGGTTTATGGTTTCTCGTAAACCTGGGAATGCTTCAGATTCTATTTGTTTGGCATGGAACACCCACAGCAACCCATTGAACACCCCTTTCACACTGTTTAATGAGTGAAAGGAGCACATATCTACAAGCCCAAGAAAAGCCACGTAAGAGGCTTTACATGACCTTGTAAACATGCCGTGGCACATTGCGCCACGGGAATGTCAAACAAGTAACGTTACAGCGTTGCAAGAGTGCCGCTAGGGCCTCGTTAATGAGGCCCTTGGATAATGGAAGAATTCCCACAATTCATCCTTGGCAAGGTCAACAATGCCATGGACCTCATGCCATTGCAGCTTGGAGCACCAAGGAGACCACCACCACCCCTGACATGCATGGCTTACCTGAACAACTGCTCCCCTCTAAGTGCTGACCTCGGTAGACCGGAACTTCAGAGACAGGAAGCTGGAGACCAGGAACCGCAGAAAGCCAGAAACTCTCCGGAGCTTTCTGTAACCGTGGAAGAAGGAGAGACGCACAACCAGTCAACATTAAATTAGGCTATCTGCCGTCTGAGGAGTCACATCTGGGGGCTGCACGGACTCCGCACCGGATGACCATGTCGCAGTGGAGCCCACATTTCTGGGGGAGCATCCAGGGGAAGTGTCGGGATCCTGTCTCTGAGTGCGATTGAGCATCATCGCTGCTGCATGTAGCGCCTTCAGCCTCTCTTATAAAACCTGCTGCAGATTTGGGGTGGCTTGTAGTTGTGGCCAGGGACGCCTGCTCATCCTACGCCTCCCAGTACGACTGTCTCCACGAATGACAGCTTGTTGCGCAGACCCTTCACGCCCTGTCCCCAGCACCTGGCAACCAGTAGATTGCAGCCAGGTCCAGATCTGTTCAGCGGCATCAATGATTTGGGTGTCAACATATGAGATCGCTCGCAGCCTCTACGGGTAGAAAAGAGAGGATTGATGGCCAACTCTCGGAGGCATCGCTTAACCACTAGAGACGAGCCCCTCTGCCTCTGCACCCTGTGGCGTAGTCAGGGAAAAAAATAACTGTGGCGTTATCCACTTTCACCTCCCCCAGCTTGCGTACCTCCCTCAGGACAGTGTCACGATCCCAGTAGGAGGCGGAAGAGAAAGGGCCTAGGACGCTCAACAACAAAGAATGGGGAGAGTGCACCTGCTGGCAGTAGGTCATGCAACCATGTCTCAGTATATGCCACTGCATCAGCCCCTTCTGCTCCCTCGGGCAGACCCAACACCTTCACGTTGTTACGCTGGGAACAGCCCTCCGCATCCTCGCTGTTCTTTCCAGTGACTTCACACATGACATTAGCTGCTGCACCTCTAACACTGTGCTCAGGGTAATCAGGGGGACTTCGGCCAGTTCTTGCTCGATGTCGTGTATTTACCATGTAAGTCAGCTTGTGATGATTTGCGCACTCCAGGGTGAAGTCGACTGTGATTTTGTCTATGTGGCCCTCAAAGGAAGTATGCATTTGTTCGAGAGAGGTACCCGCTGCCAGTACAGACTCTAGTTTAGAGTCCAGGGTGTCCTCTGTCACCTGCCCCACCAGACAGCGAACCCCAGCCTCTCGGTTCACCAACACGGAGGAGTGGCCAAATGTCAGCAATGCCCCCGTCTGCAGGCAGGACATTGTTGCGCCAGATGCCCAGGCACTATGTATGACATGGTGTTCCTTGCAGTATGGCCAGCTGGCCCCTCTCCTCCAGTCAGATGTATGCTAGCCAAGAATCTTCATTCAGGCGGCACCGTAGTAAATCCCCGGTACACCCAAGATCTCACTACCAGGGGTGAGGAAAGGCAGCACCACCCGGTAGCCTCCTCCGAGCTAGCAATGGCAACCAGATTCCGTGTTCCCTAGTGCCCCAGTGAGTAAGGGCAGATCAGGCAGTGCGCCCAAGGGCCTGTGTCCGAACAACCCCCATGCCCCTGGCACCATCCACCACCAACGGCCGATATCAGCGACTAGAGCCAGTTAGTGGAATCCCCCACCAGTCTTGTGCGGTGCTCTTGGTGATGTAGGTCCCCTGCAGCGCAGGTATTGCTCAGGGCATGGTGTGCACCACCCACAGCTGCTAGGCCTGGGACAGAGTCGACCCCCAGCTCTCCTCTGCTCCCCATCCCACCTCCTCCTCACCTGGACATAGACAAGGAGATCAATCTGCTGCACTCTCTCAAAATCTGTGACTCAGCCAGCAGGAGCCTCAGCCAAGCCGGATTTCACAATCTTGGGTACAGCAGTCACCGCCAAGTCCACTGGGGAACCTCCCGATGCAGGTGATGCAACAGGGCCCCTTAGGCAGGAAGATGCGGTACTCCCACCACACAAGTTCAGCGCAGCTCAGGGGCCTCACCCTCCACAGTGCAACATCATCCGGCATCTTATGCAGAGAGGCGCAGGCCCCCCTTAGCATTCTCCTCCGTGCACCCCAGTGTAGTGGTGGCACATGTTATGCAATGCAGACCTCCTCCATGCAGGAGCGCTCTACCGATTACAGCTCCAAGGGGCGCCAGCGGGTCTTCTCACACAGGTCAGCAATGTGTCTCCATGCTACCTGCCAGACTACGCCACCAGGTAAGGGTGATCGCCGATGCTTCAATGTCTACTGCCATGGCCCACAGGCTTGTGCCCAACGCGGACTGCCCCCACCGTCAGGCCGCAGCAACTGCACAGCACCAGCACCTCCCACTCCAGGTCTCAGACGCAGGCCCAGCGGGGCCACCAGGCCCGGGGGACTGTCCGCGATTCCAGGCATCGGCCGCCATAGTGTCGCAAGAATGGCGCCATGGAAAGTGCTGCATCCTTTTTTTCCCCAGCAATGCGCCACTTTTCATATATGAGGCCCTGAGTATGCATTTCTTCTTCCATTGGGACTCTGGCTGGGCATCCTGGCTGTTGGGGAGATTGGGGGGGGTTATTGACCTGTGCTGTACTTGGCCCTGGCTTCTCGATTCTGCATTCCATTGTTTTTATTTTTATTTTTTCATTAGAGGTGGATTTATAGGCTATTTTTGACTATAGAGGCTGAAAAGTGACGTTGGGCTGACTAACGTGATTTTTTTGGGCACTAATTTGCCTTTTATCACTTTTCTCTTGCTAACGTCATATTTTTTATCACCTTGACACTAGTGTTAGCTGCAGTTTTTACGGCGGCTAGCTGACACTATCGCCATGTAGCGATGTATTGTAAATACGTCACTTACATGACAATTAATTTCAGCCATATCAGCGGTAAAAATTGCCGCTAAGCAAGACAAATTTGCTTAGCTGCAATTCTTGTAAATATGCCCCTTAGGGGTATATTTACAAGTTTCTATCACCACAGGAACATCACTTTTAAAGACGTTCCTGTGGCGATACGGGCTTCACCTTATTTACAAGAAAGTGTTAAGCCAGCTACCTTGTAAATAAGGCACCCTTTCACGCTTTACTTAGCATGAAAAGGGTGGGCAATGGGTGTTGTGGTGGACGTTCCGCCCCAACACCCATTGATTTTGATGCTGCCCCCTATTTACAAGGGTGGAGTAACTAGGAGGCAACACCAAAATTAAGACCAAAAAAAACCTGGTCTTAACATGGCGAAATGAGGAGAAATGATTTATCTTTTCTCGTTTTTGCTGTTTCTATGTGTGCTGCATTGTGCAGCACACATAGAAACAGCAAAACGCCATGCATGATTGTGTATGTGCAGGAAGGTGTCCCTTCCTGCACATAAACAATCATTTTAAAAATGATGAGTTTCAACTTCTATGTGTGCTGCACAAAGCAGCACACATAGAAGTTACAAATCACCATTTAAGATCGTTTATGTGCAGGAAGGGACACCTTCCTGCACATAAACAATCATTCCCCCAACGCAGGCACCCTTGCACTATGGTACAAGGGTGCCTGCGTTGGTGCTAGGCAGCTGAAATTAGCGCCAGCACAGGGGGAAATGCAGGGCTGCGCTGTATTGTTGTAAATACAGTGAAGCCCTGCGTTTCAGAAGTGGTGGAGCGCAGCATTGCTAAGAAGGCTAACGCTTCGCTCTGTCACTTCTTTGTAAATATGCCCCTTAGTTTTTGATTGAGTTAGCAAACCCGGATGGAGTGGAACTACACCAAAACACATTGTGCAACCATGTGATGTAACCTTTTCCTGTCAGTAATTTCGACAACCAGTGAAGAAATTACCTTTTGCTTCACTAACAGAAATGTAAACTGAGACTGCCATAAAAATACATGGCCACCCCGTTGACTGATCCTTAGCATAAGGAGCGTTGGGAAATGTCAGTGTGACTCTGACTCTCCAATTGACAAAGGTGGAACGTTAATTTTATAATGAGAAAATTCACCAAAAATATCACTGTAGAAAGAACTGTGAAGATAATGTGCATCTGAATGACAGTATAGCAAGCTAACAAAACCAAATGTGGACAGGATTTTCTCCAGCAAGGCCACCAGTACTATTTCCATTCATTTCTAGGAACTCTGTCTCAACAAAAATCTCAAGTTGAGTGTAAACAACATTTTTATTTAATGACTTGCCATTGTATTGTTAGGGATGTATGTAAGTCTCAAAACTGAAGCAGTTCATGGTTTACTATTTTCAGGAATAGACTTTCTTCAAGTACTTAATACAAAGGCGGCCTTTGTTCTGGTAAGAAGGTATGGACAGGCATGCCCAGGGCATATATATTACTCACTGCCGGTCGCCAGTAGGTATAGTTAGGACCTAGTTTCCATAGGAAAAGCATTTTTTGTTTTTCTAATTACTTTGGCGCTGGTAGAACTGGGTTTCTGGTTGACAGAGGTATGCTCTCTGTCCAAGCAATAACCGCCACTCTAGTCAGGGTAAGCTAGATGCACACTAAAAGATAACCCGTGCTCACCCTCTGGTAGCTTGGCACAGAAGAGTCAGGATTATCAAAAGAGGCAATGTGTAAAGTATTTGTGCAACACACTCACACAGTTAAACAATGAATACACCACAAAAATACTCCACACAGGGTTAGAAAATTCGATTATATTTTTATGAGTAAAACAAGACCAAAAGGACAAAGATCCAGTACATTGAACCAGAGTTATGAATTTGAAAAGATTAAATCAAAATGTAGTGCTTAGAAGCAAATAGCGCTTAGGGGTTACTTGAGGTTGCACTGGACCAGGGTAAATCCAATGTTCAGGCTGAACGCGATGGAGAGCAAGCCGGCTACAGGACTCATACAAATCCTGCTGAAAAAGTAGCTTGGAAGGAGGAAGCGTTGAAGACACAATGCGTCGGTTCTGATCTGCGCAGATGTTATGTTATTCAATCTTATAGAGTGCACTATCACCCTACGGGTATCTTGGCGCTAGGTTACATTAATTCCATTGTTCACACATGTTACCGTACCGGTCAGATGTTTCATAAGCGGTGGCTAGGCTCCATTATACCCTTGGAAAGAGCCAAGTTTTAAGCTTCTTCCTGAAATGTAGTAGATCTTCTGTTTGTCTGCGATTGGGCGTAAGTTCATTCCATAGCCGAGCAGCTACAGAACTAACTGCTCTTCCCCCGAGCCTGGTCTTTCTGAATCTAGGTGTGCTCACCAACTTGGCTGCTGAAGATCGAAGGCTTCTGGTCGGGACATACCAGGTAAATTTACTCTGCAATGGCTTGGGCCCAAGTCCATGCAAGGCCTTGAAAACAATGCAGAGAGATTTGAACTGTATTCTCTGCATAATTGGCAGCCAGTGAAGGTCTTTAAGGGACAGAGAGGCAGATGACCTACGCTGTCTCTATAGAGCTCACTTCGCTGCTATTATCTGAATTCTTTGAAGCTTCTTTATCAAAGAGTTTGGAGCACCCAGTAACAGAGCGTTGCAATAGTCTAACCGGCTCAAGATGACACTTCTCACCACCAGTGCTCTGGCTGAAATCGGTAGCATTGGAAGTATTTTCCATAGTGCTCTGATGGGAGAAAAACAGGTTCCAACTGTTTTATTCACTTGGATATCTAGACTCAGTTTATCATCAAATATCACCCCTAGATTGCGCACTGTCTTAGAGGGAATTAGTGGCTTATCTGTGGGGATAGGCCAAAAATTGGCAGAGAGCGGGAGAGGGACTTTCTTTGCCGTACAGTACAGAATTTCTGTTTTATACCCGTTAAACTGTCTCTAAGCAAACTTGCAGTTCTTTGCATACATGATGAAGACTTCGTCGATGAACCCCTTTACAATGCAGGTGATGCGTCATTATTAAGCTACGCTGTCTGTCATCTTTGAGCTGTGTAGTCGTCGATGCAATGTCATTGATCGTCTCCTGTATCGGCGTCAAAGGGCAATGCGTCGGCTCCGATAGGCGGAAAATCATCACTGCTTCGATTTTGATGGTTCTGCACTGCAGAAGCTCACTCTCAGGGCTCAGGAATGGATTGGCACCACTTGGCCGGACAGGACTCACACGTGGCAGAGTCCAGGTGCTGTTACAGAGTTTTAGAAAGTGTTTGATGGCTCTGACACTTCAGAATAGGGCAGAAGCCAGCAAGCCCTAGAGTCACTGTGGACTAAACTAAGATGGGTCCAGTCCTTGTCCTCAGCGGGGTATATATCAGTGGGCAGCAGGACAGAGCAGCAAAGCAGAAAAGCAGTTCTTCCAGAGCAGCAGTCAAGCAGAGTGGCAATCCTTGTAGCACAGCAGTCTTTACTCTTGGCAGAGTTCTTCAAAGGTCCAGTAGTGTACTTTGTTGATAGGGTCAGAGCCCCAGTACTTATACCCAGTTGTGCCTTTGAAGTGGGTGCACAGGTCCCCTTTTCTTCCCAGCCCTGGCACTAGAGTATCAGTAGGGGGTAATCAGCCCTTTGTGTTGGAAATAGGATCACTCCTATTCAGGTGTAAGTGTCCGCTTCGTCCCTCTCTTCCTGCCCAAGGAGAGCTATCAGAATGCAGATGAATGCAGATTAGTTCTCTGTCAGACCAGCCCTTCCTATGTTTGTGGCTGTCTAGAGGAATGCACAAAGTGTAGTTGTCATCCACCCCAGACGTGTATTGGAGAAAGGCTGCAAGGCACACACAGCAGTAAGAGCAGAGAAATGCCCCCTTTCTATGGGTGTCATTTCTAAAACAGTAATGTTAAATCCAACTTTACCAGTAAAGAGGATTTATCATTGCCATTCCAAAGATATGAAACATGATGCAGCTAATCATTTCTAATCATGAATTACAGCTTAAAAGTTTATTAAGGGATTCCCAATGCCAACCTATGAGAGGAGTAGTCCTCACAGTAGTGAAAATCGAATTTGGGTGTTTGCCAATACCAGGAAATGCAAAACTTACCAGTACACGTCCTACCTTTTAGTTACACAGACACTGCCCTATGGCATACCTAGAGCCTACCTTAGGGGTGACTTATGTGCAATAAAAGGGGAGTTTAAAACTTGGCAAGTAGTTTCAAATAGCAAACACAACAAGATAATGGACAGAGTGCTGAAACTTTTCAACCACTCCCCCCAATCACAGATCTGGGTTTAATCTATCGTTCTTTTGCTCACTATGCCACCCCTGTTTGGACCCAGCCATATGCAAATCAGTCTTGACCCTGTTCCTCATGGGAATAGTCCAGCCCGAACTGTCAGGCCAGGTTCTCTCTGGACCGGAAACAAGAATCCTAGGACCGGTTGCGGGGTTTTACCCCTCATCAGCCAGGCTAGTTTGAATAAAGTGGCGGAGCAAGCAAGTGACTAATGTCTGGGCAAACCCATGGCCACTTTGGGTGAACATAACAAACACAACAGGCTGATGGATGGAGTGCTGACATTTTTCAACCACTCACCCCCAGCCACAGATCTGGGTTTAATCCATTGTTCTTTTGCTCACTATGCCACTCCAGTTTGGACCCAGCCATATGCAAATCAGTCTTGACCCTGTTCCGCATGGGAACAGTCCAGCCTGAACTACCAGGCCAGGTCCTCCCTGGACCGGATTCAGACATCCTAGGACCAGTTTCGGTATTTCAACCCTCCTCAGCCAGGCTAGCTTGAATCCAGTGGCACAGCGAGCAAGGGACCCACGTGTGGGCATACCCTTGGCCACTTAGGGCAAACATAGCAAACACAACAAGAGGATGGACGGAGTGCTGAAACATTTCAACCACTCCCCCCCAATCACAGATCTGGGTTTAATCTATCGTTCTTTTGCTCACTATGCCACCCCTGTTTGGACCCAGCCATATGCAAATCAGTCTTGACCCTGTTCCTCATGGGAATAGTCCAGCCCGAACTGTCAGGCCAGGTTCTCTCTGGACCGGAAACAAGAATCCTAGGACCGGTTGCGGGGTTTTACCCCTCATCAGCAGGCTAGTTTGAATACAGTGGCGGAGTAAGCAAGTGTCTAATGTCTGGGCAAACCCATGGCCACTTTGGGTGAACATAACAAACACAACAGGATGATGGATGGAGTGCTGACATTTTTCAACCACTCACCCCCAGTCACAGATCTGGGTTTAATCCATTGTTCTTTTGCTCACTATGCCACTCCAGTTTGGACCCAGCCATATGCAAATCAGTCTTGACCCTGTTCCGCATGGGAACAGTCCAGCCTGAACTGCCAGGCCAGGTCCTCCCTGGACCGGATTCAGAAATCCTAGGACCAGTTTCGGTATTTCAACCCTCATCAGCCAGGCTAGCTTGAATCCAGTGGCACAGCGAGCAAGGGACCCACGTGTGGGCATACCCTTGGCCACTTAGGGCAAACATAGCAAACACAACAAGAGGATGGACGGAGTGCTGAAACATTTCAACCACTCACCCCCAGTCACAGATCTGGGTTTAATCCATCGTTCTTTTGCTCACTATGCCACCCCAGTTTGGACCCAGCCGTATGCAAATCAGTCTTGACCCTGTTACTCATAGGAACAGTTCAGCCCGAACTGCCAGGCCAGGTCATCCCTGAACCGGAAACAAGCATCCTAGGACTGTTTACAGGCTTTCACCCCTCATCAATCAGGCTAGCTTGAATCCAGTGGCACAGCGAGCAAGGGACCCACATCTGGGCATACCCTTGGCCACTTAGGGCAAACATAGCAAACACAACAAGATGATGGACGGAGTGCTGAAACATTTCAACCACTCACCCCCAGTCACAGATGTGACAGTCCAGCCCGAAGTGCCATTCCAGGTCCTCCCTGTGACAAGAAACAAGCATCCTAGGACCGATTTCGGGGTTTAACCCCTCATCAACCAGACTAGCCTGAATCCAGTGGCACAGCGAGCAAGCGACCATCGTCTGGGCAAACTAACGTAGCTGTAACTCATGCCATCGTCATGCACTGCTAATTACCCCTATGACATCAGTGTTGAGAAAACTGTGCATGGCGGGGACCTGAGTTATAGTTACCTCAAGGCATAAGTTATAGTTACTTGACATAACTATAACTATAACTGCTGAATTTCTGTGGTTTTGTGTGTGTAAAATCTGAACCTAACTATAACACCTGTGTAACCTTTGATCTTTTCAGTGATAATATATATATATATGTATCGCTTTATATATATGTTTTATATATAACATATATAAAAAACACTGGAGCCGTGGTCACAATTACAAGCGTGTTTATTGCAACACTAGGTCCCGACGCGTTTCGGAGTTGCGTCACTCCTTTCTCACGGGCAAGGCTTAGTGCATCATCACTTTCTTTTAAAGAAACAAGTGCTCATTACGTGCAATAGAGTGAACATAGAAGAAATGCTCATGTTAGTGATCATCATACTTGTCAATAAAGTTGTACTGTAAACATTGCAAACAAGAAATGCAAATTATAACAAAAGATGAAATCAGATATACATTTCATTTACGACCACACGGCATAAAAATAACTGTGTATTGACGGCGCACATTTAGAGTGCCACTGCCGGCAAATGTACGTGAACTTGCTATCACAAAACCAAAATTATTGGGACAATACTCCTCCACGTCAGAGGTGCATTGTTCGAAACGGAGTACATTATTCAAAACGGGGTACATTCATATAGTGATTGTACCCCTTCCTGTTCTTGCACGGTAACGACCCTTTGGGCCACTGTGTACAACATGCGTGCCCAAATCAAGCAATCTAACAGATAACACCTCCTACCGTAGGAGAAAGAAAAAAATATAGCCCCAGTGGGAAAATTTGATCAACAAAAGCCATTTACATAGTTATAAAGGCTGAAAAGCAAGTTATTAGGTGATTAGTCCTGCTCAACATATTTTGTTTTGGGACTACCGGGACCACGATGCTTCGCTCCACTGGGGGCAGGCCTAAAGAGGGCTTCAAATTTTAAGCAGGTGGGACAGACCGGGAAGTGCCCGATGTCAAAGCAGTTGATTCCCGTGATCAAGGCTCACGCTGAAACGCGTAGGGAAAGTGCTTTTTGGTCCGTGCATCCAGTATTAAAGGGATTTGCCTATGTTCGAGTGCAAATCGCTTCCTGGGGCGTCGTGGGAAGGTGTGTTTGGACAATTATTCACGGCACTGCCCAGTGCCGGTAGGAGTTTGTACCACCAGTAAAACGGCACGGAGCAGCCTGGAGGATCTCAGTACGGGCTGCCTGTGTCATCGCAGAATCACTGCGTTCTCTGGGCCCTTCTTGATGTTGATATGCGTCTATGAAGGGAACACTGGCCCTCTGTAATGATGACTTCACGGACCATGTAACCTATTCAAGGATATATATTTTGTTTTGGGACTACCGGGACCACGATGCTTCGCTCCACTGGGGGCGGGCCTAAAGAGGGCTACAAATTTTAAGCAGGTGGGACAGACCAGGAAGTGCCCGATGTCAAAGCAGTTGATTCCCGTGATCAAGGCTCACGCTGAAACGCGTAGGGAAAGTGCTTTTTGGTCCGTGCATCCAGTATTAAAGGGATTTGCCTATGTTCGAGTGCAACTCGCTTCCTGTGGCGTCGTGGGAAGGTGTGTTTGGACAATTATTCACGGCACTGCCCAGTGCCGGTAGGAGTTTGCACCACCAGTAAAACGGTACGGAGCAGCCTGGAGGATCTCAGTACGGGCTGCCCGTGTCATCGCAGAATCACTGCGTTCTCTGGGCCCTTCTTGATGTTGATATGCGTCTATGAAGGGAACACTGGCCCTCTGTAATGATGACTTCACGGACCATGTAACCTATTCAAGGATATATATTTTGTTTTGGGACTACCGGGACCACGATGCTTCGCTCCACTGGGGGCGGGCCTAAAGAGGGCTTTAAATTTTAAGCAGGTGGGAGAGACCGGGAAGTGCCCGATGTCAAAGCAGTTGATTCTCGTGATCAAGGCTCACGCTGAAACGCGTAGGGAAAGTGCTTTTTGGTCCGTGCATCCAGTATTAAAGGGATTTGCCTATGTTCGAGTGCAACTCGCTTCCTGGGGCGTCGTGGGAAGGTGTGTTTGGACATATATATATATATATATGTTTTATAATATATAAAACATACTGCCAATTGTCAATAGGTTGTTATAGGTAGGACCATGTTTCCATAGGAAAATCGTTTTTTGACTTGCCTGTAGTAGTAGTAGTAGTAATACTTTATTTCGTATCCATGCACCATCAAAGTATGCATACGCAATATAATAACAAATATATAACATTCAAATTACAGTTTAAAACAACAAGTAGTTAATTCATACAATAAAATCAATGCTACTTCAAGTCCATTCCTATATACAAGTGGTGCAAAGATGGACTTGAGCTATATACAAACAAGCAAAAAAGAACCACAAATTTTTATCAGAAATTTAAACTTTGAAAATATGCATCAATTAATATAAATTGATATTCAAAATACATCTTATTCGATAGGCTACCGTTACTGCATTTTTTTTACGCTTAAACCAAACCGCCTGTAAATATTTACTAATAGCAAAGACAATTACAGGGGAGGTATCACTCTTTAGATTTCTATAAACCACTAGTCATCTGGTCAAACCCAATTTCCGACATAATGTGCCGATCTATGTCCGGAGAGACCCAAGATACCCTGGACAAAAAAACAGTATATGTATCTCGTCTTCACTTTCCAAGCCCCAGGCTGGGCAAATGCTAGAGACTGGGTCTTTATTCCATTTAATAGTAAAGGATCTCAAAGGGGGAATACCAAAGCGAAAACAGATATACAAGCTTTTCTCTATAGGTGGAGAAACAAAATCTAAAAATTCTTCAAAACAAGGAAAGTGCTTTATATCTAAAAACCTATCGGTCAAGGAACCATTGGTCTTGTTGTTAGCATAACCCTCCTGACCTTGACTGGTAGGTCGCTCCCCCACCACACAGCTCCGTCTGTGTGCCCTGCTGCTGCCCCTGATTGTGCTCGTTTTTCCTTTCTGTGCCCCCTTGCTGCCCCTGATTGTGCTCGTTTTTCCTTTCTGTGCCCCCTTGCTGCCCCTGATTGTGCTCGTTTTTTCCTTTCTGTGCCCCCCTTGCTGCCCCTGATTGTGCTCGTTTTTCCTTTCTGTGCCCCCTTGCTGCCCCTCATTGTGCTAGTTTTTCCTTTCTGTGCCCCCTTGCTGCCCCTGATTGTGCTCGTTTTTTTCCTTTCTGTGCCCCCTTGCTGCCCCTGATTGTGCTCGTTTTTTCCTTTCTGTGCCCCCCTTGCTGCCCCTGATTGTGCTCGTTTTTCCTTTCTGTGCCCCCTTGCTGCCCCTCATTGTGCTAGTTTTTTCCTTTCTGTGCCCCCTTGCTGCCCCTGATTGTGCTCGTTTTTTCCTTTCTGTGCCCCCTTGCTGCCCCTGATTGTGCTCGTTTTTTCCTTTCTGTGCCCCCTTGCTGCCCCTGATTGTGCTCGTTTTTCCTTTCTGTGCCCCCTTGCTGCCCCTGATTGTGCTCGTTTTTTCCTTTCTGTGCCCCCCTTGCTGCCCCTGATTGTGCTCGTTTTTCCTTTCTGTGCCCCCTTGCTGCCCCTGATTGTGCTCGTTTTTTCCTTTCTGTGCCCCCTTGCTGCCCCTGATTGTGCTCGTTTTTTTTTTTTCCTTTCTGTGCCCCCTTGATGCCCTGATTGTGCTCGTTTTCCCTTCTGTGCCTGTTTCCCGCCGCTGCGCCCCTGCGGCCCCCCCCCCACTGCCCATTCGCTGCCCCATTCCCTGCTCCTCCCTCCCACCTCCCCATTTATGGCGGCCGCTGCGCGGCCGCGCCACTGGCGCGCCAAAGGCGCGCCTTAGGCAAGCCCGTCTGCGCCCGTCCGCGCCGTGACCGCGCCCAGCACCACACCCCTGGTCCGGGCATCCCCCGCGCCCGCCACATCAACAGACGCCGATACGACGCCAGCACCCTCCACGCACTCAACCCCGGAAAAGATCACACCTGCTACCAGGCCACCTCGAAGCGCACCCAAGGGCCCTTCACCTGCCGGAACTGCAGCTTCGCCAGCACCCGCCCCGCCAAACCACCGCCCAGGAAAGAACCCAACTACCTCAGATGCATCCTCCTCAACACCCGCTCCGCCCGCAAACACGCCATCGAACTCTGGGACCTTCTCGACTCAACCTCCCCAGACGTCGCATTCCTGATGGAGACCTGGCTGAATCCCGCTTCAGCCCCCGACATCGCCATTGCCATCCCGGACGGATACAAGATCACCCGCAGGGACCGCACCAACGGAGTCGGAGGAGAGCATCGCCATCGTCCACAGGAACACCCTCAGAGTCTCAACCAACACCGACGACACCCTCAGCACCGCCGAACACATGCACTTCCAGATCCACACCAATCCCAACACCACCCTCAGAGGAACCCTCATCTACAGACCCCCGGACCCCGACCACAGTTCAGCGATTCCATCGCTGACTTCGTCAGCACACACGCCATCGCCTCCACGGACTACATCCTCCTCGGGGACCTGAACTTCCACCTCGAGAACAACAAGGACACCAACTCCACCACCCTGATCGACAACCTCGCCACCCTCGGACTCAGACAGCTCGTGACTACACCCACCCACGCCGCCGGCCACACGCTCGACTCCATCTTTTCCGCAAGCCCACACGTCTCCTTCAACCACACCTCCGAAACCCACTGGACTGACCACCACTGCATCCACTTCACCTACAGGAAGCCCACCACGCACCACCGCACCGAACAAATGCCTCGCCGCTGCTGGAGCAGAGTCACGGAAGACCAGCTAACCACAACCCTCGCCCTGAGCCCACCCGCCGAACCCTCCGACCCCGACACCGCCGCCCGCAACCTCAGACAGTGTATCGACGACTGCGCCAACACCCTCGCCCCGCTCAAGAATCCGCCCAACAGCCACACCAGCAAGAAAGCCACCTGGTTCACCGAAGACCTCCAGGCCTCCAAACAAACATGCCGAAAACTGGAGAAGATCTGGCTCCACGAACGGACAGCGGACAGCTACGCCGCCCACAAGAGCGCCACCCGCAGTCACCATCACCTCATCAGATCCGCCAAAAGGGCCTCACTCAAAGACCACCTAGACAACAACGCACACAACAGCAAAGAGCTCTTCAACATCGTGAAGGAACTCTCCAACCCCAGCTCCAACACCAACGACATCCAGCCGTCGCGAGACCTGTGCGACTCACTGGCCACCTTCTTCCACCGCAAAATCGCCGACATCCACGACAGCTTCAACACCACAACCGCCCCGGCAACCACCGAGACCACTGCCCCCACAACCACCAACCACCTGCTCTCCTGGACCAACATCAACGACGAGGACACCAGAGAGATCATGAACACCATCCACTCCGGTTCACCGCTAGACCCGTGCCCTCACCACATCTTCAACAAAGCCAGTACAGCCATCGCGCCCCATCTCCGGAAAATAATCAACATCTCCTTCGAGACAGCAACCTTCCCAGAAAGCTGGAAGCACGCCGAGATCACCGCCTTACTCAAGAAACCCAAGGCAGACCCCAAGGACCTCAAGAACTTCCGACCCATCTCTCTGCTCCCGTTCCCCGCGAAGGTCACCGAGAAAATCGTCAACAAACAACTGACCCGCTACCTCGAGGAGAACAACATCCTGGACCCTTCCCAGTCCGGCTTCCGCAGTAACCACAGCACCAAAACCGCCCTCATCGCCGCCACCGATGACATCAGGACCCTGCTAGACAACGGAGAAACAGCAGCCCTCATCCTCCTGGACCTATCAGCCGCCTTCGACACGGTCTGCCACCACACACTACGAACACGCCTTCACGACGCCGGGATCCAAGAGAAGGCGCTGGACTGGACCACATCCTTCCTTTCCGGCAGAACACAAAGCGTCCGCCTCGCCCCTTCCGATCCAAGGCCACCAAGATCATCTGCGGCGTACCCCAAGGCTCCTCCCTCAGCCCAACGCTGTTCAACATCTACATGGCACCCCTCGCCCACGTCGCCCGACAGCACAACCTCAACATCATCTCCTACGCCGACGACACCCAGCTGATCCTCTCCCTCACCAAAGACCCTCACACCGCCAAAGCCCACCTCCACGAAGGAATGAAGGCCGTCGCCGAATGGATGAGGACCAGCCGCCTGAAGCTGAACTCGGACAAGACGGAGGTCCTCATCCTTGGTTCCAACCCTTCAGCCTGGTACGACTCCTGGTGGCCGACATCACTGGGAACAGCCCCGCCACCCACCGACCACGTACGCAACCTAGGGGTCATCCTCGACCCCACCCTCTCCATGACTAAGCAGGTCAATGCCGTTTCCTCATCCTGCTTCAACATCCTCCGAATGCTCCACAGGATCTTCAAGTGGATCCCCACCGAAACAAGAAAAACAGTCACCCAGGCCCTCGTCACCAGCAGGCTGGACTACGGAAACGCCCTCTACGCAGGAACGACGGCTAAGCTCCTGGAGACGGCTGCAACGCATCCAGAACGCCTCTGCATGTCTTATCCTCGACATCCCCCGACGCAGCCACATCACACCCCACCTGAGAGACCTGCACTGGCTCCCTGTCAACAAGAGGATAACCTTCAAGCTCCTCACCCACGCACACAAAGCACTCCACAACTCCGGACCAGCGTACCTCAACAGACGACTCAGCTTCTACACCCCCACCCGCCAGCTCCGCTCGACCAGCCTCGCCCTCGCCACAGTCCCCCGCATCCGGAAAACGACCGCCGGCGGCAGATCCTTCTCCCACCTTGCCGCCAAGACCTGGAACACCCTCCCCACCAACCTCCGACAGACCCAAGACCTACTGGCCTTCAGAAGACTCCTCAAGACCTGGCTCTTCGATCAGTAGCAGCACCACCCCCCTCTTCCCCCAGCGCCTTGAGACCCTCGCGGGTATGTAGTGCGCTTTATAAGTGACATGATTGATTGATTGATTGATTGATTGATTGATGTATGACCAATGGTAGGATTTCAGAACATTAAGGTCAGCTTTGCAAATAATCAACGGGTCAGCCCATAGCCTTTGCAGTCCCAACCTACTAAATTAATCAGAAACAAATTTTACCCACGGTACTGACTTGGCGCCTGCTACATTTAGTACATCTACAAGGGAGTCTCTGTACTCACTTAACTCAGGTGTAAGCCATAAACGGACCCAATACACGAGTGGTCTCAGTGCGGCCAAATCTGCAATTCTTTTTATTCCTAAGTCAAAGTATAGGGGAATGAGAGGTGAACTGGTTGGAACAGAAACCAACTGCCTCGCAAATTTGTTTTCAGCAGTGAATAATGAAGAAGCATCAGTGCACCCCCAGGTCTCAGCACCATAAACCGCAGCGCCTTGCACCTTAGCACGATGTACTTCAAGGGCCGGTGAAACAAATGTGAACTCGTTTGCCTATGCAATCTGATGATGGCGTTCGACCTATTCTCGATTACTATTGAACTTTTGCTAAGTTGTCCTATCCACTTAAAATTCTCCATTACTTTTACCCCCAGATATTCAAAACTCTGCACCCTCTCTAAGGCTACTCCACTTACTCGGATGATAGAGGTTTTAGCCACTTCCTTCCCAAGAACTATATATTTGGTCTTATTAACATCGAGTTCCAAGCCCCTAGATGTACAGAAACCTTAGAATTTATCAACCAGGAACTGAAGCCCAATGGGTGTCTTGGTAATAAGGAGGGAATCATCTGCGATTAAAGAATAGGTACCTTTTTGCTGCTCTGGGCAGGAGAATCATTTCTGCAGTTCACCAAGAGGTCTACTACATCATTCATATAAAGAGCAAATAGCGTGGGAGCAAGAACGCATTCTTGGTGCACACCATGCTGAACAGGAATGCCTTCAGTTAGTTCACCCATATGACCATAGCGAACCTGGGCAAAATTGTTTTTGTGGAGTTGAGACATAAAGTGAATAAGATTCCCAGGGACCCCTATAGTTGATAAAACATGCCACAAGTTAGTGCGTGGGATAAGATCAACTGGGCAAGCAGCCTCTATAGCATCAGGATGAGATGTGTCTAGAATAGTCACCTGGTCGCTGCTCAGCCACAAATCTTTGTGATCTTTTGCCTCATAGAGAGCAGAGAAATGGGGCACCCAATTTTCTGCAGAAATATGATGATGGTAGCTTTTCACTTTTTCTGTTCTAGATTGGGCCAAAAGGACCGATTGTCATTTGTTTTAACAGCAGACAACATATCTTCCCAAATTATTTCATTCCAATTCTTTTTGCGTGATTTAAAGAAGCTTTGTAAAGGTGTCTAGCTTCGGCGATTAGAGTCCTGTCACCACCTAGAACAGTTGACCTCAAGGAACACTTAGAGGGTCATTACGATGGCGTAACGATCGCCACTGCCGAGCCGGCGGTGGCGACCGTTACGCCATCGTAACGAGTAATACCCCCGCCATATTATAATGGCGGGGGTATCGCGGCGGACGCAAAGTGCGTCCGCCGCTTTTCCGCCGGTCGGCAATTGTTACAATTGCTGGCCTGGCGGACTTGGGCCCAAATATGGTGGCGGTGCCTAGCAGGCACCACCAGCCATATTAGGATGTGTGTGGTGTAAGGCCTTTACATGGCGGCGATGCCGCCATGGAAAGTCTGGTGGTGATTTGCTTTGGGGGCCCGTGGCGGGCCCCCGGGGGGGTGGGGGTGCACTTGGGGGGTATCCATGGTACCCCCCTCCATTTCCATGCACAAGCTGACAGGCAGGCACCGCGCGGTGCCTGCCACGTTGTGCATGGAAATGCACAACATGGCAATTTTACATGTTAAACTGCGGAATGCGACCACCAGGGTGGCGGTCACATTCTAATCAGGGGTGCGGGACCGCCGCCTGGCAGGCGGCCGGTCCCGTTACCACTAGGATGGCGGGAGGACTGAAGTCCGCCCGCCATCCTAATGACCCCCTTAGTCTGTCTGCAGGCAAGATTATACCATTTTACCTCTTTGCCCAAGGCTGGTTTCTTAAGAACCACATCTGTATAAAATAACTTTTGTGGCTCTTTGAATAACAAACTATGTATATTTAGAATTGGGATTTCTGCTTCACTTAACCCTACATAGTTCAACAGGAAGGTAACGAATGACCCATATATCTGGGTCAGCAGTTTTTGATTGGACAAAACATTTGGCCACAAGACATAACACCGACTACTAGCTAATATGGGTTCCAGCACTAATGTGTAACATAAATTTATTTTCTTTTCCTGGGATGCCCCAGTCAGTATTAAATTCAGGGAGTCATGGTCACTATCTGGTCGCCGATCTACTATCATATCGACCAGGTGTGTCCACAAACTCACATCTAAGATAAGAAAAATTCGATAACACTTGTATAGGAACCTCTCTTGAAAGTGGGGGCTCAATATGGATCACTCATAATATCGACCTACAAAATTATCGGCACACAAATATCGATAACATAAATATCATAATGCTATACTTAGTTAGAAAAATACACAAATCTCGACACATAAATATCGTCAAACACAAACATCGATATCACTAATATCAAAATCAATAATATCGTTATAACTAATATCGTTAACATTAAATAAACATACAAATTAACACAAATATCGAAAACAAAAATATAGACCACATAATTATTGTCAAAAACAAAATATCGACACCATAAAAATATTTCAGATAACACAATACATAAAAAATAAAATATAAACAATATCACAAACACACACACCATATTAAATAAATACAATAAAAATTAAATAAATTATTTAAAAAATTACTTAAACATAAATAAATCCACCAAATTAACTCCTCTTCACAAACAGAATATATAAAATAAATAATTATTTTCATACCTTAAATACAATATAAATTACAAATCATATACTATCATACTTTTAAATAAACAAAGAATAAAAAAACAGTTAACTGAACATTAATTAGCGTTCCCAAATAAGGAAACAACTGCCAAAATAATTGATAAACATTAGTAACGGCCAATGAAAAACACCTAGAGCTTAAATAACCCAATAAGATTTAAAGAATAATTAAACAAACACTATATAAACTAAAGAAAAATTAACATTATTTTATGCTACAACAACAAACACAAGAATAAGGGAAATCTCTGCCGGATTGCTTCTACAACATTGGACTTCCTCATTGAAAACTCTTATTTCAACTTTACAAAGTAAGTAACATATAAATCTAATGTTATAACTTTATAAAATATAGGTAAAGTACTTTTTACAATAATTAAATAATTAATGTAATATTTATTTTAATTATATCTCCTTTACAGAAACTCCAAACAAACACTCAACTAACTACAAACAACATAAAAAAACACCTTGCAAAAAAAGTAAGTATAAATTACAATTATACTAATGTAACAACTATTAATCCCAACCCAAAGACCCCACTAACCACACAAACCCCAAAATACAGAAAATGCTGTTAAACAAATTTATTAAAATTATATATTTTTTCTACAGAAAATGAAAGGAAACACTAAAGCCAAGCACCAACAGAAACATATCAACGTCAAAAAAGTTCTACACATTAAAACATGTAAGTATAATTTTGTATATGAAAATCTGTAATACAATAAAAACATTTATAATATATGTAACATTTTTTATATAAATTTCTCATAGCATTTGAAAGATCAGAATGACTGAAGGTGCAAAATTCATTACTTCACAGAAAGGAAAACTTTTATTATGCTATATGGGATATGTCTACAACCAAGAAAAACAGACAGGCGACAAAATGTTACTGGAAATGCTGCAAATATTATGCAAATGCATGTTAAGGGAGGGCTACAACAAAATAAACTACTGTATTAAATGTTAAGGAACATAACCACCCCCTAACATAGCTGAAATAGAAGTAAGAGATGCCTTAGACACTCTTAAAGAAGCTAGCACTAGCTCTTAAAAACCTACTACTGAAATACTAAAAGACATTCTACCCCGAGTTCCAGAACATGTAACTGGCGAATTACCCTCCATCTCAACGTTAAAAAGACTAATAGCTAGAACAAAAAAATCAACTATGATCACCCCACCTGCCCCCAAACCTTTCAGTGAAATTCAAATACCACCTGAACTCACTGTAACTCATAATGAGGAGAAATGTTTTCTTTATGATAATAAATCCAATGAAAAATGGATTCTAATATTTGCAACTCCCACAAACGTACTTAAACTACAAAATTGTGAGACATGGATGATGGATGGAACATTTAAAATATGTCCCAAACCATTTTACCGATTATACACAATCCATGGACAGTATCACAATAGCAACATCCCCTTTATATATGCCCTGTTACCAAACAAACAATTACCTATTTAGAACTCCTAACAAAAGTAAAGTAGGAAAATAATAACTACTACCCTTAAAAAATTATCATAGACTTTGAACAGTCAATGATACGAGCCATCCTGAAAAACTACCCTCACACAGCAATACAAGGTTGCTATTACCACTTTAATCAATGCATATGGAGACACCTGCAAAAATCTACCCAGAGGGGCCGAATCCGATTCGGGCCAGAAAAAATACCGACCGACTCGGTACAGGAATATAGTCCGACCGACACGTACCGGCGTTGCCCGACCTGGGAAGTACGATGAAATGCATGTGAATCACGACCGACTCGTACGGAACTCAAGGCGAATGACCGACCCGGACGGAAACAAGCTATCCGGCCGGGAAACCACGCGAATCGAACCGACCGACACGCACCAGGAATCAACCCGAACGAAACGTACCCACGAACTCCGACCCGCACAGTACGATGCAATGGGTGCTAAATTAGACCGATTCGCACGGAGCCCAAGCCGTACGACCGACACGCATACAAAAGCCAGCCGAACAAACACAATACTCCGCGACCGACGCGTACGCCGCATATGAAACTGAGCTGAAACACAGCGGGAACGACTCGGAGAGAAGCGCACGAGACAACTGCAACGTCCTACTCGGTCAGAAGAACGACTCCTACATGCACAATAATCACAAATGAAAAAATACAAAAAAAGAGGGCCAAACAAGCAATGACAAAGCCAATAAATACAGGGGGTGAAAAAAATGGAACAAGGACACCCCCAACTCCACCTACATAAAGGCCACAAATCCCTACCATGATCCTTTGCAAATTCCACTGACCTGCCAGCACAGAACACCATCAGACAGCAGACACACACACAGCTCATCCAACACAAAAGCCACACACCATTAGCACCTCAACAAATAGCACCCTCACACACACACAGCAAAACCTACACTCACACACCCTCACTTGCACACACACACACATCAATCACCACCACCACCCATCACCATGCCCCTAAAGAAGAATCCAAAGTTCCTAGATAGTGAATTGGAAGTCATGGTAGACGAGATCCTGAGGGTAGAGCCACAGTTGTTTGGCACATTGGTCCAACAGATCCCCATGGCACAGAAAACCAAGATGTGGGTGAGGATCGTCGACAGGGTGAACGCACAATCACCATGTTTGCGCACAAAGGAAGACATCCAGAACAGGTGGTATGATGTGCGCAGGAGGGTCAGGGACCTACTGAAGAAGGATTACCTCCTGAGCCAGCACACCGGCAGTGGCCCTCCTGCCAAACCAGTATACCTCAGGCCCTGGGAGGAGAAGGTGCGGGCCATCCTACCACCAGTGAGCGTATATGGACTAACAAACATCCCAGAGCCTGGTGAGTACACAACTAATATACACAATATTGTGTGCCAATACACACACATCACTGTCAAGGGGATAGTCAAACCATGCACCCCTAGCAAATCAACAGCAACCAAAAGATAATCATCCCAAGAAGTGTATGTTAGTCAGATAAACACAATACATGCCATGTCATAGTGATATGTAACTGTGTCATGACATGTACAAACCCAATACCAAATAGAGCTAGGCAGTGGCACAAATCTAACCAACAAACACTGTCAGATATTTAGCCACCACTAGAACACCACCTCACAGGGAAGCTCACAGAAAGGAAGGAATCCTGTGTATGCTGGTGAAGTCAGTGTAGCCAAGAGCATGATGGGACTCGTAGTAACAGATAATGGGCAGCCTCACATTTGGACCATCAACACCACTCTGAACCATGCTCACAACACAGGGAGTGGAAAAGGACTGACAAGATGGCTGACACTGGGTACTGCTGTGGGGAGCACAAGGCCCTGCTGGGAACTGGGCACCAACAAACAGCAGAACACCACTGCCTGACATCCTGAAAGCCAAATTGCACTCCCTGCAATGCAAGCATGTTGCATGGTGGGATATCTGGCTGGGTGGGAAGGAGGACTGACAGCACTGACCATAGTTACAAGCAGCTCTCCTCACACACCCCCTCAACACAAACTCCACATAACCCACCTGGGAGAATGCAATGCCTCACACACCAAATGAAGATCCCACAAAGAACCACCACCCTGGGTAATGCTGTGTGAAGCACAGGGACACTCTTGGGACTTGTAGCCAAACAAACGCAAGGACAACACTGTCAGCCTTCCTGTCAGCACAGGCACACTACCCCACAGGGAAGCAGAGTCAAAAGGAAGGAAGTACGGGCATGCTGGGAAGGGGGTGTAGGCAATAGCATGATGGGAGTTGTAGTCACAGATAATGCTCAGCCACACAATTGGCCCATCAACACCACTCTGAACCATGCTCACATCACAGGGAGTGGATAAGGACTGACAAGATGGCTGACACTGGGTACTGCTGTGGGGAGCACAAGGCCCTGCTGGGAACTGTGCACCAACAAACAGCAGAACACCACTGCCTGACATCCTGAAAGCCAACTTGCACTCCCTGCAATGCAAGCACGTTGCATGGTGGGATATCTGGCTGGGTGGGAAGGAGGACTGACAGCACTGACCATAGTTACAAGCAGCTCTCCTCACACACCCCTCAACAAAAACTCCACATAACCCACCTGGGAGAATGCAATGCCTCACACACCAAATGAAGATCCCACAAAGAACCACCACCCTGGGTAATGCTGTGTGAAGCACAGGGACACTCTTGGGACTTGTAGCCAAACAAACGCAAGGACAACACTGTCTGCCTTCCTGTCAGCACAGGCACACTGCCCCACAGGGAAGCAGAGTCAAAAGGAAGGAAGTACGGGCATGCTGGGAAGGGGGTGTAGGCAATAGCATGATGGGAGTTGTAGTCACAGATAATGCTCAGCCACACAATTGGCCCATCAACACCACTCTGAACCATGCTCACATCACAGGTTGTGGATAAGGACTGACAAGATGGCTGACACTGGGTACTGCTGTGGGGAGCACAAGGCCCTGCTGGGAACTGTGCACCAACAAACAGCAGAACACCACTGCCTGACATCCTGAAAGCCAACTTGCACTCCCTGCAATGCAAGCACGTTGCATGGTGGGATATCTGGCTGGGTGGGAAGGAGGACTGACAGCACTGACCATAGTTACAAGCAGCTCTCCTCACACACCCCCTCAACACAAACTCCACATAACCCACCTGGGAGAATGCAATGCATCACACACCAAATGAAGATCCCACAAAGAACCACCACCCTGGGTAATGCTGTGTGAAGCACAGGGACACTCTTGGGACTTGTAGCCAAACAAACGCAAGGACAACACTGTCAGCCTTCCTGTCAGCACAGGCACACTACCCCACAGGGATGCAGAATCAAAAGGAAGGAAGTACGGGCATGCTGGGAAGGGGGGTGTAGGCAATAGCATGATGGGAGTTGTAGTCACAGATATTGCTCACCCTCACAATTGGCCCATCAACACCACTCTGAACCATGCTCACATCACAGGGAGTGGATAAGGACTGACAAGATGGCTGACACTGGGTACTGCTGTGGGGAGCACAAGGCCCTGCTGGGAACTGTGCACCAACAAACAGCAGAACACCACTGCCTGACATCCTGAAAGCCAACTTGCACTCCCTGCAATGCAAGCACGTTGCATGGTGGGATATCTGGCTGGGTGGGAAGGAGGACTGACAGCACTGACCATAGTTACAAGCAGCTCTCCTCACACACCCCTCAACACAAACTCCACATAACCCACCTGGGAGAATGCAATGCATCACACACCAAATGAAGATCCCACAAAGAACCACCACCCTGGGTAATGCTGTGTGAAGCACAGGGACACACTTGGGACTTGTAGCCAAACAAACGCAAGGACAACACTGTCAGCCTTCCTGTCAGCACAGGCACACTACCCCACAGGGAAGCAGAGTCAAAAGGAAGGAAGTACGGGCATGCTGGGAAGGGGGGTGTAGGCAATAGCATGATGGGAGTTGTAGTCACAGATAATGCTCAGCCACACAATTGGCCCATCAACACCACTCTGAACCATGCTCACATCACAGGGAGTGGATAAGGACTGACAAGATGGCTGACACTGGGTACTGCTGTGGGGAGCACAAGGCCCTGCTGGGAACTGTGCACCAACAAACAGCAGAACACCACTGCCTGACATCCTGAAAGCCAACGTGCACTCCCTGCAAGGGTGGCATGCTTCATGGTGGGCTAACTGGGCTAGGTGGAGAAGGATGTCCGGATGTCCACCAAATACAACCAATGCTGGCCATGCACACACCTCAACATTCACATTGAAATGCCCCAGGTATGCAGGACAATGTGCTACACCAATATCAACCTCTTACTGTGGCAACTTAGGAAAATGCAATGTACATGCCCGCATCCAGAGGTACAGTCACAACTGTCAGGTGTGTGAACCATTGATGCCTGTAGAAACATAACATACAATGTGTGTCTCTTCCAAATACAGGTGATGATGATGGGGACACAGCAGCAGGCAAGGAGGAGTCCCTGTCCCAGGCTCCGGGGGACACTGAGCTCACTGGTGTGGAACAGCCTCTGCCCTCCTCGGATGGCGAAGACCTACCTGGCACCTCCGGTGTGAGTCATCATGCAGCACCAGCAGGACCAACATCTGCACCCCCTGCACCCACCCCTCCAACAACTGCCAACACACAGACCACCCCCGCCGACACAGACAGACCAAGGACCACCGATCATAACAGCACAGGGGCCCAGGCCCACCGTGGAGCAACGGACAACAACACCACTAACAACCCCCAAGGGGGCCTTGGGTCACCTGTGCGTGCCACCGCAGGTCCTGCACGTGTCGCCAGGGGTGGTGGGAGGGGTGGTAGACATGGAGTCGCTGCTTGCAGAGGGGTCTGGACTGCATGATGACCCACAACTGGCACGCATCGCTGATGCGTACCAGGATAGCACCGGAGAGGTCAGACAGGTAGTGGGGATCCTCAAGGACATACAACAGCAGCAGGCTGCCCATCATGCCCGCTTGGACTCCCACATGTCCCGTGTGGAGACACACATGTCTCGCATGGAGTCCAAGTGGGACACATTGCAAGAACTCACAGCGGTGCATAGGGACATATTGACATGCCTCCGCCAGATTAGCACCAACATGGCCACACCTCCCTGTGTGCCCACAACATCTGGTGCTGCAACAACTGACACCGCCACAGGGAGGGAGGAGGACTCTGGCGGAGACTCCCTGCACTGCAGCAGCCTGCACGTGAGGGTCCCCCCAAAGAAGAGGGGTCGTCCGAGGAAGGAAAACTGAGAGGTTGATGGCCACGTACATCCCCCAGGAAGCCAACACCTGTTCCGGAAATTCTCCTTTGTGTGCAAACTTTTCACCCTGTCGAATGCAACACAACTCTCCCACATGACATGGGGAGTTCAAGTTGGACTAATGTATCATATGACTGTGGACTTCACTCAGGACATTTCTGCTACCAAGACTTCCAACTCATCTGGGAACTTTGGATCACAAACCCAATGTACAGCACCCACCATCCTGTGCACTATACACACACACATTTCTGTAAATAAAATCACTAGTACACCATACTTGCCTCTGTTATTATTCAAATGTGGATACTGTTATGGTGATGATGATCTGCTAAATTACACTGTGTATGCTAACTGCCACAGCAAGTACAACACCGTCATGTGAGTCATGGTGACGTGACACATATGAGGAGACACACCACTAGGGCTACACAACACAGAGACACCAGGGCCATCGGACTCATCGCCTACAGTGATGTTGCCAGGAAATACTGTGGAATGCACAGACACCAAACCTATTCAGAGTCTGTGTCAACTAGCCCACAGGTGCAGTAAGCAAATGTCAGTCAGATGTGTGACCACAGACAACGCACATCCCAAAGTGAAGCACAGGTTTATTACACATTTGCAACATGTTGTTTCCACTACAAATGCAAGGTTATCCCACGTGGCAGTGGCCACACAGTCAACAAGTGCAGAAGATATGAAGTCCAGGGGTGTGTGGCACATCACCTGTAGGGAAACTACTGCTGCCACCCTGAAAGCTGAATCATGGTGTCGGGGGATCCAAGTTGACCAAAGTACTCAGTAAGCACCCTGAGAAGGACAGACATGACACATAGTTAAAACCACTGTAGAACAGGACAGAACTGCAATACTCATGCCCAATACATGTCACAAGACAACTACACAAAACCAAGTTAGCATGTCAAAACTGTTGGGGAGTACAGACTACCTGTAAGGACACATTGCTGCACGCATCCAGTCAAGTAGCACATGGCCACACTCAAACAGCACCAGAGCACCACCCACACATATCATGCAAACTCACATCATTCACATTACATCTCCCTGGATACTCACATTCAGCTGAAGAAGTTGGTGATGAGCTGTGTGCGGACATCACCATCATCATCATCATCATCACTGGCATCGTGGTCCAGGCCAGGATCCTCCACAGGTGGCGGACGTTGGTCATCGTCATCCAGGATGAGAGGCAACTCCTTCCGCACTTCCAGGTTGTGTAGCATGCAGCAGACGATGACAATCTTGCACACCTTTGCTGGGGCATATGGGAGGGCCCCTCCTGTCTTGTCCAGGCAGCGGAAGCGGCTCTTCAGGAGACCAAATGTCCGCTCAATCACTCTCCTGGTCCGACCATGTGCCTCATTGTAGCGCATCTGAGGCTGGTGTCACAGGGTTCCTGAGGGTGTCAGCAGTCCACGGCATGTTGGGGTATCCGGAGTCACCTACGGACAGACAAGTGCACATTAGCTGATTTGGAAAAGTGGGCGGTATACTACAGAGCAGAACACACACAATGGTACAAAGTCAGTACACACCGACAAGCCAGGCACGCTGGTTCTGCATCTGTGCCATCATCCTCGGGATGCGACTACTCCTCATCACGTAGGCATCGTGTGCTGAACCAGGGAAACGTTGTATGCAACAACAGGAGTATAACCCATAAACCACGTTGAGATGTGGGTAGGTACGTAAGGTAAAACAACAATATCTCAACCGGTATGATTTAGTGAGGGCAGTTAGAAATGCATGTATAACACATTACATGAAAGGAAAAGAGGAGACTCTGAGTAAATTTTTTGAAAAAGTGCACTTGGCATCATATATTTTAAGAACACAATAAACCGGGTACAGTTGTAGCAGCACTGTAGGCAATGAAATGCAAAAGCAACCCGAATTGGACTTGGTGCTGAATTGTGTTTAATGACACAAAAAGTGGCGACGCAAGTGACAATGTGTAATCAGCAAAAACGGCGCAAAGTGCAATTAGTGAACAGATATATACAGTGAGTATTTGTGGTTCACGACAGTAATTTTCAAGTTATAATGGAGACAGTAACTTTGGTTGAACCACAAAGGGTAATGCGCCATCAGTTGCGCTGAGGGTCGACGACGTTTCGATCCTATGACTCAGGATCATCTTCAGGACCGGGTTGCGGTATTTAGCGGTGCTGAGAAGGACACGGTCCCGTGTCCCTGGGGGGCAGGATAACGAATGCAGTAGAAGTCAGGATTCCGGGGAAGGAGATCCTGGGAGCAATCCACGTCAGTTGAGCGTGTTAGCTGGTGCCGTGTCACGGACAGAACATCGGCGGCTGGAAAACAATTAAGGAAGCTCCTCGGTGTACCGCGAGTCGGTACCGATGGGGGAGGTCTAGTGGTGAGGAGTAGATCCTGGAAAACACGGGGACGCCGGGGTCAGCGTCTGTCCGCCACGATCGTGTGCCTACAGTGCTGCTACAACTGTACCCGCTTTATTGTGTTCTTAAAATATATGATGCCAAGTGCACTTTTCAAAAAATTTACTCAGAGTCTCCCTCTTTCCTTTCATGTAATGTGTTATACATGCATTTCTAACTGCCCTCACTAAATCGAACCAGGGAAACGGGCACACACATGTGTGATGCTCATATCTGCAAGACATACCACCAGAGCATTGATCGAATGGTAATGTTTCCGGTTCTGGTATGCCTGCTCATGTGCCTGTGGTGGTACCAAAGCCACATGTGTCCCATCAATGGAGCCAATGACATGTGGCATCCTCCCCAGGGCATAGAAGTCACTCTTGACGTCAGTGAGTTGTTGACGTGTAGGGAAATAGATGTACTGGGTCAGGCATCTCAACATTGCCTCCAAAACATTGCGTCGCACACGGCTGAACATAGTCTGTGACATCCCGCCGGCAGTCGCCACAGTGTGTTGAAAGGTACCGGTGGCAAAGAAGTGTAGGGCTGCCATTACCTTCACCTTGGGGGTCAGTGCCGTAGGGTACGGCCGGCCAGGTTTTAAATGTGGTGCCAAGCGCACTGCCAAATCCTCAATCAGCTGCCTGGTGAAGCGGTACCGTCGGATGCTGTCACGTTCCACCATCGTTGCCAGGTCAGGGAATGGTCTATGGACAGCTGGAGCCCTGCAGTGCATAGGTTGAAGAAAGAAAGATTGTCAGTCACCCCACATATGTGCCATTCACCATACTCAATTTCACATGATACATCATTACGAGACACAAGTACTTGATGTGTGTGCCGTTCCTGTTCGGACATAACTCGCACCTACATGGCCATCATCTAACTTCTCAGTACAACATGTGTGTACAACAGGTTCCAGGTTGTGCTATGGGAAACCATTAGGTTGTCACAGTATCTATTTACTGCTGTCACGTTCCACACACACACCACAGTGACATGTCTGGACAGATGCGCCACAGGCATCACAGCTCATTGACAGGTAGATTCCCAGTGACCCTGTCTTGCCACATGGACACTGGCATGACATGGCGTAACGGGAAACATCCTTTACCACGAAACCATTCCAACGCGGTATGGTTACACCGTGGTGTGAATTACTATTCCAACACCTTCCCTACTGTACGTAGACTGGAGTTGGAATAGTAATTCACACTATTCCTAAGTCCAGCGCCATCCGGCGCAAGTCGATGTAACGACTTGCGTTGTCAAGACCGCGATGTAACATACCGCGTTGTGATGGTACGCGTTCTATCATCATACATTCTGGCGTATCATGTACACGTCAGAAAAACAAACATGACTCCCACAGGTAGTGGCCCCTGTCGCCTCCCGCAGGACAGACATGGACGCCAGTGACGCACAACATCAAAGTCCATGCACAAACAACGTTGATGTGGAGACTGTCTCCCATCGTGCA